>JAMZRA010000001.1:3072635-4501694 GCA_024499935.1 Tyrophagus putrescentiae | reverse complement strand
AAAGTGACCCAAAACTCCCATAGGCTTTGACCCCGATTTTCCAAAAATTCCGATTTTTACAAGTCGCACACCGTTAGAAAGGTTTAATTCCGCTGATATACGGAAAAATTGTCTTGATCTTGTCCGCTAAAGCGTTTTCTAGAAAGACGGGCCCCAACTGTACCTTTAACTATGCTTCACTTGTCGCTGTTTACGCCATCTAGCAGAGTTAAACAGCTGTGCTGTTGCTAAACTGCATATTTTGGTCAACTTTGGGCCCGATTATCTTAGGAACGGCTTGGCGGACAAATTTAAAACAATTTTTCTGTTAATCAGTTCAAAAATACCTTTCCAATGGAAGGCAGTTTGTCAAAATCAAATTTTTTGGAAAAACGGGGTCATTACTGCGATCATTCTTTATTTAATATATGAGTTAGCAATATTATTTAACTTTTTTGAATACTTAAAACATGTTCAGTTTTGTATTGAATAACATTAGTGTCAAGTATTTTTATTCAATGACAATAAAGATGCTCATTTTTATTTTTAATATTTTAATAAATTATTTTGCTTAATGATATTGAAATCAGAGAATTTCAAATTGACTTATTCAGCAGTTTTGCTGAAAAAATAAAGTTAATAAATGAATCACATTAAAAGTAGGTGTAAAATTTATGCAAAATTTGCAAAATAAAGTTTCATCCGAACAAATTTATTAAGAATATTTTGTATTTTGTTCCTTTTGCAAAGTTTTTTTTAAAAAAGTTAAAAACAAATTATGGAAGAGTCATAAAATCAAAATGCAATACTAGAAAAAGATGTGTTTAATAAAAATCAAATTTTTTACAAAAATTTTATTTTTAATCAACTTATAATTGGGTCCTAGGGAAATGGTATACTAGACAAAACTAAATCAAATCAAAACATCTTTGAATAATTGGGTCTCTGGTGTCAAAATTAATCTCAAATTTCTAAAAACAAAATTATTTTGATAAAAATTATTAATTTTAAAACCTGTTGAAATGTTTATTAGTTTAAAAAGTGTATCAATACAAGTTGTATTTGTATTGAGTGAAAAACAAAGTTTTACAAATAATAAATCTGTTAAAAAATGTCATTTTTAAATTTTTTACAAATTTGCAAAACGAAAACATCATTTTATATTTTTTATTATTTTTCATTACAGCCTTTTATCTACTGCTGGCTTAACGAAAGTTTTCGCAAAGGGGCAATCAAAATGCTCAGTTTTGCTTGCATCTGTTGTTCAAAAACAATTGGAAACGGCGATATTGATCCGGACACAGATGGCTTGGAAATCACTACCACTGGCAACACTACCTTGATGACTTCAGTAAACAACAACTGCAAACGTCAGTCAGTTGTTCTAGACAACAACAATGGTGACAATGGGAACTGTCAGTTTAAAAGGATAGCTGAGCAACAACTTAGCACAGCGGAAACCGAGGTAAACTGCTCCTCGCCGGCGAATGAACGACACGAAGAGAACTGTCCAAAAACGATGAAAGCAGCGACAAATTGTCAAAAAGAAAAACGAAAATTCCGAAAGCTTCGGTTATCGTCATTTCGAAAGAATGCAGCCCACCATCACCACCATCACAATTACAATCACAATCACAATCACAATCATAATCATAATCAGCAAACTCAGCACCACTGCAACTGCAAGAGCATTCTCAGCAACAGTGTCATTGAGAAAAATGGGTGTTGCTTGGAGAGTGCCAATGGCAGTGCCAATGCACCCAGCAGCACCAAACATGGGACAGTTGTACAGACGGGCGATATGCGTGCAGAGATGATCTCTTCCGGCGGAACGACCACTCTAACCACTGCTAGGGCGACGTGTTTAGCCAGCAAAGCGGCGACTACCTCGTGCAGTTTGGAATCAGTAGCCAGCAGTCACAATTCATCAAACGGCAGCAGCAGCAGTGGCAGAAGTGGCAGCAACAGCTGTGCTGGTCAGCAGAGCAGCTCTGGCTCAAGCTGTTCGGCCAGTGCCGGCGCCTTCAATGCAGGCAAGCCCACTGCCGGCGTCACTGTCTGCAACCACAACGGCAACGGTTGTTCATCTCTGGAGGAGAATGCAGCGGCAGCAGTAGCAGCAGTTAGTTCGGGCTGCATTCAGGTGAATGTCAGCCTAAGTGTGCAGCCCTGTGATACAGTCGCTACCACAGCAAGTAGCACCCTCAACAAAAGCACATTTGTATAGCCGTTTTACTGCCTGCTTTCTACCAATTATCCAACCTCAAATAGAGGGCAGTCATCATGTAGATAAACTTGTTATCTCTTCTCAAAGCACTATATTATTGCAATATCATTGTTATTTTGATGTTTATATATTTATTATTGGGCAACATATCATACAATAAAAATTATATTTTTAAGCTAAAACTGGTGTTAACTTTAATTATTTGAAATTGCTTTGCTTTTAAACCAATTAGCATAAAAATCACTATTCGGTTACACAATAAAACGATTTACAAATTAAGGCTCAAAATTTAAAGATTCAGCAAACAAGGCTAAACAGCACATTGTGGGACACTAAATAAAACAACAGTTTTACTAATGATACCTTAAAGATAACATTTTTGTCCTTATCAATTTTAAACATTGTATTAAAAAAATGAGCATGCGGTTTTTTGTTTGTCAAGTATATGTAAATGCATTTTTTAATTTAATTTTATTCACAACATATTAGATTAAATGTCAAAATGATTTTAATTAAAAAATGTACACCTTAAAATAAAATTTGCAAATGAATAACGCAAATCAGTGTCTTTCTACAAGTTTAATTGAATTTTGTTCTTAAATCAGAAAAATTTGTCTGGTAAATGGACTGAATCATGAATACAAAAAATCAAATTAACTGAAAAAAATTGTGTAAAAGAAAACATGCAAATTAAATTTTGCAAGAAATGTTTTAACTCAAAAATAATTAGCTAAAGATTCAAAACAGCAAAATAAAAATTGCAAAAATTTATTTTCAATTTTGTGTTAATTAAATACTAAAATAAAATATTTTTTGTTTAAGGTAATTACGCAAATATAAAAACTAAACTTTAAAAAAATTAAGTAAACAAAAGTTTTGTTTTTTTTGCAAAACTAAGATTTAAAACAATAAGTATGTAATAAAAACATATCATTGTATAAATGTACTAACATAAAAAAATTTGTATTTGTTTAAGTAAAATATTTGAAGAAACCGTATGGTAATTTGGCAATCAAATGAAGTGCAATAAAAAAAGGTTGTAAGCCTGTAGGGCAAATTATGAGTGTCTTTTCAAAAAATCTATTTTTTAAATTTTTTATAAATTAAAATTTTATGCAATTATAATTGTAAATTTGTTTTCATCAAGATTTTAAAATCAAAATTGAAAAAAATTACAAAAAATTTTAATAAAATATTTTTAACATTATTACAATCAAATAAAATTTAAACGTGCTTAACATTTTAATAATATTTTAAAATATATATTTACTACAATAAAAAATTAAACAAATAAATAAAGCAACACATTTTTGTAATTGACAAAATGTATTACAAAGATACAAAACCCAAAGTCAAATACAAGTCAAAATAATATGGAAAAAATTAATGCTGTTTACAAAACAAAAAACAAAACTAAAAAACCAAAAAAAGTGTGCTAAATAAAATTTTTTAAGTTTGGGCAAAAATTCTCTAAATTTTTTAAGTAGCAGAATGAATTAAAAGAAATCTGCCATTTTTGCAAACCATCGTTATTTAACTATTTTTTAAATAATTTATGTTATTTTTAATTGTTTTAAGTTTGCCAAAACACAATGCTAGTAAAAAAGTAAAATAAAAATACAAACAATTAAAAAGTGTGTCATCTGAGTTCAAGATAAATTGTAAATATAGAAATTTATTAATCAAAACGTAAAAACTTTTAGTGTAAATTAAGTACACTACATTTAAGATGAGCACAAAGTTTAGAACAAAATCTGTTTTGCAAAAATGTGCAATCACAAAAAGCTTGAGTTTCACTGAAACCACCATCATCATCAGCATTTCTAAGAACACAATAAAGCTGTGGCAAGGAGCACTATGTAATTACGCAAATGACAACAAGTCGGTCAATCAGATGTCTGGCGATTTGCATACAAATTACAAATTACACACCGCTGTACACCATAAACTACTTCAAATTATTCTGCCGCATTCCGATGTTGATTCTTAAAAGAAATTAAAAATATTAAGACAAACAATTTAGTTTAAGAACTAAACATTCTTTAAGGAATCGATTAAAAACAATAAAAAAATATAAACACATTGATACATATTTTTTATGACAAAAATCAAACAGGCAGAATAAGTTATATTTCATGCACCAGCAAATACAAATACAGCAATTGCTGGTAATCGGATACCATGTTGTGTTGTGAGTCTAAGCTTTTGATGATGCGTTCAATTCTAATGATAGTTGTCAAAAAACATAAATCATGAGAATTGACCGAATTGGGATCATTAACAATCTTGATCACGTGTACAAAATGTTTAGCAGTTTTGCTTACATCCGTTTTGATTTAAAAAAAGAGTTTTTGTTACACTTTTTTATTTGGTAAAATAGTTTAGATTTAAACATCCTAAAAACAATCTCCAGAGAATAAAACAAAGTTAATTTTTCTTTTATGTGTAGTGATAATTTAGTGAAAATTTGCATAATTTATTTATAAACTTGGCAAAAAATTTTGGAAAACACATTATCTTAGTAAAAACACAAATAAATTTTTATGTGTAAATGATTGTACTTAAAATAAATTAAATGAATCTTTTTAATTACCACTCTATAGTTTTTATCAAATATACATTGTAACTATAAAATTAACAGCTTTTGCTTGAAAGTGCATCTTGTTTAAACAAAAATAAACTTATTTTATCGTTTTTATCAAATATAAAAAACATTATTACATTACAATGTAAAATAGTAAAATTATTGCATCAAAAAATAAAAAATATGATTTATAGTTCAACTGTTTACTAACTTTTAATATTTTTATGGTTTTTTATTTAATTGACAAATATTTTTGTCTCATAAAAAATTGTTTATAATTTAGTTTAGATGATTGAGTCATGATAAAACGTTACTTTTTAAATAAAAAAATTTTAAAAATATTGTTATTTGTTAAAATTAATTAAATACAACTTCGTTTAAAAGGTTTTTCAACATTGTCATGTTGTGTTGTTTTTTAAAATGTGGATAATAAAATAAAAAATAGTCAATAAACTAAAATAATACTTAATTTTTCAGCGTACCCATTAGTAGTGGATCATGAAAACAATCGAATTTGAGCCTAAACTAATCAATTTTTGCATCAAAGTATCAACCATTCACATTTGTGTCCATTTTAACATGCTTATCGTTTATAATGAAATTGTTTGAGCACTTTTCTAGCCTCAGTGATCTTGCAAAAATTAAATTAAAAGCAATGCAGGAACATAGGAATTTGCCCATACGCTCTATCCTAAAAAATAAGTGTCTTTACGATGACAATCCCACGCCAATTGAATGTGACAGAGGTCCTGGTCATTTGATATTTTACGTTGTATTACTCTTTCTTTTAACTTTTTTTAACCGGACATTGAACATTGATCATGCCACTGCAGTGACTTTATAAACGATTCATTAATCATTTTTTAAAAATATTTTTATTTAAATATTTAAATAAGTCTCTCAAGTGCTTAGAATTACATTAGTTACATTAGTTCGTAAAATACACTGAAGCACATATTAATAAAAAATAAAAATTGAAAACACTTAAAATATTTTAGTTTCAATTTTGCAAATATTTTCCTGTCATTACCTAAGTAAATGGGTGTTTGCTTGGATTATCACTAATGCCGCGGTTGAGTAGACGTAATAGCACCAAAGTATTGAAAACCTTCTTTAGGATTATTTTTGAAAATATTTAATGTTTTCTTATGAAAGTTGCCAAAAAGATCTTCGTTTTATTTGCCTGCTTTCTTTCCTCGTCTTGTCTGGTTACAGCAAGGTGCTTTTGTTTTGTTACTGCAAAACAGCTAAAGTTAATTCATCTTTCATTCATTTTTACTTTTTAACAACAGAATAATATAAAAGACAAGTATAATGAGACTATATTACTTTTTGAGTGTTTGAAACGTCGGTAGAATAGAAAAGTGACACGGAAGTTTTGATAAGAATATAAATGAATGCTTGGTTCAACAGAAAGCTATGAACAAAAAAGTAAGAAAACTTGCTCTGGAAAACTTAAGAAAACAATGCGAATCTAAAAAAGGTTAAAATTGATGAATTTGTTTTGCCCAGTTTTTGGCAGGCCACAAAGAGAATGGCCGCTCAAAGTGACAAAGCTCCAAAAATGAGCCCAAAGGACACACAAATACGGTGTCTGTGTCTTGGAGACAGCAAAAAAGACAGCAAGCAAGCCTACCACCAAAATGTTTAGTGATATAATTTGGTGCTTATCTAAAGAGAGCATTTATAATGCATGCTGGTTAAATTCTTTAACTGAAAAGTAACTGGTAATGTGGGTGGCTCAAAAGCACTGACCGTCTCCAGACAATTTACATCTCCGACCGCAATCACTAGCGTCGTTGATAGCATCAGTTTCGGTTTTCAATATGGCCAGCTGTCTGCCTGTATGTGTGTTTGCCTGTCTTCTTCACCATTAGATTAAGTTCTCATTGGAAAAATTTACAAGTTTACAAGGCTATAAACTTTGTGGCATTGAAAAAACGGACATATCAAAAGTTTTTGAATTTTATTATCAAAAAAATTTACCGTTTTAAATAAAATAAAACATTTTTGAATAATTTTTGAGCTGAAATATATCAATGATAAATATAAAAAAATTGAAAAAAATTTAAGTAACTTAGGTGTTAGATAATAGCAATGTAAATATGAAACAAAGTGCAACATTGATAGCAATCAAGATGCAAGCACATGACTACTTGGATGAACCGGAAACTGCTAAACATATCTAAACTCATTAGTGCTCTTTGCAGATGACAACTAAAAGTTTACTTGAAGCCTCTTTTTTATTAATGACAAAATTCTATGAACATTCAAGCGTTCATATAACGGCACAAAATATAAAAACACAAATGAACATTATTTGAGTATTAATAAGAACACACTCTGCAGGTTATCAAAAACAAAAATTGGAAGCAATAAAAAAACCATTAAAAGAACAAGATCAATTATTTGTTACACAATACATTAGAAAAATCGCTAATCAAACATATCATTAAATCCAAAAAACAATTGTATATCAATTTGAATTTGATTTTTACAAAAGTTAATGACTATTTGACTTGTTGTTTTCAAAATGGTTTTGTTTGTTTTAATTAATCAATATCAACAAACAAAATTTTTCAAAAAAAATGAATAAGCAGTTTAAAAGGCAACAAACACACAAAAAGGTGACAATGCCAAGTTTTTAAAATTAAAAAATGCACAAAATGATCAATTGTGAAACATAATGGCATTTTAAAATTATATGCTTTTAATCTAAAAAGGCAATTACTACTGGCAAAATAGATATTTTCACATGAACAACTTTGAATTGTATATAAACATTAAAGTAAAGAGGATAGTCAAAAATGAAACTAATGACGATTTTCCTTCGCACTGTTCAACACTAAAAAACAGATTAATCTAAAAAATTTTAAACGTCACAATGATTTATTAAAATTGGAATATTACACATGTGTTTCCAAAGCAATTTGCTTGATTCGCTTTTCAAATCAAGCAGTGAAACAAGCAATTTAGAAGATAAATCAGATTTTTTTCAAATTTTTCATATAAATCATGTATCGATCTCATAGTAATTTAGTATTTTTAAATAATTAAAAAACTTTGCAAATTAAGTGCATAAATGATTATAAAAAATGATCAAAACATAAAAAATGTAATAAAGAATCAATTTACAAAAAATGCACTATAACTTCATTTTGTAGTTTGATTAATGAACAGATGAGCTAACGATAAAAAATAAAAGTTCAAGTGCTAGTTTGCGGACATTTAAAAATATCAAGGGATTTTCCTTATATTTTATTTATTTACCAATTTTAAAATTTCAGTGTAGTGTGTTTACCAAGCATCGTCAGTTTGTCAAGGCTTAACTGTGATGTTTGCACTTAAGAATTTAGATAAATACATTTATTGATAAAAAATCGGTAATGTACAAATTGTGTAAATTTTGAAAGCAGCTTTTGTCGCCATCTTCTGAAACTAAACACAACTGCCATTTTTTAATAAAACAAAGTAGAAGTTCACTCCAAAAATATTTTTTTAAATTGTACAAATTATTTTGTTATTAAACAATTTTCGTAAAAGTTTTGTCATGTTTCGGCAAAGTAGATAGATAAATTACTGTCTAAACATTTCTTCTGTCACAAATAGCCAAGTGAAATGAGCTGAACTCCAATGGTTGCAACGCAAATCTCCACAAAAAGAACAATTAGCACAATGCGAATGACCGTGTCCACTAGATCAACAAATGAAAGAAGCATGTAAACTAGCAGAAAAACCAAAACAAATGCGGTCAACTCAAAAGCAAACTGAAACTGGTGCAAATCAAAGTAAACAAAGTACGGCTCTTCGATAGTTGCAAAGAGCGAATCAAAGAAAAGCTCAAATAGTGACACAAACTCACTAAAGAGAGCACCGTTGGCACTGAAGACGATGGTGGTCGCCGAAATGAAAGCACTGGTTATTTTGACGACTAAAAGCGAGAGGGATAGACGCTCAGAAAGGGCAACCTGCCCTTGCTGGCTGGCTTGACTTGTCAACTCGGGTGATCGTTCAATGTTCAAAGTGTACGCTTTGCTCAGACCATCAGTCTGCTGAATGCGTGTAAAGATGGCCTTCAAGTTAGAGGGCACAAAGGGCAAAAAATGGGCGCCAATTGCGGAAGGGTGAATTTTGAGCGTCTTAGAGTAGATTGAATCACTGTTCCAGAAGCCATCCACAGCAATATCAAAGAGCGGATGGCTGGCATGCATTAGCTCGTCGCCGGCGGTGCCAAAGTTAAACGTTTGATTGAGGTTAAAGTTGGCCAGTGGCCAAAGGGCCGACTTGAGGACGATTTCAATGTTCATCTGACTGTCCTCTGAGTTTGCCGGAGCGGCACTACCATTGCATATGTGATCAATGAACGAGTGAAAGTAGAGAACGTCCTCAGGCGTGGTGGTCAGCTCATGGTCCAGGCTTATCCAGGGACAGGGCTGCTGCTGCTGCTTTCCAACCGGTTGCTGGCCAGGCTGAGGCTGCTGTTGTTTCTCCAGGCGAAGGTGATATCGTCCCGAAACGGGCCCAACTGAAAATGAAACCTCACAGCGGTAGCTGATTGCGCCGTCACTAGATGGCGAACCACTCTTGGCCAACTTTCCGACAAACAACAAATTGGACGACGCCTGCTGCAGCTGAAACTGAAGGTCCCTCCAGGAATCAAAGGAGGAGGAGGAGGACAGGGTCTCCAGTTGGATGGCCTCACTTGAAGTGACTGTCAGTGTGCCAGACAGCAGTGAGAGGTGGCCCTGGGCGATGCTGGGCACACTGCCCGAGAGGAGGCCCAGCTGGTAGATGGTCTCGTAGAGAGGCTGCTGCTGACCAGTGCCCACTGCTTCCACCTGTCCCTGGTAGAGCTCCTGCAGGGTGACACTGAGCTCCAGTTGATCGAGCAGAGGAAGACTCATGTTCAGCTGGTACTGTCGGATGGAGGGGTCGGCAAAAGGAGGCAGCAAGTTCAGGTTGATTGCGCCCAGGGAGATCAGTTCAGGTGGGAAGGTGGCGGTGGTTTGGCTCTTTAGCGCGTCTTCCGGTGACTGAGCTGTAGTGTGGTCGCTTTTTGGCTCCGAGGAAATCACCGGGGAGCTTTTAGAAAGGTCTGAATTTGAATCAGACGAAGAAGGATTTTGACTGGAAGGCAACAACTCATCAACTGTGTTTTCAAGTTGAGACAAGTCATCAGTTGAACTGGCAATCGAGTGCTGAACGAGTGCTTCATCAAGCGGCGGTGAGCTTTCCAAAGAAGCACTTTTATTTTGGTTGATCAATTCTAAAACTTTCTCTGCCTTAGCCTCTAGAGTGGCTGATGAAGTCGGGCTATCACTTGGAGGAGAGGGGATTTGCTGGACTATTTCATTGATGAGTCTCAGCTCTTCCAGCGACAAGTACTCGGCATCGTCATCCGAATCACCGACCACCTCTTCTCTATTTGGTAATTCATTTTTAGCAGTAAAGGGTTTAGATTCAGAGCTTTGAACTGGCTCTGAGTTAAGGGTGGTGGGGAGCATTTCAGGTTCAGGGTCATTTGGCAAAGGCACAGTTGATTGCTCTACTGGAGACTCTTCAAGTTCCTCTTTTGAGCTCACTAAAGGAGAAGCAATTTCTTCCCTGCTGATAGATTTTGCTGAACTTGCAGTCGGCTGATTTGCAAGTCCGTTTTCAGCACCAGAGTCATCATCATTATCATCATCGAAAATACTTTGAGCTGCATGATTCGTTTCCCCAATGGATTGAATTGGCGCCGTTTGGGATACATCTGGTTCGGCGATTGAGTGCTCTTCTACCGCCCAGCCAGATGTCAGCACCAGAAGGAAAACGGCAAAGATTGCGGTCAAGTTCATCTTTGGCAAACGGTGAGATACAAAAAACAGTGTGTGAGAGACAGTGGAAGAGAGGTGGGTTCACAGTTTGAGAAAGGGTGATACGGTAGAGTGGATAAACAACATTCAAGGCCACAAAAGAAGGGTGATAGGGTTGACAAGTGACGGTTTCCCTTTGGAAAGTGTCAGTTGTTGGTGCAAAAAACACAAATAGATAGACAAGATGAAAATTTGAACATTTGGAGGCAGATTTTTCACAGGGTCATCATCATCATCGTCTGCAGTTTCATAGTTCATAAGTTGCGTCGTTCCCACGACCATCCAGTCAATTACCACTGACCAATGAGTGTAAATGAGTCAAGTGAACTTTTTAAAAGGATAAAGGGCAACTTGAACTAGAGAAGAGGAGAGAGAGAGAGAGAGAGAGAGAGAGAGAGAGAGAGAGAGAGAGAGAGAGAGAGAGAGAGAGAGAGAGAGAGAGAGAGAGAGAGAGAGAGAGAGAGAGTTGAGCGTTTGATCAGTGAAAAAAATAGATAACACAGTGATTAAGGGTATCAGTGAAGCAGCAGCAGCAGCAGTTGTGAAGAGTGAGTAAGTGTGAGAATTGTGAAAGTGCAATGATTAAAAACGCAGTGTCGTACGGCTAAATAACAAAAAAGTGTGGAATAGTGAAACGAAGGT
Organism: Tyrophagus putrescentiae; assembly: GCA_024499935.1. Lineage (NCBI taxonomy): Eukaryota > Metazoa > Arthropoda > Arachnida > Sarcoptiformes > Acaridae > Tyrophagus > Tyrophagus putrescentiae. Next base: position 4,490,407 of record JAMZRA010000001.1, on the reverse strand, counting down.
GGCAAAAGGAGAGAGAATCTGGCCAGTTGGCACTGCCGCCAAGTATCGCCATGCCGGCGAATGTGTGTCTGTGAGTATGTTCGGCCAAGGCAAATCGTACACACACGCTGCACATGCTTGTCACAATGACCTTCAAAAGAAGCACTCGTTTATCCAGGTCCGCCTCTCTCTCTCTCTCTCTCTCTCCTCTCTTATCCCCTCGGATGCACTCTCACTTCGACAATATCCACCATCACGACAACACTTTTTTTTCTTCATTCTGCAGCTGAGAAGGTGGTGGCGAAAATAGTGCATTTGGCTGGAAACCCGTTTCCTCAGCAGTGCATCTTCAAGCTCCCCTTCTGCCGAGTTGCCCACTGCCACCCTGTGCTACTCCGTCGCTGTTCGTCTGTTCATCGGTGCACCGACTCAGAACCTATTTTCTTCTGCTCACGTTTGCCGATTTTCTAGTTTTGTTTTTTTTGGTTGCCCACCTCACGCATGCAAACTCAGCCAAACTGACTAATTTACGCAAAGCAGCTACCTAGCTTAGGAACATCGGGTGATGCTGAACAATGTTAATTTTTGTATTCATGTATATTTTTGTAATGTTGAAAAACTTTATTTATAGAACTGAAACAGTGCCAATAATAGCATTTATTTGGTTTTGGTTATTTATTAAAAATAAAAAGATGCTAAATGTCATCCTTCTGTATTGGCTGCAAACTTCTTAGAAACTCATGCGTACCTTAAAGTCAATTGCAATTACGCGTGAGAACTTTCTCACAAAATAATGACTTTAATGATTTTACTTCTTGCCAAAAGAGCTTCTCATGAAAGTGTTGCCTCTGCATGTTGTACGCTTTAGTTAATAGCAAAAAACTATTCAAAGATTAACTAAATAAAATTAAACTTTACGTTTGTTTAAGTATTTTTCTGTTTTTCATTTTTTTAATCAATAAAAAAATTGTAAAAATTAATTTAAAAACACTAAAATTATTTAACATACGTACCTTGTAGTTGACATGCTTTTTAATCTGCTTAATCCAATTATGAAACACTTTCTCTAATAAACTTTCTATAATTCTAGTTAGTTTGAGCATTTTGATCAATTTAAATAAATGTAAATGAATTCAACAAACCTAAAGCTTTACATTTTATTAAAATACGTTGCTTGAAAATGCTAAATGAATGGTTTTGAGTAAATTGAACATTTTTAGCTTTTGCAACGGCTTTTTTTATTTAAATGTTTTTTAATGAAAAAAACTAAACTAGTTTAAGTTTTTACAACCTTGATTTTGATTTTCAAAACATAATTTAAAAAAATAAAAATAATTTAATCAATAATTTTAATTTTATTAATTTTGTTCATATCTATTTTTTAAATTAAAAATGAGTATTTTTAATGATGATAAACGCAAACTTTTAATTTTGTTTTTAACAAAAAAAATATATTTTTAAAACATTTTTAAAAAATACGTTTTTAAAAACTTTTAACTTTATAAATAAGTTTTTTATAATATGTACATTTATAAAAAAATTTAAATTTATTTAAGATATTTTACTGCATTAAATTTTTATTTTTATCAGTAATTAGAAAATAAAATCATCAAATTTCAGAAAAACATCTCAATAGACTCAATTGTCACTGATTTTGGCTGGTCAAATTAATTTGGCTTAATGAAACTTTTTTTTATTGAATGGCTTCTCGTTATAAGCAATTCAATTTCTTGATGCAATTTGCTATGAACTGTTTACTTTTGCCAAATTCTCGTACCAATTGAGCGACCAACTTGATTAGTTTGTCCCAAAATTTTGGACCTGTGTGGGAGGAATAGGAAATATTGGTAGCCGTCAATTGAGACCGTCTGATTGTGTTTGTGCACACTTATAATTGTAATTTAATTCTCGCTTGATTGAATTTGTTCTCTATTTTAGCAATGAATACATTAACTAGTGTGTATGTGTTTTCACTTCCATTCAATTGTCACTAAAACTGGTCACTTTTATCTACTAATAATAATGACCCGCCTGATGACTACCCATTAGGTGCTCAAAAGTTTACCAATTGCTTCTTTTCATTTGCTTTTCACTAAACACATACACACATTTTTTCAAATATTTTCAGTTTACTAATAAATAATTGAGATGGTGATTTGTTCCTTCACACTGAAAATAATTAATAAATATCTTTGTTTTAAAAGTTTTGCTCTCAATTATTTATTCACTAAAATAAATATTTTTAAACAAAAAATTTATTGAAAAATCTAATGAAATTGACTTTTACTCAGCAAAAAGTTTTCATCAGTATTCTTAATAAAATGTATTTGTTTAATTTGCTTTTGTTTTGTGTATTATTGACAAAACTATGACGATTGAAACTGTTATGTGCTGATTGGCGTTCTGATATGTCAGCAGTTTGAAGGCGGTGAGTTCGCACAATAACTCGGCAATGTTTGGAGAAGGATAATATTCACCTTCGATTAGCAACTCGGCGTCCGTGCCAACCAACTCGCCTTACCAAGCAGTCAACCAAGTAACCAACTGTTTCCCTTTGTCTGGGCAATATTATCACAACGGTTACCGAGTCGTCAATTGGGCATTAGTACATGTGCCTGCCTTTTCTAATGCAGAGTAGGATTGCAAGTGTATATAAATGTACGGCTGTTTGTGCACTGTCTACTTACATTTGGATAAGCGCAGTAACCATCACACCGCCACTGATCGTTCTCCCTTATTTTTTCTATTTGAAGTGCAGATAAGAGATCACACAATGTCTACTGCCTCTGCTGTTGTTGCTGCTGTGGCGGATACTGCCGCTGCGCAGTCTCTTGACACTGCAGCTGTGGAGAAAACACAACTCTAGACTTCTGTGCAGTTTTAAGAAGGAACGAGAGAGAAAAATAAGATAACACAACTGCCACTTGTTGTGCGTGACACTTGAGACTTGTCTTTATGACATTTTTTTCTCTTAAAAATAAAACTCCAATCAAATCAAGCCAGCTATAAACCGTTGTTGTCGTTCTGCTTCTCATTTGTTTACTGTCAACCATCAGCCTCGGCATGGCTTCTAATATTCAGCACTGCTCGTTCGTCTCCCACAACTCGCTGATGCAGCGGCGGCCTCACCAGAAGTTGGCCATCTCCATCTCCAACGACTACATCTCCATTCGCCACCACGAGACACTGACGGCGAACATTAAACGCAGCAAATCGGAAGTGAGTCCAGCCCAGAAACGAGTCACCTTTGCCCACTGTCAGAAGCTGCCAGTGGACAAGACCGAACAGCTCTTTACCACCACCGACCTGCTGTGCGCCCGAAGTGAGGAAGACTGGCAGAGTATCCGCTGGTCATTTGTCCTCGATGTCTTCTACTACGAGATGGTCATTCACACCGACGGTGAGATGCGCATCGGACTGGCCAGTGAGCATGCAGACATTAAGACAAGAAAACTGGGCTCAGATCCGTTCTCTATTGCTCTGGACGGCTATAACCGTTGCATCTGGCATGATGGAATCGCATTTCCGGTGCCAATGGAATCTCAGTGGACGGAACACGATGTGATCGGTGTGAAGAGTGATGTTAGCGAAAAGTCAGTCACTTTCTTCTGGAACGGGGTGCCCATCAAGGCGCCCTTTGTTGAGGGTAACTTTTTTGCCGTTCCGTACTTCCCAGCTGCTAGCCTCTACGAGGATCAGCAGTGCTCTATTAATTTTGGCAAAAAACCCTTTATGTTTTCAGTCTAGCTTTAGACTGCATTTTTCAAAAAATAATCTCTCGATAAATACGCACAAACTTTGTTAGCTCTCAATGAAATACAATATACCATTATATTAACAACTTAATAAACATTTAAATAAACGTTATGAATGTAAAATGACTTTTCACAACCCAATTTATCTTTGTATAATTTAGACAATTACTCAAACTCGAACTCTCTTGCTAACTACCAAAAATTTAATTTTATAATTAACTTTTGTTTTTGACGTCATAATTTACTACTGTAAATAACTGTTCATTAGACCAAAAGTTTTAAAACATTTTTTGCGTTAGAACACTCCTAAAATGACAAACTCAATTTGCTAAAAGATAAAAAATATTTTTGTTATATTTTTTTGTAAGGTGTGACAAAACAGTTTTTTAGTTGCAAAAGTAAAACAGTTTGCTGGCTTAATGATTAATGAATCAATCAATTGAACAAGATTGATTCTTGATCTTTTTTAGTCAAGCAAAAGTAATATAAATTCATAGTTGCCAGCAGCAATATCAGCAACACATACAATTTGCCTAATTAGGTTTTGTCATTACCATAATTAGATTTCTTTTTTCCGTTACGTTTAGGTTTTCCAAATAGAAATCATTTGTATTTATAACTAATACCCGAGTAAGCATCAGAAAAGTAATTAATTATGTTTTGACCAGTTAATTAGAGTCATGCTAAATTTTCTTGAAACTTTATCAACCCATATTTAGTCATAATGAGAGCACAATTATATTGGTTTATTGATACAATGTTTTAAAAAATATTTTTTTTAAACTTTACAAAATAATGAATGAAGTTTGCAATGATTAGTTTTACTCACAAAAAACTTTTTTTGTAATTGACAGCCTGAAGGAATGTAGAAGTAACAGTGAATGTGAACAGGTACGACAAATTAGCCAAATTAGCATTCAAAGAGCTAAATGCTTGTTACTAATTATTTAAATGGTTACATTTACCGAACTCCTTTTCTGATGCTTTCTTAGATGGTAAATAAAATTTTTCCAGTCACTGGCAGGCTGTTATTATGTGTAGGCAACAAATACTAAAGTAAATTAAATATTTTTTGTGATGAACAGCCATTTCAGTGCCGATAGAGTTGGAGGCATTGATTAATAATTCAAAATAAAACAGATTAAGAAATTATTTACCAAATTTGTGTTTTGGAAGTTACAACTTAAAAAGAAGTGCAAGAGCACTTTCCTAGGGTTAATAATTGGATTAACTTAGACTGACTGATGTAATGCTTAATTTAAAGATTTTGAGTCGCCTAGTGTTTGCTGTCATACTGCTGAAATATTGCTCATTCACTGGTCGGTGCCACTACACTTTACTCCATTTCTGCTTATTACGTACACTGCCCAACCCCGTGGCTAATCCATGCTGGCAAGGAGGCCGAGTCTACTTAGCAGAAAATAAGCAAGGGCAATATTGAAGCGACATAAATCATAAAGTAGCTGATGAACTTGAAAACCAGAGAGGTAGAAAAGCTGAATATTGTGTAGGAGGGACTCCTGCAAATAAAGTTCATTGCATCTTCATATATCATGCAGACACTTTTAGTTATCAGTAGAGAAAAAGATTAACACTTTGAAAGTAACAAAAACTGATTCAGGTTTTACTTGTCACATAGTCATCTTGGGTGCTACTTGATCAAATTTTTTTTATAAAAGTTTGTTTATATGCAACTCATCAACTTCACTCAACTAAAAAGTTTTTTTTGTTTTTGGTGCGTTACACATGACTAATTGCCATTATAACTCTTAAACCAGTACTCCCTGACGTTTTATGAACACTGTTCAACTTTGCCTCTAAAATGATTGGTGTGATTATCACTGTCAATGGATCACTTTTAATTAAAATGACAACATAGCGCAAGATTCACTATGCTGCTTAACTCAGTAGCCGACTTCACTGACAATGGCAAATTGTTCAATTGTTTATTTTGAAGCATTTTAGATGACGGCTATTAATTATAGCAAAACTTTTCATTTGCTTTCATAGTAAATGATATACTCTGAAAATAAAAAAATGTCATTAGCATAGGGTTCATAATTATAATTAGAAATTTACAAAATTATTAAAAACATAATTTATGAAATAATTTAAAATTTTCTCATATTCAAACACTAAACGAGCAAAGTAATGTTTCTTGAACCAAACCTAGTACATTTTGTTCAGTAGGTTTTCAGTAATTTTTTGTACTAGGTAATAGGTCCTAGGTTTGGGGCAAACTCAAGTTATGACCATTTTTCAAGGACAAGTTTTAAGCCATTTTCCTCATAGGCTGCAGTGAAATAACTTTTTGCAAAGGGAGCGGGGCTTATTTTAATAAAAGCACTATCAAACGCTAACCTTTTGTTTACAGTTCTTTTTTAAGGACCGCCCACTTTGTAAACCCGGTTTTAGAAAAATGGTCATAACTTGAGTTTGCCCCAAAACTAGGACCTATTACTTAGTACAAAAAATTACTGAAGACCTACTGAACAAAATGTACTAGGTTTGGTTCAAGAAACATTACTTTGCACGTTTAATAAAATAAATTCTTAAATAAAATCTATATTTTTGTGGCCTGATTAAAATGACAGTTTTTGTTGCTTGGTTTAATATAAAACTAAAAAACTTTTCACAAAAATGAGTGTTGAAAATTCATTTGGCATACTTTAGAGTTTATGTAGTCTAGTCCATATAAAACTAATTTTTTTGTGTAAAAACTTGAAACTGAATTCAAAACCAGAAGGCAACTCTTTGAATCTTAAATAAAATTAATCTATTTAGAAACTATTTATTTTGAAATTGTTGGCAAACATTTTGTTGTTAGTTTTTGGACACTTCATTTACCAATTTTTGATAACTGCACTCAAAAAAATTTTATTTTTATTTTCTATTATAAAAAAATTTAAAGTTTTAAAAACAACAAAAAAATAGTAACAAAAAAGTAAAGAAAAAATGATTAAAAATGCAAACTTATTAAAAATAAAAAAGTGCAACTTACAAATATTACAGTCAATAAATATAAAATTTTTGTGCAAAGTCTTTTGTCATGTGTTATTCAAAAATTTTTTAGTCAAGCAAATGGTTTATTGTTTTTACTTTATCTAGTTATTTTATTCACTTTTTTTGTTATCACATCGTTTTGTGTGTTAATTTATGTGCTTTGATTAGAAATGACAATAAATACTATTAATCGTATTGAAAAAATTTGAATAAAGCAGGTTTGTGTAAGTAAAGTTATTTGAAAAAACTACTGTTTAAAATGCTTAAAAAATATTCATAGAAAATAGTTCGACAAAATTATAATTGTTAAAAACTAAAAACATGTGTTGTTCATTAGTTTTGTAAAAAAATTTTATTAAAAATTCACTTATTGATTTTTTAATCAAAGTAATGCATTAGTTTTTTTATTTAAAAATGACATTCAAACTAAATTAATTCAAAAATTAAAAAAAGAGCAGGGGCACAAGGAGTAAAAAATAAAAATTGTAATAATGAACCTAGACTTTGTTGAATGCTGGCTGTTGCGAGGCGCTTTGTGTCATTGTGGCTGCTCATCAGTCTGGTTACGGTTGCTCAACTTTATTTAGATGCTGTTTTTGTAATGGTAACAGTGGTCACAGAACTGGTGGACAACAGTTCAGTGGTGGACAAGGACAGCAAAGAACAGAGATGCAGACAATAATGACAATGATTAGGATAATGATGAGGCCGGCGAAAGGAGCAGCAGCAGCAGAATTGCTAGTGCCAACCGAAACAGCAAATGCGGAGGAGGCAGGAAGGCACAAAAGAGCGGACTGAAGGAAAAAGAAAGGTTTTCAAAGTGTTCCAGGAAACCGGAAAGCAACAGCACAGTGAACAGAAAGTGTACAAAATGGGAATATATGATGATGACCACAGAGAGTAAGAAAAGGCGGTGGAGAATAATGACCTTTCAAAATGGTCACCCATTAGGCGACTAAGCCTGCTGCTGCTGCTACTGTTGAGAACTGTTTGCTTAACGCCGATGTTCGTTCCAATGCGAATGGGCAGCTTTAGGTTGAATTGGTTTAACAGTCGACCAGTCTAGCCAGATTCCTCCTCCTCCTCCTCTTCTTCTGTGTGTTTTCACTTTTTTAAGTGCAAAAGGGCCATTTGCTAGAAAAAATATTGTGCCCAAACACTATTTTCTATTTTTTTTCACCGTTCCAGCCGACTTATGCAAAGCATGTGTTTGTTTATACATTCCAAAGCACTACATATTGTCCCAATAACACCGCACACTCACTTTAATCTGCCTATTCGACCCGTTCGGAAGTCCATTTTTATTATTGACTTCTCTTTTATTAATATGGGTCCCATTCCACGCTATAGTGAAGGCTGCCTGGAAAAAAAGTGTACATATCTCCCGTCATTTCAAGCTCTTTCAGAATCGACTAAACATAAACAGTAGTAAATATTAAGCAAATAAATATAAATTATATTTTTAATAACCAGATTAAAGGCAAACCATTGCTCTAAATTCTACTTGAAAATTCCTATGTTTGTCCAATGTTGAATTTTTCTTTTTTGATCTTTTCAATTTGAACGAATCATTAATGACAAACAGCCATATATCTTTTTTTATATCATTGTTATTACTGCTCTAATGCTGGTCAGGACTTTTATTGCAACTTTATTTTTCCTTCCATACTTTGCCATATTTTTTAAATAATTTAATAGCAAAATACAGAGACAAAAATTATTAGCTCATTTTAAATCAGAATAAAATATTAGTGACTAGGTGACATTTGCGATTTTGAAAAAGTGTAGTTGTTGTTTGTAAAGATAGAATTGGCAAGGAGGCGTTGTGAAGTGGTCATTTTCCCTCAAAACTTATCATACGTCGGCTCTCCGCCCAGCCCGTACTTTGCGCGAATGGCATCCCGTTGTTGCTGTCGCTCAGCCCTTCGCTGTCCCTGCATTTCCTGCATTCGCATACGATTACGTTCCCACTTGTTCTCCTGTCGCTCTCGACAGCTTCGGACGCAGGGTCTGATGCAGCAGCACCAGGTGAGGAGAATGAGAAAGATCAGCAGCAGGAGACCGCCCAGGGTAGCGAAAACGATGAGTAAAACATTGCTTGGTACGGTGCAGGTTTTCCAGTATACGTCGGACATCTTATCGGTGCAGTCCGTTGGATGTGCGTCAAACGGGTAGACGCCGCATTTTTTAGTCGCTGAGCAGTAGTAGCAGCGGGGGCTGTTCTTGACGCACGATTCACAGGAGTCAGAGTGCCGAGAGCAGTTGTACTCGTCTGGTTTCGGTGTGGTCGTCGTTGGTTCATGATGGGTTGTGGACTTTTCAGCCTGCACAAACAGCATTTGATAGGTTAAAAGGGCGAAAATGCAAACAGCACAACTCCCAGCAAATTAGATGAGAGGAATTTCATTGTGATGCAATGAATTCTCAAATGGTTTGGATACAAAAGCAGTTTGTAAACAGTAAAATTTCAGAAGGTTGTTGCTGAATGTTGTTGACAAAAGTTAAAGTTCATCAAAAGAAGATCAGCTGTGGTGGTTGGTTGTGGTGGGGGCGTCAAGGCGGCGAGATGATTTGGTGTCAGCTGTGCGTTGATGTTTCAATCACAGATGATCGTTTGTGTGGTGTGTGTGTTTTACCAGTGAATCATCACCATCCTCTAAAAGAGACACAAGTAATGCTGGCTTCTCTGGTGTTGCTGGTTGAGGGCGCATTTGGCATCGTAATGATGGTTACTGCTAGCACTTTGCCTTCACTTGCATTGCTGCAAACAGAGTAGACTGTACTACTCTACTCTACACTTGTTGCAGTCACAATCATTACCATCTTGTCGTTTATTACCTGGGGAGAGAAAGAGTGCACACAGGCAGGCAGAGAGTCCACTTGCGCGTCAGATGAAATGATAAGGCACCGGCAGAGCACCTACTGCCGCACAACACACCACACATTTGGTGCGCAATGATGGAGCAGTATAAATGTGCAGCACAGCAAACACTGGTTCAGCTTTCTCCTTCCATCAATACTTTGCTTACTTCAATACACTGATCATGCAGCCATTTGAATAAACACACGCTTAATTGATTTTCAGCTCCGTCCTCTGCATCGCCGGCAAATTGCGACGTCACGAAGTGTTTCCTGTAGAGCGGGCAACTTAAGACTACCTGATCATTCCGTTGAGCCATTAGCAAAGAGTCTCAAGTTCAAGAAAAGAAAAACTGCTCCTACGTCTGTTACCAAGGTTGTGTTTTTAATGTCTGTGTTAATTATTTGTTTATTACATTTAAATTGACTTCTCTGCAAACTTTTGAGATATACTACTTTTTTTATCTAACCATAAGTCACTTGATTTTTGGTAAAATAACCCGAATAACTGTTATCCGGATAAAAACGCTCATAAATCCACTTATTGCCATAATCTCATTTATTACTAAACCATAAAAACAGGTGATCTGCAGTTGTACACGCTGACGGGAAGTGGTGCATGCTCTTTCGTAATGGTATTACGTAAACTAACAGTCAGTGTCTCTAGCAGTACAACTGACTGGCTAATTTGACCCTTGCAGGTGTGTATTTTTGCTCTGTTTGTTTGATTTATCAATGGTCAGTTGGCAGTACGACAATTAACAGGTCATTAATCTCACTTGCACTAGAAAGAAAGAGAGCACTTCCTTCTCACCCACTCATTGCATCTTAAAATAATTTCTACTCTGTGAGCTCTGACTTTTACTTCTAATTAAAACAAAGAAGAATTCAATTGAGTTCTACGCTGATTCATTTTAATTGCCATTTAATGCTAATAATCATAATAATGGCTAGCTAATGGGAGAAATCGCCAACTGCTAATGGTTTCTTCATGAGCTCACACTTCAAACTCAAGATCATTCTCAAGTCACCTAGGGCACATTTCCATTTGTAATTTGAGGTGCATGCTAAAGTAATTCAAAGTGGTACTTTTCTGCTCGAGTTGCATTGAATTCTATATTGAATTAATGAAAATAGTGGACCCTTCTTCAACTCTGCCTTTAACTCAACACATCTCCTTTTAATTACAGCAATATATGAGCAAGTAGTAATTTGAGGAAAGTACAACAGCTCACGCAGCTCAATCTGACCCAAAAGTGTGTCATTGTCTGTGATGAAGCAAAAACGTAGGAAAAATGTCATTAAAAAGACCAAAATATCGTGAAACAAAACAATGCAATCGTACTCCGTTTTATAGCTGAACAAACCTCAAGTTTTTTCGTTTAAAATTATTTTGGTCAGTTTTTAGAGTTATCCACTTGCCAGCAAACAGTCCTCTCTGCAGAACATCACTTTACTCGGTAATTACCCTCAATTACAAGCAATAACCCACTCGTATCATGCCATATTTGCCCCTCTCCTCTCCATTGTGGCAATCCCAACCGAGCGGTCATCTTACATTTGCCCGTCTGTCCATCTCTAAACTACCTTTAATTGAATATATCATTGTCATTTCTTTCTTCTTCTTAATAGTGTTCCGGACCTACACAATGATTGCTGTAGTGACGAGCGATGCTGCCCGAAAATAAGTGACTGAATGCGATATATCATTGAGAAAACATTTTGTCAATTACCACCGAATCGTTGCCGGGCATTCTTTGCTGATGCCGCATCCTTTTCAGCTTTTTCAATAGTATTATGGGCATGATTCTGGGAGAGTGACCAGTCATTTGGCTTGTCTTCCCAAATGACCGCATTGCAGTTAAATTGCAAAGTCAATTTTTCTTTTTTCATTCCGAAACCACACTACCCAACCCCAAAGACAATATTATTGTTGTAAACAATGCAATGCCTAGGTGTACTTCAAAACCGAACATCACTATCTAATGCTAAAAGCAGTTTGTAGTGAGCAATTGGGCTTTGTTGCAGCTACAACAAACTCCAAGATGTCTTCAAATCAATATTTATTCTCCTCAAACATGATCAACTGAACCTTCTTTTGTTCTTCTTTGAAGAAAGCTTGTTTGTACAAACTGCCACAAGTTGAAGCGCAAGTTCTGTGATCTATGCTTTAATTGGCCGTTTATTTTTTGAAGTTATACCAAAAGATTTGGCAAACAAGCAGACATACATGGCGACTGTTATTTAAGTTGAATAGTAGACGTCAAGCAAAATCAATTGTTTGCAACTTGTTAGAGCAAACATTGAAGCTTATCAAGTTCAGAACTTTGATAAATAAAGTGACACTACAATGCTTTACAGTTAATATTTTGGCATTCAATAAAGAAGCACAACAGTTATTATCAAGACACTATCACAGAATATTTAGAGCACTATGAAGCTGATAATGATGATGATGAACAGATCTTCTGTTTTCTAATGGTAGCCAAGTCAGCAATGATGATGATGGTGGTGGTGCAGTTGCGATGTTCTCCGTTTTGACCAGTCTGGTCAGCAGAAAAAGAGAGGGAGACAAATCAAACTGGCAACGGCGAACCTTGCAGCCTTCTGTCAACTGTCAGATTGCCGTCATTAGTGGGATGACTGTTGTAGTTGCGTCAGCAGTACAAGTCGACTAAAAGCAAGTACAATTTCCAGTACCATCATGAGCGCTGTGCTGGTTCGTCATCAGCCATCATGATTACTGCCGAGCAAATTGCCCACAATTTATCTTGTTGTCTTCATCAGACTGCCTCTTTGTTTTTTCATCATCTCATCTTCGTCTGTCCTGTTCATCGCCCGACAAAGCATCACCCTTACATAATAGCCTGATAATGTCTGCGCTTTAAAACATTGCCTCTCTGTCATTTTCAATCTCAAATGTCAAATCGACGGTTGATTCGGTTGTCTTGCTCCAATTGCTAAATGAGCAGCTATTTACGCAGACATTCTAATGCGGATATCGTTTTGCTGTGTTGTACTCATTGAAAAAGCACTACCATTACCAAATTCGTTTGCTGAGCGTTTAGCTAAGTTGCGCGCATTTAATGTAGAGCATTTCTAAATGCATTCTAGAACATATTGCATGCTCCTTAAAAAATTTGATATTTTCAAAACTTAAAAAATTTTAAGTATTAAATATTTTTTTATGTTGACGCAAACATTTCAACTAAAAGCAAAGTTTAAAAATGAAATTCAGTATTTGAATTTTTTTGTTCATTACAATTTACTTTTTAAAAGAAGTTTGGTAGTAAAAACAGCAACTATTTTTGCATTATTTATGAATCATATCAAATTTTTAATTAAATTAGCAAACTTTTTGCACTTTTTTAACCAACATTCTGATTAATTAATCAAAATAATTTGATCTGCATTTTTAAAATAAAAAACACATTTTCAGATAACACTTGACGAAATGATTAATGGTGAGAACAGGCAAAATATTTCGGGTTAATCAGCTCATATGAAACATACGCAATATTTTCACTTGCTTATATTTACTTTTATCATCATTTTATGTCAACTTTATGCCCAGAATGCACCATTTTTCAATTAAACAAATTAAAAGGTATAGTACAATGGTGTTGAGGATTAACTTTTTTTGCAGCCGTGTTACGGTATTGCTTGTTCTGCTTTTCCAAGACTTGTTTTGTATGTGTAATACGATATACTTTTCACTGCAACTACTGCTGTTGTTGTTTCTGTACTTTAGTTAGACTTAATTTGCATCACAATCTGCCGTCATTCTAGGTGCAGTCATCTCTACTGTTTTTGTTTAGCGCTGAAAAATTAATTTTCACTTTTTCTGAGATTAAGCTCCAGATCTGTTCTGTCAGATAGTCGTCCCTTTTAGCTGTCGAGAGGCAAAGGTGCAAAATTAATGAATGTTTTCTCTTTTTTAGTGTACTGTTTACTGTACCACATGCACAAACATTGCTGTCGGTAATTGAAAATCCAAAAACGTAGCCATTCTTGATAGAAAAAAATAGCAAAGAATGTTTTTTTAAATATCACTCACAAACAGTAGAAAAACTTGCATTTAAAAACAACAGTATGATAAAATGAGTCTAGCACTAACACTTTCAGTCAGTCAGTCAACCATGATTTCTTCGTCTCTTTCTTCATTTGTCAAAAAAAATTTAATTTAATTTAAATTTTGTTGGTAATGCACAAAAAGTGCTGTGCCACTCACTTAGTTTAGGTCCCGTCAGTTACTGGCAATCTGACTCAGTTCCAATCACGGCAGCCATTTTTTGTTTGTCATCCTCTTTACTAGAATCATTTTAAGTATTTTCAACTTTTTCTTGTTTTTATTTCACATTTCAATGATTACAACCGCTGTTTGCTCATTTGCCAGGTTATTAAAATAATGCTTTTTCAGCATAGTGCATTAGGAGGATGTAGTTGAAACAGCATTTAACCCTTCCTGCACTTAAAATACCGCAATCTTTAGGGATTTTGTTTGTCCATTTTATATTAGATGCTTTTATTTGCTTTTCCATTAAATAAAAAGTTTTTTTTTGTAAAAATGATCAGTAAAACCCTTCTTTTTAAAGTGGACTTGGTTAGTAGATGCATATTCTTAAGACACACAGCAACGCTGCAAATAACTACCAGAATAGAATTGAAGAAAATTATTAGGTTTATATTTACCCAGTACAAATCTCTGTTGAATTAAAGTTTTAACGCAAAAACCAAAAACTTGTCGGTTTTATTTGAGTTGACAAAGAAAAATAGTAAAACAAACTAGCACTTGTCAGTTTGGCTGCTTTGTCAGATTCTGTAAGGCGATTTTTGTGTTCATCAACTCGAATACTGCTGTAAAAGTTGCGGAAAGAAAGCTGACAAATAGTTGCTTATGCAAATTAGTGTTCCAGCTAATGAGGGAGCAATGTGAGAATTTGTAGAGAGAAAGAAAGAATTTGTAGAAAAGAAAAAGAAAGTGGTCGTGTTAGCACATTCAGATAATTACGAGTTAGTTTTGAGCTTGGAAGCCAATTTGAGTGAAACGCTTTCTGATTAGCCTAAACATAACAAAGATACCAAATGAAATGAGATGAAATGATTTTAGTGGAATGCACTTCACTTGTTAACCTTTTTTCTTTACATTGGACGCTTCCACGGTGGCGCTAATTTGCTCTAATTAGTCAGTTTTGCAATTTAAATTACAGAAACTCTGCAAAAACTTTATTCAGTTTTCAACAAAAACCAAATTATAGGTTTAGTAAGACATATAGTTTGACAAGCTTTCATTTTTTATTTTTATGACATAAAATGTTTTGAATCAGCATTTGTTAATGAAAATGCATTTTTATTTGCATTTTTAAAAGTAGGGCAATTTGCAGCATAACTTTTTACTTTTTAAAAAGCTTGTATTTGCAATATTTTCTAATTTGATTATGATTTTGCCGCACTTTGTTTTATTAGTGTTTTTAAATTTTATTTTTGTAATTTTTTTCCCATCAGTTGTTGAAACAAAGTTCATTTATATGAGGGCGTCTTTTTATTTTTTAACAAAAATGTTTTGTGCGGGCGAAAAATCATCAATTTGTGTTAAAAATAAAATTGTGTGTCACTAGCTGGCTGAGAAAACATATGCAAGATTTTGTGTTGTTTTTACTTTTCTAAAAAACTTCCAGGGCGTTGACTTTTTTAAAATGAATAAAAAGATTTAAATTTATCGAGTTAAAAATGATAATGAATCTGATCAACTTTGACAAGGCAGTTTTTTTAAAAGCACAGATTGACTAAATTGGAAAGCAAGAAAAACAAAGTAAACCAGAAACAGCTGGGCCATTAGTGTCAAACAGTGCTACAAAAAAACTAGCAGAAAAAATAAAGAACGTTAAGGACTTGCAAGCAAAAAACAAAGACCATCGAGTGAAAGACAAAGAAACTAAGACTGGCTGATTGTTAATTAAAATGTCGCTTTCTCTTTTTCTTTGCTGATCAAAGCTGGTTGCAGTCAAAGCTGGCAGCTTAATTAAATTGGGCGCCACTTGGTTTGCTCTGCTGGTCGATTGGCCATCAGCATCACCAACACTGCAGCCCGTTTGTCTGTCCTGGCCTGTGGCCAATTTGCCTAAAAGTCAATCATCCATTTATGGCATCTATTATTCTTCTTCTACTACTTTGGCCAAACGTTGATCGAGTTTTCCTTTCTTTCATTCATTCCTTTTTTTCATTTAAATCCGATCAATCGATCTGCAAACCTTTTTTGGTGCAAGCCAAATACACAAACACACACCACACCAAAGCTGCCTCAAGTCCAAAGGAGTGAAAGCAATCCAGTGGATGAATTCGCAACAATACCAAACTACTTGATGTTGTTGTTGCTGTTGCTGCTGATAAATGGCCACTGGTGTGAGGAAAACGATTGGCGAGCTCAAGAGCACACTTACACACTTGCTCTGAGGACATCATTGCTGGTAGCTTTGCAGCCGATGCTTCAACATTGCATTGCAATTGCCATGCTGTCTCTTTCACTCACACACTTTGTGCGGGTCATTTGCAAAGATTAATGTCATTTTCCTTTTCGAGCACTCTTTGGTTCAATTGAAAACGGGTTAATTATTTCTTTTTCTTCTTCATCTGCTGCTGCTGTTTGGCTTAGCATGCAGAAGTCTAATGAGCAGTTTAATTAATTTTCTCTCCTTGTTTTATATGTTTTTAAGCAATCAATGCACTGTGTTTGAACAGTTGATTTGTTTAAACTTTTTTTCCATTAATAAATTGCCAAAAGTTGTATTATTTTCAAAATAAGAATTAAAAGCCAAAAGCAAAAGTAAAAAATTCTACACTAAGTGCAATTGAATGACATTTTAGCTAATGATTACTGAATCGAGAAAAGTTGGCAGTATTGATTCTGCATTCACGTTTTTAGGAGAAGGAGAAAGATTTATTATACCCACTCAGGACCCATTTAAAGTTTTCTGACCTTAAGAATATGTGAATTTTAAACAAATGCAGCCACGCTTGGTGTAAACTTTTTTTTGGGCGCATTCAACGTTTAACTGTATGCTGCTCTGTTCGATTGAGCCACTGCCCTGCTAAATCAAACTTTATTCTCCCATATGTTCATCTGTGGCTTCCACCCACACTAGCTAGGGCGCGGAAGCTTTGCTTTTTTCTCTCTTTTCACCCGCTAAACCGTCGCCTGCAGTTGGCCAGCACCAGCACACACACATATTTAGCAGTATTTGGCGATGCAGACACCCAAAAAGTGACTGTTCATGAATTGCAGAAAAGCCAGACATTACTTAATACGTTTAATGTTTACCACTGCTGACCTCTGACCGAAGCGACCACTGTTTGTCTATTCAGCCTCCATCAGTTGAATCAGTGCATCGGGCTCTGGCACAATTCTGCACACTTCTGCTGCTGCCTCTTTTTTCATTTAGAGCACAATAAAGTGCAATTCAAATTTGTGTGTGTATTTGTAAAGAATGCATGACCTTACTGCCACAACACAACTGACCTCGCCCTCACTTTTGGCAAAAATAGAGTGAAACAGCCTGGTTGGTGAGTTGGAGGAAGTTGTGGCCATTCATCGCCGCTGCCACCATTTTGAGCACCTCTGTAGCAGTGTGTGTGTGTTTCAGAATATGAAGTTCAAAAATGATAAATTGGCAGTCATTTTCCGAAGCATTCCACTTTAAAAGTGTATACATGTTCTATTTCCTTTCCGATGTCTCAATTGACCCTACTCGTTTCACTTGAATGCACCACTTGCAACACTTTGATCTCTTAATGTCTTTCTCTTTTTTACTTTTGACTTTGAAACGTCAAAATACTGTTTGTGTCAGTGCAGCAACTGCTAAGTCGGTTCAAAAATGTGGCAAATAAAACCGTCTAAAAAACAGGTAGTGCAGGCATTCTCAAGCAGCACCGACCTAGCAACTAATTATATGACCTAGAAGAAGTCACTGTCTTCGTGACTGTAATTATGTTGGCAAGTGCTTTGAACTAGCAGTAGAACATAGATGCGGGCCTGGTTGCCTGGCTAGGCTTAGGCAAACTTCTCATTGCCTTTTCTGCCTCTCTGTTTCACTGAGAACTAAGTCAAAACTAAGTTTTGGATAAGGGGAAAGTGAAAGAGGGAAAGAGAGAGAGAAAGAGAGAGAGAGAAGAGAGAGAGAGAGAGAGAGAGAGAGAATGAGAGCAGCGCACTACGGTAGACTGGCCAAGGAAAACTAACTATTCACATTCTCACTGCACTGGCACCGAATTTGTGATTCTTCTCTCTCTCTCTTTGTTAACATTGACGTCACCTTCAATCTCTATCTTCGTCTTCAGTGAAGAATGGACCCCGACTCATCCCCAGCAGGGGCCACTGCTAAAGACGACTTCATTAGCCGTCTCTCTATTTGCCGGAGTTCTGTGTGGCCCAGCTGAGCACAGATGAGAAGCAAAAGCTGAGACTGCGATGAAATGCGACCCCTGCGCGTCTGCGACCGGTTTGGGGCATCGTGATTGGAAGGCGGTCAGTGATCAGAGAAGAGCAGCCAGGTAGGTAAGCAGGTAGGTAGGTAGACAGACAGACCTGAGGCAGGGAACGAAGACGTGTTCGTTGTACTTTTTTTTCACCTGAAACGGCAGACGATGGCGCGTGAACATTTTTACTAGTAGTAGTGCCTTTTGTTTTAGAAGAGGCCATCTCACTCACATGGTCAGCCACTTGGGAAAGACGCAGACAGGCAAGCAGGCTCACACACAAGCCCAAACTCACGCAAAAATCTCGCCAATCTTCGCCAGCCACCTGTCTGCTGCTGCTGCTGTCATTGCTACAAACTGACTTTTTCGTTTGTTTCTTTCTTCTTTTTACTGCAGGTAGAAAAAAAAGAAATAAAAGTGTCATCAGAGGTCAAAGGTCGCACAATTGAGAAAAGTACTGGTAAAACGACGGAAAAAAGTAATCTGCAATGACCGTTCAAAGGCAGTGAAAGATATAAGATTAGATTAGTTTTGTGAGCATGTGCACTTTTTGAATGAAATGTGTCTCATGCACTGTGTCTCATGCAATGACCTAGAGCAAGTTTACCTTTTTTCTGATGGCAGTGAGTAAACTTTGAGGATTGGAAAAGATGAAATTGAAAAAGTATCAGGCATGAAAAAAGCATGAACTTTCATGTTGACATCAAAACGATTTGAAAATTTATACTTGTGCCACATTTTGTCCCAACCAAAAATAAATCTAGCTGTAGTCAAATGCGCAATTTATCACATGCAAATGTATTTGTCTGGTTTCATGTGCCTTCCTTCACCACTGCCGCCACTCTTTTCTTTTCTTTTCTGCAGCACTCTAATTCTGGTCAGCGGTAATTTGTCAGCGATTACTTGAACCAATAAGTGCGAAACACGTCCATCGACTAATCTGCTCCCTTTGCTCAAGAGTTTGACCAAAGCAGTTTGCAACGCAATGCTCGGCAACAGAACACTGCGGCGCATCCCAAGTGCCCAGCACCAAAGCGGGGGAGACCCGACGAGAGGGAGACCTGGGCCAATGGCAATTTCCCTTCCAGTCAATTTCACCAATCTTTCAGTGGCATCTCCTTTTGTTTGACCAACACGGCTAATGGTCCACTTGTTCTCTCGGTCTCGCTCTTTTTCTCTGGATCACTGCAACGACAATGAACCAGTGACAGCACAGTGTCGCGTGTGTGCTGCAGTAACGAGCAAACAAAAACCAAAAAAAAATTCTTTATTCAGCTTTTGCACGAGTTGCAAACGACCAAAGACTAATCACACAAAAAGTAGTGCACGCGTGTTCGTGTTCCGCACGAACCACCCGAGGAGAATACAGTTTGGCAAACAAAGTAAGTCTACTTTGGAGGGGGAAATAGGAGGTAGGTGGAATAGTAGTAGGTGGACTACCTTTCTCTGTTGTTGTTGTTGTGTGAGTGAATTTGTTGTGCAGTGCCGACAACCAACGGAATCGATGCACTCGATGCGCGTTTGCACCATCGCGGTCAGTGGCGGTAATTGCACTTGACGCGCGTACTGCCATTGAAACTTGTTTGTGCAGAGTAAAAGAATCACCAGACAAAGGAGTGGGAGAAATGATGAGAGAGTCCAATTTGCTCTAGTTAGATGCCGCAGGGTGAGACACAACAAACTTGGCACTACTTTGATGAACAGTTTCGTTTGCAGTTGCTGACTAGCTGACAACATTTTTAATTGAAGACAAAGTTAACTCCTTCACCAAATGTTTGTGTTTTTAAATTTTGTAACATTTTTATTTTTTAAAACTTTTTATTTGAGCAAATAAGATAATGTTTGAAACCAAATTGAACTTCTAATGTCTTATTTTTTTATCAATAAAGCTTTTGAAAAAACTAAAACGTTTCGTTGAATTGCGCAATGTTCGCTTTGAAAGCACTGAATTTTGCCCTCTTCTTTTTCTTTGAGGGGCTGCACAAGAAGATGCTGCGTCAGTGTGTTTGAGCAGCAGCATCATCATCCTCAGCAGTGTTTGTGATACCTTCCCCCACTTGCCTCTTCTCTCTTTCCTCTTCTTCTTTTCCCTTTTCCCTTCTCTCTTCGTTCTTCCCTGTAGTGTTAGCGCGCAATTTTCATTTTCAAGTCCATCAGTCTGTGTCCGTCGACGGCGGCAGCGGCAGCGGCGGCAGCAGAAGCCATCGGACGGCATCGGTCTCTCTCTCTTTTTCGCTTTTGGTGTGTGTTTGTGCGTTCGCCGACTGACTGCCCAGTAGTCTGCTTCTTACCTTTGCTCGGAGCGCATCGCATGTCGCCGGTCGCTGGCCCGACCAAGCCTGGAAGCCTGCCATCAGCCTGCACAACTGCCACAACGTCGTTGTCCCCTGAATGCACACGCGCGTTCCATCTGCTCTTTCTCTCTCTCTCTCTCATTCTGGTAGACTCATTCTACTTCTACTTGCACTACTACTGCACATTGCTTCTGTGTAGCTCCAGAGTAGATCAGCACTGTCTTCTTCGGTGGCACTACTACCACCACCACCAGCACCACTACCAGAACAACCACACTGTTCATCTGCTACTACTGCAATCTCTCTTTCTCTTCTCTCTTCTTTCTGTGAGTTCCAATTGGAAACCCTCGCCTGCACACCTAAACAGTCCGCCAAGTGGTGTGAGCAGCACTTCTCCCTCATGAGCCCATGGCCTACCACCGCACATCACTCACAAGCTCAGCTCAAATTTAAAACAACGTTAAACCTCGTGTCTTTGCATGCATTGCACACAGTCAGTCATCATCACCGGCATCGCCCCTCGGCGTCATTGGTACAATCCTTTGGTTCTTGACATCCCCCTCAGTGCCACTGATTTATTTCCAGTTTTGCTTCCTACTACTTACACAGTGTTGGTGAAACAAAAGTGTCCATCATGATGAACTCTGATTTGTCTCTACTTATTTCCGGAAGGACGTTTTTATCCCTAGACTTCTCCGCATCAGCTTTCTCTTCTCTCTCCCAATCAGCCTTAATCGCATTAGTGAGCGCCACCAAATCAAGCCGACAACTTGCGTTCTCTTCAATGAATAATTAATAATTTGACGTCTATACAGTGGTTCTTCTCGGTCTGCGTTTTTTACATTTGCTCGACTTTTTCCAAGCAAACACACTCTCATTCACCATTCTGTTCTTGGAAATGCACTCAGCGTCTGTGATCTCACTCCATCCCCATCCACATGTGCTACCTCACCAGCTTCAGTTCGACCATTGACGTTTGTTATTCTTTGGTTTTCTTCTTCACTTCAGCCCATCTCACTTGAAAGTCCCACTCTGGTTTGTTGGTTTGTTGCAGCAGTGTCAGCACTAAACAAAAGCAACCCTCTGTGTTGTCTTCTTCTTCATCGTGTGAAGTGCATCTGTGTATGTGATTTAATCAAGTGTAACATCACTAGCACATTCTCTCTCCTTTTCCATCTTATTTTTCTCTGTTTGTCTTTGTTCTTCGCCCCATTCTCTTCACACTAAAGTTATCTTCGTTTCCTCGCGCAGCAATTCCCCACTACTCTGCTCTTCATCCAAATTGCTGACCACTTTTTCCGTGCACTCACACCAAACATTTCAATCAAAATCGATTCGAAACGACCGATTCGAGGTTTTCACCGTCAAATTGTTTTGCAATCTTTTTCCGACTTTTTTTCGACTTGCCATCTTTTTCTTTTTTTCCGAATGACCATCTCTCTCTTTCTCTAAATTAGAAGCCAACGGCAAAGTTGAAAATCCACTATCCATGCCGTTTTCTGTCTCTCTCTAATCGTCGAATCAATTTGTACCTTTCCGAGAGGGCAAATTGAGGCTTGCGTGAACTTTTCTCCTCTCTGCTTCACTGCCAGTGGCCGGCAAGGTGGTCAATCGTCAATGATCCGAAACCGAGCAAATACCGACGTCTGGGAGGACAAATACACAAACACAGCCATAAAACATAAAACATAAACACAGACAAACCATATTTGCGAGCACGCTTGTCGCCCCTTCATTTGCCAAGCAAATCATTGCAGCGGCTGTTTGTGAAGGCAACAAGACTTTACCGTCTTCAACTGTGAGTGTGTGTGTGTGTGTGTGTGTATGCATTGCCCGTTGCCAAACAAATCGGCGTTGTCATAGTCAACGCCAAATGAGAAGAAATTGCAGCCAATTCTTCTTCTGCTCTATTCCCTAGCACTTCCAGAGACTTCTGCCGTAGAAAGACTCTCGGAGAGTGTCGTGCACTGAACCTTTCACCTGCCGCAGTCGCCATCGCCGCCGCCACGACTATCGCTGCTCTGATAGAGTCACGCAACCAGCAACACTTTGCCACACTACCAGCGTCCTCTCTTCTTCTCTCTGGAACAGTGTGTGAAAGTACCTGCGACAGTGACCCTCTGCGACGACCATCATCGATACCCTCACCTCATCATAAATCAAACTGCAATAGCAAATTGCTATCGCTCCTTGGCTCCTCCAAATCCATCCTACGTTTCCTACCTTTCAACCGGAGGGCGACCTTTTCAGTTCCTGTGAACACTGCCGCACACACACACTTACTTCTTTCGTGTCCATCTTCAATCCAGTGCCCACACTACAATCGTCTCTTTCGACTGGACCAGCAGTGACCATCGCGCCGACAATTTACGTGTCCAGTTCGTCACAGCAGCCAATCGATCTCCAGTCTCTCTCTCTCTCTCTCTCTCTCTCTCCTCTCTCTCTCTCTCTCTCTCTCTCTCTCTCTCTCTCCTTTCTCCTTAATCATCGTCAGCACCGGCAATCACCGTCATAGGCTGTGAACCTGTCCAGCGCGTTGATTACTCCCTCCGCCCTGCCGCTTTAATTTATATTTACCGATCACAGAGGTACACAGCGGTACAAAGTGGACAACAGCAACAGAAGAGGAGGCAGCAAATCACTCGTGTTCTTCTGCTGCTCTCATTCGGGAGCAAATTATCGACTCAAACAAACTGACAAATTCTCTCCTCTCTCTCTCGCTCCGTTTGATTCTCCAAATTTGGCAATCCTCAGCGCCCTAATTGCTCTGCCAATTATGTAATACACGGAACCGAAAGAAGGACTATCTGTCTGTCTGTCTGGCCGACTGAATGACTAACTCTAAAAGGAGGCAGCCAAATTAATTGCTCGATGCTACGAAACGAGATAACACATCTAACACATCGCTGTTTGTTCAACGAAGAGATGTGCAGCTAGCTCAGCGCTTACGTAATCATAATCTGTGCAGTTTTTGCCCGCAGTAAAGAACCTCAGTGATTTAAAACTTTCTGCACTTAATCGATTATCGTCATCTTGAGCACACATTCACACAGGCGCAGTGGCCAGCTCCCATCGACCCAATCCCCTCAATAATTAATGTATCAACAGCTCGCATCACTGCAGTTGACAACGACAGCTCTCTGGGAACAGCAGCAGCACTCTTTTTGAATACTAAGCATCGCCTTGCACTCTTCTAACTGCTCCCTCCCTCTGTCTCCCACCACTTGCCCGGACGATTGATAATTTATCAACTGCAGAAGCACAGACAAGGGCGACAGTTCTTCTTCGCCTTCTTCGTCTACTTCTTCGTTATCTCTCACGATCGTCAAGGCCCAACTGGAAAAGGACAGTAAATAATTTACGTATCGGTCTCTCCCTCTTCCTCCTCCTCCCTCTCTCTTCTCGCGTTCACGCCGTTTACGTATCGGAAAAGCATCAATCAGACTTTAAAGTTTTACCAGCCAGCCAGCCAGCTAGCGAACCTTCGGCGGAAACACTCGAGAAAAAAACAGTGAGAGAAGAGAAAAGAAGTAGTAAAAAACACTGTGATCCCATGAATCATGAGCAAATCAATCTAGCCGAACGCATACAGAGTGAAAGAATTCAAGCATTGCCTCATCAGCAGAAGACGGAGAAGGAAAAGCAGGACAACATTAGAAGCGAGGAAAGGTCCGCTTTTCTACATGGATGCATTTGTGCGGCACGGCACGGCTCACTCAGCTCGATCAATATCTCACCGCGAGCTGCTGCTGCTGCAAATCTGCTGAAACTGCGCCACGGCTGAAACTATTTTGCCCGAACTGGTAAAGTCTAAGCCCCTGTGTGTGTGTTTGTCGATCGCGATCACTCTCCCTCTCTCATTCGTCTAATGACCTTTTTAGCCATCTCAAGTTGAGGCTCTGGCATCATCCCGATCAAAATCAAATCATTGAAATGTTTCCCCATGTGCGCTTTCCCATTAGCTCATTGGCGACCACCAGTCAGCAGTAGTCTTTCAGGCAGTGCAGTGTGTATCTCCGTGAACTTTAACACTGCTGCTCTTCTTCGACTAGTGCCGATTCATTCATCTAATTCATCGGCTCATTCTCCTCCACTCCACTCCACAAGCGGTCTATATCATTAGGAATTATTTATCAAGATTATATCTACGCCCTGTGTAGTGAATGTCCATTTGTGCTTGTGTGTATTGTACTCTGTGCAGCTTCTCTTTCCTTCTACACACATCTGAAAAACTGTCAAACCTAGGGGTTTGCCCCTAGGTTCGCCACCGCAGCTAGCAGTGTTCTCAGCTAATACCAGGCATTCCCAATAATATTCCATCATTCATCAATCTAACACACGCACTCACCGCAGTTACTTTAAATTTTTCTACTCTCCACTCTCAGCATTGAATCAATTATTATTACAGTAAAGACAACCACGAAAAAAATGTTACAGCCTCGACATTGGCCGTGGCTGCTACCTATGGGCGCTAATCAATCAAGGACAACCTTCTCGGCAAGCACCACCACCACCAGACGATCGATCGACTCAACGTGATCAACGTCTGTTTCTTCTTCTTCGTCTTCTTTTTTGGTCTGCTCTTTTCATCGAATCTCCCTGCCTACTAAATCCCTTATTGCACTCGCTGCTGTCACTGTCTCTTTCTCCTCTGCAATTGCATTTGTTTGATTTCTCAGGAGAATTAGTGGCTGGCAGTCTTCTTTTCTCCAGTCTTCTCTGTTCTTTCTCCATTTCACTGTCACCCCAGCACCCCACACACATCAGCACCTCAGAATGGCGCCTTTAAGGCCCCACCATTCTCGCCATCCCCACCACCATCACCACCACGTGCCAAAAAAGTACCACCACTCCCGATGGAGAACCTCCACCCTGATCGTCTTCTACCTTCAGATATCGCTCCTCTTTACCATGTGCTCCACAGCGTGGGCACTGAGACTGCACATTCCCGCGGAGTTGAACTACCGCAGTTCAGTGCTGGCCAATCTCAGCCTCGACTCACCGCGACTGTACGCCATCAACGCCGAGCTGAATGCGCCCTTTGTGCACCGCTTTGTGGGCATCAGTCCCCTCGAGGGTATGCTCTACCTGAAGCACCCGCTGCGGTGTCGCAGCGAGTCACCACGAGACATTGTCCCACTGCCGCTCAGTCTTTACGTCGAATCGCGGACATTCTCTATCGAGGGCAGCTCTAATCACCTCACGCTGCAGCATCTGCAGCTTCACTTTGAGCACGAAACGTGTGATCCTTCGAGGGAAGGTATCATTGACGCCGATACCTCTGAAACGCCATCAACACCTCATCATCCTCACCCTCATCCTCATCCTCATCACCCCCATCACCACTCTCAGCTGACCTTTGATCACGACTCCACTGATCCGGAGTCCATTTTCTGGCAAGAGCAGAATCTGATACCGACTCACGGTGACAGTGACCACCTTTCAGTGTCCAGTGTCCTCCTTTCGCTGAACGAGGAGAAGCTGTGCATTGCCGAGTGTCAGTTTCTCGCCCGTCTGCCAGCTTTCATTCCGGCTGTGGTGAAGCGCCAGTGTTCGGTGCTCTACCACATTGTCGACTCCAACTTTGGCGGCTCCACAGTGCAGCCCGCGGCGAGGTTTAAGTTGGAGCACTCCACAAATGATCTCATCTCGCTTAGTGCTGACTGCCTCCGAAAGGGGGCAGCTTTCCAGGTCCAAATTGGACTGCTCTACAACTGTGATGACCCGCTGATGAGGAGGGCGGCAGACGGTGGTGGCCAACACCACAATCATTCACATCACCACCACCCAAACAGAGAACCACCGCCCTCTGCAAAATTGCAGTCATCTGCACAGGCAGACATACTGCAGCTTACCTTCCAGGCGCGAGACGTCGACATTGACGAGTTCTTCAGTCGTCTTCTGTCATCACGCCACCACCCCTCTCATCACTCTCAGCACACTCATCAGCACCGATACTTTAGCAACTCCACTTCATCCACTTCATCTTCATCCTCATCATCCCGTTCCCGACGCGAGCTTTCCTCTTCCCTTCACTCCAGCGGTCCCACCTTTGACCGTTCACTGTACATCGTCAGCGTGCCCGAGGAGCGCGAAAAGTCCTTTGTGGTGACGCAGATAGTGGCCACACCCTCTCAGTCCTCACAGCCATCAGCAGACGGTGCCGACCATCACTCCGAACTGCTGTACACCATGTCCGCCCTCATTGACGCCCGATCGCAGTCGATGTTCGCCATTGACCCGGTCTCCGGCCTGGTGACCACCACCACCCGTCTCGACCGGGAGTTTATGGACGTGCACTACCTGCGCATCACCGTCACCGACAGTCACGTGCCGCCGAGAACGGCCTCGACGACGCTGCAGATTAACATCGTCGACGAGAACGATCATGTACCTGTTTTCGAACACGGTAACTACGAGGCTTCACTGAAGGAGTCCGCGCCGGTGGGCACCACCGTCCTCACCGTCCGCGCCACCGACCACGACAGCGGCCTCAACGCCGACATTGAGTACTCCATACTGAATCCGACCGGCGCCAATGAGGCATTTCGCATTGACGGGAAGCAGGGCGTCATTGTGACGCGCACCTCACTCGACCGCGAGAAGATTGACCTGTACACGCTGACGGTGCAGGCGAGCGACCTGGGGCCGGTGCAGTCGCGGAAGCGCTCCCAGACGACGGTGGCCATCAAGGTGGCCGACGAGAATGACAACTACCCGCAGTTCACCGAGCGCTCCTACTCGGTGGCCGTCGACGAGGACATCAACCAGGCGTCGCGGCCGGTGGTGATTCGCATCGTGGCGCACGACGCCGACGAGGGGCTGAACGCCGCAGTACGGTACTCCATCATAGGGGGAACACCGCCGCCGTCTTTGCCATCGACTCGCTGAATGGCGAGATTTCAGTGGTCGGCCCGTTGGACTATGAGAACACGCGCAGCTACCGACTGGTGATCAGGGCGCAGGACGGCGGCAGTCCGCCCCGTTCCAACACCACTCAGCTGCTCATCTCAGTGGTGGACAAGAATGACAACATTCCGCGCTTCTACACGACGCTCTTCCAAGAGAATGTCCTCGAGAATGTGCCAGTTGGAACGAGTGTGGTGCGGGTGCAGGCGTACGATGCCGACGATGGCGAGAACGCACAGCTCAGCTATCACATTGAAAACTCTGCAAGACAAAGTGGCGGCGCTTTGCAGGGATCATCATCTTCTGCAGCTGATTACGAGTCTCGCCACCACCAGTCGAACATGCCCATCGCCATTGACCCGCAAACAGGGTGGATTGTGACCACACGGGAACTGGACCGAGAGGAAGCCTCTCTCTACGAGTTCACTGTGATTGCCCGAGACGCCGGTACGCCGATTCAGCACTCTGCCACCGCCTCTGTGATCATCCGCGTTCAAGATCTGAACGACAATGCGCCCGTCTTTGAGCCGCGCAACTACGAGGCGGTCATCCCCGAAACGGCCGTCCTCGGCACGCCGGTGGTCACCGTGGCGGCGACTGACCGTGATGAGAACTCCCGCCTCGTCTACCAGATTACCGGTGGCAATGTGCGCAACCGTTTCGCCATTGCCTCGCAGAACAACCAGGGCCAGATTACGGTGGCCAATCTGCTGGACTACAAGGTGGAGAAGAGCTACATTCTCACGGTGACAGCCACTGACCCGGGCGGGAAGACGGACCTGGCGACGGTGTACGTCAATGTGACCGATGCAAACACACATCGACCGGTGATTACGCTGAAGAACGCTGCCGGACTGTACGGCGGCGGCACAACGACGACCATCGCCGAAGATGCGCCTGTAGGAACGACCGTTCTGGTGGTGGAGGCGAGTGACGACGACGTCGGCGAAAACGCCCGCATTACCTACTCGCTCAATGACGTGCCCGAGTTTCGCATCGACCCGAACACCGGCACCATTGTGACGACGAAGCCGCTGGACCGGGAGACGGCTGCGGGCTATACGCTGGTGGTCACCGCTCAGGACAACGGCATTCCGCCGCTCTCTGACATTGCCAACATTGAAATTGAGGTGATCGACATGAACGACAATGTGCCGGTCTTTGAGCAGGAGCGCTACAGTGCAAACGTGCTAGAGGACGCCACTATCGGCACCTCCATCATTCAGGTGAAGGCAACTGACCGCGACCTGGGGCTGAACGGTCAGGTGCGCTACGAGTTTGATCCGGCCATGTACAGCAGCAGCAGCAGTGGTTCATCAGTTGATGCTGGCGCCGCCCTGGTGGGCGTCTTTGTGATTGACGCCACCTCAGGGGTGATTCGCACCAACAAGTCACTGGACCGAGAGACGACGGCCAAGTACGAGCTGAGGGTGATGGCCGTAGACCGGGGAACGCCCTCACTTGCCTCCACTGTCACCGTTCAAGTCACCGTTGATGACTGTAAGTACACTTTTGTTTTTGTTTCTATCTAGAAAGTTTTGTTAATTAGACAACAAAAGTAGTGATTGCCAGCAGTGATTGGTCACATGCTTTTCCCACAAATAGATCGATCGAGTTGACCAATCTTTGCGTCCACCATGTTCCACTTGCCAAATTGTTACAAATGTTACTGCCTCTTTCATTTGCTTGCTTCTTCCCTCTGCACAGTTCTCTTGATTTTGCTAATGAATTGAATTAGCCAGCTAGTTTCTCTCAACTAGTGCCGAGTAGTAGTTGGTGTAGGCGATTTGCAAGGAGCAAAGTGGAAACATTTGCTTTGACATTGCTGAATCGGGTAGAAAAAAGAGGGTGGAAAATGAATAGACGACTCCCCTCACCGGTCTCTGCTGCTGCTCTGCAACTGCATTTCTGGTGAACGTGTATATAAATGTATTTTGTTGAAAGCATTCTCAGGAGAGTTAACACAGCAGGGTAGTAGCCGTTCAGCGATTCAAAGTTGGTAGATCCATTTGCAAGACTATTCGCTTAGGTAAACACACACTGGAAAAGAGGGGATAGGAGAGAATGAGGCGCAGACAGCAGTCACAAGGACGACTGAAAAGGCCCACCACTTTTGCTGTCCACAGCAGCGGCGGCAGCAGTCAACTCTTGCAACATCGTGTAAATTATTAATTGATTGCATTTACCAGGGAGCCGTGTGCACAGTGCCCTCGCTGACTGAATCTAGTTAGCTGACGGTGCAGGGACCAGGCGAGTTGACTGGTGCGAGCTAGCTCACTAAGTGCCTTTCCAGATCCAACGCCAAGCGTCCTTTTCAAAAGTCTCTCTCTTTCTCCTTCAATCGAATTGCAGTCATGTTCACGTCTGTCTGCTTTTGCTCTGCCGGTGCTGTGTGCACCTTTTGGCAGGAAATCAAATGTAGAATTAATTTTCCTTTATCAACGACAGTCGCAGCAGCATTGCCGCTGTGTGCTTTGTAACGGAAAGTTTACTAGTAGATTTTCTTATGTTAAAACGGCCAAATCAAAGCACAGTGGCCAGGAAAATAAAGAGGAGAGAGAAAGAGAGTACAAAATTTAAAAATTTAAAATTGAAATTGCATCAAAATTAAATGAATCGCTCAGATGGAGGAAATTATAAATTATAATTTGCAGCGACGGTGGAGAATGAGAGCTGCAGTCCAAAAACGCCCTGTATGTTCCAAACTCAGTTTGTGTGTGTGTTTCCCCCTCATCACTCCTTTTCCACCCTTTAGCACTGTAGTGTGTGTGTAGTGAGAATGAGCAAATTCTAGCTCAGCTTGCAGCCATGTGGAAAAATACTAATTTTGCAAATCCCAATCTCGAACATGGCAGGGAGCTCCTCAAAACAAAAGAGGACTATAGCCGATAAAGCTATTAATTAATGAGCATATTACGGGGCATTACTTGGCGGCGCACACTGTTCAATCTTTCTCCCTTTCACCGTCCCAGCAGCAAAATTGCGCTCGCTCTTTTCCTAACTCAACAATCTCCACAATGAATCAACAGCAGCAGCAGCAGCATCCTCTTCTGCTGCCTGGTCGTCTGTGCACAGTACCAAACCTCTCTTTCCCTGTTTTTTCTTTCAGTACGACACAGCGAAACAATGTACCGCAATTTGTCTGCCTCTTTTCACTGACGCACTAGCAAACTAATAGATTAATTGGGCCAATGGCCAATGTCTTTTCAATTATTACGTGTGTTGTGCTGTTGTAGCCGTCGCCGCCGCTGCCCAGCAGCTGCCCAACCTTAATCCTGTGATTTGTGCCTCCTAGCCGTTGTCCACCACAGCAGCACAGTACAAATCTCATTAGACGAGATCTACTGGAGTAGGCTTTTTCTATTAGGACTTTCTTTCTGTCTTTCTTTATCTCTTTGCATTGCTCTACATTTCATACTGATAGATCACACTGATTGATATGTATCAGCAGCAGGAGAAGATGAAGAGCACTACTACTTCCAGGAGCTGCTCTGTCTTTTGATCTTTACCGCTGTCGTGCCCTATTGTTTCGCTCAGTTTGCAGTCGTTGTAATCGTTGGCCATCTTTTATTTTTAAGTTATGAACACAAAACAGATAGCTAAAATTAATTTATTGTTATCAAACGAAGACTGGACATCCGCTCTGTATGTGAGAGGAGCTTGCCAAGTTTGTGTCAAACTGGTTTTTTAAGAAAATAATGTTTTTGTTTTAGCAGAAAAATGCAAAGCGTGTATGTAATGCAAATATTTTCGACATTTTTCAACTTTTGAAACTTGTTTATGCATTATTTATGCTGCTAATTAACCAACATGTTTGCACACTCTTAATTCAATTGGGGCATATTAAGGTTGTAAATTAGCGCAAGTAATGGGTTTCAATGGGCACAGGTATTATTTTAGATGTACCTTTACAATTTTAAAATAACGCAAAAATAATATTGACACTTTCTAAATTTAAGTATTCAAAAACCTTTCTTAGGTATAAATATTTTTAGAAATTCAATAAACGCAAAACTGGTTAGCAAATATTTGCGTTTGAAACATAATTATATACTTTTTAAGTGGAAACTACATTTAAACAAAAAACAAAATGACTGAAATTGCTTTCTAACTTTAAAGTTGAGTGCCCAGTCTGGTCAAAAGCTTTGCTTTGCTGATACAAGTGTTTCCGAGTGTGTGTACACACAGAGACTCTCTCTCTCTCAGGCTATGCGGTCACCTCTTTCTAATAGCTCAATTTGAATTGATTAAACTGTGTACACACTGGTACAATTTGCAATCTTAATGCGCATACACACAAACATAAATCATCAGTGTTTCCACTCACTTTTTTATTTTTCTATCTTTGCACAACTCCTTCCTCCTCTTCTTGTGCAAAAAAGCTGTGTCCTCTACCGTCTTGGTGGCGTCCACACCTTGCGGAACTAATGACCACTCTCTTCACTTGCGCTCTTGTCGATGCACTTAGTCAACTGGCGTGTGTCGCCCCCAGTGCATCGTCGCTGCTCCTGGCATATACCCTCGATCTAATGTGCCATAACATTAGCATTGCCAGTAGTGTCTGCCACTGTCATTACCATATGTGTGTGTGTGTGTTTGCATTACTACTTTTTGCCTTTTACCTCTTCTTTACCTGGTAGTGTTTTACTTTCTTGCTCTTTACTTACTGGGCGATTTAAATAGTGCGATGCACTGTGCAGCTTGTGGTCAGCACAATGCAGCTGTGAACACAAGTGCACTTGTTCACCACTACTACTGCTGCAGAATTCTTTTATATAAAATCATGCTTTCTTTTTGTTCATCATCATCATTATCTGTTCGTTGTGCTAAAGCAAAAAGTGAGAGAGTGTTCGTTGTGTTCCTCTTCAGAATGGGAGACAAAGAGAACTGTTGGTGGTGGTGGTGCTGTTAAGTCCTCTACTGCGACTAAATGAGTGACAGGCAATTCAATTAAAGCACATGTTTCTGTTGGCTCACTTCCTCCTGAGCACTACCCCCTGCCTCCTCCTACAACAACTCACTACCTTTGAGAACAGTGTGCAGCGAATTTAAATTAGACTTTGCACTGCTTGCTTGCAAATTAGAAAATTACCTTCTCCCTTCTTGCGTATCTTTTCTTATCACCCATCCAGACATTCAGCCAGTCAGTCAGACCGACACGTTGTTAGTCTTTTAATTTTGTTGCCAACTCTCGTCTTTCTCTCCTTTCCACTTAATTAATTCTCATTTTTATCTTTCTTTCTTTTTTCCACCAGGCAATGACAATCCCCCCAGATTCTCCTCCGATCGACTTCGATTTTATGTGCCTGAAAACTCCCCCATCGGCTCGGTGGTTGGCGAACTGCGAGCCACTGATGCCGACGAGGGAAAGAACGCCAAGATTGAGTACTCCATTGTCGGAGGAGCCGATATGAAGTGGTTCACGTTGAAAAGCAGCACCGCATCATCATCACCTTCTGCCATCTCATCGGCATCTGATCGGGGCTCACTCTCTTCGTCCTCTGACCATTCAGCTTCAGCGCCCGACAGTGCCAGCGAGTCATCATCGGTGTCCTTGCTGGTCACCCGCACTGAGATGGACTTTGAGTCGGAGAAGAAAGTGTACAACATCATCGTTCGTGCGGCATCACTTCCTCTGCGCAATGATGTCGACGTGGAAATTCACGTCACTGGTAAGTGGGCTTCCCCTTTCTATCTTTTTTCTTTCATATTTTACCCGCATTTTGACAGTTGGAGAAGTTAGTGTGCAGTAGTCCCTCTTGAATTGTTTTCCTTTTTCCGGAAGCATTTTTTGAGTAACTTATCTTTCGCTTCGTTTTCTTTTATTCTTTTTTTCACAAACAATGGCCAGATAGATTCGCGTGATTTAGTCTAATCGTTAATTAATCATGAAGCTGCCAGAATTGTTGTCGTTGTTTTGTTATTGTTATTATATATTATTTACTGCCAAGAACTAGATTTATTCATTTGCAGTGGACCCCTAGGGAGTGGTGAGGCACAGTGAACACCGCCGCCAGTCACTAACTCTTAATCCAAGACTTTTGTCTTGAAAGTTTTGACTGGCGACTGCAACTTGAATAAAATTATTCCTGATTTATTCAACAACAAAAATATTTTGCTGTGTAGACTAGGCATCTTATGTTAGGAAAAAAGAGGGGGAGGATAATTTGATATTGTCTTGTCGTCGTCGTCCTCGTCCTCATCTTGCAGCAAAAAGTGGCATTTTAGTCTTCTTTTCTAAGCTAATTTACATTTGACATTTTGTGATTTTTTGTGCTTTTTTTGCTGGTGATGGCAGTCGTTACCCTCCTCTTTAAGGGATGGCAGAACACAAATTCTTGTCTTAGCAGGAAGGGTAGTGATTTCTAAGCAGTAAGCTAATTTAGCATAACAAAAGACAGCGGCTAAAAAGCTTGCAAAATCGACGAATCTTAAGAAAGCAAAGAGCAGCAGGAAAACAGCAGCAGCAGCAGAGGCAATCGTGCAGATGTGCTTCGCTCAGTGGTCTGCGCTTTTTTCTCCTTTCTTATCCGTTTTTGTCTGCCGTCTTACCATAATAATAATAAGATTCCGTGCGTGCAGCAACATCACCAGCAGCAGCATCTCAACTGCACACAGGCATCATCAGAGTCGTCAGTTAATGGGATTTTATCGAATATTATCTTATTTACCGGGAGCACACTTATAATACCCACCGATAGGGCCTTCTCTTAGTTCTCTCTCTTCATCTTGTCCTCCTTCACCGTTGTTGTTGTCTAGCGCTGATTGCACTGTGCCACCACCACGGCACGCTTTACAAAAGCCACTGCCAAGCAACAGCAGCAGCAGTAACATCAGTATAATAACCGATCATTATGAGCCTCGCAGATTGGAGCGAAAGATGCGCCCGCGCGACTCGAGTGAGGGCGAAAAAGGAGAAGAAGTGAGCTTTCATAATCTTTCGCCAACCTGCCCATGATATGGCCATCACCTCAGTGCAGTGTGCAAAAGTGGGAGAGAATGTACTGCGTTGCATGTTCTTCTACCCGTCGAAGAATGACTGAGTGAGTGAGTGAACGAGTAGTGCATGCTCATGCATTGCCAGTCAGTTAGTCAGCTGCCGACTGATGTCTGCACCGCCGTCGTCGTCTCTGCCCCGCCGCATGGTTGAATAAACCTTTAATTGAAAGGTCGATTACCGAGAACGAGCGAAGGAGAGAAAGATTGAACCGTTTCTGATGAGACGATGAAAACTGTGTCTGCTGAGCTGAGCAGCTGAGCTGTTTAATGATCGTCGCCGCTAAAGTGTGTGATCGGTGGCAATGATCGGGTCAAGAAGTGAGTGCCATTTCAGTGCTGTGAGGTGTTGTGCCATCATCATCATCAGCAGTAGTGCCGGTCAGTGGGCACAAGGAAGTGCCAGCATTTCTCCTCTCTTTTTTTGTTGTCTGCTACTCTGTTGTTGCCGTTTTTATCCTTACACTTTGTTGTGATTGTGCCTCCTCTTTAAATGCAGCCCTTTTTGTGCTGTGATTCAAGTGATGCGTTTTGCTGTCCTTTCTTTTTCCCTCACTTTGCTCTTGAACTTGAATTATTTGCGTGAAGATGATGAGTTAGCAGCAGCAGAAGTGAGGGAACGAAGTGAGGAAAAATGAAGGCAGACAGAGAAACATTGTTTCCACGATGAGAGAGGGGAGACTTGATTCGATGCTGGAGAGATGATGATGACCTTTGCCTGTCAGTCAGCGACTCGTGTCTGCTGTCCTGTCGGCTGTTCGGAAGAACCAACCACCGAAAGAACGAACGAACGGATGGACGTGCACCATCACTAGCAGCAGCAGTGTGCACTCTTCGGCCAGCAGTCTGTTGATGGTCGATTGTTGTCCGACCAGTCCGCCACTCACTCTCTCACACACTGTCCCTTGCCTTCAAAGTGCCGTCGTCTTTAGCCGCCGCCGGTGGTAGTGGTGGAAGATGTGCTCAGTTCTCTCTCATTCCTACAAATCATAACCGGCTTACTCTGGCGCACCGGCATCACTGGCAATGAACACAGATCAGCGATGCGCTCCCAGTGGTTGTGCTGCTGAGCTGGCCGCGTTTCGTCACTTGCAATTTGTCCAGCCATCCATCTTCTTCTTATTGATTATTGATTATGCATCTTCTCCTCCTTGTTCTAGGCAGGAGAGAGAGAGGCATGCTCTGCTTATTGTTTCTGCTCCTGATTCCTGCTGCCCGATTGACAGGTGCAGGACTTCTGTCTGTTTGTTTGTCTGTCTGTCTGTCTGTCTGTCTGTCTGTCTGCCTACCTTCCTGTTTACCTGTCTGACTGTCTGTTTATCGGTACCACTCTGTTTAGCACTGCAATGCCGCTGCTCACAGACCTCACTGACAAATGTGCTAATTTATTTGCAATATTTCACGATTTCTTTCTGTTTTTGGCAAGCGCAAATTACCTGCGCACAAATAATGAAAATAATATTCTTTATTGCCCATTTATGTCACTACTTAGACTCTAAAGTGTTTTAGCTTTTATGTCTTAATTTAAGCTCAGTTTTTTATTATGAAAAAATATTTAAAAGATGAGTTTTTATGAATGGTAGAAGTGCTAGTACACCTGACTACATGTTACATAAAACTGGGGATTTGTGTTTTTCTCTGAATGATTAACAGTGCAATGAATACTACTGCTACTAGAGTTAATGCTTGTTAAGCTGCCGCAATTTCTTCTGCAATTGATTTATCATTCAGGCATATTTTTGGAATCAATGTCGACTTGAGTGAGGTTACTGTCAAAATCTGCAAGCAAATGGCTGCAAAACAGTTGCGACTTGCACTTACTGTGCAATATGGTCGTTTTTAAATACTGCACTAATTCTGCATTCATTGCAAGGGCTGTTCTCTGTTCAGGCGCGTACAGTTCAGAGAAGATTGCCAGTGTAAGACAGGTGTTGCGGTGCTTTGCTGTGACACCATCTTCGTCTTCTTCTTCTCCTTTCTTATTGCAGTGCCAATCAGTGCTGAGCTGAGTGTACGGGTACAGCAATTCAACCAATTTGCCGGGATTAGGCAATTTGTCAGGGTTAATTAACGAGAGAAAGTATGTTAGCAGGTAGCTTAAAGATGGAAACACTTCATCGGGCACATCTGCGCCAATGCGCTCAACGGTTGACTGAACAATTCGTAAAGTGACGTTATCACTGTTTTGAAATGCTTCTTTGCTGCCATTTTGAATACTTTGGGTAGAGGTGTGAGTAACTAGAGCAAACTGCAGTAGTTTGTCAATCCAATCATCTACCTCGAGTTGTCCGTTATCTGTGAACAATGAATTCACGTGGTTACCAGCAAGTTCCTCCTTGTACCAGTATGTCCCATCATCTAAACTGGTTCCATTTAAGGTAGGACCAACTAGTCGATTCGGCCACGTTTTGTCATTGTTTGAAAGATAACGGTTTTTGTTCAGGCAAAAATTCTTTGGCGTGTACTGAAAGGCTGATGACTGGCCAAAGTTGAAATCAATATGCTGGTGGGCGGAGAGACTGGCTGCGGCAAAGTACGGCTCTGTTGAAAAGTAGAACTCTTTCTTGACAATGCCA
The DNA here is from genome assembly GCA_024499935.1 of Tyrophagus putrescentiae. Classification (NCBI taxonomy): domain Eukaryota; kingdom Metazoa; phylum Arthropoda; class Arachnida; order Sarcoptiformes; family Acaridae; genus Tyrophagus; species Tyrophagus putrescentiae. The sequence continues at coordinate 4,453,564 of JAMZRA010000001.1, read as the reverse complement.
CTTCTGCCGTTGACTGCTGCAATACGCTTGCCATTGTGGTAGAAGCTGAACGTACGCTTCGGTGTATTGATCAGGCAGCCGATTACATCACCAGATTGCCAGATGGGAGCCGTTTCAGTGGGTAGCGCCGTCCACAGTGGTAGAGACAACCTGACAAAGCAGAGGCAAAATAGAAAATGCTATTATTGAATTTCCATTCTATGTCCACTTTGGTAATGTGCCTAGCGCCAACACCACTCTTCTACTACTCACCCTGTGCACCGTCCAGTCCAATAGAGTATTGATCATCGCCAATTGCCTTCCAATCGTTGAACTCTGCCCGCCTCGTCGTCCAACCGATTCTCATTTGGCCAGCAGTGAGGAGGACGACCTCGTAGTAGTGGACACCAGCAGCACTACCAGCACTACCAGCACCAACATCATCATCAGTATCAGCTGCATCAGCAGTGCAGATGGGAAAGGCTGATCGCACGGTAGGAAATCGCAACTGATCCACTCGTGCCGATAGGCGATCGGCCGATAACTTTACGGGCATTAGGTGATGCAGTTGTTGCAGTTTTTGCCACTGCTTCTGCTGCTGATGCTCCCTGCACTGTGCTGCAAGCCACTGTGCACAAAAGCCCACCTGGTAGTGCAGCAGACTACTGTCAGAGCGGTGTTGGTGGTGGGCGCCATACAGACCCAGACCAGCTGATTTTCTGCGGATTTACCGCAGCAGTTTTGTTGGAGTTGCATCCTCTCCTCTACCCCCTCGAGGATGGGCGCTGAAAACTGACTGATAAGGGGAAACTTTTCGACCGCCAAGAGCGCGTACAGCACCGTTTGCAGTGAGTGCGTCTGCTGACAATGCTGCTGTCGGATTATCTGCAGCAAGTAGTGCACCAGCTTGCTGGTGACCGACGGCGAACAGGCATTTGCATAGAACTGCGGGTACCGTTCCAGTGTGATGTTCAACACTAGGCAAACATTGCGATGCTTGATGCTCGAGATGACACTGCTGCTCTCGTCTGCTAAATATTTGTCCTCCAGCATTTTCAGTAGCTGCCGAACAAAGGTCTCATCATTGTCGGCGGAAAAGTCGGAAAACACTTCAAAAAGTGCGCAGGCAATGTCGTAGAGATTCCGGGTAAGGTGGTGTTTGATTTCTACCGTCCAGCTGTTGATGATCGACTTGCACAGTCGAAGTAGAATTTCACTCTCATCAAACAAAATGTCATTGGTGACGGTTTCGAGGAACTGCAGCAAATCAACACCGTTTTTAGTTTGGTACTCGTCCATGTACAAATCAATTTTATCTTGCAGGCTATCATTGAATTTGTTGTAAGTCAGCATTTTGTGTAGGCAAAACATGTAAAAAAAGAAAAATATGGTTAAATGTGTCTAGTTTAAAACATTGTTTTTATAGTTAATTACACACTAGTAATATATGACCGATAAGATCAAATGAGAGCAAACAATTGCAACTGAGGGTCGCTCAGACAAATTTTGTACCACCACCACCACGTTTTGCATTTGCACTGATTTCCGCAGTTTTCTGTTGTCTTAAGAAAGGAACACCCTGAAGAGCAGTCAAGCTCGGCTTAGGTGTGTTTGCAAGGGAGCAGTTTATCTAAATCCACTACTCATGTTGGCCATGTTTGTTTTGCACACTTTTTCTTTTTTTTATCGCAAACTTTAATTTTAAAGCCCATCGACTTAAAGTGTCTGTTGTTTAGCTCACTAGATTGCTGTGTCTTGATTACCAATTACACTGCTGATCGCATTTCAAAACGCTTTAATGCGTACTTTGTGTACTTTTGGAGCTGTTACACACAACACTTTGCAATAGTTTATGAATTTTCAACATTGGTAATTTCTAAAACCAAGTGAAACATTTAAGTACAGAAATCATTTTTTCAAAATTATGTAACAGCCAATATAATTATGGCAAAATAGGTTATTGGCAATTTTTTCTCCCTGTTATATTGCCTTCTGGCAGTGCAATAGATGCTTGTTAGATTGAACCTACCTACATTTTTTATATAAAAACAAACTTTCCCTGATATATATTGTTTCATTTCAACTGATATTCTTTCAGGCAGTAGAAATACCATAGCAAAGAAGATTCATGAAAGTTTTATGTAAATTGGCTTCTTTCAATTTGTGGTTTACTCGCTTTTCTCATTGCATACATGCCAATTAGTGTTAGGTTACATGCCCTTTGAGTTAGTCATTAGTGGTGATGCCTACTTCTTTTACCAAAACCACTACCAGTACTACTTCATTTTCATCATCAATACTCAACTCGTTTCAGCAAAATGTTTCAGTTTCCCAGCCAATTACACACTATCCAATTATTTATTGTGCATATTCCAGGGAAATCTCAATAATAAATTCATCTACCTGAAAGTGCATCCTTGTAAAATTGGGGTTTCGCATTATTTTTTATTGATTCATGCATTAGTAAATGATTTTCCAAAGGTACTTTTTACTTGCTGTTGTTATTTTTAATCAGCCACTTGTTTTTGTTTAGAGAATAAAAAAATTGCCCACTTATACTGTAGGTAAGGAATGTCAATGGGCACTCCAATTAAACTGCAGAAGTCCCTTTGTCTACTCTGAATTTTCTTTTGGCATTTTTACCTAATCTTTTTTATAAGCTGCAAAGCAAACAATTTTTTTAACGCACACACACACACACCTATTGTTTTTGTGTGCTTCGTTTTCCTTTATCTAATTAACATCATTATCGATAAGTCTAATCTCTTTCTCTGTGGTACTCTCATTCACATGTGTGCTTCTATTTTGGTTGTGTCCATTGTTTCAATGGGCATCAACAAACAGGTTTCCGCATCAGATTTTTCTATTCTATTCTATTTTGTATTCTATTGTATTTAGTCATCTTCTAGCTACCTTCAAGAGAAAGACTTGAGTTCATTACTCAAACTGTGATGCGTAATCTTACTTGAGAGTGTGCAAGTGCAATGTCTGTTTGATGATTGATCGAGTCCGTTCATTAATTACGACATTATTATCAACAGTGAGATCTTGAGGAATTATTGTAATTTAATTTAATTCAATTCACTAACAGCAGGTCAGCTCAGTTCAGGCTATTCTTCTGCACATCATCGCATTGACTAATGTCAGTGTGAAGACTTTGCCTCTCTAGGAATCATTTTAGCCACAACACAACACACACAATCAAAACACGGCATACCGGTTAGCCGCAGACCACAGCATTCACAAAAAACAATAGCATTGGTATGCTAAGTTGTGACTAATGACCACAGACTCAAGATCTCACTTTACTGCAATTATTCTCCGTTAAGTGCTGTGTGATTACCGATTCTCGGAGTACAATTTAGAATCATTAATTTGATACAATCAAAAAGCAATTCATGTGCCTTCTTCTGATAGTATCTTGAAAAGTAAAAAATTGTGTTTTGTAATGTCCAACATAAAATTGAATTTTTTATTTTAGAACGTTTTCTTTTGATAAATCAATTTTGCAGTACTTTTGAAAAATTATTTTTTGACAGTTTTTAAACGGTTTTTATTTTTGTTTTTAGTGGTAGTTGTAGTGGCAAATTAGCAATTTTTTCCACTTGACAAAGCTAGGCCTCACTGCTGCAAAAAAAACTGACAGCAATATTTATCTAGCTTTTTTGGCGAGCTATATTTCTGTGGGTTTCTGTCTGTCTTTAATTACAATTTAATGAGACTTTCTTATTTAATGTGTTTTTGCCTTTCCTTTTCTATTTTTTTAATTTGATACCATTAAGGATTTAGACTGCGCACGTTTCTTTGAGAAAAACAAAGAGTTGAGAGTTTGTTTTCACTTTGCAGTTTCCTCTTGACAGCCTTCAACCTGCCTCAGAGTGCCTTGAACCTAAAGCTCCTCTATTCGGTTTTGGTTGGTTGGTTGACTGTTTGACTGCTACTACTGTAAACGCTTCACCCAGTCGAGTCCTTTTCCTCGATGATCCCTAGCCATCACCCGCTTGAATCGTCTTAATTTATCTTTTATTAATTTCTCTTTCTTTTTCTTTCCACTTTCCCTACCCTACCAGACGTGAACGACCATGCTCCGTTGCTGCGTGATTTCTCCATCGTCTTCAACAACTACCGGGGCCACTTTCCACTGGGTCAGGTGATCGGCCGAGTGCCCGCCTACGACGCCGATGTGGCCGACCAGCTGCGCTACCGATTCGTCTCGGGGAACAAGGCCAATCTGCTGCTGCTGAATGAGACCAGCGGCGAGCTGCGCCTGTCGCCCTCTCTCAACACCAACGTGCCCACTCGGGCGCTCCTCGAGGTGTCCGTCTCTGATGGCATCAACGAGGCAGTCGCCCGGTGCTTCCTCTCCGTCAATCTGGTCACCGAATCGATGCTCTTCAACTCGGTCACCATTCGACTGAATCACGTCGCGAGGAGGCATTTTCTCTCCTCGCTCTACGAACGTTTCCTGGACGGACTGGCCTCGGTGATACCCTGTCCAAAGGAGAACATCATCATCTTTAATATTCAGGTAAGCGTTGCGGTAAAATTAGTTTTTGGATGTTTTCAGATGAAGATTGCAGAGTAACGTTAAAGAGCAAAAAATTATACACATGCGACAGGTAAATTAGCTGATGCTGGTGATACAAGAGGTGAGATAGTACGCTACTCAAAGTAGGACATGCGTCGTCTTATTATGGTGTTATTCAATTAACGTGCCATTAAGATAAGAATTTGCAGTTATTTATAAAAAGACACTTCATTAGAACTAGGGAGAAAAAGATGAGTTTTGAGCTTTGCCTTCAGCTTCTGTCGAGTTCATATAATTTAACTCGTTTTTTCGAGTCATCATGAAAGTGATCAAATTTGCTCATCATCATCATTTCACCACTTTTTTGCGTAGGCATCGTTAATTTTCTAAATTTATAAAAAATTATCACCGTTCTAAAATCCTGTTTTTAGCGTTTTTGTAGGCTGTCAAGCTAATAATAACTGAAACGTTCTTTGAGAAAAGCAGCTTCACTTTTTTCAATCAGTTTGGCAAGCCTTAAATTGCCACTTTTAGGAATGCTTTTAATCGAATTATAAATCGACTCAATATTGATGAGTACCGCTGACAATTGGCTGGCTGGCTCTAGGGTAGAAGAAAAAGTGTAGTAATTCGTAGTATTCCTTCCGAGTAAAGTTTTGTGAAGCTCAGAGTGGAACAAGAGCGTTTTTCATCCTTTGAAAGTTTGCGAGAAGTAGTGAACACTTTGCTGCTTGTTGTCTGCCTGCTAATACAAAAATTATAACCTGTCATAATATTTTCCCATTCATCGGCACGTCTCCTAGTGCGAATCGCTATCAAATGCTCTTTCTTGGCTGCCTGCCGGCCTGCTTGCTTGGCGCCCTTGGTGCTCGTGTCTTACAAAATTGATTTCACCAACAAGAAGGAGCAGTCAGTTGCTTTCTCCTTACCAGCAACAGCAGCATCAGCAACTCTGGCTCAAGTTTTTATAGCTAGGAGTCAAGCGAATCAATCAAAATCCGACAAAGGAACAAACAAGTTTGCCAAAGAGAGCGAGACTCTCTGCGGTGCAGACAACGCACTTGCTAGTTTGACACGTTCCAGTGTTGTTGTGTATTCCGCTGCTGCTGTTGATGCTGCTATTCGATGTTGCTGCACTTTGATACGTAATTAATTATCGATCAATTACATGACGTATTGTAGGGAGAGAGAAATGGAGAGAAAAGAGAGATGAAAAAATGTCGACTAGAAGAGACTGTCGGAAGATGAAATAAGTCCGAGTAGCAGCGGCAGTGAAAGGAATTGGGTCCAATCAATAAAGTTGTCAAAACTAATAACCCTAAACATTGATACTGACTGAAGAAAAATAGAAGGGGATGGCAAGAGGAGAGGATGAGTTCTACCGGTCTAGAAAAAGATAGCGCAGTGCAAAAAGAAAAGTTTTGAGGTGGTCGAAACTGCACTTTTTAAAGTTTTTTAGCGTTTTTATCGGGTAAGGGATGCTGCCAATGATGGTGATGATCTGCTATCACCACCACCATCACGTACAGTGTCTTCCTTCAAACTTTGTGCTAGAATTCAATATGTTGCCCAACCGTTGTTGTTGCCTTGCTTTAGCCGTTGCCTATTTTGATGTTTCAGCAGTTTTTTCAAAAGAGTTTCAAAAGTAACTCCGCCTCTCTTGCTCTGCTTCATTTGTTTGTAACTCAATTGCTCCTAATTGATTTCTAACTAATTTAATTTAATTTCTATTTTATTCTCCTCTGCCACTACCCGAAAAAACTTTGCCATTTTGTGACCATCAATTTGTCACGACATCAATTCGATTGCACCAAACCAACAACGACAAACACACAGGACGACACCGAGTCCGAGTCAAGCTCCATACTGAACATCAGCTTCTCGGCTCGTCTTTCCGAGTCGCTACGTGACACCGAGTCTTACTTCTCGCCGCAGTTCCTCCAGGAACGTGTCTATCTCAGCCGAACACTGCTCACCCGACTGACCGATCTCGAGGTAATGCTACTACTGATCACCCCAGTGCACTGGGTCAATTTGCCAGTGTCAACAACTACTAATCCTACCCAATTTTTTCCTTTTTTCTAGGTGCTACCCTTTGATGACAATCTCTGCGTACGTGAGCCATGCTTGAATTTCGAAGAGTGCCTCTCTGTGCTCAAGTTTGGAAACGCATCTGACTTCTTCGCCACTGAGTCAATCCTCTTTCGAGCCATCTCACCAGTGAACACATTTGCCTGCAGATGTCCGACCGGATTTCAAGGTATGTTTTTCTCTTTTTCATTTGCTTTATCAGAAAAAGCCCCCTCCCCCTTTTGCAGCCATAGTTTGAAAAACGCACAATTTTTTACAAAGAAGTGAATAGAGCCGTTTTCACTGACAAACAAAACTACTTTCCTAAGTTGTTTTTTTTCATTCATTGTACATTTGCGCGAATCATTAACTTTTGCAAAAAAGGAAGGAGAAGATTTTAGACTTATTGAGAGAAGTAAAAAAGAAAGATAGAGCAAAGAAAATACAGTTTGTTGCTAAAAAAGCCACTCAGAAGTCACTGTCTGTCTGATAGGGCGATACGTTTTACAGCATTGTCCTTTTTTATTGTGCTTCTCTTTGTATGGTAGTTGTTTTATGTTTGTGGAGCATTAAAATAACTTGGCAAGTGGCACTAGTACCGCTGAGTGATGCTGCTGTTGCCGTTGTCGGAGGGTTCTCTCGGTGATTGCTGCCTGCTGATGAAATGGCACATCGCCACTCTTCCGCACTGACCGGCACTGATGATTGCTAGAACATAGCAGAGGAGAAAACTCGGTGCTCTTTCGTCCACTGATGACAGCAGCACACACATTGAAAGTCATCTCCATCCCCCGTACCATTATTAAGCCGGTAGACTGGTCTTTGCTGTTGCTGGTACCACATCCACCACGGCAGCTAATGGATCCACACGGTCTATTGAAGGGAGACCTCCTCCTCCTCCTCCTCTCTTTTTCATTCAACTCGTAACTAACTGTACTTTTTTCTTATCTCCTTCCTTTGCAACTACTCTACTACTCTTTTTTGTTCAATTTCTACGACTGTCTTTGATTTCCCGTTTTTTACGATCATCAGTGCTCAATTCAATGCTGCTGCTGTTGCCGATGGTGCTGATGTTGATGCTGGTGGTCTATCTTGTCAGGCAATCTATATGGACTTTTTGTCGTCTCAAAACGAAATGACAAAAGTGAGCCATGGCGATGTAAGCAGCGGACCAGAGATCTGAATTACGAATGCTACTCTCGCAGTGACAGTTTAGATGACGAGCCGTACGAGTTGCCGCTGTTTGGTGTGTGTGTGTGTGTGTCACTGTCGCCTGAGATGAGATTGACCATTAAGATAAAACGGGGTTGCGAACACTGACAACGGCGCTTCTCGGGATGCTCTGTGGACAGAGAAAACATACCAGCGGCGACGATTCACCTTGTACTCGGAGTCCCCATGTGAATGTGTGCTCGCCTGTGTTTGCAGTTCTTCTTCTTCCCTTTTTGTGCAGGCACTAAAAATCATTCGCCAGCAGTCTAATGGAACATTATCGCGTCATTAAGTTTTCTCCTTGGCTCTCTTTTGCTCCAATAGCTCACACTGTAAATGTCAACGCCTAATTCTGATTTACAGGGTGACTGGTGCAGCTAATTTGCGCCCTCCTGCTGCTCCTTCTACAGCCAGCAGTTTCTTCCTGGTGACTGCTCATGGTCACCAGATTTTTTAAACTGCTGGTCATCTGCTGCTGTTGGTCGCATCACTGTTTCACCCACTGCTGTGCTTTTGTGGTAGTGGTGGATGTATTTAATTTGGGAAATTGATCCATTTGGAACATTTGAGGTTTAACTTTGGTTTCCAAATCTACGGTTTCTTGCTAATCATTAGTCTCAAATGATGCCTTGATGACTTTTAGTAAACGCAAGAGCGAGCTAGAGAAAGAGATTTAAAAGCTGTTTGGGTGGATGTTTTTATTGAATTTGTTTAGATGCTTAATGATAACCTTTTAGAGCGGAAAAATTTTGCAATCTTAGCATTTTTAAATCAATATTGAGCATCATTAGAAAAAGTTTTTACTTTTGCTAGAAAAAACTTAAAAAATAAATATTTTTATCTTGTAACAAATTGCAATTACGTGTTTCAATTTAATTGAGATAGCTTTTTTGTTTGTTTGTGCGTTGCATTTAATTTAGTATTTGGTGACAAAAATGTACTGCATTGCTGAGCTTCTCAATTGGCTGCTTATGTGGATGACAAAGTTTCTTGTTACTTTGTAGTACAGGACAGCAACTGCATCTTTTTTTGTTTTTCTGTCAATGAGACATTTTAGAAAATATTGCTTATTTTTTCTTTCTTAACTTGCCACCGTCTAATTGTGCGCGAATTATTGCTGATGACACTCACTTAAGTGGTAGCTGATAAGAAGAAAAAGAAAAGCAGACAGTGTTGGAACTGGCCACTGCTGGCATTAGCATTCCAGACGCATTTGGTGCTCACCAACAGCTCGGGCACTTGAGAGGTGAATGGCAGATAGAGTGAACCAGGACCGCCGTTCTCGTCGTGCTTCTGGACCAATGTGTTTATGACACTTGCCTCCGCCGCTGACTTTCAAAAGTTGGCAAACATTCGTGACAGATGCAAATGGTGTAAGATCTCTGCAAGATCTTCCAAATAGAATCTAGGAAAAGAAAAAGAAAGAGAAACCAAAAGAATTTGGCCCAATTTGAGCAGTTGTGCGTCTGTGTGGCCGTTGCCACCCACAACCGGTGCGGTCGCATATCAATTCAAGTCACGTCACTTTGATGTGCCAAGTTGTTGTTTGATTTGTCTGAAATGCGTTGCACTATTTTTCTTCCTTCTTCTCCTTTGCTCTTCTTTTTCCGTGTCCTTTACTACCACCACCTTCTCCTTCTTTTCTTCCGACTTCCATCTTTCACTTGCTTCCTCGATCTTTGGTCGGTCATGCCTGGCCTAATGCTCAATGATGCTTTAAAATTTAATTTCGACATCGATACTGCCACCGACACCATTGGCAGCAGCAAAGTGGGAACGCGATTGGACGCAAGATATTTGGGTGAGATAATTGGACACCCATGCGAACACCTCACTCTTTGATTCAATATTGCCGCATAGTAATAACCGCCCTGGCAGAGTGAGCTGATGTGCTGCTGCTGCTGAATATATCGCACAGAATAGAACAAGAAAGAAGGCATCACCCTCCTTTTCTTTCCTTCTCTGTTTGTGACTCATTTTGATTGAACAGCTTTGATCATTACTCGTCATGACAGTAGTCTGTGTTTGAAGCTATCTTCGGTGGGCGCCACCGAGCGAGACCGTATTTATTTTTTGCTTATTGTGTTTGCATTGTCAAAAAAGAACATTTTTTGCCTTTTGATGGGCAGATCAGGCAAAACAGAGTTGACGCTTATTAAATGTCCATTAAAATAGTGAATTCAATAATATCAATTTAATAGCGCTGTCTTTTTGATGGTTTTCTTTTTTTACGTTTTTTCAAATGTTTGGAAGTAAGTTTTTCTGTTTCTAACTTTTATCATGAAATAGTTTGCAAAAGGTGCTTTGCACCTAGCAAAAGCTAAATTAGCAATGTTGAATATTTACTGCATAATTCATAGTGTGCTCTTTAACACTCAAGCTCAAACGGTGTTGTGCTGTAAACATCTTTTCTGTCAAATTCTGGTCTCCACTGACAGAACACTCTAAATTAACCCTTTCTTTTCACAAATGCGCCACCATCATAATTAGTTTAAATAATATTTTCTGTAAATTAATTTATTTAAATTACCTATTTATGCAAATTTGCGCTACTCCAGCAACTAGTAGCACAGACAGGCGGCAGGGAAAGACGGCAAATTACATTTTTCCTTTGCATTTGGCGCGAGCGCTTTGTGGCGCAAATTATATCATTTGAGGCAGAGCAAAAGCCAGACAGATAGAGACATAAGCGCAAATTAGTCAACTGAGAATTGAAGGCGAGAGATGCAAAAGAAGAAAAGGCTCACAGGCTGAAAGCGAAACTAATTGGTGCACTCTTTCCTGCCCTGCACCAATTCCAGTAGCCAGCAAGTGTGCACGAGTTTATTATCAGCAATTGAAAGCGCGAGAATATTCACTTTGCACTTTATTTGCAACTGCCAAACATTAGTGTTGGTGATGCTGCCGCCATTCAAGTTGTGTCTTTTCCGCAAACTGAAAATTTGCATGAAGGCATTATTTTGGCATTTTCATATAAATTATTAATTACCGTTTCATGAAATGCACACTTTTTGTGTTTTGGTTTGGCTGCAGTGCTGTGTTGTGCATCTGTTCAGTGCCCTGGCCATTGCCACTGTCACTGTCACACTGCTACTGCTGATCAGATGCACGACCGCTGCAGATTGTGGGTGCCATCGCCAGCATGCATTGCAGTACGCCACACAAAAAGACTACTTTGTGTGTTTGCAGGCGCAGTGTCTAATTAGTTCCGTTGTATTACCGTTTCATGTGCTTCATTTTCTCTGCGTCTCTATTAGCTCTCCCTTCTCTACATTATCTCGATAATAAATGGCAACTGCCAGTAAACTCAATACTATTGTCTTTTGCATTTCGTTGCCGACCAATCTGTCCCAATCTCAAACAGCAGTCACTTGCTTTTTCTCTTTTCCTATTGTTTGCATGCCCATGTGTCTGTTTAGTAGCAGCAGTGCAGGCATCTCGCTCACTTCCCCCTTTTGACTTCTCATTTACTTGTCTTTCTTTTTTTCATTTTCTTGGTGTCATATGCAAAATGGGAAAATTTTGTCACTGCCAAAGAATTGCAAAAAAATTGAAGAAAGAAGGTTAAAAAATTTCAATTAGTGCTAAATATGCTTAGGTTAAATTGAATTGTCATTTTCAACAGTTTTTTATTTTTTACATTTTTAAAATTGTGTAGGACAAAACTTATGCGAATGTGTCAGTGAAAATCGTTATTTTGGCATTAGCAGCCTTTTTATTGCCCAGCAATAATATAGCTCAATATTTAAATATATTTCTATTTACTACATTTGTCCTATGCTCTGGTAGTGTAATGGTCAGTTTAAATGGTCATTTACGGACATCAACTAGTAAGGCACACATGAACATTCTCTCTTTCCCTTTTTATGTCTACTGAGTTTTCATAATGAGCCATCGTTTAGGTTCAGCATTGTTTTTATCTACACCAATAGACTGTGGATAAATTTCCCAATTCTGTAATAATTGAGGCTTAGTGGTCTTCTGCCCACCAGAACTGCTTGGAAACTACTGTCGTTTTCATTGCAGTTAGTTATACGCAACTCTGGCGGGCTTCCTCCACACAAAGCTTATTCATAATTTATAATTTATGCATTAATGTTTATCCGCCATTGTGATGTTATCTTTTGTTGCCTATTATTTGGTCATTTTTTGCTATTGTTTTTAATAACAGAATGACAATGTTTAGTTTGGTCATTTCAAACAATGCACTTCAGTTAATTCAGTGACCTGCCTCTTGCATTCTGCATCTAAAAATTAAAATTTGTCTGTTGTACAATTCCGTTGGTTAATTACGCTTGTGTATTTTTGTTTTTGTATTTGATCAAGATAATGAGTTTTTGTATTTTTTAAAAGTAAAAGTTTTTTATATTTTAAAAATTAAACTTAAAATACATTTTTGCAAACAAGGATGTTGACCATTGAATTGTTTGCATTGCATTAACATAAATCAATTTTGTAAAAATGGGCCCCTTCTGCCTAATATAACTTGAGATTTTGATCGTTTTTGCTTTTAATTTTTAGATGTTTTATTCCAAGTTTGATGGGCAATTACATTGTAATCTGTTTGCACAACTTGATGCGTTTTAAGTGCCAACTCTACATCATTTTTTTACTGATCAACTTTATCTTTAAAAGTTACTGTTAGAAAAAATATTGTTTTAATTTTTTTCAAAAGTATTTTTAAAAATGCGACTTGTTTATATTCTATAACGTATCTTCATTAGTGCAAAAAAATAATGTCACTAATGCAAACACACTATTCATTATCCTTTCACGTTGTTTTTTCTTAATTTATTTTGTCATTTTCTCTATCATTTCCAACAATAAAAGAATTTTTGGGAATTCAAGTCGACAAAATCTGTCGAGATTTATTAGCTTAAGTGTCAAAAATATTCTCAAAAGCAGTTCATGTGTATTTACAAAAAATACAGTGTTTGCCTTGATAAACACAAGGAAATATATATCATGCCAGAATATTGGAAAATATATGCCATTATTTTGCTGATGATTTGTCAAATTCAACCGCAAATTAGATTCACCCTCTAACCGGTGTTCCAATTGAGCAGGTTTTTTGCAAACTGGCCATTTTTTTGACGTTTCTGATCATAAATATTAATGTAATTAGGCGAAGACACTGAATATGTGTGTAAAAACATTTTTCGACACTTCCATCGATCTCTGCTTGCTTGTTGAAGTGAATGACTTTTTAGAGTTACTTTATCACTCAATGAATCTTTTTTATTTTTCATAGTTTTTTATTGAATTTTTGTTATGTTGTTAAACTTTTATGTTTTATTGGATCTACAACATTCAATAATTGTGATAATTTTTTTCATAATTTTATTTATTGTTTTTCAAAAAATTTTGTTTAATAATTTTTTAACAAAACTGCTCTATTTAATTAAGTTACCAAATACTTGAACGATTTTAAGCTGTTGAGTTATGCAAATTTTAACGGTTTTTTTAATCGCTAATAATTGTCATTGACAAATGCTCATTTTTAAACTTTAGAAACTATGCTTTTAAACAAATTGTTAAAATAAAACTTGCAAAGCAGTTTTTCAGTTGAAAAATGTAAAAAATGAAGTGTTTTAACTTATGAGCCATGAAATTAGAGATTTTTATTTAAAACATCTTTTTTAGCATTTGTTATAATTTTTTATTTTTATGTGTGCGTTTTTTGTTTTTTTATTTTATTGTTTCAGCTCGTAGTTGAATTGCTCAAAAAATTTTAAAATTTTTGTTGTAAAAATATTTACAAAATTGTATTGACGCACATTTTAAAATATCTTTAAATTCTTAATCTGATGACTGTTTAGCTTTCAATCTTACTCGTTTGACAGACAGGAAACATTTTCTCATTTGCTTTTATTTAATGGAAAAGTTTTGACAAACAAATATTCGTTCTGCTTGTCGCTTGGTCAAACGGTTGCAAGTGTTGTCAAAAAAAACAAGCAAAAAGTTTTGTAGAACAAATAGTTTGCATCGATTGACAGTCAATTGGTTTAATAAACGTTAACACATTGTGTGATTTCTAAGAAATATTTTTTTAAATTAGAAAGTTGTAAGATATTCAGTTCAAGTAAATTTTTGTATGTAAGATTTGGCATTTATATAAATTTTTATCCATTTCATTGCCAGATTGTTTACTATTATACTTTCATTGCATGTCGAAGCTCTACAATATTACTATTTTCTCATTGCAGTAATACCCGTAGGATTTATGTTTATTACAGTTTTGCCTTTACACAGCTTCACTGTAATGTTTTATTTACGTTTGGTTATTTGGTTTTGGGTTTTGCTAGCCCCTTTTCTGGTTTTTAATTACTTTTTTACTTGTGCTCAAATGTAAAAGGAATACTGTTTGGTTTTAAATGAAGGTTTTCTTGATTAATTGTTTGTGACTGACAAAAAGTAAAAAAGATTTGCTGGAAATCAAAGAAAATGGATGTTTTTTGACTTTTCACAATGTTTTAAATTGATGTTTGTTTTTCTGATTTTTGATTTAAACGGATTTTTAGTTGAATCCTATTGTGGTAAACATAAATTTTAAAGATTATGTTTTTGTGGCAAAACTGGCTGTTGCTTTAGCAAACACGGATAATTTTTAGTTACATTTAATAATAATTGAAAATGTAAACTTTTAAATTGTTATTAAATCACATATAACCAACACAATTTTTTAACATTAATTAAAATTAACTTGTTTTTAATTGTCAAAGTGCGTCCTAATTGAGAATTAAACTGTTTATTTTATAATCAACTTTGCATATTAAATAGTTTAAATGTTGAAATTAAATGAAAACATTTGGAAAACAAGTTTCGCGTACAATGATTGTGGATTTAGATTAAATTAACTTGATTTTCAATTTATGGCCACTGTCCCTCATTGCATTTATGCTGGCGCTTCAAATGTATTTTAAGTTCCAGATTAAACATTTATTAAATGTTAGATAATAACATCTTGTTAACATAATGCTTATCTAAACACAAATTTTAGAGTTTGTTGAAACTAGAATACAAAAATTGTTTACAATATATTTTTTTATTTTTAGCACTTTAAAATTTTGTTATTGTTTATTTCCAATTAAATTTTTAAAAAATTTCTGATACGTTTTACATTAGTTTTTAAAATGTTTAAACAATTTAAAAAAATTTTTGTATAATTTTTCCAATTGCTTTAGTCAATTTCTAAAATTGCAGTCAGTGTTTGTGTGTATAAGTTTATTTCAAGAGTGTCATTTATATGTTTTTGTGTATTTTCGTTTACAGTATTTTGCTTTGTTCAATTACTGCTTGGTGGATGCGATTACAGTTGACGGCAAGAGAAATTATAACTCACCATGAGACTTCTAGGTTTTAAGAGTGCAATTCATTCTGTGTGTCAAAATAGCTTTTTTGTGGCATTTTAACTGCACTTGATACTACTACGTGTTCAATAAAATTTTTAAAAAAAGTGAACAGCTAAAAAAGAGTAAAAAATATCATAAAAACATTATGGCACTCTCATCTGTTTAAAAGTTTGTCTCTCAATTTTACCATTTTATGTTTTTTCATCTCAACTTCTAAACGCCGTACTGTACACCCTGCACTACAAAAGCAGTGTACAAAAATGTGTTTTGCATTTTGTTGGTAAACTTTTACAGTCAAGCAGTACATTTAGTTTTGTCTGTTATTTTTATGGAACTCAAAACACTCAAGTTTTTTGTTAGTTTATGCCATCATTTTGCCAGTTTTTAGTGATCGACTTACGAGTACTTCATTTCAATGCATTTTCTTTCACAATGCATTTTTGCAAGTGTTAACTTCTTAGCACTCATTTCCTCTAAACAAAAAGTATCTGAACACTTAACTCGTTGGCTGGTCGATTCAAAAAAGTCTTCTTTATGTTTAACATTAACTCTCTGAAGTGTAGCTAACTAATTTACTGAATGAAACTACAAAGAATGCTTTTTGCCATTCGTTACGTATTTCTTTACCACTTTTTTATAAACTTGAATACTCTAAGCTTGTTATCTCTAAGACCGCTTAGGTTTTATTTTTTCTTGTTTTTAACCTTTTAAACTTAATTTTTTCATGTTTTTTGTTGCAAAAATGCCAAAAGTCACATGATGATGGCGCCTTTTATTTCTAAAAAGATTTTGACATTTTTTAGTTTTGCACAAAAATTAATTTTTAATTTTAATCTTTTTGCTGTTTTTAATGTAAACACTTAAATAGTATGCTTTTAAACAATGCTAAAAAGTTTGTGTCTTATCTATATTTTATTGTTGCACACTTTTGTAAGTGTTGTTGACGCCAAAAAACTTGTTTTTGTTTACCTTAACGTAGTTGTTAAAAATTAATAAGATGAAAAATGTTTTTATACTAAAAACTTAAAAAATATTTTTTAAACTAAAAATTGTAATAAAAATTAAGCAAATGTAATGCGTTTCGTTCAATTAGCTGTTGACATTTGCTCTCTTTTACTGACGCAGCTACTGACATGACCAAAGCATCAGTAGAAAAGCAGTGCAGTGAATGCGATTGACATGCCATTGTCATTTGCTCTGAAGGGAGATTCGCTGTTCACATGTCAATTGAGATTTGGGTGTTGAAATGAAAAAAGACAGAAAAGAAAAGAGAGAGAAGTGCATTTAATTGCACTGATCTGCTCAATGAGTATGATCACTTGCCGTCTTGGACACTCGGGCACTTATCACCCATCTTTATGATGCACCTTGTCTTTTTTCATTTTCATTTTAGCCATCAATCGACATGATATTCATTGGCCCACCAAGCACTGGTCACTCAGTTGTAGTGAGCCTGGAGATTTCTTTCTCTTTCTCTCCAGTCAAACTCAAACTTCTGTTTTTTCTTTTTTATTTTTTCATTTCTTGTGTTTGTTTTAGAAATAAAACAGCAGTGTTTGAGCAGTCAGACTCATGGTCAGGAGAGCCCCTAAGCTTTTAACGTGTGTCTGTCTGCTTTCCTAGCTAAAACTTGGAACGTTCCATTTTTGCACTGTTGTTCGCCGACTCTCCCCTCTGTTAGACGATATGTTTGAAAACTTCTCATGTGTCTCAAATTCAGGGGGATTCACTTATTTCTGTGCCACCACAGAAAAATACAGTGTGTAGACTGGAATCCACTCTAACTGGCGTTAATGTGTCTGTGTGAGCTCACAGTACTAGTACGTTCGGGTAGTTCCTGGTACAAGACGCAATTTGGTAGATCAAACAGATGCTTTTTAAAGTAGAAAAGAGCGGCATTACATGTTATTACATTTTACAAAATTGAATTTTGAAATGAAGAAACAATCGCCTACTAAATTGCCAGCACTATTGAACAGAGATCTAATTTTGATCTTTTACCTTTTTTATTCAATAGATCCTTTTTAATTTTTAAAATTGCAAAATATTAAGTTTTTTATTTTTATGCTTTATTTTGTAGTGATTGTCATTACTATCTAGTCTACATCAGTTGACTATCGCGTAATTAGCATAATATTTTAAAAAAGTTTCTGTGCTGATATTAAATTCTTACTTGTAAAATAAACATTTTTATGCACTTTACTTTATGAGCTTCATCTGTTAGTCAAGTAAAACAATTTTCTACGTTTTAGCTATAAAATTTTATTATTGGATGCGATCATATTTTTTTATTTGATTTTTCCTTTTTTTACTATTAGATTTCATTTTACTTTTGCCACACTCTTTTTTTCGAGGCACGTGATCGGAAGCGCTGATCTCTTTTTATTCGCCTTTATTCTCTCATTTTTCTAAAACTTTACAAACTCTGCGTTTTCAAATATTTAAAAAATATTTATGATATTGTTGTATTTCAGTGGATTGAACCACGATAGCTTATCTTTTTTGCTGTGATTTATTCATAACTGACGTGATTATAACCTGTTTTCTAGCCAAAGTCAAAAGCATGCTTTAAGTTTTAAGGTCTCTCAATGTTTCTTTTCACTTTGTAGAAGTCACTCTAAAGTGGCGGTAATATGTGAGGCACGTAGCTTTGAGGAAATCTGAGGTTTCTCGCCTTATGCCTGCAACTCACGACTGCTCATTCACTGCTTCAGTGGTGACTACTTGCTGCCCACTGCTGTATCCGGAGATATTGTCAAGTCAAATAAAAAAGAATGAAAGAAAGAAAAAACAACCAGATTGGACCATAATCTAAATATAATTTCCCTTTTTTCTTTTTAGTTTTTGTCCAAATGTTCTGAACTTGATTGTGTTTTCTATCCGAGTTTAATTCTCTCTTTCATTTTCACTAACTGCTTTGCAACACTTGTGCAATTTTATTTTTTCTTTTATCGTTTTTATTGCTTTCTCCTGCGCCGACTGCTTTTCTGTAATGCATTTTAGTGTTGCTTCTGTCGCCGTGTGTTTGTGTGTTTATGTCTTGTGTATTTCGCATAAATTTATAAAAAAAAGTTTGCAAAGAAAAGCGCAATTGAATTGGCATTTGTTGCCAGTGCCATTGGACTCAATGGACCCAATTGCTTCTTGGAAATGCTGGCCAGCAATGCCATGGAAAAACAGTGAGATGAAAATCGATTAATTGATCCTGAATTAGCCTGCATGAGATTGAGTCAGCTGAGGTCGGCGTCGTCAAGTGGCAGCGGCAGTGTCGACTGCTGGCTCGATTCCTAATGGAACATGTCCATATGGAGCTAATGGATGCATCGAGTGCGCCTAATAATGACTTTATACATGTTCTGGGCACCGGCACATACTGCTGCCCCTTCTGTCTGCCCAGTGGCCACACACTAGGGTCAAGCCACTTGAAGCATTATTAGCAAAACCACTGTGACCTTTGACAAATGACCCCCTCATTTGTCCTTAAGGCACTCTTATTTTCTTTTTTCATTTTCAGTGATATCTTAATTATATTGTTCAGATCCAACTGTTTTTCTCAGATTTAGGCTTATCTAAAGGACTCAACACAGATTGAACAAATTGGCCTGTTGTTAGCAAGATTTTTTTTCTAACTTTCACTAGTGTTTAATTTTTCCATAGCTGTAAACTCACAATTTTGGTGTCGGATGATATTTATTAGTTTTTTAGCTCAGAAAAACTTATAAATATATGGTTTTAATACTTTATCAACAATTATTTTTATTGTTTTGTAAACTATATAATTTCACAAGTTTTAATTTTTATTTTTTAGTTGAATTGTAAGTTTTTTGCAAATGAATTTGATACACACTACACAATATCACAGACAGTTGAAAAACGAGTGGCAAACGATAAATGGTTTTCACCATTTTGGTCTACCACTGCTGTCAGTAGAAACAGTCTTCAGTAAAAGTACCACTGACAAAAAAACTGCTGATCTGTTCGCATTTGCCACTTTGAACCACTGAAACGTTATTAATTTCAAATGTACTTTCACAAAGGCGGCAGCAGCAGTAGCAGCAGAATATCCTACTTTGAGACTCAATTTAAATTGAAGGCATGCACACCCTCTTGCCAGCAGCAGCACAGCAGCAGCAGACCATCTCATTGACTGGGCAATTTTCAGTCTCGGTTTCAACACCAAACTGAAGCCGCTTCCTTTGCCCTTCTTGCACTGAATACTCGCATTCCTAGCACTTTATTTGCATTGCTCTGTTTGCACTTTTTCCCTCTACTCTTTGCGGCTGTTTGAGTTTCCTGGCTTTTTGTTGCGCCAACTTTGCTTTCCCTTACGCTCTCTTCAGCGTTTCTTCAGTTATTTCTCCTCTCTTGGATATGCCCAACTTTGTCCACTCTGTCCGTCAAACTTTGTAAAGAGCTAATTCCTCGTCTATCACCACCATCAGTTTATTTGATTATTATGCACCAATTGGAAAAGCGGAAAGCACTTTCACTGTTTGGTGTGTTTTCTGAGATTTACTGGTATGCCGGCCTGCTAAATAAAACGTCGATAACTTGGTAGTTTAGAAATTGCTAAAAATACTGCTTGATTTTGATTTTACAAGATTGAATATTTGAAAACCCTCTAGGCTATGTTTAGATTGTTCAAGCATGACTTTGATTTGCTTTTTGAAACTTGCAGTATGCATCACAGTGTCATAAAAGTAAATCAAGTCTTAAAATTTGCTTACATTTGCAATAAACAGTTGTTTTTATTATTTAATCAAACATGTTGTTTAAAATAACTATTTAAGTTTATTTAAATAAAAAAATATTATTTATTATGTTGAGTAAAATTTTAGTATTTGATTTGTAATAATCATCATCATTACGTATTCAAATATTATCATTATGTCTGGTGGGCTCTAGTAACAAAATATTTTCATTTAAAAATAATATCTTAAAAGACGTTTTGAGAAATGCTTTTTATGAGTTGTTTGAATCGATCCAATTCATTTTTATCGGTTTGCTTGAATCGCTTCTTATGACAATTTTCTCTTTTTTCCACTCAGTTGTCATAAATACTTTGTTTGTGTATGTTTGCGTCTATAATTGGATCGCTTTCTGAAACTGAATTTTTGTTTTTTTCTGTTCAATGATCGAAGTTCCTTCAGGGCATTTATACCAGCCCGATTGATATTTTTATCAAAAGACGCTTTGAAAGTTTTATGCAATGTCTTATATCTTACTTTTTTTTGTTTTCATTTTAATGTCAAAAATAAAATGTCAGACGCTGTTTCCAAAAATGTAGTCGCCTCATTTTTAAAACAAATGTTTTGAAGACAAGTTTAAAATAATAATTTTAAAGTTAAGATAATTTTTGAAAATTTGAAATAAAAATACAAAAATACCTTGTTAAGAAATTAATACTTGATTGCTGATTTTTTTGTTTTACAAATCTGCTTTCTTTTTTTGGTATTATTTTCCTTTGCATGTGGCGCAAACACACATATATCATAATTTGATTACTTTCTAGGCAAACATCGAGGTGTCACAGTGCCTGGGCATCGATTGGGCGTTATGTCAAGACGTTATATGTGTGTGTGTGTGACGGCAAGAATATTCCTTTTATTTTGCACTCTGACTAGAACTACTTTTTGTGTCGTCTGATAAGGCAAATATTTTCAAGAAAGCACATACACACGATCAATTGTGATCAGTGGGGTAAAGAAAAAGGAAAAAAAGCAGGCAAGAAGACGTCTAGTGGCCGTTTGTTTGCTTGTTTGTTTGATTCACAAAGTCGTCGCTGTGCTTTCTTTACTGCGCATTGCCCCTATCAAAACTTCCTCATCGAAAGTGCCTAGTGTGAATATGATTGAATATGATTGAGAGCGCATTTCGACATGCCAGCATTGTTGCCTTCTAACACCAACACACGTCGCTCAAATAGTGCTCCGAATTTCTGCAGACAAGGGCAAATGTCGGTGCACTAAAAGTGATTTGTGTTTGCTTTTACCTCGTTTTAATTTAAACAGTTTTTTCCTTGTAAAGTTAATCTGTTTAAGCACCACTTTGTAAAAAATGGTAAAATTAATGTAAACTAGTTCAGTTTTAAGCATAATTAAATTGATATTTTTTATATTGAACACCTTTTTGTTTGACACAAACTTCAAACAAAAAATGCATATACTGTGAGTGACCATATGTTACGCTAGCAAAAAATAGAAATTCTTGACAATCGGAACATGCCAATGCACTTTTTTGCTTCACTGGCCGGTTTTTAACTTTCAAATGTTTGCTTTATTTGCTATGTTTGTCATACACATTCACTTTTTTTGACCGTATATATTTGTTTGTCTGTCAAAAAATAAATATTTGCTTTTTTATATTAGAGTTTTTAAACAAATATTTTTGAAATTTCCTCAATTCCATTTTCAAGTTTTCTAGTGTTGAATTTTATATCAATTTGAAGTTTTGTTTTGCAAAATATTTTGGTGTAGGTTTAAAAGATTAAAAGATGCTTAGTAGTTTTTTGTGTTAGTTTTTTGTCAGATTTGATCAATTTTAAAAATACAAGTTTTTTTAAAGTCAACATCTGTTACAAAATTTTTTTGAAAAAATTTTTAAAAAGTTTTAAAATAATTCATATTTAAAAAAATTTATTTTTAAAAAGGTGTTCATCATAAAAATAATTTTATGGTTTGGTTGAAGTTGGTTTAGGATTAAACTAAACTTTTTTTCATCAATGTTTGCTGCCAAATACTTTTGATATTTTGATCGATTGGGTTCACTATGCACAAAAAAATTTTTTTTGTAGATTCTTTTGGCTATTTACTTTTTTTCACCTGGTAATTGAATATGCAAACTGTTCGTTTTTTATACAAAAACATTCACTTTTTTCAGATAAGATAAATTACTCTTTAGTCTTTACCTCCTCTTTACTGTACAAGATAATAGCTGTCATCGTAAATGATTTTGCTGTA
This sequence comes from Tyrophagus putrescentiae, assembly GCA_024499935.1. Taxonomy (NCBI): domain Eukaryota; kingdom Metazoa; phylum Arthropoda; class Arachnida; order Sarcoptiformes; family Acaridae; genus Tyrophagus; species Tyrophagus putrescentiae. The sequence goes on along the minus strand of JAMZRA010000001.1, from coordinate 4,431,464 downwards.
AATTGATTTTTTATTTACAGTACTGTATCAAAGATAAATACAGATTAGAGTAAGGTTAGAGTTTGTAATTTTATGCGCCATAATGACAGTTATTTACAATTGGATTTAGGTTTTCACTTGATTTTAATAATGTTTTTGCATTCTGCTTTGCATAAAACATTTGTACATATGTCACACTAGTAATCTATGAGACACTAATGTACTGTTTGAATGAAATAGCGGCAAACAGTTGGAAAAAAGACAGTTTATTAGAAAGGGCAACCATTGACGACTGTTTTCGTTTAGCTTTGTTTCTACTTTTTGCTTATCTTTGCGTTCAATGCGGTAATGATCAAAGAACACGACAAATGTACAGAATAATTTTCGATAATGATAGAAATGCATAGGAAGTGCTGCTAAATATCAATAGATGCATTCACAAATAAACATTCTAACTGAAGAATAATAGAGAAAAAACTTTGCATTTTACATTTTGAACCAAATATGAAGTTCAACAATGATGCTTCTTTTGTATTGTCATGCACAAAAATATAGAGAATGAAAAAAAGAATACATGAACAAATTGCATTTCAACACTCTTTGCTCATTCAATAGCCACCCTGTGCTGTTTTATGCAAATTTACTTAAAATTGTAAAAAATATTCTTTATTTCCTCATTTGCCTAGTTCTATGCCTACAATTTGACTTGGTTTTTGCTTTAAATTTGTTATAATCTTTTATTTAAATTATTTATTTTAGCAAACATTTGCTTCTAAGTGTATTTAAAATTTAAATATACAAAACAAAACAAAAAATATTGCATTATAAGATAATAAAAAAAACCTTTGTAAAAAAACATGTTTTTTGTATAGTATTTTTTCTAAATTTAACAAATTGTATTTTATTCCATCATTTATATTTACTATCACCTTGATTATCCAGTTTAAATAAAAGCTTGTTTTTAAGTGTAAATTTTTTTAAATTGTTCAAATTTTAACTAAAAAATACGATGTATTTTGTTATTTGCATAAAATTTTTAATACAGAGCCTAACCAGCCAAATGTGTGTTTACCTTTGATAAAACGTTATCTGTGAAAGTAAAGATTTCAATTTTTAATGGCAAAAAACGCTTTCAGGTGAATTCATTTGAAAACCTGAATATTCTCGCATTTTTACAGGGCGTTTGCTGGTAGTGCCTGGTTAAAATGATTGCAACAAACATATTTTTATGTATGTGCTTCCACCTCGGTGCCATCTCTGTGCCAATCTATATTATTTTAACCAGTCAAGCCTGTATTACGCCTCGCCTAATATATTGGCGCACAGACGCATTATCGCTTCTTATCAGTCAAAGCTATTTCTGGTCAAGCTATTCATATTTCGTATGCAATCATAAAACACACATATATGAGACCATAAATCACATGTGACCAGTTTGAGTTTCAAAAAAATTTATTAGTTTTTCTCTGATATTTGTGAGATTGATTGCTGCAGATAGATCAGCAAAATGAAGCAGTGTTGTGCACATAAAAAAAAAGATTTTTTTGTTAAACAAGAAAATGCATTATTAACAATCTTTTTTTCAAAAAACAAAATACTTTTTTAGTGTACCGATTCTTCATATTTTTAAAACTAATTAGATAATTTGTCTAAAGATGACAAAATAATTTTAATGTTACAAGTTTCTTTGCACATTTTCCTTTGCAATGTTTTATAATTGAACAGTTTTATTAATTGCCCATGCTGCTGGTTTTTTTGTTGGGGTGTTGAATAACAAAAGACCGTATTTTTTAGTTTTTTGGTGTATGTTCAAACAATAATTGGCCAGCCTAATTGTGTCTAAAATATACTCTCTACACAGTGGTCAATATATCAATTCATTTTTAAGTGGCTATCTTCAAAACAAAGATGTATGCCAAGATATTTTTTTTGAACATGACATAGTTTGTCTATTATTAATGTGCTAGTTTCTTGAAACAGTTTATTGAAATATAAAAAACTTTTAATTGCTACTTTATTTTGTAAAACACACCCTAAATCAAAGCAGTTTTTTATTTGAAAAACTTGACTTTAATTATTGTTTGAAATTTTTTAAAAAATTTGTTAATTGTTATAAAAAGTCAGCAAAAAATGATAAAACAAGTCGTTTTAATAAACACAAAATTATTCAATAATTTAAAGTATTTTTAAAAGTAGTGGTTAGCAAAAAGCATCGGATTACTAACAAACAGGTCGAGTTGCTGGGCAAACTACAGTGAATGAAGGCAGATAATATATAGAGAGGTGGTGGTACTGATATTAAATTTTATTAGTGTCATTTGAAACTTCATTTAGTCTATTCTGTTCAGCTAGCCTGTAATTTGCTAAATTGACTCAATTTTATCTGTCTGATTGGTCTGCATCAGTTTATAAAACTTTTCAGTTTTAATTTTATTGAGTTTTTAAGGAAACTCAAATGAAACTGGTCAAACTTGTACAAATCAAAGTTTTAAAATAAAAACGTATTTTAAATATAAATTTTTAAAATGGTTTATGTAAAAGCCAATTTGTGTTAAAAATATTTTTTGAATTCATTAGTAAAAATAAAAATTTTAGAGCTAAAATCAATAAACTAAAAACATACTTTACAATTTGCATTTTTTCTCAAGTGCACTTTTAAGAACTTTGAAATTATACAAAAAGATTTATTAGAGTTTCATGTTATTAAAATATTTCAACAACTTGTTTTTTGTGTTTGATCTTTACCCATTTATTATAAAAAATGTTCATTGCAAAAGATGTATAATAACAAAATTAATTTTAATTTAAGTTTTTTTCTAAAGCTATCTTAAAAAATATTTTTATAAATTTTTCATTGATTTCAGTATGCACACCAATTTATTGATTAAACTAAAACTCGGTTTTTTAAATTTGACAATATTGTGTTTTATTTGAGCTAAAAAATACTTGTTAATTTCATTATCTTTCAAAACAAAAGTATTTTTAGATTTTTATGCTATAAAATGTATTCCCCACACTCAATCAGCAGAAGCAGTTGGCATTAAACTCTTTTTAACCTTCCCAACTTTGAAGTTTTTTCATTAGCAGTTTGTTATTCAAATTAAGATTTATATTTGCTAAGTGAACTTTCTTGTTATTCTTTGTTAGTAGATATTTAAACAAAATTTAAAATAATTCGTGATGTTAAACTGAAAACTTTCGACTAGTACTCAAATCGACATTTTGTTTTAAACTTTTATTTCGTTGTCTTTCACTGCTCGAACATTTAAACTTCTGCTGTTCTTCTCCTATTAACAATATGAAATAGATGCCGCACACTATTACGGTTTCACTATTGTCAGTAGTGATCACCAGTGATGGTAATGATTCGACTGAAGAGTGGCACTACTGCTACTTCTTTATTGAAACTCACTTGTCGATATATTTACACAGGATTAGTGGCCGTGCTTGCTGATCAAAGTACCAACACGCGCTCAACGTTGCCTCGCTCTGCTTTCCCCTCTTCCCATTTTGCCCTTATTCCACTTCAAACTTTTAACTGACATTTCTAAAATCTATATTTGCCTGATGTGCGAGGACACACACACACACTATTCAAATGGCATGAATTCCCCCTTCTCCCTTCTTGTCCGCTGCTTAGCTGCACTCACTTGAACAGTTCGAGTTATTAAATTATCAAATCAATATTATCGATTTTGTCGGACAAGTCGTAGAGGAGTGAAAAGGCCTGAACGAAGCGATTTAGAAATGTTTGCTTTTGCTCACTTAACAAGTTGCCATTTCTCACTTTCTTTGAAAGTACTGCGTTCCGTATTATGCAGGAAAGTGATAAGTCAGAAAATAGTCAGCAATTGATTGTGTTTTTGCTGCACTCACTACTCCATTACAATTCTCTACAGCTGTGACTGTTCCACTACTGATGAAAATAGTACCACTTTTGAGCCTCTCAGTTTTCGCTTATCCGATAAAGTCAACAAACAAAAAGCAGCAGTGTGCTCACTTTACTAACAAATGCTTTGTTTTTGTCTCTTCCCCTTCCCTCTCCTTTAGGAATGCACCACAAGTACGAGTGTGACATTGAGATAAACCTGTGCTTCTCGAGTCCCTGTCAGAATGGCGGTCAGTGCGTCCACCAGGAGTCCGGCTACGTGTGCCTCTGTCCGGACGGCTTTGCGGGGAGGAACTGTGAAATTAACTTTTCGCATGACTTCTGCCGAAACGGGCTCTGTCGGGGCGCCTCGCGGTGCATCAACGGCGGTGCGGCACGTGCCATGAAGGTGAAGCCCTCCATGGTGAGAGCAGGGCTGGGGCTGGACAAGGCGCTGCTCGAGTCAGCAGGAGTGCAGACGGAAGCAGGCGGTGGCGCCGGGGGATTCCTCTGCGCCGACTGTCCGCACGGAGAGTGGGGCACGCCGCTCTGTGAACTGCGCTCGCGCTCCTTCACGCCCGGCTCGTACCTGACCTTCTCTGCGCTGCGACAGCGACACCGCCTCAATCTGCGGCTTCGATTCGCCACAAAGGAGGCCAACGGGCTGCTGCTGTACAACGGCCGGTACAATGAGAAGCACGACTACATTGGGCTGGAGCTGATCGGCGGCAAGATTCACTTCTCCTTCTCGCTGGGCGGCACCAACAAGGCCACCGTCTCGGTGGGCAGCCGCCTGCATGACGGCGCCTGGCACGAGATCGAGGTCAACTATTTCAACCGCAGCGCCACCCTGAAGCTGGACAACTGCGACGAGGCGCTGCTGAACGCCGTGGAGCGGTACGACCTGGGCCAGGAGTTTGCCTGCGCCAACAAAACCAGTCTGCTGTTGGAGGGACGCTGTGCCGACCGGATGCAGACCTGCTTTCGCTTCCTCGACCTCTCCGGGCCGCTGCAGATTGGCGGGCTGCCGCCGCTGCCGACCAGCTTTCAGGTGGCCAATAAGGACTTCAACGGCTGCATCTCAGACCTGGCCGTCGACTACAGCCTGGTGGACTTCAACACCTACGTCGCTAACAACGGCACCACCGTGGGCTGCGACGCAAAGAAGAGCTACTGCTCGCTGCCGAACTCGCCCTGCAATCAGCGGGGCACCTGTGAGGACGCCTGGAAGGGCTACGTTTGCCGTTGCCAGGACGGCTTCACCGGGCAGGACTGTCTGGAAGAGACGGAGGCAACGCGGCACTTTAGAGGCGACGGCTTTCTCTCCTTCAGCCCCAATCTGCAGCCACTGGCCTACCCCTGGCTGGTCAGCTTTGACGTGAAAACGGTGGCGAGAAAGGCAGTGCTGCTGTCCATTCAGCTGGGACAGAGCTCTCTGGTGAAGTGGGAGATCATCGGCGGGAAGCTGCACTACAGCGTCGACGACCGGCGGCCAGTGGTCCTCGAGGAGATGACCATCAACGACGGCAAGTGGCACCGCGTAGAGGCGAGGTGGATGGCCACGGGGGTGACGCTGAGCGTCGACTACGGCCAGTACAGCAAACAGGGCCGCTTTGAGGGCGCAGAGATACTGGGACTGTACATCGCCAAGGTGACCGTCGGCGGGTACGACACGCCGGATGAACTGACCAACGCCGACCTCTTCCGCTCCCAGGCGCCCTCCTTTGTGGGCTGCATTCAAGCGCTGGACGTGGGCAACTCAAAGGACGCCTGGCTGCGGCCCACGCTGGAGACCAACGTCTACAGTGGCTGCCAGAGAGGGGCGGCGGCGGCAGCGGAAGCAGAGCTGGCCGACCCGTGTCGCGCCAGTCCCTGTCCCAGCAACTCCGACTGCACGCCACAGGGGCTGACCGGCCACGAGTGCAAGTGTCATCGAGGGTACGTGGGCAAGCACTGCATTCCCGTCTGTGAACTGAATCCCTGCGCTTTCGGCTCAACCTGCTCCCCTGCGAACAACACCTACGGCTACCGGTGTCTCTGCGATCGACTGCACTCTGGCTTCTACTGCGAAGACCGCCTCCGGAGACCTGTCCCAGCGACTGGTGGGGCTACCCGATCTGCGGCCCCTGCAACTGTGACGTGGCGAAGGGCTACGATGGGAACTGCAACAAGACCAGCGGAGAGTGCTCCTGTCAGGCGAATCGCTTTCAGCCGCCTGGATCGGATGTCTGCTTCGAGTGTGACTGCTACCCTACTGGATCATACACTACCAGATGTGACCGCCTTACCGGCCAGTGCCAGTGTCGACCGGGCGTCATTGGGCGACGCTGCGACACCTGTGCCAGCCCCTTTGCCGAGGTCACCACCAGAGGCTGTGAGGTCATCTACGACGCCTGTCCGCGGGCTTTTGCCGACGGCGTCTGGTGGGAGCGGACGGCTTTTGGAGCGAAATCAGTGCAGCGGTGTCCCTCCGCTTCGACTGGTTCGGCGGAGCGTTTCTGCTCTGAAGGCGACGGCTGGTCAAAGCCGGACCTGTTTGGCTGCCTCTCCGACCAGTTCCTCGACCTGGCCGAGCAGTGGAAGGTGCTCACCGAGTCGGACAAGGCCTCTGAGGAGAACGGGTCCATACTGCTGAACACCCAGCACTCCATTCGACTGGTGAACGACCTGAGGGTGGCCATCAACCAGACTGACCCGCTGTACGGCCATGATCTGCACCTCTCCTTTCGACTGATTCGCCGTCTCATCCTGAACGACTACGTCAGTCTGGCCTCAATCTGACGCACAAGCAGGATCGACACTTTTTGCGGAACCTCTGCGAGTCGACCAGCGCCATACTGGAGCCCCGATATGCCTCCATCTGGGAACGAGTGGCAGAGGCTGATTCACTGGGCCCGGAGCAGTTCATGAAGCTGTTCAATCAGTACGCAGAAGTGCTCATCGACAACCAGCGAGACACCTTCACCGAGCCCTTTGAGATCAGCACCCGCTGGGTCATCTTCGGCCTGGACACCGTGGCCACCACTGAGCTGTGGGACGTCAGCAAGGAGCTACTGTACCGAGTGCAGAACGCCAACAAACTGCACCCAACCGTCAACTCAGGCCCTCAGTTTGAGTACCTGCCTACGCCGGTGCAGCAGCACACCCAGGCGAGCCTTAGTGCCTCGCTGAACCGCAGCGCCTCCTCCCCGCCCTCTGTCTACTTGGACTTTAGTCTGCCCATTGATCCGCTGGCGGCTAATCACCGTGAGCAGCACTCCAACCCGGCGGTGATCATCCCCAAGTACAACAACTACCCAACTCGAAAGCATCACATTGACGACGTCACCAAGGCCATTGTGCCGCTGAAGTTGCTCAATGTGGCTTCACTAGATGAGCTGAAGGCAGGAGTGACGGCCACCACCAGCACTGCTTCATTTACCACCTCCGGTGCACATCACCTGAATCAGGCAAAGCAGGCGCAGAATGCACTCATCGGATATGCCATCTTTCCCTCACTGGCGCACTTTCTGCCCAGCAACACTGATTCAACCGTCAGGTAATTGATTTTCAACAGAGTTGCAAAAACATTGAGCTAATCTAACTATATTTTCTTTTTTTCAGACAACGCTTTTCAATGCCACTGAAGGCAAACACGCCCATCCTAACGCTTACAATGAAAGCGGCCAACAACACTCGATTCCTCTCTAAATCTCTTCATCCTAAGCTGCACTTTCGCTTCCGAACACTGGAGCGGGAAGGTCGTTCGAGTCCTCAGTGCGTCTACTGGTCTTTTCCCTCGAGCAGCTCAAGCAGCGCCGTCGTTGCCACTTCAGGAGCGGTGAACAATCGCAAATCGCACAGTCGTGGTCGGTGGTCCTCAAAGGCTGCGAACTGAAGGGCTACTATCCGGCGCAAAAATTCAGAGCAAGCTACGACTACATTAACTGCTCATGTGATCGAGCATTCGGCATGGCCGTGCTGATGGACATCTCGGGAGATGAGGTAAAGCGGCTGCACTCAACAAAACACTTTGCTAATTTTGTACTTATTTACACAACTTTGTTTTTCCGTGTTTTCAGTTTTACTTTGAAGAATCAATCGCTCAAGTGGCCGTCTCCTACACCCTTGTCACCATTTCCCTAATCCTCCTGCTAATGGCATTCTTGATTCTGACGTTGATGCGAGGCCTAGAGACCAACTCCAACTCAATTCACAAGAACCTGGTTCTCTGCCTCTTTGTCACTGAGCTCATCTTCCTCTTGGGCGTTCGAATGCGCGTCAATCTGGTGCAGTACGAGTCGGTCTGCAAACTGGTGGCCATCTTTCTCCACTACGCCTTTCAGTGTCTCTTCACTTGGATGCTCATTGAGTCGATTCACCTGTACCGAATGCTGACGGAGATTCGTGATGTCAACCACGGGCCGATGAGGTTTTACTACTTTCTCGGCTACGCCACGCCAGCCATCATTGTGGCCCTCTCTGTGGGCGTTCGAGCTGACCAGTATGGCAATCATCTCTTGTAAGAGCTTCTTTTGTGTTGTGTTTATCAGCATTTTTACCACTATTTTTCTTGTTTACAGTTGCTGGTTGTCCATTTACGAGGGCGTTATCTGGGGACTGGTTGCGCCTATTTGTGTCATCATTGTGGTGAGTATAACTTTTGAGTCATAATTTAAAACAGAAAACGGTTAATTTTTAAGTGCTTTTACTCAGTTTTAAAAGAGTTTGTCGTAAACCGATCTTTTAAAAATAATTTATGACGATTGAACAACTTTTTATACTCAGAAAGTTCAATTTACTAGATTTAGGATCTATTTAAGGTTTCTCATTATCATGCATTGGTTTAATGTGCACCGTTTCTAAAAAATATATTAACAGCTCATTTTTCTGCTAAAAACTCAATTAGTGTAGCTTTGGAGCCGTTTGTGCACTAGTGAGCAAAGGTTTTTGGAAAAATAAAAGAAAGCTTTTAGAGATTTTAATTTCATTTGCTTCCCTCTATTTTTTTCGATCGCTTTTTTGCACTCAATCTTGAGAAAAATATTAATTCGATCCAAAAGATTGGTGCTTCCCATTTCTAGATCCTTTCATTCAGCGTCTATCACCCTATTATTCTTTCATTTCAATCTGCTTTCTGTTCATTCTTTTGCTCTTATTGCCAATTTATTGTCTTTTAATTTTTCTCCATTTTCCATCAGAGAACTGTCTGTCTATTTTTTTGTTTTTTTCACTTCTAGAAATGAAAGAAATGTATCATCTGTGACCCTGTCATGTGAAGAAACTGTTGAGACTGCTCAATAAGTTTTCAGCTTAGCACACGGTGCAAATGGGATCGCCCACACTGCTCAGTACCACTGATACAGTCGGCATCACCAATTTGTGAACAAAATGTGTGTGTGATTCGGCCAATAATTTCTGAAAAAAGAACAAAAATGACCGCCACATGGTGTGCCCTTTAGCATTATTCTTTTTGCCTATGAACTGATAGAAAAAATATTGTTTTTGTTCATATTGGTCTTCACTATTCTGTCGCGACTTCTCTGTTTTCGTTCTCAATTTCAGCATTCTTTAATAACGTAATTAGATTAAGTGGAATTAGTTTTTCCCTGACGTTCCTATTGTGTGATTGGGAATTTGGGGATAGCAGGGAATAGACTTGCTTAGGTCAACTTCCTACTCTATACAAAGCTAATATATTTTAGATTTTTGCTAAAATAAAAATAACGGTATAAGGAAGACACTGAAAAGCACAAAGCTTTATGAAAAATTTGTAATATATTGGACACAAAAAAGGAGACAAATAAAATGAAAATTTATACTGCTTTCTAGTTGAAATTAATACACTCAGATTTTAAGTGTAATTGAAATTAATACAAATGGGTTTGCTTTAAAACGAAAGTTTGATTTTGTTTTTAGAGTTGAGTTTGCTCAACTTTCTTTTTATTTATTTTAAAATTAGCATTTAAGAATTGGACATTCTGTTTGCTATAGTTTTCCTTTTTCTAATCTTTATGTTTTTTCTTTCAGTGCAACTTGTTCGTCTTCCTTCTGGCACTGCAAGCATCAGGGCAAATCAAAGCGACCGTCTGTGACTTTGGCAATTTGCGGACGATGCTCTGGCTGTCCATCATTCTACTGCCTCTCCTTGCCACCCTCTGGATACTGGCACTACTGGCCGTGAACGACGCCATTGATGAGCTGCACTACGCCTACTCCTTCATGGCACTGCTCTCCAGTCTGTACATCTTCATCAGTTACTGTCTGGTAAACCGGAGAGTGCGCCACAACATTCAGCAGAGCTGGCAGAGGGTGATGAGCAGTGGCAGTCGGTCACCGGGCTCGGATGAGAGCTTCAGCGGCACTCGAACCTCGATGACGGGCAGTCGTGGAGCACTGTACCACGCTTCTCCGGGAGGCGGTGGCAAGGAGCAGGCAGTGGACACCATCAGGGTGGCTCCAGCTTTGACGTCTACGGAATGAGAACGGCCATGGCCATGGACGGCAATGTCATCTCCGGACAGGTGATCAGCAGCTCATCGACCACCAGTCGCTCCACCGTCACCAAAGGATCGGGGGCCATTCTCGACGGGGAGGAGCCGGTGGACACGATGGATGAAACGGAGGACACTGACGGCTACCGACAACGACACCGGCACCGACACCACCGCCATCACAAGTGTCATCGACGGCACCGACGAGGTCACCGCCACCACCGGTCAAAGCAGAGCGTCACCGCCACTGAAACTGGCTCCAGTGATGATGCCTCCTACGATCGATCGCTCGACCTGGCGTCCAGTCACTCTTCAGATGAGAGGAAGACGGCCCAGGGCAAATCTTTGAGGCGTCGCAGATTATTCGCAACCAGATGAACCCAGAGGAGATGATGCAACAGCAACAAGAGAACCAGATAACAGCATCATTGCTGAACATCAAAAGCAGGGACTGTACGGACAAACTGGTGGTAGTAGTGGAGTGCATGCAGTGCACCCTTCAGCCACCAGCAGTACCCTGGGCCAGGCAAACAGCAGCGACACCTCAGGAGCTAACACTGTCATCTACGGCCAGCGAGCTGCTATGAACAGCAGCGGAACACCGGCCATTCTGAAGCAGAACCCCGACAACCCCAACCAGGCACACCTGGTCACGTCGATGCCCTTCTCACGATCGAACATTCTCGCAATGACTGCTGGTTTGGGTGATGCAGCAACAGTCAGCAGCAGTGGTGCAGCTGGTCTCCACCACCACCACCAGCCCATGGCCTCTCCATCAGGTGGTGGTAACACGCCTTCACCTGCTCCCCCACTGACCACCGGCATATCGCCTGCCTCCTCCATTCACAGTCACATCTACCAATCGGCCAATCAGCACATGAACCCGAATGTTTCCGGGGTTGCCCCCATCACCAGCAGCAGTAGCACCACCGAGCACATATACTCGTACGCTCGGAAGCCAGTCACCGTCCTGGCCCCGGTTCACGGCGGTTTCCAAGGTCAACAAACCCAGCATCCAGCAAGTTCAATCTACTCCACAGTAGGCCCCAAAACGGCGCCAGTGGTGATCAGCGATGACATTGGCCTGCCAGCTGTTGTCCCGCCAAATGCCGCCATTGCCTACCGTCACTCTGGCACACTGCCCCATCATCATCATCATCTGCAGCACCGAGCTGCGCCCACGTACCAATCGGTATCACTGGCCGCCAAGGAGAATCCCTACGGCATCAGCACTCACTCCAGTGCACTGCAGCACTCGGCGGCAGCAGCAGCAGTTGGCTCCAGCAGTCCTCATGTCCGACTGCTTAATCCATCAGATCCGGATCTGAGCGGCGGCCAGGCGACCAATGCTCACGAGGCAGTGGTGGACAACAATCGAAATGAAGCGAATGAATCGTCTCGAGTTAGCAGCTCGCGACAGTATCTGCTGACCAGCAACACCGACTCCTCTAATGGGTACAGTTTTTTTGTTTTGTTTTGCGCTTTCTACCAGTAAACTAATTGCGTTTTTTTCGTTTTTGCAGATCGAATCACGAAAGCGAAGCAGTGTAACTGCTTTTGTTTTTGTTCATGTGCATAAATCATCACCTGTACATTGAGCACTCATTACTGTTGATGTTAAATACTCTATCCTTTTTTGTTTTAGTCACAGCCAACAACACCTCGAGTCAATCTCATGTGTACCTAAACCATCATCACCTCCAAATGTCTATATTTTTCCTAAAACACCTATTTTTAGTCACATTCAGTACCTTCAGTTGATACACCATTCACTTTACCAGTAACCTCCTTTTTGTACATTTTTTCATATCACCCACCCTGAACCATTTTCGTTATTGCACTTCTCATCTGTACCAAGAAATGTAATTTATTTATTTTTATGAAAAATACAAAAAGTCAAATAAAGTGACAAGAAAAAATTATTGAATTGTGTAAAGTTGTTCCTATAGAGGGCGCAAGCTTGTGGAAAAAAAATAATTTTAAAATGAGCTTTTCTCTGAATTAATGATTGCATTCTCAAGAGAATATCACAGCATCTGCACTATGGTTGATTAGACAATGCAAGACGAGTTTTGTACTTTTGCTTAGAGGCAAACAAACTTCAGCTAACATACACACTGTTTTGATGGTACGTGGAGAGACAGGCTGCTCGCCAAGGCCGGCCAGCCACCGATCGTATCAACATCATCAGCATCAACATAAGCAGGAGAGACATTTTCACGGCTCAGTACCGGTACCCTCAACGGTTCTGCTGCTCACTGGTAGAAACTTTTTTGTATTTACCATATGAAGTGTGACAACAAACTTGAAACTGTCATTCTTTTTTGGTAGAAATTTTTTTGCATTTGACAATACTTTTCCAGACCAGAGTGTCTTCTTATCTTTTGCACACACAAAAAGTGCGGTACACGGTCGTCCCAGTGATCTAAACAGTTGGCAGCCGCAGCACTCCATTACTTTCTCTAACTGAGAAAAAAGGCTGCATCGATTAATAACCAATTTAGATGAACACGTACGCAGTGGCTGAAATGCACGAGCTAGAGAAAAATCCCCCTTTCAAACAAAATCATGCTACCACTTATTGGCATCGTCTGACATAGCCGCCAACAATAAACTTTCATCACCAATCAGCTGCAGCCCATCATCATCATCATCTTCTGCATCTTTTTCTGTGCCAAACACCCAGTACACACGTGATTGTGCCCTTTCATTAGTAAATTAAGCCCAATATCATCGGCGTGTGCAAATGCCAAAGCACCTCAGTTTATAATTGAGCAAGATCAGTTCTGCTCACTTTCAGTACACTGTCCACTTTCAGTACTGGCCGCACTGTCCCTCCAGTTCTGGCGGTGTCATCACCCTAGCAGCAGCATCACAAATTGTCCCTCTAAATATAACTTTGAACTGCCAGCCTAATGTCATAAGAGTGCCCCTCTTTTCACTTCTCTTTTCCCTCTGCTAATCGGCTAATTTTCACAATCACCTCGGTCGATATCTAATCATCATCCTTTTTCTGCTTTTTTGGTGATAGTACAAGTGCATTTTTACCAGTACCCTCTCTTATACTGCGGTGAACTGACTGACTGCTACTGCAATGCACGCGTGTTTAGTCTGCAGGCCGCACTCTGATCATCACAACAAATGAGTAGCACTCTGACTCGCTTCACTGCACTCAGGTCAATTTACGTGGGCCTAAAGTTCTGATCACCTTTTCACTTTTACTTTTCCAAACCAAAGCTCATTCAGTTTCAAAAGGAGTTCCAGCAGTTTTCCCCTTTCACTTTCTAACTTTTTTCATTTAAACTAGCTACTATTAGCTAGACACCTTTTTGCCCATGATACCGTTTCAGGTTAATTAACTTAAGCTGCCAACTGATGTACCTTGATATCAGCATCAGCATCTTCATCATTTTTTTAGCATATCAAAACAGGATTTCATGTTAAAACGGTTCTTTTCTGAATAATTGAAAAGCAGCCAAACAAACTGATACTGCTGTTGCTGCCGACATCGATATCATCTTTCATTTCCTCTGCTCTACTCTCATTAAAATCTCCGCGGCACTTCCTCAATACCAACAACAACCTGCCTGACTGTACTTTCCTCTTTTGCAAACAAACCTCGTGTGACATTTTAAACTGCAATCTTACTCCAACTTTCAGCCTTTGTGATTCACTAATTTTATGTTTGACCAGCATACCTTTACTTTGTTTTGTTAAAAAATAAGCACATATAAATAAATACCAGCACAATGCCTCGGAAGAATATTGAAGACGCCTTCTGTACAGAGCTGAAACAGCTGCTAAAGGTGACCGGGCTTCGTTCACCTCCCTTCAACCTCAAGACCGTCACTATTAATGGTGAGTCCTTTGCTAAGCTTCCCTTTTCCTTCAGTAATCTGCCTTTGCGCCGTGGATCACAGTTGAGTGGAAACTTGTTCAACACAAAACATAATCTTTTTATACACAAAATCTCAAAGGCTAAACAAACAGTCAGTCGTCATTATTTTTTTCTACTTCAACTTCACTTTTTTAAATCAAAGATTTTAAAATCTTATTTTATTTAGTATTTGCTAAAGCAAACAGTTTTTTAGCAAAAAAGTTTGAAATTTTAAACCTCATTATAAAAATATTTATTATCGATGGACATTTGAGCTACAAAAAAGTGCATTTTTTAAACTGTTACGACTTTTGACCTCAGTAAACAAATGACTTAGGGAAAATATAAAAAATTGTACAGAGCACAATATATCACAGCTTTCTATGTCAAAATCATATCACTTTTTCAGTTTTAATGACATTTTAAAACCACAACTGTCATCGTTTTTCTCACAACAAACAATTTGCTATTATTAAATGACAATTGAATCATTTAAAAAATAAGAATCATTCATTAGAAAAATGTAAAAAATGATTAGTTTGAAAAGTTTAGTTTATAAAATCTGATTGAATGCTATTTAAAAATTTCCATTAGCAAAAGTGATTGTTTAACAGATGTTTTAAAAGAAAAAATGTTTACTTTTTGCAGTTATAATCTTTGCTCATGTTCAAATTTAATTTTAAAATCAATTTATACTTTTTCATTATAAAGCGGTGCTCTAAATGACTAAATTTAAGTAGTACTAAAACGGAGACTTTAAGTAAAGCTTCACTTTTTTAGTGTTGCTCATTTTTTTAGTCATAAAAATTAATATTTGTATTAGGTAATAGTGATGATGATAGCAAAAGCTATAAACTTGTGCGTAGCATATAGTTTCTACTCATAAATTATCAATTTAAAAAATATTTTAAAGCATATTTTGCTATAAAAATTTAAAAGTTTTATAGTTGAAAAGTTAACTCGCTTTTTGTTTTCAATCTTTATTTGCCCTCAAGTAAAATGCCATCTTAATTTTTTTCTAAAAAGTTTGCTTTAAAACTATTTGCAGTAAGTAAAAGTTAAGAAGCATTTTCCTGAGTCTTCAATGTGACATCTTTTGTTGACTTCACCAAAGAGCACAGTTGCAGTGATGGTGTGTGCCACTGGGCAATTCATCATTGAATCGACAATTGAATTCAAATCAAATTATATTGCCAAGCAGGCTTTTTGCTGCCTCTTCTTTTTGCGCAGTCTTTCTCACCAGCACTCAAAATGTGAAATCTGCGGTGGAATTATTAATAATCGTGAGTTGCCGCTGCTGTTCTAGTGAAACGCCGGGCCCAAACACGACCCGACCGGTCTCGGTTGACAATTTTTAGTTGTACAGAGACCCTCAGTGCTTACATCATTTATCATCATTTCAGACCATCATCATTCGATCATCGACGCCGAAGAGATGAATGGGAAAATGAGAGAGCAGTGAAAGTTTTTCTTCTCCTCCGTTTGACAATGTCACGACAAAAAGAATATGAAAAAAAGTTCAATCTGTCGGTTAGTGTGGTTGATGATGAATAAACAGCAACAAAAGCAGCGACAAGTTCTGCCTCAATTTGCAGGCTGCACAACTGCCTGGATGAGGATGGAACCTTTTTGGAGAGATTTGAGGAGAGGACACAGAAGGCCGCAAGGAGAGAGAGACACAACTTTTGTCGGCCCTTGCTGCGGTGGTGAACAGACGAGGAAGAAGAAGAGGTCACAGGGAGAATAGCTATGCTGCAATTTGCACTCTCTCTCTCTCTCTTCTTCCTTCTGACCTGCAGGACCGACTGGCCCCTGCAGGAAGAAGGCATTCAAGGAAGACTTCACTGCTAAGGTGATTACTAAACTGAGAGTGAGAGTGAGAGTGAGAGTGTCTTTCTCTCTGCGATTACGTGGCGAAGTGATCGGCGATGATTGATGATTTGTTTATGTCTCTCGCACTTTGTCGGTCGGTGTCGGCTAGAACTTTGTGAACTTTACTGTCTGTGTGCACTTTTTGATATCGTGTTCTTTCTTTCTCAATTGGCTCGACCCTACAAAAATAGATCAGAAAATAGTCGCTGAAGGTCAAATAGTGTCGGTTTTTTTGGTATTAATTTGCGCTGTCATTCATTTAGTCAGTTTCCGCTTTGACGCTTAAATAACTGGACTTTGCATTTGCAAATTTCGCTTTTATTGCGTTGATGAACAACTTTTATTGACATTTTCAAGTAGGAATCAACTTTTAAATTTACCAGTTTTCCGTTTTTTTTTCGCACACTCAACTTTGCAGCTTTTTGCCTACATGGTTCATTACTTTGTAAAATGGGTGTTTCATGCATGGACTGCTTTTTCATCTAAACATTAGCGCCTCCGTTCTAAATAAACCGATGTTTTAAGATTTTTCTGGCTATTTCCGGTCTGCAAGTTGCAACTAAAAAAAATAAAATAACTTTTTTCAATAAAGCCATTAAATTTGCGCTAAATGCCTAATTGAATGGAATGTGCAACTTTAAACAAAATGGTATTTTATAAAATGCATTTTGCGCTTGTGATTTTGTATGTTTTAAGAGCTAATTTTTAATTTTGAGATCATCAATTGGCAGTTTAAAAATCGAAAATTAAACTTTTTATTATTTTTAAAATTTAAATAAAAACTTTATTATTCACAAAATTAAGACATTCATTCTGTGGAATGCTTTTATTTCTCTTGCAATTATTTAGACTCTTATCGCTATTTGGTGGTGATTTATGTTTGCTGTTGCGCCAGACTGGACTGGTCCAATTGACACTAAGTTGTCTGTTTGACTGAGTGTGTGTGTCTATGCAAGGCAGTGTGTGCGTGTTTGACAAATGGCAAATTGAAATGAATGGTTCAAAATGAATTGCTGCGTGCAGAATTTGTAAAGAAGCACGAGGAAAAAACAAAGTGGTTGAACCGCAGTTTGCAGAACTGAGCTGCTGAAGGAAACAGTGGGCTGAAGTGTGGGGCCTAGTGTGAGAGTGTTCACAGACGGCCCCGATCCATTGCATTCTGACTGTGTTTTATATCCTCATCCCATTAATGGACAACAGCGTCTTCCACCGACCGCCAATCTATCGGACACACCGTCTAAGCACGCGATCACAGACATTTTTTACTGCTGCGGCAAACCAACGTTCGATTGTAAACTTATTTGTAAATTATTTCCAATTTACAAAATGTATAGCTAAATTATTTCACAAAACATAGCTCACAAGCAATGAAACAGTCATCCCTGAGACATTGTAAATTAGTTGTTTGCTTTTTAAACCAAGTGCGTCTACCAATTTTGTTGAATTGTTTGTAGTAGTGTTTTGAAAAATGTTCCAATTATTTTTTTATAAAATTTAAAATTAAAAATTGTTTCTATTTTTGCCAAAACATTTTTGCAGTTATTGAACTACCCAAAAAAATAGTTATTTTTAAAATGAATTCAAAAAACATTTTATAAAATACAAAAAATTTAAACTTTTTTATTTGTGTATTTATGTTTTGCTAGTTGCCTAGTAAACACAGCAATTACTAAGCATTTTACTGTGTGTCAAGCAAAACTGGTAATTAAGAAGAAAATTTCTGGGCGTTTAGATTTATTGTGAGATTAATATTTCAAAATTTTTTCATTGTTAGCACTGGTGCGCACTGTCTTCTTTGCACTTTATTTCTCAGACTCGTCACTGGTAATTGACAGTTTTTGGTTTGGCAGTTTACAAGTTGATTAGCTGTTGTTGGACAATTGGGTTTTTATGTAACAACTACATTTTTGTTTCAAAATTAATGACTTTTTAATTGTGACAAGAAACTGATCACGATTAATTTACAGTAAAAAGTTTTTTAAATAGGTAGCAATTTTATACAAGCATTTTTAGCTAATTTAAAAATTTAAAATTGTGTTTTTTTAAAACAACTGATTTGTGTTTTGCCAAATATTTAAAAATATGATTTCTATGTAAAATAAAATTGATTTTTTGTCAAAACTTGAAATTTAAAAAAAATTTATGTTTAAAACATTTTATCATTTTAAAATTTTATTTAAATTGCTAATTTTAAAATTAATTATTTTACATAGAATATCAATTTATTTAATGTTTAAGTTATTAATTTTGTTATTATTAAAATGTATCTTGTAAAAAACAAACAAAATTTTGTTTTTAAATTTTAAAATTGTCATTTTAGTACTATAAAACTTAACAATTTTTGTACAAGAATGTACATTTTGAACATTTGAAAAACAATAAATCAAATATTGATTTTTAATATCAAAATTTGATATTTGTGTTTTCAATATTTTTAAAGATTTTTAATTTGACTAATGTACGGCAAAAACATTTTTGCAACGCTTTATTTTATTGCACTTACCAGTTTTTTATGTCAATTTACAAATTTAATAAACATCAATTTTTGTAAAAAAGTAAAATTATTTCACTAACCTGGTATCAGCGCATCTTTTTAAAAAATACTTCAGTTTTAGACGATTCATTTCCACTCTCAGCGTTTGATCGCGGCTCAGTGGCAAATATCACTGAATTAGCCTTCTGAGCTACAATCAAAAGATGACAGCAGTTTTAACAGACAAATGAATTTCTTGTGTTTTTTCTTGATGATTTCATTTGGCAACAGTTTTTCAATGCTTCATCTCGTCGTCACTGTTTGCTGAAAACTGTTTTACAAAAAAATAATTTTAAAAAAACACTTATTAAAGAAAAATTGAGTTTGCGGAAAGGGGAAGTGATTGGGGAGACAAAGTGCGAAAATTGCCGGAACATGCATTGAACGAGCTAAAACGGAAACTCCCTAAGGGTTGGAGACAATTTAAGAAAAATGGAGTGATCACAAGAGATTTTCTCAACAATTTTTTAAAAACTTAAATTTAAAGTGTTTTTCACTTGAGAATTATAGGCAAACTTGGCCGCAGTAAATAATAAAGCCTCTGGACGGGATTGATGATGGCTTTGCACTGTAAAGTATTGATTTTGTATTTTAAAAAACAAAATTACTAGTTGTCAAAGAGCTATAAGAAAACTATCTTTTACCAGCTTGAGAAAAAGCTATTGACAATGTGACAATGGTCAAATGGATGATTTTGTTTTCTCACTCTCTCTGTCCCTCTCCATCCGGTAATCGATATTCGTCTTGGCGTTCTCATTTCTCACTTCTTGACGACACAGCTGAGTGGCGACACTGTAAAAAGACGATTTTAGAGATCACTGTTCAAAAAGGACTGGTAGTAGCAATTGTTACGCCATGTTAGACCCTTGGGGCACAGCATGGTCTGCACTTCAAAGCGTGGCATCTTCAAATGTGAGTTTGCATTTGCTGCGCGCCAAACACTACTTTACAAAACAGAAAACACAGAACACGAACACGAGTGCCGCCACACATTTCTGTTTAGGTTCAACAAAGAAGAAGGCAGCCGCATCTTTTGCCACTGCCACTTTTAAATGAACCACTGCTTTTTTGTGCTCTACTGTTGCTGTTCTAGCGGGACTAGACTAAGAGAATTTGTCCGTTTTTAAGCTATATAACTGTTTTAGTCTGAAGTAGTGCACAAATGGACACAAAGGTGCAGTTTTCAATGGAACACAGTGGATATGCATTAGACTGTGTGACAAAATGCTTGGTTAAAACTGTTTGCGTATGTGTGTTTTAAAACTTTCTTAAAAAACTTGGTTTTGTGAGGCACTCATCACTCAGTCAATAATGCAACCATTTGTTCCGTATGTTTGTGCAGATTTTAAATGGAATTACCATCTAAGAACTGCCATCAAGAATGATGCGGTTGAGTTGTTAAAATGTGTGCGTGTGTATGCATCAACTCGTTAGACTTTAAAGCTGTCACTAAAATGCTACAGTGCTTTTTGCGAGAATTCATTTGAAGCAGCGTGATAGGCATTAGGGGAGAGTATTACTACGCAAAAGTTATGACTTTGCAAATAACCGACTAATGAGTGCTTTTTACTTTTTGACTGATTTTAAAAGTCAGTTTTATTTTCTAGTTGTTACTGGTCAAGAAAAATTAAAACAAAACAAAATTGTCAAATATTTTTGTTAAAAAAATTATAAAAAATGAAATTTTAATGAAATTTTGAACTGTTGAAAGCCACTTAGTCAAGAGTATAGCTTATTTATTTTCACATACTTTAAAATTTAAGGCGAGAGTGAGTCGAATTTTCTATTTTATTGGCTCTCGTATTATTCCTATATGAATTGTCGTTTTTCTGCCAACTCTTATAACTCAACTTCTAGAGTACCTGAAATTTAGGTTAAAGTCTCAAATTAAAGTTTAAGAGTTGCTCTACAAAATAATGGGAGCTTTTAATTTTAACTGCTTTAGTTTAGTTTTTATGAACATCTGAATTTGTCAAAATACAACATTTTGCAAGTTTCTAACTTCAAATATTCATATAAACTAAACTAAAGCAGTTAAAATTAAAAGCTCCCATTATTTTGTAGAGCAACTCTTAAACTTTAATTTGAGACTTTAACCTAAATTTCAGGTACTCTAGAAGTTGAGTTATAAGATTTTAAAGAAAACTGAAAATCTCTATAGGAATTATACGAGAGCCAAAAAAATAGAATATTTGACTCACTCTCACCTTAATTTAGTTGTTTTAGAAAAAGTTCTAGTTGAAATTTAAAAAAAATTCTATAACTGAAACAACAAAGGAAAAAAACTTCAATTTGCAAAATCTGCTTTCAATTGAAAAAAACATTTTTTTACTAAAGTTTAATTTAAAATTTTTTAGTTTAAAAGATAGTTAAGGAAAAGCATGAAATGGCAAAGCAATGAGCATTGATATCAGCTAGTAAACAGAAGTGTGTTAATAAATTTGATGTTGAATCAAATGTGCGAGAGAATGAATGAAGAAAGAAATCCTCTAGTAAATGGTTTCTAAAATTTAAACGTTTGACTACTGCCCTCACTGATTACTCCTAGACTAAAGCACTTGCTAAAGATCTTCTGTTTACAGTTCCAATTGGCAAAGGGAGAATATAACAAAAACCGAATTTAATAAAAAGGGGAACAAACTTGGCGGCAACACTGAAAAAACTGTAAAAAAGATGGAAAAAGAAGAAGAGAATAGAGGAAGACAAAGTGAGAGAGGAAAGCAATCAACGTGGTCTGCAAATGGTCGGGCGAATCTATCCAATGGACAGTTTGGACTGACTGTGTGTGTGAGTGTGTGAAGCGGTGGGGAAAAAATATGAAAGATATAAAGGGCAGCCGCCAAAGTGTATGTGTGATTGGTAGCATTGCTCAATTAGTGCAGTCGCTTACAGGATACAGGCATAGAGGCATGTGCTGGTGATGCGGCGCAGATGATCAGTTCAGAGGGGAAAACACAGGGGAGGACAGTGACAATGACAAATTCATCAACAACAACAAACTGCAGAGACAGCAACATCATCATCACTAGACTGGTCAAGTGCCGTTTGTCTCGGTGCTGAGCACTCGGGCCCTCGGTGACATGACGAACAGCCAGCGAAGCGAGCCAGAGTCAGTGGACGTGAGCGTCATCCACCATCAACACCACTGAAAAGTTTTCATTGCTGCTGTTAATGCTGCTGATGCTGTTGATGAGGGTATTGCTGATGTTGTTGCTGTTTGACACTGTAGAGAAGAATTCACTCAGGAAATTAACAAAATGAGCTCACTGGCAATAATGATGCCAGTGGAGAGAAACAGTAAAAGTGATGCACCGTTTAGAGCGGACACTGATTTAAAAAACACATTGCAGTAATGCAGTAATGAAAGTAGTTGCATCGTTGTGAACGCGATGGGACTAGCATGCTGCACTGACACACAATGGACATATTTAAATTGCCAAAATCAAATTTACACAGCACTAGAGATACCAGAGCAGACAGTGACAAGTTTTGCTTGCAAAGTTCAGACAAAACTTTAATTAGGTTCCTGCGCTTGAAGTGAGCTCAGTCTACGGTGCCTACGGCTTTGCAGACAGGGGGAGACACTGCACGAGCTTCCTCTGGTGAACTACGGATGTTGCTGTTGTTGGCCGTCGGTTATTTGTCGTCGAGAGAGAAAGTGAAGTATTAATTAAAATTTAAAAAAGTAAATCTTGTTATTGCTCGCTCTCTTTCTTTCTCTCCCTTTAATGCTATTAACAGAAAAAGTTGTGATGAAGAAGATGATGATGATGACAGTTTGTCAAAAAAAAGAAAAAAAAGAGAAGAAAGTTGAGTAAGCTGCAGTGAGCTGATGATGGTGAGTCCGAGTGTGGAACGTGGTGGCCCTGTTTTCGATGTGCACCGGCCGAGTGTCGGCTGATGATTGTCACAT
Organism: Tyrophagus putrescentiae; assembly: GCA_024499935.1. Lineage (NCBI taxonomy): Eukaryota > Metazoa > Arthropoda > Arachnida > Sarcoptiformes > Acaridae > Tyrophagus > Tyrophagus putrescentiae. The sequence goes on along the minus strand of JAMZRA010000001.1, from coordinate 4,408,949 downwards.
GCCACGACGATGGCATTTGCTTTTGGCCAAAGTTGGCACAGCAGTTCCCTCTCACTCTCTCACTCTGCCACTGTGGACAGTGCAATTAGGCAGTGCAGTGGCCGTGCGCTCTCGGGACGGACTGCGGTAATGCCGCGCTCCGTGCGCAACACTCACACATAAAACTTCTCTCTCTCTCTCTCTTTTCTTTCCGTCTCGGGACCCGCCTGTCAGTGCTGACCAAATGCTTGTGCACCATCTTAGACCACTGAAAAGCACCATGGCCAAGACCACGGCAAGTGACGCAAAGTGTCGGCACGCTCAAATGGACACTCTTGTTTGCAATCACATTGATCGGACAGTTTATTTATTTCGATTTTTTAAAGTTTTTTATTTTTAAAGTGGCGTTTTTTTTGCCAAGCAAACTATTGATTATTTTTAATTAGTTTTCAGACGTTGCAGACTTTATCTTGGAGTTGCAGAAAAACTCATTTTATAGGTTAAATCCACCGATATTCAACGATTTTTAGGTTTCCACTTTTTACCTTGACCTTAGCTTGCCTAAGAGCACCTAGACATCTTATATTAAGCTTTGTAATTTACCGCTAGACCTCTCGTTTCATGGGAAAATTAATATTTTAGCTTCCTTCCCCGTCTCTCTTGGCACTTTGCATTTCTCTCCTATTTCAGTCATTGTTTCCTCGTCCCTCATTTCATCTCCTACTTTGCGGACCAGTCTGTCAGCGGCGTTGTTCATTCCATCCCTTACTGTGCATTCAATTACTTTGTTGCATCTTGGAGACAGACGTTGCCTAACTTTATCTAACCGCTACGAGACCAGAGGTGCACTGCACATCAGACAATGGAGTCAAGAGAAACAGGCAGAGTACTGGCAAAGATGCTGATAGAACAAATGACAAAGGACAACAGGGGACAACAGGGGACCGAGCGCAGGAGGGCACACAGGAGAAGGAGAAAGAGAAATGGCCGCCGTCTCAGTTGTGTGTGTGCACTTTGCCAGCATTCATCTGTCGCTGTTCCGCCAGTTGAGCCAGGAGACAGAGAAAAAGAGACTTATGTTTTTTACCTTCCTAATAACGGCAGTTGGCAGTTCTTGGACCCGACCCTAGTGTAGACCTTAACCTTGAGATGCTTAGTGTTTTTAGCAATTGTTTGCCCCAGCAAGACACAGAGGCTAGAGTGGTATCAGCATCAAGGACACTGTGGGCAAACTGTGGGAATCTGTTCATTTTCTCACAGTTTCTGCATTTTTTTCCTGCAACTACTTCTACTGCCCTTTTTTGGCTGAGTCTGTTCAGGTGTCTAGGTGAACTTTATCGTCTTTTATTCACGCATCGCTCACCAGACTGTCATTGACATTGACATTGGCCCTACCAGCATCAGCAAACAGCAGCCGTGCCTTGAGTTCCACACAATTGACATCTTCAGATGCTGGGTCAGTGTTTTCGTTTGTGGGAAAATGCTTTGGCATTTAAATAAAACAAAATTAAATATTATTGATTTTATTGCAGTTTTTAAATTATTGTGAGTGAATAAAATGTATTGTAATTTTCAAAATACTGAAAATATGACAGTCAAATTTTAATTTATTTTTAAATGTTTCATTTTTGTAAACCTTTATCATTCTAAAAGACAGTCAAATTGAAATCTATTTTTATTTTAGAGGTATTTTATTTTCTGAGTATTATCAATAATTCAGCAATACAAATAAACAAATTGAATTTGCATAGCAATTTAGTGAGCATTTATTAGAAAATCGCATTAAGTTTTAACAATATTTGTCAATTTTCTCCGTTTTTTTAGTAAGAAGAACATTCAATTGAGCATCATAAATATTTTTTACTGTAAATTGCAATCACAAGTTGGCAGCATTGTTGAATTGTGTCTAGCTGTGAATTGTCACGTAGAAAAGGAGAAAAAGAGTAGATGATGGCCTAGTTTTCTTATCGATTGGCGCACCATTGAAGGATTTCTTTCAAAGCACTCTCGATAAAGGATTCAAATGTTTTCAGTTGTTGAAAACTTTGCATTTTTAATTTGGCACTATTCGCCAGAGAATCAAATCAGCTTGCTTTAAACTTGTCTTTTACTCTAAATAAAGAATTTTAAATGATTCAATTTAAATGTGGCAAATTCAATTGCTAATTAAAAATCAAGTGACGGAAAAACTTTACAATTTAAACTTACAGTGGTGCATTTTTAATCAAATTAAGGAATAGAGTTGGGGAATTTCATTCAACTGATTCAATGCTGAAATGAATGTTGGCAGATTCTCTCTTTCACTTTTAATTTGTCAAGCCTGGTCTGCTGGCTGGCTCCCAGCGGTGTGTAGTAACACCAGAGCTCATCATGGGGAGCCAGGGTCGCCTTACCAGCAAATATTTTTGGCCAGTGAAAAAAAACTTCAGCCGTGTCGCCCGGCGCCACATGCGCCGTTTTGTACTTGTACATCTAACTCGCTCGCTGAGATGTTTACATTCTGCCAAAGGTCGTACTGATCGGTGTCACACACGTTCACTGTGCCAGCATCTATTCATCTGCAAATTCACCTCATCTAACCCACCCAACTGACACAATATTCCATTCTTTTTCGACTTTTTATCATCTCCACATCTTTCGGAAGAGGGTCATCGGTTGAGGAATAACTCCCTATATAAATTCCGCTCAGGTATTTCAGCCTAATGTTGCCATGCAGTCAACTTAATCTTTTGCTTGTAATGTAATCGTTTACGCACTTGTTTATCTGTGTCCTTCCTCTTGAAGGAACTCTATACCACCAGTTTTCATTTCCATACAGCAGTTGGCAGCAGTTGTGCTATGTCAAACTAACAAACTTTTTTTTGATAAAATTTGCATTAATCTATTAATTTTACTTTTTGTACTTAGAAGTTTTCTCAACATCCTATATCAGTCAACTGTAATCTTTGAAAAACTTAATTTTATACTTTTCTTTTAAATGCAAAGCAGTCATGACTACTATAATTATGTTTCCGCATAATTATTCATCTGTAATTATTTACTGCAGTTGTTGCTGAATTAAGCCATTTGGCGCCAAGTTGGCAGGATTAGCAGCTATTATTTCAGTGCAATATTGATCAGACTAGAGTCTAATTTCAAAGTGCGAGTGCAAATTTCACAATTTGAGCATGTGTGCAGAAGTATTCTTGGCGGCTGCCTGTGATGAAGAGGCATCACCGGAGAGCATGTGCATCTGCACGAATTACTGCCAATTCTGCCGTCTTTTGTGTCAGCTGTCGGTTCTGATTAGAAGGTGCCACAGCAGTGACATAGGCCAATATAATTGTTTGCCAAAGTAGGCTTAGACTTGCTTTTGTTATTTGCTGGTGAGTAGAGGCATATACCGCTGAAGGAGGAAAGGAGCATTTTCAGCGTCAGTTTTCTATTTATAGTAGAGAGTTTGTGTGATATTGTGGTAGGGCAAGCAACAAAAAAAATTGTCGTGTCATGTGAGTAAGTAGTGGAGGTAGTTGTTGTAGTGTAGTTTTAGTAAATATAAAAGATGCCACTGAGGCAGCCCACTGGCTGAGTGGCATTCTTCTGTGTGCAAGTGTCGCATCAGAACAGAGACAAACTGCACCGGTAGCGGTTATGTCACATTTTTGCTGCCTGACAGTGTATCGGTTTTAAAATGCTTTGTTTTCAGTTGTTTGGACAGAAACGGACTTACTGTCTCACTGACATGCGGCACATGATCTGAAAACATCTTGACAGTAATGTTTTTGCCACAGGTGATGCCTAACTTCATTGTGCTGTCTAACTTTTTGTTTGTTGAAGAATGTCACGTAAATATTGTCAACAATTTTTCAAAATCTCTTTTATCTTGATGGTCACTTATCACCTCCTTATAATATAACAAGGACTAGTAAACTTATTTATCCCAATAGCTTGTTAGAAGTAGTTGTTTTTGGCGAACTTCCGCCGTTGATTGACAGTCGAGCAGTAAACGGTTACGGCCAGTTCATATGCGCCCCAGCAGCTGCTTGTACCGTACTCTGTACTGTGCAGCAGTTACACTTGTTATCCTTTCCACCATTAGCATCACCATCACCTCTGCCGCACTTGTGAGGACAAAAAATCACCATCATTTGGCAGCGAATCCAAGTTTTTATCTGGTGAAACTGGTGGTGGGCTACGTGCCTGATAGAGAGGCAGTAATTATAGCAGCGTTGCTTGCAGCTGTAGAGTAATTCGCCTGCATTGGCCACTGATTTCAATTGATCGTTGATTGGCATGTTTAGGCTCAAAAAGTGTAGCCAGCAAGTAAGTCATATGACCTTAGTCTCGCCACGAATAGATCAAGATTGTCTGATTGATAGTGTTGTCGGTGTTGTTTTCGCAAATTTTAACCGATATTCAGTTTGCGCCAAATTCGCCGGCTAAGTTTATCATTTAACAATAAAACTGTGTTTAGTGAATGAAACAGCCTGTATCTATTTGTGCTTATCTAGTTTGATTTTTTGTATCTCACTCTTTCCAATCGTCGTTATCTCGTGTGCACCTTTCAATGCTTTGCTACATATTCGCACCAGTCGGCACTTTGTCTGTTTCCTATCGGCGCCTTTCCTTTTTTAGGGTAACAGGTTGGTTTCAGCCTGGTTTCGTCATTGGTTGTCGCCGTGCCTCGTCGTGCACTTCATGTCCTCCGAGCGGCAAACACATGTTTGTTATCGGAAAACAATTTACCACTGCTCGATTTGCAAACGTCAAACGTGTGAATCTGCTTCTAACCGGTTGCCGTGTTTGCTTGTCTGACTCACTGACACTCTCTTGCTGGTTGACTAAACTAAACTTTGTTCAATTTGAAGTTGTAGGCTTTTTGTCAAAAAAGGAGCTTTCTGTCTGTCATAGTATGCCTTCTCCCTCATTGTTAGATTTCCCCAACTTTTCAGTCATCTAAGGTCGTGAACACGCACTGATAATCTGATGACGTTGGTACCCTCAAGGACAAAAGTCAACTTTGGTGCAAATGTTAGTCGAAATGTCTAGTGATAGCAGATAGATTAGTTTGTTGATTACCCTTCAAAAAATGCCACTTATCATTCCTTCATTTACTTTTCTGTGCAGCCTTGAGTCAGTGTAATCGATTCTAAGGAAAAGGATGTAATAATGATGGAAAATGGCGCCAATAGTTTCTCTTCACTGTTTCTAAATTGAACTTTTGTTTTTAACAAATTAGCCCACTACGAGTAAGAGTTTTTAAATTGACTGTTTTCGATTTTATTTTTTGGTTCGATTCCATTTGAAATGCTGATTTTCTTGCTTGTTCACAGACAGCTGTCAAAGTCTTGAACCTAAGTTTTAAGCCTAGCAGAAGTAATTGGCCGCCTGTATTCTCTCTGTGTCGAACAACCTCTTTTTGTCAATCTCATTGACTCAACGTTTTTTAGTCTTGTGTGAACGAACTCGCTTCGGCAATGTACTCTCGCCGATGTACATTCTTGTTGTTGTTGCTCTTCTAATTGGTTCGTACGTACGCTGCTGTACTTTTTAGTCTGTCACTATCTGTATCTCCCTTGTCAGCAAATTGGATGTAGTCAATTGATGGTTCGCCTGTCCTGCTCTCTGCTCTGCTCTGTAGGCTTTAGTGAAAATAATCACGTACTCTGCAAATAACACACACACACAGTTCAGCTATTTCTTTGTTTATTTGCCTTCACACTTTTATGTGTCAGCGTTAGTGGGGACAGTCGTCGTCAGACGTCAGTTGGACGGTGGGACGCTGATCCGCCAGATGAAACTTTCCACTGCTGAGATAATCAGCACTGGTAGCAGCTGGGCGGATGTTGTTGCTACTGCCACTGGACAGTGCTTCATCAATCTAGCCACCAGCCCCAACTGCTCACTAGGGTCCAAAGGCACTATCACTATCCCTTAGATTGTCTTCTCTCTCTCCCCACCATTGGTTATCTCTATTTTTTTGTTTTTTATTTTTTCCTTTTCCTTTACTGAAGTGTTTTGCTATCTATAAGTCAAAAGTAAGATTGCGAGCGCTTGGTTACTTGATCAAATCATACCAATTTGAAAAAATTTTGCATTTCTATAGATAAGTTAGTTTTCTGCTTGGTTAGAAATATTTTTTGCTCAAGCACACTATCACCATGCACACAGTTAAATTTTTCTTAACTGATGCTAATCACTGCTCATCACTTTTCCCGCATTTAAACTTTCCATTTAGAGAGTAGGGATCAACAACTCTTGAAGGAGAAAAATGAGTGTTAACCAGAAGAAAGTCTTGTGCTGAGGTTTCTGAAAACTACTCTACAGACCAGAGAGTGCCACTTTCTCTCTTCCTAGTTTCTCAAATCTGTTCCAATTTTCAGCATGATTTTTTTGCTGTTGCCTTCTTTGTCTTCATCTTGTGACTTGGCAACTAACTTGTTGTGTGATGTGCCGGCTGTTGTCCGTGATGTAACAATTATGAAAGCGATTGGTATCACTGGTGCTGTTTAGCACTGCTAGTTGCTGTCTTCCACTGATGCACAGCACTATTGCCTAGTGTGATGGCTACTTTAGCTGACTGACTAGCATGCCACACTGACATCACCAAACATATATCAATCTGAAGACGTTTCGTTTGTCGCAGCCACGTTTTTTATTGATCGTATCGTCGAAGCAACTGCAGCCGCCCCTACCCTCACCGCACTAAATGTGCCCAATCACAATTTGGTGGCAGTGATGCTACTGCTACTGGTGGTGGTGGTGGTGGTGGGAGCACTTGGCGAGGTATAAAAAGCTGGCGCAACACGACTAGACATCACAGAGACTGCTGCTGCCACTGCTTCTGCTTCTTCTGCCGTAAGGACTTGAAGCACTGTCTCCTTTTTGCTCTTCTCTTTCGATGATTGATGACGGCGCAACGCTGACTGCAGTGCGCTACTGACTGACTGCCAGTCTGCACCATCATCATCATTACCATCATCTTCACTACTACCACCAGCTGCACTCTAGTGCTGCTCTTCAGTGCGAACGTGTCTGCTATTTCTGCTGCTTCTGCAGCTGTTCTTTCCTCTAACGTTTTTATGGCATTGAAATAATAGTTTACCTGCGAACCTTTTTGAACACCTTTTTCACTGTTACTTTTTTTTACTGTCACTCTACATACTACTGACTCAACCTACTGAACACCGTTTTTTCTCGTTGTCTCAGTGTTCGGAAAGCACACTCACTCACTCACTTGTCGGGACCACAAAGCCTTGCACTACATATTGGACAACTGTCACCACTGTTGCCAGCAAAGGCATAGTACAGCCCACCTCTGAGAATGACCATCGAGTCAAATCCAGTGAGTGACATCAGCCCTACGGCGTCCATTCCACCCACTCAACCGATCCACCGCAAAGTGTCGACCAACCAGACCAAGCCGTTTCCCGTTCGAGGTGGGCTCTCTTCTCACCACTTTTGCGCGCCTTTCTTTTGTTTTAATCCCCTTTTCCTCACTTTCAGGCGACCGGACGACCACCTACGTGAACATTCCCCATGTCATTGCCATGGTCGGTCTGCCGGCTCGCGGCAAGACGTACATTGCAAAGAAACTGACGCGCTACATGAACTGGATCGGCATCAAGACGCGCGTCTTCAACGTCGGCGAGTACCGGCGCAATGCCACCAAGGCCTACCGCAACCATGACTTCTTTCGGCCAGACAACAAGGACGCACAGGTCATTCGCAGGTAGGGGGAGAGGCATTTATTTGCATTATAATTTGATGGTCATTTTAATCGAACATCTTTTTCCGCTACCAGCAAATGTGCCCTGGCCGCCCTGAAGGACATGTGCACCTGGCTGGAGGACGGCAACGGTGAGGTGGCGGTGTACGACGCCACCAACACCACCATGGAGCGCAGAGAGCTGATCAACGAGTTTGTGGTGGAGAAGTACGGCTTCAAGGTAAGGCGAGTGAGGATAGACAAATGTACAAAACTAATGTTATTCTGCTCCAGCTCTTCTTCGTCGAGTCCTACTGCAACGACCCAAAGATCATCGAGGCGAACATCAAGGAGGTGAAGGTGAACAGTCCCGACTACAAGGACATGGACACCGACGAGGCGCTGCAGGACTTCATGGTGCGCATCACCCACTACGAGCAGGTGTACGATCAGCTAGACGAGGAGAAGGAGAAGCACCTCTCCTTCATGAAGATCTACAATGCCGGGGAGAAGGTGCTGGTGCACCGGCACGAGGGCCACATTCAGTCCCGGGTGGTGTACTACCTGATGAACATTCACATTACGCCGCGCTCCATCTACCTCACCCGCCACGGCGAGTCGGTGTACAACCTGCTGGGACGCATTGGCGGCGACGCCGAGCTCTCCGAGCGCGGTTGGGAGTACTCGAAGGCGCTGGGCAAGTACATTGCCGAGCAGAATATTCCCCGCCTGCGCGTGTGGACGTCGCAGCTGCGCCGCACGGCTCAGACCTCTGAGCTGATCAAGGCGCCGCAGGAGCGCTGGAAGGCGCTCAATGAAATTGACGCCGGCATCTGCGAGGAGATGACCTACGAGGAGATTCAGAACAAGTACCCGGAGGAGTTTGCCCTCCGCGACCAGGACAAGTTCCACTACCGGTACCCGAAGGGAGAGGTGAGTTTATTTGGGTTTGTGTCTACTTGGCTATATCTAACACCCGCATTCAATAGTCTTATGAGGACCTAGTGGCTCGACTGGAGCCAGTCATCATGGAGCTGGAACGACAGGAGAACGTTCTGGTGGTTGCCCATCAAGCTGTTCTGGTAAGTATTGTCCTTTGAACTTAGAGAATACCAATTTTAATGTGTGTTTTCAATCACCAACAGCGTTGCCTCTTGGCGTACTTTCTCGACAAACCAGCGGGTATGTACCAAGAACAAAAAGAACTTGCATCTTCTTTTTCTTGACCTAGCTTTAGCTTTAGCCTTTATTAGCTCAGACTATTTATTTGACGATACTGAAGTGTATCACTACTTTTTATCATTACTTTTGCACTGTCTCGCATACGAGACGATTTTTTGGCATTTTTGTTTTGAACTCTTTTTGCTCTCCATTACTGAAGCTTTTGTTTTCTTTCCACTTTGTTGAGCACTCGGTTTTAGATGCGCTTGTTAGCAGTAGATGCTAGTCTAACTAACTTTAATCGCCTAACCGTAATATCTCTCTTTCTCTTTCTCTTTCACCTTCTAACCAAACTAACCTAACTGCTGACCACTACCACCATCCTTCTCCTCCTATTCCTCCTCCTAACCACTCAATAACTCTGTGTTGTAACTGTATCCTTCTTTCTACACTTCTGACACCTTCAACCTCTCAACACCCGACTTGACATCTTTTCTAAATGCCAACACTAATAACTGTTTTATTGCGTGCGTGTGTGTGTGATCTCAAACTAACAAACTGACCAAACTTTTGTTCGTCTTTCTCTCTTGTCTGGCAGAGGAAATGCCTTTCATGCTCACTCCTCTGCACACGATCATTAAGGTATTGATAAAAACTGTTGATAATTTAGTATATTCTTGGCTAATATATGATATTATCACAAGTTGACTCCCTATGCGTATGGCTGCCAGATGGAGGAGATTATCGTTCCGGTGGCTGCCGTCAATGACCATAATATCGTTTGAGCAGTGACGAATGTGAGAGTGTGTGAGTCACAGTATGCTAATGTCCAAGTGAGAAAGTCCACCAGTCCTCAGTCATCAGTCCTCGCTCCTTTCTTCAGCAACTCGCGCGCGCTCATCTCGTCTCTTCTCTTCTCTCCTTTTATTATTCTTGTTCTCTGTTACACTGTTGTTGTTCTTAACACAAGACCTAACCAAACACCTTTACCTGCTGACACACAGGCAGTTGTTCAATGTTCACTATCACATCTCTCTCTTGTCTCTTCTTGTTTTCACTGGGTACTTTCGTACTGTCGTCCCCCTCACAAACTGTCCCACCACTTTCACCATTACCAGAACCAAACTGTGCATAATACACACACAGGTACACTTGTGTATGTGTGATTCTCTGTAGTCACAAGTCGAATCTCTAAGGGCGTCTCTGAATTATGTCAATTGCATAATCCCCACACCCTGACTTGATGTTGATGTTCTATTTATGTTCTTGTTCTTATTGTACCCTTTAAGCACATGTCTAGTCAATCGCTACTTAATCCTTACCAGTTGATAACTTAAAAACATTTAAACCCAGTTACCAGTACACCGACACTACTAATCAAAATCTGTTATCAAATGCCAAAATATATATTTATTTTCAAAATTAAAATTGAATACAACCTTACAAACAATTGTCAGAATTCAGACCTACCAGTCTTTCTTTACTAGTCGTACACACCTGCTCTGACCACTTCTGTACAACTTCACTATTAGACTTTCTTTCTTTCTTTCTTCTCTTTAAACCTTTTCTCTGACCACTTCTTTGCTTGCTTTTCTCCCCTCCCTCCCTCCACTCCCACAGAGAAACTGCCCTACCTGAAGGTGCCCCTGCACACCATCATCAAGTGCTCGCCGGTGGCGTACGGCTGCGAGACGGAGGAGATCAAGGTGCCCATTCCGGCGGTGAACACCCACCGGGACAAACCACTGGTAAGCAACCACTCGGCGGCTGATGACCGTTCAAACAACAAGCAGCTCCGCACGAGCAACGCCGCCGCCGCTGTCGCCGCCGCTGCTGCTGCCGCTGCTGCTGGTGATGCCTGCTCGGCGCGCCCTACGCCAGCCATCACACTGTCCAATGAGTTTCAGTGCAATGTCCGTCTCTCAAGCTAACCCACTCAGTTTGCTGCTCACACAGACAGACACACAAAGCGCAAACACATCATCACTGTTGCATCCAATTTTAGGGGTTTAGCAGCAGCAGCAGCAGCTATCTACGGTGCAGCAAACCTTTTTTCTGTGTCCATGTCTTTGTTGTTGTTCCTGTCCTACTCTTTTTCTGTTCTCTAACACAATTTGCTGTTGTTGTTGTCACTGCAGATTCTATTTGTTGTGTTTCATTCACGTAGTAGCATCTCTAGTAGCATACAGTATTGTCTCCTGTCAAATATTAACTCTTGCTAACACAACTGTTTATAAAAGCTGCAAAACTACCTAAGTAAGATTCAAAAGAGTTCAATGCTAAACTTTGTCCCTCTATTTCCCTCTTTCTCTCTCTCTCTCTCTCTTTCCTCTTTCTCTGAAGACTTTAACGGGCGGTGTGGGTAAGAAGGTGTCTATCACTGGGACAATTCACGAACAGGCGAACACGAGCTCGCGCGTTCTGGCTCCTGGCAAAAACTTTCACGGTCACGACAATGGCGACGATGAGTACAGCATTCAGTCACTGGCTCCACTCGACTATAACTTTGGTGTTCCCATTGTCATTGAAAGTGCCGCCCCAGCTCGGGGCAGAAGAGGAGGCAGTGCCAGTGGTAGTGACTCCAGTGACTACGATGATCGCTTCGCCTGCGACTGTGCCGACTGTACGCCGCCCTCGAGCAGTGAGGACAGCGCCGAAGAGGAGGAGGAGGAGGAAGACCTGTTGGTGGTGGTGGCCAAGAGAGAAGACGACGAGGGCGAAGAACAGTCGCGCACCTCTTCGGGCCGTAGTTCGGTGTCATCGTCGTTGCTGATTGCCGCCGCCGTGTCCATCACTGCTGGCGGCAGCCCCAAGGAAAGCCTTCAGCTGCCACTGCTCGACAGTGAACTCGACTTTGCTGCTGCTGGGGTGGGCGGTGCTGTGGCCACTGCTGCTGGGGCTGCCTCCATCAATTTCGCCCACCTGCCACGTCGTCGTCGAGGCTCCTCAATCAAGGAGTTGCGCCAGACAAAGGGCGTTGAGTACTTTGACTACTAACCTCCCCCTTTGCATCATTTGCCAGCATGACCACTGCCGAACCGGTGCACCCTTTTTCTCTATTTCGCTTCATCTTTACTGCCTTTTCTGTGTTTGGTACCCCCGCTTTCCACTTCACTGATCAGCTCTGCATCCTCTTCACACTGACTCACTAATTAACTCATTTATAATTTATTTTTATCCTTTTTATTACGACTCGCACACTTACTACACACATGTTTTCACCATCTTTTTCTCGTCATCTGCATTTTGGCCTAAACTACAAGCTATACCTCTCTTTTTAGAGCACACCAAACACCAAAATATAATGCACTTTTTTATAAATAACCACTCCCACCACTCCCACCACTCCCACCACTACTACTTTTGTCTTTAATCTTTTTATTAAATAATTTGCAATTTTTGTTGTCTTTTTCTTACTACTCAATGTTGCGTTGCCATTTTTTGTGTGTTTCACTCTTTTGCACTCTGAGCGTACTCTTACTCTTGACAAGTAGTTTTGCACTTGTCAGTTGTGTGTTTTATGTAGGCATCTTTTCACTATATTAGCTTCCTTGTTCATTATGCCATATTAATTAGACGCTCTGAACATTCCTGTGTTTTTGAACCTGTAAACTTAATTGTTTCTTTATCTTTTGCAGAACTGTGACACTGATCGTGGCTCAAATGAAGCCCTTCAAACGGTTCCTGAACATATCTAATGCTGAATGACTGCCGCTGAGCACTTACTCATCTACTTTGCCCTAGAACTATACACCTTTTTCACTATTTTATATACGTTGCAGCTGATATTACTTTACAATGCTCAGCTGCAGTGCTAGGTAACAAGATGAAGATGTATTTTTAATTTTAACTTGCATGCACAATATAAAAACTTGCATTTTATAATAAAAGTGAATGAATTTTTCTGTTTTGAAATTAAAAGGTGCGCCGTTGTGGCCATCAGATGGCGTAGCAGCATCGCAAAAATAAAAAACTTTTGAAAAAACACGACATGTGATTTCTAAAAACAACCGTTGCGTCAGTTTTTCCCTCATTTTCTATTTCACGTTTCTCACATTCACATCTCTGCATATCTCATTATCCCTAAAGCTACTCAAGTAGAATTTCCTTGGTTTTTCCATCGAGACTTTGATTCTATCAGAAAGAATGCATCAGTATGATGATTTCGGCGATGATGACTTGATGACAGATGATGAAGATGAATTGCCCTCTGGTCCAACAAAAAGCCATCCTTCTATAGCCCCTCCGTCCTCGGCGCCTCTTCATCTGAATACTGATTCATCATCAAACGGCAGCTTTGTTCCGAGTTATCCTAGCATTTTCTATGATGTCGACTTTCGGGCTACGTTTAATCTCCCGCCATCGGCTCCAAAAAGCTTCAAAAGCAACGAGAAGAAAGCTAACAATTCTAATCCCAGCGCCGGAACGGGAAAAAGTAATGCAAAGAAAAATGAAAACTTCTATGATCTCATTGATCTTATAAGCGAAGATGAAAGCGATGATGATGATAACGAAGTTCGATTTATTAGCGAATCTAAAAATGGAAAAAGCAATTACGAAAACGATGTTCAGTTTATCGGCCAATCTAAAAGTAGTAAAGAAAATGATGCTCAACTCATCAACAAGGTTAAAAGTAAGTTCTAAATGGTGGATATTTATTGCTACAAAAAATTTCATGTTTTTATTTCTTAGATGCTAAGCCTATTGAGACTTCCCGACCAACTGCCACTTCCTCAAAGGAGAATGTTCTGAAAGTAGTGAAAACATCAGCTTCTACCACTCGCAGGTAATAGTTTAAAAAATCCCGATTTCACACTTTTCTAACAATTTGTTTTTAGATTCAACCAGCAGTTCAGCGAGACGCAATATGAAATCAGTTCTATTCTGGAGAAAAAACGCGCACTTCGCGAGAAAAACAGCACCAATAGCGTTGGATCTTCCAAAGATAGTAGTGACTTTACAGTCGATTCTAATTTGAAGTCTTCTACATTTCGATCGGCTACACCAGAACGCCGTGCATTCGGTCGTGCTTTCAGTCCGACATATTACACGCCCTCAAGAGAAGAACGATTCAAAGATGATTATAATGATTCGGTTAGCTATGAAATTGGAAAGTTCCTGAAGCTACTTCTATCCGTCGATATCTGTGCACTTCAAATGGATTATTTTGAAGATTTGATTACTAATCACCTACGAAATCAGTTGAAGCTCCCTCTTCCAGACATGAGCAGTGATCAACTGCCATTGACGTACAATTCCGTGGAAGAGTATAAGAATACGTACATTCCTTTCATTCTCTATGATTGCTGGGCACAGCTGGTTGAAGACTTCTATTCAAATGGGTTCTCCAGACAGCTTCCAGTGTTTCTTCATTCGGTGGACACCGCATCAGACCCTCAAATTTACACACTGTCACTGCGATGCGTAATTCCATCTAACAAAGTCCATTTCGATGAGTACTCGATTGAGAATTGGCTTACTATCGTTCAGCTAGATCTAAACAAGAAAAGCCTTACTGATGAATGCAATTGGGAGCCTAGTGAAAAGCAAAAGAAACTGAAAGCAGTGGGCTTTGTTTACTCCTACAATAAGCTCAATGGCTCTCAACGAAACGTTCAGGTTATGCCTAAGCACCTTCCCGTAGTGAGTAGCCCTGATAACAATGGAGACAGTTTCGTGGCTTACACTGAATGCGAATATCTCGTCAAATTGTACGCAAACGATGCTGCCCGCGAATTGATCAAAAGTCAGAAGGGCTTGACTATTCGACCTATTTACTACATCCGGCCCACTCTTCGCTACATTGAGACAATTTCGCTCATGAAATTCCGAGATGATTTCAAAGAGACCTTCCTCAAACCGGACACCGAAGTTAGCTTGCTTAATTTCAACAAACCTGACGACTTCTACTTTTATGAGGAAGATCATTTCAATGAACACCAAAAGAAGGCAATTCTGGCCTGCTACAATGCGATTAATCTGCCTTACTCTAGTAGCCGAATCGTTCCCATCCAAGGTCCCCCAGGCACCGGCAAGACGCACACTTTGGTGGGAATCGTCAAAAACATGTTCATCAACTGCAAGTTTGGCAGAACGAAGCCGTTGCGCATTCTCATTTGTGCCCCCTCTAATGGAGCTATTGACGAGATTGCATTGCGACTAATTCGAGACCGCGATTTCCTTAAGGAATTTAAAGACGCTAGTCTCTCTATTATTCGCATTGGTCAGCGATCCCAAGTGCATCCAGATGTGAAAAGCTTCCTCCTCGAAAATATGGTCGAAGTTAACTACAAGTTCTGCTCTCGCAGTAGACCAAAAGCTGACCTTCGGGAAGACCTACTAAAAGGTGCTCATGTGATTTTGAGCACCCTAAGCAGTGTTCAGCTATCCTGCATGTCCATCTTCCGCAAAGAGTTTGCCACGACAAAGACTGCGATTCGCTGTGTGATTGTGGATGAAGCGTCGCAGTCAACTGAGCCCGAGCTTCTAATGCCGCTAATTTATCCCGTTTCAAAGCTGATTCTAATTGGTGACCACCTTCAACTTCCAGCGACAGTCATCTCTCGTCATGCACTTCGCAAGGGCTACGGACGATCAATGTTTGAGCGGCTGTTTCTCAATTACGAAGAGATGAGTTCGCGCATTGCCGGCTTCACCAATCCAATGATAACTCTGCGACGTCAGTTCCGAATGAACCATGCCATCTGCAACTTTCCCTCGGCGCACTTCTACCGTAGCTTGCTCGAGACACCACTTGGCACTGGCAAAAACCCCAAAATCCCCATAAGGCCTTACTTTGTCTTTGATGTGGCGAATGCCAATGAGCGAAGCACTACCAACATGGTCAATTCCAGCAAGTTCAATGTTGAAGAGGCGGAATTTATTTTCCGGTTAATCATGGTCATCTTTGCCAAGCTGGGCTACACTGTCACGCCTGATCGGATCATTAATCTTCCCGAAAAGCTGGACATTAGCATTGGCATCATTACGTTCTATCGCGGTCAGAAGCAGGAGCTGATAAAGCGACTGCAAGCGTTTGACAATGGTGTCCTGCTGAACGGTTACATTGACATCAACACGGTGGACGCCTTTCAAGGACAGGAGCGCGATATCGTAATTCTCTCCTGCGTACGAGCCTTTGAGACGAGCAGTGACATCAACTCGGTGGGCTTTGTTCGATCTCAGCAACGCATGAACGTGGCACTGACTCGCGCCAAATCGGCTCTCTACGTGATGATCCACGCCAAGTCCTTCATTAATGTTCCTCGCTGGCAGCAGCTGCTCACCGATGCCCAGGCCCGTAACTGCTTTGTGCGACTCACCTCACAGGTGACCAACGAAATGCTGATGAAGAAGATTTCACCAAAAAATGAACTACCCCCTTATTAATTGTACACAACCCCAATACTCAAACTGTGATTCCATCCATACACTATTTACTAATTTCATCCCGGTAGCAACTGTTTTCCAAACCTCTCCTATGCAGTAGGCCTTGCGTTATCTAATTACTTTGTGGCCATTCAATAAAAATTACATTATAACGTGATTACGTGAATTATACACTGTATTTGAAGTGCCCTTTGAGCAGACGATTTTTTGTTGGTGTTTTGATGATCATGCAATGTTATGCAATGTGACACTGATGATGATGAGCAGCATCATTAGTGGATACTGACCAGCTCACCAGTGATGTTCTCGAGTAAACTACTCTGTGAAACGATTCTAAGACGAGCTTGTGATCACCAATCAAGGCGAGTGATCATTCCCATCACAGCAGCGACAGCAGAGGGATTATCTTCTCATCAGCATTTCGGTAAGTGTTTTTGTGTGTGTTTTGTTTTTGGTACTGGTTTAATTGGTTGCGCTTTACTATGTAGCACATGCACATGCACATGCAGCAAGAAGAGACTTCCACCAGGACTACAGATCAACTGGCACCAGCGAGGCAAATGGCAGGTGGAGTGCTATTGCATTGTCACTTGCTCTGGCCGGCACCTCGTATTGGCTGGCGAAAGAAACCAGGTTCACCGATTTGATTCTGCCTAGAGCATTTGCAATCAGCAAAGAAGATGATGATAATTTGAAGAAGCCACAACGAAAGCGATACTCTGATATGAACTTTATTGCCGATATTGTTGAGAACGTCTCCAAATCAGTGGTCTTCCTTGAGTGCGAAGTCCGCAATCCCTTTTTCGGCAACACAGTAGTGAGCCTCAACTCTGGATCTGGTTTTCTCGTTTGTAAGAAAGACGGCGTTATTCTCACCAATGCCCATGTGATTGCCAACACAAACAGGGTAAGATTACTTTCAATTGTTTTGAAGCTCTCTAACAATGATTTTAACACACTTTAGGTGATCGTCAAATTGAACGACGGCCGTGTGGTGGAAGGAAAGGTGGAGTTTGTCAATGATTCCCTCGACTTGGCCACTGTGCGCATACCTCCTGCTGCAGTTCGCGACCTGGATGAAATTCCACTGGGCAACTCCAAAAAGTCTCGCAGTGGAGAGTTTGTTATTGCCGTTGGCGCTCCACTGACTCTCTCCAACACCGTCACCTTTGGCATCATTTCCTCCATTTCCCGTGCTGGGCGAGAGCTGGGAATGCACGGCGATGTGGAGTACATTCAGACCGATGCCTCCATCAATGTCGGCAACAGCGGTGGTCCTTTGGTCAATTTAGACGGTAAGAAAGCTTTGGGTTGTTGGAATTTTCTGTTTTTAATTAAAAACGTTGTTTCCCACAGGTGAAGCTATCGGCATCAACACTTTAAAAGTCGGCGAGGGCATTTCATTTGCAGTGCCATCTGACTACGCGGCCGTTTTTCTTCAGCGTGCCAATGAACTTCGACACCGGCAGTCCTCTCACTGGTGGGGCGGTAGTGCCGGGAGAACGTCACCTGATCCGTATGGCCAACAGCAAAATGTGCCCGTGCCGACGAGGAGAAAGTTCGTCGGACTGACCATGGTCACACTGACGCCCAGCCTGATTGAGCAGCTCAGAGCACGGGAGTTTAACTTTCCCAATGTGAAGAGTGGCGTCTTCATCCACCGAGTAGTTCTCGGTTCACCTGCGCACATGTAAGTGAGCACTCTCATGAAGATCTTTTTGTTTATATCAAGTCATCTTATCTTAATTCTTTCTAATCAACAGGAGCGGAATTCAGGCTGGCGACATCATCATTGAGATCAATGGAAAGGAGGTCAAACGGCCTGATGACGTGTACCACGCAATGGAACAGTACGACGTGCTCAAGGTGCACATTAAGCGTCAACACGAGGACATTATTTTGAAAGTGCAGCCGCAAATTATTGAGTAGAAGACGTTTTTTGCTAACACAAATGGCTTTATAAGATTCCTTTACAACAAAAAAAGTGCCTTGGCTATCGAACAGGTAGAATGTGAAGGTGAAAGGGAAGAAGAAGAAGTAGAATGGGAATGAGGAATGGATGACTACTAGTTGGCAGTGAGGCGGCGGAGCCGATGGCGCCGCTGCCGATGAAGGCGTACGAGGGCATGTTGAAGTCATCGAGGACGACGATGCGGTTGCCCATGTGCCGGTGGGTGTATGACTGGTAGTAGACGATGTCCGGCGTGGAGGCGTTGGGCGTCCACTGGAGGAGGGCGGCAGTGCCCGGCTCGCACTGGTAGTCCAGCTGGTTGCGGTACTGAATGAAGTTCTGGTAGCGATTCGTGTCCGCACGACGCTTGTCGAAGTACTTTGCTGGAGAGCTGCTGTCATTACCGGATTCGGTGGAGGTGGAGGTGGTGGTGTTTCGCGTCCGCCAGGCGCACAATCGGCCCGCCGAGGTGGGGCTAGGTCGGCCGCGTCGGTCCCACTCGATGCCCGCGTAGATGTGGTACTTCTTGCGTTCCGCCTCGGTCTGCTCGGTGAATCCGCCCGCCGGGTCGGTGGTGATGTAGAGTGGGTTGTAGAGGCCGCCGATGGAGGGGTTGTTGCCGCCCTCCACGCGGAACGTGTACGTCCGGCCGCGCTTCACGAAGATGAGCGGCGCCAGGAGGCCGTTGATGTACCAGACGAGGGCGGGAGAGGCCTGGCCGCCGGTGGAGGCGTAGTAGCCGCGCAGGCCGCCGTTGTCGCCCACCCGGGCGTAGAAGGTGGTCATGGTGCTGTTCTTCAGCCGCAGCGGGCCCCAGGGCTTCGTCAGCACTGAGCTGGTCTGCTGGTAGGGGTTGATGGGCGCATTGGGAGAGCTGTTCCCACTGCTGTCTTTAGACGAAGAGTCCTTCCGCTCCGGATTGGGCGTCGAAAATTGAAAGCAGTTCTTCTCCGCCTTTCGCCCAAACACCAGCGCCTTGTCGTGCTTTGGGTAGAGGTGGTGAAATCCGGGCTCCTTCAAACTGTTCAGCTTGCCAATCGCCCAGACGACGAAATCTTCTTCGACTTTTCGATCACCAGGTCGCCCTCATCGCCGGTGTTTTGCAGGTTTCGGCGGAAGGTGATGCGAGAGAGGGAGTCTTCGCGCGAGAAGAAGCTCAGCTGGTAGTTGTCCACGCCGCCGACCTTCGTGTCCGGACAGACGCCCCGGTAGTTGCCGAGAATGTTGGTGCACTGACAGCGGCAAAAATAAAGCATTAATAACAGTTGAAAAAGACAGCAAACAAAGGGCTCACCGGAAAGGGCCCGCTAATGTTGTAGTCCTTAGTGTAGCCGAGGTGACTGTCGAGGTAGTTGACGGAAACATCGGCGTTCATCATTCGACTGGAGTTGTCCGAGCCACTGAGTCCAAAAGCCATGTAATCGTCGTGTTCAATCTGTCCAATCAGTTCGAAGGTGATCTGCGGCCCAAAGACTTCCCAGTGTATCTGGAGCTTCTGGTGAAGCTGTTCACAGTTTGGCAGGCGAGAATCCGTTTTCTAAAATGACAATCAGATGTTCTTTAGCTTGCCCATTATAAAAACAAATCAGCTAACTTACAATAACTTGCGTTAGAGAGGGCGGAATGTTCAGCTCCTGAGGAATGATCACCGAGCCCAAATTTTCACCCGCCTCGTCGTCCCACACTGAGATGTAGTTGATGTCGAAGACGGTCAAATTGCCCGGCAGCTCCAGTATCACTAGATCATTATTGTACGGGCCCAGAGGCTCAAGGTAGCCCAGCTCGTTGGGAATCTTCTGTCCGGCCGAGGTGGGCTGCGGTCCGATGCCCACCCAGAAGTAGGCTTCCTTGCGCCGGCCATCGTAGGTGAACTCGGGAATGCGGATCGTTTTGGCGTCCAGTATCACCACGGGCTCGGATTTGATGTCATTGGAGAGGTTGGAGAACTCGGCAATGGTCTGCGGCGCCGGCGGGAGGAAGCCCTCGGGAATGTACAGGTCGGCAAAGTTCTTCTGACTGCGAATGTCCCAGACGGAGATCCACTTGATGGACTGGATGCGCTTGTCCTCCGGCAGGCGAATGCGAACGTCCACGTTGACGTACTGGCGGAGCTTGTTCGTTTTGCCGTGCTCGTCGGGAACGATGAAGCCCACATTGCTGGGCAGAACGGTGGCACCTACCCAGAAGTAGGCATCTGAGGTTTTTGGAAAATGGTAAATTAGAAATGAGAGTACTCAAATGTTGCCGCTGTTGTACTGACCAGTGGCCAGTCCGTCGTAGAAAAAGTCCTTAATGAGAAAGGTGTACTCATCAATGGCGTACACATCACCGGCCACCTGGTGAGCGTATGAGCTGAACTTCCCAATGAAGGCGCCCTTGTACTCCTGTCCGTTGACCTGTCCATTGTCACCGGAAGCGGACAGTAAAAGATCTGTGAAATTGAATTACATTAAATAAAAAGGCACTTTCAAGATGAAGCACCCAGTACCTGTGAAAAGTAAAAGGCCTATGAAGATGGCATGTGGGCGGGGGAAGGACCTAAGCGGGCTCATTATGATGATGCAACCATTGAGAAGGTGCATAAAAAAATATCACAGGAAGAGTGAGAGAACACTGTTGTACAGGTGAGAGGATGCTACAGAGAAAGTGAGAATGCCCCTGTTTCAAGCCGGGTTTTTCATTTTCATCTGCTTCTTCTGCTTCTTTTCCAGACCAAAAAAAGTTGTAAAGAGATGGGGGTCAGTCTTTTGTGGTCAGTGAAAGTGAGCTGTTGATGTGCAAACGGTGCAATCTCCTGCTGTCTTCTTCTAGTTTTTCCACAACACGACAAAGGAGGACAGTGTGGCAAGTGGATCGACTCAGCGTCTTGGCTGCCTGCCTTTCTGCTGCCTACCTGGACCATCATCTAACGGAGCAGAAACGGCGACTTAAGACTTGAAGACCGGTTTGCTGCTGCTGGCCACGGCGACCTCGTTTCTCTGCAGCAGCAGCAGCACTGCCGAAAAGAGCTTCTGCTCAAAGTGGTGACCACCACCACCACCGCCACCGTTTCTGTCTGCTTTGTAATTGAGAGTGAGACTTTGTGTCTGGAACTGAAATCTTTCTCTCCAGAAATCTCTCCCCCAAGAAGAAACTCACACAGGCCGTTGGGTGTTCCCCTCCAGGCCGCCCTCTGTAATGTGTCATTGACAGCTTGTTAGGAGTGGTGTCCGTGCGTGTGTCCACTGATTGTTGCATTTCTTTTTCCTTTTTACATCTTTATTGTTCCATTGTGTCAGTCTGTGTGTTGTGTTGTCTACACTAACAGCAGCATCATGTTTAAACTCGAGCATGATCAACTCCAATGGGCTGTGTTTCCAATTTTAAACTCGATCAAAGTCCTTCTTGTTTTGTTTTCAGTGGCCGTGAATTCAGTAGCTGTAGTCCGCCGGTGATGAGTAGGCATTGTACGACGATTTTTTATGGAGTAAAATATCGAAATTAGTTGAGACTCTACAGTGATATATGAGATTATCTAGATGTTGATCTGGCGTGGCACAGTTTTTCAATTAGATGAACATCGTAGATGAGTTGAGCGGCACTGTTGAATATGTCATTCACATCCAGACTGCCCTTGAAGTAGAATTTGAGTGCCTGACTGAACTGTTTGGCGTTCTTCACCAGCAGCCGCTTCCGGTGCTCAATTAAGCGTCTCTCTTCGGCGGGCAGTTCAGCTATCAAGCTATCAAGTGAATCGAGTATTTTTTTAATTGCACTGGCAATCTCCTTGATAGTGCCCAAGAAGACGGCGCGATCTAGAACTTCATTTGGCACTCGAGCGAGGAGCTTTTTGAGGATGAACGTTCGCTCTACCAGTTGTTGAACATGTGGATTGTGGGTAAATGGTTGGAAGCCTTCGTTTGAAAGACGACCTTGAGCGTGCAGTAAAGACTCGGTCATGTTTAGTGATGAAGATTCATTGTCCCTTTTGATGTTGTTGTTGTTGTAAAGTGCGATTAACAGATCATGAAGGAACCCTGGGTCGGTGTTTTCGGCATTTCCAAGAGCAATAGTCAGCGAATTGGCGACTTCTGCATTTTTCTTGCGGATTGTCGATAGTGTAGGACGAACCAGAAGAGGCCAAACAAGGTGAGCATTTACAGAGGCCATTATGGAAGGAAGGAATTATAATCGGATTAAAAGTAAGCTTCTTTAATTCAAGGCACTGTTTGTCTGTTGTTTTCACGAGAGAAAAAGTGTTTGTTTTGATTTTTTACGTGCTCAGCTTCTGCAGCGC
This sequence comes from Tyrophagus putrescentiae, assembly GCA_024499935.1. Taxonomy (NCBI): domain Eukaryota; kingdom Metazoa; phylum Arthropoda; class Arachnida; order Sarcoptiformes; family Acaridae; genus Tyrophagus; species Tyrophagus putrescentiae. Next base: position 4,386,506 of record JAMZRA010000001.1, on the reverse strand, counting down.
TCATGCGCTCAAGCGGCAAGTTTTTTTCCTTCTGCAGAAAGAGTAAGAATGATGATGCGGAACTTAATGATAAGAAAAGATGTAAGCGCTTCTGGTGCAACAAGTAAAGGGTGCAGTAAACTAGAAAACAAAATAAAAACGGATGCAAAAAGCTTACGGCACCGAGTGTTCCCAGGTGGTCACCCTCCCAAGTACTGACTCGGCTCGATGTTGCTTAACTTCGGTGATCGGACGAGAACCGGTGTGCTCAACATGATATGGCCGTAAGCTGAAGTAGACTGCTGAAGGGAAACTTATAAGGGTAACAATGCTTCGAGAAGGCAAAGTTCTACTACTGTAGTTTTTTGACTGCAAAAACAACTGAATTCCATTTGAGCCACTCTGAAACAGATGAACTCAATTTACTGCATCAGAACACTCTTTTTAATAATCTCCCTGCTGTTAGCTGCTACTGTTTCAAGTGCTCCTAAGCTATCTGATCAGTTGAAACAGGCAAACAATAGCAGAAAACCAGTGAGAGCAAAGAGCTCGAGTGAGCTCTTTCAGAACGCCCTCTTCGCAAGCTACAGCCGACTTCTGCAGCTGGTCATCATCGGCATCGCTGGTGCACTGGTCGGCCTCTCCTCAGCGCAGCTCTTCGTGCACAACAAACACAAGTACGACTACCTGGGCGATGTGTACCTCAGCTCACTGCCCAAAAACGTCTCCATGGTGGACATACTCCCTCTCAAAGCGGTGCCATCTCTGCGACCTCCTCCGTCGTCTTCGCCGGCATCATCCCTCTTCCTGTTGCCACTCCTCATGTTCATCGTTTGCTTGCTTGCCTTTCTTCTGCATAGGCGTCTGTCACCACCACCAAAAGATAGCCTCTAAAAAAACAGGGCAAACCAATAAAACAGCATGTTATGCAACCACACACAGTTGGCATGTCAACCAACTAAAAAATGTTTCAGAATTTTCCTGAAAAGTTGATTGAACAGCTGACGCATTGTTTTGCCTCTGCTTGCTGCTCATTTGTTGTCATCATTTCATTGGCAGCTTTCTTTGCTTCATTTGACAACGCTTCTCATCAACCAACTTTTCTTTCACTTGTCCTCAGGGATTCCTTACCTTCCGGCAACAGTACTACCATGTTCCTCAGTCGCTCTGTTGCCAAGCTTAGTGGCTCAGTTGGCGGGCGACTGGTCAAGCCCCAGCGTCACTTTTCGCTGTCCAGCGCCAGTCAGGTGAAGATGACCGTTCGTGACGCCCTGAACTCGGCCATGGACGAGGAGATGGAACGCGACGAGCGAGTGTTCATCATCGGCGAGGAGGTGGCCCAGTACGACGGCGCCTACAAGGTGACCAAGGGACTGTGGCGCAAGTACGGCGACCGCCGCGTCATCGACACGCCCATCACCGAGGCCGGCTTCACCGGCATGTCCGTCGGCGCCGCCTTCTACGGCCTTCGACCCATCTGCGAGTTTATGACCTTCAACTTTGCTATGCAGGCCATCGACCACATCATCAACTCGGCGGCGAAAACCTTCTACATGTCTGCTGGCTCGGTGAGTGAAGTGAACTCTGAGGGAATTTGTATCTTTTTGACCAATAACAACATCTTTAGATCAACGTGCCCATCGTTTTTCGCGGTCCGAATGGCGCCGCTGCCGGAGTGGCCGCCCAGCACTCGCAGTGTTTCGCCGCCTGGTACTCTCACTGTCCCGGGCTGAAGGTGCTGGCGCCCTACTCTTCGGAGGACGCCCGTGGCCTGCTGAAGGCGGCCATTCGTGATCCAGATCCGGTGGTCTTCCTCGAGAATGAAATCCTCTACGGTGTGCCCTTTGAGGTGGGCAGTGAGGCCCTGTCCACCGACTACCTCCTGCCGATTGGCAAGGCGAAGGTTGAACTGCCCGGCAGCCACGTCACCATTGTCGCCTTCTCCAAGTCGGTGGGCACGGCTCTGGAGGCTGCCACCGCGCTCGCCTCTTCGGGCATCAGCGCCGAGGTGATCAACCTGCGAAGCATCCGTCCGATGGACTTTGAGACGATTGCCCTCTCCGTCGCCAAGACCAATCACCTGGTGACGGTGGAGAGCGGATGGCCGCAGAGTGGCGTCGGCTCGGAGATCTGCGCTCGTGTCATTGAAAGTAAGTGTCTGTGTTTTTTTGTTGAACACTACATCGTTTGACGATGCTTCTTTTTTCTTTCGTTTCTCTCCACCCCTAGGTCCCGTCTTTGACTACCTCGACGCTCCGGTGATACGAGTGACCGGCGCCGACGTGCCCATGCCGTACGCAAAGTCGCTGGAGGCGAATGCTCTGCCGGTGGCCGAGGACGTCGTGCTCGCTGTCAAGAAGATGCTCAACGTCCACCTTGATTAGCAGCCAACAACAACTTCATCATTGAGTGATTGATTGATCTTTATGATTTGTGTAAATTACTGTTGTCTAACAACGTTGTTATTTAATACAAAGGTGGTGCTAGTGATGGCTACCTTCAACTGTCGCAGATTGGACAGTCAGTCAGTTTAGGGACGCACTTTGAGCACAGCTCCCAGTGGTCACACCGGCAAAACTTGAAGGTCGCTTCATTGCTCTTGCACAGGCCGCACAGATTGCCCGCCTGAATGGAATGGGACACTCGAACGGGAAGCTTTGCACTGCTGCTGCTGGCCAGCACCTGACTGCGGGCAAAGTCCTGGTAGTCGACTCGCTTGGGCGCATTTCGAAATGGCTCCTGGCCAAAGTTGACGGCGCACTGCTGGTGCAGGAAGAGGCTGACGGCGGCGTAGTACGGCTGACTGCTGAAGAAGACGGACTTGAAGACGGACAGTCCTCGGTACTTCATCTTTTCGCCATTGAGGTAGAAGCTGAACTTTCGCCTCGCCCCGTCTATCAGACAGCCGACCACGTCGCCGGGCTTCCAGCGACCTTCAGTGCGCCCACCTCGAACTGGACGGCGTCATTGGTGACGGTCCCCTCAAAGCCGTCAAAGCCAATGGAGAACTCATCGTCGCCGATGGCGGCCACCTTCTCCAGGCTGCTGTTGGCTGTGGCCCAGCCAAAGCGCATTCGGCCGCTGGTGAGCAGTGTCACCTCGTAGTAGAACACTGCCTGGTCACCACCACCGCCACCACGTACGGCCACGTAGAGCGGACACTCTGCCAGTAGTGAGAGTCGTAGTGGTCGTTGCGGACAGAGAGACAGTCGGCGGAGATTTTGAGGTTCGGCGTACAGTCGGCGGCGTTCAGCGTGGCAGAGCACTCTGCCGGTGGTGGAGGTGGGGTGGTGGGGGTGATGGTGATTGGGGTGATGATGGAGGTGATAGGGTGATGGAGCACTGTTTAGAGAAGAGTAAGGTGGTGGGAGCTCCTTCGGTGGTGATTTTCCGAAGGAAGTAGGAGGCGCAGAATGACACTTGCAGTTCAATGTAGCTGTCGGTGTTGATCTTCCGTTTGGCGTACACATTGTAGTGGGCCTCCTTTTCGCTGAGCACCCTCAGTGTGCTCAACAGCTCGGACCGCTTTTCCACTTCAGTGGTTTTGTCTGAAAAAAAGTATAAAGTATAAAAATCGTTAGTGGAAAGCATTTCACAAAACTAATGACCTAGATTCTCGTACTTAGGATGGCCGTCAAGTTGTCAATGGAGATGATGAGAAAGAGTTGACTGGAGACGCTCAGGGTGCAGCTGAAGACGCCCTCAACTAGAGCATTAATCGCGTAGTGCACTATTTCGCTGATCCACTTGTCCTGGAAGACCAGGCAAAAGTTGATCTGCGTCAGGAAGGAGAGCATCATGAAGAAGTTGCGCTTCTGCGTGTCAGGCAGCTCCTTGGAGGACATGTACGAATTGAGGCTGTGCATCAGCGGGTGCTCCGCTTTGATGCGAGTGATGTGGAAGCTTCCCAGGCGACTGTACGAGTTTCGCTTTGCCTTCACCTCAATGCCAATCAGCGGATTGATGGCCATCACAAACCACTGCATAAAGGTGTCAATCAGGTGGCTTTCCACCTTATCGCCCACCTCCTCAATGATCGACTGAAGCAGTCGGTGAAAGCCAGTGGGCAAACGGAACAGCTTGTGAAGTGAACTTTCCAAGTCTTTTGAGCCCTTTCTGAGCGCATTTCGGGAAACAAAGCTTTCAGCCATTGCCACTAGTTTGCTATACTCCTTCTGGAGGCCATCGCGGAAACCCTTTAGCGCGTGCCAGTTCACTCTGATCAGTTTAGTCTCCAAGACAAGTGGGCACTGCATTGTCTGCAGCGCAGTGCCTTCTGAAGCGAAGGAGTAAAAACTCTGCAGTTGATAGTTTGCAGGTGGGTACTTGAAGGGCGCCTGACCAAAGTTGAAGTAGCACTGCTGGTTCACCGCCAAACTGGCAGAGGCAAAGTAGGGCAGCGAGGAGAAGTGAATTCTAACCTCGCCAAGATCGACCTTCTCTCCATTGTGGTAGAAGGAGAAGCTCTCCAGGTTGAAGTCAATCAGACAGCCGATGACATCGCCACACTTCCACCGGCTCATATCCTTCACCGGCTGGTCCACCTGATTGTGCCACAGGCGACGATGGTGGCCATCAAGGCCAACCGAGTACAGGTCAGTGCCCAGACTGCTGCTGGAGGAGTTGCCAGAGATCCAGCCCAGGCGCATCTCACCGCTGGTGAGGAGGACCACCTCGTAGAAGAAGACCTCCGAGTTGACCGACAGCGGACAGTGAATGGAGGGCAGATTGAAGAGGTCGTCATTGCGGACTGACAGTCCGCTAGGTGACAGCTTCAGCTGAGCCGCCGGCCTCTGCCCTTGCCCGGTGGCCAGCAGCTGCAGACAGCTGAGTGCCTGGAACGCAGTCTGGTACTGAATGCAGCCGCCAGTGCCGCCGCTGTACAGCAGCTCAAGTGGATCACAGCCATCATCGTCGTCGGCCTTGAGGGCAAGGCTTTCAAGCAGCGCGTAAAGTGCATCACATTTGTCAGTTAGCTGCTTTCGGTGATCAAGTAAGAGCAAACATAGGTTGAGCGTTGCCGTCACGGCGTACAGTTTTGTTTCCACATTTTCACTCTGCTGGATAATTCTCACCAGGTACTCCATTATCAGGGAATACGTGCCCAGTTCATCCGGAAGGACTTGTTTATCTCGGTGCAGCTGCAAAAATCGTAGCACAATGACCAGTGTGAAGCAGACATTTCGGTGTTTGGTCCAAAACTGATCAAGTTGGTCCAACTCTGGATTCACAAACGGATCAATCAGTGATATTAGCTGGTCAATGTTGAAACGTTCAGATTTGTTTTTAATTGACAGTAACAGGCGGTACTTTTCAATGTTCAGCGGCTCTTCAGTGTCCAGCAAGTTGATGAGTGATTGAATGAGCCGCAAGGTTTTATGCTGGAACTTAAACTGCACCGCAGCTTCATTGTCATGCTGTTCATAAAATGCTTTCAAAAATTCATTGATGCTTATTTGTTCATTGATGTACTTGGAGAGAATCAGATCAGTTTCATACTGCTCAAAATCGCAAAAGTATTCAATTTTTCCCAGCTCCATCTTCAAACGTTTAACAATTGTTGTCGTTGGTGTCAGCTGCAGCCGATTAGTTAAGAAAATTCTAAATGCGCAAAAATTGTGTCAAAGCTGTAAATAGTAGCACTGAGATAAGATGATGGCTCAACTCCTGACAACACTCACTTTGCAGACAACTTTTGTTTTGCAGTGCAATAAAAGCTAGTGACATAACTATGCTCTGATGACGTACGACAACGCATTTTTTCATAAGAAAAACTTCTAAACCAAGTATTTTTTGATAAACTAAGCTGCGTGCACTATTTTTAAACTTGGCTGAAAACATGTGACATTATGATTTTAATTTAGTAATAGAAAATGGTTTATTACTTGTTTGAAACTTATTTTGTTTTTTATTGAGTTTCTAAATTTCAAGCTGTTTAAAAGTTTTAAAAGTGTTTGCAATGATTGCAATGATTGATGAGATAATCTGGCACATTACCGATTACTGCTAATCACAGTTGGCAACAACACCTACAGTCAACTAAATTAAAAATATCAAAGTTTAAAGTTATCTTAACCTCACCTGTGGCACAATGAATCAGCTTACATCAGTTGCTATAAGTGGCTAAACCACAAAGACATTGGGCACATGTACATGCCAATTTGAAAGACACAGATTGCAGTATAAAAAGCGGTAGGCTGCCATCACTAATTTGGTAGTAGACTAACTAGTGGAGCACTACAGAAACCATCATGTACCACCTGACTGTGAGCATTGTCCTGGCGGCATTCATCGCCCTGGCCCACTCGGCCGAAGAAGTTAATGTGGGCGGCTACCTGAGCAAGGCGCAGGAGAACGTCGACCAGCTGTCGGTGCACTGCTTCAAACCCAGCGACGACGACACCATCTACAAGTACAGCATTCCTCACCTGAACGAATCCCAGGGCGTCATCGACTTCGCCAAGTTCAAGGGCAAGCCGCTGCTGCTGGTCAACGTGGCCACCTTCTGCCAGTCCGCCTCTGAGTACCCGGTGTACAACAAGTTTGTAGAGAAGTACGGCAACCAGATTGAGATTGTCGGCTTTCCCAGCAACCAGTTCTGGAACCAGGAGCCCTCCGCCAACGCCACCGAGATCTACAACGCCATCCGCTACGTCCGTCCCGGCAACGGCTTCGTGCCCAAGTTCGCGCTGACGAAGCTGGTGCAGGTGAACGGCGCCGGTGAGAGTCCGATCTTCTCCTTCTTCAAGCGGTCGTGCCTCTCCACGCGCACCCGCTTCGAGTCGGCGGAGTACCTGCTGTACGCGGAGAAGAACGCCCGTGATGTGCGCTGGAACTTTGAGAAGTTCCTCCTGAACCACGAAGGCCACGTCTACAAGCGCTTCGACCAGCACTTCAAGCCAGAGGGCCTCATTCCCGACATTGAGCACCTCATTGCGGAGGCGAAAAAGGCTAAGAACTAAGCATACAAGGCAAGTGCACTGTTACTGTTACTGTTTTGTTACTGCTGTTGTTGTTGTTGTGTGCGTTTTTAATATCAGCAATAATATCATTAATAGTAATAATAAAATTAAAATGAAAAAGAGTAAATTGAGACAGTCGGGCCCCCCAGGTTGAGTGGGGAAAAAAGAGTCACACTGGCTGAAGATGGGTGACGCCCGAAATGAATGAGGAGAGTGAGAGATGGCCAAGAAAGGGCGAAAAAAGAAGGGTGTGCCAGCTGGCAGATGACGGGTAAAGATGGGCCCAACTGCAGCACAACAGCCCTGGAAACAACAACAACAGCCTAAGGGCTCTTCTCCTTCTTCTTGTTGCTCTTCTCGCTGGCGCTCTTCTCCTCAGTGGTCGGAGAGGAGAACTTCTCCGGTGGCGGAGGGGTGGAGGACTTCTTGCCAGTGGCCGGCGGTGAGTCGGCGGAAGATTTGCCGCCTCCATCATCAGTCGCCTTCTTAGCTGGCGGCGGCGGAGAGCTCGATGATTTGCCTTCACCGGACTTCACCGAATTGGCCTCCTTTCCTTCAGCGCCTGTGGTGGACACCACCTTGCCAGATGGAGGTGATTTACTTCCGCTGCTGCCTCCTTCTTTCCCCCCCTTCATCGGGTCATCACTGGGAGTTGTAAAAGTAGAAGGATGAGGTGGCGATGAACCATGAGGCGACTCAACCTTCACCGGTGGCGAAGAAGCACCAGAGGGCGAGAACTTTTTCATTTCAGTGCTCTTCTCCACTTTCGACTTTTCCACCGCCTTCTCCTTCTCAGAAGAGCTTTTCTCAGGAGGTGATGACAGCTTCACCGGCGGACTTTTGCTTTGTTCAGTCACTGCCGGGGTCGCCAGCTTGCCACTGGGAGAAGTCGGTTTGCCAGCAGCAGGAGGAGAGCAGGTGCTCTGGTCTTTTGGAGCACATTCACCCTTTGGCTGGACGACCTCCTTTGGCGGCTCGCAGGGAGCGGATTTTTGCTCGCAAACTTTTCCCTGAAGTGGAGACTTCTTTGACTTCTCCGACTTGTCTGACGGGCTTTTTGCGGGCTCACACTGCTTGGGAGCACTTTTAGGAGCGCTCTTTTTAGCGCTCTTTGAAGCGCTTTTCGGAAGTGCCTTTGAGGACTCTTGGCCGGCTCAACACTGACAGCAACAACTGGCTCCTTGGCAACAACAACCACCAACGGTGAAGAAGGCTTGGGGTACTACCACCAGCAGCTGCAGCAACAGAAGTCTGTTGCGGTTCTTCCTTTGACAAAGTAACAGCTGGAACGTCCACTTTAAGTTGAACTGGAGCCGCAGAATCTCCTTTAGTTTGAGGCTCTTTTGCCGGCTCACACGAAACTGGAACCTTGCACTCCTCAATTGCAGGCTTTTGCTAAACAAAAAAGTGCGTTATACAGTGTGTGTCAACATGAGGTCCCAAAAGCTTACCTTCATGGCGATGGCCATCTTTCCCACCTCCACCTCCTCAGGCTGCTCCACGCGAATCAACTCCTTTGGATCGTACTTCAGCAGGTCCTTCTCGTCGATGTAGTCGTACTCGTAGACGTACTCGTACTGCGGCACCTCTAGCTCTTCCCAGCTGTACTCCCACTCGTCTCCAATGGTGGCCACTGCTTCGGGCGACACTGCAGCTGGAGAAGCTGAAGAAGTAGACACCGGAGAAATGTCCCCAACAGATGACTTCACCGGAGTTGACTCCACCGACAGAGAAGGCGCAGATGGAGGAGGAGTGGCAGGAGGGGGAGTGGCAGGAGAAGTGGGCGGAGGTGAGCTGACTTTGCCGGTGGTCTCAGCATCAGTGGCAGCAGCCAGGGCGGCGGTGCCAGCAGCCAGAGCAGCCGCAGCTGCGGCCTCACTTTGTTTCGCGCTCTTTTCTTTGCCTCCTTCTGTCTTGCTCTTCTCCACTTCCTCCTCCTTCTTCTTCTCGCTCTTTTCCTTTGCCTCGGCGAGCTGGACCTTTTCGGCCTCAACTTTTTCAGGCTCGATTGAGGGCGGTGAAGAAGTGGGAGGAGGAGGAGGAGGAGGAGGAACAGCCGTGGATGGCACCTCTTTGACGGCCTCCTTTTCACCCTCCTTGATGCCGTCACTCTTGAGCACTTCCTCCTTGGGCACCAGCTTTGCAGCCTCTTCGGCGCCTTCCTTCTTCGACTTGACCACCTCCCCCACCACCTTCTCCTCCATTGGGCCAACTGACTTCACCTCCTTCTCGCTCTTCACCATCTTTGGAGCCGACTTTGACTTGTCAGACTTGGCAGTCTCAGGCGGCGGCGGCGGTTTGGCGGCAACGGGAGCGACCACTGGCATCTTACGACGCTTCTGCTTCAGCTTGATCTTCCTCATCTTCATCGGCTCTCCACGACCGGTGGGCTCTCCCATGGAGGACTTGACCAGCTTCTTCACCATCACCTCCTTCCCGACAAACTCATTGGCCTTCTTGGCGGCCATCACTGCAGGCGGAGGAGCTGGGGGTGAAGGCGGCGGTGAAAGAGGCGGCGGAATGAACGTCAGGTCATTGTAGGCGCTGGGCACGGCGACGGCTGCCTTCGCTGCTTCCGATTTCGATTTCTCCTCCTTAGCTGGAGCACTGCTCTTCGACACCTCCTCCTTAGTCGACTTGGCCGGCTCCTCCGGCACCTTCTCTGGGGCGACCTTCTCCGCCACCTTCTTCACCGAGACGCTCTTTGAGGTAGCAGAAGATTTGACGACCACCTCCTTGGGCTTCACCTCACCAAGTTTGCTCTTCGGAACGGACGACTTTGTCTTTTCCGCCAGCTTACTACTGACCGTTTTGGCGCTCTTGGAGGAGGAGTCCCCTGGCATGGCGCTCTTCTTCACCGGTGTTTTGGTGAAAGACTTGGTCGCCTTGACGGGCACCTTCACGCCCACGAAGGATTTGGTCTTCGCCACAGTGGAGACCGCCTTCACCTTGGGGAACTCGCCCCTGCCCGAGGGAGCAGGAGGAGCTGCCTTGCCCTTCTGAGCTGCCGACGCCAGCCCCAGCTTGGTCTTGCTCTGCTTCACCGAGGACTTGACCGCCAGCAGTGGCTGCGCCTTCGTGTACGACTTGGCCTTCTTCAGCGGCGATTTGCCCCTCTTCTTCGCCGCCCCGCTGGTCGACTTGCTCTGCAGGCCGCTCTTCGGAGCTCCCGATCTGACGGAGGAGGAGGCGCCGCGCTGCTGACTGCTGGCCCGCTTCACCCCAGACGACTTGCCGCCGCCGCTGTTCACGTTCTTCGCCAGTGACTTGATCTTCTTCACGGCAGACGAGCCCTTGGCTCGGGTTTTCGACGCTCCCCCGCCCACCTTGGTCTTTGAGTGGTGTTTGTGTTTGCTGTCGTGGTGATGGCGGTGTCCGGAGCCGTGACGACCCACCGCCTTGTGCGCCGACTTGCCTCTCTTCGTCTGACTGCCCCCACCGGTGGCCAGTTTGGTCTTGCTGGCTTTGTTGTTCTTCTTCTCATCGCGCTTCTTTCCATCTCCCTTCGCCTTCTCCATCTTTTCTTTCTCCTTCTTCTCCATAACGGCTCAAAACAGCTTTTTCTTTCAAATCCGGGAGCTTTGAACGGTTCGGAAAGTTTAGATGCGCAAAGTTGTGCTGACGAGTGCTGATGAGTGACTGATGGGAGAGAACCACTTCTCGACGGTAAAATCAAAAGTGAGGCGTCATGGTAAGGGTTTTCTATTTTTAAATGCAATTAAGCATGATTGTTTCATTTTGATTTGTCACTACATGTTACGTCAACAGTTCTAAATAGTATCTTCTACAGTGTGATAGTAAATTGTTACAGAGTGGGGAAAACAAAATAATAAAATGGCAGCAAAAAACAGTTCTTATCCTCCCATTTCAATGGGGCCAGTGACAAGGCCAGAGCAAAAACCATTTGAAACAGTTTTAAGAGGCTGCAAAATGGCTGTATTTGCTTTTCTAGGTTTCAGAACTGGTGATACAATCTCCGGAATTGGTGAATCCATTAGACAGGCGCTATCAATCACCTCTATTGGCGTGACATCTGGATAGGGAACATCAATAAGAAGATGGTTTATTCTTGATTCAGAGTCAACCGCAGTTGATTGACTTTTACAAATTTCTTGAGCTTCTTCTTCAGTGATTTCAACTATCGATGGCATTTCTGCTGGACTATTATCTCTGCGCTTTGTCTCCTTCTGCTAACTTGTTCATATCTGCCTACATTTTGCCTGTACATCTCATGGCAGTTGCAGTAATGTTTGATGGTCCTCATTAGGTAGACGCCCAAACCCGGTTTGATTTCTTCCGGCAGACTGTCGAGATAAAGAAGCACTTGCCAAAAGCAGGCGATGTTGTTTTCATTAAGAACTGCAAAGATGGAATAGGTTGCAAAGCAGAAAAAAAGTACAACAAACAAACAATAACTTACAGAAGTTTTCCTTGATTCGCGTAAATTGATCATATATCTCTTGTTGTTCCTGGTAAGTACCGCCATTTTGGTTTCCAGGTGAGATCATAGCTTTGCAGTTTGAGTTTAAGATTGTTTTTCTTTTCAAAAGCAACAACCTTTTGTTTTGAAGTTATAAAATCAGGAGCGCTGGTGGCGCCTTTTTTTTGGTTAGAGATGAATTCTTTCAAATCGTCCTCTTTGAATGAAGTTGGCTTACTCGCCTGTGCTGGACTTGTGTTCATCTTTTACCTTTTTCTATGTGATACCTTACCTTTTACATCTCCAAATGGATTCATTAAACAATCTCATTGAAGTAATTGCAATTAATGATACGGACGAAGAGAGTGGAGGTAAAACTGAAGAAGAATCCGAGGATGAATCGGAAGACTTTTTGGCTTTCGTCCATCAAGTCCAGTCTGGCGAGTTAGCAAGAAAGAATGACGTCAAGATTAAAGTAAGAAATTGCTGAAACTGGTTTTGGCTTTTAACTTCTAACATGTTTTTTCGTTCTTAGTCTGATTTTATATCTTCATTTCAAGTAAAAAGTCCAAATGAAAAAACGTTGCCTCAGATGTAAGAATGACAGATGTATATTTTCTACATTCAAGTAATCCTTTATCATTTGATTTTACAGGAAAAATTTTCACTTTACAAAACGAAATATGTGCTTTGAAATGATAAATAAAGCTAGTAATAGCACTCTTTCAACTATAAAACCTGATATCAGTGGAAAGAAGTTCAACTTTATGAATTTGCTTTGTCCTATCTGCTATGTATTCGATTGCCCGATGCACAAAAGTAACTGTATTTTTTTGTTAATGCTTTTTAATTGTAAAACTTTTCATTCTTTTCAGAACATGAAAGTTTTCAGACTCCCGAGCAGACACTTTCAAACGAAGACGAATCATCTTTGATTACGGAGCCTTGTGGGAAGGACTGTTTCGTAAATATCCGCAATGACAATCCACAAGCCAACTCAGTCAAGCTGGACGCGGGTACCCAAGAGATGCTTGAACTGCTTATCCCAACATTTAAACGGGCCTACTGTAGCATAGTACCAGTTTTGGGAAGACCCGAGTGCACTTGCAAGGATGTGTATCTCTTTGATGTTAATTTGCGGAAATGCAAAACGGAATCATCTTTAGATGCTGCTGATTCCATTACAGTCAAAGTCGATCAAAGCTCCACAGTGCCTAAAACTCGTCGAAAAAGTTATCAGCGATACATGTACTCAATTAGTTCGCGGCGTTTTGGTAAAGAATCATCTCGTGACTTTGCCCGTTACTCCTGTAGCCACCCGGGAAAAAATTGCAATGATGAAGAGGCGAACTGTCCATGTTATCTTCTGGGTAAATCAACAGTCATTTAGTTAGTTCTCTAAACTTACAATTTATTTCTTTGTTTCCTAACAGCTACTCCTTGTGAGAAATCGTGCTTCTGTCCAGTGGACTGTCGACAACGTTTCATAGGGTGCTCGTGCAGAGGAGACGGCCCCAGCTGCTGCTCCAGTAAAGCCTGCCTGTGCTATGATTCCGGCCGTGAGTGCGACCCAGACGTCTGTACCTCTTGCGGAGCTGACAACGCCGAAAGTAAAAGCTGTCTGAATGTGGCCATTCAAAGGGAACTGAGCAAGTCTCTCAGTGTGAAGCCTTCCAGTGTCCACGGTTGGGGGGCCTTTGCAGAGGAGACAGTGGAAAAGGGCGACTTCATTTGCGAGTACATCGGCGAGCTCATCACCAAAGACGTCGGCGAGAAGCGTGGAATTAAGTACGCTGAACTAAAGTCCAATTACATCTTCAGTTTGGATAATGGTAAGAAAAATGGCCGGAACTTCTTTCGACTGCTACTTTTATTGTTATCAAATTCTTTCTTTCAGAGCACGACATTGACGCAACTGCGATTGGAAACGAGACACGGTTCATCAACCACTCAACAACGCAGGCAAACTGCTGTTCAATGATCAAGTTTGTCAATGGCGAAAATCGAGTTGGTATTTACGCATCCAAGCGCATTGAAGAGCACAGTGAGCTGTTCATGGATTACCGCTATGACGATTCGGACACTGAAATTTATGGCTTTTCTAAACACTAAAATTTTCCAATGACATTGAAAATAAAATCTGTAGCTGAAAAGAGGCTCCATTAACTACAAAGGGGTTTGTCTGGATAAAGACTGTCAACTGCATTAAAAGTAGATTAGATGACTTTGATTGATGTTTTAAAACTAGTCCGACAGAGTACTAAGTTTACTTTTGGCAGCAACTACTTTTCAATCTGACTGACAAGGCCGATAACATTTGGATCGACACTTGACGCTCTAATCGAGAAGATTTAGATTAGCAGCACTTGAAGTGTGCTGATGATGCTGTTGCTGTGGGGCTGCTGCTGCACCGACTGCCGACTGTCACCCAAAGTATCCATTTGCCGGTTGGCTATAAATGCGCGGTTGACTCTCTTCTCCGAACACACACACCTGAACATAGCTCACATAGAAGAGGATGCATCTTCAAGCTGGTCTCACTTTTGCCTTTCTGGCCGTCGTGCTCGCCGCCGACCGGCCACTCGACGTGGGCAGCTACCTGACGAAGGAACAGGAGCACCTCGACCAGGAGTTGTGCACTGCGCCAAGCCCACTGACGGCGACAACATCTACAAGTACAGCATCGCCCACCTGAACGCCTCCCAGGGCGTCATCGACTTCGCCAAGTTCAAGGGCAAGCCGCTGTTGATTGTCAATGTGGCCACCTTCTGCCACTCCACCCTCGAGTACCCGATGTACAATAAGATTGTGGAGAAGTACGGCGACAAGATCGCGCTGGTCGCCTTCCCTAGCAACAACTTTGCCAACGTAAGTGCTCTGCTCTAGTTCTTCTCTTTTATAGTTTCTGAAACTGATAAGTCTCTACCTTTCAATTGTTACAGCAAGAGCCCACTGACAACGCCACCGAGCTGTACAACGCCATCAAGTACGTTCGACCGGGAGGAGGTAATCTTTATCTGTTTATAACAGCTTTCTTCGAATCATTTCTAAACACTCTAAACATACTCTTTCAGGATTTGTGCCCAAGTTCCCGCTTACCAAGCTGATCAGCGTTAACGGAGAGAAGGAGCACGAAATTTACTCCTTCCTGAAGGTGAGTGACTTTTTTACTTTCTAAAATTGCCGAACAACTTTAGCCTAACGTTCTCTTTCTCTCTCTCTTGCTCCCACCAGCGCTCGTGCATCTCCACTCGAACCACCTTCAACCCGGAGTCGTACCTCCTGTACTCGCCCAAGAACGCTCGTGACATTCGCTGGAACTTTGAAAAGTTCCTGCTCAACTCTCAGGGCCAAGTGTGGAGGCGATACGACCAGCTGTACACTGCCGATAAGATGCATGCCGATATCGAGCATTTGATTGCCGAGGCGGGCAAAACACACTCTTCATAAAATCTTTTTTATTGATTATCTTCTTATACATTAAATTGAGTTATTGAAGTTTATGCAACAGCGAAAGCGTTAAGATGGTTGTTGAATTTCATTACTTGAGTCTTTACAAATCTTTTTCGTACTTCAAGAAGGAACCAGTGAAAGTGACTCTTCCAAGTGGGGCTACTCCGAATGGCTTGGAAAAGTGTTCTGATAAGATGTAGCAGTAGATGAAAGCCTGTGAAATGGCACAAAAGCGACAGTCTTTCAGGTAAAGGTGAAATCGCACAAATCAGTGTAGTCATATAAGCTTCCCTTTTTGAAGGCGGAAAAGGCGTCAGAATCATCGAGATTGGTCACTGGGATGTGACTGAGTAAAAACTGGTAGAGCGTTCGCAGGCTAATAAAGTTGATTTTCCATGCGAGATTCAGCTGATGCATGTTCGACATCGTTTCGAACCATTTGAATGTGCATCGAATCTTGTCCATTTCGTCGAATTCGGAAAATTAAGCGTCTTTTTTTCCATTAACATCATAGTTGAGTGAATGCATAAAGTCGGCTACAACTTTCTTGATGTTGGGGAAAAGTTGGTTGGTAGTAAGGAATTCATGATTGGGAAAACTCCTAAAGTCTGGAAGCTATTAAAAGTTGTTAAAAAAAAAATCATTGCCCAAATTAAATTAAAATACACCACTTACGATCAGGAATGGTGCCAGAGGATCGAAAGCGCGTTGGGACTTTTCTAGAATGCCATTTGAAATAAAGCTTGGTCATTCCGATTTCAGCAGGAACCAATGTCGGTTTTTCAGAAAAGTATGCATGATGCAAACAGTACGGAAAGGTGAGTACCACTTCACACGCCAATTAGAGTTTGATTCTTCAGGCCCACTTAAAACAGGGTCACGGAACGACGGTGAATTCTTGCCCGGGGAAAGTTTTTGGTACTCCCTCCGCAAAAAGGTCAGGTTTTGAGGGAATCGGCAAACGAGAATGGGGAGGTGCGTCGGTGACCCGCCTGTTGATCTTCTTCTCATCGCGCTTCTTTCCATCTCCCTTCGCCTTCTCCATCTTTTCTTTCTCCTTCTTCTCCATAACGGCTCAAAACAGCTTTTTCTTTCAAATCCGGGAGCTTTGAACGGTTCGGAAAGTTTAGATGCGCAAAGTTGTGCTGACGAGTGCTGATGAGTGACTGATGGGAGAGAACCACTTCTCGACGGTAAAATCAAAAGTGAGGCGTCATGGTAAGCAGAGCACGGCACTTTGAATGTTTTTATAGACCTTTTGTTCCAAAAGTTCAAATCAGAACTTACGTCACGTGCTTAGGACAACAAGGCTAAGAAATTTAATTAGTTTATAGAATGACAAAGCTCAACAAAAGTTCAAAATTAGTTTAGGCGGCAAATTTAAAAAACTTTAATTTAACATTGAAAACCAGGTTTTATGTAAGTCAATCACTCTAACCTAACATAACCAAAAGTACTCCTCATCAATAACCCTAAACCTAACATAACAGCAAAGCCGCCAAAGGCGGCCGAGCCAATGGGAAAACTCAACAATAACCCTAACCTAATATAACAGCAAGGCCGCCGAAAGCGGTTGAGCTAGCGAAAACACCCCTTCAATAACCCTAACCTAATATAACAGCAAGGCCGCCAAAGGCGGCCGAGCCAATGGAACACCCCAAACAATAACTCTTACATAACAGCGAGGTTGCAAAAGGCGCCGAGTTCAGAGAAACACCCCATTAATAACCCTAACCTAATACAATCAAGAGTACTCCCCTTCAATAACCCTAAACTAACATAACAGCAAGGCCGCCGAAGGCGGCTGAGCCAGCGGAAACACCAAAACAATAACTCTAACCTAATACAACCGAGAATACTCTCCAAAAACAAAGCTGTTAAAAGTTGACTGAAAAAAGAAATAGCTCTCATTGCACATGTTAGTAAATCCTTGGCATGGCTGAAGATGAAATAAAATGTTCATCTATTGTACTAGACACAAATGAAGTTCTGGAGCTTTATTCTGTTATTTTAGGCTAAGATTATAGTTAGAAAGTTTTTTCGAGTTTAGCTGTTTTTAGCAGCCGAAATGCTTTGCTAAGTTTGGGTCATTGTAGAGTAGTGTTCACTGTTTATGTTAGGTTATTATAAAGAGTACTTGTTGTTAGGTTGGGGTAGTTTTGTCTTGGGTAGTTTTTTTGAGCTCAGCAGTTTTAGGCGGACTCGATGTTATGTTAGGTTAGATTTACTTTTAGGGAGTACTTTTGGTTATATTAGGTTAGGGTTACTGTTGAAAAATACTCTCACATAAACCACCCGAAGTGTGACCTCCAGATTTCGTTCAAACGGTATCTTTTAGAAAGAGTAGCCAATTCTAAGATATCTGAATTTTAAACTTGATGGAAGTGGTCACTGGGTCCAGAGTAATCGGGACCCAAAGTTTCCTTCAGTGTTAATTTTGCATTCAAAACGCCATAGACCTGTGCCATTGTGGGCTCTATTTTTGGTTGACCAGCGGTGCTTACACCTGTGAGTAGACTCACCGGCCATTGACCAATAAGATTCGTGTTGCATTTTGAATGCTTTTATCTAACAAAATTTTATAAATAACACAACCCTAACCTCAATTGCGAGGCGGCCGAAGTTTTCAAGATTTCCATTACAAAAAACTGGGTTAAATTCTACTAAAAAGTGTTGGAAACCGTCAACAAACAAATACAAGATTTAGTAATTAACAATAACTTCAAGTAAACTTCATTTTTAGTGACTACTAAAGATAAACACTTCACTTCATTAGCTTGACATCATTCTACAACTTATCTACTAAAACTCTCTCATTTGATTGGCATTCTACACAAGTTTTACAATTTGAGTTAGAGTTATGTTAGTCACTAAACTCCTCTAACTGGAGTTATCTTGTTACCTCAACGGCTTTTGGCTACCTCGCAGTTCGAGTTAGAGTTTTGTTATTTTTTAAATTTTCTCAATTGAAATTTGCTTGTTAGCTCGGCGGCTTTTGGCCGCCTTGCAATTGAGGTTAGGGTTGTGTTATTTATAAAATTCTGCTAGATAAAAGCATTCAAAATGCAACACGAATCTTATTGGTCAATGGCCGGTGAGTCTACTCACAGGTGTAAGCACCGCTGGTCAACCAAAAATAGAGCTCACAATGGCACAGGTCTATGGCTTTTTGCATGCAAAATTAACACTGACCGGAAACTTTGGGTCCCGTTACCTGGGCCCAGTGGCCCCCTTCCTCAAATTTAAATCAATTCTTAAATTTTGGGTACTCTTTCTAAAAAATACGTTTTAACAAAAAACTGGGGTCCAAAATTCGGGGGGTTTACTGCATTATATTTTTTAGGGTTTTTTTTAGTACCCCCAGTTTATTGATTAAATTATTTTTTTGGGGGTTTCACGCTGGGTCACCGCTTTTTTGGGGGCTTTTTCTGTTATCCCGGGCGCCCCGGCAAAATTTTCTGTTTTTGGATTTTTTGGGCCAAGACAATTTTTTTGGGGGGGACTGGCTCTGATATTTAAAAAAGTCATTTTTCAAAAAGGCTTTCCCAATTTCAAACTTTTCAATGCTAATTTATTTTTTTTTTTTGGGAAAATGTCTTTTTTAAAAATTTTTCCCAAAAATTTTTTGTAAAAATATTTTTTTTAAAATTTTTTTATTAATGTTCCCCCCACAAAAAACTGATACTGGTCCAAAAAACACCTTATTTCCTGAGATTTATGCCAAAAAACTCGCGGGAACGTAACTTTTCACCCGGGGGTTACGCCCGTGATAGCAAAGCAGAAAAAAAAGTACAACAAACAAAACAGATAACTTTCAGAAGTTTCCTTGATTCGCGTAAATTGGATCATATATCCTTGTTGTTCGGTAAGTACCGCCATTTTGTTTCCAGGTGAATCATAGCTTTCAGTTGAGTTTAAAGATTGTTTTTTTCTTTTCCAAAAGCACAACCTTTTGTTTTGCAGTTATAAAACTCAGGACGCTGGTGCGCCTTGTTAGTTCGAGATGATTCTTTCAATCGTCCTCTTGATGAAGTTGGGCTTCTCGCCCGGCTGGACTGGTAGCTAGACAAGTCGCCGAAAGGACATCTGGTCGAAACTTTTTAGGCTCCACCCAGGACAAGTGGTCGAAATTTTAGGCTCCACCCAGGACAAGTGGTCGAAATTTTTAGTCACGGACTTAGCCGCAGTGAATGAGTCATGTCAAGGGAGAGTGCGCTATAAGCGCAGCTACGGCTTCACTATCGTAAATAAAGTCAAGCGCGTGCATGCAGAAACAGCGCTTTAAGGGAAAACTGAACTGAGGTGCCCTTATACTGCTTTCACTCTTTTTTGGCTGGCGTATAACTTACAAGGAAAACAGAACTTTATCATTAAAATATCAGTCATTTAAATTGAGTAATTAGGTAAAGATAATAGGGTCTAAAGTAACCTAATCGAGAGTACTTCCCAACAATAACCCTAACCTAATATAACAGCGAGGCCGCCGAAGGCGGCCGAGCCAACGGGAACACCCCAACAATAACTCTAACCTAATCGAGAGTACTTCCCAACAATAATTCTAACCTAATATAACAGCGAGGCCGCCGAAGGCGGCCGAGCCAACGGGAACACCCCAACAATAACTCTAACCTAATCGAGAGTACTCCCTAACAATAATTCTAACCTAATATAACAGCGAGGCCGCCAAAGGCGGCCGAGCCAACGGGAACACCCCAACAATAACCCTAATAATATCGAAACCACCGAAAAAGGCTGAGTCAATGCTCACTCCTCAACATGAGCCTGAACCCCAATTGTTTGGCAGCAAAAAACTTTTACCGCCGAACGAGTAATCAAGTGGTGTTTAGTAATGAATGAATCTAAAGCAATCCAGTAAATAGTGCTTACTCAGTTGCTCTGCCACCAAGCGAGGAGGAGAAGGGGGAGGCTTGCTTCCTGGGACAGGCCCATTGGTCAGCCGCCAGCACCTTCGGGTGTTCCCGATGACCTATCCCCAAGCCCCCCGCGACCCCAGCTTGTCTTGAGGATCAAATCTGGTCTGTAAACCGGGGCTCGACCAGGGCCTCCTCCCCTGTATACAGGGTAGCAAAAGTAACTTTTAGGGATGGTAGTGAGTAATGAAAAAAAAACTCATTTGCTCTGCCAGTTTCGACCGCCTATCAATTGAGGTTAATGTTATTGTTGGGGAGTTCTCTCGGTTATGTTAGGGTTATTGTTGGGGTGTTCCCGTTGGTTCGGCCGCCTTCGGCGGCCTCGCTGTTATATTAGGTTAGAATTATTGTTAGGGAGTACTCTCGATTAGGTTAGAGTTATTGTTGGGGTGTTCCCGTTGGCTCGGCCGCCTTCGGCGGCCTCGCTGTTATATTAGGTTAGAATTATTGTTAGGGAGTACTCTCGATTAGGTTAGAGTTATTGTTGGGGTGTTCCCGTTGGCTCGGCCGCCTTCGGCGGCCTCGCTGTTATATTAGGTTAGGGTTATTGTTGGGAAGTACTCTCGATTAGGTTACTTTAGACCCTATTATCTTTACCTAATTACTCAATTTAAGGTGAGAGTGAGTCGAATTTTCCATTATTGGTCTCTGTTTATTCCTATATAAGTTGTCATTTTTTTTGGTTAAATTCTTGATCTGCGTTGTGGAGCAGCTAAAATTGCAGTTTTTTGCGTTTGAAATAAAGTTAAACGAGCTAGCGGAACCGGTTGGTGATGGCTTTAAGGAAAATTCGGTGTACTTTTAGTTTTACAAACTATTGAAGTTGCCAAAATATAAATTTTGCATTTTTTTAAGTTCATTTGTTTGTAAAATAAAAGTAACCGAAATTCTCCTTAAAGCCCACATACGGTCCCTTCGCCTAGCTCTTTAACTTTATTTTAAAGCAAAAACTGCATTTTTAGTGCTCCACAAGCTGAGATCAAGAATTTAACAAAAATGCAATTTATTAGGATAATACAGAGCCTAGTTGAGAAAATTCGACTCACTCTCACCTTAAATGACTGTATTTTAATGAAAAGTTCTGTTTTCCTGTAAGTTTACGCCAGCCAAAAAGAGTGAAGCAGTATAGGGCACCCAGTTCATTTTCCCCTTAAAGCGCTGTTTCTGATGCACGGCTTGACTTTATTTACGATAGTGAAGCCGTGCTGCGCTTTTAGCGCACTCTCCCCTTTACATGACTCATTCACTGCGGCTAATCCCGTACTACAAATTTCGACCACTTGTCCTGGGTGGCCTAAAAGTTCACCACTGTCCCGGGTGGAGCCTAAAAATTTCGACCAGATGTCCTTTCGGCGACTTGTCTGACAACGCTGGACTTGTGTTCATCTTTTACCTTTTTTTAGTGATACCTTACCTTTTACATCCCAAATGGATTCATTAACCAATCTCATTGAAGTAATTGCAATTAATGATACGGACGAATAGAGTGGATGTAAAAAGAAGAAGAATCCCAGGATGAATCGGAAGACTTTTTGGCTTTGTCCATCAAGTCCAGTCTGGCGAGTTAGCAAGAAAGAATGACGTCAAGATTAAAGTAGAAATTGCTGAAACTGGTTTTGGCTTTTAACTTCTAACATGTTTTTTTCGTTCTTAGTCTGATTTTATATCTTCATTTCAAGTAAAAAGTCCAAATGAAAAAACGTTGCCTCAGATGTAAGAATGACAGATGTATATTTTCTACATTCAAGTAATCCTTTATCATTTGATTTTAAGGAAAAATTTTCACTTTACAAAACGAAATATGTGCTTTGAAATGATAAATAAAGCTAGTAATAGCACTCTTCCAACTATAAAACCTGATATCAGTGGAAAGAAGTTCAACTTTATGAATTTGCTTTGTCCTATCTGCTATGTATTCGATTGCCCGATGCACAAAAGTAACTGTATTTTTTTGTTAATGCTTTTTAATTGTAAAACTTTTCATTCTTTTCAGAACATGAAAGTTTTCAGACTCCCGAGCAGACACTTTCAAACGAAGACGAATCATCTTTGATTACGGAGCCTTGTGGGAAGGACTGTTTCGTAAATATCCGCAATGACAATCCACAAGCCAACTCAGTCAAGCTGGACGCGGGTACCCAAGAGATGCTTGAACTGCTTATCCCAACATTTAAACGGGCCTACTGTAGCATAGTACCAGTTTTGGGAAGACCCGAGTGCACTTGCAAGGATGTGTATCTCTTTGATGTTAATTTGCGGAAATGCAAAACGGAATCATCTTTAGATGCTGCTGATTCCATTACAGTCAAAGTCGATCAAAGCTCCACAGTGCCTAAAACTCGTCGAAAAAGTTATCAGCGATACATGTACTCAATTAGTTCGCGGCGTTTTGGTAAAGAATCATCTCGTGACTTTGCCCGTTACTCCTGTAGCCACCCGGGAAAAAATTGCAATGATGATGAGGCGAACTGTCCATGTTATCTTCTGGGTAAATCAACAGTCATTTAGTTATTAGTTTTCTAAACTTACAATTTATTTCTTTGTTTCCTAACAGCTACTCCTTGTGAGAAATCGTGCTTCTGTCCAGTGGACTGTCGACAACGTTTCATAGGGTGCTCGTGCAAGGGAGAAGGCCCCAGCTGCTGCTCCAGTAAAGCCTGCCTGTGCTATGATTCCGGCCGTGAGTGCGACCCAGATGTCTGTACCTCTTGCGGAGCTGACAACGCCGAAAGTAAAAGCTGCTTGAATGTGGCCATTCAAAGGGAACTGAGCAAGTCTCTCAGTGTGAAGCCTTCCAGTGTCCACGGTTGGGGGGCCTTTGCAGAGGAGACAGTGGAAAAGGGCGACTTCATTTGCGAGTACATCGGCGAGCTCATCACCAAAGACGTCGGCGAGAAGCGTGGAATTAAGTACGCTGAACTAAAGTCCAATTACATCTTCAGTTTGGATAATGGTAAGAAAAATGGCCGGAACTTCTTTCGACTGCTACTTTTTTTGTTATCAAATCCCCTTTTTCAGAGCACGACATTGACGCTACTGCGATTGGAAACGAGACTCGATTCATCAATCACGCAACAACGCAAGCAAACTGCTGTTCAATGATTAAGTTTGTCAATGGCGAAAATCGAGTTGGTATTTACGCATCCAAGCGCATTGAAGAGCACAGTGAGCTGTTCATGGATTACCGTTATGACGATTCGGACACTGAAATCTATGGCTTTTCTAAATACTAAAATTTTCCAATGACATTGAAAATAAAATCTGTAGCTGAAAAGAGGCTCCATTAACTACAAAGGGGTTTGTCTGGATAAAGACTGTCAACTGCGTTAAAAGTAGATTAGATGACTTTGATTGATGTTTTAAAACTAGTCCGACAGAGTACTAAGTTTACTTTTGGCAGCAACTACTTTTCAATCTGACTGACAAGGCCGATAACATTTGGATCGACACTTGACGCTCTAATCGAGAAGATTTAGATTAGCAGCACTTGAAGTGTGCTGATGATGCTGTTGCTGTGGGGCTGCTGCTGCACCGACTGCCGACTGTCACCCAAAGTATCCATTTGCCGGTTGGCTATAAATGCGCGGTTGACTCTCTTCTCCGAACACACACACCTGAACATAGCTCACATAGAAGAGGATGCATCTTCAAGCTGGTCTCACTTTTGCCTTTCTGGCCGTCGTGCTCGCCGCCGACCGGCCACTCGACGTGGGCAGCTACCTGACGAAGGAACAGGAGCACCTCGACCAGGAGTTCGTGCACTGCGCCAAGCCCACTGACGGCGACAACATCTACAAGTACAGCATCGCCCACCTGAACGCCTCCCAGGGCGTCATCGACTTCGCCAAGTTCAAGGGCAAGCCGCTGTTGATTGTCAATGTGGCCACCTTCTGCCACTCCACCCTCGAGTACCCGATGTACAATAAGATTGTGGAGAAGTACGGCGACAAGATCGCGCTGGTCGCCTTCCCCAGCAACAACTTTGCCAACGTAAGTGCTCTGCTCTAGTTCTTCTCTTTTATAGTTTCTGAAACTGATAAGTCTCTACCTTTCAATTGTTACAGCAAGAGCCCACTGACAACGCCACCGAGCTGTACAACGCCATCAAGTACGTTCGACCGGGAGGAGGTAATCTTTATCTGTTTATAACTGCCTTTTTCAAGTCTTTAACTCTAAACATACTCTTTCAGGATTCGTGCCCAAGTTCCCGCTTACCAAGCTGATCAGCGTTAACGGAGAGAAGGAGCACGAAATTTACTCCTTCCTGAAGGTGAGTGACTTTTTTACTTTCTAAAATTGCCGAACAACTTTAGCCTAACGTTCTCTTCTCTCTCTCTTGTTCCCACCAGCGCTCGTGCATCTCCACTCGAACCACCTTCAACCCGGAGTCGTACCTCCTGTACTCGCCCAAGAACGCTCGTGACATTCGCTGGAACTTTGAAAAGTTCCTGCTCAACTCTCAGGGCCAAGTGTGGAGGCGATACGACCAGCTGTACACTGCCGATAAGATGCATGCCGATATCGAGCATTTGATTGCCGAGGCGGGCAAAACACACTCTTCATAAGAATCTTTTTTATTGATTATCTTCTTATACATTAAATTGAGTTATTGAAGTTTATGCAACAGCGAAAGCGTTAAGATGGTTGTTGAATTTTATTACTTGAGTCTTTACAAATCTTTTTCGTACTTCAAGAAGGAACCAGTGAAAGTGACTCTTCCAAGTGGGGCTACTCCGAATGGCTTGGAAAAGTGTTCTGATAAGATGTAGCAGTAGATGAAAGCCTGTGAAATGGCACAAAAGCGACAGTCTTTCAGGTAAAGGTGAAAATCGCACAAATCAGTGTAGTCATATAAGCTTCCCTTTTTGAAGGCGGAAAAGGCGTCAGAATCATCGAGATTGGTCACTGGGATGTGACTGAGTAAAAACTGGTAGAGCGTTCGCAGGCTAATAAAGTTGATTTTCCATGCGAGATTCAGCTGATGCATGTTCGACATCGTTTCTAACCATTTGAATGTGCACCGAATCTTGTCCATTTCGTCGAATTCGGCAAATATGTAAGCAGTCTTTTTTCCATTAACATCATAAGTGTGAGTGAATGCATAAATGTCGGCTACAACTTTCTTGATGTCTGGGAAAATGTTGGTTGCGTAGTAAGGAATCTCATGATCGGCGAACTCAATAACGTCTGGAAGCTCATCTAAAAGTTGTTACAGAAAAATAATCATTGCCAATTGAAATTAAAATACACCAACTTACGATCAGGAATGGTGCCAGATGGATCGATAAGAGCGTGGTACTTTTCTAGAATGCCATCTTGAAATGAAAGCTTAGTCATTCCGATTTCAGCAGGAACGCAATCGTCGGCTTTCTTAAGAAAAGTATTGCATGATGCAATACAGTACGGAAAGGTGATGTATTCACTTCCGACACGCCAAGTTAGAGTTTGCATTTCTTCAGGCCCACTTAAAACAGGGTCACGGACGACGGTGAACTTCTTGCCCAGGGAAACGTTATTCTGGTACTCCATCTCGCAAAAAGGTCAGAGTTTTAGAGCTGGAATCGGCAAACGAGAATGGTGCAGCTGCTGCTGCTCGTGTGACAGCCGAGTCATCAGGTTGCATGTCATCTATGTACGGTAAAACGATGCGCTCGGCGAGCAGTGTGCTCGGAGAAAGATCAGTTTTCGTCAAGTCATTTTTGTCAGAGGCCTCAACTGTCCTTCTAAAAGACCATGGATGAAAGTAAGAAAAACACATCTTTAAGATTGGAGGAGTTTCGCAATGAAATGAATCGACAACGGGAGGAGATAAAGAAGACGCTGTGCCGGCAAATAGATCAGTCCTTTGAGACTTCGTCTGACAATCTGCTGAACAATGTGGCAAAGTTTGTGAGCGGTGTAAAGCTCAATGAAACAATCCAGTACAAGCCACCGTCAACTTCTTCTGATCAATATGGTAAGTTATTTGCTTCATTCTTATACAGCTTTGTTTTGTTATAACTTTGTCATTTTTAATCAAGGTTCGAGGAAGCGATCGACTCAGCCACAGAATCAATCTGTGCATCGCAAAAAAGTGCCTCCCCCTTATCTTCCTTCTGTTGTGCCTTCAAACATCGATTATAATCCACGGGTTGATCTGACTTTTGCTCCTCGAGGTAATCCCCAAATGATTCAGCAAATGACTCCGCAATCCGCAATCCAAGTCGCTCCACGAGTTGATCCTCGTTATGATCCTCGTCAAGAATCGCGTTATGACCCTCGATTAGATCCGCGTAATGACCCTCGTTTAGATCCTCGCCAAGATCCACGTTATAATTCGCAAAACAATCAGTTCCAAGCTCCTTTTCGTCAAAGTCTTCCGCCTCTTGGCTCTCAAAATCCATACAACGATCCACGACTTGATCCGAGCTGTGACCCGCGACAGGCTTCATTTGATCCACGAAGCTATCGCGACAATATGTCAATGAACTTTGGGTCCGGCCTACCTGGTGTTCCATATCCTTCAACAACTCGTCCACAAAATGTAAACTCGCAGTATCGTGATATGGCCCATCAACAGCAGCAGTACTTTATGCCACCACAGCACAACCCTTAAATCTACAGGCTCATGGACCTTGGATCTTTCTCCTGAGACATTTCCTCATTGTACTCTTCCTTTTAAGCCTCTTTCTCAGCTTTTTTCTCGTCAGTGTTCATCTTTTCGGAATTCTTGCGCTCAATCTCTCTTTCAATTTCATCAGCAGTCATAACATAGGAGCACATTTCTTTACATGTTTTTCCGCTCATAAAGCGAGCCAAAGTTTTGGCGTTGTGGGATTTAGGATTTAGGTGTTGTAGAAAAAAGCACAAAATTGCCAATTTAAAAATTGTATTTTTCACTGATTACTTTACTACCTGAATAAAAACTGTTGCCAGCAGATGGCGTAAAACTCTGACATGTGTTGATTTTTCCCGCTTTTTTTCGTCTGTTATTGTTTTGCCTGTTGCTGCTGCAGCCTGTTTTTTTCCTGCGCCAAAATCAGTTTGGACCTTTTTTGACAAACTTGCGCATCAAACACACCTCTCTTGCACCTTGTGTCTGCCAGCAAAACAAGGTAGTCACTGTGTGAAGACTGTTTTCTTTGTGTCGAATTGTGTTGCTGCCATTCTCGCAGTATGCCATTTGGAGACTCCATTCCAACGGACGGTCATTATGAGGATGATGAAGAAGAGTATGAAGACCACGGGGCGGAGGAGGAGGAAGAGCAGAACGGTCACGCCGCCGACGAGATATCCTTTCGCGACACGAAGAGCGACCAGGTGCTCTCCAGTCAGGTGGTGGCAGTCCTCAGCGAACTGGGCCACTACAATCGCGTCACCAACACCTACCAGCTCAATCAGAACGACGCCAACGCCTGCCTGCGCGATCTGATTCGATTCCTCCGCAATGATGGCGCCAACTTTCTGGTTCGCCGGCAGATGGGCATCTCCAACATCGTCAACAATGACCTGCTGCCCATTGTGGAGCAGCACACCGTCAACGTGGACACCGGCGCCATCACCGAGGCGGGCAAGTCGATCATGGACAAGACCATCCGCCTGCTGGTCGATCTAACCAATCCCACCATGTTGCACTACAAAAATCAACAAGTACCAAAGGAGGACAAACACGAGGCAAAAATTTACCTGGAGCTTCAAGAGTTGCTCTTTCGCTACAAGGTGTCCTTTGCGATGCACAAGCGCTTCTGGATCGTCCTTTCCAAGCACTTGACGCGAATTCTCGCTCTTGATGAGTCTGAACGGCAGGTATGTTTGCTTTTAACTGTTCGATTAATTTCATTTTTACCAGCAATCATCCTCTACTCTACTTGCCTAGGTTGAAGATGGCTTACTCTTTGAGCGGATCATTGTTTTGATTCGTAACGTCCTGCACATTCCAATAGTGGACAGCTCAACGTTGATCGACGACGATGTCACCGTCCAGGATCGTATCATTGAGCAGCTGCATCAGTCAAATGTTCTCGACATTCTTCAGTTCATGATTCAAGGGGAAGAGCATCGTGACTTTTGTTTTCATTTGGTGGAAATTATCTTTCTGATGCTGCGAGAGCAAAACGCCGAGTTCCTGGCAAAGTCCGTTGACGGCGACCCTCTGGCTTCGAAGCACCTGGACAGCATTACTCGAGAACAGCTGCTCGCCTCCTCCGGGCGAAGTCAGTACGAGCGTGAATACGATCGACGGGAAATTGATGAGATTCGCGAGCGAGACCGCCAACTGTCCGCCGACGTATTGGCCATGGCAAAGGCGAAAACGGGAACCTCTCGGCTGGCCCGTCCAACCTACGTCGTGAAGAACTTGAAGTCCATCTCCGACCACGACATTATCTGTCACCAGCCCTTCCTCAATCCCGAGGTGGAGATTGACTTCAACAAGAACAAGTCGGCGAAGATTCGGCCACGCAATCACCGGCCCATGCAGGAGAACATGGACAACTCTGACGCCCTCGGTGTGCAGCGAGTTCACCGCTCCAGTCGCAAACTGCGCCTCATTCTGCACCAGTTCTGCGACAACTTTCTCTCCGAGTGCTACAACGACTTCATGCTGACGCTGCGCTCCAATCTCAGTCGCGGCAGTGCCATGGACAACGACGAGACGTACTACCTCTGGGCGATGCAGTTCTTCATGGAGTTCAACCGCTGTCGGCCGAAGGCTTCCGCGGAGGACCGGTACCGCCACGT
The DNA here is from genome assembly GCA_024499935.1 of Tyrophagus putrescentiae. Classification (NCBI taxonomy): domain Eukaryota; kingdom Metazoa; phylum Arthropoda; class Arachnida; order Sarcoptiformes; family Acaridae; genus Tyrophagus; species Tyrophagus putrescentiae. The sequence continues at coordinate 4,358,043 of JAMZRA010000001.1, read as the reverse complement.
GTACCAGACGCTGGCCACCTCCACCTTTCACTACCTGCAGACACTGGTGGACAACTACATTGACCACCTGGCGCAGAAGAAGCTCTTCAAGCTGGAGCTCGGCGACTGGGCGAAGCGGCTGCACTGCGCCCTGCGCAGCTACAAGGAGATGCTCTTCTCGCTGTCGGCCATTGAGCGCCTCGGTCTTCCGGAGGCGGCCAAGATGTGCCACCGAATTAAGCAGGACATCTTCACGGAGCCGGACTACCGCGAGCTGCTGCTGAAGCTGCTACTCTGCTACAACGAGGAGCGAATGTCGAAGGCCTACCTGAGAGACCTCATCGAGACGAATCACATCTTTCTGAAGATGCTGGAGTACCACGCAAAGATCAGCTATGACTTCAAGGTAAGGGGTGTTTCCTTGATGTTGGCGTCACAGACAACCGACTGAACTTGTATTAATTTTTTACTTTTCAGATCAAAGTTAAGAGCACTAGACGGAAGAGGTCTAAAAAGAATGCAAAGAAAGGAGAGGATGCTGAGAAGACAGCTCGAATGAGCCGGCCGAATCTGATGTCCCAGTTAACCCGGAAGAGCTGTGGATTGAACTTCTCGATGAGGTCTCCAAAACACTGAACGCCGAAAAGCTGTCGGAAGAGTCGGTCATTGGCACTTTTGAGGAGTTGCGCGAGCTATTTGATCCGCTGAACGGCGCCAACATTGAGGACCAAAAGCTCGGCTCAATGAGGCGAATTTGCGGTCTTTTACGGCAAAAGCAAGTGGAACCGGCTGTACGGCTGTTTCGTGAAACTCGCAATGTTCTGAGCGGACTGGACGAGGAGAACACCTTTGGAGAGTTTGACATTCTGCCTGAGGACGAACTGTTGGCGCTTAATGCAATCATGATGACGGATTTTCCGGAGGAGGAGAAGAAGAAAAACGTTCAGGGAGCTGATGGCGATGAAGACGGCGGAGATGAAGAGGAAGAGGAGGAGGAGAATGCTGTTCACGTTAAAGAGGCGACATTTACCATTGAGGACACGGTGAAGAAGTACGCTCACCCGAATGTGCTCAGAGCGTATCGCCTAATACTGAAGAACTTTCGCGCAAATAGCGTCCTCACGAATCACTCCATCGTTCGAATGTTCGCCCGAGTTGCCGTTGATCTGAAGATGCCGCCCATGTTTTACAACTTTGGCTTTTTCTGGTCTTTGAAAAGATTCTCAGCGATCCAGTGCTCAAACTGAAATCCTCCTCCTCAGCATCGGCGTCAGCGGCACCAACTGAGACGTCGTCATCCACTGAAAAGACGCACAACTCAGTAATCAAAGAGTTGGGCGAGTTTGCGCATTTTATCACTCGGAAGTTCTTCAAGCTGTTGGCTAAATATCCCAACGTTGCCTCTGAGCTTTGCTTCTGTGCAAACACCCGCGATGCGTACTCAATGGAGCTGGGATGGGCTGAAGTGAAGCAAGAAAAAACGAAGAAAGGGCGAAAAGCTGAAAATGGGGACGACGAGCCAGAGGAACCCGTGCTGGAAAACATTGACGAGGATGAAGAGGCTGAAAAGGAAGTCGAGGATGAAGAGGAAGAGGAGGAGGAGAAAGTTCTACAAGTTAAGAAAAAACGGAAAATTGAAAGTCTAGACGATGATCAAGAGGAGAGCACTCCATCTTCTAAGGATTATATCGATGAAGAGAAGGATGAGGATGAGGAGCAGAATGTCTCTCAAATTAAGCGAAAAAAAATGAAGATTTTCGATGACGATCAAGAGGAGGAGAGTGCCTCAGCTTCTAAGGAAAATGCTACTGAAGAAGAGGACGAGGAGGAGCAGAGTATCGCTCAAGTTAAGAAACGACGAGTTTTGATTTTGGACGACGAACAAGAGGAGAGCGCTCCAATTTCTTTGGAAAATATTGAAGTGGTGGTGGAGGAAGAGGAGAGTATCGTTAAAATTAAGAAAAAGAGAGCTACAGTGCTTGACGACGACGAGCCAATAGAAAACGTTGTTCTAACTTCTATGGAAAATATTGACGAGGATGAGGTGGAGGAAGAAGAAGAATTCGGTATCTCTCAAGTCAAGAAAAAAAGAGTGCTGATTTTTGACGATGACGACGAATGAGCATTTTATAAATCTTCATTTTTATAATCTTCTTTAAATTAAATTGTAGTGCCCAATTTTACAAAAAATTTTACGCCAATTGTCAATTTTTAAATACAATTAAAATTTATAGTGTGGAAAAATGATTAGCCATCCAATAAGATAGAGTGATCTTAGTGACTGTATCAGTAATAAAATCCACACGAGCCCTTCTTACTTCACCTAGCAGTTAGTGATCAGTGACCACAGCGAGCACACAAGGTGCTAGCAGCCCAACCACAATTTTGGCCATTGTGGCCAGTGCAGCTCTAAAAAGTCGTTTTTCTGCTATTTACGCAGTACCCCACGACCACTTTGTCCCCAGGCACACCTGAGCACTGGACCACATGTGCAGGACCACGTGTACAGAATCACTGCAATTACTGTGCCACTCTTCAAAACTCATTTTCTCCACAAACTGACCAGCCTTTACCTTTACCGCTGAACCCAACAATGGCACCATCATCACCATCATCACCATCATCACCATCATCATCTACTGTAATGATCCAGCATCTTCCCGAGCTATCGCTGCTCAGCCTCTTCCACAGCCTTCCTTTGCACTACCTGCTTCACATCGATGAGGTGTGCAGTGACTGGGGAAAGCTGAAATTAGAAGCACTTCGTCAAAGAAAGGAACTTGTCATTGTCGAAGAAAAATATTTTTTGGATAAATTTGAATGGCCTAACAATGGTTTGTTCTGGAATCCATTTGATAAACTTATCGATCTGGTGAAAAATGAGGACGGTTCACCGTACATTAAGCGCAAAGTAGGTCTTGACAATCACACCTTGTTCGTCAATTCAATCACGTGCGGCATTGCTGATCAAATCACCAGACTGATGCCCAAGCTGAAGGCGCTTCGAATTTACTACTATTACCTCAACCGGAAAGAGTTAGAACAAATCAACCGTCTGCTCACTTCTACCGTCACCAGCTTGTTGAAGTGAACATTTGCTTTCAGGGGGAAATAAGATCTTCTGAAACATTGTTGAAGTCGCTCTTCTTAATACTAAAGAGCATGACAGCGCTGAAGATTTTGAACCTTGACTTAAATCCGCTTCATTCGGAATATTTGATTTCCGCTGACCTGAGCGTGTTGAGTCGTCTAGAAATTGTAATCTTAAAAGGAATAGAAGAAACGTGTTTTTTCAATCAGCTGAAACAGTACGCAGAAGGAAACGAACGCCTTAAAATACTGTATTTTATTTTTCCATTTAAACCTCTAAATGAATATCTTGCACTTGGTCCTCGAGTCAGCGCGGCGGTTCGAGATGTTCGCTTTACAGAAACGAACCCTCATGCAACCTTTAATTATGACAATTTCAAACGTTTTACTCAACAGTACATTAATCTACAGCATCTGAGGGTTTGGTTTGACAACATCTCATTGGTTCAGCTCACAAAGGCGCTGGCAACCTCTTGCAAAAAACTAGTTTATCTGACTGTCAAGAGCAGATTTGACGAGATGGCCCTTTCTGAGCTGGAAAACAGCTTGCCTGTAAACCTGCTACCCGTTCTGCCCAGTTTAAAATTTTAAAGTAAGTAAAAAGTATGAAAAAACTTAATTTTGTATTTAGCTATACTAACATGCTTAATGTTGTTTTTCACAGAATCGGTTTCATTTCACCTAGCCATCGAATTTTTGAGTTGCTGAACATGAACTTGCTTTTTCCTAACGTGCAAGTGGCTGATCTTAAAGTTTGTTATCCAAAGCTATGCACTGACTGCTATGCAGACCAGGAGCCATCTTTGGTTCAGAATGATCCTGAGCAAAAGAAAATTTACTATCGCCAAGCCCACACCTGTGTTCGTCTGGCTCATTCTTCGTTTGCAAAATTTAGAAAATTGACTGTTCTGTGGACTTTAACTGACAGCGAAAAAATTGATTACTTAAAGAATTACTCTTTCAATCAGGAAACCTTAAAAGAATTTATCAGTTTAGATAAAATTCAGCCAAATTCAAGTGCTGATGATTTTGATAAAAAGTTTTTGCATAGTAATTATTCATTGTTATAAGGCAATTATTCTGATTTTGAATAATGTGTAACTTTAATGTGAGATGATTATACAAATAAATAAAACATTGCAGTTCAAAAACAGAAAGTAATGTACAATTTACAAAATTTACATTCGCAACAACTTGGGGAAAGTTGCCCGACTGGTGTGACACGATTTATATTTTACAGCCAGTGCTTCTTGTACTCCATGTGGTCTTTTCGATCCTCTTTTCGCTCACGGCAGTGCAGAAAGTATATTGCAATAATGAGAAAGACGCACAATATACAGAGGAAAGCTAGTGAGAACATCGAGTAGATGCCCATGTTGATGTACACTCTTTTGTACCAGTTTTCTGGCTGGTCCAGCTGGTAGGGCACAATGACCAGCTTCGAGCCGGGAATGTCCTCTTCCCAGGCCCGCCGGCGAGTTTTGCCGGCGCCATTGGGAATGCTCACCTTCAGATCGCTGACGACATTGAGAATGTCGCCCAGTCTGGAAATTAGAGCGATTAGAGAGAGGTGAGAAGAAGAATGCGGAACAGGAAATGTTAACCGAAACCCAAAACTTACCCAAAGATCATGTATGGAAGCTGAAGTGCAAAGTGCGCAGATTGCGTCAGCTGCGCCGAGCAGCTGTGTTGCGTAGTGTACGGCCCGGCAAAGCAGACATTGGGACCGTGCGGATTGCTGCCCAGTGCCACCTGATCTTTGCCCCTGACCTTCGGACACTGCACATTCTGGTCGCCCTCCTTGTCGGTGCACCGGCCGGTAATGACGGTCACTCGAATGAAGGAGTAGTACAGCCGGTGGTCAATGTAGTAGTCGTAGGAGACCGTCTGCAAGGTGTTCCCCTGCTCCTGGTTGAACTTGGTGAGCAGCAGCACCAGGCGACCATTGTCGTACAGGTCAAAGAGTGACACCATGGCAATCGACTCGGCGTACCTCCCCTCAGAGAGCCAGCACAGTTGAAACTTGCGCTTAAACGGATTGCTCAGCGCTTCGGTGTTGTTGTCCGCCATGTTCAGGTAAATGGCGGCAAAGGTTCTGCCTGACTGGACGTCCACTAGAATGGTGGCAAAGTCAGGGTAGCCGTCGTAGTTGAGGTCGCCGACGCGAAGCGCCACCGGAACGGTGATTTCATTGTAGAAGAAGGACTGCTCCGAAAAGGACAGCGTTCGGTTGTTTGGATTAACGCTGACATTGGCCGGTTCAGGGTCGAGGACGTTGATCCACTGGCGAGTGTCGTGATGCCAGGCCACCAGGCCGATGCTTCGGCAGTCCTTGAAGTTGCCAGCTTTGCTCTCCAGACAGACCGGTATGAGATGGGTCATCTGACCGGCGTAGTTAAAGTCCATGAACGCCGATTGTCCTCGAAGCTTATGTTTAGGATAACTGGAGCAAACTTACAAGTTAAAATAAAGAAAATCGCGTAAGAATAACTGACCTTATGTTTTCCTTCATCGAAAACCCCTGCTCTTCAACGTTGTAAATGTACTTGATTTCCTTCTCTCCAGCCAAAAAGATGTCAGTGTTCATATTCTTTTGGTAGTGTTCTAAATTGAGAAATGCACTCGAGTGCGGTTTGGCAAAAACAAACTCATCGTCGGTGAGATTTTTCAAGCAGATGCCTGAAGGCTTTCGATTTGAATAAGGCGCGGTAACAATTTCTGACTCAGTTACATTGTGGCCTAACCATAAGTAAGTTTTACATGTGCGCGTAGAGACAATAAAGTCCATGATCATGTCGCCATTGTAGTCTGTGCAGAAGAAAGTTAGTAAAACCGATGAGGCAATAAGTAAACAAATATTACCAAGAACAAATGGCTCTGAAAGTACATCGGTGAGAATATCATTCATATTGGAGCAGTTGAGATCTGTGCTTCCACCTGATGCCAGGTAAATTTTGAAAGTGCCCTTATTAACCTCCTTGACGGTTACCAGCAGGTCAAGTCGGTTCTGTCCGGTGAAATCAGAAGGCACCAAATTGACGATTGGCTCCGAAAAAGGGCACTCCAGTCCAGTCCAGTTGATCAGACAGTCACGGTCGCCAAAGAGGCTAAGCACCGTTTTGCCATCTGCAAAATAATGAACGCGTTTAGAAGTGTTAGAACTGGCACCGAAGTAGGCACTCGGTCACTTACCAGAGCAGTCTTTGCCTTTCATGGCTTGAATGGAGTAGCCGTCGTTTGTGATGAAGAACCTAAAGTGGTGAAACACAAAAAAACGTGTCAGACAGGTTGCTGATCAACTAAAGAGTAATCCCCTCTCCAACATACAAGTCAACAAAATGGTCCGAGTCAAAGTCGCCAAAAGCAGCTGGAATGCCGTTCAGCTTGTCAATCGCAGCTTTCGGCTCAGCGAAGGGGGTGTCCAGAGAGAATGCCTTCTGAGAGGTGGTGGCTGCCACCGCTGCGGCGGCTGCCGTTTCGATGCTGGCCAGGCCTGACTGCGCCTCGGCCTGAGGCAGCAATTGCCGGTCGGGGTCCCTCGAATGACACTGCTTGTCACCACTGCTTCTTGAGCAGTTCACTTCATCGCTGACCACCACAGTATCACAGGTAACGCCAATCAGGAGGAGAAGGGTAAAAGACAACAACAGGAGGACTTTCATGATTACGAATGTGGCGAAATGTTGAGGTAGAAAAGGAGGCAGTGGAGCTGCGGCTGAGCGTGAGGTATTTGAAAACTGTACACCAGCACTGTTGAGGCGGCAGATGTGCCCACAGTGAGCAACTGAACTTGTTGCTCACCTAATTGCCAGCACAGGCTGAATGAGTCAGGTGTTGTCTGCTTGTGTTGGTAGTGGTTCTGGTGGTGGTGCTGGTGGACGGCGATCTGGCACGCGCCTCGATGACTTTCGCTGATTATGACAATCACTGGTTAGCGAGTAGTGTTTAGTTAGGTTGATTAGTGTCAACTGTGACAATTATTCAACGAACTGCCACCAACTGCAGGCAGGTGATGGAAAGAAGAAAAAGAAGACACGTATTTGGGGACAGCAGAGAACGGGAACGTCAAATGGTGTGGCCAAGTTTGCTTTGCATAGATTGCGCCATTATCTGGAGCCTGACGAGTGTGCCATGACTTGCGCAATTCACCCAGATGAAAGCATCACAAACAAAAAGAAGAAATGGCAACCAGTGTACGGCTAACAGAGGTGCTGATGATGATGATGATGATGATGATGATGATGATGATCTTGAAAGATGATGATCAGAGGTACACACAGAGACAAGGGTATCAGGTTGCCCAAATGGTGCACGTGCTGCCAAGAAGAACACACTGGTTTCAGGTTGATGCACTGCTTCAGAAGAAGAAGAAGAGGAAGTGTTCAGGTGTTGAGGCGTACATGTTTGGCTCTGCCATATGGCTCTGCTGTCGCCAATGTAAACAAAATTGTCGTTTTTTTATCAGTCTTCTGGTGGGGAGATACGACGTCGCTGGGCTGTCCTTACAGTTCAGGCTCGCAGGCGCTGATTAGGAAAGGTTTTTCTTCTTTTTTTATCAACGCTCACATTGGCGATTCTTTGGCAGACCTTGATTTGAATGAAAATCAATTGATCATTTGAGAAGCAGTGAAGCAGTCGCAGCACCTGTTGTTCACAGATCGCCCACCAGCCTTAAGCTGAATGAGTGGCTCTGGTGAGCAGAGTACACAACAATTGATCCGATATGATGATGATTCAAGAGGTGATGGTACTGCTGCGGTACTGATGAGGGTGAAAAAGAAGAAAAATACTCTAGCTTCGTAGTGAGCAGTCTGCTCATCGATTGCATTGCCTCCGCATTGGTAGTGTGTGAGAGATGGTGACACATGCACAGACACTGGCACTGGCGCTGGTGGTGTCCTATCAATTGCCATCGCTACCAAACTGACTGCAGCATCGCACACACTCATTACCGCTATGTAATCAGCCACTCCAGAGAGGCAGACAGACAGGCAGGCAGGCAATCTGCCTTTCTGCTAAAAACCACTTGGCAATGTGTGCCGTTACCACATACACACTATTCACTGGTAAAACAATATGCGTCTCAGACTACTGACCTCCTAAATAGTGGCGCTATTTCTACAGCAAATGATATAGGCGTATTCAGAATATTTCCTCATAATTTATATAAAACGTCAGTAGTCTGAGATGCATAAAAACAAGCACTCCACGTTTTCTCTCTCTTCCACTTCACCTCCAAGACTCCTCTTTTAATGACAGGCTTTTTCTGGTTTTCTGTTGTTTTTGGTGTTATTTACGTGTTATTAACAATTTAAATCAAAACAGTGACTTTTATCACAAGTTGTCATAAAAATATTGAAGCTTTAAAGTTTACAGTATGAAAAAATTATGTGACAGTTCTCCAAACTATTGATAATAATACAGTTGATCTTTAAGTTTAAGTGTAGAGCATTGGAAAGCAAGCTTGGTGTGTTTCTTCTCGGCAATCCCGTGATTCTCATCCCTTTCCTTTCCTTTGCAGGCTTTAGAATGAGGATTTGGTAAAGATGATATGCATTGCATCGTGGTCGTTGTAGCGAGCGGTAACTCGGCAGGGATCCGTCCAAACGGTGAACGTCATGTCGCTGATGCCCAGCCAGTTGTAGGGAATTCGAGCCTTGTCGGCAGCTCGCTTGATGAACTGGTTCACGGGGAACTGCGGAGAGACGTGAATGGTGCGATACGCCTGATGATCAGCTGGATTATCAGTGCTCCAGCCGGGCTTGAAGGAGTCGTACAGCGTTTGAGCGAGCGCCCACTCAAAGAGTCGCATTCGCTCTTCGGAGATGGCGAACGGCGAAGCAGCCTGTCGACGATCACGGGCTGAGGTGGCCGGGTTGTGCACATAGTCCGAACGGATCTTCACTAGGGCCACGATCCATTCGGTGGCTGCCTTCACTTCGTCGCACACTGGACAGAGCATAGTTTTACTACGAATGACACGGGAGCTGAAAAGTCAGAGATGAGAGGGGACTGACAAGACGTGGTTGAAAGAAGTGATAAACACAATCGAGTAAAGACAATTAGTCTTACTTTACCGATACTACTGTGGCTGGTCTGGTAGTGTCTTGTGATGGCGCGGACTCGAACCACACTGTCGAAGCTGATGAGCTGCACTGTACACACTACCACCGCGACTTAACACAACAAGGTTTAATTCACATGTGACGCGTTGGTGAATCAGTCGTGGTCGCTGGATGTGGTGTGGTAAGGTCGAGACTAGATACCATCACTCACTCTAACGATTTACTTTCTCACTATTCTTTTACTTCTCTCCTCTTCTCTCTCTCACTAAATGTCAGATGTGAAGTATTGTCGCCTGTATGTAAAACTCACCCAAGTCAACTGGCCCTCAATTTGAGGCAGACTGAAAGCTGAATGAAACAAACACAGTCCGATTTCGACATGCGTGTGTGCTACGTATTTTTACTTTTTTCGACTATTTGTTTGTCAACTTTTCTACACTTTTCTTCGTTCCCTCTACCCTCGGCAAACTCTGCTCGGTATCAAACAGTAGACAAACACTTGACTGAATGTCCACCAAGTGCCCTGATCCACCACCACCTCCACTTTCTCAATTCCCTGATGATTTACAGTGCCGTCTGTAATCTCCTTAAGCTCTTTAAGCTTTTTCTGAAATCTTCTTTTCCCAATTGATATCTAATCGCCATCCCCTACTCATATCAGCACATTTTTCCGGGGCTTTTGTGCTCGCCACCATATGTTGAGCACACACATCCGTTGTCTGGGCGCACTTTGCAGCCGCTGCACATTCGCTCTATTGCACCCCCTGCTGCACTTGGGTGAGTCACTCCTTTTCGTCGTCCTATCAGAAAGACGCACTAATCGGTGAAAGCACTGTTACGATAACTCATTTATTATTGTGTCGTAAGCTTTCCTTCTTGTATGCTCGTTTCACGTGAACACATGTTTGTTTTGTTGTTATTTAAATGTCGCCTAAATTGGAGAATATAAAATCACAAGTTCTTGATGACGGTCAGAATGAGCGGCTATTCTCTCTGATTGGCAGTAGATGCTTTGTAAATATTTGCTGATAAGCTTTAAATTTTTGTTTTTCTACTAAAATACTGCAAATCTTAACAGACTTTATCAACTGCAGTAGCGCAGCTATCACCGACTGAATCCGATGTTGAACAGGCTGCCAACCAGGGACCAGCAAACCAGTGCTCCACTGTTGTCTGCCTGATTAAAGATTTCACCAGACGATCTTACTTTGTTCAAACTTTTGATTTAAGCGTAAAGATTTGCAACAGAGATGTTGTACTGATAAATTGACTACAATCACTACTTTTGTTTGCAGGCGAATGAACTCCTGTGCGAGATTGACCTGTTAGATGTTTCCAAGTACGAAGAAATTGACTTGCTGCACCATGTTATCTTCAAAAGGGTAACCATTTTTCAAAGCATAATGAGAAATCTTTTAAAATTTTCCACTTTCTTTGTGATAGGCCAAAACTTACAGGCTTCAATTTGAAAGCAAAATTGAAAGCGTGCCATTTTACGACAAAGTTCACGAAATACTAGCAAAGAAAACGAAGAGAAAACCATCAGCAGAGAATACCACTAAAAACGAAAACACAAAAGTTATTGAAAACAGATATGCAAAAATAAGTTCTCCATTTAACTTTGTCCATCTTCAGCACGTTGGCTGGAATGACCAGCTGTCCAAGTTTATGACTACCTATCCTCAAAGCGACGAGGCCATTTCCCCCTACCAGGTAGTCAGTAGAAAATTTGCCGCCTGTAGAGGAGACAATGAAGAAACTGTCAACACTGAAAAACAGCATCATCAGTCTGCAATGTACGCCAATGAAGAGTTTGCCATATACAACAAGGCAGAAATTGCCAGCATCTTCAACATTGAATTCCTCCACAAGTTTGGCCATTTTGAAAAGATTTGTGTGAAAAGTATAGCCCTACCACCTCCACCACCTCCCCCGCCTAGATGACATTGACTGACTAGTAGCCTTTTTTCAAAATTGTTTATTCCAAACTACGAAATCCCGAACAAATTAAAAGTTAAGCGATAACAATCGGTGAGGTGTCGTCGGTCCGGCGGTGCTGGTGCTGGTAATGGAGCTTTGCAGGTTAAAGTTTGCCACAGAGGAGGCTGGTGGCGGCACAGCCGATGCTGATTGATTGAAATTGTGAGTCGAGGCAGAGACATTCGACGGCGGCGGCGGAAAGTGGTGCTGCTGTCTTAGGTGGTGCGTGGTCCCTAGCGGCTGATTGTGATGGCCGGAAGTCTGGTGGTGGTGGACGGCACTGCCCAGACCTCCCACTGAAGGGTTGAACATCTCACTGTGCGGATGATAGTGATGGTAGTGATGTGGAGCTCCAGCACTCAGCGAAGATGAACGTGTGCTGCTGCCTGAAGAGGCGGCTGCTTGAGCTGCGCTGTCCACCTCATCGGCGGCAGCTGCAAAGCTGGAGTTGTTCCGCACTGAACTGTTTCTGCTCTGACTGGCAGAGGAGGAGGTAAAGTGAGACACCGGGTTCAGCGGGTGAGTGCTGCTCGAGTACGTCACTGATGTTTGCGAGGGTGGTGGGTGTGCATGCGGGTAGAAGGCAGGATGGGTGGCCGGGTGGTACTGGTGCGAAGAGTGGGCGCCACTGCCCGGTGCTGCATTTTGGTAGGAGGAGACACTGGACGCGAATGGATCCACCACTAGTGGAGGAGCTGCCACTGACTGAGGCAGAGAAGATGATTTAGATGCTGAGAGCTGGCCGATTTTGGGCAATGCACTGTTGGAGATTAACGGTGCACTACTAGCGACGGCCATTGAGGACGCTGATGAGCTGGCGTGAGATGACTTGCCACTTTTTGCAGTGGAGGATAAAAACTCCGAGGTGCTGCTTGCGTAAGCACCCGGCGACGAGCTCAGCGTAGAGTCAGGCAAAAGGCAGCCGATGTTGAAGTTGGTGATGTGACTAGAAGACGACTGGTGGTGGTGGTGAGGAGGGTACATGGGTGGATTGGGAAAGTTGTGCCGAGAATGGGTCGATGAGCTGGAGCTGGCAGATGGCTGGTAGCTGCTGCCACTCGTTCCGCCGCCGCTGCTCGTGGCAGTGGGCGGCATGACAAAGGTGTGACTCGCCTGCGGCTGAGGTCGGAAGATGGGATAGTTCACCAGCTGATTATGATCGCTTAGGTCGGCATGGGAGGAGGAGGAGGACAGTGTGGGGTCATTTGCTGTCTCGTAGGAAGATCGGTTATCGTAGGAAGGCGGTGGCAGCTGGTCAGACGGCTGACTTGGCGTGAAAAAGTTAGAGTACGATGAATGGGGAAAGGGCTGGTGAGAGTGGTGGTGGTGGGGATGGGCGTGAGAGTGAAAGGATGGCGGAGCAGTGGAGGAGGCGGTGGTGGTGCTCATCACCGAAGACGAGTGACCGGCTGTCACCGAGGTCACCGACAGAAATGTCATCGGGTCGGTGATGATGGCTGGAAAGGCAGGGAACGAGGTGGCAGCGTCGTTTGTCAGCGACGGTCGATGTGACGGGTGTGTCGGTGTGTGACTGTGGTGGTGGGCATGGTGGGTGTGATGGTGAGACCTGGAGAACAGGTTGGCTGATGCACTAGCCGTTGAGCCGCTCATGTGATTCGAGGCCGCCTGTGAAAACTTTGGATCGGTCCCAGCACTGGTGGAGGAGGTGGCTGCTGATGCAGAGCTCAGCTTGGTAGTGCTTTTCTTTGAACTGGCTGCACTTGATTTAGTGCTGCGGGTGTTTGAAGCAGACGTTGAGGTGGTGGATGCCTTTGCTGAGGTGGTGGACTTTTGTTTGCTGTAAGAGGATGTACTTGCTGATGAAACGGTGGTGTTTGCCGCAGTACTACTATTACTACGGGACGCATTTGAAGTAGCCCTTGAAGTAGCTGAAGAGGCGGCCGCTGAGACGGAGGATCGAGGAAAGTTGTCTACGATTGATGATCCGTTTTGTTGGTGGCTGCTGCTGCTCTGATCGTCAAGGTTGGCCAGCGAGTATGATCCAATGGAGTTTAGCTCAGGAATGAAATTGAATGCACTCGAGGGGTTCGGTGGTAGCGATTTATGAGAAGTTGACCCGAACACTGCATTGGGAACGGATGTATCAAAAGAAGTTGGCGTCGTTGACAACAGCGAAAACGGCGCAGGCACCTGATTAGCAAAGAGCACAGAGCTCGCATTGGCATTGCTGTATGACTGAGAGCCGCTAAATGCATTCGTCGAAACTGCTGAGCTGTGACTTGCTGCTGAGGGCTCATGTGGCCAGGAAGATATAACCAGAGAAGACTGCATCAGCTGATTGTCAGCAATGCTTGGATCGAATAGATTTGGAGTCGTCGCTGAGCTGGAAACGCCAAGAGCTTCAATATTCTCAAACGGTTGATTTCGCTTGGAGCAAAGCGAAGAGACTGACGAATGACTGAGATCAAAATTGTGCTTTTCAAGTGTTGAATTACTTGATGAGGTAATGATAGGACTGCTGTTGCTCATTAGCGAATCCTTGACGGTAAAACTAGGCACACTAGGCTGCTGTTGATGGTAGGCTAACGTGTGATCTGTTGGATTGTTTGACTGCTGGGACTGCTGTTGGTTGAGATTACTTCTCGATTCTGTAAGAATAAAGAGTGTGTAAAGTCTTAAAATAAAAAGTTAAAAGAAAAACATACCAGATGTATTCAGTTGGCTGGAGTTGGTTTGAGATTCGCCTGGTAGCTGAAGTAAACTTTCAGTCGAGTAGTTACAACGATTGGAAGTTGAATTAGTCAGGACTGCTTTCTCTGCGGCTGACTGGCCGGTGTTCGTCGGCGTTGCTATTTGAGAATCGTTCGAGTCATCTTCAACTTGGTAAATGGTTACCGGAGATGTTGATGGCAACATTTTGCTCCTAGTGCCAGGTAAATCTGCTTTTTCAACATTGGTCGTGTTGGAATTCACTGACTGCTGACTTGTAGAGTTGCCCGTTGGCTGTCCCGAATCACTTGTTTTGGTCTTTTTGTTCGCCTCTATGGATTGCTCTTCAGAAGCTGAACTTCGTTTTCCGACTTGCTCTTTGTTTTCTACTGATTTTCTGTTATCCAAGGTACTTTCATTATGTTCAGTGGCACTGTTGTTCACCGTGTCATCAGAATCGTCCTCTTCACATCGTTCAATGGTTGTTGTTAAGGAGGAAGGTTCCTTTGACGGTCGTTCCGGTGGTTTGCTGTTTGTCAAAAATTCCACATTACCCTTTTCATTTTTTTTCTTTGCTTTAGTAGATTTTTTGTTTACATTTACTTTGTTATTATTAGAACTATCTTGATGAACCAAGTTTGCAGTGGAAGTTTGTGAAGTGCCGGGGGCCGAAGTGATGTTGGTGTTTAGAAAAACATTTTGGTGATTGTTTGGAAAAACTGGCGCCGAGCAAATCATTGGAATCAGTTGAGCTTGGGCGTTGGGACCAGTGGAAAGAAGAACATACTGAAGCTGTGGTTGTTGCAGTGGCAGTGTGTTGATCACCTGAATGTCTCACTTTTGACCGGAAACTTGTTTTCGGGTTCGGAAGATTCCGACGAGTCATCACTACTTTCATTTTCGTCTTTGTCATTTGAACTTTTAGACTTTTTACTTTTAACTAAATCCTGCATTTTGGTTGCAGATTCTTTGCTCTCAAGGAAAACTTTATTAGAGTACTTCAGTGGCTTCTTCCAATTTCGGTCACCCATCTCTACAGCTGATGCTGCTGAGATGCCCGCTAATTTTAGCAGTTTTAGGTAGTTTTTATTAGTTTTTTCCAGGTGCTCAATGTACTTTTTTAGTTGACTAATTTCTTGAGCTAGAAAAAAAGTAATGAATACAAATTCAGACAAATTGCCCAATGCTCAAACTTACCCTGAACTGAATTGGGATTAGCAAACATTAGCCCGTCATTTTTATTTCTGAGCTCCAGAACATACGAATAAAGTTGCTCTAGGCGGCTGATTCGCGATGTTTTACCTACACACTTCATCGGTAACAAGTCCACAATCTTGTCAATCATTTCAATCATTCGCTTTTTCCGCTTTCGTTCAGTATCATTGTGAATTAGTTGTTTTCAGATTAAATCTTTCAGGTGTAGATGCTTTTTTGCTTGTTTTGGAAGTCATATTGTAGAGCGTGAAATTATTGAGTTATTTTAAAACCAAAAATATATCACAGAATAAAATGATTTGTACAAAGTTAGGAAGTTAGGAAGTGAAAAATCGGAGACAAAAAATCTTGTTTTGTTTACATCTTAGAAAGCGCAAACGAGTTCGTAACTTCCTCAGAAGATGGCGCTAGTGCGACAAAGTGATTAAAAAATAAAAACTTGATAATGACAAATTATCAAGAAGTGCACTCAAAATCTACAAATCTAAAAATTGTTCATTTCCGTGATGTTCAGTTGATCATCTACATCTCCGCATAATTGCAAATCGGCTATCTTGTTACACAACTAGCAAGGACGCCAACTGCTCTTGCACTCTAAAATAACTAGTTTACGTCGGGAGATGCTTTCCGTTTTTAAGTTTTTATCAGGTCTGAGAAATCTTCCAATTGTAACTGCATGTCTAGGAAGAGAGTCTATCAATTGAGCGAAAGTATAGTAAACTGATTAGCCCATGCAAAAACAAATTTAATCGCACCGGGGCATATCTTCAATGACTATCACACTACTCATTTAGGGCAAACCTGTTTGAAGAGTGCTAGGTGGAAATGAAGAAAAAGATAAAAATGTTACACATACAAAAGAGTGAACATTTGTGTTATATTTTTGATGAGAAAAAAGTGAATTAGAAAAACACGATGAGGAACTAAAGGAGCAGCTTTTACAGAGAAATGACTTTTAGCTGCTGCACAGGTGCCCACTTTTGTGGTAATCCTTATGTTGCTGTCGAAGTGATTTAGGGATAGCGTTTTAGTATGCCGATAACTTTTCGATTGACTTCCACCGCAGTGGTGAGGCCGATTAGCGGGTCCATGTGATTGGCCTTCGGATCTGAAAGCTCGTAAAATTCTCGTGCGTGCTTCAGGTCAGTCTTCAGACTCTCCACGCCATCCTGGGACATGTAGAAGTCATTCAGTCCGTAGATTAGGTACATGTTTGGATGTGTGATGCGCTTTAAATCGTACTCCGGCGGCTCGGGACTGCCGTACTTGATCAGATTCTTCTCCTCTGAGCCGTGGTCAAACTTCTGAAAGCGATTCGTCTTGAAAACCTGGTGAAAATGAATCAGATTTTGCGCTGCAGTCGTCGTTGGCATGTGTCCCGTGTAGACGCCGATTCGCTTCTTGTCCAGTTGACTAAAGTTGGGCCCGATCATGAAGGAGTACACTAGGACGCACATTTGACGACTTATTGGCAGCTCACAAGCGAGGCCGATTCGATTTCCGGAGACGCGTGATTTTCTGGTGAAGACAGGCCCACCATTTCGTCTGAAAGTTATTATAAGAGGTAAGCAACAAAAAGTGAGAAAGGTGAAATCACACAGCCGACTACTGACTTGAATCGTGACTGAAGCATGGAGATTACTCTTTTGAAGAGCGTCCGGGCATTTTTGATGCGAGTGATGGGCGATATGGCAATAAATGTCTCAATTGTGTGGTCGTACTCCTGACTCTGAGAAAGAAGGGCAAAAATGACCGAAGTGCCCTGCGAATGACCAATGACATGCACTTTTTCTGCAAAAATATGACGTTTTTAAATTAAAAACTGCATTAGGTAGTTCACACTTACTGAAACCGGTAAACCGGACAATGTAATCAAGAAACGCCGGGACGTCATTCTTGGAAATGTCATCAAAGCAGAACTTCCAAAACTGTTTATCCTCCGGGTTTAGCCAGAGATGACCCATGCCGTACTTACTGCCCCCTTGAACCAAATTTGGCAATTAATTCTAACGACTTTTAAGCTGGTTGAATGCTGCACTTACTGTTGTTAATCATCCAAACGTCAAAGCCTTGCTTGTGCAACTCCAATCCCATGTTGCGACCAATGACGCGCGGATCTTTGCTCACCTCAGTGGTAGCCATGACAAACTCGGCCGAGTTGCCCACCAGGCCGGGAATGAGCACCACTGGCTTGCCGCCTGGATTCGGTATTCGATGCAGCTCGACGATGTACCCATCATATGTGGCCACCGGGTGAATTTCACATGGAAAGCCTCTTAATTGAACTATTTCACACTGCAGGAACACATTTAGTTAGATGAGCATTTTTACTATCATATCATTCATTACCGTCGTTCGATCTTGGTCGAGATCGTGCCTATTATTTGCTGCAGATGATAATGCCAGTAGAATAATATTGGAAAGAATCATACTGAAAGAGGATAATCAGTTTTATTTTGTCAGTTGAAACTGTCGATTATATCACTGCACAGCTTACTCGTTTGTGATTTATTGTAAATGTAGATTTTTTGGTTGAAAAAGCAGTTGGCACAAATTCTCGTATATAAAAAAATTAAAAACAAAAAACATAAACAATTTTTAACACAAAAAATAACATGATGAGAAAGTCTTGTGGCCGCCAAATAGTGTTAAACGTTTTAAACAGTTTTATCAAGTGCACAAGATAAATGCACACATTTAGAGGCAAAATTTGTTTGATTTTTGCACAAATTTCTCTCAAAGTAAAAGAGAAAACTTGTTACTCTTTGACAGAAATGTGGCGGTTTTTGCCTTTTTAATCGAAAATGAATCTGTCACCTTTGTTAAATGCATCAAGCCAATTTGCAATTAGACTAGTTTTTATTGTTGAATGTTTAGTCTGCCTTGTTACTTAGGCTACTATGAAAACTTTGTTCCAAGTTTAATTAATGATTATCATTTCTACTCTTTGCCGGTATATTTAAATTTGTACGGTTTGAAAATGTCGGATGTGACGGTCTTTGCACTTGTTGATCTGATACAGCTTGTGTCAAAGTTTGTTTATTGATGAACATTTTAATTTGCCTCAAGCAAATTATTATTCAAAATTTTCTAAACAATCTATTGCACTAGGCAGCAATCAATATAAATGATAGATTTAAAGTCAAACTTTTACAAATTCTCATTTTTCTTGCAAAAAATCTTGAAACTTCACAACAAACTAAAATCAATGCTGTTGACTGTAACTGGCCACAAAAAGGTAACACATGTAAGCGCATTCACTCACACAAAAAGTCATCTAAATAGACTGTACCGTTTTTAATAAAAGAGTGAGCAGAACATCTTGTATGTTGTCAGCAAATTTCAGGTGTAGTAGGCCACTGAAGCAGTTCGTCAGTGACACCGCACTGTCTTGTCATTAGCATTAATTACTGTGTGTAGGGTCGAAAGCTGCTAGTGGCAGCTTGTGCAGACATGCACAGCCTACGCCGACAAATTAATTGCTCCCTTCTCTGGCCATGCTGAAATGCTGCTGCTGCTGTTAGCAAGATCTATGACTGTGTTTGTGTGTATGTGTCTGCTTGACAATTCGGTGTGTTCTGCAACAGCAAACTGCTGCACTAATTCTCCATTAGCGGTGATACACCTTCACTTGGGTCTGCACTTGCTTGATGAACGAGGCAGACAGGCATCTGCCACAAATGCACACTGTACACTGCTAACAGAAAAACAAAAAAAGAGAAAAATGTGAAGATGATTTAAAAACAAGGTAATAGCAGAATGATATGCTAAAATGTTGTGTGACAATATGCAAATTGTTTATGACTGATTTTTGTTTGCTTTTTTCATTTGTGAATTTTTTTCTTAGTGCTTTGTAAAATGGAGTTTTAAAGTTTTGTAACCAAGGGCATAACCAGAAAGGCAGTGTTTCTCTAACCATTAATTACTGCCAGCATTTCCCGAGAATCAATTGGCAATCAAATTTAGCATAGAGCAAGACAAAACATGTCATTGACTGGTGGTCAATGTCTCTTCACTGGTTGTCTCCTTTCCTAATAAGCAAGCATTTGTTGCGGTCAGTTGGAGCAGCATATGGCCAACCTTTTACTCCAGCTTTTTTCTCTGCACTGTAACAACTGTACCTTGCGATTCGTGATCCGAATGATAATGCAACGCAAGCAAGTGAGAAAGAAAGGAGAAGTAAAAACGGCGCTAAGTACCAAATTCTCAATTTGGCAGCTCCAATTTTAGTTGAAATTGAAATAACGTACTTTTGAGAGCTTACTACTGCTAAATTGGCATTTTTAGCTGCAGTCTTTTTAAAACGCCTTGACGACATTTGTAAATGTCTAATTTTAACCCACTACAAATGACCAGAACAGAGCTTGTTTGAATATGATATTTTTAAATTATTAAAAAATTTTAAACTTACAAATGTGGTAATTTAAGAATATTAGTTGATGTCATTGACAACTCTCTTACTACTGCAGACTTAAATGTGCTATAAATTACAATATTCATCGTTACAAATGACTTTTTAAATCTTAAACAAATTATTTAAGTGTTAAGTTTTTGCAGTATCAAGCACCAAAAACAGTTGTGTTTTCTTTTTGCGCGTTTAAATTAAAAGTTAATTACACTTAAATATTAATTTACATGCTTTATTATGCAAATGAATACAAAGGTTCTCAAGTTTTAATTAAATTTTTACTGGACAAAGGAGTAACTTGGATTTAACTTAAAAACTTAATTTAATGTTTTCTTAATTTAAAATGGACATTTTCTATCATTAATTTACAAAGTTAGTTACTACTAAGAAAAATTCAACAACTGCAAAAACAACTTTAATGCAAAATAAAATATTTTGCTTGTCATATTTCTAAAAATAACATTTTTGAAATTAAATTTTTTAAATAATAATGGTATTTAGTAATTGCTAATTAAGTTCAAATATTTTTGCATTCTGTTTGGTGCAATTATTTACTGTCATTATTAAATACATATGAATGCATCTTTTTCAAATATGTGATAAATTGTAATTAACATTTAATTGCACTGAAACCTTTATAATTACCGATATTCCAAACCTAGAGTATAATTTATAGCCTTTTTACTGCTTGATGCTAGAAAATTTTACAAAAAATATTTAAATTAAACATGTTTTTATTTTAAAAAGTTTTATATAAAAGATTTTCCAGTAAACCCATAAAGTGAGTGATTTGAAACAGTAAACCTTCACCAACTAAGACAAGGTTTAAAAGGCAGTAAAAATGTCAATACAACCGTCAATTGTCAAGCTGCGCTTATATATTTTCTCCTGAATGATCTCATTTTGCTGTAATTAGATAATTGCGCATTATGGAACAATACATCGGTCAGAGGGGACATGTTATGAGCGGCCAGGGAGTTTACGATTCAAAGAAGTACAGGGTGAACAGGCTGAACACACTAATGGGCAGTCAGCCAAGCCAGCCATTGTTGCTACCATAACCGTCCTAGCGCCTATTATCCTCAATGGCGGCGTTTTAAATTATTAATTCTAGACAAATACTAAATTGTAAACATTTGCTCTTTTTACATTGTTGCAGGTTTTTTGCGTAATAAATTGCGGCAGGTTTACCTATTTTCAATCTCACCCAGTACTCTGGCGTCAGTGTGTTTATTGTGTTTGTGCAGTATTGTAAAATATAAATAAATAACAATTGTAATAATTTTATGTTTAAATTAATCATGAGAAGAAAGTGCAGTTAATATTTTATATTACCGTAGAGATCCTGGTGATTGAAGCAATAGATGCTAAAATTTTATATTTTAAAAATATAATTCAATTACATTGCTTGATCACAATAGATTTTGATTCATTTTTTAACTTTCAATCTGTAATATTTTGACCAATTTTTAATTAACATTTCAATCAAATATTTATAACATTTTTGACACTCACATTTTACGTTCACTGTCAAATATTTACCTACAATGAAATAGAACAACACTTCAATTTGCACAAATTTAATCAAAATGCCGGCTTTTTTATGTTTCCGGCTAGTAGCGTTTCCGTTAAATTTGTTTCAAAAAGTGACACATCGCATTTGCAAAGATGATTTTTTTTCTTTTTTACATTCAACTGTCCATTAGGAACTGTCCGTTTCCTGTGTATTATTTTGCTGTTTTTTCAGTTTGTAATGATAAAGTCAAGCCACCGTTTGATGGTCTCATTGCTGGAGGGCATTGTTCTGCTTCGGTTCTCGCCGTGCTTGTCATCGAGATGTTTGCTAGAGGGACTTCGTTTTAAGAACACTAAATAGCCACTTGCAAAGTCAAGTGAACAGTTTCCACCACTTAATGTTTGAATGTTGTTTGCTGACTATTTTTTCAGTTAACTTTTTCAACTTTATTAAAAATAAGCAAAATATTGTAACAGAAAATTTGTTAAAAATATTTTACAAAAATACGCATTTTTGCAGAAACATTAGTTTATTCTGCAATCAAACTAAAAAATGTTTGTATACAGCATTTGGTTGTTTATTACTAAATCTTAAAACATCAAATGTTTTTCAATCTAAAAGTTAATGGCTAAATGGTTGTACTTTTTTTACAATAAATGAAAATAATTTTTTGTTACAATCATTTTTTGCGAAAAATGGTTTTAAAAGTTTAGCCGTTTAAATTAAATACTTAAAAAATGTTACAATTTACATTAAAAAATCCAATTTTTTGTATTCATATGTGTGTTTTTTAATGTACTAATGCATTTGTTCAATTTAGACTTTATGTTGGCAAATGCAACAGCAGAAAAATCCTTTTTGGATTAAGTTAGGTGATCAGAACGAAAATGTATGTCCGATTGAATAGTTTTCTAGTAGAAAAGTGAACCAAGAGAATGAAAGCAAATAAATCGCTAATCTCATCTTATTGAAAATACACAAATTTAAATTGACTTTTTTTGCTTTGCTTTAGCGGTGTAACAGTGGCACATAATAGTTTTTACAAATTCGGAATTTATTTTCTCGTTTCAGTGTTCAGTCCACTAGAAAATGAAGTGGACAACAAATGTATGTTTAATATTGTCCAAAAATAATGCTACCAAATGCATTTAAATTTTTGAGAAAACATTATTAGCATATTGCCAAAACCGATTTCAACAAAGCTGGTAAACGGAATTAGTTGTAAAAAACTGCCAAACAATCTTATTTGTTATTTATATATTTATTCTCTTTTCTGCCTAACTTGTTTACTTCAGAGGTGTTTTCAGTGGATGACATAAAGTGAAAGTGATCTCATTATCTGTTCACTGTTTTTCCTCATTTCAGCCTCAAACCATCATCAAATTACAAATGTCTTTTCATTACTTCATCGCCTTGTTTGGTCCATGTTGCAAATTTTCTAGCAGCAGCATCAACAACAGCAGTTAACCTTACGTCACACCAAAAGATTAGTTTTTGTCTCTAATGGATGTTTGGCAGATTATCTTGAAGTTAACAAAAAGGTAACAAGTGAAACTTCTCTGATGAACGAGAAGCAACGAAAAACTTTGGTGATTCGCCAAAGTGTTCCACTGCGACTTGCTGTAAACGTGCCGCCGTGAAGTGTTGTGCGGTGCAGTGAGAAATAAATTCAATTTAAAACAAAGTGAAAATGTGCTAAAAAGTACATCTAAAAGCCAAAGTTGAGGCTCCTGGAACATCAAAAAGCAATTTGCTTTCTTCTGACGGCAACCCTCTTTTCTTCCTTTTTGCCTCGTTTTTCTTACTACTTTTTCACCACTAAATTAATCTATTAGCAAATCTGTCATTGCAAAACTGTCTCTTTTCTCACCTATTTGCTTTTGACAGGACCACACGCTGTGTTTTTGTCAAATTAAATTTAAATTTAATAACTTTTGATCACTTATGACAAAAGGCACTTTTCAGTAAACTTTTTAAAGTGCTAGTTAATTTAAAAAGCATACAAAACAAAAATATCTTTGATACGTAAGCATTTTTAAAAGTTTTAATAACTAAATTAAAAAATGTTAAAATTTGACATTAAAAATAATTTTTATTGCTAAAAAATATATTTTTACAAAAAAAATTTGTAAAATTTTTTTAATAAAAAGTTTATTTTAGCGTTTTGAATCATATTTCCTGATATCATTAAGCCGGCACACAATTCGCTAACATGACAATGAAATTTTATTAATTAAACAAATTTCCTCTAATTTAATTATTTCAATTAATTATATCGTTTACAGTTACATTTGCCAAACAAAAAGAAAAAGTTATCAAACGGAAACTTTGTGTTAGCTCAATATGTTTTACGGATAAAAAAGTCTAAGCAAAGAGAGCAGCCTCAAAATTTCAGATTGTAGTTGCGATAATTTGACCGGTTTCACTATGCAAACATCTGTCTCACAATTAATTGCAAAACAGTTTCCAGAATTGCCTCATTAACATTAACCAAGTTTCGCTTTGTGGCCACAGAGAATTAAAAGGCCTAATTGGTATGACGATAAGCCGAGAGAAGAACATTAACTGTGTCGTTACCAAATTTACGCTTTGTTTATTTTAAATTATAAAATCATATTTCAGAAATGCTCATCTAAACAGTTACAAAAAATGTAGTCAAAATAGAAGCAAGCAGGCAGGAGAACAAACAAATAAACGTAACTAGAATAAATTTTATTCAAATAGTGCTTCTGTGCAGTGCACAACACCTGCAAAAACACTTACGAGCAACATTTCTTCTCGGTCACTGTCAATTATCAAAATGCAGTCCAATATTTTGTCGCTAATTACGATTGTGATCATCACAGCGATTATTCCCCGAGGAAATAAATGAAAGAACACAGACAAAGCAGTAGTTGTGTTTGAAAGTACAAACAGACAAACTCGCAGACGCAGAGACAGACACAGACACTGCCTAAATGGAAATGTCTGTTTGCACTGCTCTAAATATGCTTTTTAAATTCTTGCAGCGTCTATCTCTCGTCTTCGTTGACTTTAGCATTCGTCTTCGTTGACCAGGCATAACTAATTAATCTAATTCAAATTCACAACTAATTCATAATTAGACGCACTTTTTCGTCGTGCTTTTTATCGCACGTAAAGCACAAAAGGCAACAAAGAACGAGTGAGCTTCATCATTACAAACAAAACCAACAATTTTTCATTATCTCGATTGTACTCACACTGATAATTTATGTCTTTTGTTAATTCGTTGCAGCATAATTTATTTAATCTTTTTTATTTATTTGACCATTTACCTTTGACTACTGAAACAACAGTCCAGTAGTTAAACTGACTCGACTCAAAATGGCAAACGGCAAACATTGCACGTTCCTAAAAAGAGGTTACGAGTATTTTAGTGCGTCGTAAAAAATAAAGTAAAACCAAATTAGAAAAGGTTTTTTAGTTGATAAACTTTACTTTTCTTCTAAAAACAAACTTGTGCTAGGTTGTTTTACAAGATGTGACTGTAAAGCAAACAGTTAAACTTGTAAATCTGGTGATCAGGCAAAATCAAGAAACTTTTAGCAACATAAAAACTATCACAAAATTGTCTGATATTGTTTGAAAAATGATTTCAATGTCGATTTTGCGTTCAAACAGCTTTTTCTAATTGCAGCTGGGCAATAAACTAAAATTAATATCAGCAAAATAATTTTCCATTATACTGGAAGGCATTAAACCTCAAAAAATGTAAATTATTCCTTGAATCTTCGGAATCATTCATCATACTGCTGAAGTGGCTATTGTAGAGGAAGTGCAGTGAAGGAGTACGACTGCTAGCTAGCTTAGCCTCACTTTTTTACTGGCAGTGTCACAGGCAGACAGTGTCAGGCGAGTGCTGCTGCTGTTGGCCACTGACCGACCGACATTGACAATCTGGTCACGCGTCGGGTCGCAGGAAAAAGCAACGAGTCACCGAGCAGAAAACAGCAAATTTGGAGAGGGTTTCAGCGCACTTCAGCCACCACCATACAGTCTGTTCTGCTCATCATCACACGACACAGACCTTCTTCTCGGTGGGGCCAATTGAACGCCATTAGAGAGGATGAAGGGACACAGGGGCCCATTATTTATTTCGCCATTTGGCACTGGCAATGGCAATTCCTCATCCCCCTTCTTCCCGAGTCCTCCAGCAGTAGTAGTTCACTGCCCCACTGACTGACCAGTGGTAATTACCTTAATTCGTTATCGCACTACACTAATTTGTCCTCTCCAACCGTGCTACGCACCGAATTGTTGTTAAATACGCCGCCGACTAATCTGCTCAGGTTCAGTAGTAGTACAACACCAAATTTGTGAATATCCTGTTTATCGATTTATGTAGGTTTTTTTCAAAATGAAATGCACAAGAAAACACAAAATGCCCTGCGCTAATGCTCTTTTACAGAGACTTTTTCAGGCCCCCTTTTTAGCTTCGATTAATTTTCAACAACAAAAACCGATAGACTTAAACAAAAAGATTTGTCATCAACTTTGCTGAGCACACATGCACACACGCCCTAAGGGTCGGTGAAGCATGAAACATTGACCATTTTGTAAGCAGCAGCAACAGCAGCAGTGAAGCAATGCACCTTTTTTGTTCTTTCTACTTCATCCATTGAAAAGAAAGGCTGCATTGTCTGTGTGCCCGTGTACTGTTGTGTATGATCTAAGCCTGCTACCCTCCTCAGTAATTGTCATCATTAGCTTTGTACTGCTTGTCTCATTAACGTTTGCTGACCATGCCTGCGGAGCTTAGCTTGTCGACATATGCTTTCCTTTTGTTTATCTGCACTCTAATACGTTCGGGCGTTAGGTTTGAAATAGTAGTATTTTGCTTGTCAGATAAATGCTTTTTAATGTATAACAAATAAAAAAAATTATCTTTAATTATTTGCTAACTGCTTACATCAAAATTTTGATTGAGTGTGTTAGTCAAAAAAATTTTTTTACAAGAAAAAATTATAAAAACTTTAATGAAAATCCTCAAAATAGTTTTCGGATTAGCAATTATCAAAGTTTTATCAGAGTATATTGTGATGGACAAAACTTTTAATACAAATAACCAACTCAAAAAATGCACAAAATATTAATATTTGCAAAAAATAAAGTCGCATCGTCCGGCAGACTCTTGGGAAATCTATCTGTCTGGAAGAAAATGCTCAATGCATTTATTATTCAAAAGTGTTCATGTTCTGAGTTTTAATGAAACAGAATTATTATAACTTTTTGCTGAGAAATAAGTTATATTAACCATTTTGCTATTAATTTGAGTTTTTAAAAAATGTAACAAATAAGGTGGTCACAAAAATTAATACTTTAAACGTTACAAGCAGTGTTTTGTACTAGTAATTTGCATAACAAAATGAATGGCAACATAGTTTGTATGAAAAAAACATTTTTAATCAAGCTAATGGTCAGTGTAAAAAGGTAGACTTTTAAATATGAAAAGAGGTTTTTGGCGATAATAGAAATGTTCTATAAAGTGAAAAGAAGCAGGTGGACAGGTGTGAAAGAAGGAGAATCAATGAAAAGATATGACCCTACTGTTATTTGTTGTTGTTGTAGTTGTCCTCCTCTGCCATCAATGCGCCGAAGAGGTGTGAAAGAATCAATTAGCCAGTGACTGGTCTCGTTCCAGTGTTTGGGTGGGAGAAAGTACCACGCCCGCCACTGAGCCAAGAGCTCTCCTCAGTCAGCGGTTGTACTACAATGATTCACAATGAATCACACACACCTGACCATTACTAAGCTGTGAGAGAGTGAGAGTGACCAAGGAGACAATGTAAAAGAGCAGCAGATTGTGCTGTTGCTCTTCCTAGGTGCAGTGATTAATTGTGCAGTGGTGCGACAATGAGCAGGTAAATAAGCAGCACAGCGGCGGCTGCAGCAGATTGGTGAATAGGCGCTTGTTCTCCTCACTGCCTGTCTGGGTAATAAATAAACAAATTACACTGCCAAGTGTGAGGCTGCCCTGGTGAGGCTGGTGGGACACAAATGAAATCCGTGTTCAGGCGCCATTAGGTGGTGAACAGGCCAGCACCATCGCTACAGCACTACAACCAACAACAATACCATCTCACTGCAAATTAAGTGCTTCTAAGGCGAAAAAGGTTTGCAAAAGATTCTTGACAGCGTAAAAAATGGTTTCTGGCTATTGATAATGGCAAAACTGGCAAGTCTTTTAATTAAAGTGATAATTAACTTTGAGCAGTTTTTTGAAATGGGCAAATACCAATTAAAAGTGTTTTCTTTGTTATGTAGAGCAGCGCACGTGTCACATTTAGCAGAATAAAGCAAGAGTTCAATGTGAATTTGCCATACAAAGTTATGTTGTTTCCTAAGCAACACTCTTCCTTTTTGCCCAATATCTTATCAGAGGGCAAAGTTGTGAATTACCGCCACCCTTCATTTCTTATCAGCACTGCCAATGACTAAACAACACTCGACCTACCGGACAACTGTTTATTTGCTTTCTTTCTCTATTTTTATCCGTTTGACCTTTTGCTCACTTAAAAGCAGTAAAGTGACACACAGCCCCACAGAGAGAAGAGAGAGAGAGAGAGTGAGAGAGACAGTTGGTAGTGAATTCACAACGATCGCCTTCATTAGGCGCCCACAGTAGCCTGCTGCTCTGCTCTGGTGTCTCATATCAACGGCCATCTTCTTTATTGCCACCACCGCAGCACCTTTGTAGTGTCATTCATTTGTCAGACTAGATCGTCACTGGTATTAGCAACTCCCCTCCCCCTTCTCTCGCTCATCAGTTCTGCCCTCTGTCTCAATTATCGTCTGGCGCACCAGTATTACAGTGTTCAAACTTGTCCTGACTTTGTCCACTGTCTGCAAGCCATTGTCATCGGTGTCCACTCTTTCTCACAATGCTCATTCCAGTGCGGTTTGATGTGCTCACTGTGATCATCATTACAGGCGTTACCCAATCAGACACAAGTTGGCTGCTGAATTGAGTCATTAGGTGAACTCTGGTGGTGGTAGTGGTGGTGGTGGTGAGTCAGGCACCACACGACGCCCACTATCAACACAGAAGAAAAAGAAAACAATACAGTTGACTGCACCTTGACTGATCTGCCTCCTGATGGAAAAGCAGGGGTCAATCAAAGCAGATCAATGTGCTCACCTTTTTGCAATCCCTGCTAACTCTCGCTAGGTTTCTCCTGGCAACTTTCGCCATAGTGATAATCAGCGCCTTTCTGCCTAATCTGCGCACTGCTTCACTAACTGATTGATTGATCAGCTCAGCGAGATTGCGCTCTGTTGCTTGCAATTGTGAGTAAGCGAGTACTGAGAAAATGAGAGGGAAAATGAGACAGTCTGCTGCATTACTCATAGTAGCTTTGATTTAAGTAATACCCAAAAAGTTTTAGTAAAGCATCTTTTAAGTTAGATTATCAACTAAAATTAAAAAGTTACTTTGCCGATGTTAAGTGTAACCAAAAGCAGCCATCTTTGACGTTGCAACCTTCTACGGCCACAACCACAGCAGTGTGCACCACAAGGAGAGTGAACCACTTCTTTTGATGAAGAGGTGTTGACGCTAATGATTTACTGTCTATTGGGAGATCGATAAAATGCCAGACGAATTAGCAACCAGTCCTCAGAGTCATCTTTGACTGCAACAAAAGATGGAGGAGAAAGAAGGAAAGGAAAGTGAAAGTCAGACATACATCCACAGCCACAAGCACTACT
This sequence comes from Tyrophagus putrescentiae, assembly GCA_024499935.1. Classification (NCBI taxonomy): domain Eukaryota; kingdom Metazoa; phylum Arthropoda; class Arachnida; order Sarcoptiformes; family Acaridae; genus Tyrophagus; species Tyrophagus putrescentiae. The sequence continues at coordinate 4,329,392 of JAMZRA010000001.1, read as the reverse complement.
AACACCTGCCTTGGATGTTGCTTGCCAATAAATACCTGGTTGCTTGCAACGCTTTTTCTTTCTTTTTTCCCTTCTCTCTCTTTCTCTCTCAACTCACCAGTGTAATCTCCCGCTCAGTAAATTAGGTTAACGTCAACCAAATGTTGCGCAAAAGTCCACTGTCCACTGAACAATTGCTAAGAGCACCGCCAGGACATGACTATATTAATGCTACAGAGCACTCAAATGGTAATTTTTATTGTTTACACTTTGTTGATAAAAGGCAACAGTTGAACTACCGTCGAGGACAAATTGATAATTGTAAAAAATCTGTTGCATCAATCAATTGTTTCTAATGACAAACAGTACATTTGAGGCAATTGATGAAAAAGCAGCTTTCATGCAATGTACTAAAGGTGTAAAGTTATTGAAACGTGTTTACAAATAATAAAAACAATAAGCCGAACTTGGCAGTAACTTTGACTTGACTCTTTGTACTGCATGCTTCCGGAAAAGCTGTCTCTGCTGTACGGTGGCATACGAATGGTGGCATCAGTATCGATATGAAGGCTGCTCGCAAGTGATCACCACGGTGAATCAGCCAGCCAGCCTGAGTTTAGCTACCCTTTGGACTGACTTTCCGTCGACTCATCTCTGCTGCTGTTGCTGCTGCTGCCAAAGTCCCATCACAGTCTGGCCACGTGCGAGCAATTACCTGTCTTTGAGGCATATAGCAGCAGCAGCAGCAGCAACAACTGCAACATCGAATGGTGGTGAATTATTCTGGCAGTGCACTGCAATCAGAGCAGTTCTAAGCAGTGCAGTTCACCCATTCTCATTCATGGTCTTCTCCAGTGCAAGATGGGTGCGATGTGCGTCTGTTAGTTGGACTAACTCTCTCTCTCTCCCTCTTTATCTGAAAGCCATACACCACAGCATTCTCATTGCACAGTCGGTGCTCTAAATAAGCCATACCTTTACCGGCTGTTTCTGCTGCTAGTGCTGCTGCTGCTGCACCAACCACAACGACAAATGGCAAGTGCTTGCTAATGAGCGGTGACTGCACCGGCGGTTGATTGTGTGGCGCTCACTTGGAGATATATCTCAGACATTTCACCGTCGAGACAAGGGCTGGTGCTGTGCCTGAGCTGAGCTGAGCTGAGCTGTCTGCGCCTTTCTGAGTCACTTTCATTACCTCAGCACCGACACATGCCTTTGCTTTCTTTTTATTTAAGGACAAACGTGTTGTGGCTAGAAAAAAAGGTATTGTTAGTGGCAATTGTGCAATTTGAAACCTGTGGTTCATTCTTTAGATGTTTCCATAAACTGCAACCTGGTTTTATTTGCTCCAAAAACTGCAATTGAATGCAAGAAGAGAACCGACTGTGTCGAGAGTGATCAACCAGTGCGATCAGTTGGCAAGTGTCAACATTTTTTTGCTTGCTAGTAAAGTGATTGACTTTGGGAAAACATCATCAGTCAGAGATTCACTCAATAAACATTCGACGACAGACGACACAACCACTGAAAGTGACTGAGAGTGAAGACTAACACACACTCACCAAACGGAGACCAGAAAACGAGTGTGGTGGCAAGTGTTGCTTACCAGCTCTCTCTCTCTCTCACTCGCTCCCTTGCTCTCTCTCACTCTCTCTCACTCTTTCTCCCTCTCTCGCCTGCCTCTTTCCACCGCTGTCCTCAACGTGCCAGTGTACCAGTGACAGTGCAGTGCCATATAACTCGATGGCACCTTCACCGACGCCCAGAGCGGCCGAACTGTAACGCCCTTCAACAGCTGCACTCATTACTGTGCTCAGCACTCTTCAGCCTCTTCTACCCGTCCATTGGCTGCCTGACACTGCCACTGTACAGTACTGAGCCCACTGGGTACCACCGCAAATCACCGTACAGCAAATTCGGCGGCAGCTTAACATCGTTCAACTTTCGGCGGAAAGTTCTCACGCTTATAAAACCGCAGCGCCGGTCGACAAAACCGACGACAGACAAGTCTTCAGGCAGGCTCATCAGCTCATCGGCGGTTATCAGCTTCAAAGTCTGCCTGTTAGGTGGTCTGGCCAAAATAAAAATACTCAACAACTTCATCCAGCTCATTTATCAGCATTTTTCACATCTAATTTACACATCAACCTCTACTTACAAAAAAAGTCTACTGAAAAGTAGGTTTTGACTGATTTTTTGTGAATCAGTGGCAAATCTACCCTAGTCATCGAGCACTCCGCCCCCTTTTCCTGTTCCAGCAACTCTCCTCTCAACCTGTCATGTTACCTTCTTCTGCGGTCTGTCAGAACGCCTAATCACCTCACCTCATCTCAATCTCTGCGTTCCCTACCAACGAGCAATTTTGAGTCAAGTCAACCATATCAGCAGCACAGGCGACCAACGATTGAGATATATTTCACTCATCTGTCTGTCGCTCATTCTTTCTCTCTCTCTCTCTCTCTCTCTCTCTCTCTCTCTCTCTCTCTCTCTCTCACTCTGTGTGTGTTTTGCTTGTGCCGCCGTCGGCAAACATTCTCCACTTGCAGGTGTGCTCTGCGCATTGTTGCACCGGTGATTCACACCAATAACAAATTTTTCAATTTGTTTCCATTTGCTCCACTATTGGCACCACTTGCTTAATCGATGATTAATGAAAAAAGCGAGCACACGTTTTTCTCCAGTTTGATTCAGTGTCAATTGAATGCCTGCTTTACTACCACTCCCCTGTTTCATCTTTTTTCCTCCTCCTCTTCCTTCTCTTCCTCACTCAAGTCAAACGACTCATTAACTCCTTTCATGTTTTCCAATGGTTGCCAGTGAAATTCCTCACTAATCATTTTGCCGGTTAATCTCATTTGTCCGACTTCACTTGCATTGCTCACCCGCCCCTCCACACTTCTCCCACTGCTCTTCTCACATGATTTGTCAACGCACAATACCGAACACATTTGCCATTTATATCAAATACTAATTTTCGGTAAGCATCTTCGGAAAAAACCCAAAACTTTAGTGCCTTTTAATTGTGTGAGAACTTTAACAGCCAAATGTTAGCTGCTAAAAAAAGTTGTGAGAGCTGTGCAAACTGTGCAGAATTGGCCACATATTTAAAAGTCATTTGACCTGTCACGACCAAGTTGGTGATTGCGCTAATTCGATCACTTCATCATTGTCGAGTGGTGGGGCGAATTTGCCGATCAAAATGCGAATGTTGCTACATCATTCATTAGCCTGCTTACGATTACTGCCGGCCACTACTAGGCCACAGCACACACACTCACTGATGTTTGCCATAATAGACACACACACACACACTCAATTCGATCACCACATCAAACGGCTGTCAAACTGACCACCACCACAAGCACTAACCCAACAAAGAATCAGCATCACCACGACCCACTCACTCACGTTCCACTGGAAGTGTCCGGCTTGTAATTCCCAATTGGAACTGCTCAGTGCGATTGGCACTTCTCAGACTTTCCAGTCACACTGCTGCTCTCCTAAAATGAATGAAGGGAAAATGATGACCGATTAGGAATGGTAAAAGAAGAGGGGACAGACGTTTGGAGAAGATTCTGCGGGCTCCCTTTCCTATTTGTCTGTTATTTGCTTACCAACCCGCAGCGTTCGGGTTTACTGTTTACTGCAGAACATCTTATTATTTTCAAAAGAACAGTAGACTTTTTTACATTAGCTTATGTAAGAGAAGACAGTAAAGTAGAAAACAGAGTAGTAGACACAAGTGCAATTATTTTCAAAATTATATATTTGGACTTTTTTTCTACATTTATTGTCATAATCTGGTGCATGTTTTTTGTTTTGACTTGTTTTTACAGTAGATCCATCATTTTTTTGCTGGCAGTCAAGTTTATTTACATTTATTGTCCCTCAATTTTTAAAATAACATTTAATTTTTTACAAAATATTTATTTTTAAAGAAATATTTAAAAATGTTGACCTTGGCAACGGTATTTTGCACATGATGGCAAAGCATATTAAATTTGATAATGAAATCAAAGTTACAGTTTACTCTTAAAAAGTCATTAGCCGCATTTCTTTAAAATGAAACATCGTAAGATAACTCTTACAGGACAGTGTTTTGATAATATTGTGTATTAATTTGAAAAGTGCAACAAACTTTAATCTGTCAAGCTGTCGTTTCTAACATAGTGACAATTAAATTTGTTGTTTTTGGAATTTTTTGCAAATACTAACAGTTTAATTAACCTTAAAATTTCAAGTAATGCGCACATTTTAATAACTTTTGTTGTTTTTAACCAAAACAAACAATGGCAATTTTTTAGCAGAGTCAAAACGTTTATCTGTTTTATCCTTAATCGTTTATTTGTAAAACTAAAGTACCCAGTGTTTTCTATCAGAGTTGCAAATGGCGTGCCTGGTAGTGCTGTAGAATTTTAATGCAAATAAATTGAGATTCGAAATGGGTGCGGATTTAGAGGGAAAAGAGAAACAGTTTGTGTAAAAAACTTTTTTATATTTTTTTGTTTTGAAGTAATTTTGGTTTTTTCTACACAAAAACAAAAAAAACTTTGTTCAAGCATTTTTCAGTTGTGTGTTTAGTTGCTGCTGAGAAACCAGATCATATTGTTTTTCATTGCTAATTAATTCAATTGTCCTTTTTATTTTTGTGCTCTAGTTATACTACTTCAGTCTTGGTGCCTTGATCACCGAGCGACAGCACTAAAAATTACATTGCTGGACATTCCCAGTCCTCTCAGTATTGGCGACTCAGGCGAACTCATCTGTAATTACGATCTCGAAGACAACACACTGTACTCATTCAAGTGGTACAAGGATGGCATCGAATTCTACAGGTAACAGTGGATCCGAGCTCAGTCAACCTGGCCCAACTAAAGTAAGCCTTTCAATATACAGATATGTGCCACGTGACTATCCGCAGACTCAATACCTCAAAATGGCTGGCATTCATGTGGACGTAAGTGCTGACTTGTGTGTGTGTGTGTTTGTTTGTTTTCGCTGTACTCAGCTAAGCGCTTTGCATCGTCGATTTCCTGGTTACCAATCGGAAAAAATAGGCGAGCCCTTTTTGCTCTACAGTTGCTTTTAACTTTGTCCACATGCATTTCAATGCTGCGTATCGAGTGCATGGCAAATACTGGTGTCACAATACCTCTTTCAAATGTTGACATTGAGATGAAATTAATTTAAAGTACAAAAAACATCCGTCACCAAGGTAGTCATCATTCATCACGAGGACGCGTCTATTTTTAAAAGCACAGTAAATACTTCATTAGCAACCAATTAAAATTATTGTATGCTGCAATTAAAACGGGTAAAAACAGTGTAGCTGCAAAACGTGACATTGCAACAGTACAAGAAAGCAATTAGAAAAAGTATTATTTTTTGAGGTTATGTCAGATAATCTAGCAGTGAAGTAGGACCAATTTTTCTATGCAAATTGTAGATAAAGATCTGATGCAAGAAAACAAAAGCAAAAGCGGATAGAGTACGCGCAGAAATAGCACTCATTCACACAAAAACGTCACTCTAAGAATATCCTATTACCATCATTTAACAGGTGCGCAAGTCTAGCAAAAAGTCGGTGTACTTGACAAATGTAAATCTCGCCACTCGTGGCAAGTATCGCTGTGAAATATCAGCTGAAGCGCCAAGCTTTGTAACGGCAGCCAAAGAGGAACAACTAGACATTAACGGTAAGTGGTACCAGTTTGTTATTGTTTTATTAAATTGTTATAGAAATGACACACGCTTATTAAATTGACATTCTAAAAATATTTAAAAAGTATGTGTTTTGTTAGAAATTAAGTTTTTTGTGCTAAAAAAGTTGCAATGGACTCCAAAACACCAGCCAACTCAATTAATTTTTGCTCTTTTGTCATTGATTCAACGAATTGAGTGCAAAAGGTCACCAAACTTGGACACAGCTTTAGCGTAATAGCCTTAATTTCTTTCTTTTACTTGATATTAATCATAGCGCTTAGCTTTTCCAATTGAAACGATTATAAAATGTGAGAAAGAACGGCAATTTATATAATTTCTTTAAAGCTAAAGTTTAAAATGGCTTCGATTTTGTGTGAGATAAGAAAAATAACTTTTTTAAAACGTAGGCAAGTTGAAGTTATTACTTTTTAAATGTCCAAAAGTAAACTGGTCAACTTTGATTATCTGATCAAATAAATCATAAAAACAGTAAATGAAATTTTTTTAATATTTTTTTTGTAAAATATTTTTCTAATTATAAAAAATTTGCACATGAGCAATTTTTGAATTGCAGTGAAGTATCTTGAAAAGGTTTTTTCAAGTACATAAAACTTTTTTATAATGAATAAACTAGAAGTAGTTTTTTAACATTAACAAAATTATTTTGTTGCAAAAGTGTAATGCAACTGATTTTTGTTTGTGTTGCTTTTAATTGTATATTTTTTAGTCACAAAACAACAAAGACTTTGACCAGTTAAAGTATAAAAATAAAAATACTTTTGTTTGTCATTTTTTTAAAAAATAAAGAGTTTTTTTAAGTCAAAAGTCATTTGATTCAGTGCAAACTTTGCAATAAGTCAATTTGATGGAGTTCAGCCATTTGAGAAAGAGAGTGAGTGAGTGAGCATTCGCGCATCATTGCCGTCAAATCCAATTTGAAGACTTGGCTTTAAAATTCAATTCAAACAAAACAACGTGAATGGCAAAAAACTATTTTCAATTTTATTTTATTTTTAAATATTAAAAATAGTTTTATGTTTTTCCACAAAGTTTCCGATGAAGCATCAAAAGACAATAATACACAATTTGTAACATTTTAATATTACAATAAATTTTCAATTTTACCCCTAAACAGTTCTTCCATTACACGGGCCTTGGATAACGGCGGACAAGCTGTCTCACAATGTCAGCGACAATGTGACGGTTAACTGTACTTCAGACAAAAGTAATCTCGAAATACACCTCAACTTTACAATCAATGGTGAACCGGTGAGTATTGTGCAATTGGCTAATGAGTAATCCTATTCACCACTAACTTTTTTTGTCATTGCGTAGATCTCAAACAGTTTTGAATACGAGTTAAAGTACTGGACACAACTGCACGCCGACAGTCTCAAGTCAAACGGTCTTTCGCTGCGCTTTCTAGCCACTGATCGGCACTGGCGTGACGGAAAAATAAAGCTCAAGTGCATTGCCTCTCTGCAAACATACAAAATTCAGAATGAAGCAAATCTTATAATACACGATGCAAACTACCGTCCAGAAACTGGACATTTTCTCTCAAGTGAGAGCCAAGGTAGGTTTGCTTACTTAAAAATGGGATTTTTATTTTAAAAAAATTAGGTTTGCAATGACTAATGCATTTAAAATTTAACTTCTTGACAAACTAGGCTTGATTCACTAGTATTGACTCCGTTTTCGCTGTTATTTATTTTGCCAAAAGGGTTTACTAAGCGGATGAGAAATTTGTTGCAAATTGTAGTCCATTTAATGTAATTTAGCTATTTTGAGCGCCACTTGAGTTTCAAATTCAATTTGAACTGCCGATAATTTCTCAAGTTTGCCGCCGGCTAAAATAGCGGAGTTTGTTTGATTTGCTCAGTGTGGCAAATTTTTCATTTTATTTTATTTACACTACAGTGAAATCGTTTTTGCAACACCACTTTGCAGTTTACAAAATTGAGAATATTTTTTAGTTCAAGAGAAAACTTTAATCAGAAAGTTATGTTTTTTTCTGCTAAAAAAATGTCGTTTAGTTTTTATGAACTTGCATCTTAAATAATTTTAGCAATAAAATTTAAGTAACTCTAAACGGCTTCTAATTGATTCATATTTATGGTTATTGCTAGGCTGAAAACTCTTGCAAACATTTCAGAAAAAGTTTATTTTTATTGTATAATTATACATTCAACATTTTTTATTACATCTCTGAAGCCATCGAAATTATTGCAATGTGATCTAACTTGAGAACTAGCAACAAACCAAAAAGCCAAGAAAGTTGAAGCCATTGTAATTGTTGTTGTTACTGTGCTACTGTGAACTAGGTGAACGACACTGGGAAATGGTTATGTCGTCTCAATTTGGTGCAAGTACAGTTCAATAATTTTGCGGACAGGAAGAACACACTGCAAAGATAGTTTGGTTGTAGTAGTAGAAGACTTCAAGTCGGTAGTAGAGGCTGACCGAATGACCAGCCAGTGTGACCATTAGAGTTTTGGAACGGTTTCGGTGCAGCGACCAGTGCAGAGAGAACGCTAAAGAGCGGAAACTCTCGATGGCCATTTATTAGTTTTCCAACCCCACACTTGCACCTATTAATATATTTTCCTAGTTCCGTAATGTATTAATTCAATTATTTATTTATTTTTTAGTTTTATTTGTTTACATGGCTCCCAACTTTGTTTAATTTATGCGAGAATATAAAAACTTGTAACATTCTGAGCAGTTTATGTGCTAGAAAAAAATAGTTTTAAAAAAATTCTGCTAGTAAAAAAGTTTAACTAAAAATATTTTTTTATACAATTCAGTAAGGAAGTGTGAGTAAACCCATTAGAAATTATTACTAATTAATTAGACTAATGAAATAAAGAAAAATATGAGTGACTCTGCATGTCCATTTGCTGTTTACTGTATGAATTGAGTGCCATATTAATAATTTAGCCCTGAATGAAGAGGCATTGGTGAAAGAATTGGTAATGGGGTAAATCTTGTCGATTGATGAGCAAAGTGAAGACATCGATTTGTAGTGTGATGAGGCGGCTGTGAGTGGATGACAGCCAATAAGATGGTGCAAATGGCGCTGTAAAGTAGGTGCAAAGTAGTCAGTGCAGTAGTGCACTAGTCACCAGTGGACTGAACTGCACTGCAATGTTAAAAAGTCCAGCACGGAGAGACGGTCCATTTGCCTGGGTGTAATTAGATAATTGCCCAGGCGCATTACATAATGCATCAATGCTCGCATTGAATGGCCCCCAAAATGATTTCGAGCAAATTGCTTCAAGTTCAATTTAATTAAAACAACATCTGCAAGTGCTTTTGCAGAGCACACTGTATCACTATTACGGCCACCCTCATGTGGTCATTTAGTAGTCCCTACAGGGTGTGCTCATGGATGGTATTTTTCTCCTTTTTCAACAAAAAACAGGCTGATTGATAGAATAATTGAGAAAGAAATTATTATTTGAAAAAACTAAAAGTTTCAGAATTACAATGGACAATAAACATTTTTAGTTCCAGATAATAAATTTTGTTAAAAAAGCTATAATAACGAGCCTGCACTCACCCTGTAGTTCAAATGGATTAATATACTTTGCGGACAAATACACATAAAATAAATAATAAAAATCATAATAATTTAATATGTCAATGAATGATGAGCTAAATGTCGTAAATATTTTATGTTAATGGAAGTCAGGTTGAAAGAATGGAAAAAAAATCTATATCGCTCAATATTATATTTCTAGTGATAAAAATGTGAAGTTTATTATTGCTCATAATGTATTAGTTAAAAGATAAAATCTTAACTGTAGATACCATTGCTAATTTGTTTATTTAAATTGCTTGTTTTTTATTCCTCACAGCCCGATCTGATGCCAACGACAATCATGACAAATCAAATCTAAACGAATGGAAAGTTTTCTCAGTTCTGTTTTCGATGTACCTGCATCGGCAACTTCAACGAGTGTTTTCCAACTGATATGGCGACAAATGAAACTACACTTAAATGGATCAATTTCATCTGACGTTAACCGATGACTCACTTTTCCATCAGTTCTGTACATACATCTCAACACTTTATCAATTAGTTTATTGACTTAACAATCAAACTTGACAAAATTGTAAAAACTCATTTCCATCAATAATTCTTTTTGATTTTTCCTTTAAAAATCATTAATCATATTCAAGTGAGAACAACTTTTTGATAAATTTATTATTTTTTGTAGTTAAAATCTCGCCAAGTTTTGTAGTGTATCGACTAGCTTCCCTTTACTTAATTACACCTGTTTTTTACCATTGAAATGACGTCATCTGATGTATTTTTAAAAACTGTACAAATGTAAAGTTGTCATGTTGCTCTGAAACGTTTTTAGAAAACAATCAGAAATTTTTGACAAATATACTTCAAACTGTACCATAGAATAAGCCATTTATCATTGTTTTTATTTATTCTTTGTACATTTTATTTATTTATAAAATTTTTAAATTTAAAGTTCTACTTTCTGAATGCTGGAAGGTCGGTTAAAATATTATGTGGTCAAGTAAATGCAGTGTGTTTTTTTCATTTGTTTTAGTTGCCAACTGAAGTAATCAATCACCATAATAACAATAAATCAATCAATTATTAATCAATTACATTATGGTGGCAACTGTTTTTCCTATTCATTGAGTAAACTTTTCTTTGATATTCAATGCCTATTTAGTAAAAAAGTTGTTACTTTGAAAAAATATGGCAATTTGTTTATTTACTTTTTACATAAAAAGTTCAAAAAAAAGTTTAGTAAATGTTTTTGAAAAATATTATTATAAGCATCTTTGTTTACCTTTATCTTGAAACAAAATACACCAATTTGGCATTTGCATTTTACAGTAAAAGAGTGTACGTGACTTTGCTTTTTGAAAGGTATGCTGGCATTATCTGAAATATTTTCTTCTGATTTGTATTTGCAGTGTTTGGTTTGCTAAATTGGGATTCCCTGCCTTGCATTTTTTCTACAAAAGAAGCAACTTTTGAAATTGACGTCAAACAGATGAAGAAAGATGAATATCTTGTTTTTCTGTTAGTTTGTGCTTTATTTTATAGTTTCACTTGAACCATCGCGCATCGGTGAGCTCTGCGTAAAGCTCAAACTAATTAGAACATAATTAGGTTTTTGTTTCAAAAACAGTTCAGAAACTTTTTTCTTCAGCAATGTAAAAAGAGCAAAATCAACTTCTGAGATTCTGCAATTAAACAGATTTTTTATATATTACAACTAATTATAATGATGAAAGGTTAGCCGCAACTTTGAATTGGCATTTTGACACAGGGTGGTTCTCTGGAATTTAAATAAACGCATTTAACAGACCATACTACGGCATTCTTTTGCATCACACAATACAAACCTAACCTGGCCTCAACCCTGAAACTCAATACCTAATTAATGAGTGGAGATAAAAGACGAAGAGAAAGGAAACCCCATGAAATATGGCAAAATTAACTTTTAGGTTTTTCCAGAAATAAGTGTATATCTTTCAGTTCGAACCTAATCAACTTGCTAATGCCTTCCAGTGCCAAAATATGCTAGAGGTAATGCGTTTTCGCCTTGAGGTGCCACAACTTTGACAACTTTAATTTGCAAAATAACCAAAATAGCTTTTTCACTTCACCAACTGTTAACCATTGTTAAGTGCCATTTAATTTGATTTTTTTTAAAATCTGTGTTTGTGTAATATTCAAATTATTTTTTTTGTGCCACCTCTGAGGCGGCAATTAAATTACAAGCAAGTAGATCTCATTTACAACGAAAGGAATTCACGTAAACGTGTTTAGTTGCTGTATGTCTTGTGCATTGTGTGGGTCTGTGGTGTGTTGTGTGTCGACAAGCAGACAGGCTGTTTGCACTATTGGCAGCCATATGGAGAAGTGATTCGCTTTGTAATGTGCTCAAGTGCAATTTAAATAAGCTAACCTTACGCAAAACCAGTGGAACACAACAGAAGAAGATAACAACAACAACAACAACAAAATGGCAAAATACAGAGGGAAAGAATGAAGCCAAAAGAGTGCCTCATTCTTTGCTCCTTTCTAAGGAAAGTAATTTGTTTAGTGCTGTGCATGCTTGCTGCGTGCTAGTGATCTCTCCGTTCGCTTAATAGCTCTTTTATTGTTGCCCTTTTACAGCCACCAGATTTCAATTTCATTCTTCTATTCATCCACCAAAAAAATTGCATCTTTTGTTGCCACTAATGGTAAATACCCAAACTTGGAACTTGGCTTTTGGGTAACTTGAGCTTCGCCATGCACAGTACTGGTCAGTGAGGTGATATTTCAAATCAGTTTTATTAATTGCATTATATCAATGCATCAAACAAAAGTTTATTGCTCAAACCCAACAAAGTTGGTCAATTTTTTAAGTTAACCCTCAGGTAGTCCGCCAAATTAAACGCCAGTGTTTCGAGTATCTTCCGGTACACTGCAAACTGATTGAGCTCCGAGTTGTTCAACAGCACCTGTGACGCCCACTCGTCCAGTCTTTGGAGAGAAACATTCGCCCGAGTGAGCAATCGCGTCGCCTTTTCACTGCCCAAGTTGTACTTGGCCACGGCGCCCTTGTACAGCTCCTCCAGATTGTCAATGTCCCAGAAGAGTAGCTGAATTTGCTGCCAGCTTAGGGCGCTCTGCAGATCATCATCACTGATTTCCGGTAGTGACTTTCGAGTGGCTGACTTCTTCAAAGAGGCTGACATGATTTTGAAAACTAAAAAGTGTATAAATGCTTATACAACAACAAAAATGCCGGCAATAAATCAATGAGGTGATTGCGCAGCCGGAGCGAACGCCCTTTTTGTGATGCTAATGTAGATAGAAATCCCTTTTTATTGTGAATGCATTGTGTTCAGTGGTGAGCTAAAAATGCTCGACTTTAAATTGTTGTCCTACACAGTGACAGCAAAGTGGTGGAAGCCTCCGATTGCGTCGCTGATGTTGCTCCACTGCGTGTGCACCGGCGCAAAATTCCACTCACTTGGCTGGCCCTGGTGCACTGTGTTCCGCTGCTTCACCGGCACCTTCCTCCAGTCAAAGGGCGGTTCATTGAGGTGGGTGGGCCCACCGACGGCGACCATCTCCAGGTGGGCGGACAGCTCGCTGGAGGTGATCTTCGCGTCAATCGCCCCCATCAGGTGCTCGCCCAGACCACGCATTGGATACTTTCCGTTGGGGTCGTTGAGGTCACCGCGTGAGGCGATGGCGTAGTAGGCGTTGGGCACTGGGCTGCACTGCTCACACCGAGACAGCGGGTCCGTCTTGAAGTTGTTCAGACGCATCAGGCGGAACAGCGAGGAGATGTCAGTCACACTGCTCTGCTCACGGCGGAATATCCGCGCCCGGGCGGTCATGTTGTAGGAGAAGTAGTCGCCGTACTTGGCCACCTTTGCCTCGTAGCCGGCCTTGCTGAAGATCTCCCCGTAGAAGGGCACATTGTAGCTGGACCAGTAGGTCTGCCGACGGAGGACCGCCGTCTGGTCGCGGGCGACGATCAGCGTGGGCAGCTGCTCGAGGACGGTGAGAAAGCCGTCCTGCAGATGCTTGCCCCCTTCGCCCATCCTCTTGTAGTCGACCACCATGAACTGATTGTTGTAGGTGCCACTCTGGTGGCGCGAGTAGACGTCCGCCCATTCGCTGCCATTTCGAGCCAGTCGGTTAGAGATGGTGTTTCGCATGAAGTCAAGCACAATGCCCGATGCATTAATGCCCTTCCACAGTGAGCCATTAAAGTTGTTGATGGATGTCTCTTGAATTACCTGGCAGTAAAAGACAGTAGTGGTGCTTAGTATTTGGGCTAATTTTCCCCTCCATTTAGCGAGAACAAAGAGTGCAAATGCGTACCATGTGCTGTGATGTGATGTAGAAGTCGTCAAATGAGAGAATGACTCCCGGATAAGAGCTCATGGACACGGCCTTTGCCTGGCTCGTCTTGTAGTTCAGCGTGTACTTCTTCAGCAGTCGTACCATCATCACATAGGTCGTCCAGGTGTTGTGGCTCACTAGCTGAGAAAAAGGGGGAAAGGGAATAATAATAGTAACTAAAAGTAGCACTTTGATAGTGATGACGTGATAGTAACGTACCACTTCTCCCTTCTCTGGAATCCATTTGATGATCGCCGAGCAGTGATCACTTTCCACCTCATCTTGACTCTGCTTCTTTGAATGCATTATAATCTCCACTATATCGCCCACTTCGGGGTACATGTTGAGCAGCAAGGAGTTGCATGGATCAAGGTTCAAGTGTGGCTTTTTGCTGGGGCTCCGATTTGCTGCGATGCCCTTCGCCGCATCGTAGCCATCATCCAGACCGGCCAGTTGGTAGAGGACCAGTCCAACCTGCTGCCAATAGACGCTGCCATTGTCGAGGTTCTTTTTTAGGTAATGCAATTCTCCGAAATGAAGTGCTTCAAAACCTGGCACGTCTCCGATGACTGGTCATGTGGCTTGGCAAGCTCAATGTTTGTTCGGAAGTCGTCAATGAGGTTTGCCGTGAGAAAGCCCTCGAGAATGCCCGCGTAGTACGCCTGAATGTGGTCGGCGTGGGCGGCATTCGTCTGCAGGTCCAACTCAGACCAGCCAGTGGCGTTGATTCGGTTCGCAAAACGAGCCACGGCCACAATGTCATGAGCGAATGCTCCTTCTTGGAAGTGCGTCTTTGAGTACGGCTTCACATTACCGGAAGTGTCGATGGAGAAGTAGGAGTTTGCATGGGAGCTGTTTGCCAGAGCAATTAGGGTGAACAGTAAAAAAGAAACTTCATCTTTAACTTTAAGTTAAAGTCATCAGCCAACTGTAATTTTTAATTAAAACTGTTTCTTTCACTGAAAGATGGCTCATTGCAATCCGAGAAATTATATACAAATCCGCGACGTACTAGAGTATCTTAATCAGACATTTTTAAATATCATTTTAAGTGTTGCATAGATACTTATGGGCAGATTATGGGCATATCATCATGAGAAAGGAGCATCTGGAGAGAACAGGCAATCAAATTGGGTAATGATTTGATTGATAGGTCAAACAAAGGTGAATTGTATTTATCTTTTTATCAAAATGTGCATTATAGAAATCTACATAAACATTTTTTCCACTATATAAACTCCCGAAGATTGAACTATCTGTCTACTTAAGCTCTGAAACTTCCCATCGTCTTATAGCTGGATAGTTGGTGTAGATACATCGAAGTTTTGGGCATTGTTTAAACGTTTTGATCATCTTACGAATGCTTTCAGTGATTTGATTGTCATCCATATACTCGGCTTTTATCTGCATGTTTCTGTAGTGTTGGCAATATTTAACGCACTTGTGCTTGATGATAATCACTTGAACTTCGGGAAATGCGCGACTCCAAATGGTTGACTGTACATCGAAATGATATTGCAGATTTAGCAACTTCAACTTTAGCACTTTGACAGCAGTCAGTGGGTTGATTTCCGAACAGTAGAAAGACTCGTACTTTGAGAATTCCAAATGAGAGGCAGCAACATCTTCCTTCAAGCCTAGTGTGAAGCGCAGGTATACGAGTTCTTTGAGAGGAGACAACGAGTTGAGAAGCTTAACCAAATCAAGACCACAATGATAATTGATGTCTACTGAAGTGAGCGACGGAAATGTTGAAAACTTGCTTTCATTCCAATACCGAACATTGGCCGGTTTAGTAGTCCACTTGGAAGAAAAACGAAGCCATTTAGGACTGTCCATTGCTTCTGAGGTTCTGTTCAACAGAGCAAATTGTTCAAGTTGATCGTTGTCTTTTAGATACTCATACAGTATTTCCAAATGTCTTCCTTCAATAAAATCCAGGGATTTAAATTTGAGTGTGCTGAGATTAGGGGGCAAATCTCCGATCAAATCAAAAATGCGTTTTGGCTTTTTCCGAAAAAAATATGTATCACAATCAACTGTGAGATGTTTCAAAGAATAGCAAAAGCTAATCATGCTCATGATTGCTTGTGAAGATTCCACTTCAGCACAATAGTCAAAATCCTCAGAATTCGCAAGCTCTCTAATTTCCTTGCTCCGGTAGTAGACTTCAAGAGTCGTCAGCTTCTCAGACCAGCTTTGCATAACTTCGACGAAAAAATCGGCAACTTCGGAAAACTTGATGTTGTCAATGACGATTTGCAACTTTGTCAAGAGTGGATATGCGCTTATAATCTGGTCTCTGACTGCGTGCGACGGAGAAGATAGATAAGATAGACGCGATTTTTTAGTTCCACTTTGCGGTGTATGCATTGGTCTGTTTGCTTCATCCAGAACTTCCTCGAGATGAGGAATCGTAAAGAGTGATTTAGAAATGGAGTCCAAGGGATCGTCAGAGCCAAAAACAATGATCATAGAGTCCATTTTACTGGTTATTGCAAGCTGGTATTCACGCCATAGCGTACAAATGAAGGCCAAATTGATGACATCGACAGAGTCAAGTTTCGAAAATATATTTCGCAAAACGAGATCAGGCAAAGCGTTGATGTTCGCCTCCATTGAAAACTTTGACTAAAAAATTGCACACGGTGAAGAATAAAGAAATCACACGTGAAGAATCAGTAGCAGAAAAAGTGTTATCAAGCGGTGAATCAAAACATGATTTTTGAAGGGGCTGTTCATAGAAGAGGTTGCTCTCATCAGCTGGATTTATCTTCCACTCAAATTGAACTTCAGTATGTTCATCTTCAGTTCAATCAAGTAGAGCGTGTACACAAGGTAAATTAGCAACAACTGGTGGAATAATCATCAAGAATTAGTTCTCTTCAGTAATACTATCAAGTAATATCATCAAGCAAACCTCAAATGTGTTTTTGTACGTAACCTCGCTGATGGCTCCAAATGTGATGGCGTACTTTGGACCGTACAGCAGATTCTTGAGCAGATCATCATATTTCAACTTGTAGGCCATCCAGTTAGGGCCAATTCTCCACTGAGCTGCAGGTAGGTACTTTGCAATACCGTGCACTGCTTTGCAACAAGAAGCCACTGGAGTCAGTATGATGATGGTGGCCAGGAACTGTAGTACTATGATTAGGCAAATCAGACTGTTGGAATAGATTTCTGCTTTTCGATCGAGCAACAAGTACGAGAACAGGTAAATGTTTGCGGGAACGTTCATACTCAGGTAGACGAACAGAACACGACTCCACATTTGCCGATTTCCGATAATAATTGAAAAGCAGATTTGATTGTGCTCATGAAGTATGTCCTTGAGATGCCAGAACTGCCAGCTGGACAAGTACTGCTTCCCCCTTAGGCTTTTCATCTTGGCAAACTGCCTGGTAAATTGTGCTATTTTAGAAATGTAAAACAGGTAGGACACGGCGTGGAAAAAGATGAAAATAAATCCCGATTGAACGAGAATGTTGACCATGTAGTTTATCGAGCAGACGTCGATTATTATTTCAGGAAGGTAGATCAACTCATTTCTCGATACAAAGAAGAGCAAGTAAGCACCGGATAAGATTGTCCATCCAATGACTGCAATTAAATTCCCCCTTTTGTTATAGATTCTTGTGACAATGAATTTTTTAGCACTTACCCAGTATGTACTGAAGGACAACGCTAAAGTGTTCAACTAATTTAATGGCAAATATCAGACGGATTCGAAGGTCGATGGAGATTTGGAAGTTTAGCATAAAGTGATTTTTATCGAGCTTATTACGGTCTATAAACTCAAAGTTGTATAAAATTGAAATCACACTCTTCAGTTGACAGTACTTTTTGACTAGGAAGCGCAGAAGGTAATTTCCTCTTGGATTTAAGCGGGCTAAGTAGCGCTTCTCTTTAGACTTTTTGAGTAGGCTAATTTCATATTTGTTTTTTGTAGAGCTCTGATAAATGTCCAAATTGGTAACGAAGATGCTGTAGTAGAACTTCCAAATGTAAGTGTTGGTCGCCGTGGCGTAGAGTACTCGCTTAGAGACCAATGTAAAGGTCATCAACATGAGAAAGGAGGTGATGAATAGGCGGTTGTACACCTTGGGCTGTTCTTTAATAAACCTAAACAAGTAGTCACAATTCCACAGCAGCGTTGATCCAGCAGGTTTTTTGTGTAGCAGCAGAAAGAGAAGTCCGCGAGTCAGGTAAATCAAGTACAGGGCAAAGTCTAGTTTATTTCTCAGTTTTATCAATGGAGAGCTTGAACTTTCTACAATATTCTTGATTGTGTAGTACAGTATGGGATTGATTTTAAATAAAGAAACACATCTGGATAATTTTTTATAAGTCATTTCGAAGTAAAAAACAGTCTGGTATCTGTTTCAAAGTGCCTAAATGTACTTTATTATGTTTTATACTGCTCACAAATGTTTTGTTATATCTTTTTAATGAGCAATTAAAAATTAAAATTGCTTTGCATAGAGAATATATTTTTTGTTTACCCAGGTAGAGTACTTTGAAAGGAAACAGGTAAAAATTTGAAATGTTTTAGGCAGAATTTATTTTACACGGAATGTTTGCATAGTAACGGAAACATGCTTTGTTTTGAATAAAATATATTTGGTGCTAAATGTCACATTTACAGTAATTATTAAGAAAGCAATTTCGATTAAAAAGATCTGTACTGAGAATTATGGAAATATGCTGAACCTTCGATCTTTATAATGCTGAAGTCTTTCCTCTTCCTCCTCCTCCTCAAGGACTGCAAACTCCACTTCAGTTGAGCTGCACAGGCCCTCTTCACAGTCCTGACTACTGCTGCAGGTGGCACTGTCCCCTAGCTCGTCGATTGAAGGCAGTCGATCTTCGACTGTTGTTTGTCGCCCTTTCGCCTCCACCATCCGATCACCTAGGCTTTGCAGCATCTGATTGATGTCCCGGTTTAGGTCCACCGCACAGAAGGCATCAGGCTCAGGGGTGGATGGGAAGGAGACGGGTGTTTTCGAGGAGGACACCTGTCGACTGACTGCCCTGCTGTCCGGCCGTCGTCGACTGTTCTGTCGTGTGAGTATTCGGGTCGCCTTCCGGGAGACAGGGATAATGCCCCACTGCTGCGCCTTGGCAGTGGCGAAGATGAGGAAGAAGACCAGACCGAAGAGGTAGATGGCCGCCGCACTGTTGAACACTGCTCGCCAGCCGGAGATGTGGCCGAGCTGGGTTTGAGGAGAAAAATGGGATAAAGTTAGACCATTTTGCGAGAATATTTTTAATACAATACCTCAGTAATTAGATAGCCGACAACCAGTGGAGAGAGAATGCCAGGCAGCGAGCCGATGGCATTGGAGATGCCGTAGATAGTGCCGCTGTGGTCGGGTGCCACATCCACCACAATTGGCTTGTCACCGCCGGCGTTCAGTCCGAAGATGATCATCGCAATGACCAACAGTCCTAGCAGTGCCCACAGGTTGCAGGGCACAAAGGGCACCAGAACGAGGCAAATGGCCGGTCCTCCCAGGGCGATTGTCTCAAAGATTTTTCGGGATACAGTGTCGGTCACCTGTGGCGGTTACAATGAGCAGTCGGAGTGAGCATTGTTAGAAGTTACGGTTTAATTTTTCAATTTTTACCAGCTTTCGTTGTGAAATTGAATCTGATACCACTCCGAAGAATGTAAGTGAAATGCTCAGAGCAATGTAAACTGCTGAAGTGATGTAGCCGTTCTGGAGAAGGGCAAATCAATGAAGAGTTTTCTTACAACGAATCTGTTGCTCTTACCGTAGTTATGGAGACGTGCATCATTGTCTGGAGATAGGCAGGCTGAAATAATTTTTTAAGAAGTGTAAGTATAAGTATTGCAAATAGTCTTAAAAATCTAAAAAGTACTCACAAGTTTGCTCATCAGCATCAAGTTGCCCCAAGCGCCGCAAAACTTGGCCACTGAAATGGCCCAGACGGGCATGGACAGCCAGATTGCTTTCCAGGGAACGTTCTTCCGCTTGCCCACATTGGTGTTGCTCACTGAGGCCGTCAACTTAATTTTCTTCAGCTCTGATTTGAGTATTCTTGGGTGCTTGTCCGGACTGTCGTAGATGGTGAAAATCCACAGGAAGAAGCACACCACACCGGCCATGCCAAAGACGTAGAACACCGATGGCCAGCCGCCTGCAAAGCCGTACTTGCAGAGGAAGCCTGCGATTTCAAACATAAAATGGTATTTATTATCACCAACAGCTTAATTCAACTTGAACAGGTCTTACCTGAGAAGACGGTAGCAAAGACTGCGCCAAAGTTTCCTCCCACCTGAATCAGAGCAAGCACCAGGCCGCGCTCATTTCGGGGAATCCAATTGGCGAGCAGTGCGTAGATGGCCGGAGTGAGAACACCCTGCAGAGAAGTTAAGTTGTATGTTAATTATCATCACCCCGGCAGCAGCCCCTTACCTGACAAAGACCTGTTCCGATGCGCAGGGCAATCAGCGCGTAGACGTTGAAGCGGGCGACAACGGGCGTGGCCAGCGTCAACAACGCTGAGATCAGCGTGATCGATCCACAGAGCCATCGGACGCCGATGTAGTCGGCCAGCTGGCCGCCGTTGAAGTTGGTGGCAATGTAGCCGTAGTAGAAGCTGCCCAGAATGTGCCCCTGCAGTGTCTCGTCCCAGAAGAATTCACCTTCCTGAGAATTGGGTATGAATGTTTACATGGCATTATGATTTGTTTACGCGTTTAGTTACCATTGAAGCATCGTCTCCACTTTGACCATTCCCGGTGACCGGACAGGTCTCATTGCTGGAGTAGTTGGCCGCCTGTGAGTGATTGACCATAGCCACAATGGTCACGCTCATGTTGGTGCGCATGATGTAGGAGATGGTGTTGGCTAGGGCCGCCACGAAGACCACCACAAAGCGAGTGGGAATGAAGTTGACTAGGAGTGTTCAATCAGGATTAGCGAGTGCTCAAACGGTAGTAGTTAAAGTATTTGCACATACAGATTCCCCTTTCTTCGACATCTTTATCTTCCGCCGGTTTGCTCACAATTAACTGAGGTGTTTTCAGCTTCCTCGATTTAGTGTCTAAAAGTGCCGAACTTTCTAAAGTGTTTTCTTTCATCTTTCAAAGTGGCACTATTATGTTATGTCAGTTGTTGTAATAATTTGTGGTCGACTCTTCTTGTTCACCATTTGATTGACGGCAGTTTACAGTGTAAACGCAACACTAGTGATGCAAAAAGTACCATAAAGAAAGCCAGTACAAGTGACGCAAAGCACCGCTTCAATCTGATGAATTTATATATGGGCGGAATGAGGTAGCATGTGGTCTGCTGGACTGCAAACATCGAAATGCTGCCGCACTGATACAAATCGTCTAGGTGCAGAGTTGGTGTACTCATCATGCAGAGTGTGCCATCGTCTGTCTGTGATTTCACCCTCATCCGTGATGTACAGCACTCACCAGCCCCCTTATCAGATCACTTTTATCTGATAAGACAGCATGTGCTGTGCATTGTTTGTGCTCGCCACAGGTGAGTGTGTGTAAGCCGGCAGCAGTTTACCGGTTGCGCAAATTCATTGAAACACAAGCAGATTTGGCTATTGCCTACGCTTCAGATCTATATACAGTGCAGATTATATCTAACTCGTGTGGGTTAAATTGATGTCGGAACGTTTCCCCAGATAGTGTCCTTTTTGGGTAATGGCTACAAAAAAAGTGCCGCCAGTTGCTGTGCAGAACACCGCATTGTGATGGTAAATTTTTTACAAGATTTAGATGCACTCATGTTTTGTAGGTAGACTCTTTTATTGTGCGAACAATCTGATTGTCCAGGTATCAGGTAGTTTTGTGCAGCTTTGATATCAGCTATGCTAAAACGTTTGCGCTATTCAATGACTAACAATTGGTGGGTACTTTCCGCTGTTTTGGCGAAGAAAAAAATCTTTTTTTTCAAAGTGCAGTCGTAGACCATTTGGTTGTCATGCCAATTGCCTGCTACGACGAATGTCTACTAGACGATAAATACATAAGGGAGCACTACTTCTTTTCAGGCGCCTGCTGCGCCAGCAAAACAAGTCGGTGGGTACCTCGTCCATTGGAAGCGTTCTTTCTCAAGGGCACACTCTTTTTTTTCTGGCCAATAAAAACTAGTTTCTTGGTGCAGTCTACCACAGTGATGCTGCTGCTGTTGTTGCCAAAGACACTGCTGGTTTCGGCAGCCACCGCCGCTTCTGCTACATTTTGTCATCGAAGCGAGTAAGTGTCAGTGGTGCCAGTGGTCTTCTTCTTGTCTCTCCGCTGTCTGCTTTTTGTCTGTTCCACTCTTTTGAGACAGTATCACTGGTGAAGGAGCAGAGTAGTGGTGGTGAGCAAAGAAGCCATCAGCATTAGCAAGTGAATGTGAGCGTGAAGAGGGTGATCATCATCATCATAATCACCAGCTTCTTCTTCTACATCGTTCATTTTCCACCCTCAACACTCCAAGGGAGAGAGTACAAGACAACCAAACGTCCGACTGCTGTTGCAAAGAAGGTACGTTGTGTCCAACTACGTTTACACCGCCTCTCTTATCTACTAAGCAGCTAAAATCAATCGTTGTTTACCATTCCCGCGACAGTGATCGTCGCTTGATAACTGTTGCTGCTTTTCTCGTTTTGTCTTTTCATTTGACATTCCTTTTGTACATCTCAGAGGAAGAAGACACGTCGAGTGTGTTAAGAGAAGCTAGCCATGTCCAAAATGTTACTTCTCACCAGTGTGCTGCTGTTGGCGGCTGGTGCCATCTTCCTGGCCACCAGGTGCGGTTGGCTTGGTTGTGGCAAGAGCACCGTTGATTTGGATGCCTACCGAAAGGATGGCTGGTTCGGCAAATCGGTTCCAGGTAACAACTGTTTTTGTGTGTGCTTGAAAGAATCATTATTTTATAACTCTTTTGCTTTTGCTCTACAGCTGGCAAGCCTGTGCCTAAAGACGACGAGAAGATTCGACCTTTCAGGCTAAACATTTCCGATGCTGATCTGCAGGATTTAAAGACTCGCCTCTCGAAAGCCCGTTACGTGGATCACATTGCTGGCACTCACTTCAACTACGGTTTCAACTCTGACTACCTGAAGAAAGTGGTCGAGTACTGGCAAACAACGTACAACTGGCGCAAGGAGGAGGCGAAGATCAACGCGTATCCGCAGTTTCAGACGCAAATTGAAGGCCTGGACATTCACTTTGGTTAGTGTTGGTGTTTTCCCATTTAGCCACTTGAAAGTAAAGTAACTCTGTCCTGTTTGCGCAGTGCATGTGAAGCCAGCGGCAAAGGCAGCAAAAGTTATTTTGCCGCTGTTGGCCGTTCACGGCTGGCCTGGCTCCTTCTGGGAGTACCACAAAGCACTACCGCTGCTCACCGAGCCTGACGAGAACGGCATTGCCTTTGAGGTGATAGTGCCCTCCATTCCTGGCTATGGCTACTCGGAGGCACCAAAACAAAAAGGTATGTTGTTGTTTTTACGATATGAAAGATTTGTAATAAAAAGTGCTTTCATCACCAATTAGGCTTCGATGCAAGTGCCGCCGCTCGGGTGTTTACCAAGCTGATGAAGCGTCTTGGTCATGAAAAGTTTATCGTTCATGGCGGCGACTGGGGCTACCTCGTGAGCAGAATGCTCAGCGTCATATTCCCTGAAAAGTAAGCAGTACTAGGATGTGATTGTCCAAGTTTTGAGCTAATGATATCTCTTTACATCTTCCCCATTTGCAGCACCATTGGCGTTCATCTGGTGGGCAATATGATGGGCAAACCTGCTTCTGCCTGTCAGGGATTGAAAGCGTTCCTTGCGGCCACCGTTCCCAGTCTGCTCTTTGGTGCAGAGGACGCCCAGCGAGAGTACTCGAAGATGTTTCCTCTAGGGAAGAAGCTCGGTTTTATGCTCGAGGAGACTGGCTACTTTCACATTCAGGCAACCAAGCCGGACACGGTGGCCGCCGGTCTGGTGGACAGTCCAGTCGGTCTGGCCGCCTACATTCTCGAGAAGTTCTCCACGTGGACTAATCCGCAGTACCGAAATGAGGAAAATGGTGCACTGACGAAGAAGTTCACCCTAGACGAGTTGCTACAACATTATGATTTACTGGACTTCGGGTAACATTGCCTCCAGTCAGCGATTCTACAAGGAAAGTGTGCCTCACTTTCTCGAGTGGAGCAAGTAAGTTTGGTTTTGTGGTCTACAACTGAATTCTTACTAATCAGTTGATTTACCTTTGCAGTCTTAAAGTTACCCCTCCTGCCGGAACAGTGGACACACCCTATGAGATTGCACGAACGCCGAGGAAGCTGATTGAGGGCTACTTTGACAATCTACTGCAGTACTCCTCCTTTCCAAGGGGTGGCCACTTTATCGCTTTTGAAGAGCCCGATCTGATCACCAAGGACATCAAGGCTTTCACCAAGAAGGTCCTTGACCAATTGAACAGCAGAAGGCTGAAGCTCAGCAGCAGAAGAAGGATGAAATGTAATCATCAAATGGATCACTGTGTTGTTTGTGCAATAAATCAATTTTTGAATGCCCACCACTGACACTCACACAGCAATTGTAGCACATTTCGATGTGCACTCCAAACCTACTACAAGTAGTCTCACAGGATGCTCTAATTACTCAATAAAAATGCATTATTTTGTCAGTTAAAAAACATTTTCTAAATGCCACTTGGCTGAGATGTTGTGCTATCCGTCGCCTCCCTCCTTTTTTGCCAGTTCAAACCAACGGCGCGACTTTCGAAAAGGCAGAAAATGCGCGCCAATTGGAAGTGAGTGTGTACACGTAGAGGTGAAGGCAGTGCCGTCACCACTGAATCTGCAGGACACACCATTGCAGTCAGTGTTAGTAGTAGCAGCTTCCCATCTGCTGGCGACAACCGTCTGTTCCTGCCATTACTTCCCTCCAAAAGAGAGGGGACTCCCGCTGGCCACTCTGGAGAGCGAGCAGGCAGCACAATCGTTCCCTCCAGTGAGGGGAAAGGGAGGGCAGCACTGTGCTCTGCCTCTGCTGCTGTGCTCCTTCCACGCGACTCACCGGCCGGAGATCTGCCAGTGCGGTATATAAGCCGAACTGCGACACTGCAGCCGACACTCGCTCTCTTTGCCATCTCCCCGATTCGTAAACCACCGATCACCAACTCGAACCAGCAATGGCCCGTACCAAGCAGACCGCTCGCAAGTCCACCGGAGGCAAGGCGCCCCGAAAGCAGCTGGCCACCAAGGCCGCCCGCAAGTCGGCCCCGGCCACCGGCGGCGTGAAGAAGCCCCATCGCTACCGCCCCGGCACCGTCGCCCTCCGTGAGATCCGTCGCTACCAGAAGTCGACCGAGCTGCTCATCCGCAAGCTGCCCTTCCAGCGCCTGGTCCGCGAGATCGCCCAGGACTTCAAGACCGACCTGCGCTTCCAGTCGTCGGCCGTGATGGCCCTGCAGGAGGCCAGCGAGGCCTACCTGGTTGGCCTCTTCGAGGACACCAACCTGTGCGCCATCCACGCCAAGCGTGTCACCATCATGCCCAAGGACATCCAGCTGGCCCGCCGCATCCGTGGTGAGCGCGCCTAAGCGTCCACTTCTCTCCCTCCTCTCATCACCCTCATCACTCCCATCACCTTCATCATTTCATAACTTTATCAAAAGGCCCTTTTCAGGGCCACAAACTCAAACGAAAATGCGAGCCTTTGCTTTCTTTTGTTTTGTTTATTTTCGGTCTCCAACGCTAAGTTGAGTTAGTGAGTGCTGAGGGAAACAATAAAAGTGGCACTTCTTTTCGGTCAAAGTAATCTTAGTGTTAGCCTGGTGTTTTCTAGTCGTTTCGTCACTCAAGTTGGTGTTATTCACCATTTTGCATTGAGGGTTGTTTGGAAGTGACGGTTAGACTTGGTGGTAATATGAGCTTGCACAAAGTAATGCACAAACTTTTCAGTGTTGATGAGTGCATTTGAGTCAACTGCTTGCTGCTGTCCAATTGAATTGAACTCTGACAAGTAAATCCAAACAATAAAACTGATTTATTCTCTAAAACTGAACTAAAACTGCTTTGGGTAAAATTGTAAGTAAATGTTTATCAAAACCAAAACTGCATGACCCAAATGAAATGATTGCCAGATCAAGTGATATGCGGCCGTAAGAGTTTAGAAAATTGTAAAGTTGCACCTTAGAAACGTTGTGCAGACCTAAACTTTAATTAAAAGTAAAAAACAGAAATAAGAGACGCAGCATTTCCCTCGAACTAAAGTGAAACTAAATTGAGTGGTTGCGAATTCTATACTTTCAAATAAATCAGGTACTTTTAATTGATCATCCGAATCATCTTCATTTAATTCATCCGTTTGTAAATGTAAAACTAAGGGGCATATGGACCACTGGCTGATGTGTCACTCCCCCCTTCTTTCCCCCTCACTTCAGGTCGTCCGTTGAGTTTGCGCGCCAATCAGCAGCAGCACAGTCACCACCACAGTGGCGCTGAGTGGCACTACTCTCCAGTGGGAGCTCCTCCTCTGCCAGCAGTAGCCGGCGAGGACTCAGCGCGTCGGTGATTCGCCTGTCAGCTATAAAAGCCCCTTGTCGTCGTGGAGGAGAGCAAACTCGCAGTTCAGTCGCTGACTTCTTCTTCTCGAAGCAACTTCAAGCAACCTCAAACTCACTCGCTGATCATGTCTGGCCGCGGCAAGGGAGGCAAGGGACTCGGAAAGGGCGGAGCGAAGCGCCATCGCAAGGTTCTCCGTGATAACATCCAGGGCATCACCAAGCCCGCCATCCGCCGACTGGCTCGCCGCGGTGGTGTGAAGCGCATCAGCGGTCTCATCTACGAGGAGACCCGCGGCGTCCTCAAGGTCTTCCTGGAGAACGTCATCCGCGACGCTGTCACCTACACCGAGCACGCCAAGCGAAAGACCGTCACCGCCATGGACGTCGTCTATGCGCTCAAGCGCCAGGGCCGCACTCTGTACGGTTTCGGCGGTTAAGCTGCATTGTCTGCTCCTGCTACCCAAGCATCGCTTCACCCCTCACCCTCCATCACTTCATCCCCACTACATCATTACCAAAAGGCCCTTTTCAGGGCCACAATCTCTCCCGATTTCGAGCATTTTACCTCTCTCTAACTTACCTTACTCCTTTTCTAGCTTTACTTTCTCTTTCTCTCTTTTGATAATAATAAATAAAGTGTCTTGTTTTTAAAAATCAGCTTGTTTGGTGTTTGCATTCCTCTTCTGTTGTAGCTGTTGTTTGTGGCGGTTGTAAAATGCCTCAAAAGAGGCTGCACTCAGTGCTCATTTGTGTCTCAAGTTCAGATTGTATCATTTAGTTTTGCTGATTAGAATGAGCCCTGCTAGTCAAATTACTGCTAATCAGATTCAATGAAATTCTCGTTTTAATTATGGTTTTGCAATTTTAATTGGAATGATTGAAATTATCGAAAAATGGTCAATTGGTCCAGAATGGGTAAATAATTGTGCGAGCACAGTGCAGCAAACTTGGCCACTTACCACTTTTGGCGCCAAAGCACCCGTTTCCGTTTCAGTGGCACTTCCTCTGGTGGTGCTGTGCTAGGCCGACAGCTTCCCCTGCTAAATGGCCACCTGCAGTGTCCGTCCCTGCGGCCTAGGCACCGTCAACGAGGGCCAGAGTGAAGCACAGAGAGACAGAGAGCGAGGCTGCAGTGGAAGACGAGAGCTTGCAGCCTGAGACTCCACCCTGAGCCTCCCCGACCGCTGATCAGAGTGTCGTATATAAAAAGGTAGTGAAACCGGCCGTCGTCTCTCACTCGCTCACTCGATCTGCCACCGTTCAGACGACTCCGTCTCCACCACTACCACTACCACCACCACCACCAACAACAACTCCAGCTATCATGGCCGAAACTGACGCCGCCGCTGCCCCTGCTGCTCCCAGCTCGCCCGCGAAGAAGGCCCCGAAGGCCAAGTCGCCGAAGGCGCCCAAGTCTTCGAAGCCGAAGACGAAGCCGGAGCACCCGCCGGTCGCCAGCATGGTGACCGCCGCCATCAGCGCCCTGAAGGAGCGCAACGGCTCCTCGCTGCAGGCCATCAAGAAGTACATCGCCGCGAACAACAAGGTCGACATTGAGCGACTTGCGCCCTTCATCCGCAAGTTCCTCAAGTCCGCCGTCACCAAGGGCTCGCTGGTGCAGGCTAAGGGCAAGGGCGCCGCTGGCTCCTTCAAGCTCAACAAGGACGCCCCCAAGCCGAAGGCCGCCAAGGTGAAGAAGCCCAAGGCCGACAAGCCCAAGTCGGACAAGCCGAAGGCGGTGAAGAAGGCCAGCGCTGCCAAGCCAAAGGCCGCCAAGCCGAAGAAGGCCGCAGTCGCAAAGAAGGCTGCCTCGCCGAAGAAGGCCGCCAAGCCTGCCGGTGAGAAGAAGGTGGCCGCCGCTGCCAAGCCGAAGGCCGCCAAGCCCAAGGTGGCCAAGGCGCCCGCCGCGAAGAAGCCCAAGGCCGACAAGCCCAAGGCGAAGCCCGCCAAGTCGCCCAAGAAGGCGGCGGCGGCCAAGCCGAAGGCTGCGGCCAAGAAGCCCGCCAAGAAGTAAGCACTTCTTGACCCTCACCCTTCACCCCCTTCATCCTCCCATCATCCTCCCATCATCATCCCTTCATTTCTTTCTTCATCATCATCATCATCATCCTACTCTCATCACAAAAGGCTCTTTTCAGAGCCACAATTTTTGACGAATTTCGAGCATATTGGTGTTTTGTTTTCCTTAACCGTTTCTTCTACTTTTCTTCCAGCTTTTGCCCAATAAAAACTTGTTTTTGTATTATACCTTTTCACTCTTCTCAGTACTTCTGAGTACCGGTAAAGAAGGCTCGCGCTTGTTCTGTTTGCGCGCCATTTCTCAGTGATGCACTTCACACTGTTATAGAGTGGGAAAGAGAGGATATCCGGTCCGCTCCTGCTCTTGCTGTTGCCGTTGTTCCCCTCCACGCCCAAACTTTTCACTGCAACTGCCGGGGTTTTTGCAGTGTCACAAAATGGCGGGAAAAGCAAAGCACCTAGGGTCGCAACTGTCTTTTCATAAGCTGTGCTGTGAAAATTGAAATTGGCGCGCAAGTTGAGTCACTACTACTGAGCACTCGAGGGGAAATGCCCATAATGTGCAATCGGAAAGGCAGCAGCTGACTAGCAGATGCGCGCGCTTGCTCACCATTGAAAATGTGCCTACCTGAAAAGTCTGCAACTGACAACAAAAGAAAAGGAAATCGAACTGACTTGTGAGCTGAATTTATTTACAAGACCAAAAACCCAAAGAAAGAATAGATAGAAAGAAAAAGAAACGAACAACACCAAAAAGGCTCGATTCACTCAGAGAATTGTGGCCCTGAAAAGGGCCTTTTGGGTAGTTAGATGAGATGAGATGGTGGTGGAACCAGATCAGCTTATTTGCTGGAGGTGTACTTGGTGACGGCCTTGGTGCCCTCAGAGACGGCGTGCTTGGCCAGCTCACCGGGGAGAAGGAGTCGGACGGCGGTCTGCACCTCTCGGCTGGTGATGGTGGTGCGCTTGTTGTAGTGCGACAGGCGGGAGGCCTCGGCGGCGATGCGCTCGAAGATGTCGTTCACGAAGGAGTTCATGATGGACATGGCCTTGGAGGAGACGCCGGTGTCGGGGTGCACCTGCTTCAGCACCTTGTAGATGTAGATGGCGAAGGACTCCTTGCGCTTGTGCTTCCTCTTCTTCTTGTCGGTGGCGCGGACGGCCTTCTGGGCCTTGCCGGACTTCTTCACGGCTTTACCGGTGCTTGGTGGGGCCATTGCTGGTGGTGGTGAGCGAGTTGGAGTGAGTGGCTGGTGAGAGCGAGTGCAATCCAAAAGTGGTGCCTCAAGAGACGATCGAGGGCTCTCTTTTATACTAGTGGCTCGTATCCTCTGCGCTCGCTTCAGTGGGGTGCACTGCAGCTGGCCGCCAGTGGGAACGATTCGCGCGCAATTTCCCCCCAGTGCGCTGCGCGCTGATTGGCCGCAAAAGAGTACTTCAGGGAAGTGCACTCAGCGTCCCGACTGCACTGCCACTGAAGGAAGCAGCGGTACCGCCCTCCAGCTGGCCTCAACTGCCGTGATCATGTGCCAACGCATATAAAGCGACCGGCAGACGGTGGCCAGCTTCAACCACTCGCAAAAGTTTCCCCGTTCGCCGTCGTGCACCCCAAACAAACTCACCCAACCCAACTTCAACATGTCTGGTCGAGGCAAGGGAGGCAAGGTCAAGTCGAAGGCCAAGTCCCGCTCATCGCGAGCCGGTCTCCAGTTCCCCGTCGGTCGTATCCACCGTCTGCTGCGCAAGGGCAACTACGCCGAGCGCGTCGGTGCCGGTGCCCCGGTCTACCTGGCCGCCGTCCTCGAGTACCTGGCCGCTGAAGTGCTGGAGCTGGCTGGCAACGCCGCCCGCGACAACAAGAAGACCCGTATCATCCCCCGTCACCTGCAGCTGGCCATCCGCAACGACGAGGAGTTGAACAAGCTTCTCTCGGGTGTGACCATCGCCCAGGGTGGTGTCCTCCCCAACATCCAGGCTGTCCTTCTGCCCAAGAAGACCGAGAAGACCGCATAAGTTGCTGGACTTGTTCTCTCTCTCAACTTCATTTTCACCCACTTCATCATCATCATTTATTAATCCCAAAAGGCCCTTTTCAGGGCCACAAACATTTCGAATCTGAGCTTTTTGCTGCGTCTGGTTGTTTACAGAGTACTTGTTTGTTGGTCAAATAAAGTTTCAACTTCAGGTGCAAGTGTGTTTTCTGGTAAAATTTTTTAGGTTTACTTGCAAGTTGTTGATCCATACTTTATTTATTCCATCATTGCCTCGTAATTTTATAGGAAAACATTGTAAACTTCAAGTAGAAAAATAAAAACTGAAAACAAGTCATTAGTTTTGTTCCCAAAAACTGGCTAGCAAAACTTTTTCTAATCTGGCGCGTTTTGCAGTTTTCAAAAATAATTTTTACAATTACTGATGCGCCATCTTCTGAAGCTTGAGTGACATGCAATTTGGGTAATTTTGCTACCAGTTTTGCTTGTAAATTGTTGTGTACTCACCTTGACAAATGTATTCATATTTACAAGATGAGCTTTTGAGTGGCCATAGCTGTAGTTGATTCCGTAGCAGTGTCGGGTGTGCAGCATTTGAATCGTGTTCGCCAGTTTGAGGTGCTCCCTACACTGGTCACTGCTAAGTGCATCCTCGCGTTGATTTTGAGCAGCAGTTTCGACACGCGGTGACAGCGAGATGGATAGTGTACCGCCAGCTGGTGCACTCCAAAAAGGTAGGTCATCTGAGAGAAGGTGACACCGCCGATGATGGGAATGGAGGCCGAGTTGACCCGTCCAGCAGCAGACAGACAAACATGAATGCATTAGGTGGACTGTAGAACAGTAGGGCAATGAACAACAGGTAACCAAAGACCTTGTTCTGCGATGACACTGAACGACGGCAGTGAGCGTGAAAGTGGTAGAAAGTGCGCAGACTGGTCATCACTGACACCTGGCATCGATGTAAACTAGTGCCGCCATTGTGAGACAACCTTGAGAGGGTTCTCGAAACCAGATGCTCAGCCTGTGCGAATCTAGTAAAGGTAATGTAGGAGCACATTGCGGGAAGTATCACACCCATTTGGTACAGTGTCCCGTAGGTGAAGTTGCAAATGACCGTTGCAAAGCCATGTGTCAGCATTGAAGTGGTCTTGAGCAGGCCAGTCGCAGTGCAGCAGTAGTACAGTGGATCTTCAGAGAGTATTTGCACTATGATAAATGCGATGTGTAGAGCCATGATATCTGGTTTTATAAACAGTTACGAAAGTTGCCAGTTATCAGCATTTCAACTTACAGCAAATTAAATTATTCCCAACAAATGCATCTGATAACTTTGTAAAAAACTTTTCAATTTTGTGACTGATCAAATTACCCTTTTTGTCAGTTTTGAACAAAAACAAATTTTTATACTGTTTCAGAATAACTGTTTGATAGGTAAGACCGATAAAATCTGAACTGTTTGCACCCTCTAGCAAATTGGGAATAATAAAAAAGGCGGAGCTGTAAAGAAATATGGAGCTCAAATTAAACTGGTCACCTAAATGACTTAGGTAACAGTAATCCAGGAGAAACTGTCGAGTGTGATGAGAGAGATTTACTGAAGCAAAGACTACAAATCCAACGACTTTAATCAAATACGATATTTTTATCAGTTTTATTGATCCAGGAACTGTTTTCGATTTTGAAAATTCATAAAGGTTACTGAAATATCTTTCATGACATTCCATTGACTTCTTTGGAACTAAAGTATCAAAAAGTATTTGAAGTTTGAAATTGTTTACAAACATTTTGTTTACAAAATTGTTTTCAAGCTGACAAAAATTTAGTTTAAAAATAAAAACAATAAACTTGTTTGTCAAGCAGCATAACTTTGAACTTGCCTGAACCAAATTAAACTCATTACTCTGAAAAAGATCATTAATTATTAACTTGTAGTTCATTATTTGATTCAAGGTAACTTAAATGTAATTACAACATAAATTGATTTACTTTACACTAGAAAAAATGAAATGTAATTCATACAAAAGTAGTTTCAGAAACATGATACAGAGTATCGGATTTTATCAGCTAACCGGAAACATGCCTTCTCAAATAGTTTAGTCCCTGAGCTCACTGGTTTCAAATTTGCAAACGAGTATCAGTTACGTGCTAAAATGTTATATATTTTCAGATTTTTTTTCTGTTCAAGCCTGTTGTGTCTCAAAACGTCCCATAAAATGTGATCAAAATTAAAATGGCTTATTTTAAATTATCAGTGAATCTTTTAACGCTGTTACTGGGTAATTTCCTGCTGTTCCATCAAAATGTGAACTGCAATGAATATGACGATATTGGCATATACCCGCAGATCAAGCACTCACTGAAGAAGCCCTATTCATATGAATGGGAAAGTACGACAATCATCAACAATGTCAACTGGGAGTTGGTTGGCAATGCACTCGCACACCGAAACTACATTCGCCTCACTGAAGACAGGTCCAACCAAGTTGGTGGTGTTTGGAATACTTTGGTAAGTACTCTTTATTGTAAACATTATTAAAAAGTAACTAACTTGTTTGCCTAGCCCATTAAATTTTACAACTGGGAAGTGCAAATAGAATTCAACATCTCTGGCAGTGGTCGAGTGTACGGTGACGGAATGGCCTTCTGGTACGTCCAGCAGCCACTACACCAAGGTATGCGCATGAGATGAAAGTTTGATTGATTATCAACTAATTACTAAAAATAACCTCAATCAAATTGGCAGACTACTACCTAGGACACGTCTACGGCAACTCTGACTACTTCACCGGACTGGGCATCTTCCTTGACACGTATCCGAACAAGTTTCACGGCTACCACCAGTACCCCTTCATCTCGGCGCTGGCCAACAATGGCTCGCACAATGCCTACAGCAACGGCTATGGGAACAGTAGATACTACGGAAGCGCGGAAAACCAGGAAAACCAGGTGTCGGAGCTGTCAGGCTGCCACGCGGCCATTCGCAATGCCGTCCACGGCCGAGCCTCCATCTCCATTCAGTACTACGAGGGACTGCTGAAGGTGCGCACCGACGTGGAGCAGAGGAACCGGTGGACGCTGTGCTTCGCCAGTCGTATCCACCTGCCCGCCGGCTACTACATCGGCCTGACCGCCTCCACCAACTACCTCAGCGACAACCACGACATTCTCGAGCTGAGGACCTATCGACTGGACTACCCGCCGCCGACGACCAGGGATGACAAGACGGTGGTCATTGTCATGCCAGAGGCGGTGCCGGCCCTGGTCACTGGTCGCTTTCAGTCAGTGTGGCAGTGCTGTGCGCCGCAGCGCTCAAGATACTGGCATTCTAGATCATGCATTTTTAATTAGTTTTTGTATCAAATTGATATTTATTATTAAATCTCTCAAAATAATGTGTGGCGTGTTACAACTCAAATATGGTGGCAGAGTTTTGCAGCGTGTTGCAGCGGATTGCTGTTGAACTGCTGGTGCTGCTTGTAAGATGCTGGAACTGCTGCACTAATTAGTGGAATAAAAGAACAAATTTAAGTAAAAGAGAAGAGAGGATAGAAGAGTCAGGGCATGTCAGGGAGTGACAAAAGTGTAGGTTACAATGAATAAGTGAGCATGCCGTCTAATAGTGACTCAAACATAAGTAAGGGAATAAGTAATAAGTTATAGAAATAAATCTGCCACAAAGTTTTGATGAACAAATTAAAAGCGAGTTGTTGACTGTTGAAATGGATTGACAGGATAGGTAATGTGTACAATCTAAAGTGGAAACAAAAATGTATTTTAAAAAAGTGATCAATATATAATTTTTACATATTTACCCCACTCTTTCGCTTGCGGATGATTAGACGGACAATAGCAAACACCAGCAAAGCAACCACACAAACAACAAGTATGATCACGACAACAATGAACATAGTCAAAGATTTTGGGCTGTTCTTCTTCAGAATGATTTTGCTCAAGTCCTCATTAGTGTAACATGGGTCGACGCTGGTTTCGTTAAAGAAGGGCACTGTGTGGCGGTAGAGCGAGGCATCTTCATCCTTGAATACAAAGTACACCGTCACTTGGCCTTCATCGGCGGTACCTTCCTGCATCAATACATTAGCGCACTGTTTGAAAACGGTCAGATTCATTGAATGATACATCAGTGAAGAAACATCAGTAAGCAGGCAATTTGCTGCAATGTGGCCAGTGGTATTTGCAAATGGGCTCACGTGAGGACGAAGCATTTGGTCGGTGAAGTTTCCAGTGCTTTCTACCAGTGAGGTGACATTCTGGGGCACAAGAGGACAGTAGAACACGCGATGAAAGAAAGCCGGATTCACAAGCTTACTCCAGTGTAGGTGTTCTTCAGTTACACAAGGGGAGATAACGTTCTGATCGAAAGTAATGTCCGTCAAACTAAAGTAGAGCATTTCCTGTTGCTTGGGCAGGAGAAAGTAGGCCTTGGACACCACCACCAAACCTGAGGACGGGTCATCTTTCACGGCTAGTAGGACGTTAGTGCACTCCTTGAGAAGGTCGATAAAGTGCTTCTGGTGATAGTCGATACCGGTTTCGCCTTCAACGTTGACTTGGATTGCTGCAATGTGGCTGGAGTTTCGCTGCGTGTAATCACCAAAGTAGGGTCGTGTGATGTTTCCATCAATAGCCGACTGCATGTTCGAGGTCATGGACAGTGCCTCATTCAGCTCGATGGTCGTGAAGGAGAGCTGTGACGGCGTAAGAAGATCACTTTGCTTCGCTTGGAGCAACAACAAAGCGAAGATTAGTACTGGAAGCATTGTCGCAGAGAAGATTGAAGATCGCATTCAAGAACAAAATCAACTGTTTTCCTTTTATCTCAGTATGCGTTTTGAACACTGCTTTTATAGCGATGGCAAAATGGCTAAAACGCCACATATAAAATGTCAAATGACTCACAATTTTTAATTTGTTGCAATATTAATTTTTGTTGGCATTTCTAAAAATGCAATTAACAAAATGACATTTGGCTTTCAATCCTGCTGCCAGTTTAGTTGCTGGGGAAGGATAACAGAGTTTTGGCTTTGGCTCGTTCAATTTGCCTGAACAAAAAAGAATAAAAAATTAGTTGACCTTGGAAATAGTTAACATGAGGAAGGACATTACTTTTTGTCAATGCTGCTTAGGACACTCTTCAGCGTTTTGCAGCTTTTAATCTGATGGTGCAGTGCCTCCAGCTCAGCAGCGAAGCGGTCATCGCCGTCCTTGTTCAGCTGAACGTTCTTGAGGAATCGGTGGATGATGAAGCTCATCCACTCCAGGTTGGTGCGCGGCATCCACTTGGCCCAGTTGCCGCAGGCACTGTAGTACATGCCCACGTAGATTTTGTCCTGGTCACTCTGCACCTTATTCGGGTTCTTGGCGTCTCGCGCCAGGGTGGCCAGTCGGTCGGTGAGATTGGTGTAGTAGTGGTGGGAGCCGATGCGCATCCGAGCAAAGGTGTTGTCGATGATGAAGGCACGCTTCCCCTCGGTGTCCACTTTGTACTCCCTCGAGGCGACCACAAAGTGCACGGTGGGGTTCTTTGTGCTGCGCACCATAATGTTGCCCAGGTGTAGATCACGGTGCTCGTACTCGAAGGTGGCCTCGGCGGCGGCCAGACTAGCAGAACCTGGTACACCACACTGATGATCTGCTTTATGGTTAGCTTTTTGTAGCACGATCGCAGCGATTCGCCACAGTGCTCCATGCAAATGGAGGTAAATTCTAGAGGTAAAACAATTAATGGTAATTAGGTCGACTTTTACAGCCAAACAATGTACCTTGAAGGCCAACGTTGATTGGCCCTTTATCAAGTGGAACCATCTCATTGACCAGACTAGATTTGAACAGCTTTGGAAAGCCGTGCACGCGATACTCAAAGCCCTGGTAGTTGCAAAGGGTGGCGTGCAAGTTGGAGAGATTGGTTGAGATTACCAGCTCTTGAAATACGTTGTGGTAGTGCTCCGCAAGAAGATCTTTGACCTCGCCACATTCTGTGACCAAACGCTCTAAAAGGTACAATGTTATGTTAGATTTACGCATAAACAATCAGCAAAGTCCACGAACTGTTCTTTCTGGTCTTCATTTTGATCATCTTAAAGACATAATCTTTGCCCTTGGAGCTTCCATCATGCTGGTGAGCAAGTAGAACCACAGAGTACGATCCCTTATCAAGGTGCATAAAACGAGGAAAAGCAACTGGGGGAAAGGATTGAGTGAAGGGCTGAATTCGTTCCTGTCCGCATATCTGAAGCACGTTTTTCCTGAAGAGAAAAACAAATGATTAAAATAAAAGTCAGTCAAAATGTTTCAAAATGCGCACCGATACAATTCGTCGTCAAGATGAAGTCGACCCATAGTGGTACTCCGAATTCTTGAGTAACAATATGCCGACTTGGCCAACTGCACTAAAATGTACACGTAAACTTGAAGTTATGGCTTTTTAGAATTGACGGTTTTAAAATTCTAACATTTGCATGATTTTGCCAATAAAACGACTAACATTTGTCAGCTTAGCTTCATTTTACGCTTGCACTTTGCTCTGTTATTTTATTTGTACCAAGCATGGATTTGTTTGCGAACGCAATGTTGGAAAATGAAGAGGAGCACTCTTTTGCCGATGACCTAACTGAAAACTCTGGTTTGGATGAAAGCGAAACTGAGATAAAGCTCAGCCAGAGCAAAAAAACTGATTTGTCAAACAGTCAAGAGCAAATGTTCTCAAACAGCGATAACGGTTTGTATTTTGTTGCTTTGTTGTTACAGTATTCATCAAATTCATCATTGTTTACAGAATCACAGTTTGATGAAAGTGACAGCGAGGAAATCGTTTTCCGTTCATCGTTGGTTGAAAGTTCAAGTTCACTCTCTGAAAGTTTTGTAGAAAATATGATCCTATTGGAAAAAAATGCTCCCACTACTGAACTTGATATCAGCAAATCAAGTAGTCTGCTTGAGGAGGAGAACAACTCGTTGCGCCTCAATGATGAAATTGGGCCTTTGCAGGAGGAGTTTAAAGAGAAGCTTTCGCTGAAAGAATCTTCTTCTGAGGAAATTAATAAGTACGTGGCTCAAGGTAAACACATCACAGTTATCTTGTTGCAATTTTGCTGACGAAGCTTTTACAATTTTTCGTAGAAAACATTGACAACAATTCACCAAAGGAGAATGGAAATACAGTTGAAACGCCGAGTTCTCGCCAGTTGTTCAGCCGAACTGCATTTCCGAGTACGATTTCTTCCTGAAAAACATGGGCACTGAAATGCGTGAAGAGGACCCTGATGATTACGACTTTGTAGAGAAGATTCAGGCTGAGCAGACTTTTGAGCCTCTTCAGGGAATTGAGCCAAGCTCCTGGGCTCGTCGTTTCAAGCAGCAGCGAAGCCCTCTGCTGCCTACTCCAGCAGGCTCTAATCAGGCCAATTTCAGCTCGCGCCCACCAGGTCAGTTTGTGCCGCCGATCCAGGGCGCTCATGGACAGGGCACTGTTCGCCCATTGAGTGTTCAACAGCAGCAGTGGGTTGACTACTGGCAGATGGCCTTCCTGGACTTTTGGAGCAACTACAATGTGGGCCGTACTACGGTGGGCGGCGGCAGTAGTGCCTTTCCGGAGCCGCCGCAATTCCATCAGCAGCAACAGCAGCAGCTGCATCAGCAAGTGCCAGTTGGACCGAGTTCCAGCATCAAGAGCTACCAACCGCAGCAGCAGTCACAGTGGAACGGTGACTACCAACACGGCAATGCTAACAGTGCTGTGCCGATGTCTCGTGACCAGAACAGTGCTTACGAGTTTTACGGCTCTACCGCCTACAACAACGAGGCTGCTCACTCTGCTCGCAACCAGTACCAGCTGCAGCAGCAGCACCACCACCACCAGCCTCAGTTTAACAGCAATAACTACTCGACCCGTGGCAGCATTCACACCGGTCAGATGAAAACTGCTGGCAACAACATCACTGCTGGACGCTCCAACAACAACAACACTGGCAGCTACAAAGGACGTGTCTTCTTCAACCACGGCAATGGAAACGGTGCTGGTGGTGGAGGTGGGCGAAATGGAGGCGGCGGCAATCAGTGGAGCCAGCACAGCGAGAAAGGAGGAGATGCAAGTGGAAAGCATGCGCCCACTTTCTTTGAGCAGGAAGCACTGCTTGAGCAGAAGAACGCCTCCACCAAAGGTGGTGGTGATGACTCTGTTGCGGCCGCCGATGATGGCTGGTACGAGTTTGACTCGAGTGAGGACCTTCGTCCGTCACGTGGCCACTTTGCCAGCGATGCTCGCGGAGCTGGAGGTCACCAGCGTGGCAATGAAGGCGGCTACGCCTCCAACAAAAGCGGTGTCCCTCATCGTGGTGGCAGTGGCCGAGGTGGTCGAGGCGGCGGCGGAGGCTATGGGGGACGCCCACCAATGGCTGCCAATAACCACTTCAACAACAAAAACAGCAAGAACTTTTACTGAATCTTGCATACAGGTTTTGCTGCATTTTGAGTAGCAACATTTGCAATTTTATTTTTAGCAGCCTTGCTTCTTTTTTCAACCTCTATTTTTCACCCTTTTTACACAGGTGACTTTTTGTAATTTATAAGCTGTCTACTCTTTTGACATTTTTCAAATCTTTTTAAACTCTTTGTGAGCTATTGTAAGCTATTGTAGATTTATTGCAGCAGTTATAGCTGGTGAAAAAAGGTAGTGGTGTCATCGTCATCAGTTGATGAGAAAGAAGGTGTCCACTGCAGCTGTGCAGGTTGCCTAAATAATGCGACAGCATTCATTCTTTTCTTCAACTGGCTCCTGCTCCTGCTCAAAGTTGACCGGCTGTCCGGCACGCTCCTTGGCGACAATCTCCTTGAGCACTGTCGGTGCATCGTCGGGAACTCCCGGAACCTCTTGTACCACCTTTTTCTTCTTCTTCTTTGAGGATGTTTTACGCGCCTTTTCGCTTTCCACCTTTTGAGCCTTTGGAACTGCAGTGTACCTAGATTTAAGAGTGTTTTGCCACACGTTAAGAAGGAAATTGAAAATAAGAATGACAGCATAAAAGCGATACGTACATATGGTCATAGTCTTCAGGCGCCAAAAGCGCAGTGGGGCTGAATGACGGAAAAAATAGTGGCTAAAGTTAGTAACAATAATCAAAATAATTTAGCGTACTTACGCGTCAGATGGAATTGCCATAGAGTTGCTGGCATCATTTCCATCATTCTTAGCCGTTCGACTTTTCATTTTTGACAAGCTCTTTGGAGCACCCTTAAAGCTAAACAAAGTATTAAACAGTTGAGAAAAAATACAACAGCGTCTTACAGATGCAAGTAGTCGTCCGGGCCAATGAGTGATGTTTCGTCTCCTTTTTGCACTTCTTTGGCTTCCCTTTTGCGCCTCTTTGGCTCCTTTGGTCACTTTGGTTTTCACATTCTTGCCACGAACGCTGGTGCTGGTCTTTATTCTTGTTGTCTTGCACTTTCCCTTCAGAGTTAGGGATTTGCCGAGGTTACGCTTCTTTGTTTGACTGGAGCTTTTGGCTTTGCTGCTTCTCGACTTGCCACGCTTTGATGTGCTAGCACCTGAAATCTGCTTAGATTGATTAGAAGATGACTTTGCCATCGCGAGGAAAATGTGAAAGAGAATGATAAACGGCAAATGAGCAATCTAAAACACTGAGTCAGCAGTGGAACAATGAAAGCAATCTCATTCCTAAACTGGCCAATTGTTTAATACAACAAATGTGTGCGTGTAGAATTTAGAATATAGCCAGGGAAAAAAAGTTAAAACACAAGTATTTTAGCGTCTAAACGACACATGATACACTTGATACTGATTCATCAGTACTGATGTTCAGTTGACGCGAAATCAATTTGCACAAATCAATCATTTGAATTTCCTTTTCCGAAAGTGAGCATTTGGTGCTTTTCTCTTTACCTTCCATTTCAGTGCCATCTGATCGTTCGTTAATCAACTCAATGTGCTTTAGTAGAGCAGGGTAAGCTGACAACTCCTCTTTCATTGTTTTTGTTGATTTAGCGAGACTCTTCAGGGCACAAAGAGCATACAACTTGGCAGCAGAATCGTGCTTGTTTTTCACCACAAGTGACACCAGAAAAGGCACAGTCCTCTTGATGATGGAGTCAATTTTGCAGATGGCATTGTCTCCGGTCAGCAGAGAGGGTAAAATAGCAATCAACAAGCAAACGTTGCGACTGTAGGCGTAAGATTTTGAGATGACACTCTCCGGAACGTCCTCCTTGTCCGTGTCCATGCATATGTCCTGCAAGTTCAAGTACGGTTGCAGTAGTTTCAGAATTAGCTGAACGGGCTGAGTGACGTGCGGATTAACTATGACTTTCTTGAAAAAGATTTCCATCCAGAGAGCCGAAACTTGAACCTGAAATGACATTTGTGTTTACACTAGTGCACTTAGTACAGAGTCCAATGACTTACCTTGCTCTCATCGATGATGCCCATTTGTTCAATCATCGCCTGCATTAAGCGAAGTTCGCTGTTCCATTGAAATTGGGCAACTTTCAGGAGCTTACTTCCCAGCTCACTTAGTTCATCATCAGAGGCGCCTTCGGCGATGCTCCAGTCAAAGTGAAGCATCCACTGCTCAAACTTCTTCTGCGTATCATCGACAAACATTCGGCTGGAGATGTCAAACACCGGTGCAAGCGGCTTAATCAGACTGGTGAAATAGTGCACTGGCAGCAGTGGCGAATAGCGGTAGGGCATCTGGCCAAAGTTTAAGTACACCTGCTGACAGCCAGACAGGCTGACGGTGGGGTAGTAGGTGACGAAGCCTTTGCTCAGTGAAAGTCTCCTTCCTTCCCAACGATGAGGACCAACCTCCTTGCCATTCAGGTAAAACTGAAAGTAAACAGTGCCAGCCAAACTGGTGTCCAGAAGGCAGCCAACAACGTCGCATGCGCTGACTGGCGGCAGCTTGCAGAAAAATTGGCTTTCTCTTTGAGCACATATTTGCTTCTCAAAGGCATCAAAGGAGATCGAGTCGGGGTCGCTGCTGAATCCGTAGAAGCCGAAATCATTCAGTTTAGTAGCCCACCCAATGCGAATGGAGCCTAAACAAAATGAAATATGTAAACAATAGTTTTTAGAGCGAGTTTTCGTACCTGTTGTGAGTAGAATGACTTCATAGTAGAACACTTGTCCGCTAGTAATGTCCACCGGTTTGGTGAACTGGTAGTCCTGCCAAGCAAAATGACACCCAATGACAGACAAATTGTCAGTTGTCACTCTGCGAAGGTGCTTCATTGTCGTGCTAGTGCGCACTTCAGAACGGCTATCTTCATCTGAGGATTGTTTGTCGCTTTCATCACTTTCCAACTGTTCATCGCTTTCATCGCTTTTAGAATCCTTATCTTTGCTTTGATCTTCACTTTCTACTGGATAATCGACCACAACAACATCAGTATCCCAGGGCTGGACGTCATTTTCCTCTTGAAGTGGAATGTCATCGTCATCAATGATTTTATCAGCATCAAAGACATTCTTCATGAGCCATTGAGCGCAGGAGCCAATTTGAAAGAGCAAGAAATTATCATCTCTTGCACGATAAAGACTGATGGGCTTAAACTGGCACAAGTAAACGCTGTTTTGCTTCACTGCAAGTCGCAAAGTGCAGTTGTCAAAGATGATTTTCTTGATACACTCAAAGTTGGAAGAGAACATTAGATTGAAGAGAGTGTACAGCTGAGTCAACTTATCTGGATTATTGTACAGACAGCCGATGAAAAATGTCATCACCTGGTCAGAAAATAGCACCACCAGCTGCTCCTCGGGGTACCAGTCGCCCATTTTCATCATCAACAAGCAGATGTTGGCTATTCGGTGGTCGAAATCCCACGGGCAAATCTGGCTCAGGTAGAGATTGATCAGACTGGCAATATCCTCAATTGGCGGTATCGCGATGGGATAATTTTTGGATGATTTCTTGATCTTCTCGTAGTACCAGACCATAAAGCTGGCAATGACGTCCATCTTCTGGCGATTCACCCGGCCCATCTCGGTGATCATGGCCTGGCAGTAGCGGAGAACGCCTGCATCGCTGTCCGAGCAGAGGGCGATGATCATCGGCCAAACCGTCTCGTCGTAGTAGGTGTACTCGATATAGTTATGCGAGAGCTTTACATCCAAGTCGATGGCGCACTGGGCGTAATCTTGCTGCTTCGCATCGGTAAAAGGTCGGCGAAAGTTTGACATTTTGAACGAAACTTGAAGTGAGACGATCAAGTAGAAGAGAAGTGAAAGACTGTCAACTGACAAAGCAAACAGCTTAATATATTTTGGTGAAAAGCTGTGACTAAAGGTCAAGCGATGCGAACGACGGTAAAAACGTGCAAACACCACTCACTCACTCACCATTGACAAAACAAAAAACTGTCACAGTCACAAAATGCAAAATGGAGATAAAAACAATGAGCTTTATTTGGATTATTTGTGAAATGAAAACAAAAGAAGACAAAACGTTTTAAAAACTTCCGAGAAACCGTACAAATGTTGGCTGAAAAAAGCGTGTTGACAAATGATTTGCATCGTTAAACTTCACTTTCAATTTCTTCTGGCTGGCTGGGTTCAGCACTAGTCACTTCTTCAACTTGAATCACAACATCCACTTTTTCAATCACTTGGGCTTTTTCAGCATCGATTCCTTCCATTTCCAAAAGCTTCTTTGCTTCTTGCTCTTTTTTAGCCAAGTTATACGAGGCACTGTGTCGATCGATTGTAAAGTATAGCACCACAACCGAAAAGAGTAATACAATCACGATGAGAATTGGGGAGCGATACTTGGAAATAAATGTCCAGAATGGAGTTTCGGTGTCTAGAACAAAGGCAAAAATAAGAAAACTAT
The DNA here is from genome assembly GCA_024499935.1 of Tyrophagus putrescentiae. NCBI lineage: Eukaryota > Metazoa > Arthropoda > Arachnida > Sarcoptiformes > Acaridae > Tyrophagus > Tyrophagus putrescentiae. Next base: position 4,286,405 of record JAMZRA010000001.1, on the reverse strand, counting down.
TCAGCAAAAACAAAAAACTGCTTACTCTTGGGATTGTCGAAAAATGGACTGCTGGAAAACAGATTGAAATCTTCGTTTTCGAAATAGGTAGTGCCGTTTTGCAGTTGAGTTACATTAGTTGACAAGAAATAACTTTGAAAAGGCTTCTTATCTTGATAAGGGTTGCCGTTAGTAAAGAAAAACGGTTCCAGAGATTTCCATGATTTGATATTTGCGCACTACGGAGAGCGAGTTGAAAATACAGCAATGAAAAGAAGGAGTAATACCTGGTCAAAGTTGAAAATTTTCCTGAAATGTTCCAGGGAACGAGGCAAAAGTGAGTGCAATGAATCAAAACTATCCAAATTCGATCCGCAGAGACTTGAATGGTAAACGATGCACTAATCGGATGAGGAATGTTTCCACGATGATAGAGCTTGCCATCGTCACGCGTAGGATGAAGTTTGGTTGAATCAAAGTGATTGACAAAAAGCTAATATCAAATATGAAAAGTTAGAAAGATAAAAAGCTATCATCGTAATCAGCATACCTCGCGGTTCATGAAGAGGAACAAACGCTCAGATTCATTGAGATACACCTTGACAGCGCCAGTTATGAAAAGATTGCCTCCTTTTTCAGATTGATCCGGGTGATATCATAACTTTTCACAAGTTGTCCGCTAGTGGCGTTCCAAAGCCAAACTCGACCAGTGCTATTCGTTGCTGCTGATGAAGCATTGTTGGTCTCAAACAGGTAAGTGTAGTTTGAGTTTTGCCAATCGGAGAACGACACCATGGCGTGGCTGAACGTTTTGTTGTCGTGCAGACTAAAGTTTAGTCCGTGATAGACAGTGGAAACAAGTCGTTCCTCTTGATTGCGATCATCAATGAACGCTTTCAGATTGAGCTCTTTAGATTTGACAAAGGACTGCTGGATTGTGGGAGTTGAAAACAACTTTGCGAAAGGAGTCCACCATGAGCTCGAGTTATCCTTCTCCTGATCGTAGTGGTACAGCTCCAGGTCCCAGTAGTGAAGGTTGCTGTACAGACGAACAGTCCCATTCGGCAGGTTATCCGCAGCGAAGATGGCGTGAGGCTCATCGGCCGAGCAAATCTATCAAAACAAGAGTCAAATTGTTGTTAGTGAAACAGTCACTGAAACAGCTAGCTCAACACATGCAAACCTCTTGGCTCTTGACAGAGGGAATAGGCAGGCACCAGAAGACCAGAAGAAGCAGGAGGATGGGCCCAAGGAGGGACTTCAGATTGGGTTGAGAAGAGGAGGAGGATGAGGAGGCGACCATGATGGCAGCGGAATCTTGTGACGACCTTTCCGATTCGAGGTCAGGCGAAGAATGAAGAGTCATCGTGAACGGCGACGGCAGCGCTGAGAGCGCTCCCTGTGGCGCTAGTGGCGGAAAGTTCGATTCTGACTCACTTCTCGCTCACCGATTCAGTGGAAACACAGTTTTAATTTTTGTGGTAAGAAATACTCTGTTTTGTAATGAAATTAAGCGCTCGTCTTTTTGTTCTCGCCTTCCCCATCCTTCTGCAGGAGGTACTGGTTAACCTCCTCCAGCTGGCGTTCATCACCCTTGAAGTCGAACTCTTTGGTGAGCTTTCTCAGCTTCTGACGAAGTTTGAGGCGTTTGTTGTTGATCTCCTCTGCCTGGCGGCTCCAGTCCTCATGGCGAGCCTCGATGGAGCGCATGTTGGCGAGCACAAACTCGTTCACTTTGCCGTAGTTGGGTGGATTGGCGTGCGGGTCGTAGCCGAGCACTTTGAGCATCGGCGCCAGGCTGCTCATGTTGGCCACCACGTCTGGCGGAATCTTGCCAACCCAGCTGTCCAGCGAGTCCAATTGATTGGCTTGATCACCTGGTCGGTTGAACGCTCCAGTCTGAGGAATACAAGGTTAAATCAATGTTATGCAAAGGTAACCACAAAACAAAACATACGTGCTCAGCTGAATGGCTCCATCGGCTATGAGCTGGTCGTGCTTGAGGACATTATCACTCCAGGGAATGTCGAGAAAGTGAAGCACCTTCTCCAGCCAAGGCTTCGGATTGAGAATCAACTTTTCGTAGTAGACCTTCAGACAGGAACGTCCCAACTTGGTGCACTGCATGCTCTACTCGGTTAACAAGGAGCTGGTTTGAAAGCTGACGATTCAGAACAAACACACACACACACACACCACACACTTACCATGCTTTCAGTGATCGAGTCCCACTTCTTGATGACATCAGTGTAGCTGGAGAGGTTCAGCTTGGTGATGGATATCTGTGAGTTGATAATGTGAATTGATAAGGTGATGCATTCTATTAACTGGTGCTGACTCGTACCTGTCTGGTGACGATTGAGTGCGCCACAGCACGCCCATCACGAACCATAAAGATAAACTTGGCCTTGGGAAAGAGCCGTTTCAAGTAGACGGCATTGTTCAGCAAAAAAGGGTCCTTGTTGCAGGGCATCACAAAAGGGAGTGCGGCATCATCAGAACTGCTGCCGCCTGCTCCCAGAGGGCTTCCTCCCTTCTTGATGTGGCCCACGATGATGTCGAAGATAAAGTTGCGCAGCACCCGATTCTGCAGGTCCTTGTCGATGCCGGCCATCTCCATTCGAGTCTGCTCGTAGACGTTGCGCATTGTGCCGTACATGGCGAGCAGCTTCGGGAGAATGTGCGTCTCCGGGCCGCAGGACACCTGCGGGTGCGAGTCGAGGAGGACGCGCATGAGGGTGGTGCCACTGCGGGGACAGCCGCCGATGAAGACAACGGGAACATTGCGCTGCTCTGCAGCATACAACACCGAGGGTTTCTCCTTTTCAACCGCCGTCAGCGATCGGTACCAGGCGGCGGAGTTGATGAGCACCAGGTAGATGGCCACAAAGAGCAGCATCCACTGCAGTGCGCGGAACTGGGAGATCATTTTGAGGCGGTTTGAAATGTAGTAGTAATAATGGTATTGTAGGCAACGTGCCATTGCTCTGCTTACGGAGAAATGGGATGATGTGATGACTGAACTTTGCTTCTACTGCTGACGAATGCATTTTTATGCAAGTAAACCTTTGCAGTGAACTGGTAAATGCCATTTTAGACCTTTCCGATTTTCGAAATAAAAATGATTTGCTATAAAATTTTTAGTGCAAGCAAAAAACTATGTGGAAACTAATGTTAAGGTCCATTTATATTTGAACTAACTTCAAATAAAATTTTTAGAGTTTTTTTGCTACAAACTAAATTATTTTACACATTGTTAACTTTTGAAGTAGGTGTAACTAGAAAAATACCACCAGGTTGACCTTGTACAAACTAATGAGCATCATAGGTAATTAAAAAGAAATTAAACAAAAGAGGTATACTCCTGTTAAGCTGTTAATTATTAAATCATTAGGAGCTTTACTAGCTCATTTTTCGCTAAAGTGCTTTTCATTTTTTCATTTTCTTTTGTGGTTGAATATATGGCAGAAGATGTCCTTATCATTTGTCGGGCTAAACCGCCGACACATTTTAATATTTATTAGTCACGCATATATCAAATCATTCTCATGTAAAGTTCAATATTTGTTTTGTTTGTTTATTTAATTTTTTGTATATAAAGCTTTGAGCAAGTTGAATCATTAGATAATCATATGATTCCGTACAACAAAATGAATTGCTTTAAATTGACTTTTGTTTTCGGTAAGTTTGATTTTGACAAAAATTTTTTTGCTTTATGTAACTTTGACAAAACAATCAACTTTTTTCCCCGTTAGCGATTGCCCTCACTTTGAGCGAGCCTGTCTGGTCAATTTGCGACACTCTTGAGCACATCGACAAAGGCTTTGCATTTGACATACAGTTTTTTGGTAACCGAGCACAGAAAGCAATCAGTAATGATGCTGCTTACAAAGAAGATTGCGGGTAAGAGCTTGCACATTTTTAATTTTCTAGAACGTAATTATATATTTTATGTGCTGGATCAATATAGGAAATATGAGAAATCAGTGCAGGCAATCAGTGACTTTATTGCCAACTGTCTGACCAGCATTCCCAAGTCAATGGGCAGCATCATCATCAAAAGTTTAAAGGCACACTACGACAAACGATGCAATAACGCCGAATTTGCGGCTCAGTTCATCGAGCACAACAAGTGCTTTGAAAATGCGGCCATCTTTGAGAAGTTTCATCTCTGCTCTGACCGGTGGTACCATCAGATGCAAGCGCTGAAGGGACTCAACCAGGACACACCGACGGCCATCAGAGTTCTTGCTGTATTTTGCATGTACGTACATTTGTAAAATGATCAACTACAAATTGTAACCACTTTTCACTGTTCACAGGACTTTCAACGATGCGTTCGAGACAACAACAGAAACGAGTGCCATGACAAGAACGCCAAGTTTTGGGATGACGTGATTGATGAAGTGGTAATTTTTGCTTTTGCTTTTTAAACTTTAAAATTTCACTTTTTATATTCGTTTTTAGGCTGACGATCACAAGGATGAGTTTTGCGCGCAGTTGAAGACATCAGAGCAGTGTGAAGCCAACTTTCCAAAGGAAACCTGGGATGCTATCAACGGAGGAGTGTCGCAAATGAGCGACGCTGCACTGAAAGAGCACACGGGAAAGTTCAAGTCCTCCTTTTTCACACTTCTCGACATGGCAGCCCAGTACAAACTGCAGTGATTACCTGACCACAAAATTTTAAAATAAAAAAGATTTATTGTTTTACGTAAACCGTTTGTACGGTGAGGAACTCTTCATCACTGAGTCGCCTGGTGCTCAGCCAGTGAAGCGTGACATTCTTTCGGTAAATAGTTTGCCATAGTTGATAAGCAAGAAGAACAATGGCAAGGTGAATGAAACAGTTGACAAACTCTACTGAAATGTACCGTTGAAAAGAAAAATAGAAAAACAGATTCATCAAGCGAATGATGAATTCAAGTGCAGAACGGTACATTGTCAGTTTGATTACTTGACGAGTCCAGAAAATATTCCACCAGTTGTTGGAAATGGTCATCCACACAAGTAGAAAGTCGATGGCTATAGAAGCTGTAATCACAGCTACAAGAATGATTAAAACGATTTTTTTCTAAAAATAAAAGATATTTTTATATGTTTTGAATGTCAACTCTCAATACCTGATCGGCGGTTTCGGCAGTTTCAGTAGTGGATTTTGCAAATGGCAGTACAATCCAGATAACTTTGACCATTCTAAATCGGGTAATAAGCCAGTAAAGATCCCAAACAGAACACAAAGTTGCTCCAAAAGCAGAAAAAATCAACAATCCATCAGGGTAGAAAGGAATCGAAGCACAGTTATGGCGAATAAAAGAGATGTACTTGATTAGTTTCATTTTGTGCGTTGTTTAGAAACTAAATCACAACAAAAATTCACTGAAAGTTTTTTGGTAATACAATTTGAGCAAATTGATTGTATTTGCAAAAAATACAAAAGTGACGTCTGTTACACTGAAAACAAAATTCGCTCATCATCACTGCTTTGAAGTTTTGCCAACTCATCAGGTACAAACAGGTGTCATCTAGCTAAACTTAAGAATTTTTAGTGGCACCTGAGCATTCATCAATTGTGACTGTAATGTTGTTAAATGGATATTTAAGAAGGTTTAATATGCTCACAGAGTAAAAGTAAAGTTAAAGTGATCATCGTCGATTATTTTCAATTCCCATCAATGCACAGCAGAGTAGCATCAGAATAATACTGAGCACTAGAATGGCGTACTCGGTGGTAGTTAGAAGACGAAAAGAGAACTTGCTCAAATCAAAATCAAAGCGAAGTTCTCGTGGAGCGTTCTAAAAACAGTAAAACCAGGTTTCAGAAAATGAATCAGACAAGTTATTTGACAACTTACTTCTCCGATCAACACAGGTGGCTCATTTTCATCAACAGCAACCGATGCTGCTGTCAAATAAACAAGAATGACAAAAAGAAAAATGCTGCTTTTTAGTGAGCTGAAAAGTAGCATTGTAAGTTTGCCAAAAAGTGATTATTAAAAAATGCATTTGTACAAGTAGAAAAATTTTTTATTTTTGTTCTAAATAAAAACACTAAATTGTTTAGAACAAAAAGTTCACGTGAAAAAATTAATTTGCAAAAATACGTAAAAGTAACAATAAATATTTTTTATGGTAATAAATAAGATACAACACAAAAAATGAAAACACTTTTTGTAAAAGTATAAATTATTACAACTTGGGCAAAAAATAGTTGTATTGTTTGCTATTGAGTAAACGACAATGTATTTGCAAGGTATTTGATTGTTTGTAGTGTACTTACTCACTGACAAAAATGTTTTTAGATATTCGTAATTACTTAACAAGACTTGGCATTAGATGAAAATTACAAAAATGACAAAAAATGTAGAATTTGTTCTTTAGCAATGGAAAAATGTGTTTCAGTCTTTCTACTGTCTAATTTTGATCCTCAGTTGGCATAAAAATGATTAACACGAGTCAGCGAGTGCTAGACAATATTTTTCAATAAAACAAAAATACAACAACACTCAGCAAATACAAAGCTTCTCAAGCAAGTTCTGCGCACAAACTAAATCAAAGTCGAGTAGCTTTTGAATCACTTGGTCGTTCATCTTCTGAAGCTCTTCAAGTCGATCAAAGATTCGAATAAAGTGAGACCGAGCAGTACAGTAGGACTTGAACTTGTTTTCCAAGTACCGTTTGAGCAGATAAACGTAGGTTAGGTGTTCTTCGCTGCAGAATAGGGAAAAAGGATGGGGTTAATTGAAAGCTACAAAGTGAAAGTGGCAAACCAACCGAACTTTGTCAACGCTGTCAATCTTTGTTTTGGTCGGTCGAAAGAGGAGGATGGCAAATAGCTGAAATGCAAAAAAAGGTAAGATAAAGTGAAATTGATGCTGGTGATCTAAGTACTAGTGATGCTTACCAGATAGAAAATGGTCCGGTCTCGTACCAGTCTTTGTCAATCGACCGAGCCAGCTTTATGTAGTGAGCTCGGAACTGCTTTGCATAGTCAGCCGCCATGTTTTCGCCGCTGCCGACACTGCCCAGGTTGCTGAAGGAGGTGTCATCAGTGGAGAAGGAGTCACGCGAACTCTCGTCAATCAGCTCCTGCCTCTCATCATCAGTGCTCATCAGCTCGTCCAGTACTCGAGTACTTGCCAGGTCGACATTGAAGGGTCGATCGTGCGGATGATTGGTGCACGGCTCCGTCTCGCCCTCTTCTTGGCAGCCCTTCTTCTCTCCGGCAGCCCCGCCTCCGAGCATGTCATCATCAATGAAGGGTGACTGGTGCATCTTTCGCATGTAGTAGGAGATGAGCTTTCCGGGGTGGTTCAGATTCTGGTGCATCTTCCTGCAGTGCTCCTTCATGGTGCTGCTGCCCGCAGATGGAACTGATGCATCAGCTGTTGTTGTTGTCGCCGCCGCCGGATCATTTGTAGTTGTGAGTCACTGGTTGGCGTGCCCAAAACACTACCCCCGTTTTCCTCGAGACATCGCTTTAATCGGTTGGTCATTTTCTCCTTCAACCGCTGAGGCATGATGAGAATAGAGCGCATCAGCATAATTTCCATCACACTCGTTCGCAGCAGGTTCATCTGGTCGGCCGAGCTAAGCTCGGCAAACGAGTCCAGCTGCTTGGTCAGCTCGATGAGCAGGTTGATCGCCTGTTCGGTAGTGGCGAGCAGTGTCTGCCGTTGAAAGTCTACCGAAACGTTGGAGTTCTTCTCAAAGAAGCTCTTGTGCAGATTTTTCTTCATCTCCGCCTGTTGGTCGCACATTGAGGAGAGACAGAACTGCAGTGGGTAGAGCACCTTTTCCAGCTCTTCAATGCGCGCCTTCTCGTTGACGTTGAGGCCCGGTCGACCGGTGGAGTGCGAGAATGAATCAGTGGTGGGAGTGCTTTGAAACTTCTTCAGAATGGACTCGTGGTTGAACTCAAACTCAATCAGCTGCTGGTACACCTTGTCGGAGATGTCGTTCAGGCAATCCATCGGCTGACTGCTCACCGACGGTGCTCTGCTGCTGCTGCTGCTGCTGAGTCCAATCGTTGGCGTCGGCATTGATGGTGGCCGTTCGGGCATTTGGCATGGGGAGGGCGCAAAAGAGGCGGCAGGTGAGGCAGGTGGGGAGCCATCACTGTTCAGCAGTTGACAGATTGCCGACACATTTGACGCTGGTCGAGATGGCGGTCGTGAAGGTGGTGCTGGCGAAGGTGTCGGCGACTGTGATCCAAAGAACGATGATTCATTTGTGGGTGCCTGTGCAGCCAGTGCTGTGCTCTCCGATTGGGAATGCGACAGCACGGAGGCAAGTGAACAGCTGGGCAGCAGTTTACTTTGCGAAGACGTCGTGCAGGTAGTAGAGGACGAAGCAGTGGGCGAGAGGAAGCAGTGGCTGCTGTTTGACACCGAGATGCCCGCAGCAGTGGTCACCGTAAAGACATTGGAGATGATCTTGTCTATTAGGTTGACAAAGTGATGCGGCTTGTTGGGGTTGATGTCCGCCGCGGTGGTGATCACTGCAGTGCTGCTCAGTGTGGTCACTACGTTACTGCTTGCTGAAGAGATTGCTCCCTCAACGGGAGTTTTTCCTTCTCCTTCTTCTTCTTGGGTGTTCTGTTGCGTCAGTTCTGCCTGCTCCCGGATGACATTGGTGCGAATGAGCGTATCCAGGTAGCTGTTCACTGAGGTGTGCGACAGGTGCTGAGCGGGAGCGGGAGGTGGTGCAGATGCAGTTTGCTTGCTCTCAATGCTGCTGTTGGGCAGGAGAAATGACCGAGACGGTGGAATGCAGGAGGGCATGTACGGCAGACGGCTTTGACTTAGCGAACCTAGCTGAGGGTAGACGCCCAGCTTTGATATGACCGATTGGCGACAGTGGTTAGCCGTCGTCGCCGCCGTTGCAGCCGAGGGACCACTTTCAAGGAAAACGCTTTGATTTCCAGGCGGCTTAAAATCGATGCTCATCTGATTTGCCGCTACCTCAGGAGTCACCGCCGGCGTCTCCGAGTCATTGCACAGCTTTTTGATTCGATTTTTTAGCATTTGACTGTAGTACGTAAAGTGACATTCTTTGGCCTGATTTTCCGCTGTTGCCGTTGTCAGTACAGCAGGTACAGTGGCTGACCCTTTTACGTTAGCGTCATCACTGTCCAGTGAGGCAGCCAGTATGGTCGCCATTGTCGTCGTCTGTGTATTTGTGGCTCCATTTGGCACGGACACTCGATCATTGCTGTTTGCTAGACTAGAATTAGAGTTTTTGCTGTTGTTGGCAATAATGTTTTCAGCTGTGCTCTCAGCGAATGGCAAATTCTGTGCAAAAAGATAAAAATATCATTAGTAGTTTCGGCAATACATCATTGAGAGAAGGGAGGAGCTCACAATAGGATTACCTTTTTATTGCGTGACTTGGGGCAGCCACCTCGCAGTAGATCACTGAGAATGCATGTTGACATTGAGGTCGATGACGCCGTTGCCGTTGCCGATGTTGCTGTCGATGCTGCAGCTGATGCAATGATGCCACAATCAGCAGGTTGTCCAAAGGGGTGGTTAGGATTGAAGGTGGCACTCTCTGTTGTGCTGCTGCTGGTGCTGTCGTGGTTGTCACTACTTGACTTGCACTTAAACAATGATTGTGCATTGCAGAGCCTCTTGTAGCCTTTGTAGATGATGCAACTGCCGTGGTTGCTAGCCTTCGGAATGAGGGCATTGTTTTGCGTGGAACAGGAGGAGAGGAAGGTACTGGCGCAGGGGTGAGTGCCTGCACCTGAACTAGAGAGAAAAAAGTTATGGCATTTTTCGGTGAGAAAGCTGTGCGACGACGGAGTCGCACTGCTGTTGCTGCTGCTGAGGGGTGATTGAGGTGATGGGCTGGCTGAAGTACGAGATGACTGCAAATCAGGTGAGTTTGGAGAGGGTGAATCTTTGGCAAGCAGTATTGACTGGAGTGAGTTGGAGTGTGGAGGTGAAGAGGTGCTGGTGCTGAAAGCTGAATTGCTGTGCTGGGGAATGGTGGTGGTGGTGGTGGTTGGCTCAGGCAGGTCGCAGCTGCCTGATAGTAAGCTCACGAGGTTGGGGTTGTTTTCAGTCTGCTGTGAATGCGATGGATGGGTGGGATTAGGGTTCGAGGTGAGTGGCTGCAGTGGCTGCGTCGCCGGTGATGGTACAACATTAGGGCGGAAGCAAAAGGGCTGAATGGTGCTGCTGGTCCTCGAAGAGGTGATCACCGTGGTTGGCACTGCTGCCGCCGTTGCTGCTGCCGGCACTGAAGACGAGGTGGAGGAGACGACGATGGTGTTTACCTCTTTTGTCATTGCACAACTTGTCCTGTTGTTGTTTACCGCCTCTCCACTGGGCTCCATGATGGAGGTGAAATGAAAGAGCAACTGTTGTTGTCGGTTTGTTCAGAAGGAAGGAGGGATGCACTTTTTCAAAACGGTATGATGTGCACAGCTGTGTTTGTGTGTGGTGGACTTTGGAAAGAGAGTGTGTTAAAATGTAAGAAAGCGAGAGAAGGAGAAAGGAGATAGAAAAAGAGCAAAATAGCAATATCCGGTTGCTAAAAAACAGAGGATAGTGTACTTTCTTTTAACAAAAAGGTGAGGGACGTGACTGATAAAGAAGGGGAGAAAGAACGAGAGAGAGAAGAGAAAGGAAAGATATGCGACACGATCACAGACAATAAAGTGAGTGCAGTTTGAGTGAGTTTATGTGCTTAAGAGAGAAGGAGAAAAGAAGATGCTATAGCATGGAAGATGCCGTTGCTGGTGGTCACCACAGAGAGTGCAATCGATGAGCAACAGGAGCAAAGCGGCAGAAGTGCATGGGAGAGGAAAACGTTTATGCGCTGTTGTTGACTACCACTGTTGCAAACATTCACTTTCAGTGCTTCATAAGATGGCGGTCTTTCTCTTGGGGTGACGAAGAAGAAGAAGAAAAGAAGTGCTGGAGAAAGGGAGAGAGAGAAAAAGAGCGAAGTCAGCTAAATGAAGAAAGAAAGAGGGGATGATCAGTGAGCAGTAGTGAGCAGTGTAGGCGAACTTGTGTGTTCTGCCAATCTGTCAGTCTGCACTTGGCGCTGTGTTCCCCCTTCACTGCCGCCGCCAGGAACCGATGACCACTATTGAGGCTTCCATCATCATCATCATCTGTTCATTACTCGGCTGCTCATTCACTATCCCACCAGACTGAGTTGAGCTATCCTCACCTCATCACCACTACTACTACTACTACTTATTGTTGTTGTCGCCGCTCTACAAACTGGTTCGTTGCTCTGCTTCAGACTCTTTTGGCGGCGACTTGTGCGTGCTCAACAAGACGGGTCAGCATTGGCTGAACTGCGCGCTGGTGTACTGCTAATGATGATGAAAGTAGCAGCCAGGGAAACCACTCTGGTTGACAATGTTGTTGTCGTTGTTGTTGTTGTCGCTGGTTACTTTTTTGCAGGCTACTTCTGGTTCACTGCTTCTCAAGACGGGTAATTGACTGTTGTGACTGGCACACAAAGAGAGTTCAAAGAAAAGGTGACAGGTGCCACCAGGTAGCAATCGGCAATTACCGGGTAGAATCGAGAGTTGAAAAAGGAGAGAGAGAGCGGGAATTATCGATGCAAGCAATTTATCGGTACTTTAGGCAAACGTATTCTGCACCCGCAGCCGACTGAACTGAACTGAACAGTGCACTGACTGACGAGTAGTGCCCACCATCGATCCAGTGCTGGTAATGTTGGTATTGTTGGTAATGCTGGTCGATACAGGTGACGCCGTCATCTGTGCTCTCTCGACCGTGACATTGTCCACAGAGAAAACAAGGTGTAGGCAGAGACACTGGGTTGCAGGGGGGGGGGCAGTGGTGGACAGTGGTCTGGTGCAAAAACGACGATAATGATGATGATGATGGTGCTGTGCGAGCCAATTCTCCAAAGTACGACGAAAAGCAACTGATGATGACACCACTGGGAAGGATTTGCTAATCGGCACTAGTCAGTGGTAGCTCATCAGCAGGTAGCATCAGCTATGAGCCGCATAAAAGAGAAAGGTATAGCGCAGCTGAGCATCGGTGGCGGTGCCTTTTATAAATGTTGCTGAAACAGGTAGAGAGTGTCTGCAGACTGCTGACATGTGACCGACCGCCTGAAAGAAAAACAATGCTCGAGCAGACAGGAGAATGAACCAGTGCTTTCCAAGCTTGAAAGGACTGGTAGCACTCCGAGAGTTCTTCTCCTCGGGAGTGCTCTGTCCTTTGGTAGAGAAAGGTAGCGTTGAGTGTGTCTTTGACTGCGCACCGTCCAACGACGTCGTCGACGGCGATGATGAAGTGTGCACTAATGTGGAGAAGTGTTGCGCTAGTGCAAGTTGGCAGTGCGCGGCAAAGCTGCTGGTGGTGAGGTTTTTGCTTTTTTACGATGTTGCCATTTTGCCAGTGTTTGTCGGTGGTTGTGGTGGTGGTGGTGTTGGTGATGTTGGTGCTGCTGCTGCTGCTGTTGCTGCTGCTGCTGATGGCGCTAGTCGTTAGTGTTTTGGCGGATCGTGATCCGACGCGGCAGTGCGCGCCTCAAGAGAACGAATGGATGCTGCTGCTGCTGCTGTTGGTGGTGGTGATTGCCACTGGCGCGCGCACTATTTGCCGGTGACTGCCAGCACTGTATTCCTCCGTGCTGCTACTTGACGCCGTGGTATCGTCGTGGAGGTGTATGACTTGCCAGTGCTTTCGCCAGCGCCGCAGTTTCAAGTTGGAGGGAGCTGGAGCATTAGAAGTAGTAGTAGTAGTAGTTGAAGTAGTGTTAGCGGTACCGTCCGTGACGCCCAGTGGTATCACTTTGCACTCTGGACAAGTGCAAGTAGTCGTAGAGAATGGTGCAGCATGGTGGAACTACTGTACACACACACACACACACACTCTTTTTCGTCCTCTTCTTCTTCTTCTTGTACTTCTCGGTGTGTATGTGTGTTCCTATTTGTGTGACACTTCGCCAGCAGCAACAACCCAAGAGAGCACTAGCACAAAAGCACTGCCTGCCTGCCTGCCAGCCTGCCAGTTCCTCTCTGATAAAGATCGCACACACTGCAACAGTACGGTGCCAGAAAGGGACGATTGTGTGGCGTGAGATTGGCATATAATGGGGAGAATTCCTCAATGCCAGATGACGATGACACTGTTGTGGTGGTGTTGCTGTTGCTTGTGATGTTGCTGCTGTTGCTGCTGATGGTAATGGTAATAGTGATGGTGGTGCTTCACACTAGGCTTCACTGAAAAATGATGCTGTTGCTGTCTTTCTGGTGATGGCAAAGGTGGCTTTGGGTGCAAACATGAAGTCAGTAACGAGAAAAAAAGGGAGCGTTTCTATTTAAAAACCTTTTGAGATGCACAAAATTTGAGGAAACCATGTTTTTCTGATTATTCCGGTAGCCAGGTAACTAGAGGCCACTGGTTAGAGATGATGAAAGGCAGACCTTTAATGATAGAGTGAAACGGAAAATGTTTTTTACCTTGGTACACTGGTATTTTTAAGGAAAAATTTACATTTTCACATGAATTTCGTGCTTTCAATTTGCTAAACCAAAACGAATTGGTGTAACAGCTTGTCTAAAAAACTACTCAAGTTACAATTGAGTACTTCCTAATGGGAAGTAGATGCAGTTTAAAATACAGTCTAGAACTTCCCGTTGAAAATAAGCCAAACTTATCGCCGACTTTACTCATCCGCATTTCCTATTTGGTTTTATAATCTACATTTTGCAATCAGCTAGAGATGTGAAGACGTTCCTTCCAGTGGCAAGTAAACAAGTCACCAATTTAGCTGCTGTTGTTGAAATCTTTATTGCCTTATTGATGAGCACTGTGTGCAGAGTGCAGTGCTGCTGCTGATAGGCTTCACTCATCATTTCCAAAGTCTATCGGTCAAGCAGACAGACAGGCTGGCAGGAAAGTGGAAGTGGAGTGCAAAAAGATTAGATTGCAAAAAGTGAGTGAGTGACGATGTTTTCGAATGGGAGCACTAAGCTCTGGGCTGCCACCTTCTACAGTTTCTATCACTATCACCAACACGACGCCAAGTACATGTATAAATATGTCTTTCTTTCCCCCTTTTTCTGTTTTGCCCTTGGAATTAGATGAACGATGGACAGAGAAAAGACACACACAGGCGTGTAACCGAGTAAGTCAATCCTCTGGGTGATAATAAGAATGCTTAGTTGGGTAAAAAAACAAGACTATTTGCTTTTTGCCTGCTTCCCTGTACTTTTCTAGTGGGTTGACTCGTTTAGTGCTGCTTTGCATTTCTCTAACAAAAACTGTAAGCGGCTGCACTAAAGTCTATTTTTCTTCTAAGAAATAATATATCGATGCAGTTGGAGGAGGAAAAAGAAGGAAGAATGTAAAAATCTACCAAAAAGGTACATTTGTCTAAACAGTGTAGCAACAATCATTCCTGTCCTAAGATGGTCCTCTACAATAAACATCATCATACAAGGTGCTGGCATTGGTAAAAAATATAAAAAAATTAGCGTAAAAACCTAATAAAGAAAAGATTTATAAAAAGCATTTACCGTTAAACACTCTCATACACTGTCAGTTTTCTATCCACTCTCCATGTACAATGTGTACGATAGTACATCATTGAAGCAGCAACCACCACTATTTGGCGCCTCAAAATGACTCAAGTGCTACTGTGGTGAAATGTGTTGATCTAGTTTACACCGGCTGAGGACGACCAAACAGTGTCATTTATTGACTCAAAAATCTTTGCATTACTGTGTGTCACTAAAGTGGTACATAGCTACTGAGCTTTAGTGCTGAATTTCAATGCTCTTTAGATAGTGTTGACGGAATAATCATAAAAGACCAATTTGACCGTTGTATGTAAATTTGACAAATTGCCAACACAACAAAAGTCCTCCTATTCTTGACAGATTTTGTTGCACTGGCTATTGACGTTAATGAAGCCTACAGCTAATGAGCATGTGTATAGAAATTTGTACTGCCTAAAGAAGAAAATAGGATAAGACGCAAGCAGTGTGCTTGAACTTACTGACGCCAGTTTGCAAAAAGTGAAAGCGAGTGAAAGGCTGAAAGGCTGAGAGAAAAAGAAACCAAATGAGGGAGAGATAATAAAGCAAACCGCTGTGCGGCAAAAGCACCCTAATGTTCGTATCCCTCAGGAGAAAGCGGAATCCAAGTGCAAAACAAGTGCAAGTGCATTTTTGCTTGCCATATTAACAGCTCTACACAACAACTGCCTTTCCCCTTCCCTTTCTCCTCCACTTGCTTCCCATCGCTTCTCTTCTCTCTCACTGTCGTACAGTCTCCATCTGTGTACATGTATGTACGTGTAGAGAGCGCGCACATGGCCACACTAACTACTGTACTCACTGCGGCAAATAGCGCGTGCTTGCCTGCACGCATGAATTGCCGGATTTGAGCCGAAGCTCACTTTGGGGAAAAAGTGGTCGAAAAGAGACAACACTAGCACACGAAAATTTAAACATTTCTACGGCGGGAAAAATAGCTCGTCACTTTGCAGTTGCCATACCCGCAGATTGCTACTGAAACTGAGCGGCTTCTGCAGTGGCATTGAGGAGGACGACTGTACTTGATTTCTACTCTCTAACTGCCTTCATTTATGTTGGAGTTTGTAGTTAATTCAATGTGACACCCTGTTCAGGCATTCAGTGAGCTCAAAGATACGCTGACGACCACTATCGCCACTTGTTTGCAATTGCACTTTGCAGGTCATATTTTTTGTTTTGTTTTTTATGAAATCTTCATTTTTGTTAGTTTGTTTGCTCATCTTGCCAAAATGTTAGCAACTAGTTTAATAAAAATTAAAATAAAAAACATTGTTTAATTTTTTAAATTAAGTTAAAAGTTAATTAAAATAAAAAATTTCTTATTTGAAACATCTTTAATATGTTTTTTTGAAAAATAAATTTTATGTAACATGTTTAAAAATAAATTTTAAGTTTACATGTACTAATTTTTAATAGTTTAATTTAGCACAGATTAAATAAAATAACAAATAAAATAAAATTGCTTTATTTACAAAAAGGTTTAAAATTTTTGACATTTTAAATTAGATTATTGTAAGTGCTAACTCAATTATTTTTTTGCATCAGTTTTTATTTTTATTACTTTTTATTGCAAAAAAGTTTCATTTTTTTAAAATAATTGTGTTTAGTGCAAAGTCATTTATCATTTGTTTGGATTAATATGCCAAAACATAGATCATTGAACTGTTATTTAAAATAATTTTAATTGTTTTTTAGAAAACAACATGTAGTTTACTATTTTTTAAATTATTTTTTTTGTTGAGATTCACATCTTGCTCATTGGGTTATCGCTTTTATTGCATGCCTAAAGCTTATATCTTTAAATGAGTTAATTTTGTGGAGAAACAGATACTACTAAAATCGTGTTAAAGATAAAGGTTAATGAAACCAGTGCTCTGACCATTTTGTGAGAAAATGGAAGGGTAAATAAAAAAGTAATTAAAGTAGCAGATGATGAAAGAAAAGTCATTAAAAGTTGTGTCATCTGCAAATTGGTTTTTATAAAATTAACTTTTTTGCTGAATGTTTATATGAGAAACGCAAAAATCATTCAAAAATTATTTTTATTGTCAGTAAATATCTATTTTGAGTTTACTCTAAATTTTTTTATACAACAACCTAAAAAACTGAAAAAAACTGCTGCTAGAAACATTTAAAATTAAAAATATTTTTTAAGAAAAGTTTCTTGTTCACTAAAGAAATACGTATCTTTTAATTTGTTTTGAAACGATTAACTGCAGTTACATGACAAGTAGATTTGTCATAGTATTACTTAATACTATTTATTAGAAAAATAATCTAAAAAATGACTGCCCAAAAGTGCCTACTTGGACTTATCAACAACATCATTTTTTGCCTTTGTTGGTGTCTATAATACCTGCGACTTGTAAGCGGCAGTAGTCGTACTGCTGTCTGCTGCCTCTACTCGCATTGTGATTATTCTAGACATCGTCGAGACAGCAGATGATTGAGCAGAGACTAGGCTGAAGGTGGCAAATGGGGTGCTTTGAGTCATATGTGTGCCTGTCAGAGTGCCAACTTGGCAGCAGTGTATCAACTGTTTTGTACAACACAGGTACAATCTAAGGACAGTTCATCAATGGGCTGATCTGCTCACTGGTGATCTGCAAAGATCAATGTCGAGGTAAAATGGCAAAGTATTTCTTGTAATGATCCATTTACCAAACACAGCAAAAAGGTTAAACCAATCGTCCAAAAAGTCAATTTTTTGTGCGTCAACGTCTTTGAAAACAACGATAAGCTTATTCAATAAATAACTGCCAGTTTATAAGGTTTTTACATGTGTACATAGATATGCAGAAAAGATTAGATTAAATTAGAGGCAGGTTGGTAGTTAAACTGTACACACACAAAAAGCACTTGAATTGTACTCTGTGAACTGGCAGCAATTTTGATGGCATTTTTACAAAAACACTTTTCTGCAGTTTAATAAGTAAATAGTATCTTGGTAATTATAGTTTAAGGTACAAAATTAATATGTCAGTTATTACTTATGTATTACTTCAGTCGGATATTTTTTATGTAGAATTTAGTAGTACTTGTTGCCGCTTTTTATAAGACATTCCTTGTTTCAGAAACAAAGCTGAAAGTCCAAGGCCACCAAAAAGGAATATGATTGAACCGTAGCGAAGAAAGTTTGCACCAACAAAAAATAAAGTCCCAAGTACAGGCGTGTCAGCACCAGCATACTGCAAACAAAAATACTGTTAGTCTGTTAAAATAGTGTAAGTTTCATCTGATTACCAATTTAACCCAGAAGACTGGCAGCTTTACAGTGGGCAAACCTGACAGGGCAGCTACAGATGGAACTGGAGAAATGTCAAGAACGCCTTGCAAACAAAGGCGGAGTATCCCTGGAGCTGCAAGGTTTGTTTCAAACTCAAGAAAACCGAAATGTTTCTCCGGATCAGGATTCAGCCCATCTACTTCGGCCAAACGGCGTGGAGTGTATAGAAAATGTGGAAATGAAATTCCCGCCGGAGCACCAAAGAGGCAAGCCGACATGTCCGACCACCCATCACAGTCTTTCCAATCTCGACCTTCAGAGCAGAAGCACCGGTTTCGCCGCAATGACATGTCAAACATTCGCCGGTCCAGTACATAGCGATTAGTCTCTACGCCTTGAAAATAGTGAGTGCTGCAAGAAAAAAGCATTTTTATAAAAAGATTGAAAAAAAATTTAGCTTTTTTACGTGTTGTAAACTAGCTTCAGCTGTCGGCAAAGGTGGTAAATGTACAAGCTAACTTGTTTTGCTTTAAGGGGACGCTCCCAGAACAGTCCATCAGAGCCGCCGTACTTATTACAAGGTGCTTTGAAATACGGAAACGCTCTGAAAAATCAAGTTACAGTACTCAATTTAGTTTTTGTTGAGTAAACCTAGTTTACTTACTTATATTCGCCGTACTGGAAAACTTCTCCACCAATGTGGCCATTTTCTGATTTAGTGTATTGCAAGAATGGGCCAATCTCAAAAAAGGCTATGGACTTTGTCACGCCGAAAGAATGGTCAATAATGCCCAGAAAACCTTCTTTAAAGTCGGGAAGTGGAATGCCGATTGACCGAAATGGCAGCAGCATATAGTCCAGGTAGCGAACAATGTTCAGCTCCCATCCTTCCATTAGTTTTCGCGGAGTGATCTCAGCAATCAAATTTTCGCCTGTAATTCGAAGAGCACCAGAAATTGCATTGTAGACTACGGGTCCCAGAAAATTCAAGTAGAACTGGGTCATTAGGTTTCTTGCAGTAAGAACAGCTGCCTAAAACAGTATCAATTTTAGAATTACAAAAAAACAAAACTTTTTAAACTGCTTACTACGATAGGAAAATTGACAACTTGTAGTGGGTGATCTCTTGACAATGAGTCTTGTTCATTGAAAACAAATTCAAATCGTTCCATGAATTTAACTGTATGCTCGGTCCACTCGAGCACTCGGCGAACTCGGTATACACTGAAAATTCAAATTACAGATAACACTAGCTTATTACAAATCAAAAATAATATAAAATGTATACTCATAGCATATTGGGCCATATTCTTCAAGAAAAGGCTTAAAACCTTTATCTAAAAACTCTTCTGCGTTGGTGATGCTGAAGAAATACCAGCACGAGTTTATTGGTATGGGATTTTTCATCCTATTATTTAAATTTTTAAAAAATGTTTGTGTGTAAAATGATTTTAATTACCAGCCTAAAGTTGTAATAAAACCATTTGGTTTTAATTGCATGTTAAAGTTAAGAACTAAAAATTAAAAGTTATAAACATAAATATTTCAGAAATTTGTTTTATTTTATACTTGTCTGAATCATTGGGTCAAACAGCAAAAACATTGCTAAGCTTCCAGTCAAAGTTAACCCGGCACGTCTAAAATATTTTGGTTTTTTGCGTAATTTTGTATCCTGAATCATTTTAACTTCTGTACTTTGTTGAATTTTGAAGGTTTCTTTGTTTATTGGCAGGTTTTGCTTGCCAATGAAATTGTTTACTTTTGGAATTGTTGTTTTGATGTTGTTAATAATAATTTCGCGTTTTTTGGGCAAATTTAAATCTGGTACATATATTCGGTTACTTTTGATTGAACGGGAATTTATTTGCTGTGAAATATTTTGCAAAAACGGTTTATTTGTGACATATTTTTGAAAAGTTGAGTTGTGGTTAGGTAAGATTTTCTCATTTGTAGCTGTGTGGGGATATTCAGGATTATGAAAACTTGTAGAAGAATTCATATTGTTATTAATTCTTGATTCTTCATGTATCATTTTGCGTTTAACAAAGTTTAAAACGTTTTATAAATAAAAATTAGAAAATTGTGTTTTCAAAAGCATTAAAACAACAATTTAGTTTCGGAAGTAACTCAGTATTGGTACATTAGAACAATTTATCATTTTTGAAAAACATATTTAGTGTGTATTTTTAAATTGCAATAAATATTTTATTATAAATGAAGTTTCATATACACGTTTTTACCTAATTTAAAGTTAACGATTTTGCAATAAAATACTTTTAAACATGTTTTACATTACTTTACAGTAAAGTTAAGTTTGCATAAAATGTTATTTAATTTAAATTTTATAATTTTGTTAAATTGATAGTTTTTACAAACAATTTTAAAGTTTAGAGTATAACGTTTCAAAAAATCCTAAATTGCGACACAACAAACATTTCTTTTATTTCAACTAAAACAAAATAGCAAAATTAATCGATAGTTTTTTGTCTACGCAGCACAAAATTGGGTGTATTGACAGTCATTTTATACTTTCGTTTAAAATCCGACTTGGTTACCATCCAAATGACGAGCAAAGTAAACACAACTAAAATCATTCCAAAAATGTTCAGCTCTTTTGCTATCATTGGCAAAGCAGCATAGTGTTTAGAAGGGTCTGGGTCTCTGTTTCTAAAATGTAACATTGTAATATTTAGTTTTTGTGGGCAAATAAAAAACAGTTGTTTAACTACTTACAAGTTAAAGATGGCTTTTTCGGTTATACCAGACACACATACAACGGCTGATAGAGCTAGGTTGACAATTCCGCCAAAAACATGAAATGGAAGGGATAGTCGGCGATAAATGGCGCTTGCTTTCGGGTAGAGAAATGTGAGAAAAGATGAAAACAGACTAAAGGTGACTCCGATTAAGCCAGCCAAACCGAGCCATGAATGAAGTGAGTAAAAATGTGGCTTATTTTTGACTGAATGGGGGTATGCAAAGAAGGCTGCCAACAATCCAAGCCATGAAATGGCAATCATTGCCGACTGGAGAAGTAAGTGAATGGTTTTCTGGGTTTTATAACGAAGTGTTCTTGTGGACCGGTAAATAAGAATTCCTAAAAAATGTTGTTAAATGATTGAACATATAAAAGCATATTTCAAACCATTAGCATTAAGGAAAATCATTGCAAACGTCATTAAAGGTGGATGATAGTTAAAAATTTGTTTTGGTTCAAAACCAAAACCTCCAATAAGTAGCATCCAGTGAATAGATAAACCGACCAAAATCAAACCTAGTATTTCAACAATACTAATGCAAATAAAAAATAAGTTATCATTTGAAATAAACGATTCTTCTTCATCGTTTTCAAATGTTTCATTTTGAGCATTTTGTGGACGTCGCTCAGTTAAGTTAGACATTTTAAAAAGCAAACTTTTTTGACAATGCAAACAGCTTGTAGTCGAAGTGATGTGTGGTGTCTAAAACGAAAATTTACGTTTTGAGTTTGTTTAACCAATTGAATAAAACTTAATTGCATTTCGAAATTTCAAACATAAACAAATGTCTATTTATAGAATTAACAAAAACAGATTCAATTTGATTTTTCTTTAGGTATTTATTAGTTTGTCTGTATACAATATTATCAGTGTTCACTCAAACGGTATCAGCAAATGATATTGCTATAATCATTTTTTGTTTTATCTAGTCATTGAAACACAAAACTGACTACTTGAGTTTCTAACTAATTTTTTATTATTACAATATGTTTAATTTGAAGTTTTTTGTTACGCTATTTTAGTAGTTTAAAACACGTTTTAATTAATTTTAATAAAGTCGGATGATAGTAGCATGAAATAGAAGTTCATCATTAGCGCTTGAATCATATTCCATTTTGTCAAGACAAAGTTATCTGCGTAACTAAAGCTGAGTGAATTGGATCCGATTGTTTCCACAAAATGAAGACGCTGCCATGATTTGTAGAAAGTGTTTACAAGACACCATTTTTTTGCTGGTTTAGTTTTGACGGCAATTTTAACTAGTCGTCGGGCGTTTAGAGAGTTTACCAGTTTGAAACAAATAATGTTTTCCGTTGTAAAAAACGTCATTTTAGCTTGAGTGTACTCTGAAAAGAAGAAAGCTGTTCCGTAAATGCCAGCAATGACCAAACAATGAAAATTTATTTTATCTTGCTTGATAAAGAACATAATGCCAAAGGAGGTTGAAAATTTAAAGGAATAGTCCAGCAAGAGAATGTAAAGTTTGACAATTCGATTGTACTTGCGAACTTGTCGCAGCAACTGAAAGTACTGAAGAGAGGCCTGTCGCCAGGTGGTTTGGTAGCCGTCAGTGCTTACTGCCCAGCGCAACATTGTTGTGCAGTTCTTCATTTTCAGCTTAAAGATCGAGAGGAGGCACATCATGTGACAGGTCAAAAGAAAGAGAAAGCAGCAAGAATTGACCGAGCTGACGTAGTGAAGAACAGAGTAGAGGAGAACCAGAAACATTGAGAAGAAATCAATGAGATTAGCGCCATACCAGTGGACGGCCACTGCAGACATT
The DNA here is from genome assembly GCA_024499935.1 of Tyrophagus putrescentiae. Taxonomy (NCBI): domain Eukaryota; kingdom Metazoa; phylum Arthropoda; class Arachnida; order Sarcoptiformes; family Acaridae; genus Tyrophagus; species Tyrophagus putrescentiae. The sequence continues at coordinate 4,264,110 of JAMZRA010000001.1, read as the reverse complement.
GCCAGACAAATGGCGGCAATGCCCATGGCGGCCAATTTGTAGAGAAAACCGGTAAGGTTGCTCAGTCGGTTGAAGTAGCGAACCAGCTGGTCCCGCTCCGACGGACGCAGCTGCTCATCCAGAGTGTGCATATACTCGAAGACCACCTCCTGTTTGGTGTAGCGATACTGGCGCAGGGCGGCCAGGGACACCCAGTGGAAGAGCTCAATGATGACGAACATGGAGAGAAAGGACAGGCCGACAATGTCGTAGCGACGAACGCCCAGAACTCGCTCCGCCACCTGCAGAATGACCTGACCTGCGCTGGGCAGCAGTTGCAGGTACACCACCGCCAGTAGGCCGATGGAGCTCCAGTAAAGCAGAAAGCACTTCATGGCATGCCAAAGAGTGGAAAGGTTAAATTGGATGGATCGATTAGAGTACTCCTCTTCAGTGTAGGCCATTCGCAGCAGGTATTTCATCACCTGTTGGCAGTTCAGCTTAAGTATGGAGCGCATTGAGGTGAAACGTAGCGGTCGCCATTGCAAGAGCTCCATTGCGCTGTAGCCAAGCCGCCGGCTGCAAGCAAACTGAGCCAAACTTAGAAACCAATACTTTAGCTGTGCTTATTAAAAAACAAAAATCGTTCTAAGTAAAAAGTTGCTTTGAAACGAATTATTTCTCTCCCCAATTAAGAAATTGATATTTGAAAAACAGTTTCCACAGCAATTTTTCTTTATTAAAAAGTGCGTCAGAATTATTGAACAGAATTGTCAATTTTTTAACTTTTAAAAACTATAACTAAAGTTTTTTAACTAAAAATGGTTAAACATTTAATAATTTTACATTAAAACGGTAATTAGAATAAATGCCAAAAACATAAAAGAAATAGTGGCAATCAGTTTAGGTCATAATCTGTTCTACAATAATGATATTCAAATCTTTATTTGATTGATAAAATGTAACGCACGACACAATTGAAAACGGGTACACTTGCCAATTTCATTTTTCTAACTTCAAACAAACGTACAGACTAGTTTCAAACTGTCACAAATCTTGTTGACTATAAAAACTTTGAAAATATCTTTAACGGCACACGAAAAGTTAATTTCATTAAAAAATACAATGACTTCAAAACCAGTTTACAATTTTTCATCTAAAGTGGTATTGATAACCGGAAGTAGCTCTGGTAATTATTTTTAAATATTTTTTTATAAAATAACTTTTTTTACAAAAAGGAATCGGAGCAGCATGCGCGAAACGTTTTGCAATGTGCGGTGCTAAAGTTGTCATTTGCGGATTTGAAGCTGATGAAGTTGAGCAAGTGGCACAGCAAATTAAAGGTATTACTGGTGAGATGCCATTTACTTTGACTGGAAACCTAACTGAAAATGGCTTTGCTGAAAAGCTGGTCAAAAACACTGTAGAGCACTACGGCCGCATTGATGTTCTTGTCAACAATGCTGGCCGTGCTTGCACTGGAGATTCCTTTTTGGATAAAGAACTGATGAACCAGTACAGTACCTTGATGGATTTAAACTTGAAAACTGTTATTAAAATGATTCATCTTTGTGTTCCTCACTTGGAGGCAACAAAAGGAAACATCGTTAACGTGGTATGGCTATTTGTTTGTGGAAAAATTAAATTAAAACTCTAAAACTGATATTTGTTAATAAAGTCATCCATTGCTGGTTTTGCTCCATTACGTATGCCTCTATACAGTGCATCTAAAGCAGCGGTATGTTTATAACTACATTTTAAAAATAAAAAAAATAATTTTTATTTTAATTAGGTTAACATGATCACTAAAGTGGCCGCGGTTGAGCTAGGTGAAAAGGGAATACGCTGTAACTCAGTCAATCCAGGTCCAATCAAAACTAATATTGGACGAAGTGTAGGAGTTCCTAAGTTGCTGTTGAGTGAGACTAGCGAATTGTCGAATCACACAATTATGCAGCGAAACGGAGAACCTGATGAAGTGGCAAATCTAGTCCTTTTCCTAGCTTCTAATGAAACTTCCAGCTACATTACTGGTGTAAACAATTTAGTCGATGGCGGTTACATGTGTCTCTAATAAAAGCTTATAAAACTACATTGTTAAATTTTGCTAAAAGATGGCGCATAATTTTCTAGTTTGTTTTAAATAAAAACCTGAACTACACAATTACCGTTTTAACTTTTTTAATTTGAATTTTTAATAGACAACTTTTTATGATTTAGCTTAAAACTTAATTATTATAATTTTAAAAATTTGTTTAAACTTTCTGCTAAAGTAATTTTAAGTTTAAATATTGGTTTAATATACAATGCGTAATTTAGTTCAATAAAGTAAATGTTTAAAAGTTATTTTTGTCAGCTTCATTATTTGCAAATGTTTAATTGAAATGAGAAAAAGGAAAACAATAGAGTTTTGGTACTTCACGACTGCACTTCAAATAAAAAATTGCAAATGTTTACATTATTACTGACATTTTAATATGAATAATATTTTATATGTAACTTGTTATTGTGCTCATTATTTTTTGTCATTATTGTTACAAATAGAATACATACATCTAAAAATATTTTAATATTTATGCAGTTTTGTAGATGAGTGCGTTTATTGTCCAAATGAATATTAATTATTAATGAGCAATTTACTTTTTATCACTTTATTGCCATCATATTATTAATTATTTTTAAAATGAAAATTTTCTGTTTCCAGTGATGCTCATTTTTATTATTTTTTAAATAAAAAATGATTTTGTTTTTTATAGCAAAATTGTTTAAAATATTTTTTTGTTTTTAAAATAAAAAACAATGTTGTCAACAAGTTTATGTTTTTTACTAAAATAAAAATGCTATATTTAGTGAATACCTGTTGTTCTGCTGTTTTTTCTTTGAAATGATTAACATTTTGATAAACTGGTTTTATTTTACATAAACTTTGATGTTTTTAAATATCATAAATGGTTACTTAAATAAAGAAAATTACTCAAAATAATTTTCAGTTACTCATAATTAAAAATGTTTTAAAATTTAAGTTTCAAAATTATCCAGTAAAATCAAAATGCGTTTGGGTTAAGTCTATAGTTTGTGACTAAATCATAAATGTTTCTACAATTTTCTACAAACCAATTTAAATTTGTTCATTTCTATGCAAATCACACAATTTTCATCTAAAGTAAACTTTGCACTTAAAAATAAATTGATCAAAAATGTAAATAAAATTAAAAAGTGTTTTGTTAAAAAACAATTTAATTTGAAATTTTTTTAATTTAATAATATTCATTTTTTGTGTTTGCTGGTAAAAACATGTAAATTATTCTGTTTTAAAAAAGTGTTTTAACATTTCAACAATGCGTTTGCAAAATCTATCTAACTTCACTAAAAAAATGATGTTTCTTCCTCTTAACGCACTTTTTTGTTTCTATAAATTACATCGTTCAAGATATTGAAAAACGGTTTTTACACAACAAACAAGCTAAATGGCATCTTTCAAATGGTACTAAACTTGGGATGTTTCAAACACCGGGTGCATTTTTAAGATTATAAATTCGAACTTTCTGAATAAGTTCTATACGATTTGTTTTGACTCTAATAAATACATCGTGAAAGTTATCGAGTTGCAGTTTTTGCTTGAATACTAAGCTAACGGATATCTACTTACTGGCGTTTAATTCAGAAAGATTTAACTTTTGAGAGTAATTATTACAGCCAGTTAAAGTTTTCATATATTAATTTCAAATGATTTTTTTGTGTTTACATTTATGATTCTATAAACTACATCGTTTAAGATTTAAAAACTCAGTTTTACCTAAAAGCATTGCAAAGTAGTGTTTATCTAATGGTATTAAGTTAAAATTAATTTGGTAAACGCAAGTAATTATTATGGCCAGTTACAGATTTTATAAAAGTTCTCATATTAATTCCACATGATTTTCTGCATTTTCATTTATGTTTCTATAAATTACATTTTTTATGATATCTAAACACGGTTTTACCTAAAAGCAATGTTAACTGTTATCTTTTAATTAGTTTTAAACTTAGGTTGATTTGGCCAACAAAAGTAATTATTAAAGCCTTTTTAAATTTTTGTGCAAATCTCTATTTAAGTTCTATATGATTTTTTGCTTTTACATTCATGGTTCTAGAAATTACATTTTTTATGATATCAAATCACAGTTTTATTTGAATGAAACGCTAACTACCACATATCTATTGATGTTAAATTTGAGTTGACTGAACTACTAAAAGTATTTTTTATGGACTTTCCAAATGTCATTAAACAGAACTTTTTACAATAATTTCACAAAATGAACCAACCAGGTAAACCCTAAATGTTAAAGGCTGGTGTCATTTGGTTGATCGGCACCGACGGCTCGGGGCACAACGAGCTTGCGAGTTGTGTCCCTAGCCGTCGGACGATGCCGATCAACCAAATGACATCAGAAAATGCTTAATGATTTGAAAAAATCAGAAAGTGCGTGGCGCGAAGCGACACTAACACCCTTGTTTTATTTATTTTTTCCGTTTATGTTAAGCATTGTTTATTTAACTAATGTGACGTAATCGAACCTGATATCTTTAATTTTTTTGCAACAGTTATTTTAGTTGAGTGCGTTTTACGGTTGTAAACATAAATTTTTGTGAAACTTTAAAAACTTAAAAATAATATTAAAACATACCTTTGAAAAGTGCATTATCTCTAAAAATGCACGCATAAAAAATCTTTAAAGTGTTTATCTTTGTATTTTAACTTTTTAAAAAAAATTAAACAGCATTTTCTCATTTACATTCTAAAAGAAAAGTTTTTATTACTACAGATTTTGTATTCAACTTTTATATTATAATAATATTAAGATTATAGCACTGCTTAAATATAAAAAGATAGTTTGTTGAAATATAAGTTGTAACACAACACACAAACTAAGCACTTGAAAGTTTTCTGTTGTTGTTGTATAGAAACCAAATAATAGTAACACTTATTATTATCGCCATGTTAAAATTTATGCAACACATAAACGTTTCATGGTAGTCACTGCTTTATGTTTTTAACATTAGTTTTTCAGTAAGTGTTTTTAGTGAAATTGAACTTGTTTTTCTAGAAATTTTGTTACTGTAGCACTGTTACACAGCTTGGTCAGGAGATGTGCTATTAAATAGAAGTTGAAGGGGAAAATCAGAAAGACTATTGAAACAGGCCAAAGCAAGCGAGAACACTTACTTGATTGATAGCACAACAGTAGATCTGTTTGCATGTGTTTTGAAATGGTAAAAGACAAAAACAGTCTAAGAAAAGATAATCAAGATAAAAAGAACAAAAAAGCAAAAAATAATAAATTCATTATAATAACATCTCATTTAAAAACAATCATGTGCAAGAAAACAAAAAAACTAAAAAGATGGAAAGGAATTGGACAAGTTAAAAAGATAAAAAGTAAATTAATAATTTAACAAAAAGTTTTTTAAAACTTATATTCTCAAGAATGTATAATCATTAACAAAAACAATTGTAAACGCAAGGGGCAGCAGAAAATTGAATAACTTGCACAGAGTTTAAAAAAGTTTTACTCATTGTTACTGCGGCGCTTCAACTTTTAATTTAAAACAAAAATATTGATTGCTACCAGTTGAGCATTGAAACTATTTTTGTAAACAAGCAACACTTTTGAACTGTTTAAAAATTGGTAAATCTAATAAATAAAATTTTTAAATTTTCAATGAAATTAGGCTAAAACAATTTGTTGCCGGAAAAGCATCAAGCAAACTCATGCAAATGGGTTTCTTGTAAACTTAAAAACAATAAATTTTTTTATTTTTATTTAAATTTTAAAACAACATTTAAAATTATCGCGTACAAAAAAAACACATTGTAAATCAAATAAAATTTGGTTCAAAACAGAAAAGTCAGTTTAAAAGTTTTTTTGGAATTCTCAAACCGTGTATTTAACGACAAACAATCGTTTACAATGTCACTGAATAGTGCCATATTCATCTTCTTTTCTTTACCCTATTCTACTAGGGATTGCATTGCTGCCATGCCTATGACAATTTTTCATGTTTGTCTTGTTTGCATTTGGCTCAATTTTTTGCTTTTCAAATTTTTTGCTTTAAATATTGCCAATTCTTTGCATGCACTAACAACAAAACATACAGGCAAAACTCACACTGTCGATACGCCAGCAACTGTCGACGCGGACAGCGCCACCGTGCACAACAGTGAGCGTTTTTGCGGCCCGTTCGCATCTGTCGATAAACACCGCAGGACAGTTTTTATTGACAGTGTGAGTTTTGCCTGTACATCATTTTATTACTGCCTCTCTATTAGCACTTTTACATGTTTTAAATTCTTGTTATTTTTTGTTAGTATGTGCATTTTGTACTTTTATTTTACTCTAAACTCATCTTTTGGCATGTTAAATTTGAAAACTTTTAATAGAACTATTTCAAACTTGGCAAAAATAACGTGTGAGCATGACATGTTGAGAACTATCAAGTAAAAAGTTTTGATAAACTCAAAGTTTAACGTTTGAACAACATTTTGTAACTATTTTTTTACTGCTACAATAATAAAAAACATTTATTTTTAGATGCAATTATTATAATTAATTATAGAGTTTTTTTTAATAGAACTATTTCAAAATTGCAAAAAACGTGTGAGCATGACATGTTGAGAACTATCAAGTAAAGTTTGATAAATCAAGTTAAAGTTAACAACTTTGTAACTATTTTTTATGCTACATAATAAAAACATTTATTTTGTGAAATCATATAAATTTTTAACAAGAGTGTTTTTTTAAAAACCAATTTTTGTAGAACTTTATATTTACGAAATAAATTGTAATTGATAAATTTTAAAAACTTATCAAAAAATTGTTTTATTTTTTTTAAATCATAAAAATTTTTGTTTTAAAACAACATTTTTATTTTATTATTTGTTATAGGTTATTAATTTAAATTTTAAAATTTAATAGATTTTATTTTGAAATATAAATTTAGTAATAATGATAATATTAATTTAAAAATTTATTTAGTAAACATTTATAACATAATTTTTACAAGTTGTATTTGCAAATGTTAGTTCAACTACAAACATTTTTTACTAATATTAAATTAACAAATTAGTTTTTTGTTGAGTATTATATTATTAAAAAACTGACACACAACAATTACAATGACTAGATAATAATATCAAAATGCTAAAGTATTAAATCTCAATAGAAGCGCTGAGTGAGAGTGAACACAAGCATACGTAGTCCAAACTGATTTTAATGGCAAAGAGTAGCTGCTTATATACCAAACAGGCACGTATTGAACTCTCAAAGCCACGTCGCTAGGCTAGAGGTACACTCTCCCTGCCACGTCTCGACTGCATCTTATGAATCAGCGCACACCGACGTACCGCCATCGCCCTTCATTCCTCACTCGCAGGCCAGCGTAACTCGACTGCACACCACGCGCTAGGGCCAGCGTCACCCTCGACTTGCAGTCTTCAGCGATGTCTTAGGCTGCTCAGCATCCGAAACGCAGAGCCTGAGCCATCTCACGTCTGCCATCGCAAGACCAGCGTAGACATCGACCACAGCACGTACAGCGCTTGTCACACGTGTACTGTTATCAAAGCAGGCTGAGTACTTGACTCTCCAAAGCCACGTCGCAGGGCCTATCCAGCTACTGCAAATATCTTGACAATGCGTTGAGAGTTGTCAAACACAAAATAATAGATTGAAAGCAGTTGATTTAAGTTGAAAGAGTAGTGCATTTAGTATAAACAGGCGACGTAACTGAATTAAGTTATTTAGCTAATTGGTAAATCAATATATTTTTTTTAACAATTTAGTTTTGTTTAAATGTTTGTAAAAAAAATAAAATGTTTTTGTATTTAAAATTACATTTTGTTGTATCAAAATTATTGTTTATTAGTGTTTAATATATTGGATTTAGTAACCAATAAACATTATTAATTTATTATTTATACCAGAAAATAGTTTTTGTTTTAAGTATAAGATTATCTTCATGAGTAAATTTAAAGTTTTATAATAAAATCAAATTGTTTTTAGTATCTACAAATACATTTATTGACTGATTAAAAATTAGTTTTGCAATTGTTATTAGTTTTAATATCTATTATTAGATTAATAAATCAAATCATTTTATAATCTTAATTTGATTTATGTCATGTAAAATAGTTTGACTGTTTTTTCAGTAATAAATTACATTGCAGTACAAAATTACAAAAGCAATTTAGATAATAAATATAAAAATAGTAGGAATTTAATAAAGAAAACCAAAAGAATATGTTATACTGATTACAAACAAATAATTGCAATTAAAAGTACAATAAAACTGTACTTTTTAAAAAGTTTTAAATTAATAAACGTCAAGAAGTCACAAAACTATAAAAACTTAAAAAACAAAATTTAAAATATCAACATTGGAAATTTAATATTGTTACGTTCTTGCGTTTTAGTGATTAGGTAAATAGAATATACTGAAAAGTTTAAGTTTAAGTAGTATTGTTAAAATATAGCAACAAGTTAAATTCAAAAGAGTAGCGGCCACCAGGCCGCTGGTGACGTGGCTTTGCTCACGCGAAGTTCGAAACCTCTGTAAATGCTTTATAAGCTGCTCCCTCTACCATTAAAAGTCAGTCTGGGCTACGTCATGCTTAAATCTCTCCGCGCGCCGCGTTACCAAACCGCTTCTAAAGCTAATTGTATTTACAACCACTTATTTGCAAACAATTTTTTAACATATTACAAGGGCTCAGTCGATCTCGCTTCGCTCACTCTTACCTTAACTATGCACCGCTAACATTTCTTAAAAGTTTGGCCAGCTGCTCACTCTGACGACACTTGGGCACTGTGAACGCCCACCGACTCGAGTCTCACGAGCGGAGCGAGCGAGGCCCGAGTTGGTGGACGTTCACAGTGCCCAAGTGTCGTCAGACCTCGTCGTATTGGGCTGTGCACTGCTACTTTTTTACACAGTTGTGCTCTCACTTTTTTCTAAATCTAAGATCTTGGTTAAATTGAATAAGTTAAGCAACGGCTCACCCTGGCGTCACTTGGCTCACCAAAAACGCCCACCGACTCGGATCTCGTTCGCTCCGCTTGCGAGGTCATCGTCGGCGGCCGTTTTTGGTAAACCAAGTGACGCCAGGGTGAGCCGTTTTTTATCTGTGCACCGCTAACATACATTGATGTCTGGGCTAGCGGCTCACCCTGATGTGACTTGGCCGCTGTCAACGCCCTCCTACTCGGGCTTGCTCGCTGCCAAGCAGAGCTCACCAATGCCGTCGTGAGGGACAACGGTGGTAGTGGTAACCGCTACGCTGTGGTGTACGTAGGGCAGTGTGGTAGTGGCAGAGGGCTGCACTGCCCGAAAAGCTAGTTCGCGTGCTACTGCCAGTAGCCTACTGGAGGGGACTCGGCACAGGCGCAGTGACTTCATGCCACTACTCCACTGCCCTACATACACCACAGCGTAGCGGTTACCACTACCACCGTTGTCCCTCACGACGGCATTGGTGAGCTCTGGTCGCCTGTGCTAGCTGTGACAGCTGTTACTGTTTATGTTCTCCAGGGAGAACTTTTGAGTCTATCGTTGGCCGCCCTGCCTCGCTGCGCTCGCGAAACCCTCGTCTAGTCTGATTGTTTGGGCGGGTTTGAAAGAAAAAAAGTTATGATTTTGTTGTGGTCCTTCTGTACTGATAAAAAAAGGTTTTTTTTTTAGGGGTTTTTTTGGGGGAAACCCCCCGGGAAACGGTGGATGGTTTTTTGGGGAAACCTTGGGCGGGTTTAAGGGTTTTTTTTAAACGTTTTGAAAAAAAGGTTTCAAAAATATTTATTATATTGAATCCCAAAAACCCCAAATTAAAAAAACCCCCCCCCTTTTTTAAAGGGTTTTAAAAGAATTTTTAAAAAAACCCCCCCCCGGGGGCCATTTTGGCCTTTTTTTTAGAACATTTTTTCCGAAAAAATAGGGTTTTTGGTTTTTCTTGAAACTAAAAATTTTTTTGTTTAAAATTTTTCAACCTTTGCAAAAAACGTAAAGGGGTTTTTTTTTGGGCCCCAAAAGTTTGGGTTTTCCCAAACCCGTTTTTGGGGGGCATTTTTAAGGTTGGGTTTTTTTTGGGTTTGGGGGAAAAAGGGGGGGGGGGAAAGGGGGTTTTGGGGGGGGAAATGGGGGGAAAAGGGGGGGGGGGGGTTTTGGTTTTTGGGGGGGGTTTGTTTGTTTTTGGGGGGGGGGGTAGGGGTTTGGGGGGGTGGGGGTTTAAAAAGAAAAAAAAACTTTTTTTTTTTTTTCCCTTTTTTTTTAAACCTTTTTTTTTTTTCCCGGGGGGGAAAAACCCGGGGGTTTAAAAAAAAAAAACTTTTTTTAAAAAAAAAGCCGGGAAATTTAAGGGGTTTCCCTTTTTAAAATTTTTTTCGGGAATTTTTTTGGGCCCGCCCGGGTCCAACCCTGGGGTTTTTTGGGGGGGGGGGAAAAAAAAGTTTTGTTTTTTGGTTTTTTAAAAACAAAAAAGGGGTTTTTACCTTTTTTTCCTGTTTTTTTTAAAAAAGTTAAAAACTTTTTTTTCCGGCCCAAAATCATCCCCCCCGGACTTACAAAAAACCCTCAGACCTCGCCGCCCTGAGCTGTCACTGCTCCCCCCGCAATAGCTGTGCTCCCCCGGCAGCCCAGGGCGAGAGCGACGGCAGTGGCAGCGATAGCAGCGAGCGCTGCGAGAACGGCAGCGATAGCACACAGCGTGAGCTAGCACGGCAATTCTCGCGATAACGTCCTGCGCCTGCGCACAACTGCTAAATCCAGCACAACATCTGCCAAAGCAAAAGACAACGTTTCAAACTTTTTGGGTTTTCTGGTCACCCATAAGGTTTAGAAACAAACCAAATTAAGCATAGACCAATTAAGGAGCAAGGAAGCCAATGGTGTAATCAAAAATTTTATCGAAGTTCATTTAGTATTTAAAAAAGCTTATCTTAAAAGTGAAAAATCTAGATAAGGCACTTCCGGTTACTTTATCAAAACTTTGAGATAGCCATTTTGTGCCGACTATTTATCTGATCACTACTGTCAAAACCACAAGTTTCTAGACCCAGTAACTTTTTTTATACAGCCAAAAATGTTTATGACTAAAAACAGATAATCTGCCATATTAAATACTCTCGGTTATCTGATCAATTTGAATTTGGTATCATTAGAAAGATGCCATTTATCTTGTCCTATTGGTAAAAACCGCATCTTCATATCTCTAACGGTGTAATTTGTAGGGCGAAAAGAGTTAGTGAAAACAGAGAAATGAAGAAAATTCATTTTTTAGGGATAGGCTGATAAAAACGTTTTTATTTTTGTAAAATAAAAAAATTGAAAATTGTGTGTACAACAAAATTGAGCATTTTTGGCTAGTTTAAAAACACATTTGTTTTAATAGATAAAATTTTAAAATCAGTAAATTATATTTTTTAGTTCATAAAAACGACATACTTGATTTATATTGCACTTTGTTTCACCTCGTATTCAGTGTCACCAGAGCTGTTATCATAAATATCACACCAGTTTTTTGTTAACAAGAACAGCCATCAATTATTTATACATTGTTTTTGTAGTCAAAAAGTTAAGAAAAAAAGATAATACAATATATAATTGAGTTACAACACCAAACTGTTACAATTAATCGTTGTCTGTAAAATTACACAAAAAAGAAGCAATTTATGATTCAAAACATTAACACAGTGTCAGTAAATGGAAAAAATGCTTTATAATCTTTTTTATTTTTAGTTTTAAAAACTTGATTTTTTGTAAACTGCTAAAACAATCTTTTTTTAACTTTTTTTGTACATTGAATCAAGCTACTTTTTAAACAAAAAAACAAAAACGATATTTGAAAACTTTAACATATACACTTGATTAAAATAATAAAGCAGACAAAACAAAAAGTTTAACAAGAATTTATATGACTATATCTGTTTTATTGTTTTTTTATTTTATTATTTGAAAAAACTTATGTTTATAGTATTGCAGTGCACAAGTTTTTTAAAGATTACAATTTTAAAACTTTTTGTTAAAAAACTTACTGGTGTAGTGCCCTACACTGGCAATATTTAAAATTGTTGATGTAATTTTGATAATTGGAATTGCAGAATAAATATTAGAGTAAAATATTATAATTTTGTATTGTATGTATAAATGCTAATATATTAGCAAACATTAAGTTGAGACTGCGCGCACATAAATTTTTTTTTAATTTTTAGTTTTTTACTAATCAACGGCTTTTTTTATTAGTCAGCGGTATATTTTACTAGTCAACGGCATTTTTTGCTAATATGTTTACACCGAACGGTACACTTTCCGGCAAGATGGAAACTGGCATGGCATGATCAGAGATGCCGAAAGAAAGGCAACAACTAAATCTATATTTTGCTTGTCTTTGATTTGCTGATTTAACTTTACTTTTTTAAAACTTATTTTAAAGTTAAACTTTTTTCATGTTTTTTAAGTTTTCATGCATTTTTCATTCAAAATTTTGAATCAAAAATTGTTTAAAAAAACTGAAACTTTTAAAAATTAATCAAAAACAAACAAAATATAGATTTAGTTGTTACTTTTCATTTGGCATTTCTGATCATGCCATGCCAATTTCCATTTTGCCGGAAAATGTACCGTAGTGTTATGACACTTAAGTATTGCTGATAGCGACCCAGTCATCGGAGGACCAAGTTATCTACAAGAACTGCTTTACATGAAAATCCTAATAACTTTATTGAGTACACTTTTCATAAACATCATAGCCACTCCTAAATTAGTTTGAAAAAGCAGTCAAAAAGTGTGCGGTGTCCCCCCTTAAATTGCAGTTTTGTTGTATATTTAAAAAATATTTGAAATATGCACAAACTCTACGTTAAGTCAATTTTCAAAGTTTTTCGTCTTTTACCATCATTCAAAAATTATTATCTGAGACGTCAAACTATTTAAAAATATTTTGAGTCAGACAAAATCTAGATAATTTAGTCACTTTTCATTTGATACCTCGATCATTTTTGTGGTATTACCCGTTTTGGAGATAATGGAACCTAAATGGTCAGAACATTAGTGTCGTGACCGACAGCGACCCACTCATCGGAGAACCATAGTATCAACAAAAAACTGTTCTACATAAAATTTTTAACAATCCTTATTAAGTACATTCTTCATGAACATCATATTCACCCCGAAATCAAAATTCGAAAAAACAGTTAAAAAGTGCGCGGTGTCCCCCCTTAAATTACAGTTAAAGTTAAATGACAAAAATGAGAATAAAATGGCTAAAATTTTTTAAACAAAAATAAAATTAACAACAAAATTAAAAAGTTAAATTAAACTAAATACAAATTATGATAAACCAGTTTTTTGTAGTTAAACTGTTTTTATTTATTTAGATTTGTTTTGATTTATAACGCGCAAAAAGTATAATAAAGCAGTTTCGTTTTTAACATAAAAACATTCATTTATTTTAAATGCTGACGTTTACAACTTTGCAATGTAATTAAGAAACTTTTTACTGCATTATAAAAAGCAATTATTTTTTTTGTTTTTTTTGTAGTTAAAAAAGAAAGACAAGCAATTTTGACCAATTTTTGATACTGAATAAAATAGAAATGTTAATACTACATTGTTTTGGCTATTAATTTAACGCAAAAAGTTGATGACTTTTAAAGTTATTATTATTGCTGTTTAATTATGTTTTATATTGTCTATATATGTGCATTTAATTCAAATACATTTGCAAAGTTAAAGCTTCTTTTGACTTTCATTTGCAGCACATTGAACACATTGTGCTCATGGAATTTTGTTAATTAAAAATCAACTCAATTAATCAAGATATAATAATAGAACACACATACTCCTTTATTTAGCTTACAAAAATAAATTTTGTGTTTTAATAATTATTTTTGCTTTTGCTTTTTTACAAATGTTTTACTAAACATTTGTTCATTTGTTGAAAAACAATTTTATGTAAAATAAAACTTTTATAAATTTTAATATATAAAAAATTGCTGTTTTTACGTTAAAAAATAGCTGTTTTTTAATTTAATACAAAACAAATTTTTCTTTTGTTTTTTAATTACAAATTTAATATAATATGTTGAACAAAAAATTTAGAAAATATGTACATTAAAGTGTAATCAAACAACCGTTAAAATAATTTTTAAAAATGCAAACTAAATTCATGGAATAATTAAAAAAGAGGACCGCTAAATTGACAAAAAAAATCAACCGAGAATTGAGTACATTTTTGAATTCCACTCGTCAAACCATTTTTGACAATACCCTACATGCAACATCAACTCCGTGCGCAAAAACCTTAAAAATGGCGTCGAAGATATTTTCAAAGATACCTTTGACTGTACAATTAATTTTTTCCCGTAAAGTTATTGCAACTTTTTGAAAACTTTCTTTTGCACGATCAAAGGTACAACTTTGACGCCATTTTTAAAGTTTTTGCGCGCAAAATTGATGTTGCTTGTAGGGTATTATCAGAAATGATTTGACGAGTGAAATTCAAAAATGTACTCGATTTTCGGTTAAATTTTTTCGTAAATTTAGCGGTCTTCCTTTAGTAAAAAATAAACTTTTAGTAGTCCAAAACAAAAATAAAATATTAGTTAAAACAAAAACACAGTGAAAACAATTTATCTAAATTGTTTTCCTTGCTATGCAATTAATGTTTGCAGTTTGGGCGCTGAAAAATATCAGTTTGAAATTAAGAGTGCACTGTTCCCTTAAGAGAGGGCACTAGAAGCGGCAATCGTTTAACATTCACGGTCATTCTCTCTTTGTTTTCTCTTTTCATTCTCTTGTTTAGCTCTCTTTGTACAGTTACACTGGCCAAGCAGAGTCTCCTTTGAACTTTTCTAGGCAGCAAATGATTTCATTAACAAGTCTACCCTGCGTGAAACCGGAAATTTCAACACAGTTTTGCCATCATCGCATTTGTACACTCTTAATCAGCATTAGAAAAAAGAGTAGTGCCTTGCGATTGTTGTCGCCGCACGGGCAGCATTACATGTTTATTGTTTGTCGTATTTCATTCAAACTACGTCCAGTTTGCAATGTATGGCATTGTTGAATGGTACCAAAAGTGTAATTACCGTAATAACCTGGCATTGTGTGTTTGCTGAATTGCTGTTGTTCTATATAAAAACTATTAATGCCTTTTTATTAAGTCACCAACCACTTTGAAAAACATACGCACAAATAGAAGACAATGTTTGAAGAGAATAAAACAGGGGGAAAAACAAACTGTTGGGATAAAGAAGAATACCATGCCATGTATATTGTAAATAGTAAATAGTTTTCTGCAAAACTTAAACTAACGATCAGCAACAAAGTAAAGCTAACCATAATAATGAATCGCTGCAAAAACAAATGATAGTTATTAGAAGGAATAAAATTACCATTAATTTGAAATTGTGCAACACTGAAAATTGTGTTACGCTATTTGCTCGCTTTTTGAGTTCATTACATTATATAATGTAGTTTTTTAATAAAAAAACTTATATGGCTTGACGAGCTATATTACAAACGATCATTCACGCAAAAAAACGGCAAATAGTCAAATAGCGAGAACAAGGGAGGGGGATAAAAAGCCAAATGCTGAGTTTAGTGAAAAAGAAAAACTCAAAAGAGAACACGAATTTAGCAGACAAAAATGAACTGCATAACATTAAACAAACAGAACATGTAATAATAAAAACAAAAGAGCTTTTAAATTGATTTTTTTAACTGTTTTCTTTCTGTCATTTTTTTATTGTAAATTCTTTCAATTGACTGTTCAACTCATTTTACCAAGTTTACCAAACACTGGAAACAAAGTACATTAAAATAAATGGTTTTAACAGTTTTTGAAACTATTTTAAAGAGCAAGCTTCGTTCTCTAAAGTGCTCTTTAATTTAATTTTTTGCTTTTTTGAAGTTATTATTAAATAGAAAAATTAAAGTAAACAATAAAAATGTAACAACACAGCCAAACAAGAGAAAGACAGACAAACGATAACGATCGTCAAATGACAAAATTGCCATGACGTAACCTACAATAAAAACGCAGAACGGTCATTACATTACAGTGAACATTTGCTAAATGTGCGAGAATAACTGTACAAGATTCTAACAGTCACTTCGACTATCTATTTTTTGGTTTTTGCTACTTTTCTATTAGCAGTAAATTTAATTAATATAATGAGTTTAAGAAAAATTAAATCAAAAGATATTTAAAAAAAGAAATATTATTATTATATGTTTGGAAAAATGTTGACAAAACGAACTGACAAATTATAATGAGCGCTGATCAAATGAGAGTGTAAAAAGAAGGAAAAAAAGGGGAAAAAAGTTTCTAGTGACAGTCAGCTTGTTAAAATTAAAACAGCTTCTGTATAATTTAATAACAAGTTAAGTGAAAATATTTGCTTAATGATTACTACTTTGTAGAAAACGGCAAATGATGAGGTTGGCAGATAACAGAGACATTTAAACAATGATGAACTATTCTGTCCAATGATGGGAACCTTTACTGGCACGGTAAACCTGTTTTTAAAAACTTTAAATAACTTTACAGTATTTTATATTTTGACAGAGATTGTCTTGTTTTAGCACTTGTACGTTTATAAATTATGATTTTGTTTGACAAACTTTAGCAAAAACGATTAGTCACAAAATTAAAAAATGACAAAAAGGAAATTAATGAACTTGTTAATTTATCTAAATGTTAGGTAGCAACGTCGCCTAATGATGATGGTCATTTTTGCATTGAAACTTGTTTTCTAAAGATATGTTTGTGTATTTTTTTGAATTTACTGAGTCACTCTGTCACTGTGTTAATTACATTATATAATGAACACTAAAACAGAAGTAATGTTTTTATTTATCTTTAGTTTTTGACTTTTAACAATTTTTGATTGTAAAGAAACTTGTTGATTTAAAAACATTAATAATTTTTTTTAAAAAACTTGTTTAACAACTAGTAAAAGTCATGCTTAAGGTTGCATGTAATTTGCTAGACAGATTAAAAAAATTTAGTTTTTGACATTACAATAAAGGGCTATTATAGGTAACTGATTATGATTTAAAATTTATGTTTGAGTCAAAGTTTTAATCAAATTTTGCTACAAAAACATTTATATACTCAGAATATTTTGTTTGCAAAATTGCAATTGACGATGATTTCAAATTATTTACTCATACAATTGTCAGGTGTTATGGGGTACAATCTCAAAAACATTTGTTAATTAGTCTGGTTAACTAATTTCAAAAACTGCAAAAACATGTATAACTGATGTTTGCTCTAATTAGATTTTATGCATAAAAATAATCCAATATTTTGTCAATAAAATGGTCTTACGATAAAAATTGTTTTTTTATTTTAATTTGTTTATTTGCCTGTTGTCCAACATCAAAAACTAAAAAATTTTGTGGTTGCGTTCAATTTACTAAACTTACTTAACTTACTTTTTTAAACTAATTTAACTTTTATCACTTTTTTCTTGAGTAAAAATAAAAGCAAATTTTTTAGTTTTCTTTTAACTGTCAATGCATTTAAGCGTTTTCAACTGAGCAATTCAGGTTTTATGTTTTGAAACTAATAACTCTAGCATAGATTTAGCAGACAAACACAAAGCACAATAAAAGTGCCATATAAAATAACAATAAAAGCAATGGATATAAACAAAATGAAATGAAAGACTTAAGCATTAAAATAAAAAGCAAATTGCTATTGACGTAGCAAAACAAATTACAATTTTTACTGAAACACAAACAACTATAAAAACTACTACAAACTATTTGCATTTAAAACTAAAAAATCAATTTGACTTTAAAACAACTTTTTGGCAAAAACAAATATATTTTGATAATTATTTGAAGTCAACATTGACAAAATGAATCAAAATTTTTTACAATTATGTGAATTTTAAAATAGGTATTTTTAACTTACAATTATTTGTTTGTTTTTTAAATACTACAAAATCAAATGTTTTTAAAATTTTTAAATGTGTTTTGTGTACATAAAACTTGGTTTGACATATCAGATAAAATGTCATTTTAAATATTTTCAGTATTTATAAAATCATAAACATTTTTTTGTGTTAAACATTTTTTTGAATAAATTTTTTGCATTTACATTGACTGTTTGACTTGTCATTTTAGTTATAATTTATCTAACTGTTTAATCATAACACACATTGCTTTATATTGAGTTTTCTATTTTATTTTCTCCTTTACGTTGTTTTTTTACCGTTAACTTTAATAAACACAAACACAAACACGTCTAGTAATATCAATCAAATAAGATGAAACACACATTGCATTTGTTAAACTTTGTCATTTTTTTACAATTTTTATGACCCTTGTTTGGTGTTTTTAGTAAAATATATTTAGAGTTTTTGACATATAAAATAAACAGTTGAAAAATAATTCAGAGTTAAACAAACAAATTATCGTTTTATTAAAAACTTAAAACTACATTTGCACTAGTTGATTGAGTAAAAAACAATTAAAGTAAAAAGCAATCAAATCAAATTAAATTAAAGTTTACGATAAACATTTCTAAAGCTATTTTTCCAAGTTTTTTTATTTTTTATACTGTAACATTTTAGTCGGTCATGAAGTTGTTTTGTTGCATTAAAATATCTGTCAAAAGCATTTTATTGACTTTTTGGCAATGTTTTCTAATAATAAATACCAATGTTTACTGGTAAAATTGTCAATTTTACTAAATTTTTTTTAAATGTTGTCACTAGTTGTAAAAAGTTTTGTTTAGATTTAAATTTAGTTAACAACGGTCATTTTTTAAACTTTTAAAATTCAATTGCATTGAAATAAACAAATTAAAACATTTTAATAGCAAAAATAGGTACTACTAAAATGGACTTTTTTATTGGTGTAAATGTACAAAAAATAACTTTTCTGTGATAAAAAATGTTTTTAAAACATGAACTTTAAATTTATGATTTTCAAAATTTTAAAACTTACTCTACATTTAGTTTTTATTTTTTCAAGCTGCAAACTTAAATTGTAACTAAATGTGCTTAATCGAGTAAACAAGGAAAATGAGAAAATAAAAAAGGTCATAAAAAGTAGCAAACAGCATATATGTATAATTTAAATTATGTTTAAAACAATTAAATAATTTTTTGGTTTTAACTTTAAATTTTATAAATTTTGTGTTTCAATTTTTCAAATTTTTATTAAAATGAAAACGTTATTAACAAGAAAACCTATTTTTTTGGCCATTTTCAAAACATTGCATTTTTAATTTGATCACTATTATCACAAATTTTAATAATAGTAAAAAAATAAAAAAAAACTTTGTGATATTTTTTAAACTTTAACTGTAAAAACATAAAAAATATATTTTAACTAATGTACCAAACTTAGCTAACGGCAAAAAATTAACTCTTTTTTGTCCTGTTTCTTGTGAATGTTAATTAATCTTCATTTTAGTTTAACTACTTTTTCAATCTTGTTAAACTTTTTAAACATTACATTCTAAGATAATTAGAGTCAATCTATTTAATTAAAATCTTAAATTTGAGCAAAAACATTACCAGCACAAGTTTTCTTAATTATAAATAAAGTTTGTTTTTGTAACAAAATCATTATCGTTAAAAAATTAGTTTAACAATAACTTGTTTTGAACAGAGTGCGTAACTTTAAATTTTTTATTTTAAAAGTTTAACGGAACTTAATTTTTATTAAAAAACTTTTTAATTTTATTTTTATGTTTTGGTAAATTGATTTTGCTTAGTTTTGTTGAACTTTTAATTTTTTCAATTTTCAAAAAATGTACACTAATGTTTTAGTCGATATAAATTATGTTTCTCAAATTGACATGTTTTTGATTGCTTTAGTAAGTACAATCAACTTTTATTTAAGTGGTTGTTTTCTTTAGCATTTCAAAAACAAAAACAAGTCTCAAATGTCAGCAGTATTAAACTGAAAAACATTTTTTCAGCTTAAGCTCTCATTGTGTATTACCTCCAAAGACAGTGCCTCTGTAATGTCCATTATGCCGGCCGACAGAGTGAGCCAGCACTGAGTGGCGGTTTATCGTTGATTGGACGTCGACAGCGCCTAACGGTAAACTAGCGCCAAATACACATTTGTCAATTTACATTTTAGATTGCTGTTCTTGTTCTTGTTCTTGTTGTTTTCTAATTTTTTCTCTTTATCCCCTAAGCAATGTAGCCTTCGGGGGTGGTGGCGAGCACTGTTGAACTTGAAAAGTATAGCACATGCGCCCACAACAGAGCTTTATGGGAAACTGGTGAATGCGTTAATCTGTCGGAAAGGCTGACTGCACTTCAATCAAGGCCACTCTTTCGGTAAATTGGCACAGCGTGTGCACTTGCCTTGCACTTTGACTCTCACTTGCGGCTTCCAGCTGTGTGCTCTGACTTCTCTCCTCTCTCTCTCCTCTCTCTCTCTCTCTCTCTCTCTCTCAATGCTCCCATGTTCGCCAGATAGCGACAGTGCCAGGTTTTAGACTACCAAACCAAGCTTTCCCATCTCTGCGTCATGTTCATTTGTGCTTTCATTTTGTCACTGCAGTGCATTTTTTTTGAAAACTCATTTTACCCAAACACTTTAATTTGAATTTTTCATCAGATTTGCTTTCCCCTCTACTTCTATTGAATGGAGCAGTTTACCTATTGGCACATTTATCGACTTCTATGGGTGATCGATCGAGTTCATTTAAATGGTAGTCAGTAGTTGATCTTATGTGCTAAATTAAAAGGAGCAAATTTGAGAGCCACACAAGTCAATCAAGCTGCTGAGATGCGTGTTGTTGATTTAGATTAGCGCATCACTGAATGCACTGGTAGTCTACTGTAGATTGCAGTGAGTCAGTTTCACTGATTTAGTACAGCAGCTACTATGTGGCAATGTGTTGCAGTGTGATGTGTTCAGGGTTGCGATTGCTCACTGTAGGATGAGAGCTACAAAAGAGAGAAAGGGAGAGAAGAAAGAAAGGAGCAACAACCAATTCATTGCTGCCGTGGGCTCAATGACCGAAGAGAGGAAAGCAAACCAAAGAGGAAAACTGAACAGCCACTGCTTGGCTTACTCTTTTGCCTTTTGTGTTCTCTCCCTTTCTCAGTGTCTGCTTTCAATTAACCCAAACAGTCTCTGTCGCATGCAGACAGATGTCGTCAGATGAATGCTCTCTTTCTTTATCCTTTCACCATCATTCCTTTTTCACAGCCACAATGTAAATTAATAAAAGAGATAAAAAGTTTTAAAAGAATCGCTCTCCTTTGCTCTGTATTAAGTGACGGAAAAAGCTGAAAAAACTCATGAAGAATGTTTTTCTATCTCTCACTTTCTCTCTTATTTTCTTTGTTTTTTCTCCAAACGATGAAAACGTATAGGTCAAAAAACTGAAAAAAGTGCAATTTGAGAGACGGAAAAAATTAATTCATTTAAAATGAAACTCAATAGAAAACTTTTTAGCTTTTGTACATGGCGTTTGGAGATAAAATCACCATTTTTACCATCACTCCTATTACAATAAATTACATAATAAAGGGCAAAAAACTATCAATTAAAATTAAGTAGAGCCAGTGAATGGAAAGTAAATTATCAAAAAGCGGCGAATTGAATGGTGCTTTGAACAGAGTGGGAAGGAATCTGCGCCAATCACCTTGTAGAACTGCTACTTCTTCCTGCTAACACATAGCCACCACTACAATGGTGAATTTAATTTAGTGTTTTATTATGATTTGTCCTGCATTTAATTCTGGTAGCTCCTCTAGTGTCACTCCTCTACTATACATACAAAAGTCTATGCATGTATGTTATATATTCTTTGGTGTTTTCTTCTCTTTATCTATTTATACTTGTTCAATAGAGTACACTTAAATTCAATAAATTACTTGCAAATTCTTCGTCTCTTTTGTATGTGTCTTTCTAATGTATGTTCATTGAAAGCAGACACTGGCAATGGCAATTCTAAATGTATTACTACTTTTATTATTATGACCAAAAAGCGCTCCTTTAGGTTCCTTATTTTAGGGCTCGCCTATTCACTGAGAAACAAAATCGGAATGTTTTCCGTTATTTCACTTCGTTCACTTGAAGCAGTGTTTTTCTTCTTATTGCCGCTCGATTTGACTTACTAGATTGTCTACTTTGATAGCGAATAGAACTGCAGTCCAGGCAAGGCAAAAAAGCAAGCAAAAAGGGAAACTCAAAGTGAAGCAAGTCTTTTCATTTTTATTAATAGATCTCTGCCACACACACAACCATTAATATTAAGCTTGAATGATAATGAAAAAGGCAAAAACTACAACAGAATGCTGCTTTCAATTTTGCATTATATTACATTAAAGTGACAATGCATGCAACGACAAAATATCATTTGCTTCTCGTCGTTTTTGCCTGCCTTTCAAGTTGCAGTATTTGCATTGCTCCCTAGTCCTCTCTTTTTCTCTTTTTTCCTGGCTCTCTACTGCACAAAAACACACTAACTCACTCGATCCTCTTTTCTTCCAAATCTTTTGTTTTTCTGCACTTTCATCGTTTTTCTATTTTTATCTAGTTCAATTCTTTATCGTTTTTATCCCCGTTCTTTCTCTTTCGTGTGGCCGATGTCATTGCGCACATTCAACTAGCTTGCTTCTTTTTCTCTTTTAGTTTGTCCCGCAACCATTAGCATGACTGATAGTTTTTTCAGTGTGTTGATGTATATTTCAGCCAAACATTATTGTTATTGCTAATTTAAATATATATTTACTCACTATTTGTTCAGTTATGTCTGTCCTCCTTTTCATTATTGACAAAATCCACGCAATCCAATTGCCCTCAATATCGATTCCAGCCCCCTTTCTGTCACTTTTCTTCTTCCTTGTGTACCCAAATGTGCTGTGTTGAGTAAACGCTCACACACACTGTAATTTGTGGAATTTTGCGGTAATTTGAACATGTTTGTGTGTGTGTGTTTGCGCTGCACCGAAATGTTTGTCGAAAGAATTTTAATTTAAATTTAAAGCACGTTTTTCTTTGTCATTCGCTCGACTAATCACACGAATCGATGGCAAGCAAATTCATCAGTCAAACGGACAGGCACCCTTTTTCAATTTGTTCTACACGCGCTCGTGTGATGGTGATGGGAAATGTCATTAGTGAGCACAGCTAGGGAGAAAGATAAAGTACCAATGCAAAATATGTTTTGCAGGTTGGAAAACATTCTCAAACAACCGCAAACAGAAAAAAACAAACAGTCAAACAGAGCAGCAATGCAGAGTGCTAGTGAACGTCCTAAATCGATGGCATTCAATTACTCGCCTTATGCCTGCTGTACTGAGAAATATTTTAATAACGTGATGTTTGCCGAGAGAATACTGCCACCGAAAATACTGACACAGCAAGGAGAGCACTTTTCTCGCTCTCTCTCTTTTTTAGCCTGCAGCCTGCCTCGAATCGATCTCAATTTAGCACTACTTTTGCGCTGTTTGCTTTTTAAGCCTCGCTGAACTTGCAAAAGTTCTAACCAAAATCTTAATTTAGTTTTTCCATTGTTTTAGTTTAATAACTTTTTCCTTCTTTCAGCCTTTCACTTGAGGTTGCACGCGTGTGTGTGTGTGTTCAACTACTTAATTTTTAATAAATATACATTTTTCTTTTTCAACCAGAAATTTTTAATAATTTATTTTTATTAAACTTTTGACAATAGATGTATTCAAATACAAAGTAGACTCAAAAAGTGAAAGAGGAGACAAAATGAAATTCAATAAATCGAAGTAATCTACAAATACATAAATGCAAACGTTTGCTCTTTGTTAAATATTTACATTTGATAACTCACTTTATCGTTTTCTTTTAGCAGTACATGTGTTTTAGCAATCACCTTTTGAGTGCTTTGTAGCCTAGTTTGCTTTATTTGAAACACACTTTTTTCAAAAATGGCGTAGTACAGTCGCACTGTTGTACCAAAAGAAAGTTGTAGTAAAAAGTTTTCTGCAGTAAAAGACAATTTCACTTTGCTTTAAACTCACCCTCTACTTTTACATTACATTACATTTTAGTATGAATGTTACTTTTGTTCGTTTTTGAAAACATTGTTAATTTTCAAATAAAATTAAAACGGCCAACTAAACTAAACGAGTAAATAAGTGCAAAAGAATGCTTGCGCAATAATAACAATAATGATGATTCGACTAAATGAAAGTTTTTTAATACCCAAGTTTTTCTCTTGTGAACCAAAGAATGGAATGATAATAAATTAGTGGAAAATAATAGCAAAAAGTTTTCATTGAAAAGTTTCTAAAAATGAAAGCAAAAATATGACAAGATAAACTCAAATAATAGAGGTAAAGCACAAAAGAATGAAATTAAACAATTTTACGTTTTACTTTTATAGTCACTAGTAGTTTTAAAAATGAGAGAAAAATAAAGGGAAAAAGACAAAGCATCACCAAGATAAGCGCATGGTTGCCTGATGATTCCAAACTTTTTCCATAAACAGAGTGCAATAACACAAAGTGCCTTTTTATTGTATTTTTTTAGTCTTTTTAATAGCTGTTTTGTATTAACTATCGCTGCTATTTATTGCATTTGATTTGTCCTTCATATTAATTTGTCGATCTGTCTTTCTCTCCATTTTTTGCCATTACTTCCTTACTTGCTGCTTTTTATGCTGCCAGTCACGATTTATGTTACTACTGATTTTTAGAGTTATTTTCTACGTGGTGATTCTAGTGAGAGCTGTTAACTGCATTGATTTAGATACTGTTCTCTACTAAAAAGGTAACCCTGTAGTTGTCATGTTGATGCCTAACTGTGTTTTTCTTAAAACTACTTTTTAAAAATGAAAAAAATTTAACAATCACTTTTTTAATCAAATAATCAATTTAAAAAACTTTTATTAGTCTCTACAGTAGTTTTTTTCATATTTAAATTGTTGTACTTATTCACTTAATAGTGTATTTGTTGCAAACAATATTAATTGTGTCTAATTTATTTGAAAACTTTTTTCTAGAAATGTAATTTAATATTTTAATTGTGTTTATCCGGAAACGTGTCTAATAAAAACAAAGAATAAAACAGAAAAAGAGATCTATTGAAAAAATAATGCATTTAATTAGAGCCATTTATAAACGTTCATTTAAAAATGACAAAAGCAATAAATTAAATGTGGCATTTTATATAAACTTCAAAACAAAATGTTTTCAAATATAGAAAATAGTTAACATTTTCATGTTTTTAATCAATTTTTGTTTTGTTGTACCCAATTTTAAGGATACAGTTTTTAATGACATATGAATTTTTAATTTTTGACTGGTTGTCGCCGTTTGAGTACGCACAAAATTCACAAGAAATTTCATTTAGAAATAACTTTGCTGTCGGACATAGGATGCTAGGCAAATTCCAGCGTTTATTATTTTGAGCAACGTTGCCATCATTATGGTTGGAATGATATATTAGAGAATAATAAATATTTACTACTGCAAAAACGCCAGGGCACGTATATTATTGTTCGATTAAACTTTAAAAATGAAATATTTATAAGCAATTTATTTGTTGTTGTTTTTTGTAAACACAAAAAACTCATTTCACGATTGCATTGCTATTTCTGCATTTTAAACTGCTTTAAACGGATTTTTCTATAGCATTCAACTTCATCTATTTGCACTGTTTGTTTTGTTGTCTGCTTGCTTTACTTTTCATTGTAGAGAAGTTGATAAATTGAAATTTACGATGCAAACCTAGAGAAAAAAGGGCAATCGAGCACTACATTTGATTGTGTTTATATGCACACACTGAAAGCTGCTTTCGATTGTTATCTCTACGATGATATATCGAATAATAACTGGAAAATTATATATGCACAGACAGAATGATGCATAAATTTGTGATTTAGCAATTTAAATTTACAAAACTTTTTTAGCCAACTTTAAACTTAAATTTTTAAATTAATCATCGAAAAAAGCATACACGTTGTAAATGATAGTTTGCACTAGAAGAAAACCATTTAATTACACTTTATAGTTTTTGTTTTATGATTATTGTAAACAAAATTTGTAATTTGAAACCCCAATAACACAACCCTTTTTGAGTTTTTTAAACATTTTCATTTTTAATAAAGTAAAAGTATATTTGGTTCGATCTGCCAAACACTGCAGGCCTTTTTATTATTGTGTGATTGACTGAAAAAATATGGTAGTTCAGGCAAATGAAGCTAAACTGCTGTGCCCTCACTGGCGCAGCACAGCAAACAGAGTATTCATTCAAGGAAGTAAATTCAGGAAAGCAAGCAAATTGTGCATATTGCCTATCTTTCAATACCATATTCATAATAATAATAATAAAAATGGATAAGAATAAATTGGATTTGTCGTCAGTCTTGTTGTGCTATCTTTTTATTTATGAGCTTGTTTGTGCTTTCTTCTGTCTCATTTTATATTCCGATGCTCTCTATCTATTTTCCTTACTATCTATTTCCTTTTTGGTCTCTTCTTTATGCGCCTCTTTGACTATCTTGTTTTCTCCAAACTGTTTTTCCCTGTTACTTTTAGTAATTTAATTCCGATTTTGATGTCAAACTTTTCTGTTGCTTATTTATTCTTCTTATTCACCCAGTGTGCTTGTTTAGAATTTATAATCAAGCACTTTTTTCTCTCTCTTTCTTTCTCACAATTCTAATGGCTAGTAAATTTGATATACCGAATTGGCTTGAATGTCTCTTAGTTAAGATAATGCTTTAAATTGCCTTTTAGTTGTATTTTGTTTTTATTATAAGCTGTAAACTTTATTTACATTGACTTTTTTTCAAAAACGTTCATCTTTTTAATACAAAGTTTTTATAAATTGACCAAGTTTAACTTGCCCATAACTGTCAGTGGCATTTGAAGTTTCATTTCACAAACTTTTTTTGTTTTTCAAATCAACGGTTTGTTTGTTTCATGCTAGTTATTTTTTAGAAATGTTTATTTTTTAGCCAACTGTTCCATCAACTGTCAATCGCAGACTTTTTTCTCTTTTTTTGGCTCGATTTGATCTCGTCTGGCAATCTTCCGCAAACGATGAACTACAACAAACAAAACACCCATCTCCTGGATTTTTTCTCAATTTTCACTTTTCATTCATATGACAGCTTTGTCTTTTTGGTGCATCTTCAATTCCGAGTTTAGCATTTGAAAGTAGCAGCAAGAGAATTTCTTTAACGCAAAAGTTATGACAGCGCAAAGTTTATGAAAAACAGCCATTTATAACTTTGTTTGACTGGTGTATGTGTGTGTTGTTTGCAATTTGCTGTTTCTGTTTTTTTATGTGGATTCAAAATTTTTGTTTTTATTTTGTTTCACTTTTGTGTCATTGGGAAATATGTGTTCTCTATTGTTTGCTAGCCGGGTAGTTAGCTTAGTTCTGAAAATATGTTTTTATTTTTGCTTACTCATTATTTTTCTCCAATTGAGTGGACGCAGAGAGCGGGAGAGAAATTTTGGAAAAAACAGCTACTTCATTGTCAAGGATAATTTAAGCTCAATCTGACTGGTTACTTGACACTTGAAAAAAGGAGAGAGAGAGAGAGACTTAAACTGTTACTGCTCATTCAAACGAATTACCCTTCAGATTAACAAAAAAACGCGTTCCTAAAGCTTCACATGATTTGCTGTAATATAAATCAAATTCTAATTAGTCGTAATTTAAGTTTAATTAATATTAATTATTTTTCAAATGAAAAGTCACAATGTATTCTAAACTAATTTTATCTGCTGCTTTTTAAATGCACTTAAATACACACTGCACAATGAACAGACAGACAAACATACATTACACATATCTATTTTTCTTTTTATCAATAATAAATGAATGCTATTAATTTTAATTTTTAAATTTCTATTAACTTTTTACTTGAAGACTAAACTTTCTGTCGTTTTGTTCAATGCAAAAAGTAACGAGAAAACTCCATTATTATTAATAGTAAAAAATCTAAGTAAACTGAAACGTTACATTTTATTTGCAATTTGAGTTAATTCAAATGCTGCAGCTTTAAAGTTTTTAAAAAGGCAAATAGAAATAACTGCCAAAATGAAAACACAAACACACACAACTAAGAGAGTAAAAACAGAATCTTTTTTAACTTCTACTTTCAGTTTACTTAAAATTGCAGTTTTCGTTTTAAAAGGCAAATACACTTTCATTTTATCGTCTACAGTTTCTTCATTCAAACAAATAATGCACTGAAAAGGTTGAATAAAATGAAAGAAAAGATAAATATATTGTGCCAACAACAACGGTTTTAATTTACAACAACAAACAGAAAATGAATGCTGCTTACGTTGCAAAGAAAGTTTTGCCCCTACATAAAAAAGAGCGTTAAAGAGAAGGGGAAGAAAGATCAAAATGGCTTTGAAGCAAATGCACAAAAGAACTTGGAAATGAATTAAAAATAAATAAATAAAAATCTCATTTCAAACTAAACTAAAAATTTCTAATTTAAATTTCTAATTAAAATGGCACTTTTCCTTTTGTACCGCTAATGTTTGTATTTTTTCAACTTTTTTCTTTAGAATAGAATGAAAGAATTTGCTCTAGAGAACACCAAACTGCTTGGCCGTGTGCAATATATTCATGAAGCTACACGAAATAAATACAAATGAAGTGTAACAAAACGATTGAAAGTTATTGAATTGAAACTATTTGAAATAAAAAATGACAAAAATTAAATTCTTTCTTGAAAAGAATGGGGACAAAAAAGTTTATCTTTCTTTTGTGCCCCTCTTTGCACTAAACTTAATTATACGTTGCAGTGAAGTAAAGGCAGAAAAACTCATTTTTTCATTTGTCCTCATTGTCAGAACTTGCAGTCGTCGCTGCTGTTTTGTTGTTAATACATTTTATCTACGTTTTTGTTTAATTTCTCTATTCATTTTGAAAACTGCAAATAATAATACATTTTAGGTTGTTTTCGTTGTTTCATCCTGTTCTTTTGGTTCTTTCTTTCAATGCGCAAAACTTTGTAATTAAAATAATTAATTGTTTCTGTATTTGATTGCAGATAAAAAAGTAGTGGACAAATAATAGCTGCTTTTATCTAATGTTAGTCAATGTTTTTACTTGCAGTATTTAATAGCCTGTGTAGCGGGTAATTTAACCTTTACGTTCAGAAAGCTTAGTGCTATTTTTGGAGTTTAGTAAATAGTTTGATATAAAAGCTTAACATTAAAATTTTATCAAATTTGAAAAACATTTTTAATTAGTTTACAAAGTTACACAAAATAACTTTTAACAGTTAACAAAATATTTGAAACTTTATAGTGAATCATTTTAGAATCATTGTGTGCAAACTAACGTTTAATGGCAAAATATCAAATGTTCTCATTTCTGCAAAGAATTTGTTGACAAACACCTAAAAATGCAATTAATAATTTATTGAATTTTTGAATCAATTAACCAGTGTTTCCTTTAGAATAATAACATAATGGTTGGGACGCCAGCCCCAACAACGTTTCACTTTTGTGCAATAACATTTGTGTTTTGATTGCAAACCAGCATTCTATAATTAAATTTTATTGAAAAAAGAGTTTTCGCAACACATTTTTATTAAAATTGGCGTTAGGCATACAAACGAACAAATTCAATTGTTTTAGAGTTCATATATTTAGTCAAGTTAACACTCTCACTGACGTAAATAGTAGAGTAAAGCTTGTTTTAGCTTTTGCTTTGCAAAAATGACGTTTTTGACAAATCAATTGAAATTCAAAACATCAAATAAAGTTTATTATTGTTTTTGCTTTTTGTACTTGACTTTTAAAATAGCAGGGGAAATTGAAAAGTTGATTTGGGATTTTTTAGCGCAAGTGTTTTAATTTTGTTACAAGTAAATTCACCAAAATCAGTATAACAGTTAAAGTCGCGCTTGATTGCGTTTACTGACGACTGCCAAGTGAAAGTGAAAGGTTGCAACAAATTGGTAAATTATTGAATTTGTACGCAGCACTTTTAACTTGCCATTGGCTGTGATAGAAAATGGAAGCTAACAATTCAGTAAACATTGTTGAAAACAGCTGATCAGGCAAGGAAATGGAGTGAGTCGTGTAAAAAGTTTGCTGTTTAAAAAGACAGCAAAAAAGACTAATTAACGCGTTAGCAAACAAGCAAAACATGATTGTGATAATTAATAAATAATTAATATTGAGAAGACCGAAACGACGAGATTGGTATTGAATGGTGATTAGACTAGCGGGAAAACTGCTAACTTGCCAGTAAAAAAAGAAGAAAAGAAGACACTGAGAAGATTGAACGCCGTAATGAATGGTTCTAAAGGCTTGCAAAAACGTTGTAGTGTAGTCTTAAATGCTGTGTACTTTGTGATTAATTGCCATTTAGAATTGCAAATGCTTGCAACTTGATAAAAAGAGTATTTTGCTTGCCTGCATTTTTCTCTGTTATTTTTACTAGTTTTTGCTCTAGTGAAAGCTACGTTGAACACAATGGAATGATAAATCACGATTCAATAATTCGATTTCTATCTTTCATTTGCTAGCTCTTTGCCAACCTTCTTTTCTCAACTATACTGAAATCCGTTGAATATTTCCAAGACAATAAACTTTGTACTTAATCATCTTTGGCCTAACATTATATATTTTTTACATTTTTTCCGTTGTTTTTTAGCATAATAAGACTTTACTTTTTATTTTTCTTTTCTAACTCTTTGATCAAATCAAATTTTTGTAAGCATACATTTGTCATAAACATAAAAAGAAAGTAAAACAAAAAAAGATAAAAAACCAAATATTTTAAGAGCTGCATTATTCATTTCACAGTTTTTTAATGTTTATAAATTTTAATCACAAAGTTTATAATGCCATTCACAAAAAGGTTGTTTGTTTAATATTAATTTTAATTGCATTTTCTCTAAAGAAAATGTTTTAAATTAATTTTACTATAAAACTTTATAAAAGTTATTTTTCTTAACTTAAAAATGTTTTAAAAATTGCAAACAAAAAATGTGTTATGCATATTAATGAATATTTTAAATACAAGTTTGAGTGTTAAAAATCTAGTTGCCAAAACTTTATAATGCAATGTTTGTTAATTATGTTGCTAAAAACATATTTGCTTAAAAAATGTGTAAAATGTTGCTTTTGAAGCAATAATATTCAGGCATTTTATCCCCAAGTGTTTGCCTTTACTATTTGATCTCATGTGTTCTACCATCTGATTGAATCTTTTTTCTACGTCTGGGCAAATCAATTTATCTACACAAATAAAGTTGCTCAATTGACAAAGTTTTTCATGTTATCAACAACCTCTAAAACTTCAGCTTTAATGTTTCTGTCAATAAAGTGCAATAAAAGTTTTTTGTTTGTAAATTTCAATGATTTTCAACCTAAGCAAACATTTTTCCAGTAAAACTATGATTAGCTGAAAAACCAAATATTGTCATTTTTGCATTTTCTACCCTACTGTTTGCATATAATTAAATATTTTATTAACAACAATTACTGTTTGTTTTTTGCTTTATTTTTATTAAGCATTCTTTTTAATCAAACTGCACAATAGTTTGAGCAACAAAACTCCAAATTTGTAGTAATATAAATTAAATAGAAAAACAAAATAAAAAATTGGTTAAAAGCCCAACTTAAAGACCGGAACGAAAAGAAAAAGGAGGTCTACCTGAATCATCTAAAACAGGTGACTTCTTTTAGTACATTTGATGAGTTCTGAAACCGCAAATGTCCTCGGATCTTAAGAGGGAGGAGTAGGGGCGGGCAACGCCGCTTGAGTGTTTACGTTTTTCACACTGTGCATAACAGCATCTGTGAACAGTTGATGCGCCGACGGCCGAAAAAGAATCTTCCGCAGTGAAACGGAATTCACCTGTGCACAATAAATTCTCTTGTTTCCGACTCAACCAAATTTTCATTAAAATCAAAAACAACAGTTACTACATTTGCAATTATTTTTCATAAAATAATGATAAATCTAACGCTTTAAAATGATATTTGTCAATTCTATTGTCACGTTTGCTAAAGTTTATATTTAATGATAATTTTTCAGACAAAATTTATAAAAACAAGCAATCTTTGACTTTTAATAAAACTTGTTAGTCTAGGTTTTACTTATTGACCTTGTCATTTTCTTTATCTTTTGTTTTTATTTCTTTTTTTCACAACCAAAATCACAGTTAAAAGCAACGATGACAGCTTTAATAAAGTAAAACTGTAAAATTAGTTTGAGTGAACAAGCAAAATGAACGAGCATTTTTGAAGTTTTTCTCAAATTAACACAGTACTGGCACGCCAATATTTTGGGCCGATTTCCTAAAATTGCACATAAATCAAGCATTAGGACTGTACAAGTGACAACTTATTGTCTTTTTCAGGCGTTTTTTGGCTCATTCTCTATTGCACTTCATGTAATTGCCGTATTTGCAAAAAAAGACTAACACAATCTGATTAGTGGTAAATGTCTGTACCTAAAAGGCATTTAACCATTCTAAAGAGTCATTATCAAAACAAAATACGTTTTAATTTATCTTTTTTAACTTATTTGTGAATCATACTTTTAATAAACTATGTCAACAATTTTAATTTAAGTTTTTTTAATTATTTTATCAAATTGCAATAAACTCATTTGGTTTCAATTTTAATATTACAAAAAAACAATTGCACTAAAGCCACTGTGACTGTTGTTGTTTTCAAAAAGAAACATTTATCAAAAACACTAAATTTTATTTTGTAGGTTTGTACTCAAATGCTTTGCTTTGCATTACTAAGAAAATGTCATTTTAATAAATGCGTTTTGCTAAAAATATCTTTTGTGATTTGCTTGTTTTGCATTATTTTACGAGTTTTCCGTTTTTTCGTTTTTTGACTTATTATTTTAACTTTGTTTTTATTTGGGTAAAAACGCACTTTGAGCTTGTTAAATGTTTAAAAAATTTATAAAATAAATTTTTTTATTGTAGAAATTAGTTTTAAAAAATGTTTTGAAAGCTCCGTTGTGTTTTAGTTTAAAACAAAAATTTTAAAATTTTTGTTTATAATTAGCTTAGTTCTACTTAATTTTAATCACAGTGTGAAAAAAATGTAGTGTAATAAAAAAGTTTTAAAATATTTTATTTTTGTTTTACAAAGTTTTTACAATTGTTGCCAAAATTTTTTAGACAGTTTAACATTTGTAATCAAATTAGTTTTATATGCAATTTAACTGTTGCTATTAACAACTTGGTAATCATACAAAAATTTGTTTATATATTGTTTTAATTGCATTTTTAAAGGTTAAGTTTTTGTAGTTTTTTACATTTTTGTTTTAAATCATTATACTTAAATTAAAACTAAACCGTTTTTAAAATGTATTAAAACGTTTCTTTAACTATCTAAAGATAGATTTCGTAGTTGCACAAAATAGTAAATTTTTTATATATTTTAAAAATGTTGTATGTTTGTTTTTCCAATCACTTTGTTGTTTAGTTTTTTTGTTATTTTTTTGGACTTTTTAAAATGCATTTTGATATTAAAGTGCAACTATTGATTAATTATTTATTGTTTTACTGGCAAAATAATGAAAGTGAATGAGCAAAAAATAAAAAAAGATTCAATAAAAACTACTGCAGGGAAGAATTCATTTATCATCATTTCACTAAATAATCATTAGTACTTGACGCTTGTTTTTAAAATTTAACCTATCCATTCTATTAAACGTAACCTAGATTTTCAGATTAAAAACTAAACATGAATAATCATTTAATATTTTACAAAAGTAAAAAACTAACTAAAATTAATTTTTATTAAACAATTTTAAGCAATATAAAATTGAAATCACAGCAAAAAAATGTTTTTTAATGTTTAAAAACTCATGTTTTGGTACATTTTCCTAACTATTAATTTTTTAATAACAATTTTTTAACTAAAAACATTTAAAATTATGTTAAATTGATAGATTATTTTTAATTTAAATTAAATTAGCAAGTTTGAGCTTTTTACTGACTTTCAATTACTTTGTCAACACATTTATTTGATGATTTTCAAATGTTTCAAATACATTGTCTTTCATTTTTTTAACACTGTTATAAATATTTTGTTTGTATTATTTCAAATAACATTTTTATTAAAAATGACAAAATAATTATTGGATAAGTTACTCAATAAAAAACTAATTAGGAAAGCACACAGTTCAAAATGATAAAATTTAAAAAATTTGAAAAAAACAAAACTTTTGCTTGTTGTTTGTTGTAAAAAATCGTCATTTATTTATCATTTATTAATCAAGAGCAATCTTTTCTAGTACTTGTAGTTTGTCAAAACAACATAAAAAAATTAATCAGCTTAGCAATTTCTGATTAAATTATTATTGCTTTATCTTATCTTTTGTGTTCATTTTCTGTTTAATTTTTTTCTTGATTCTCTTAATTACATTTGCATCACTTTTCCAAACTTTATCTGCATTTGCACTACTTTGCATTTTATATTAACTATATTGCTGAATTTATTGGAATGCAATACTAAATTATATTTTCACGGTAATCATTAATTTTAGTTCCATTAGTTTAATTTTAATGTTGGCATTTTTTACATAGCTGTAATTACTAAATTGCAGCATTAAATTAAAATTGAGTTCTTGTGCCAAAGTTTTAATGATTACATTGGTTATTTAAAAAGTTTTAAAACTGTTTTTATAATTTGTTTTGCTTTAGCAAATTAAAACTTTTAATGATCTGCGTTCAAGAAAATCAATAACAAATAATTTTAAGTGTTATTGATTCTAATCAATATTTATTAAATAAAGTTTTTAACCAAAATGCCAGATCTTAAAGTTTTGAGCCAACAAATTTGTTTGCACTTAAATTGATCTATTTTTAATCTCTTGAATGTAATAAGATGTTACGTACTTTGCTTATAAACAGTGAATAAATCAGTTTAAGTTGTTTCATGTTAGATATTGCCGGGGATATATAAGTGACAGTGAAGCAGAACTAACACATTGGTTATATATCAATCAACTTGCCCAGTTATTCTCTAGAGTCCCCTTTCCCTTTTCAGTTTTCTAATCTTTTTTAGTTGTGTATTTTAGCCAATCTTTAAGTTAGTTTTCCGTTCCATCAAAAGGTCACTAACAATGTGCTGTATATCGTAAGTAATCGTTTTACTAATGTCATACATCGATAGGTGATGAGCACTGAGAGAAAAACTATTTACTGAAAGTGGTAGAAAAAAAGAGACAGTAAGACATTGAGAATAAGACAGAGAAAATGCATTCTGTTTTGATTGACATATCTACAGCTTACGCTATTTTGCCACTTTTTAGATAGCCAGAATTAGTTTAGTTGTGGCTGTAAGGGTTTGCTTTCCTTTTAGCTTTTCTCAGCATCAATACCTTTTTTCAAATGTGTAATTTGCATAAACATAAAGGCATAACTGGCTGCTACAGGCCGTTCTCTTACTGACACCTTTTCCCTCACACAGTAGGATTACTAGACATTCTGTTTAAAAATTCACTTTAATGAAAGCTCTATTCTATAAAAAAAATTAAACTAAAAACAGACGTACTGCAAAATATTAAATCGATGTTAATCTGAATTTCTAACTTACTACTTTTTGCTCTTAAAATGTTTTAGAACAGTAAACAAGTAAATTATTTTTTGTTTAAAAAAGTTTTTGGCAAAACTAGTAAAGCATAAACCAATTTGAAAACTTAAAAGTTAATTTTTATTTTTCAAAACAAACATTCACAATTCGTTTTGAGTTAATGCCAATTGAAGTATCTTTGCTCTTGTATTTCCCCAATCAGCAACACTAAAACTTTAAAGAAAATACATGCACTTTAAAAATAAAGCATAAATCAATAAAAAAGTCTGGTACATCAGTGATGAGAAGCACGCGTAAAAGAACTACATTTTTGTTATTGGCAACAATTGATCAAATGATGGATCGATATAAAAAAAGTGCAGTCACTCATGTTAAAATCATCTCGTACAAGCATGTTTTGATGCTGCCATATCTCACTTTTGCGGCTCTCACAACTTTACATGGAATATGTTTGCGCATATTGGTACATACAGTACTTACAGTACTGTGCATTTTTTGGCATATTATAATCACCGAAAATAATAAGAGCAACAACAGCCACTTTGCTGAGAGTTAAGATGGATAGTTCAAGAGTATAGTTTTTTTAGAAAATTTGTTTTGCAAAATAATTTTTAAATTAGTGTTATTGCTTTTAATGAGCAAAAAAATTTATTTGATTATCTGACGTTTATGTGTTTTGTTGAAAACTTATAAGCTTATTACAAATTATAAAGCAGTGAACTAATAAAAATTCAACCTATTGAGTGTCAAAATTATTTTTATCTTTCAAGCCTTCCAAAATTGCATTTGTAGACAAAGTGCTGCTCTCGCTGTACTTTATTTTATCTGCACAGCCTTCACTTTGATATAAAGAATGATATGCTTTTAACTTATTATGTATTTTAATCTATTTTATAATATACGGGAGAAAAATGAGCTTTTTTCAGTTTGCATTAGATGTACTTGATTTTTCGGTTGCTGCTGTTGCTGTTGTGTTTTTAGTGGTAGGTAGAAGAGAAAAAGAGAAAGGTAGATAAGAAGCAAACAGCTAATATAATCATGATTAAAATAGTTTTTTTGCCTGGCCATTTAACTTGGCTTACTCAACTAATCTGATCGTAAAACTGGAAATTGAAGTAATAACAAAATCACAGAGCAGCTAAAAATGCAATAATTAACAAATCAACGGTAAAAATAATAAATAATGATAAAATTGCAAATTGATAGTACAGCTGTACAGTTAAGTAAGTAGTAAATTGTGCTTAGGTTAATTGTCTATGCCTTGTGGGCTTATTTCGCATTTTAATGCTGCATCGCCTACTTTGTGAAATAAACAATTTTAATTTTAAGCTACGCTGTTTTTTAATTGAGCTTACAGTTGCAAATAGTGCTGCTTGAAATCTTTATTCGACAAAGGTTTCTATTCATCTTCCCGCTTTTTAAAAGAAATATCCTTTAATAGCTGCTAAAACACTCAAAGCAAGTGTTGCAAAGAATTGTAACTTTTGCAAATTTGAATACGCATCCTTACCTCTTTCAATCAGTCTGTTCAGCGTGAATTGGCCGGTACTTTCATAAATCATTTCAGCACATATACATAAATAACCTTGCTTTACTTTGGTAATCTATATATCCTCATTCCCTTCCCCCTCCAACTCTCTTTCATCTTCACACACACACAGAGAAACTTTTTCTTCTTGATTGAATCGACCGAAATATCGAATAAATCTCAATGTTTTGCGCAACAAAACAGAGCTGCGACAGTGAACAGCAGTTTTGGCAGTTAGTCCGTCAGCTACAACCGCAATCATTTGGATTAGCTTACTCGGGCAGAGACCAGTCAGACATGGCACATTTGCAATTTATTAAATTTTACTAAAATGGCAATACATTAAATTGCTTTTCTTCTCTCTTTGTTGTTTTTGCGCTGTGTTTTCTGCAAGACATGCTAGTAAAGCTAAAAGCTGCCTTCACAACAGCATTGCAAATGGCTCTACTAGCTGTACATCCATTTATTATTACGATTATAATCCCACTTTGATTTATTGCTTGTATATTATGCTTTTCTTGTGTTTGCTCTTTCACTCAGCTTCAAATTGCTCTAAACAAAGCTTAAAGCACATAGTAAACACATAAAAATTGGTGACCACATTTTTAGACGGGCGTGTTCTTCTTCTGTAGCAAACACTTGTTCTTGATCAAGTTTGACTGTTTGCTCAAACTTTTCATCACTTTTCCTTTTAGCTATTAAGTGATTATTTTAAAGGTCAGAGAGCTGCCAAAACAATTTTTTACATTTTTAAATGTTTAATTTATAACTTTTTGCAAGCTAAAGTGGTTTACAATTTTATCTTTAACCTAAATACTTTAACCGCTGATGTGTTTTTCATCAATATAAATTTTATTTGATTGCAATTACTCTAATTAGACATTAACATTAGCTTTTCATCTTTTTTCTAACATTAGATTGCAGTTTCAACCTAGACAGAAGAAAAGAGAAGGCAAAAAAGGAAATGATTTTAATGTGAAAATCTGCA
This sequence comes from Tyrophagus putrescentiae, assembly GCA_024499935.1. Lineage (NCBI taxonomy): Eukaryota > Metazoa > Arthropoda > Arachnida > Sarcoptiformes > Acaridae > Tyrophagus > Tyrophagus putrescentiae. The sequence goes on along the minus strand of JAMZRA010000001.1, from coordinate 4,226,060 downwards.
TGTCTTTGAATGTCAGCACAATCCTTTAATTGCCATTTATTCACTTTTTGCTGTCGCCACTCTGGCATTTTCCTTTGAAGCAAACAGACAATTTAATGTTTAGCTGTCTTTGCAGTAATTTGCTCCAAAAAAGCAGTATTTATGTGCCAGATAATTTCACAGTGTTCTCTCTCTCTCTCTCTCTTCTCTCTCTCTCTCTCTCTCTCTCTCTCTTTCTGGCCAACTCAAGTAAATTCAAAATGTGGCAATTATTACTGGCAAAAACAAGTCATCGTATAGTGAATCATTTCAATTCACTCGTTTCTCTTTATATCGTTTGTATTTTTCTTTTTTGCCGCACAGTGAAGAAAACACATTCCGGCCACTTCATGCATTATATTATGAGTTCTTTCTCTCTCTCTCTCTCTCTCTCTCTCTCTCTCTCTCTCTCTCTCTCTCTCTCTCTCTCTCTCCCATTCGTAAGCCTACTGCTATTGAAAGCATTTAATTTCAACTACTCGAGCTTAGCTTTAACTTTTTTTATGAACAAAGCAGGGCATGAAAAAAGTAGTAGAAGAAAAAGAGGATTCACTTGCTGCTGCTGTTGCTGTAATCGGCTGGCCAGAGCCAAAACATAATGACACTCTCCGTTGCCGTTCACTTGTTCTTGCCAGCAGTCCCTATCACTGAGCAAATCAAGCAATACTTTACTTTGTGTGTTATTATTTTTTCACTTTGTTTAATAACACAATGGGACTTTTAAATTAATTTGCGTGCGACCCAAAACAAATGCAACGGATCTTTACTATTTCGAGTACGTTGAACACGAATCTGAAATCAGAAAATTTTTTCGTCGTAGATATTTTGAGATAATCGGGTTTTAATTTTTCAAAAAAAGTCAAAAAATGGCAGTTTGTAAATAATTGTTTAGCAAAGTAAAAACTTGATATTTGAGAAATCATTTTTATTTATCATTAATTCAACTTTTGATTAACTTAAATCTAAAATTTGAGAATTTTAGAGTGTTTGGATCTATTTTAGATTGCAAGTTAAAAGAATCTTGAAATTGAGATCGCAGAACGCTACTTCCACTGTGCTTCTAGGGGGCAGCACTGAAATGCACTGTGGAAGCTACGACCTGTAATCTCAATTTCAAGACACTTTTAACTTGCAATCTAAAATAGATCCAAACACTCTAAAATTCTCAAATTTTAGATTTAAGTTAATCAAAGGTTGAATTAATGATAAACCAAAATAACTTCTCAAATATCAAAGTTTTACTTTGTTTAACAATTATTTACAAACTGCCGTTTTTTGACATTTTTTGAAAAATTAAAACCCGATTATCTCAAAATATCTACGGTGAAAAATTTTTCTGATTTCAGATTTGTGTTCAGCGTACTCGAAATAGTAAAGATCCGTTGCATTTGTTTTGGGTCGCTCGCCCATGTCTCATTGTGTAATATTTCTGCCAGCAGTTTGCTCTTGGCTATTATTTAGGTCAACTTTTTTTCTCCATTTTTTGCTGTGTGTTTTTTAACTGTTGTCGTATAATTCTCTCTCTCTCTCTCTCTCTCTCTCTCTCTCTCTCTCTCTCTCTCTCTCTCTCTCTCTCTCTCTCTCTCTCTCTCTCTCTCTTTCAGTCACCACTAACTGAGTGTCCACTACTAAAGGGGAGCCCAAGCGAGTGGTTGGTTCTTGTCCAACCTAGCCATTATTTAGCATGGAAACACACCACTCATTGCTTCTTTTCGAGCGCAACAGCGTTATAAACTGCAATCAAGACTTTGGCCGATCTCTCTGTCAAAGAGCACCACTGTTTAGGCACATTTTCGGATTGAGAGAGTGTGTACAAGCAAATAAATTATAACACATGTTCTGAGAAGAAGGTGATTTAAGAAGAGGAGACATATGAGAAGACAGACATGTACTAGCAGTTTTAATATAAATACTAATTTGTACCTTGCAAATGCTCAAGTGAAAGTTTTTGTGTGAGTGCAAGAGAGTGAATGAGTGAGTTCAGAGAATGTTCATTTCTGGCATGTGTAAGTATTTGAAGGAAAGATTAATCATGAGAGAATTAACTCATTGCCAGCGAGAAATGAAGCTGAGGTTGAGGGTGCTGTGCACTTGTCCTCTCCTAATGTCTCAATCTGGCTGATTCGTTATAATCTTCTTTTTAATTTTGTTTTCTCATTCCACTTGGCTTTCTCACAAACAAATGCCAGCGTTTTTGCATGTTTATTACCGTTTTCTTTTTTGTTAGCTTTATTTACGTTCAGTTTCTAGCTCTCTCTCTCTCTCTCTCTCTCTCTCTCTCTCTCTCTCTCTCTCTCTCTCGTTCTCCTTTCTTCTCACTTTGATTAATTAAAATATCTTTCAGACACACAAACTAGTAATGCACTCTTCCTTCTTTGAGGATCTTCTTTCTCGACGTCACTCAAACTTGTTTGTTTCTTTCTCTCTTTCTTTTTGTTGTCTTTCTCAATATTTCTCAAATATGCCAGTGCATTTACTTTTTTGCTATCAGTTTTGGCGCCTTTTTCTAGCACTCAAATTATTTTTGTTGTTTTGTTTCAAAATCAAATTAGCATGTTCATAAAATTTATACGTTGTCACTGCTAAATATAACACTCATCAAACGTAGTTAAACAGTCAAAGTGAGTGAGTGAGGGAAAGAAAGAAAGAAAGAGAAGGGGAATGATGAAAGGAAGTTGAGATCCTTTTTTAGTAATAAGTATTTGCTAAGAGCAAGCAGTTTACTTGTTTGCCTGTCGCACAATTGAAGCTTTTTTGCAGTTTACTTTTAAAGCATCGCAGATGCTTTTGCTAGTGAGAAACGGTTAGAGCAATGTAATTTGTATATCACGCTTCCAGTAATAACCAGCCAAGTTCAGGCAAAACAAAGTCTGCCGTCGATAGATTACTTCTTCATGCTGCCTCAATTTGTACCTCTGACACTTCTGAGGCTGCACATTCGATGTCAGCCATTTGATATTTTTAATCCCTCGTACTTCACACCGTAAATCAAGTAATTATTAGACATTATCATCGAATTCTCACTAACTTTGCTTTTCCTTTTTTCCTCCTCCTCCGTCTAAGACTCTTCTCACAGCTCTCTAGTTCCCGTTATCTTTGCTCTCTCTCTCCCACTCCTCGATAAGCTTTTCCATTTGCGCCATCCAGCCCATGTGACTCTTGTAGTGCTGCGTTGATCTGTTTTTCCCCATATGTGTTCCCTTTTCAATGTAATGTACATGTTTACGGGTCAGCCCGGTGAAAGTTAAACCTTTTTTTGGCCCCCCCCAAAATCGGAAAAATTTTGAATTTTTTCCCCTTTTTCCAGATTTTGGTTGGGGGCTTCCCTTTTTAAAAAAGTAAAAAAAATGGCTTTACACCCTTCTTTCTGGGACCAAGTTTTTTTTAAAATTTAGGAAAATTTTCTTTCGTAGGGGGTTGTTTTCCCTTTTCTGCACAAAAAATTTAAAGAAACTATTTTTTTTTTAAACAAATTTGGCCCAAACCCAAAAAATCTTGATATTTTATGTTTTAAAAAATTTAACAATATTTTCAATATTAGCCCAAAAATCCGCAGGAAAAGGAATTTGAAAGGGTGCGAGGTGTTTTTTTTTTTTTAAACTTAAAAAGGGCAAAAAGAAAAACAACCGGCAACCAAGACCAATTTAGGGCCTTACCTTAAATGTACAACAAATTAAAAAACAACAAGCGTTTTTCTTCCCCCTAAAAGTTTTTGAAAAAAGGGGGCATTTTCAAAAAATTTTTTATTGGTGCTTTGGGCCTTTTTTTAACCAAAAAATTTTTGAAAGGGGTTTTAATTTTTTTTCCAAAAAATTTTTTGCGCAAAAAAAAAAAAGAGAAATGTTTTATTATTTTGATGCAGGTTTGAAGGAAAATATTAAATCTTTCGCACAGGGGCCAGAGCTTTTTTAATGGGCAAGGGCAAAAAAATCAGGGAAAAAAAAACAAAAACTTTAAAAATTTCCTTGCCCTGGAAGGGTGGGTTGCCATCGAAAAATTAAAAAAAAACAAACGGGTTTTTCTTTCCAATTCAAAAGTTTTGAAAAAAAAAAATTTTAAAAAATTTTTTAGGTGTTAAAATTGGATTTTTAAAAAAATTCCATTGTTGGGGGAAACCCTAAAAAAAATTTTTGAAAAAATTTTTCACGTTTGGGGGCCAAGAAAAACGACTTGGTTTTTTTTTTTTTTCGCTTTTCCCCATTTTGGCAAAAGCCGCCCCCTGAGGAAAAAAAAGGGCCACCCTTTTTTGAAGGTTTGTTTACTATTGAAGCAGCAAAAAAGGTTTTTGTTTTTTCCCCCTTTTAATTTGGCCCCGAAAATGGGCTCCAAAAAAATTTAAAACAAAAAAACCCCTTTAAATTGTTTTATTTAATACAAGGGGAAAAAATTGGGGTTGGAAAAATTAAAAAGTTAAAAAGAAATTTTTTTATTAAAAGCACATAGAGGGGAGGCCAAAAAGAGATTGATTTTTTGCTGCTGCACCGTTTGACGACTTTTGACACTTCTGCAGCTACTGTGAAAACCCTAAACTCGATTACATGCCTGCATTGAAAAGTGTGGTTGTGGTGTACGTTCAACGCTGATCTTGATGGTCTTAAATGCACTAGAGGGAGGGCAAAAAGAGATTGATTTCTTGCTGCTTGCACCATGTGACGACTTTTGGGCACTTGCTGCAGCTACTGTTTAAAACCCAAATCGATTACTGCCCTGCTAGAAAAGTGTGTGGTGTTTGGTGTACAGTTTCAAACGGCTGACTATGACATGGTTTTGGAATTGCCGCTGTCTTTCACTCAATCGTTTCTCCAAGCCACTTTGCCTCCTGCCTGGTTCGCAGTTTTGATGGTTCAACATGTCGGTTCACTAGCGTTTGTTTCCTTTGTCAAAGTCAGTACTGCGGGTGGCAGCTAGCAGAGTTTGCTGCTGTGTTGCTGTTGTTGGTGTTCTATTGTCAATTATACTGCTCACTTGCACACGACAGTATTATATTTTCAAGACTGAAACAACAAGCAAACTATTCATAAGTGCCACTTAGCTTACACAACAATATATCCTCCTGCAACTTTGCTGCGCTCACTAAATGGGTAGAGCTTCGCTCGTGTTTACACATTTACTCTTTTTTGTCTATCTTTAGCAGAGCGGCAGTGTCAACGCTGTGACAAAGTGCCTTGTTGTAAAATTATCTAAAGTTTCATCTGTCAAAGTGTTCATAATCCAACAGCATTTTTTTCTAAAACGAAAAAAATTGACAACTTTTAAATTGATTAAAAACGGGGAAGCTTATCTTTCCAGTTAGTCTCTATCTGTCTAAATCTTAAAGAAGGATGAGGAGGAGGATAAAGAGAAAAGCGACGTTTTGTTTACTGTGATGCACCAGGCATTGAGCGCATTATCACTTTGAGAAAATGAAAGAACTTTGAGACTTCCACTGACATGGCCTGGCCATGTTCATGTAAACACAGTTTGCTTTGTGCAAGAGAAAGGCAAACAAACATAGAGTTGTCCTCTTTTTTTGTTTCGGCTCCATTATATCTAATTTGACTGGAATCTCTTAGAGTTTGCCTTTACTCACTCACTCGTTGACTTAGTTTCGGTCAACAAATGACGTTGTCATTTCTTTCGGCCGTTTTCTGCTTCTTACAAACTTTTTTTTCTGTCAGCTATAAACAATGTTTACTGTTTATACTATTGCCCAACATCGCTATCTGGCAATAGTGCTTGAAAATGCAAACCACAGCAAATCTGTTCAGTGAAAGCGCGTCAATTTAAAGTGTCAAAAAATTACCAGCAGGCAAGATGACAAAAAGCAATGCATGTAGATGGATCGATATCTTATCACCAATTAGGCAGGGGACAATAATTGTCACTTGTACACTGATAGACTTGCTGACTTACTACTGTGTACTTCACATGACAGCATTCAATTATCGAAACTGTTCTTTAACATATCCTGTTTGCAGCAGCAGCACTTAATCAGCACTACACTTCTTCTTCTTTGCCTATCCATTTTGATGTTTAATAATAATAAGACAGGCATTTGTTCGATCACTTCAATAATCTTGTCTAATCTAGTTCAATGAGGCTCTGCGTAACATACGATTACTTTTTTTACTTTTTCTTTTTTCTGATTTGTTGCTCTTTGTCGCATGGAGCATAGAGAAGGAAGACCTACAGTGCGGCGGCATGTGCCGGTGATCCATTAATAGGCACACACACACACACAGAGCAAACAAGTGTATCAATTTGAAAGGAGGAGAAGAGGCTCAACCACTGAGCTACTGTTTATGCTGCTGCTGGGCACACTTTGCTTACTTGAACGATGCTGATGCTGATGGAGCAGCCACTGCAGCCACACTCGGTGCAACAGCTTGACTCGATCGGTGAGCTAATATGGTGTATCACTCAACTGCTCAACTTCTGCCAACTACAGCAAAGCTGGTGGCAGAAATAGTTGATGACATTTTCTCTCCCCCCCCTCCCTCCCCTCTTTCTGTTATCGATGTGTATAATACTTTTTTCTGATCATCAACAGTAGTGGTAGTAGGAAAACCAAACTATCGCCTCACTTGTGCTGATAAATCTTTATATTTTTTCTAACTCAATTTTCCATTATGAGCAGCTACTGCTAACTGTGAACTGTGAGTACAGGCATACACTGGTTCATATCGCACACTTTGGAAGCAGTATCGCTCATTCACATGCCTCATTCACAAGCAAAAGCAAATCTTTCATATAAAAACTAAATAACGTAGCTGCCTTCATCCAGTGATTCAGTGTGTGTAATAATACACTTTTACTTGAACACGAAAATGTACCTAATTTTGCAGTGACTTTCGCAACGGCCTACTTTTGCGCATGAAAAATGAGGCAGTATTCATTACTCAAAAAACTGTACATTTGCCTGTTTGTACTGCCTGCTAGTGTGCGATTTTATCAGAGCAACGATAGATTTGCAAATAGTTGTGAGTGTGCACACTGTAAAACAACGTTTTAAATTACAGTGTCTATCAGCGAAAGAGAAGAAGCAGTGTGAGCCAGTTCATTTACTGCCTTCCTTCTCTCTAGATACAGTAGTTTATGTTATTGCAGTTCTCAAGTAGACAAGATGCTTCACACAACTGCGTCGATCTATTTGCCTATCCAGGCAGATGCTATCACTTAATAAATAGTTTGCATGCGCTGCTCTGTGTGTGAGTGTGTGCATGTTTGTACAATGGCATTGCATTGACTAAATTGCACGTACAAATGTGTTAGTGAGAAGTGTGTGCTTGTGACGTGTCAGCGTAAAAGTATGCACATTTGGACTCTTAGAAAAATAAAAGATAAGACGCCAATCGTATACTACTTATCTCCAAAAACGCTCAATGCCTAGATCCGTTTTTTATGCAACTCTAAACACGCCATTGTTATGCTTTCACTTTAAATCAGCAGTCATAAAGCAATCAACGTTCACTTTAACCTCTAGGCGTGTTTTTGTACAACTTTTTTTACAATTTTTTTTCAAAATGGAACACAAATAAGAAAATTTTAATTAGATTGCCACAATGTTAAAGAAAGAGAAGAGAACGGAGAAGGAGAGAAAAAGGAAAGGGGGAAAGAAAGAGAAAGAACAAATCATCAATTGTATAACACTTTTTCTCTTTCAAGTGTAGCAAAAATCGATAGTCGCAGCCTTGGAAACGCTGTCAGCCCAGTTCATCCTGTAACTTTATCGCTTTCCAACATATTTTACAATTTAATTGCACAGTTAGTGGCAATTAATGAAAAGCTAGATAGAGAGAACAAGATTGTGCTTCTGTTGCTGGCAGTGCTGCTGCCGTTTAACTGCTGCTGCTGCTGTTTATTCCTTTCCTCCCCTCTCCCTTGTTATATGGCATAGCAATATTTTATTTTCCATTACGATATCTTCCTCTTCTTCTTTCAGCATTTGCTTTATGTACTCGTTTGTCAGTGTTTCAATGCAAATGATTATGTATTGTTCTTTTCTGTTTCTCGCCTTTGTTACAGCTGCACAAAACTCTCTTCTATCTGCCAAATTGAGCCATATATTTTTAACTAATAATATCGATATCAACAGTCGATAAGACGGACAGCTATATCAAATGGTGGAACAGCAGCAGCAGCAGCAGCAGCAGTGTACACTGCTGATTAGCTGCTGTGCTCCATGCAAACACATTGATAGCTGATACATGCCATTACTCGGAGCCGAGAGAGATGCACTACAGTAATGTTATGCTCTCTATCTCTCCTCTCTGCCACTCTTATCGAGTGGTAGTTATGGAGATGATATATTCTACTCTGTTTAAATGTTTCAAGTGTTTAATATCTTTTACTCTCTCTCTCTCTCTCTTTTCTATTCAACTGCTGAAGAGCACAGAGAGATTCGCTGATGTAGTGAACGATAATAGCGCAGTGACGTGTGCTAGCGTGTGGCAGCAATCTACAAAACCCAATTTTCTAACCCGAATTGATACACAGCTGATAGTGCTGCTGCAGGTGATATTTAGAGCTGAGCTGAGACACTTTTTGTTGTTGTTGTTGTTGCTTTACCCCTTGATTCATTTTGTTTAAAATCACTTTTTGTAATCTTAGAGAGAGATAGCACAGTGGTACGATGTAAGTAAGATGAGTCAGAACGTTTTGGTGCTTTTCCTGCTGCTTATCAGCACCTAAACACTCAGCTTATTATTATTACCTCACACCGGAACGGAAACGGTCTGTCTGTCTGCATCCATCCAGTGCATCCATCCACTCTAACTACAACAAACAACAGCAACTCAAGAGGCCTGTGGTCTGTGCTGTAAACACCGAGGGCTGAAAAGAGGCACAGGCAGGTTGCTGCTCGTTGCCCCCCCCCCTCCCTCCATCTACCTCCCAAGTTAGGTGTAATGCATGCCACAGGCGAGCACACACAGTCAGTCATTCTTCCCGGGTAGATGTGTTTGTGTTTGTGTATGAGGAGGCCTGTGCCAGCACTGCTACTGTTGCTGTTTACTGAATTGATACGGCTACTGCTCTTCTTTCCCTCCCTCTTTCCGTTGCACCACTCACGCAATGCTTTTTGCATATTTACCTGCCAATCGTTAATGAAGCAATCATCTTGTATTTTCCTCATCTCATCTCATCTCACTTACTACTGGTAAGTGTGCACACAAAGCCAATTCTCCATTTCATCAATTTTGCGCTTTGTGTCCTACTACTTCTCTACCACTGCTATGATGGTCAACTACCACTCTGGCGGTAATAGACTTTCAGGGCAAATAACTCTTTATAAATAGCTTTGTAATTTACCTTGCGCGCAAATGCTTACTTTACTTCAGATGATTTTCATCTATCTAAATTTTATGCAAACTTAACAGCAACAACTGCAAAAAGTTTACACACAAAAAAATGATCATTTATTTTTCACGCAACTCGTACCAATAGCTGTCATTGCCTAATAGGACCTTTTTTGTACTACTGCTTGACTTGCCAAGATTCACAGCAAAATGGCAAAATCATTTAAAAATAAATAAAGTTTGCCTGTTCATTCGCACTCACGTACTGCCCTGCTACAGTGGGTTTCTTCCACTCTTCAAAAAACTGTGTTTTTATTGCAGTTAAAAAGTGCTTTTGTGTCACTAAACAAAATTTATACTTTTCATTTGCTGCCAAGCATTTTTCACGTTTAAAATTAATTTTGTGTGTTATATTAAAAATAAACTTTTTTTAGCTTTTTACTCTTTCTCTCACTCTACTGTTTTGCTAATATATGAAAAGAATTTAATACTTTTTTTTCTAATATGCTTTAAAAAGGAATGAAAAGGCAAACAGTCAATTTGAGGTTTTTGGGCAGTGTAGTGATTTATACTTTTTAATTTCATACGTAAAATTGCCAAAAAGTGTTTCTTTTGAAATCCGTTTATTAGAGCACTTCATTTCTCGGCGAGAAAAACTGCGGAGAAAGCACATCATCAATGGTGGAAAAGTGGCAAGCAAAGTTAAAGTTAAATTGATTTAATTTTTAGTTCATTTTTTCCCGTTAATTGATAACAACAATCAGTTTGCTGCAACTACAAAGCAATTTGAAAACCTACAAAATGAATGATATTTGAGATTGAGATAAATATTAGTTTATATTAAAAAGTCTTTTATTGCTGCAGCCTTTTTACCACAAACTTTACGCAATTTGATCTATTTATAACCATTTTCAATTACAAACCCAATCTAATCTCAACTTTCACTTCACGAGAAATCTCATTATTACCTCCTTTCTTTAATTTAATATTTATTTTCTGTGGCTACATTTGCAGTGTTTACACATTAGTGACATTACTATGAAAGCTTTCTAAATTGAAAGCTATTTTTACTAATAAAGAAGAATGCAATTCAAAAGGAAAATTAAACGAAAAGAAAATGAGTTCCTCATAAAAAACACTACTGAATACTAGTGAATACTCTCCATTCAGCAGAAAGACAAAAATTGTAATTATAATTTTCAAATAAATAATTCATTAATTACGGTGGCTTTTTGTTGGTCAAAAAAGTTTTCTGTGTTATCGCTTCATCAAACAGGACGCGACGTCATCGTTCACATCATCCTCACTGTATAATAAGTAGAAGAATAATAATAATAATTAGTGTAGTGAAAAGTTAATACATAAAAGTAAAGTTTGAAAGTATTAATTGTTTGTGTAGTTGTGCTGACAAAAAAAGTGAAAATGAAAATGAAAAATCCGTCCGTGAATGCTGCTTCTGTTGTTGCTGTTGCTGCGAAATATGAAGGCAAAAGTTGGCAAATGAACGAAACAAGTGAAGCTTAACTTTGAATGAGGCTCACTCGTTTATTTAATTCACTGCGGAGAAATCGTTTTTTCCCGCTCACTCACTTTCCTTCTCTCTGCTTACCGTTGTTACTATTGAGCCAAGTTTTACATCATCATCATCATCAGCAGCAGCATCCCCTTCTTTAGCAGCCTTTCTTCCTAATGATACACTTTCTATAACAAAAAATGTATTATTTTGGGAAATAATATTCAATTTACTCTTCCCTGTCTAATTATACGTTTTTCCGTGAACTTAACTGCTGCTGCTGCTGTTGCTGTTGCTGCCGCTATTGGAGTGTCAGTTTGTTGGACTGCTAATTAATTGCAAATTTCACTTAGAAGGAAATGAGTAGAAAAAAAATGTAAGAGTAAGTGTGCTGACTTCATCTGTTTACTTCTCTAATTCCGCTTATTTTGGCTGCATATTCGCAGTCGCATGGCATTGTGAAGCGGACCGGCTAAAGGAGATCCTCACCGAAATACTCTGATATATTATTGTAGATAGTAGAGAGCTTGGATCCACCCAACACCGTTGAACACTGCTGCTCAAAAAAATGAACACTGTGCCGCAAAAACTCGAGAAAAATCGAGCTCGTAAAATGTGGCAGTAGCTCCTTACTATCAGTACGTTTTCAACTGTATGAGCTTTCTAATTATAAAATTTCATTTGAGACAAGTGAAGGGAGAGAGAAAATGAGATGAGATCTGAGTTGCAGATGAAATAAAAAAGAAGTAGATTTTGAAATTAGAGAACCGAAGGCAGAGAGAAAACGGGAGAAAGCAAGATGATCGTCCTCCTGCTTCAATTCTCATGCATCTTCAAAGTCTTGTGTGTGTATTTATTTAAAGTAACAATTAACAATCGCGAAGAGCGAAGGAAAAGGGATTGGGGGAAAGCTTAGCAGTGGAAAAAAGGCAAAGCAGATGATGACAGTGAGTGACTACAGAATTGCAAGTTTGAGTTTGCAAATGGCAGCAACAACTTGATCTTTGTGTGCAGGCAGGCAGGCAAACAAGCAGCAGCAGCCAGCGACGCCGACAATAACAAGTCTATTTGGTCATTTTTTTCGCCTTTCAAGCTTCATTGCTTGCAGATCAGCTAAGATTGAGAGGAGAGAGAGAGAGAGAGGAGAGAGAGAGAGAGAGAGAGAGAGAGAGAGAGAGAGAGAGAGAGAGAGAGAGAGACTGGCCCATTGGCAAAGAAACCGAGGGGGAACTGCAGATCAAAGTAAATGGCAGTCTTTAGCCAGCGTATTACCAGTGTAGCCCTCTCTTTTCAGGTCACATTGCTTCTTTTTCTCCTTTTCTGCACTTCTAGCTTGACCAAACTAAAAATATTCTAAATCGCCTTGTACCTGTAGTGCCGTTAAAAACATTCAATTTGACTGCTCCTTTCCTCCTCTCTCTCTCTCTCCTCTCCTCTCTCTCTCTCTCTCTCTCTCTCTCTCTCTCTCTCTCTCTCTCTCTCTCTCTCTCTTTACCTGTACCTTATCAATGAGAATCCAATTGGCAACGGGATTTTCTGTTAATTTAGCGCCATTTCTCTTCTGAAGAGAGCAAGCGAGCGAGCGCAGAGAGAAAAGTACTCATTCTGTAGCGTGCACCTCCTTGCCAGCCGTACATTTTAATACGGAAAATTCCCGAAAAACAAATCTAACTGCATTTTTTCCACTAATAATAAAGTTGTCCTTTCTCCTCCTCCTTATACTACTTATTTGGTTCTTTCTGTTTAAAGAGAGGAATAATTTAGCATTTGCAACAGCACGAAAAAATATATAACCATTCTGCAATTAATTAATTAGCTAATTAATTGTAGTTATCAATGTTTGCCTGCACTGTGTCAGCGAGACCATCCAGACCGTTCGGGTGAAGGAGAGACCAGTGTTTTTGGCTTCCGTAAACACACGGCAAAATAGAAGTGCTTCTTAGTAGTAGTAGCTTCTTCTTCTTCTTACTGCGCTGCATAGTAGAGCACAACATTAATTCCAGTGAATTGACTTTTTGGCTGCTGCATGTTTTAATGAGAAGAACATGCTGACAAACAAATAATAATTTCATACAAGTCAAGTCGCCATGTAGATCAGCCGTTGAACTGACAGACTTTGCCCCCTCCTCTCTCCATCTGCCAATCGCTGTTGTCCTTGCCTGTCGTCGTCGATTCCCGCTCAGCACCATCAGCAAAAGTGGCCATTGATTTCAAAGAAACGGACAACAGCAGCAGCAGCAGTGACAATCTTTTTTCTGTTTTCCGTGAACTGCCACATACTTTTTGCCTCTCTCGATTTTATTGCATACACTTTCAATTGCTCTCTCTGCCTAATGTTCAGTGCCCTGTTTGAATGAGACCCCCTCTCCCCCTAACACATACTGCAGCTCTGTTGTTCAAATGTTCATCTATTGGTGCGCAACTATTTCCTTTCTTCTTTTGTGTTCTGTCACCGAACGTTCGCTCTCTCTCTCTTCTCTCTCTGTCCCCGAGTGTTTGCCATTCTTCTGCTCCTGCTCCTTTCCTTATTCATTTACTCTTCTCTTTCTTCTTCTTCTTCGTGTTCGATTTACGTTGCTACTGCGCTGGCTTTTTTATTGTAGTACAACTCCTGTCGCTGTCCTAGCCTCTCTCTCATTCAAATGGTCTGCAGCTGAAGCTAACCAGCTATGAACGGTAGCAGCTCCTCATCTGTAGCAGTTGCGAACATGGCAATAAACATGGTCCTCAATGGTGCTTCTGCTTCTGCTATTCCTGAAACACCATCTGCCTTTTCTGGTACCACTTCTCCTCCTCCTCCCCTGGCAAACTCTGTGCATCAGCATCTTCTGCTGCTGCTGCTGCTGATGACTCTACTGTTGCCTCTTCTTCTTCTTCTTCTCTTCTATCTGCTGCTGTACCACTTCCACTTAGACTACCACAACAGCCACAACAGCCACTACAACCACCACTACCAACGAGTTGCCATATTTGGAGAAATAGTAATACACACTGAGAGAGACTTCAGTTTGCATTAGATTCGCCAGCCGTGAACATGGCATCAGCAAGATCATCGGCGTAGACCGGCAGCAGCATCTCTATTTGCTCTCCCTCTCTCTTACTTTGGTCTGTCACCTCATCATCATCATCATCATCATATCTTGCTAGCTGTGATCAGGCTGCAGCAACAGCAGTTCCCGCAGTTCTCTTTCAGTGCACAGCACGTTTAAAATTGTTTACCTTTGGATGGCGCGCGCGTGAATCTTTGCCGACACATTGCCTGAATTGTCCCCCTATTCGTTTTCGTTTGCTGTTCGTTGATCTTCTTTTTTTCTTTAGCCACTTCTTCCCAACACATCTTGTTTATCACCTCAACAGCAGTGTATGTGTGTTGTTTGTTCCTCTTTCTTGCAAAAACTATTGCCCAACTGACAGCCGTTGTCTCCTTCTCTTCGCCACCCTCATCTTTCAGCCTTTGATTTACACACTTCTGTTCAAGTGAGTGCCAATTGAAAAATCCGCTTTCTCAAACCTCTCCCACCTTTCTCAGTGTCCTTTTGTCCCTCTGTTTTTCTTGTTGCTGTTGTTGTTGTTCTGTGCATTCCTCTGTGATATATTTTCCTATTCCTTCTCCCCCGCTTGAAATCTTTACACTCCAGTCCTTCTCTCCTTTCCTCTCCTTTCCTTTCTCTCTGACTCGCTACTTTCCTATTCTGCCTCATCATCCCTGTCATCTCGCCGCATGTGTGCCTGCATAGTGCTAATGAAGAAACAGCGAATTTACGTGGATTGCTGGCCACCTCTGCCACCACCCCCTTCAACTCTTTTCCATTCCAAATCTCTCGTTGGTTATTCGTACCAGAACACACAGTTGCGCTGATGCTGGGTAAACATCCGCTTTCATTCATTCATTCATGTTTTTGTCTAAATTGTTTTTACGTCTCGTGTCTATATGCCTCATTTTTTCCTCCTTTCATTCTCTTTCTCTTCTTCTCTTGCTCTACTCCCGCATAAAACCTTTTCCCCCAAGGAATGTCAATTTTTTAAAGTAAAAAACAAAACAACTGCAGCCAAAATAAACACCATTACATACAGTGACTCTTCTTAGGAGATGTCAATTGCCTAATGGAAGCAAGAGAAATGACATTGAAAGAGCCCGTCAGTAGAGAGAGATGAGTCCCTGTCATCTCGCCGCATGTGTGCCTGCATAGTGCTAATGAAGAAACAGCGAAAATTTTCGTGGATTGCTGGCCACCTCCCGCCACCACCCCCTTCAACTCTTTTCCATTCCAAATCTCTCGTTGGTTATTCGTACCAGAACACACAGTTGCGCTGATGCTGGGTAAACATCCGCTTTCATTCATTCATTCATGTTTTTGTCTAAATTGTCTTTACGTCTCGTGTCTATATGCCTCATTTTTTCCTCCTTTCATTCTCTTTCTCTTCTTCTCTTGCTCTACTCCCGCATAAAACCTTTTCCCCCAAGGAATGTCAATTTTTTAAAGTAAAAAACAAAACAACTGCAGCCAAAATAAACACCATTACATACAGTGACTCTTCTTAGGAGATGTCAATTGCCTAATGGAAGCAGGAGAAATGACATTGAAAGAGCCCGTCAGTAGGAGAGAGATGAGACTAACGCTCTGTCCGAAGATTGAGAGAAAGATCACTTAATGCTTTTGCACCGATCAAACATCTCACGTTGTTCGGTTCTCTGCCAACAACAACAGCTGTGAATTGTTAGTTGCCTGTGCAAGTCTTGGGCCGCAGATGAAAGGCAGCAGCTGATCACAAAAGGTGATTGGAGAAAGAGAAGAGAAGGAGAGGAGAAGGAAAAGAAAGACAACAAAACTTTTTTATTTTTTACTAAGGTACTTTTTCTACCTTTACTGGGCTGCCAAATCCAAAGTAGAGAAACTTTTTCCCCTCCTCCTCCTCTTCCTTTTCTCATTCTTTTTCTTCTTTTTGCCCTGAATGTGCTGTTGTTGTTGTTGTTAGTTTTTGTTGCATGTTTGAATGGTACCTTCTTCACCTTACAATGGACTGTCCTTTTTCCTGTTGTTCCTTCTTTCTTTACCTTCCTTCTCTCTCTTCACATGTAATTAGCCTTTTGATTATGAATGATTGGCCCATTATTTCAATCGCGCGCAATTATTATACGGATGAAAAGAAATGTTTGAGATGGGGCTAGTATATGTGCCTGAGATGCTAACAAATACTGAGCACTGGCGCAGCTTTCTTGTGATAGCTTCATCAGCGAAACCTTTCTGTTCCTTTCTGCAAGTTCTTCTTTCAGTAAATATATCTTGTTCTCGCTTGCTTCCTAAGCAAAATATATTCCTCTACTTCGTTTATTATTATTATTGTTTCGCCGTTGCTCCCTGGTGTTTTAACGCTTACTGTGTGTTTGCCTACTATTTGCCTTTGAGTTGAATCTCTCGTAAAAACTTTTTTCGAGTTTGTGTTCTCTTTACAGTCAGTGCACTGCAATCACTCAATTTTTCAATAGAAATTTGAACGAACGAGCTGCCTGGCACACACTTACATTAAAGTTCTCCTCTCCTTTCCTTTCCTTTCCTGGCCTTTGCTATCTTTATGGTGTATTTTTTCTGTCAATTTTTATGACTGTACGCGTTCAGCTTAACTTTAACTTTAGATGTAGTTTTTATAAACAGTGAGAGTATGAGACAGCGAGAGCAGTTATCAGAAGGAGAAAAAATAGTTGGGGGAGGAAATGGCTAAAAGTGCAAACAAACAGTCTGTCCGACTGAGAGTGCAGTAAAAATGCTTGTAATGTTGCTGTGTAAATGTTTGCCAAGTCAAACGAAAGCTATTTCATCTGCACAGAGACAGAGACAGAGACTGAGACAGAGGACCTAGTGACTGGTGAGCAAACTGCTTGTCCAGATGTGTCTGCAAATATCATTTGGCCATTTGAGTTGGTGAGTTGAGCTGCTGAGCTAAGACTGGCCAATAATTAAATGGCACTTTATTTAGTCCGCTGCCTTCACTGTCGGTTTTTTGTTGGCCATTGTGTTGCTGTTCGGTTGTGAAATGCTGATTTAAATCAATCAATCTCCTCCACATGAAATCGACACTCACAATGTGCCACAATCAACTAAAACTATTCACTCGACTTTTCTTTCTTTCTATTATTATTTTCTCAATTTTGCCAGCAATAAAAATAAGTGTACTTTTATATGTTGCTCATATACTTTATATTTCTCCCCCTCCCCCTAAAAAGGTAGAGTTGTTTCAGTATAGATTTCCTAAATAGTAAGTAGTAGTAGTAAGCTGGCGGACAACGACTGCCGTCCTGAGAGCCATTTTCGTCACTGAAGCATGAAAATTGAAACTCCTGAAATCTATCGCCTAAAAAGCCTCGTTTTTCAGCAGCAACAACTTTTTGAACTCAATATTCATGCCTCCTTAATGTGCCTGCTGTCCCTCACTTTTTTCTACTTTACTGCCTGTTCCTCTGCAAAAAGCAATGTGCGAAATATTACACACACACAGACACACATGTGTTCAACTTGTGTATGTGTGTGAACCAGTTTTCAGCAGATTTTTTTACTTTGAGTTGACTGCTCCAATTTAGAGGATTGTTGTTGTTGTTGTCCTCCTCCCTCTCTTACTGCCGTCGTTGTGGAAGATCAAAATATTTTTCTCTCACTCTCAGGCTTACCAGCCAGCAGTGCTCTTTAAAATCGACAAGCGGTGTGTTTTGTACAGTGACCAGTCGAGTGAGTTGAGTAAGGGAATAAAGTGAGCGAAGTAGATCGAAGAAGTGAATGTAATTGATTGAACAGTCCTGCTGCTGACAGTAGCAGTGTAAGCAGTGTATGCTGTAGCTCTTGGCACAATTTAAAAGTCGTTAAAACGTTTTCCTAGCAAATAGTAACACAATGCAGTGCAGTTGTACTGGCAATTCATAAAAGGCTTTCTCTCTTTCTTTGAGTTAATAATATTCAATCACTGCCAATACAGTGACCGCCAATCTTTGTCGTAGAGTAATCTTTAAAATTGGCTGCACCTTATAACGGTGCTTGTGTTCAGTGCAGTGTTCAGTTCAGTGTCAAGTGCATGAATTCAATGAAAAAGTGGTTAATACCGCTTTGTTGTACGTTGGTATTAGCGGACAGTCATAATTACTGCTCGCTGAAATGCTGCTGCAGTGGAGCAGTGCTAGCAGAAGGAGCGACAAAGTGTGATTAATTAAGGACAAAGCTTTTTGTGCTTTTCCTATTGATACGCCCAACATTCGATAGCTGTTTTTGCTGCCTTCCATTTTCTATTATTTATTATTGTTATTACTGAAAATACATTGTGTTTGCCTAGTTGATGCGATTAATTACAGCATAAATTGCAGTTATCGCCACTTTCAGAGCTCTCTTTGTCTGTTCAGAACCAAGTGACAGATACTGCACTGCCAGGTGATTTAGTCCACAGTGAGGAAGCACTGACAGCAGCAGTGGCAGTGGTAGCGAACGGTTAATTAAAGTACTTTGACAAAAAGCGAAATGCCAAAGAATACTGACAAATAGAATAGTCAGACGTCGAAAATGGCAATGGTAATGAAGATGTATTATTATTTTGTGATTTGTCACCGACAACAACGACGACGACGACGAAAGCAATCGCGATTACTGCGATTACGCTCAGTCAGGACGCTGTTGAAGTGCAAAAATGGAGAAAAATGTTTCGAGAAACCACAGGATGAGGTGGCAAAGTAATGCAAATGACTGAATGCAGCAATTAATCAAAAATGTCATCTGTAGAGATATTTGTTTAGCACCACAAACAGCAGCAGAACTTCTGTATTACTCACTCTTTGGGCATCACCAAAACAAAACTAATTCAGGCAACACACTCAGAAGTTAGGAAAATGACCCCTAGGATGAGCAAATAATAAAGAGCAAAAGTGAGTGAAAGAAAGGGAGGGGGCCCATTTGTCATCTATCGAGATTGATCTGCAGCGCCACACTGATTGATCGTCGGTGTCAGTGTTGGTGCTCTTCCTCTCTGACAAGTCTATTCGCTGGTGTCACTTCGCAGTGTTCCTTCTGCTTTTGCAACAGCAAACTTTGCCTCAACCGTTGTCCTTCTTCGTGTCAGCAGTGGCACGTATTATGCAGCTTGTCAGTATGTAATCATCCTCATTCTCATAATCAGCTGTCTCGCTGCAATTAAGCAGCAGAAAAATGGCACAGCTTAGATTGCCATTCTCCCTTTTCTTTTTCTTTTCCTTCTTCTTCTTTTCTTCTTCTACCACCACTTTTAGTAGTCATCATCATAATTTGCAACCAGCTCGATCTGAATTATTTGGCCCGTTTGTTTCCATTAAACGACGGGCTAAGATAAACATTGTCTTTGTAGCATTTGGCGGTTCAGTGGGCCAGCAATTACAATTTACTGAGAGCCACTATGACAGCAGGCTCTCTCTCTCCCTCTTTCAAAAGTTTCAAATGTTTCAGTTGTTGTTACCATTGTTGCTGTTGCCGATTTGTTCACAGAGCACTTCGTTCGCCGCGTGTCTTAATTAATTGCTCTTTCACGTACACGACAGCTAGCTAGCACGCGCGCACTGTAGATGAATCATTTTTGCATTATTCACATTAGGGAGAACTGACTGAAGTTGACTGCTGAAACGACAGTTGCCGCCGTTCACTCGCTGAAGCAATTCGATTCTCAACCACTCTTTTCGACTCTTCTTTCCCCTTCTTTGATCGCTGCTAGTGCACTTGGCCATCTTCATTGTCTTTTCAGTCCAGTTTTTATCTTGTCCCCCTCATTTTTGGCCTTTTTGCAATAACCACTACCACCACTGCTTTTTCCACTCGTTTTCCTGTATTTGAATCACCTGTTTGTATAACCTGTTTTCTTTGTGTTTTACACTGAATTCACGAATGCCGAGCAGCTTTTCTCTCTATTTCTCTCTCTCCTTTTTCAGCCATCGTGCTGTGTTTACCGTTGAACTGTACTGTTTCTGTCATTGCGTAAAAGCTAATACCACACCACCGATGATCTATTGCTGTGTGGTAATGTAATGGAAAATTTCAGTTTTACCGCGCGATTACTAATTGATATATGTACCTGCGTGTTTATGCTTCAAGCGAGCTTTGACAGCAACAGCAGCAGCAGCTTTATACTGTAAAAGTCCCCACATTTTTCAGCGGCAATCGTGTATCTGCAAAACGTCAGTGCTCAATTAGCCTGGTAACGGTGGTGGTGGTGGTAGAAACCAGCCACTGAGAGAGGCGACTGCATTGAGGGCATTCATCAGCTTTTGGTTCGAGTAACCTATTTTGAATTATGGCCATTAAGTAACACACACACACAAACAACCACAAAGTCAACAGCACTCGTTTCACTTGCTAACGGTTACCAGGCTGCTGGATGCTGCTCTCCTTTTTATCGGCAATAAAGTCACCGACTGCTGCTTTCTAAAGTGCTGCAAATACTGTGTTACTGTTCTGAAATACCTGAAGACACTTAACTTTTTCTGGTGATCTCATTCTACCTGTTTTGTTTCTCTCGGATAAAAAGGCAGCCTTATCTTTCTCTCCTTCCGCCACCGCCGACGCCTCTTGCCTTCACCTGACTAATTAATCAAATGCAAACATTCTCTAGAAAAAGAAGTGGGGAACAACGATTACTCTTGATGGAATGATTAATTCAAATTGCCTGTATTCAGTTGCTTGTCTCCTTTATGTTTTGACATGATTCGTGATGATGATTAGTTCAATGGTGGAGAGCAATGAGTATTGAAAGACAAGAGAATGATGCATGATCGATGTCTGCTTGATTGGAGGAAACAAAGTATGACAACGCAGAAAATAAAACTTTCCAAACATGCCATTAAAAGTGTATCTTTTTAAGTCAGCGAAATTCAAAAGAAGAAGACGAAGAAGAAAAAACTCATCATCATTGATGGTGATATTACTCTCTTTGGGGAAAACTTGTTTGATGCAGTCGCTTAGCGTTGAGCGCTTTTTCTCCATTTTGATGATCATTTTTTCTCCTTCTTTTTTTCAACTCTGTTCTTTTTCTTTATCGTTTCACGATGAAAACTAAAACTTGTCGCGTGTGAGAGAGAAAAGAAACAGTGAGGAAAGACAAGAGAAAAAGAAAGAAAAATAAGAAGAAAAATTGCAGAGTTGTGCTGTGAGAGAGCAGTAAATAGTAGTAGTGGCAAAAATAATAATAATGCATTCGAGGTCTGACACAGAAACCGGTATTTTCAATTTATGCCTCATTTTTCCCTCGACAACCTATCAACTCCAATAATGTTGTTTGTTGTTTTTCAAAACAAAGATTTTTCAGTTTGATAAAAGCCACTGCTGCAGCACTGTTGAGGTTCACAGACCGACAGCAGCAACAGCCGTCATTTCAATGAGAAAGGTAATGGGAAAAGAGAAAGAGAAACGCTGTAGCCTTTTCAAACGGAAAAGCTCTTCTCTCTCTTTCTTTTCAGTTAATCGGCTACAGTCGCTCTTTATCTAGTCTATCTATCTACTACTTCGATCTTTTCTTTTTAAACATAAATTTTTCTCTCTTTTTTCTCTCTCCTTTTTACAGTTTTATTGCCATTTTTGTTTTTGCTTTGCTATATAAAATATACTAACTTCAATTTAACTGAAAGAATGTGCAGTGCGATGATTAGTGCTAATTCAAAGCATAGTTGAAGGATCTAATTTAGATTTAAGGAGAAGTGTTTACTTTAACTGTTGATTACTTCTCCTGTTCTACTGTTGCTGCTGCTGTTGCTGTTGCTATTAGAATTTGCAGGTAAAAACAGTCCTATTCAAAGAAAGTACGCGTACCTGTACGTGCACACCTTATCCATCAGCACCATCATCAGCAGCACATAGCTCAACCTGTACACTGTATAATTTGCCTATAGCTATAGTTAAACATTTGTTTTGTTCATCTACACTATTGCAATTTTCCGCTTAATACAATACACTACTTTTTTATTGTTATACTGTAATATTTACACTTGTTGAGAGCAATGATATGCCATGATAGCTGCCACATACATACATACATGCACACACAAAAAGAGTGAGAGCAGCGAGTCAGAGTGGCGCAGATCCTGCTGCACAGTGAAGGAGAAAAAAAGTGAGCTCCATTGCAATTGTTCTGGCTAGCACACTGGCATCTATTATTAAATTACCTACTTTTTCGCCAACTTTTTTTCTCTCAACTTTTTTATATTATGTTATTTGGTAGAGTTTGTAATGGTAACAGCAGCAGCATCAGCAGCAGTGTCAGCAGCAAC
Organism: Tyrophagus putrescentiae; assembly: GCA_024499935.1. Taxonomy (NCBI): domain Eukaryota; kingdom Metazoa; phylum Arthropoda; class Arachnida; order Sarcoptiformes; family Acaridae; genus Tyrophagus; species Tyrophagus putrescentiae. The sequence continues at coordinate 4,203,994 of JAMZRA010000001.1, read as the reverse complement.
TTTGAGAGGGCAACTGCAGCATTCATCATTCAGGTTCTCTATTAGCAGCGACACTTTGCTATGTTAGCCGAGCGGACTAACAAAATTCGCCAGTCACAGTCGAGCGCAACCTTTTTATTACCGTTTTTATATCTCCTGCTGCAGGACTGCTGCGATCACCCTGTCTCACTTTGTGTGTTTGATAAATGAGAAATTTTGAAATTTTATGCACGCAATTTCGTAGCTTTTTGCATTTTTCATTACACTCAGCAGCAGCAGCAGCTTCGGCGGCACCGTCTTTCAGCTATCTTTACCACCACCATGTCCATTGAGTCGTTTAGTCTTTTAGTAGTTCTTCCTCCCCCTCTCCTCACCAGTGCCCCTATTCCCTGGTCAGACTCTCTCTGTTCATATATACTGCAATCCCCCCTTATACTGCCCCCCTCTCCAGGACAGTCCCCTCTCAGCACACACTACTCTCCATTCACTCTGACACTGCTCAATAGCCCGTCTTTCTCTTTCTTTTTCTCTCTTTCTCCTCTACTCGTTTCACTTTGCTTCACTCAACTTCTCATATCTTTCTCTCTCTTCACTGGCTCTTTCTTGTGTTCTCTTCTCTTCTTTTCGCAGCATTCAGCTTTTAGTTTGATTTGAATGTTGAGTGCCTTTTACGTTTAAATCCTCTTTCTCCCTCCCTCTTTCCTTTTCTCTCTCTCTCCTTCTTTCTCTCTATCAATTCTAAATAGTAATTTTCGTCAGTTGTTGTTTTGTCTTCGCGCGGCGCAGAACACGTTCTCCTCTCTCTCTTGCCGATTGCTTTGCTTTGCTTTGCTTTTCTCTCTGCTGTTGTTGTTCGATGTGTCAGTGAGTGTGTTCAAAACTCTCCGCTCTGTATCGCCGCCAAAAAACTTGAATCTGAAAACTGGCGCGCGCGTGTTTTGCCTGTATTTCCTTTTTGTCATCATCACATTCATAGAGGCAACAGCAACAACAGTATCCAAATGAATGCACACACCACGCCACGCCAAAACATTAGGCAATCATTAGCTTTCAAAAATATTCATTTCACTACCACTACTGACTGACAATTGTCTTCTCTGTGCTGTGCACGTTCTCCTCCTATCATCTCTCCATCACCATCATCCTTCAATAAATATATCTTTATTATCCATCTCAATGTTTGTATGTGTGCTTATGCCAGATTACACCTTAGCATCTCCTTCTTCTTCTCTTCATTTTCTCTTTCGAATACTGAGGAATCTCTTGCCTGCTTCACTTGAGTGGATTTGAGCAGCTGCAGCTACCCAGCGAGGCAGTAAATTGCCTTCACTATAGATTGATTTGGTTTTTTGCTCTGCTTCCTTCAAAACAACAGTCCAGAACTTCTTTTCTTTTTCTATTGATTGTGTGTATGTGCAAGTTGATGACGTGACAGCAGTGCATTTTCTCAATAGCAAAAAAGAGTGCAGGCAGTTGCAATAATAATGGCTCACAGAATCGACGCTCTCTCCCTCTTTGCCTCAGTTCATGTCCGAATTGAGTTGTGCTTCTTTTTCTATTCAGAGAATGACTGACTGCTTAAACCATTGCCATTGCACTGCAACTGCAAGAGCAGCACAAAAAAGATTGTAGTTTGTAGAGAGATCAGCCAATGTCAACTGCTGTAGAATCGACCCCGCAGTTGTTGGCGTTTCCTCTTCCTGCCTCTGCCACAATCAATGTCCGCTCATTTTCAATCAATTTATGGAAATACATAAACACAGACCGACACATGGCTGCCTGTGCATGTGCATGTGTGTTGTGTGTGTGTTTTGCTTTGACGGCCTATTTAGCTGCCATCATCATTAGCTGTCAGCTGAAATGTACCGCTAATATGCTGCTGACTACAGAGAGGAGTGAGAGCGTCACTGAGCACACGTAGTCGTAGTCGTCACTCAGTTTTGCCTTAATTTAAAATGCACAGCACGCTAATTTGCTTTGCTGTGAAATATAATATAATATAATTTGCTACAACAGACTCTGTTCAGATATCATTCCAAGTGTCATTAGTGTTCAGTGTGGTGGCACACAGCACACACTGAAACAGCCATACACGCGGACATTTAGTCAGCTGGCGGTGGTGGTGGTGGTGGTAGGCTGTAATTAGATGTCATTTAGTGAGTGAGTTTGCCTGGATGACAACACTTTAGGTACTGCTTCTAAACTGGGTGTCCTTCTTTCTCTCTTTCTTCTCTTTCTTCCTAAGAAGCCTGCTTGGCAGTTCAATTTATTTTTGACAAATCGATTCTTTCCTGTGTCTTTTCCTCTCCCCTCTTCTGCCGCTTAGCCGCATCTACATCATTTGGTCATTTGTCCAGTAGATGATTTGATTGATTTGAGCAATGCATGCATGCTTTCAGTCAGTGTGCGCTAAGGAAGCAGTCTGGAAGCTGTCACTTCATACCCATTTCACGCTGAATCACATTTACATTTACATTTTAATGCGCTCCTATTTTCTGCCACAGCTCACTAATGTCCTTCTTTTTCTCTCCCTCTACATCACAGTGACCAAACAGAAGAGAAGAAGCCATCCGATGCAATTTACTGAAGCCCTACACCCACTGTTTTACTTGTGTGTCCAGTACTCACACTCAGTTTATTCTCAGTATTGATCATCATCATCATCATCATCAGTGTGTACCAAATTTCACCCTCCCTCCTCCTCCTTTTTCTGTGTGCCTCTGTACAATGAGACCAGCAAAGTGCAGCACAGCAGTTCTTCACACCACCAGCACTACCATGTCAATGATGATCCTCTTCTGGTGTGACTTGCACAGCGAACGTTGAACCCTTTTCTTCTTACCAGCACCAGCACCTCTTATTGTTGTTCTTTGAAACCGTTACAAACTCTCAGTATATATTATATCAGTTCTCATCCCAACTCAGCACTCCTGTCTGTGTCTGTGTTTGTGTGTGTGTTACCTGCACTACTGTACAATGATTGAGTTCGACACCTGCATGGCGACAGCGGAGCGAATCAACCCGACGATTCTTCCGTCGTCGCATGTGCCCCCTCCCTTCTACCACCACCATCACCACCACCACCATCACCACTCGCTCACCGGTGGTCACCACCACAACAACGGCGGCGGTGGTCACTCGCAGGTGATCAGTGACGGCCAGAACGGCCAGATCGTATCGCATCCTCGCCTCAACTCTCTCCTCACCAAGTCATCGGCGGAGCAGCTGTCATCACCGCCTCCGCCACCACCACCACCATCTTTGCCTCCTCTTCACCACACCCCCAACCCTGTGCACCACACCATGAACGGCCACAACCACAGCAATAGTAGTCACCACAGTGGCCATCACCATAACCATAATCATAATCATAACCAGCAGCAGCACTCAACGACCACTGCAAAGAAGGTCGATCGGTCAAGTGCAGCGTGCAACAGCAGCAGCAGTGTTCAGCAAGGCCAGCACCACAACCAGTCAGCTGGAAAGAACACTCGCAGATAGTGAGCAAACTCCAGCAGAGCATATCATCTCGGCTGAAGCAGACCGGGGCTGCTGCCGCGCCGCCGCCGTTGCTCACCAGCAGCACTCTGAATCAACTGCGCCACTGGTGCACCACTCCACCAACTCCGGAGCTACACGTCCCCGAACACACTCCCTACCTCCTCCTCCTCCTCATTCACAGCCGGGCAATGTCGGCGACATGTCGGCCATTCTCTCAGCACCTCCTCATCCTCCTCCTCCGGCACTGATGGCCACCAAGTCCAACGTTCTGAAGATCTCAACCACCTCCAACAACAGTCATGGAAAGCAGTCACAGGCGGCGGCGGCAGTTCCACCTTCTGCCGTCTCCCCAAACAGCCTCGAGGATGCAAAGAAGAAGAAGAAGAGCCACCTGAGTCGGGACGAGCTGTCCCGGGTGTGCCAGTGCGGTGATGTGACCTTCGAGGCGTACAACGGCTCCACCTACATGATTGCCATTCGCAGCATGGGCGACCGAAAGAGTCTGATCGGATATCGCTGTGACTGGAACGCCTGCGGCTACATGAACGCCCGGGTGGAACGCATGTTCGGGCACATTCGCTCGCAGCACCCTGAGGCGCCGACGGTGAAGAAGCTGGTGACCACTACGGGGGCGACGATGACCACCTCCACTGTGACGACCACTACTTCTTCAGGCCAGGACGCAGCAGCATCAGCAGCAGCACAACAACAACAACAACAAACTCAACAAATATGACCACGATGAGCACCACCAGCAGTAGCAGTGGTTGCAACAGCAGTGGTGGCACCGTCTCGGCTCGTCTCTCGCTGCGCTCCTCCTCGTCCCTGTCCACCGCCTCTTCCGCCTCCTCCTGCTCACTTAGTCCTCGCAGCTCGCAGAAGAGTGGTGGTAACGCCGCCGCCGCCAACAGTTCAGCTCACCAGTCGACGTTGATGTCGGTGCTGAACGGCACCGGTGATGTGCCCGTTGTGAAGGTGGTCAATAACAAGAGGGCTCACAACAAAGCACATTCAGCTCAGGGAAGTAAGTGCTCTTCAGTCACAAACACTGCCACGGGCGGATCCTCCTCTGCTCTGGATGCTCTGGAGAACATCACCGCCAGCATGGCCAGTCAGCATGAACATGTCGCTCTCCCTGAGACCTCTAGTCAGTCGATGACAGTCGATGCATCAACAGCATCAGCAGCAGCTAATGCGTCAGCGCTAAAACACACCGAAGAGGTGGACTCAGAGGAGAAGTTGATGGATCTACTAAACCTAAGTGGCGATGACATATCTGTGCAAGTCAAGGGAGAAGGGGGAGAACAGGAGATGACGATGGTGAAGAAGGAAGAAGAGGCAGTTGAGGAGAAGATGAACCTCAACTGCACCACTGACTCAGTGACCAACAGTGGTCTGGAGAACAGCAATGCCATGGCCAACAGTGACCAGCACATCAAGGTGGAGCTGAACAGTCCCATTGATGAGATGATTGCCGAGGCCAATTTAGATGGCGACAAGTTGGCCGCCCTTGATCCGGCCGAGCTGGCAGAGACCACTGAGCAGATCATGCAGGAACTGAAAACCATTTCGAGCAACTGTGAGCAGCAGCAACAGCCTTCAGTGCCATCTGAAAACATCTTGACCGACAGTGTAGTTGGGCCGAACAGCCACAACAATAACAACAACAACTCAGCGCCAGAATTTGCCCAGCACCACAACTCTCCACTGAACAACAACTCCTCATTTCCCAGTCCGGTGGATCGTAATAACAACCACCACTTGGGCAATGGAACTGCAGCCGGCGTATCGGTTAATGTGCAGTCGGCCATTCTGGAGCCACAGTCTTCGGTGATGACAAACATGTGCAATGGAAATGAGACTCTAATGGAGCAATCGAGTACCACCACTGGCATGCAGTCACTGGAGCAGGAAAACAACAAAATAGTCGACACACTTGATCTCTTTGATGCGGACATTGAGCAACTACTACTGAACGAACAACCGGAACATCACAACGACGATCAGAAGCTACCAAACTACCCTGGAGACACCTTTAATCTTGATGGTAATTTCACTTGAGTGTTTATAAAGCATTCTTAATTTTTACCATTTATCTAGGCCCCAAATACGCTGCAAACTCAGGCGAGCAACAAGTAATGTCGGCAAACGGTCAACAACAGCAGCCAATGCAACAGCACTCACCGAATGGGACATTCGTCCAATGTCAAGGCCAGCCGCAGGTGACACCACCGCCGGCACTACTTCAGCAGCACAACCAACAGCTTCCTCCAATGGCACCAATGATCAACACCACTTCCACCAACGGCCCTCTGCATGTTGAGCATCCCATTCAGCAGACGCCCGACTACGACGACTACCACAACCTGAGCGAGTTTTCTTTTGACTCCATCAACGGTGGTGACCGGTGACGGGTCGATGATGGACTCGATGAATGGCCATGAACTTGGCGAGAAGCTGCTGCACCGTGGACAGTCAGTGGGCAGTGAGCACATGCACATGTACGGAGATGATGCCGAGGCCGGCGGTGAGTGTTTCGACGACATGGAGTCAGGCATGCACGACGACGGCTCCAATGGCTCGGGTGGCTCGTCCTCGGCGGGCTCGGGAAAAGGCAGTCGAACAGGCAAGAAGACGGGCAGCTCAAAGAACTACATCGGCAAGCAGAACCTCTTTCAGGAGTTCCAGAGTGAGGACGTTGCCAAAGTGAGGGACAGCGAGAACCAGTACATCATTGGTAAGCAGTTTTCTCCTCAACTTTTAAGTTTTTAACTAATAATTTTTTTTGCTAAACAGCTTTGCAGAAAAACATGAAGATCGTGGGCTACCGGTGCGATTGGCCAGAGTGTGAGTTCCTCACCTGTCGAAAGTACGTCATGGTGAATCACATCAATGGAAAGCACACCAACCAGCGGCCGTATTCCTGTCCACTGTGCAATTTTAACTTTGTCAAGCGGTACTTCCTCAAAGCGCACATGCACAAGGTGCACAAGAGGCGTATCAGCATTGACGGAAAGGACGACGACGATGACATGCCGCCAAGCATGCGAGGAGACAAACGAGACCACGAACTGATGATGGACTCATTCGATGACAATCATTTGAGGGCATTCCCGACACTCCAGAAACGCCCAACACAACGGTTGCTGTCGCTGCCTCATCAGCTATTGTCCCGCCCGTGGTGCAATCGAATAAGAAGAGCAAAAGTCAGCAGAAAAGTGAACCACCAGCGTACCCGGCCAGTGCAATGTCTAATGGCAGCAGCTCAGGCTACTACTCCAACAGTGCCAGCATGACTGACGCCTACTGTCCGCCCATGGTGGCCAATGGGCCAGGGGGCGAGTTTGGGGGAGTGGTCGGCAGTGGGGAGATTCCCGCCACTGTTCAGCAGTACTCCAACTACAGCTCCGGTGGCACCGGTTACGGTCCCCACCACCAGCACCATTCCTCGGTGGTCGATCCAATGCTCAGTGGTCGAGGGCAGATGAATGGGTACTACAGTGATGATGCATACGGGTCAAATCTTCCTGTCCAGAGTGGCAATGCAATGGCATGCAACACAACTGCTGCTGCCTCTTATAAAAGCAATGGCGGCCAGATGAACAGCGGTAATGCGACCGGACATCATCATCAGCAGCAGCACCACCAGCACCAGCATCAACAGTCTGCCGTTTTCATGACGCCATCACCGTCGTCTTCAGTTGCCTCACCGCTTTCATTTCCCACTGCTACTGGATCAGCTGGAACACCTAATCAGAAGTGCTCATTCCCATCTCAGGTCTCAATGTACGACAACTTTGGTGACAGTTCAACAATGCAGTACAACACTGCTGGAAATGGCTACGCTCAGCAGCAGCCGCAGCAACCTCCATTCATTAGTCGAAGCTACTCCCAGTCGAGCCAGTCATCAGGCAGCATGTACGGCAATTCAGTCTCTGGGAAGTCACCCCTTTCCAGTGGTATGATGAACACTGCCGATCTGCTCACTCCCCCGCTGAGCAGTGGCGGCACTCCCACTCAGGGCAACTGCTGTCGTTCAGGCTCAATCGGCGGCTCAAGCAGTGCAGGTCGCATGTCAGCCACTCCGAACACAGCTGGCGCAGCATGTTACCCACAGGACAACTTCAACTCCAACTCATTCAGCTCTGAGGGACTGGTTTCAGGGCACACTTACCAGAACAGTGGAAGCTTTGATGACTTTCTCAGTCCACCCTCCTCCATTTCCTCTTCCAACTCAAACTTTTCTGGTTACATGAACAGTGGAGGAAACATGTGCGGCGTTGATCAGCAACAGCAGCAGCAGCATCAGTCTTCTGCCACCACCCAACGAGGTCAGCAGGCGAGCACCCCTGCATCTGCCTCCATGGCCAATGCTTCCTCATTTTACCTGCACACTCCCTCCCCTTCGCCCTCTTCCCTGTCGCACTCACCTGCATCGGCGCCGGTGTACGGCAACACTGCCGCCGCCGTCTCTTCCTCCTACAACAACAACATGTCATCATCTTCGCAGACCCCCTCAAACAACCACCAGTACCAAACTAACTTTAGCAATGCCTTTCCCAACTCCGCTGATCTGACCGGCAACAACAACAACAGCAGCAGTGGCAACTCTGCAGCAATGGTCAACCAGTCGCCCAGTCACTCATCGTACCAAGCACAGCCATCACACCAGTCAAAGTCAACCTTTCCTCAAAGTCATGCATCATTTGCTTCCCAGCAGCAACAACAGCAGTCAATGCGCCCAGTTCAATCTCAGACTGTTTCCTACAACAACAACAGTCAGTCAATGCAGTACGGCAATGCCTACGATGGCAGTGGGTATTTTGACCAGCACAACACCGAGTCCGCCTACCCAGCGGCCAGTGGTCGCAGTGCAGCTGCAAAATCAGCTGGTCCATCATCCGGCGCAGCTGCATCAGCTGCCTCGGCAAACAGTGCCAACAGTCACTTCTACGGTAACCACTTTGCGCCAATGAACCCAACCAGTGGTCTGTTTGACTCGTACGCCGACTCCTACCCGGTAACCTCCAGTGCTGCTCCCAAACAGCAGATGTACCCTGGTGGTGGTCATCACCAGCAGATGCCCAGCGCAGCCGCTCAGGCACAAACGACCTTCAATGGTGCCCAGTACTGGTAAACAACAACAAACAGAGCCCAAAAGTGTCCCCAAGTATTCAGAAGCAGTCCCAAAGTCTCAAAGTCCCAAATGCACTAAAACGCACTTTTAAGTCATTCATCGTCAGTCACACATACACTTTATTTATTGATTGTCACCTTCACATTTGCATGCTCACCACCACCACTGTTCACCATCACTGCTATTCACAGAACATCACACACCTCACAGTCTGCCGAAATCGATCAGACTGCTCATCTCAAGAGGCCAAGAAGTCTGCTGCTGTTGCTGAGAAATCAGCGCAAGCACACACACATGCTCTCCCGACGATTGACTCGTCACTCTTCGTTCTCTTGTTGACTTTGCTCCTATCTCCCTCCCTTGTTCTCTCTTTATTTGACTGATCTCACTTACCGCCTCGATCACCGATCCTCAATCATCGATGCCTCAACATCAACTCTCACCATCTCTTGTCAAAGTCCACTGTCCCCAATTACCGAATAAATTATTCCCCACTCCATTTTCATGTCGTTTCACCCCTCTCACCTCCACCACCTTTTTTTCTCCTTCTCCTCCACCTCCTCCACCTCCTCCTCCTTTTCTTCTCAATCCATCATTTTATTCTTTCATATAATATTCTCTTGACTCACATTCATCACTTATTTATCTTTCCTTTATAATTCCCTTCTCCCTTATTTAAGTTTTTTTCTTCATCATTTTTTTAAATAATTTAATTTTATTCGTTATATTTTTTCTTTTGTTGTCAACTTTTTTTGTTTTTGATTTTTTCTTTTTATTTTTTCTCTAAATCTATTTTCTCAATGTTTCCACATCTCTACCTTTTTCAAAAACTTGATGTTTTATATTATGTAAATACAAATAACAATAACAACTCGTTATCCTTTATGCAAACAAATATATGATTGAATCCTTTATTACAATTTATATTTCAAATCTATTTAAATAAATGGTTAACTTTGTTTATTTATTTACTTAAAGTTTTTAAATTTTTTCGTTCACTTCTTGCACTGAGAAAACAAAACATGCAAGTGCAGTTCTAGTATAAAATAACATTTAGTTTACAATTAAACTGAAAAGCAAGTAGGCTGACTGGCAATTAATCAGAATAAAATCTAATCTAAAGCGCATTAAAAATTATACTAGTGTACTTCGGTTAATGACCTGAGCAAATGGCAGTTTTTTTATAATGGAACAAATTTTTAATTTACTTTCTTCACATTAATCACAAGTGGTAAATTGTGTTAAATATAACTTTGTTTAACAAATAAATTAAACAGTGCAATTGAACATTTAAATGCAAACACGCTAGTGTGAAGATAAAAGATAAATGTTCAGATAACACGAAACAGATGAAAAATGAGTTGTAGCATTTTCAAGAAATTAGATTGTAAGTATGTGTAGCTTTATCAGCAGCCATGGTCGTTAGATACATTTTGTGCTTAGACAAGTAAAGAGGGCGCCATGTCCCGGAGAGTATCAATCAAATGTTGTTGCTAAGAGACGGTCAATTTATTTTTCATTTGAAATGAAATTGGAATGAAAAATCTGCTTTAAGTAAATAAAATGTTTAATCAAATGTAATTTATTCACTCTTTTCAGTAGCAAAATTTTGAAAATGAAGTTTTAAAAAGTACATTTGCACTGATTGAATTCGGAGAAACCGAATAGCCAACTTTTGGAAAGCATAACAAATTTTGTTTATACTATTAAATTAAATTGAAAATGATGTTTGACTTTTAAATAAAATATCAAAAAAAGTTTTTAATGTTTGTGAACATTGAAAAGAAGTGAAGGAAAACACCCATTTCTTCCTCTTCAATAAATAGTAAAAGAATAAAATTCACATGAACTTTTCTATTTTGGTTGCAACTTGGTAATTTTGCAACACGACTAAAAAGGCATATTGTTTGCCTGATGCGGTATTTGGAGAAAATAGAAAGAAATGTTTTCGCTGCCTAATGGTATTTCTGTTGAATTTACGTTTGAAACTAAGGAGCCTGCAGCTTTTAGTGGAATACCAAAAAAGTTAATAGTTTTGACTACCAATCAAAACATACATTTCCCCCCGGTCATTACACAAAATGTATACGCAAATGGGGGATGAATAATTTAATAAACAAAAGAATGTGTTGACAAAAGAAACAAAAAATCACAATTCTACAAATGAAAGCATTCAAATAATAAAAACGGTTTATTCTGTGAGTCCTCTTAGATAGTGTTCCGGTTGGAGGCGACCATCATTCGGGCGCACTCTTCCGGCTTCTTGTCCTTGTACTCAATCAGCCACCGCTGGTCAATGACACACAGATTACGCATGTAGGACTTGGTGGTGTGCACCAGCTCCACGAAGAGGACGCACTCGGGACGGCTGGAGTGGCCGAACAGACAGGAGGAGGGGTGAATGAAGACGGATCGGGAGGACAGCGAGTCAGCGGCGGTTTCGCTGCCGGCTGAGTGCTCACTGCTCTGCTTGGTGGCCGCCTGTCTGGCTGCCTTTCGGTTGTGAAAGTCCACCAGTTGGTAGTCGTTGCTGCGCTGAATGGAGGCCACATTGCCGCCCAGGCCGACGCCCACCCCGGCGCCCACTGCGATGCAGCGGCGAATCTGCTCGGTGTTGCCGCTGCAGCTCACCACGGGAATGTCCACCTTGGCGCACAGGTCCGCCAGCTGGGCGCGAATTTCGACGGCCATCCGCAACGGCAGCGGCCGCAGAAAGTTCTCCAGGCACCAGGCATTGTTCTGCTTTGCCTCCTTGTATCGGCGGTAGACGTTGAGCAATTTAATGAGATCACCCTCTGGCGAGGCAAACTTCCGGTGCATCTTCAGCGCCTGGTCACGCTTGTCGGAAGGTAGAATGAAGATGTTGTCCACGGAAAGCATCGAGATGATGACCAGAATTTCATCGGTGCAGCGAAATGCTTTTGAGGCGATGATTAGCGCGGAGAAACGAGGGTCCACTGGGAAAGTGACCATCTGTCGACCTAGATCAGTCAACTTGTACAACAGTGTTGGGGAGGTAGTGGAAGGACGAATAGAAGAACTGCAGGATTCGGAGGCAGCAGGAGGAGATACCTTTGCCTCTTTCACCTCTTCAATTGCTCTCAGCAGGAGAAGTGACTCCAATGAAGAGTCAATATTCTCCCTAGCAGGTGGATCAACGAAGTCAAAGTTGGCCACGTCCCTGATGCCCATGGCCATCATCTGCAGGAGAATGTTGGCGAGGTTACACTTCTGAATCTCCGGCACCGGAAAGGGCGGCCGCCCTTTGAACTCCTTCTTCGTGTACAGTCGGTAGCACTGACCGGGAGCCAGGCGGCCGGCACGACCGCTGCGCTGGGCTGCCTGAGCTCGGGAGATGTCCTCCACCTGCATCACCTCAAAGCCCGTCTTCGGCGAGAAGATGCGCACTTTCACCTTGCCAGTGTCAATGACGAAGCGAATGTTCGGTATGGTGACGGAGGTCTCGGCGATGTTAGTGGAGAAGATCACCCGGCGAAAGCAGTCATCACGGGGGCGGTTGAAGATGGCCTGCTGCTTGCCGTTCGGCAGGGCCGCGTACAGTGGGTACACCTTCAGCGTTTTGCTAATGCCACTGCGAGTTTTGAAGGCATTCAGCTGCGGCGTCAGGTCCTCCACCGTTTTGATCATCGACTCAATCTCCTCCTGACCGGTGCAGAAGACGAGAATGTCGCCCCCGATTGGTCTGCTGCGTTTATCCACCACACTGCTGCTGCTGCTGCTGTCCCTCCTCTGTCCTCCTCTGAGCTGATCATCACCACTACTACTCATGTCCAGTTCATCCTCCTGCTGGTGAATCTGAAAGATGGTGATCAGGGCGGTGGTAACGTAGTCGGACTGCTTCTCCTGAGTGTACAGAATTTCAATTGGATAGGTTCGCCCCTGAATGTAGTAGACCGGCGCCTGGTTGAAGTAGCGCGAAAAGTTGTCCACGTCCATCGTCGCGGACATGATGATCATCTTCAGTGGTCGATGTTGTCGTTGTGTTGGGCTGTTGTCTGAGTCGAGCGGTCGCTTCGGGGTGCAGTTTCGCAGCCGCTGCGCCTTCTTTACCACTCCAAAGAGAACGTCAGTGTGGACCGTACGCTCGTGAGCCTCGTCCAGGACTATGACTCGGTACTTGCTGAGCAGCGGGTCGGAGATGGCCTCGCGCAGCAGAATACCGTCCGTCATGTACTTGATGCGAGTCTTCGCCGAGGTGACGTCCTCAAAGCGGATCGTGTAGCCCACTAGGCCGCCCAGCTCGGCGCGCATCTCCTGCGCCACTCGGGTGGCGATTGAGGTGGCGGCCACGCGACGAGGTTGGGTGATGCCGATCAGGCCGTAGAAGTGCGGATTGGCGTAGAACTCGTAGATGAACTGAGGAATTTGCGTCGTCTTGCCGCAGGCCGTCTCGCCAATGAGAATAATCGTGTCGTGGTCTCTGATCTTCTGCATCAGCTGGTTCTTCACTGCGCATATCGGCAGTTGGTTAGCACCGTTCGACAGTGATGCTCCGCTCCTAGCGCCTCCTCTGTCCGGGTAGTGCTGGCCCGTCTCTCCTCCGTTGTGCTGCTGGTACCCGGCCGGTGAGTGGCTGGAGAGCGTTGCCGTCGAGGACTGCGATTCAGGTGAGGGAGTGGGCGAGAAGGAGGCCGGCGTGGCCGGTGAGTTGGTGAGTGAAGAGTCGGTCAGAGGTGAGGGAGTTGCCGAGGAATCGAGTGAGCCGGCCTGGTGATTACGCTTCTGCGGCACAATGATGTCCATCGCCGGCACCATGGTGGAACTGGTTCAGTGAGGGATGGAGGGAGTGAGTATGTTGTGTGCTGTGTATAATTGGGCTTAAAAAAGGTGCAGATCAATAGGATCGATGGAGGAATGCAAATAGCGGGAGTGTTACTGCCGGCAACAACAGCACTGTCGGCGGGTAGAGGCAAAACAAAGTAGGAGATCTTCAGCACGTGCGCGGCTCAGCGGCTCGCTCAGCCTTCGCCTTCGCCTTCGCCTTCACTTCCCTGCCTCCTCTGCTCCGTAAGCAAAACAGTGAGCGAGCGAGCGAGTGCCTGGATCCGTACTACGCAACCGCGAGCGAATCCACTGTCGAATCATCGGCATCGGCACTCTATTTTCATCCAGCGCCACATTTCTGGCGCGAGCGCCACTGGCGCCCCGTTACAGTAGAACCAGAGAATTTGGAACGCTTTGCAGTAATAAAAAAATAAACATTTAATAGTGTGATTTGACTAAAGAAGTGTATGTTCGGAGCATCAGTAAGGAAACAGCAGCTGGCCTCAATGTGATAGTAACCCAAAATGCACGTATTATAAAAAAGATCTATACAGATCAATGTGAATATAATCGACAGTAATTAATCAGCAGCAGTAATAATAAAAACAGGTAATGGTCTGGTAAATAAATAAAATATATTTGGTGTAAAGGGGCGGGGGGGGCTTATATTAAAGGACCCAAAAGTAGAGGAAGATGACCAAAGCGATGACCCCACCGAAGGCAATTTTTGCGTATGTTGCCCGTAAGTTCAAGTAACGAGCGTCCTTTTTGTATTTCTGTGACAGCGCCGACAGGTTTGTTGCTTTGTTGTCAAGCTCTAAATGATAAAGAGGGTGCCACGTTAGACGACTACGCAGTCAAGTACAGTTGGTATGCAAACAAACAAACCTGATATGGCAATGCCTCGTTGCAAAACGTCGTCGATATTTTGGACCATAATCTTCTGCACATCTTGCAATTCATTATTGAGCTGATTGAGATTGCGGCGAGAGCGAGAATCCATAAGCGATTTCTTAATTTTCTGAATGTAATTGTCTGAAAAAGAAAAATTACACTAAATCATCCGTCAGTTAAAAGAGGTTCGTACCAAACTCAATAAAACTATATGGCCGTGAAACGGTGTGTATTCGTGAGCCGTACTGTTGAAGGAATTCATTCTGCACATTCTCGAGGAATGAAAATGCCAACCGTTTAGAAAATGATTTTTCTGTCAATGCAAGGTAGCACACTTGATTGTCGTTTAGCAGGCTAGAGAAAGGTTAAATGTTAAAAGATGAGTAACTGAAACTCCCGAGTCCAAAACATACTAGAATAAGTAGGGTCCAGTTTCGATGGACATCTGCGGAGGCGACTGAGGATTGAGCTTCCGAAAGAGCTTCTTAGCCTGGTTCTGATATTCTTGAATATTTCGACCAATCTGGGGACAAGACATAAATCTTAGCATCTTCAGGAAGAGTTAGACGCAAAGCGGAGAATACTTACACCTTCATCATCCTGCACCGAGGCGGCCAGTGGCAAACCATCGGCAATGCGGGCGATCATTGTCATTATCACCATTTTGACGGTGGAACTATGTACACAGGTGATTCTTTTCAGTAGTTATTTGGCCTATTTGTGTCGACAAAACTGTGTGACGCAATAAAGGTGAAGAAGAGCTTCTGAAGAAAATCCACAGATCAAAAGTGACGTGGATTGTTGCTGTGACTTTTCTTTGCTACGAGGAAAAAATTGAGGAAAAACAGCAGACGGCGACACCTCGTAGAGTACGTGTCCAGCCGCCAAATCATCAACAAAACAAAACAGCCCACTCTGTCCCGCTGCGAGGCCCTAGGTCTGTCAAAAAGTTCTCTTTTCTATAAACAACTAGACGAGTCGGTGCTGATTTAGAATGCTCCAGAAAGGAAGTTGAACATTTTAGTGTTTAATAATTTTGCAGTTTAAAAACCGGCGATCATTTTCTTATCAAACTATTCAAACAGCTGTTATCAGCTGATTTTGACATTTTATTTGTGTTGTTTTGCAGAACCCGAAGTCGAATTCATTGCCCCGAAATGGTCTCACAAAAAGATGAATGTCGTTGAGTTGCTAAAAGTAGCAGCTCTATAATCTATCGTCATCAAAAGTCTGTCCACTCTCTTTCTTCTCCCCCTTCACACTCTGTTGACGTCATGCTATTTTGCCGGCTTGCGAAATACACCTGATTTAGTTGCTGGTGACAATTCACCACCGGTTCCTGGTCTGAACTTTGTAGAGCAGCAGCATCATCCTGGTAATTATTTTCATTTTTATCGTTTCTTCAAGTGACACCACCACTCTCTCAACAGGCATCATCTAATTACCTTGGCGTACTTTTCCACACGTGTGTAGTTGTACATTTAGTTGTCGTATATTTTTAGCGCATTCTTAGACGCGGATTCCTTTACCCTGTTCGTCTCTCTGCTGTCTACCACTGTTGACATATCACTTCTTGAAGGCATCACTCACTGCACAAATCACTCAAGATGTCGCTTGGTCAGTTCATCAACAAAAAGTTTCTCCTGTATGCGTTTGGCATCTTCTTCTGCTACTCGTACTACGGCATTCTTCAGGAGAAAATGTAATTAACCGGGAAAAGTTTTTATTTCTATCAATTACTAAAACATTTTGCTTTTTAATTTCACAGCACTCGCGCCAAGTACGGCGTCAAGAAGGAGGTGTTCACCTACTCAATGTCGCTCGTCTTTGTCCAGTGCATCGTCAACACGCTTTTCGCCCTGGTGCAGATCTTTGTGGTCAATCGACGATCAGAGGGCTCAACCGGGACAGTACGACGCACTTCTTCTACGGCTGCAGTGCCCTCTCCTACCTCACTGCGATGGTTCTCCAGCAACCGGGCACTGCAGCACGTCTCCTACCCCACCCAGGTGATCGCCAAGTCCTGCAAGCCCATTCCGGTGATGATCGTCGGCGTGCTGTACGCCCGAAAGCGATACTCACTTCTCAAGTACTTTTCGTCTTTCTCATCGTCCTTGGCGTGGGCGTTTCATGTACAACCCGGGCAAGATCTCCAGCGTTCCAACGCACAGTCGGCGGCATTTGTAGGCGAACTGCTGCTGCTGCTTTCGCTCACCTGCGACGGCTTTACGGGCGCTTTTCAGGTAACCATTGCTGTCAACCTCTCTGTTTCGCCGGGTTTCTAAAGTCTTACCCCCATCGTTCCATTTAGGACCGCATGAAGAGCGACCACGGCACCAACCCGGCCATATGATGCTGTGGATGAACGCCTGGTCAACGCTGATCCTCGCTGTGGCGCTGACGCTGACCGGTGAGCTGTGGCAGTTTGTGGACTTTGTGCAGCGCTTTCCCTTCGTCGTCTCCTTCATCCTCCAGTTCTCCGCCATGTCCGCCATCGGCCAGCTGTTCATCTTTCTGACCATCTCCTCCTTTGGTCCGCTGGTCTGCTCGCTGATCACCACCACGCGCAAGTTCTTCACCGTCCTCTTCTCGGTGCTCCTCTTCGGCAACAGTCTCAGCGGACAGCAGTGGCTCGGCACGACGCTGGTCTTCCTCGGCCTCAGTCTGGACATGTTCTTCGGCAAGCAGCCACCAAAGAAGAGCCCTCTTCTCTAGGAGAGCCCCCCTCCTCTATTTATGATGGTCGTGAAAAGAAGGAAAACCAAAAAGCTGCGCATGTATTTCGGCACAATGTGGCTAGGTATTACCACCTTTTAGAAATTATGTACAATTTTAACAAATTTTATTATTTTAAACAATTTTTGAACTAAAAAATTACACGATAAGGAATCAGCTTCCGTCGCCACCGCCCACTGCAACGGTTGCACTGGCGGCGTGGCCGAGATGCCTCAATGACGGCTCTTTATGGAGAAAGTGGTGGCCTGGAAAGGGAAAGGAGTGCGTTTTGTTCAAACTTTCAGCTGCTCCTTCGCAGTGACACCTCTGTGTCTTATGCGACGCACGTTTTTGCACAGTTCATATGGGACTTTAGGCGCCGTGGCTTGGAGAATGTGTGCAAGTCCTTGGTGGTCGGTGGGGACCAACGGGCGAAGGCTCGTAGTTCGCCAAAGCGAAGCTTCTGTATTGGGTTAACCTCCATGCGCTTCGTGACCTTGAAGCGCTGACACGAGGACGTCGCTCTGGACCCTCTCTCATGGTGCCTCCTTGGCGAGTCACATCATGTCACGCATGACTCGCACGTTTATTGGATCTTTCGGGTGACTAGTCGACCAGGCGGTCAGTAGGGCTTGCAGAAGAGGCATTGGGCAGGCCTGTCGCGGCTCGGGTGAGTGCCAGACACGGCAGCAGAGGTGAGTTTCCTCCAGAACGCTGATAGCAGCCTGGTACCGCTCTGAGCTCAGGCCACCTCTCGCGCCTCGACGGAGCGTCTTGAGGACACGAGCTCACGCACTTCACATGGTGCTATTCCAGATGCGAGCTTGAAAAGCATTGCACTTGAGGTTGACTCGACCAAGGGAAGGTGCGTTGGGTGTTGGGTTCCAGTTCAATTACTCCAGTGCGGTCCCACAGGACAAGCGTCCATTGCCGCAGAAGGCCGATTGTGGCAGTGGCATTGCTTGACATGACGCCTAATGAGGTTGGTCGCCAGACACGCTGAAATGGCTGCAGAGCTGAATTGGTCTTGCGAAGACGGGAACAACTGACTGCCGCCTTACACCCTGAGTGCTCCCAACTGGCCATCCGGTTCTGCGCCTTCTGCTTCGGTACGGGCCGTGCACCGACACGAGCGCCCGCACTTTCATCATTTGGCGTATTTAACGTCTTGTGATGTCTCAAAATGCGATATTTGCACTCTATCGTTTGCCGACAACTTCGAACGGCCGTTTTGACTGTTGGAATGATTTAAATAGATTACTAATTACGCCAAAGCTTTTCACACCTATTCATGAACAACTCCCATTCGTCTGCATGAAGCTCTAGTTGCCTCGTTGCAATTGTTTGCGGCAGCCTAATTAGGTCTATGGGTTCAGAGAGCGGCAAGTTTGCTGTTCGCAAAGATTTTAGGTGAATTCGCGCAAAACTACACAAAAAAATTATTAGTTTTAACTCCTAAAGTTACCAAAAGTTTCTCCGTATTACCTGGATTATCATCGGTTGATCAAGCTCGGGAAGAACGTGAAGACAGTCTCGTCGATACTTGACGTCTTTAACGAATAGTTTGGCATTCCACATCGGAGCATAGGTGCACTCTACGTTGTATCGTCGAACAAACAGTCGGAAGGGCAGTTCAGACTGATCGACCATCGGGGCGAGGATGAATTTGGAAGATTTAAGAATGTCACGCCAGAAGAGCTGGCCGGCATTGACCGGGCTCACCGAGGGCGGCAGCTGAACAACTGCCGATTGCTCTCCATTTTCCGCATCATGCTTTTCTTCGCAACTTTTCTGGTCAGTCATAATTAGGTAAAAGAGTCAACTAGGTCAATTTGATACAAGATTACATAAGAAACATTTCAAAACACAAAAAATAAACAAGAATTTTTGCACAACGCGTGACACGCGTGCACTAGCCTAACCGCAGAAGACGTACTGACAGTTCCAAAAGATTCTTTTGAGAAGATCCAAAATTCATCAAGTCTAAAGTGTTTTATTGCACCATAACCATTTGAAGGTGTAAAAATATAAAAATAAATAATGTTGAATAGAAAACCCTAGATAAATCTGATATGAAAACAGCTGTTACACCCAACACCAAGAGTGTATCACTTCATCACAAGTCTGACGTAATTCAGTGGAATAAGACCAATTTTTATGCTATTGGGCGGCTTCGTTTTGGGATTTGAAGCAACACAGGCAATGAGCCACTTTGATCCAGGCTGAAGCGACTCGGGCTTGACGAAGAAAATTTGGTTCTTACCAAAGCTGAGCTCGTTGCTGTTCTGTGCCTTGTGCTCGCGAAGAGCAACTGCCACGAAATGCCGTCCTCTGCCTAAAGTCCACTCGGGAACGTTGGTACGCGGTATGGGACCGGGAGCGCCAAGAAGGCGCCAGATAATGTACGGAGTGCCCAAGACCAAGGAGAAAAACAAAAATATTGGCCACAGTGGTGAGCTAGGTCCTGCCGAATCGTCAGACTGTGCCAGTATGCGCTTTATGTCTTCGGGGGAGAAATCCTTTGCAAGCGCTTCCTTCCAGATTTGCTCATCACCACTCTGTCCTAACCGTGCTGCCAAATTGGAGTTGCCAAGACCGACCAGATGCAGCAGCCATCGACAGAACCGGGCCACAATTTGAATGACACGCGGAATGAGCGCAATCTCTGCCAGGTGGTTTCGGACAAAAATCAGGTGATCAGCCACGCTGGTGATGGTTCGAAAGGAGCCGTACACTGCAGTGTACGTGCTCTCCAGAATGGTGTTGATCGAGGAGACAGCATCGAGAATGGCCTCTATGGAGCTAAAGGTCGAACGGGTTCGCTCTTCGGCCAGCTTCGAGATTACCCCGTGAGCAGCTGGATCGTAAGTCAGGTTGTTCCGACGCCAATACTGAGGCGGTGCAACACCTCCGCCAAAACCACCACCGCCGCCAATCATTCCACTTTGAGGCGTTTGATTCATGTTCATCAGAAGTGAATTCAAGTGAGCCCTCGAAGCGTTCAGACGTGCAATCTACGAATCAACAGGTAAGATTAAAACTACTGCATAATGCCAATTGGTTTGCACAAACATCGGCGTTGTCGGGCAAACTACTGCTTTTCTTTGCATTCTCCTCTTGAAGCGCCCTGATGTGTTGATCAATGAGCATTTGTTGCTGTTGTAGCTGAGAAGGAGAAGAAGAGATCCATTCTCGGTTCTACAGAAAAGAATCACCGTTAGTTTTGGACTGACAAAAAATAGCTATTACCTGTTCACTGGAAGCGTTTACGGGATCCTTCCCCAGAAGATCCATGTTGCTGTTCGGTTGAGATTCCTGTTTCTATGAGTATTTGGTGTATTTTTGAAACCAGGAAGGCAGGTTTGATCGTTTTTACCAAGGTGTAGATCTGGCCATTCTCATCAGATTGCACTGTCACTGGCCGATGTTTGTTTTTCCTTGTCAAAAAGTTCCCTCGTCAAAACCACCGGCAATCTTCCCGGTAAAAAGTTTTGAATTTTTGAAAAAAAAATCTGACAGTGGAACTTTTTATTTTGTTCTACTTTTTCGCAGTATTTAATTGGCCGATTACCCAGTGTTCTCAATCAATTTTGTTGATGTGTCATTTATTATCGACTCCTTACTTTAAACTCATTTGAGCTCATGGAAGACGAGGAAAATTACATCAAAGAGGTTGCTGAGGGAGAGGAGGTGGTTGGAGAAGAGACGGCCGGAGAAGAGGAGAGTGAAGGTTAGTGATACTATTTTTTCGCTCTTGTGTATTCGCTTTTACATCATCTTTTGTTTGCAGATACTGAGACGGAAAAACAGGAAGAGGACGAAGAGCCAAAGCCGGGCTTTTCATTTTCCAAATCCGCCATTGCCGATTTGCCCTCCACGGCGGTGCAGAGTATTCACATTGAAAATGAAGGTCCAGTTGAGGTGGACGACGACGTCTTTGTCTGGCACGACACCAAAAGTGGCACAAAGCTGAAAGTGAAGATGAAGAAAAAGGTGAAGCCAAAAGCTGCAAAGCTGCAGGCGCCACGATCACCCATCAAAATTGCCATGCCACCAGCAAAGCAGAGGAAGCAGAAGAAGACAAAGGTCAGCGGAGCAAAGATGATGCGCGGCAAAAAGGTGGTCGCCTCAAAGAGTGCCGCAAAGCAGAAGCAAACCTGCAGTAAACTGGCGCCAAAAACTGCCCCCAGCAAGGGACACTACAAACAGAAGAAGACGCCTTCCTCATCCTCTCACACGGCCACTCCCGTTGAGTCGAAAGACCGCGTGAAGGAGCGCCGCTCAAGCCAAATCAAGTCTGCCGCTAAATCAACGCTGACAAAGGCGAAAAGCAAGGTTCGCAGCAGAACCAAAATGAGTCATAGTCGCGAAAAGAAGACCAAGAGTCAGGAGTACCAAAGAGATCGCCGTTAAGGCTTTTTCCGTTTGTTTGTTTGTAAAATAGTGAACAGCGATACTTTTTATTATTTTTTTCTGTTTTTCCTGCCTGCTTACAAATGTTTCGGCAAATGACCTTTTTCAGATGACGCATTTAGAACTTTGACTACAAAGTAGAATTTTTTAGCTCACTTCCTTTGTGTCTAATTGTTTTATTTTTCTCGTTTTCAAGATTGGCATTTGGCAATGGAAAAAACAAAGCCCACTATATCAATGGTTGCTCTGACTTGAAAATCGTTGACGTGTTTTCCAATAAAAGCAACCTAATTAATTACTGTCTCAAAAAAATTTCAGTGCAATTATACAAAAAATAAGTTGCAAAGACTGTCATTCTGGAGTAATATAAAAAACAAGTGACTATTTAGCTGCAAAAAAACTTGGTTCATTGTGTTAATTTATAAAAAATGCTGCTTTTAAAGCCTATTATCAATGTTTTAAAACCTATCAAATGTACTCAATTTTTGAATGAATATTTTCAGTATGTGTATCTCATTAAAGAATGTCACAACAAAAACGTAGCTTCCATGTTTAAAATGGTAATTTTAATACAAATTCTTAAATCTCTTCACTTTTTATACTTGTTTGTTACTTCGCCTCAAAGTGATATTGACTTTCTTGTTCACTACGACTTACCAAAGTTGCTCATCTCCAAAAATTCTTTTTATCTAGTTGCAATGGGATGTAGCTATCAAGGAGCTTACAATACCTATGTTTTATATTTTGATGAAGATGCTCAAGTCAATTCCTTGCTTGAAAATGTTTTAATTAATCAAAAATCTTCCCTGTTTAAAAAGCAAGATGTTTATTTAAAATTAAAACAGTTTTATCTTGTTATTCTCAATACTTTTTACTCAAGCGCAATGCTTTCACGTACGTAATATATTTGTTTGTTATTATGTTGAGTTATTAAATCAACTTTTTTTAAAGATTTCATGTTTATCCTGATGGAAGTAATTTCCATACAATCAATTATTAAAATCAGCAAGTTTACAGAATGGTCTTCACTTGCATTAATTATTTTTGCACATTTCGTCAACTGTTTCTTCTTTTGGGTTTATTTTTACACCCTAATACACACCTGTGTTTTGGGCATGAGTTCAGCCGGAATATACGTCAAAATAATTTCAGTTAAACTAAAAAAAATTGCCAATTTATTGATACCACGCTTTAAAATGTTCAAGAATTGCCGTAAACCAAAATTTCATTCAGCAAACAGAATTGAAAAAATTAATTTTCAGTTTATCAGCACATTAGTCGCCTTTTGTCGTGGCAATAAAATGTTTGGCAGACTATTTTTGGCCTATTTACTGGTGCAGTGTCCTTGCAGTGCCCTCATGACCATGTTGAGTGTCCATGGCCATGTTCAATCAGACAAACAGCCGTACATCTGTGCTCTACTGCTCTATCAGTACTTTGGAATATTCGGAGTGCACCTCTTTGTTTCACTTATTACCAAACAGATCCTGAACATTGGTAAAACCTTGATGGAAATGATTGCAAAAAACAAACGAGACAACTTTCTGGCTGGTCAACGTTAAGACACAAATTCGGTGCAGCAACTTGGCAATGCCCATTTGGAGCACTAACTACTACGCATTCACCTACGGCTGCTTTGGAAATGCGACAATCAATTCTTTTTCAAAAGCAAGTTGAAATAAGTATTTTTAATTTATTAAATAACATTAATTTTTTTGCAGTACATTTTATTGTATGGAAAATTTTTGATAATAAGTTACAAATTGGTTAAAAACAGCTCAATCACTTAACAAAAGCAAGAGTATTTGCTGAGTATAAACGACTCGAAATGCTGTTTTATGAAAATAGTAATCTGAACGATTACAGTTTGCAAACTAGTTTTTTACTTTGCTAAACGTGTTATTGCTCACATTGTACTACTGTGTCACCTGACACATCGACACTCATCAATTTGTGTTTAATTACTTTTTCCTTTCAAACCAAACATTTTTGAAAACCTCACACTACAAATTGTACAAACTTGTTTATTTGTTATAACTTGTGAAGTATGAACAAATCTGCTATCTTTGTGATATCGTCGAATAAGTTGTGAAAAAATCATTTACAGATATCCAGTAGCAGTTTCTTTGCATTCAGATATTGGAAATCCTCCAGCGCTGAAGTATTTGTCAGCCAAACAGCTGATTTTATCTTTTATAACTTCACGCAGAGAAAGCGTTGCTGATATCAGCCTCCAAAGGATTGGTGGCCTTTTCTGCCGTTCTGGTGAAAGTTGTTTGAATGTGACCCAGATCATTGACATCATTGCAAACTAAATCCACACACTGTGCTCATCATTATTGAATTGAATTGACACATTGCTGAAACTTGATCACCAGGCAGCTATGGAAATCAACTTCAACGGCAAGAAGGCTCTCGTTACTGGCGCTGGTCGTGGAATTGGCCGTGAAATAGTGAAAATCCTGCTGGAAAGCGGTGCCTCTGTGGTAGCTCTCTCTCGAACTCAGGCGAACCTTGACTCGCTCAAGTGGGAGTACCCAGAGGTGGAGTGCGTCTGCGTCGATTTGAGCAACTGGAAGGAGACGGAGAAGGCACTGCGGCCTTATGCTGAGTCCATTGATCTTCTAGTGAACAATGCTGCCTACGCCAGATGGTAGGTTTTACTTTGTTTTGCTTCTAATCGACTGAAATTAACTGTTTTTCCCAATCCCATCCCTGAAAAAGCGTTCCACTGGAGGAGGTCACCGAGGAGATGATGGACCAGCACTACGCAATCAACGTGAAAGGTAATTTTGATGTTGGCTTTTTTGAGAGCACTTGATTCATATTTTCTGCTTCCAACAGGCGCCGTGAACGTGACTCGAATTGTTGTGGAGGGCATGAAGAAGCGCAAGTACGGCGCCATCGTCAACAACAGCTCCATCGCCTCGCTCTTCGGCCTGGTGGACCACCTGGCGTACGGCGCCAGCAAGGGCGCCCTCGACACCATCACCAAGGTACTGGCCGCCGAGCTGGGCCCCTTCAACATTCGCGTCAACTCGGTCAACCCGACGGTGACCTGGACGGAGATGGCCATGGCCGGCTGGTCGGACGAGGCGAAGCGCACCCGAATGATGGACAAAATTCCGCTGCACCGCTTCGCCGAGCCCAAGGAGGTGGCACAGACCATCGTCTTTCTGCTCAGCGACAAGGCCTCCATGCTCAGTGGCGTCATTCTGCCAGTGGACGGTGGCCAGACCAACACCTCCTGTCCTCCTTAGAAGTGGATTCCACTCTTTCCACCTTTCGAAAACACTTTCCCCCAGAGGCTAACATAGTCGATTCAGTTTATTGTGTTTTTTAAAATGCGTAAAAATAATCAACAAAAGTAACAATCGTAATAACATGAGAGAAAAATGAGCAATGATAAGGGGCGGTAAATGAGTGGAAGTGAGAAGGGGGCTTAAACTTGATGTAAGTTAAAACCGTAAAATAACAACTAGAAAAAAGAAGCGTTCCAATGTTGAAACATGAAGAACATTCTGAGGAAGTTGGCCAGCCAATCCAATTGTTGTTGTTGTTGGGTTTCAATTGATTCAATATGAAACTTTTGGTATCTTTGGGCAGTGTGCACTTTCTCCGTCTGACAGTTCTCACTGCTCCTCATCGTCGGGCAATCGGTCGATAAAGTCGCTAAAGATGGAAATGTACTTGTGCAGCGTCGAGTTGATCTTCGGGTCGAGAGACTGCAGCTTTGCCGATCCAATGCCGGCGCCCTTCTTGCCCATGCACACCTTGCTCTTTCGTCCAAAGGTCTTCTTGTCGCAGAGTGAGCTGACCAGTCCGCCGGAGGCCATTTCAATCAGATCCTGAACGGACTTCATCGCATCATGACCACACTGTCGAACGATCAGTCTGTTGTTGGACAAAAAAATAATGAGCTCACATTACATTACCAATTATTTGCACGCAGAAAAAATACTTACGAGTCAATGCAGTTCTGCCAGTCGATGAACCCACAGCAGCCCAAGTGGACGGCATTCTCAACCGAGTCCAGGGAAAACTGTCCCGAGAGGAAGTACGCCTGGAAGCGCTCTTGGCACACCGCTTGGCCGTTGTTCTCCGTCAGTGCGTGCTTGATGCAGGTGGCGTGCTGGAGGTAGTCTACAAGAAAGAGAGCAAATAAAGGTTAGCTTGGAAAAGAGAGTCCCTGACAGAATTGTAAAACACTCACTTCTTCGGACGGAGCTGTCCGGGGCGCAGAGCTGCGCCCACGACTCGGCGAAGGCGTCCTTGGCGTGTGCCATCTGCTGGTCGAGCGCCGGTTGTCGCCCTCCGTTCAGTGGACTGCACTTGAGGTAGTGGGCGTTGAGGCAGTCGATGAATCGCGTCACCACGTGGCACATGCCATCAAACTCAGGTGGTCAGCGTCGCCTGCTCCCCGTTGGGCGTCGACGCCGTCTGGTTGGCCACCATCGAGGCGAGCATCAGCCGCTGCTCTCCGTCGGCGTTCGCCCTCACCAGACAGTGCTCCACGAAGCCGCTGGCGCAGACGTCCTGCTGCTGGGGAGGCTGTTGCTGTTGCTGTTGCATCTGCGCCATCTGAGCGTAGTAGGCCTGCGAGTCGGCCTGACTGGGCTCATCATTTTGAATGTACATGTTCTGCAGCATGCCCTGCATCACCTGCTGGCGGTTGCTGGCGGAGTTCCACAGCGCCGCCGGGTTGCTGTACGCGTTGCCGTTCAGTTCTGCTTCGGCCGCTTCGTTGTCGCTTCGCTGCTGGGCGGAAGATAGTCCACTGCCGCCGCCGTAGGCTGGGTAGAGATCGCTGGCCAGAGGGAAAAGTACCGGTTGTACTACACCGGCCCCACCATTCTGCTGGTGATATTGGTTGTAGTAGAAAGCCAGGCTGGGATCAAGCAGTTGCGAGAAGAGGGCCGCAGAGAAGGCCACCACCAACAGGGACACCGAATGGGACATTTTGTTAGACAGACAGACAATAAAAAAGAACAAAGAAAAAGACACTAGTAAATAGGCAGAGTATAGCTGTTTGGACCGCAGTGAATCAGCTGTGTGTGTCAGCTGGCGAGTCAATCACATTGAAGTATGAGGCACTTTTTGTAGTGAGCGCCACTTTTTGCTTCTTTTGCCAGGCGTCGAGTTATTAGTTGTTGCCGCCGCCGAAGTCTCGGTAATCAACAGCCGGTCAGGTGGGGAGGGGAACTGAAGGAAAGAGAAAAAGAAGAGAACTATACGCCATGCTTTTCAGTCATCTTCGCGGTCGGTTGCACCTCTCAACTCTCGGGAAAAAAGAGAGAAATCTGCGGTCTAAGACTGCTTCTGCAGTTGCTGCTAGCCAAAGTGACACTGGTGAACTGTTCACAGTAGACCGAGTAGACGAGTCACCGAGATCGGGCAGATCACTGCTCCAATGTACAGTACAGAACAGTTTACTCTAGTTGAAGGAAAGAAAAAAGGGAAAGAGCGAGAGAAAGCGAGTGCTAGGGCTTGTTAGGGCAATGAGTCTCGCTAGAGTTACTTCTTCGGTAGCGCACACCGTAATCTTGCTTGTTTGTGCCTTCTCTCTCTCTCTCCTCGTTTCTCTTCACCAAACTCTTCTTCAGACAATGCACCTGTGACGACAGGTGAGGAAAATAGTATGGTGAGAAGATCAATTGTGTCTGAAGCACCAGCAGAAAAGAAGTACACAAACACATACTCAGACAGGCTGTTGGATCCTAATTAATTGAGAGCACTGTCACATGTGTTAGAGGTAAGTGACAGTTGCCGCCGCTGTACAATATTTGCAATCCTTTGAGGAAAGAAGTGTGTGTGTCTGTGTGTAATTGCATATAGAGCATGTTTGATTGAATGTAATTTATTGCCATTAGTGTGAATGATAAAATCAAAGTGAGAAGAGGAGAGTCTGCTGCACGCCTCATTGCACGATTGACCATCAATTTGGCGCCGATTGGAGAGCACCAGCATAATGATGACTTTGGTTTGATTGAACTTTTGGATATTCAAACAAAAAATACAAAATTTTTTAAAGGTATTTGGTAATACGTTTTGTCACAACGTGAACTTTGCACGGGTTACAGTGTTGCAGCACTGATTTGCAAAAAAGGTGAACATTTGCATAAAGTGCAGCACAATCTTTTCTTTCGTCCTGTTCTTTTTCTTTTTCTTTCCTTCGTCTTCGCTGTTAAATTAATTAGCACCTTTGTACAGCAGTGCACAGCAGTGTCGGTACTTTGCAGCACTAATTCAATTTGACAATCGATCGGCAGAGAGACGCGTTCACTTGTTGAGATTGTTGACTTTGCCTTTACCTTAGCTTTCGTCTCTCCTGCCCCTCCCCTCCTGGCTCTAAAGAGGATCAGCTCCAATGGACCAGCAGCAGTGTGTTCCCATGCACCAAGAGTGAAGCGACCAAATGAATGAATCAGCCAGGTGAATCGAAGTGTATCAAGGTGAACGCCACTTACCAGGCGCCACACTTCGCTCCTCTTTTATTTGTCATTTTCACTTTTTGCTACTATTTTACTTGCACTGGTTTCGACCACTGAGACACAACCACCAAACGACCACACTGGTGGTGCTGACTTGCAAATGGACTTTTTGGACAATAAGGAAACAGCAACTCAGCACACAGGAATCAGTTGGGGAGGGAAAAAATGAAGCAAGTGAAAGTAGTGAAAGTGGACTTTCACCCAGTGGCGAACATTTCACGTCGATCAGTGGTGGCTTGCTGCCATAGAGGTGCTTCATTTGAAACTCATCAGAAAGAAGGTGGTAAGTGCGTGAACTCGTCCACGATAGTGACTCGTCTCTAAAGACCCACTTAAAGGAAAGTGTCACATGGTTACCATACAAAACCCATAAAGGAAAAGATGTTTGCATTCATTGGTGTTAACTGACCCCACCTCAGCAGAATCCCCACCTAATGGTGCCTTATAAACGCATTTACCACTGCTCAATTGAAGTTTTAAATTGAAAAGTCAATGAAGCGAGCACGTTTGGCACGTTGACAGGAGCTGCGAAGACGACGACGAGGACGACAACAGCAACAATGGGTTTCGCCTAATTAGCTGATTCAATCGACACCAAGCTGTGAACTATTTTGGGAGACTGCAAGGAGGCTCCGATCGGTCTGCTTTAAAAGCACCTCACTCACTCACTTCTCACATGCGAGCTCAATTAGCTTCATTAGTGACTTATCACCGTCGACAATACCGATAGTCTGATAAGATCTATTTTTGGGGCACAAAAGACTACTGACTGACTGAAAAATATTCAAAACCGCAATATCACAGTGAGAACGGGCTTTTGCCAGCCAGTAGCACAGGCGCAAAACATTCACTCACACGGAAAATGTCTTCCCTGAATACTGAGTTGTTGGTCAGGTTGTAACAGTATTGCTACTGGTAATTAACCCTAACGTCGGCAACTTTCTTTAGTTTGCAAGTTTTACCGAGATCTATTAAAGTGTGCGCTAACAATCAGGCTTAATTGATACCAATCATAATTATAAGGTTTCATATTCTCCTGTTGCCAGACTTTGATTCTTCGATGCTTCATTGACTTTATAAAGGAAAGCTTTGTTAATTAATTTTTTTTATTACCAGTGTTAACATTTCTATTTAACTTTCGGCAGTTACTATACCAGTTTGATAATACA
Source organism: Tyrophagus putrescentiae (assembly GCA_024499935.1). Taxonomy (NCBI): domain Eukaryota; kingdom Metazoa; phylum Arthropoda; class Arachnida; order Sarcoptiformes; family Acaridae; genus Tyrophagus; species Tyrophagus putrescentiae. The sequence continues at coordinate 4,174,910 of JAMZRA010000001.1, read as the reverse complement.
CAGTAATAATTTTAGAGTGAAAAAAAGTTGCCCACTTGAGCGAGCAGCTGAACTTCCGCAGTTAAAGTATGCGCGACTATAAATTAAACCGTGCACCAAAATGCTACAATTTGATAAAGCCAAAGAATAGTGAAAAGTTGTTCACATGTTTTGCTTTCGGGCCAAACCGACTTGTAATGATATTATTCCGAATTGTGCACACTAATCACTGGAATTAGCATTAGTACCTCTTTCCTGTGTAGTACCCATTAACTGCTGTTTGATTTGTACGTTTGATTGGCCAAGTGTTAGGAAGCAAAGAAATGAAGAAAAATGCAATAGAAGGAAATGCCGGAAGAAATTAAATACCACCAACAAGTGGGGCAATTTGCCTGATTACCACACACTGGCTCCTACGAGAAGAAGAAGAAGGCAAACTAAATATCATTTGCTGCAAATTAGCACAAACACACAAGTCGGTAGTGACCAACACACTGCGAGTGCTGACCAGTGACCAAGTAGAGCAATTCTCGAGCAAGTGCTCGGCTGTGGAGCTAAGTGTGCACTGGAGTTGAGTGGCAGCAGCAGCCAGTGGCAAGTCTATCTGTCAATAGGCAGTCACCCGAATCCGTCATCCTCTGCACATTGGAGAAAGTTCAAGTGCCTAAGCGAACACACTCACACACACACACACACAGACACACCGAAAAGACCTTTTCCCCCGGTGATCACCTTCTCCTCTGATGGCCATCACTGGTGTGGTAATCACCTGAGCAGTACATGCCCGTGCACTGACCTCAAACTGACTGACTGACTTGGTCCCCTTATCGATCCTAGACACGAGACACAGCACACACACTGCAGTATCTATTCACACTTCTCAATCTATCGTCTGCTCTTAATTACCGTGCCCTCACACACACACAGGGCATCATCATAAGCTCTTTCACCTGCAATCCATCATCGAAGCAGGCTAATCATCGTGACTTTAGTAGATCACACACAGCCGTCAAATGGTAACAGGTGACACCTCTTCTCCTCTTTCTTTCTCCTCTGAGTTCGTTAATCAAATGTTTAATTCACAATGCCCTTTAATGAGTGGCTTGCTTTGTCTCTTTGTGTTGGCTTTTAGTACATTTTTTGCATATTCAACTATTCAGTATCTATCAACTAGGCATTACACATTTTGTTGTTTCGTAGAATGAACTAAAGCCAATCAATGGTTTTTGTTGCAAAAAAAGTTGGGAAATAAACTTACGCACCTGAATATTCTAAGTGATCAATGATTTGAGGTGAAAGGGAAAGTGTGATATGAGGATGATGCTCAGTGGAGAAAAATATAGTATTTGCTGAAGAACTAACTAAACTCTACCATGAAGTATTGGCAAGACGTCGCATGCGACGAGTGTTGCGATCTTGATCGCGAATCTTCTTTTCCATCTCAGCGTCTGTCAGCGTTTCGAGGAATGGACACCACTGATCAGCGTCAGAAGGATTTCGAAAGGGAAGATCTACAGTTGGCAGAGGATTTTCACTAGATTTTAAAAAAAAGTTTAGTTATTTTCTTAAAAACTTTCCTAATTTGCTTACCTAAAAGCATAGGTACGTTGATACCACGACAACTGTCCTCGAATACTGTACGCAATGCGGTGACAAATTCACCACCAAGACCGAGTTCGGCGCAAAGTTTAAGAGCAAACTCTTCTGGGTCATTCTGCTTTTCAGACATGTCCCACTCGAATTGGTCAACAAGAGAAATATTGCCAACATGAACATTCAGCTGAAAACAAATAGAGTTAATACAAATAATTTTTCTACAACGAACCAAAGTGACCTGTACCTTGAGTACAACTCGTTGGTCAGCTGGACCATCGTCCATAAAACTTTCACTGGGAAATGCGTCGATTTGCTGTCGAATAGACTGAGAAACGGCCGGAACAAAGGTGGATGAGGGTAAATCGAGATCATCACAGAGCACTTCAGCAAACTGCTCTGGAGTGATTGTTTTCTCTGAAATTAGAAGTGATGCTGTGAGTTATATTGTATCTAAATAAGTAGAATATAGTGGGCCATACCATTCTTATTCCAGGTGAATGTATCTCGCAACTTGTGCCCGTCGATTTCCATGTCCAGACGTATTGGCACCAACACCTCGGACTGCAATGCATTCTCATGAACCAGAGAAGCATCGAGATCGTCGTACAGCAGAGGGAACGTTCGTATGCGCTTCATACTGATGCGATTTCGGCCAATGGGTGTGGAGCAGGGAACGGCGTCCAAGTGGTGCGATGTATTGGGCACTGTGGGAGCCCAGTTTGGCCTCTTCGGCTTTGATTCTCGCGTAGTCACCGGTTCGGTGGTGATTGACACAGCCTTAAACTTGTCATCATTGCCCTGAAAGATCTCATCCACTTCTGATGCCTTCAGCAGCGTAATGTTGGTGGCCAGTGAGTGTGTACCAAGCCCCAGTTGATTGATCTTTTTGCGCTCTTCCACGGTCACCAGTCGACGCCATAGGGATGGAAACTTCTTGTAGAGCGAGCCTCTGAACATGCGAAGATAGTTGCCCACCTGTAATTAAAGAGAGTAATTAAGCCGGTAACCTTTTAAAGTGTCAGGAAGAAAAGCAAGCAAACATTACCTCCGAGCCAATGTAGTAGTGATCGCCATTGGGCTCAAGCTGGAAGGCAGTCGGTTTCTCTCCGAAGGTGTGCATGGCAGATCCCGGAGATGATGGTGTCACGCAATGGATGCACCAAACTCTCGCAGACTTGGCAAGAACTTGCTGTAGAAGCTAACTGCCAAAGACGATTCCTCGATTCCGGTGCTAACAGTGGAACTCGTGAAAATCCAAACAAAGCAGTCGCGAAACCACGCCTACAAAGCAACTCATAAACGACGAGACCATTTTGTTTACTGCCTAACGCGGCAAGTAGGAATCGCAACCTGCCACCTTCGGCAGTGCTCCTCTCGCCGATAGTATTTAGCACTGTGGAAGTAGTATCTTGCAGTTGTTTCCCCCTCGGTATCTCTCGTTTTTATTTGCGAAGATGTACATCTACACCAAATGTGTCATTTGCTGGTCGGTGGTTGTCTTGGCTTTCGCTGGCACAGAAATATTCGCGTCACTGATAGAGAGCAGAGGAAATTAGAGCACCTCAAAAATCAGCGGTGGCGGTGGCGGAGAGAATTGGGTTTTGTGGTCGTCAGTGAATGACGCCGTCAGGCAGGCGCTTCAATTTACCTTATCACAGTCATTGTACAAGTGGAACTTGATGAACTTCTTTTTGAGAATTGACTGTAATCAAAGATGACCAACAACTACCTGGACACTGCTCAACTGGAGCTGTCTAATGAGTCCAACGAGACGCTGTACTTTTATCGACAGTTTGTTGACTGCTTTCAGGTAAATCTACCGCCGCGTTTGATACTGGTGAGAGAAAAATCCCCGACTAACCATTTGTTGCCGCCATTTGTGTGCTAAACTAGTGCCCCCTAATTCAAACTGCCGTCATTCCTCCTCATGGCACTCCGGCATCGGTGTATCTTAAGACCATCTACCACCAGGAATTCGCCATTTCCAAGCTAAACGCCCCGTATGTGGTGGTCAATCAGCAAAATGAGAAGTGCATCAACTGGTGCTCTGACAGCTGCAGTCCAATCGTACTGGCAAATCTGGCCGATCAAGGCAAATACAAACTCAGGTACGGTGTTTTGTATTCGCTATCAGTCTTTTTTCTGTAACGATTACTACCTTTTACTCAGACTTAGCGAAATTGGAGACAGCCGGCTTTGTCAGCTGGATACAGTAGAATATGGTCGAAACAACCTCTACTCGCTCGTCATCGTCACCTTTATTTACTTTCTGACCATTCTCGCCTTGCAAATTGGCGGGCGATATCTCTACAAGCGATTCTGCTCTGAAAGAAGACCGGCGCCTGATGGCCTGGCGGCCATTGATGACAGCGTCAACGTGGCGCCTGGTAGCCCAGCTCCAGGGCAAATATTTCGCAACCTAAATGGAGGGGGAAGTCACGGACGATTCGGTTCAATTGATGCATTTAGAGGGTGCGTTCTGTTGAGATCTAAAAAGGGTTTCAAAACTAAACTTCTTTCTTGTTTAACATAGGCTTACCATTCTACTGATGATATTCGTCAACTACGGAGCCGGCGAGTATCACTGGCTCAAGCACGCCCCCTGGGACGGCCTCCATCTTGCCGATGTGGTCTTTCCGTTCTTCGTCTTCATCATGGGCGCTTCAATCGCCGTCGGCTTTAAGAGTCTCACACAGCGCAGTACCTTCTCCTTGAGGGCCACTTTCAGGCGAATCGTCGGCCGATCAGTGAAGCTTTTCCTCCTCGGCGTGGTCACCAACTCCATTGGATCTGGTATTTCCAGTAATTTAGTTGTAGAGGGTGCTTTTAACTTTGTTCCACTTTTCTTACTCTCTTTTATTTCTGTCTCAAATAGCCGATTTTTCCAATATTCGCATTCCTGGGGTGCTGCAAAGATTCGCGCTGTCCTACTTTGCCGTCGCTTCCGTTCACCTCCTCAGTCTGGTGGCACCAAAACGCTGCACCAACAATGCCTTCTTCCAAAAACTGTTTCGCTACTTTCCCCTCTTTCCCGAATACTCACTCGCCCTAGTCATGAGTGTGCTCTACGGGTACTTTACCTTCTTCTGGAAGTACGACGAAAACTGCCCGGTGGGCTATGTTGGTAAGGATGAATGAAGGTGGTGGTCTGCCTTGTTTGCAGCCTGCCTAACTTATTTTGATTTTCAATGATCAGGACCCGGGGGACTGTACGACAACATGTACTACCCTTACTGCACCGGTGGCGCTGCCCGCAAGATCGATGAGCTGCTCTTCACCCCCCAACACAGCTACAAGGGCTTCTTCGGCGCGGTCCTCTACGACCCAGGACGAAGGCTGAAGCTGTGGCACGACCCGGAAGGCCTTCTGGGGACCACCACCTCGGTAGTGCTCACGCTGATCGGCTTCCAGGTGGGCCACATACTGGTCTACAATCACGAGCCGTGGGCGCGCTTCCGCAAGTGGTTCATAACGCTGATCGTTCTGGGAGCGCTCTTCAAGTTCTCCACTCTCGCTCTGGCCATTCCCGTCAACAAGAACCTCTGGTCGTTCTCCTTCATCACCGTCACCGGGTGCATGGCCACGGCCATCTTCTCCCTCTTTCACCTGGTGATCGACATTCGCAACTACTACTGCAACTGGCCGGAGGGGTGGCCGCTGCACTACGCCGGCCAGAACAGCATCCTCCTGTACATGGGCCACGAGATCGCCCATGACATGTTGCCCTTCTCCTTCGTCGTCAGCGGGACACTGCTCTCCGCCGGTGGGCACATTGGCTTCCTCCTGCGCAACCTCATCGGCACCACCATCTGGCTGCTGATCAGCGTCTACCTCGCAAAGAAGCAAATCTTTATCACGCTGTGATGGGCATTTAGAAAGAGAGAGACAACTTTGTCTCTCAATTTTCTGACTGTTTTGCAATATGAGTTTTAGAAGTGGCAGAAAATATAATGAATTGATGATGATGATGACTGTGATGATGAATAAGATTACAGAGGGGCGTCTCGTGAAACAGTGTCCATGTTCACGTGGTTGTTGTTGTCGTCGTTTCAGGCTGGTCCTGCTCCAGAAACTCGTCCCACTTGGCCATGCGCTTCTCCACCTCCTCTTCTGTTTCCTGCACCTTGTACTTTGTCTTGCCGTCCCAGTGAGCGGCGTCCAGTCGGCGACCGGCGAAGAAGCGGCCATTCATCAGCTCTATGCACTTGTCGGCGTCTTCAAACTCATTGAAGGTGATGGCGGCAACGCCCTCTGGATGCAGATCGTATATCTCCACCTTTTTCACCGACCCGCACTTCTCTTCACACTCCTCGCGAAGGTCACTGCGATATTCGAGAATCATCTTCGGGTCGGTTTCGAACATCTTTGGGTCAAACATGTTTTTGATTATGATCACCTTCTCATTCTTTTCTCGCTGGCCTTTGAGCTTGTCAGGTCGCCAGTCAAAGAGCTTTTCCATGCGCTTCTTTTGCTTCTCTTTGTCTCTTTTGTTTGATTTTTTCTTTTTCGGTTTCTTAGTTGGATCAAATTCGCCTTTGAGAGAAAACTTGGCGCGTTCTACTTTAATGGTGTGATCACGGAAGACGTAGCCATCGAGGATGCTCAAAGCCAGGTCTACTGACTCAAGTTTTATATAACAGCATCGCCCGTCTCCTTTTGGCATGCCATATTGATCGCGATATAGCTTGATTTTAAGTTGGTTCCTGAAAAGGAAAAACTGTATCAAATACATTTCATTTTTTGAAAGTTCACTTACTTTTCATCCTTCATAATGAGACCGCACTTTTTCATCAACTCCACAAACTCCTCCTCAGTGATATCTCCTGGTAGGTTTGAGACATAGACATTTGTATTGTGCTCATCATCAACCTCAAACCATTGGGGCTCTTTTTCTGGTTGCTTTCGCTTTTGTGCCCCTTTTCCAGCAGCTTGATCTGCGGCCTCGCCAGCTTCTAGTTTGTCATCATTTTTAGTTTCATCTTCTTTATCTGCGCTGTCTTGTGGAGTTGATGAGCTGTTTTCACCTGTGCTTTCAGCTGCTGCTGCTGTCTCTTCATAGTTTCCATAAGATGCTTGATACTGTGCTATAAAATCGTCGTTGATCTTAGGAAACCAGGCTTTTCTAGTGTGATCCCATTCAAATTCAGTTCCGTCCTGATCACGGTAGACATGAGGATTTGCTGGTGTGGCGCTGTTTTTCTCATCATTCTCCTTCCTCTTCGCCTCTTCAAGTGCCTCTTGTTGAAGTTGATACTCAAAGTCTTCATCATCTTCCATCTTTTCACGCAATACTTTGACAATCAACGTTAGCAAATCGAGATTGTTTGAGAAAAAAACTTCTGTTGTAGCCCATTCGTAAAAAACGTAAAAAACAAACCACATGTTTTTGTTTTGTTTTGAATCTCGTGTTTGTGCTTCTGTAACTTTGATTCTTTTCCAAGATGGTTACCGGTCAGCAAGCAGTTTGGGAGAAATTGACCATCCTCTATGGCTCAGAAACTGGAAACTGTCAGGACCTGGCAAAAATTGTAGCCTGGACGGTTACGGCGAAGGTTCGCAAAGCATCGCAATCACTGGCGGTGCAGGTGATGCCTTGTGATGATTACCCCATTGAGCAGTTGCCTGAAGAACGCCTGGTTCTGTTCATCTGCTCAACGACGGGCGTAGGTGAAGAGCCACAAAACATGAAACGTTTCTGGCGGCTCCTTCTTCGACGAGATCTGCCCTCTGACTCACTGTCGCAGTTGTCATTTGCTGTCATTGGCCTCGGGGACTCTTCCTACCTGAAGTACAACTTTGTGGCGAAGAAGCTGCACAAGAGGCTACTGAACTTGGGAGCTAACAGCCTACTCGAGCTGGCACTCGGAGATGATCAACATGATCTGGGACCATACGTAAAGATTGACCCTTGGTTGCAGGAGTTTTATAGTCAATTTGTACTTCACTCGCCGGAGGGAAATGCTGAAGAAGACCATTTAATTGAGCCTAGTTTCAGCTTTGATTTTCTCGACGATGAACTAAACAAAAGTGCCTCCTCTAAGAACGAAGAAAGCCCTTCAAGTACTACTAAGTTTGACGAATTGACGCCCTATGAAGCGACCGTTGTGGCCAATGACCGAGTCACAGCCGAGCAGCACTTTCAGGACGTTCGACTGCTGGGCCTGGCCATTGAGGAGCCTTTTCGGTACAAGTTAGGCGACGTCTGCTCGGTGTACCCGGAGAACAGTGACCAGGATGTGGAGACTTTTCTCGCCATGTTCAAAGACGAACGACTGCTGGGCGGCGACTCTAGTCGGCGGCGGTTCCTGATGACGGTCCGCCAAGGATGCTCCTCCTGGATTGCCAAGTCCTCCTACTACTACCACCTGCTGCGCCACCGGAATCCCTGTTCAGTCTTTGAACTAGTCAAGCGGTACATGGACATCAACTCCATTCCAAAGCGGTCCTTCTTCCACCTCTTCCACCGCTTCAGCCAGAACGACCTGGAGAGAGATCTGTTGCGGCGCTTCGCCCTGGGCACCGACCTCGACGAGCTCTACGAGTACGTGAACCGACCGAAGCGAAGCATCCTCGAGGTGATGGCCGACTTTCCGCACACCACCCCTCATGTGCCCTTTCACTACCTGCTCGACCTCATTCCAGCCATCTGCGCGAGGCCGTACTCGGTGGCCAGCACTCCGGCCACCAGCGCTCATCAGGTGGACCTGCTGTACGCAGTGGTCAACTACCGGACGCGCCTTCGCAAGCCACGACTCGGCCTCTGCACCAACTGGCTCGCTTCACGGACCACCGGCGATCGAGTGCGAATCTTCCTGCGACCCAGCAACTTTGCCCTGCCTGCCGACCACGCCGATCGACCGCTGGTGATGGTCGGTGCCGGCACCGGTGTAGCGCCCTTTCGAGCCTTCATCCACCACCGTGCTCAGGAGGGCATTCCGGCGAACTGGCTCTTCTTTGGCTGTCGCTACCAGGACCAGGACTACTACCTCGCCGAAGAGTGGAAGCAGCTGGCCGAACGGACCCTGCTGACCGTCTTTGAGGCCTTCTCCCGTCAGAATCCGGATCAATCGAAGGTGTACGTGCAGAATCGCCTGGTGGAGCAGCGTGAGCTGGTCTTTCGCCTACTGATGCAGGAGAACGGCCTGCTCTGGGTGGCCGGAAAGTCACAGCAGTATCCGCAGCTAGTTCGTGAAGCCATCGCCGACATTCTGAAGCACCAAATGGATGGCGATGACAAGCAGGTGGACGACCTAATCAGTCGACTAGAGCTGAGGAAGCGAATTCAGTTTGAGTGTTGGTAGTGGTTTGGAAGTTCTAATAAACAAATATATTTTTGAAATCAAGATGACTCATTGTTTGCTCATTCTTTTGTCGAATTATCACTTGGCGCAGCACTGGCGATAAAACAATGAAAAGGAGGCGGAGCCTAATCTCAATGTTGTAGCAAATGCTATGCAATCTCTAAAAACGCATTGATTTTTTTTATTTAGAATTCCGAAAAAACCTGCAACGCTGAGCTTGTTTTCCTCAGAAACACAAAAACAAACATTGGTGTCGTTCCCCAGAAAACTCTTCCTCTGAAAAAGAACGTTCTGATCTCGTGCAACTATGGCTCGTACCAAGCAAAGTCCGACTAAAGTCGTGGATAGTTCTCCTGTGATCACCAGCCGAAACAACAAAGTTCTCTCGACCAAAGGAAAACTCTCAGCCAAAGGAAAACTCTCAACCAAAGAAAAACCTAAAGCCTGTGAGCCAAACACATCCGCAAAGAAACGTTATCGTCCAGTAGCGATTCGCGAGATTAAAAGATATCAAGTAAATACTTTCACATTCAATTAACTTCTTTTACTAACTCTAATATTTTATCAGAACTCCACGCACCTTCTCATTCCCAAACTTCCATTTCAACGACTGGTCAGAGAAGTTGCGCTTGAATACAAACCCGATGTGCGTTTTCAAGTTGCTTCCCTCGAAGTAAGAACCAGCTCTCGGTAAATATTGCAATCATTTTTAATGTTCTATATTTTGCAGGCTATTCACATGGCTGCGGAAGCATACCTCATTGGTTTACTTGAAGAAGCGAACTTGTAAGCGTTGTATCTTTAAAAAATGATTTTTTTGTAATCAACTAACTTTTTAGATGCGCAATTCACGCGAAAAGAGTCACAATATTTCCGCAAGACATGCAGCTGGCTCGTCGCATTCGAGGCGAAACAGCTAACATACCACACAACTTGGGTCGCGCTCGAAGTCGTCGTAGCTAAATATTTATTCCGGTAAATTATCTGATATCTCATCATTCAGCAAATCTTAGTCCCCTTTTCAATGCCTCAATTCACATTGCAATTCACATTACCCTTTTTGTTGTAACTATTTAAAGAAATTAAAATGTCCTTTAGAACCACTTTTTGATGACTGAAGTGCCGCCAGTGGGCGCGAGAGACCATCACCATGGAGTGCAAGAGTGCGCTGCTGACCAGAGAAGTGCGTACCGAACAACTGCACGTTTGTTTTGATGAACAGTGCTTTTGGTGGCATTGCATCATTTCACACGTTTCATTCTGTTGTGATATCAATTAGTATTATTTACCTTGATTGCTTAATTTAAAGAATGTTAATCATTGCAAGAATACTAACAAGAGCAGCTTAAAAAGAAGCTTGAAAAAGGGAGAACTATCATATTGTTGACAATATTTGTGGCCTAGGACTTTTCTCGAATTGTCTCTGCAAGCTAAGCTCCGAGTTCTCCAGAATGATGCACCGCTTCCCATCATTTGTACGATCATTCCAAAACTATCGCCCCTTCTTGACACGACTGACGAAGAGCTGTGCTGAAGTTGGGCCGAAAAGAAGAAACTTCTTTCACCAGTATGGCCCGCCACCCGGCAACACTACCTCAGGTCTGCCGCTTAAGAGTGGCTTCTTCTGGGCGACGACCGCTTCGGGAATGCTAATCCTCTTGAGCCAGTTTTACCATCAGCTAGGTGTACAGTTGAAGACGGCAGCGTGTAAGCGAATTGGCGACTCAAGTGGCAGTGGCACACGAAGTCCGCTTCGCTCAAACAGTCCAGCCGAGCTAGAGCTCTTTAAAGCCATTCGTATGAACGACCTGAAGAAGGTGAAGGATATCATCAACTCCAAAGAGGTTGACCTCAACACACGCCACTCTCTTGGCTGGACCTTTCTCCAGAGTGCCGCAGTTAGAGGTAAAGTATACTTACACTTACTGCTAAAAAAGGTATCAACTTTAAACTCGACTTTTCAAGGTGCTCATGAGATCGTTCAAGTACTGCTCGAAGCGGGCGCAGACCCTGATGCCATTGATGAGTTTTCAAATGCGGCTCAGATTTCATTTGAGAAGAAGCTAAACTATGTGGCTGTTTTCATGCTTAGAGAAGAGGAGTTTGCTGATTTTCTCTCCGGAAACGTTAGCTTTCTTGGCTCAACAGCACTACATTACGCCGCACTGGCCGATTCTCCGGAAACAATTCGAGTTCTGATGGCCCACCATGCTAATCCAAACCTTGAAAATGAATTCGGCCACAAGGCATTTGACTACATTAAAGACTCACAGGATCCAGCAATGGTGCAGCTCATTCCCGAGTTTACTAAATATGCAATGGAATATGAAGACTACATCAAGTAAGATTTTAAGTTTTTTAAGTTTCTAAAAAATAACCACTTTTCACCAAACTCAGACAACAGCAACTTGAATCTCGTCGCAAGTTTCCTCTGGAGCAGCGTATTCGTGAGGTGATCATCGGTCAAGAGGGTGCCATCACCACTGTAGCAGCTGCTATTCGCCGAAAGGAGAATGGATGGACTGATACCGAACACCCGCTGGTGTTCCTCTTCCTCGGATCATCTGGAATAGGAAAAACCGAGCTTGCCAAGCAGGTGGCTAACTACTTGCACGGCGACAAGCCATCGACCTTGTCAAAGTTGAAGGGCAGCAGCAAGCCAGAGGGCAATAAGTCCTTTATTCGAATTGACATGTCAGAGTATCAGGCAAAGCACGAAGGTATTTTCAGAGTTTGTTTTTTCTAAGTGTTTTATATTTACAATATTTTTGTGGAAAGTGTCCAAGTTCATTGGCAGTCCTCCCGGGTACGTGGGCCACGAAGAGGGCGGACAGCTGACCAAAGCTCTAACCGAAAATCCCAACGCTGTTGTTCTCTTTGATGAGATTGAGAAAGCCCACCCTGATGTGCTTACAATCATGTTGCAGCTTTTTGACGAGGTATTTTATTTGTGTTATTTTTTGGTATAAAAATCAACCCTTTTTTATCTCAGGGTCGACTCACTGATGGAAAGGGACGGACTATTGTGTGCAAAGACGCCATCTTCATAATGACGTCAAACCTGGCTAGTGATGAGATTGCCGACTACGGAATCAAGCTGAGAAGGGAAAGTGAAGAGCTGACAAAGGCGCACTACAGTGGAAAGATTATCAACGAACAGGAAACTGGTAAGTTCTGGCGGTGGGTGACTTTTAGTTGGGCTCAAGCTCTCAATTGTTTCTTTGTTTCAATAGAAAACCTAGACAAAGTGGTCGTTAGTCGGTACTTTAAAGACAACGTCATTAGGCCGATTTTGAAGCGACACTTTAAGCGAGATGAGTTTTTAGGACGCATCAATGAAATTGTAAGTGGTAACTTTGCTAGTTGCCTTGAACTTCTTTTAACTGCTCTCTTTGCTTCATCTAGGTCTACTTTCTGCCCTTCTCCCGTTCTGAGCTGCACAAGTTGGTCACCAGAGAGCTGGAGCTGTGGAAGGAGAGAGCCGCCATTCGGCATCGCATCAGCCTTTCCTGGGACCGAAATGTGATTGGCGTGCTCGCCAACGGCTACGATGTGCACTACGGAGCGCGGAGTATCAAGTACGAGGTGGACCGTAGGGTGGTCAACAAGCTGGCCTCAGCTCACGAGAATCGCCTGATGTTGCCCGGTGCCAAGGTGCACGTGGTCGTCTCCGAGGATGGCGAAGAGTTCACCTTTGCAAAGGTGGAGCCGACTCCTCTGCAGGAGGCTACTGAAACAGGTGCCTCCTCCTCCTCCTCCCTCCTCCTCCTCCTCCTCCTCCTCCTCTATTGCAAGTGATTCGGACTCGGGCGATCAAGACGAGGAAGAGGGGAATGGTGGTGGTGGTGACAAGGGCGCCGCGGTCAATAAGATTGACTGGAAACTGAAGCTGCTTATTGAAAATCCAAAGCCGGAGAAGGCTACAACCTCTAGTGGAGGATTTTTCAACAAAATGGGATTTGCCTAACTTCCAGGTCAGGTCTTCTTTGTTTGTTTGTCATTGTCTATCAACAACAAGAGCTTTTGTTGCAGTATAAATTGTTAGTAGTTTTTTAGTTTAGCGCCCAAAAAACAGACTCGTTTTTTTGGGTTTTCTTTTAATAAATCTGCAATCACACTTTATGGCTGCTGTTGCTGTTGTCGAGATTGTTCTCAATTTAGCGAAAAGGAGGCCCTCATCCTGTTTCTCAGCTTACCGGCAATAACTGTCACTGCATTTGATAATTACGGTGTGACTAAGGAAGAGAAACGGTGCGGTGGTATATTTCCAGTCGCGTGCTAAGTTTATGAGAGAGAACCTTCTCCTCAATTCGCGTGCCGGCCTATCAGTTTGCCTACTGACGGTGGGAGTTTTTTCCCTACAGCTTCTCAATCAGCAGCAGCAGTGAACCTCACTTTAGCAAAGCGTCTCTCTTTCTCTTACTCTCTGGTTTTTTGTAGCTTGTGCAATGTTTGTTTATTCCCAACTAAGCAGGAGTGTGTTTTGGTGATGATGGTTATAGGCTGCCATTGACGAAAATGATGCTCTCTCTCTCTCTCTCTGCTAATCTGTCAACCATCAGTGCTGATAAAGTGTGGCTAAAGTGTGTGAGTCCAGTTGCACCTCTCACTCACTGCTGGTTTCTTCTTTCACACTTCCAACCAACTTGTTTCTGCACTTTGAGTTGGTTTTTCAATGTCGCTTCTTTCTTGTCAATTTATGCTGACTAGTCGGTGACATTGGAGAGCTGCTGGCCAGTCAAAAAGTGCTCTGATTCTGTGAGTCTGATGATGCACATCAATGAATGATGCACATTGGCATTTTTGGTGATGATCATGTGTGTTTTCAACAAAAGCGCCTACCTTGCACTTTTTTGAGTTTCAAAGGCTTTCTTTTGATCTGCCTAGCCTACACAGCAGTATATCACAAGTAGACACTTCTGCTAACACTTGTCGCATGTACATATCAAAATCAATTCACAATCACTGAGCTTTGCTGACACTCAACAAAACCGCACATTGAACTTTGCACATTTTACCCCTGAACAGAATAGTTTGACCATGTTTGTTTTGTCAGAAAACAACAAGTATCAACACGTTTATTTTGTTGGCATGTTATTTTCTTTCAAAAACAGAACTAGACTTTTCTTCTTTTTTCTTGGGTGATTTTTACCGAAATCGATATTTCTTCTCATGTTTTTTTATAACGCCTCTCTGCTGACGGCAGCGATAGAGCGCGAACAACTGGTTCAGGCGAACCCAGATCTCAACACTTTTGTTCGGCCCACTTGCTCAATGACAGAGCCAGTTCAGAGCTATGCTGTGTTTGTAGTAGCTTTTGCCATCAGCTAATAATAATCAAAGGCTAAGTTTGTGTCGCACTACCGGTAGAGTGTGATGGTGTCGAAGATGTGTCGGACCACAACATACAAGTTCATCACCGAGATGCCCATCTACTCATTTTCTTCTCTCTCCTTGATCGTCCTTTTTCTTCCACACAGTACAAAGTGTGCCCGTGGTGGTAGTGAGGTTGTGCAATGCACACCATCAACACTGGTGCACACTTGGGCTTCACTTGCCTGCAATTCAGTAACTGACATTCGTGTTCCTTAATAATCTATTTATAATCATTCCTATCAGCACCTTTCAATGGCTTTGCCACTTCTCCATTTCCTATCAACCGGCACAACTTGATTTGACAACTGACAACCAAACATTGCACTGCACAGGCACGAGAAAACGTATGATTCACGAGTAGATGCACAAAGAGAAGATGCAGTAGTTGTGGCTGATGATGGTGATGCTACTCACTTATTATCAGTGGAAGCAGAGATGATAGATGATGGTTGACCAATGACTGAGAGGACAGTCTTCCTCCTCCTTTTCCTTCTCCTTTTCCACTACTACAGTGGCAAGTGGACATGGCTTGGGCTCGTGATCAGATCGACTGCCCATTGACTGCACATGCCGTTGTAAAATTGAGAAAGTCTAGAGACATTGCTCTGCAGGCATCACAGGCTGTGCAGTGCACTGATCACTATCAAATCATTGTAGGCAAGCAGGCAGGCGGTAGGACTCTGAACTTTGTTTGCTCTCTAAACCAGCAACAGCAGCAGCTGCAACTGTCATCCCCGCCCCCGAAACCTTCTCACTCTTTCTCTCAAAAAAAGTCTATAAAAGGGATCAATTTCTTTGGCCGTCTATCCATTGCTTGAAAGGTTCAATTTGCTTGTCACCTTTGTTGGCCACTGGAAAGTTTGACTACTGAAAAGTGTCCTAACTTTTTCCACTCTGACTGACAGTAGCTGTGTCTATTCACTTTGAACCCTTTTCAGGTGCCCCCACTCTCTGTACCAAAAACTTGTAAAATAAAGCTTTATCCTTTATTTTGGCGCAGATTATTTCCCTTTCTTCCCTTGCCCCTTTTGCTAACTTTATAGCTTTTGCGCTTTTGCAACAGGTTTTGCATTTCCTTTTCTGAGCAGACCAGATCAGCGGATCTGCTTTTACCCTCTCACTTTGCAGACGCTCTTTCAAAACTCGAGTGCCCTGGTCGAGTGTGTTCAAGTCGGAAGTTACATTTCTTTCTGCCTGCAGCTTCCAAAACTTGATAAATGGACGCCAAGCAGAGGATAGCCTCTTGCCTACCACCACCAGTGCCCTAAAGTGTGAACCATTCAGTGTTGTGTTGTTTCCCTCCCATTCTGCGATCTCATACTTACTTACTGTGAACGTGTGAACATTTAACCGTGTGAACACTTCCTCTGAAGAAACACTTCATTTTTCACCCACCCACCTTTCTCGGCACTGAAAGATGTCTCCGGCCGTCGTTGCAATTGCTCGAGCCTTCTCCAAAGATTCAGAAGCAGTGGCGGAAGTGGCAGCTGATGATGTGCCTGCCTCTGGCGTACAGGCAGCAGCAGCAGCAAGTCTGAAGCGACGAGTATCGAGTGAAGACATGTACAGCAAGGCATCAACTGCTGTACAGCAGTCGCAGCACTCTCTGCACCGTCAGCACAGCCACTACCACTACGATCCGTATCACCAGTATTGTCGAACTGGCAGTGACTACTACAAGTCCTATCACCTCTCCTACCAGGCCTACTGCCACGCTCCAAAGTCCAAGTTCGTCGACAACAGCAACTGCTCATCTTTCTCCTCTTCCTCCACCACCAACACAATTGACCCTCGCTTCTACGATCGCCTCGCCGCCCTCCGTCCGCCCAACAACTCAAAGCTCGCCAACGCTCGAATTCGAGCCGCTCGACTGCGCCGACGAATCGCCGACTTCCGCGACCGCACCTCAGCATGGATTCAACGCCTGGCGCTGCTCACCATCAGCGTCACCGTTCTCTCGTATATCTTCACGCAAAGCCTTCTGCCGAGTCGAGTTGCCTTCAATCCACTGTACCTTAGGTAGGCTTTCAAATAATGCTTTTGTTTAGTTTTGCCCGATTTAAACTTTGAATTCCATTTCTTTTTTTGCCACACAATGTAGACATGGACTTGCCTACAGCAAAACACTCGTTGGCTACTACCTGCGAGCGGAAAATGGCACCACAACTTTGGTGGGTGCACCAGCCGCCTTGGAGCTGGACGGCAAAACGGGTTATGCTTTTGAAAGTAAGTGTGATTTGAATTTTTATCTCATTTTGTGTTTTAATGTTCTAAACTTTTTTTCTCTAGACGTTATCGGAAGGGTTTCCCAGTCACCGTCCGAAGATCTGCCCTTCATCGCACGTAATGTCTTTATGAAGTTTTACGCCCTTGGCTTTCTCGTTCTCATCATCGCCATTTCCTACGTCTGTGAGCGACTGTTTGGCCGCAAACTGACCTCAGGCAAGATTCACCTGGTTGAAAATGATGAAGAGGAGGAGGACATCTCAGACGACGATGACCTACTGCTCGACGACATTGATGATGATGATGATGTTGATGTTGAGGAGAGTGAGATTGAGGTTGAGGATGACGAGGACAGCTACTACGGCCTGACTGATGACATGTACTGGGACTGCCAGCCAACCAGTATTAGAGTGCCACAGCTGCTGCCGCCGGCACTGAGCACCAAGCTCGCCCACCTAGGCCACCACTTTGCGCCACCCACTCAACTGCAGCAACTCACACTGACCGACCTGAAGATATCACTGCTGTACTGTCTGCCCCTTCGTCTCATCTCCCGCATCTGGGGATGGGCGAACGCCGTAGAGCTGCCAGTGGCCGTCCGTGCGCCCCTCTACACCTGGTACGCCACCACATTTGGCTGCAATCTGAAGGAAATGGAGGTGGAGGACTTGACGGCGTACCGCAATCTCAGCGAGTTCTTCCGTCGCTCGCTGAAGCCAGGCGTCCGACCGTTGGGCGAGGCGGCGGTGGTCAGTCCGGCAGACGGTCGTCTGGTGCAGCTGGAGACGCTCCAAGTGGCCACCGGTTATGTGGGCTCAGTGAAGGGCATTTACTACTCGGTGGAGCGCTTTCTCGGCTGCTCCGGTAGCGCAGACAGTGTTTCTCCCTTTCGGCCTCAGCTGAAGCCCGGCCACCGCCTGTACAGCGCCGTGGTGTACCTCTGCCCCGGTGACTACCACCGCTTCCACGCGCCCACCGACTGGACGGTGACCGCCCGTCGTCATTTTTCCGGGCGCCTCTTCAGCGTAAAGCCCTCCTTCGTCGCCAGTCTGCCTGATCTCTTCTCCATCAATGAGCGAGTGGTGTACGCCGGCCAGTGGAAGCACGGCTTCTTTTCCATGACCGCTGTCGGGGCGACCAACGTCGGCACGGTGGCCGTTTTCTGTGATCCGGTAAGGAGACTGACTGATTAACAGAACCTTTTCAACTAAACTTTATCTCATTTATTTTTATTTTCACCTTTTTTCAGGAGCTGCAAACAAACCGTCTTGCCTACAGTCTCCACTACAGCAGTGACAAGCACTTTAAGGCTGGTGGCGTTGCCTTTCGCAAAGGTGACCTTTTTGGGGAGTTCAATCTGGGCTCCACCATTGTTCTCCTCTATGAGGCCCCAGAGAAGATGCAGTTTTGTCAAGAGCTTCAGCAGCAAATCAAGTACGGAGAAAACCTTTGCTCTCTGCCAGCTTGAGTTTTTTTTGTTATCTCTCTCTTTCTCTTTCTATCTTCCTTTTACTTTCTGTGTTTATTTAGTATTTTCTCTTTATTACAATTTTTGAATAAAAAATATTTTATATTTAGTTAATCTTACTAAAAAATGTGCATCCTTTTTGATGTCTAATTGGTGTCATTCTTATCATTTGTGTTCTGCTCAGTTTCAACCATCAGCGGAATGAGCAGTAACTGTCCGATGAAAATGTGATCTTGCGAAAGGTGATTTAAACTCTGGCGAAGAAAAAATTAATTTTGTTTTTAGCTTTTTAATAAAATGAACAACCTTAATTTCAGCCGGTGTCGTCTTGTATCTGGCAGCAATGCTTCTCAGCGTCTCCTCGTTGCTCTTCACCTTGTAGATTTCATTGCAACCTTTGAAGAGCATCAAATTTGGCTTTTGATCCGGTTCGTCAGTGTAGAAGGTAAACTTTTCCAACTTCTCCTTCTCCTCACTGAGTTTGGCAAAGTTCTTTAACTTTGACATAATTGTGCTGTCACTCTTGGTCGGACTTGCCGGCGGCTGGTCACTGGCACTGTTTGCCCTGTTCATTGACTTTAGCTCCAACTCCAGCAAATCACTGCCAGTGGGAATAGGGGTCTCCTCCATCGAGCTGTCCTTGCTGCCCTTATTTCCTCCCCATCTCCACCACATGTTGGTGCTTTTGATAGAGAGCACGCGAAGCAGCTCAAAAGCGACGTTTTCGCTGTTTTTGGGCGAGGTTTGTTTACCTGCTGAGCTTTTGTTCGCTTGTTGAACTCCGCCCAGTTCAATGGCTGAAGGAGAAGAGGGAGAAGAAGAGGAGGTGGACGAAGATGTAGAAGAAAACAAGGAAGCAGGCGAACTGGAGGGGTATATTTCATTGTCATCAAAGTACTCTAGCTGATCGAGGTCATCAGTGTCGTCGAGAATGGACGCAAGCAACTCTTTCTGCTTTGATCTTTCGCTTTTTTTCAAGTCACCGAGGCGTTTACTGACTTTCACTGGTGCAACGCACTTCGATTTTGAAGTTTCAGTGATTGAACCATCCTCACCGTCACCATCTTCGTCCTCACCATCTTCCACAATATCGCCGCCTTCATGTTCACGCAAACAGCAGGTGTTGTTCTTCAGATGTTCCGGAGAGACGACATACTCCTGTTCACTTACCGTGTCATTCTGCGACAGACAGCGTTTTCGAATTTGCTTTTCACTTCTCTTCACCTTCAGCACTTTGCCACCTCGTTCTAAGCTGTTCTTCTGTTCATCCTGCAGCAGAACACTGTTCAGGCTCTCTTCACTGCCTGACTTTAGTCTGGAGTGTTGGAAGGCTCGCGAGGAAGAGGAGGAAACTGAGGACATACCGGCGGCTGCAGCGGCGGCAATGTTGCGCGCACTGCCGCTCCAAATGTTTGCCATGAAGAAGCTGGACGCCGTCTTGCTGCCACCTCCATTAGGGCCAGTGGAGATCATCACCAAAGACGATAGACAACAGAGTTTCTGTTTAAAAGCAAAGTGACAACTGGTGCAACTGCTGATAGTGTTTGTATAATCGAATAACACAATGACTGAGAGAGGAGGCCACCAGGCAAACAAAACACAAGGCTGGGTCGGCCGATTATGCAGTTGTTGAGGAGAGAATGAGAATATAATGTTGCAGCATTACTACTACTAGATTGCCAATAGATGACAAGTCGATCTTGCTCTGCTGTCTGTCTGGCCGTGAATTTGCTCATAATGAATTGCTCTCTCCCTGTCTCAATGATCTCTTCTGCATGCATGTTTGCAACTCTCTTTCCACTTTCTGCTGAGTTCACTTTTGCTAATTAGTCACAGTGCATAATATAAAGTAGTAATAAGCCACCACTACCTTTTGCTGAGTAAAGTAAAAAAACGAAATGAATCTTTGAAAAACAAAAATTTGAAAATTGAAAACTTTTTCAACGATCGAAAGTGGCACTCCATATTGGTAGTTGTACTCTTTTTCATTAGAAAAGAAGATACAAACCGCATATGACCGAATAGTATGTCAAAATGTAATTTTCGAAGCGGCTACTGTTGCTCAATGATTTGCCTGTCTCTTTTTCTTTATCTTTATAGCCAAGTTTTCTCCGTAGTGAGATGACAGGCACTTTGAGGCGTCTAACAATGGTGATTACTTGTCATGACCAAGTTACCTGGAAAATGAAATAATAAACCACTGGTGATAGGCGCTTGTTTGAGTAGCAGCCTAATGGCTTGTAGTTAATGGTGGCGACAGTCACCTATCAATCAATATTTACTGGCTACACAAAACTAAACAAGCGGAAATCAATAAATGTTTTAAATAAGCAGTTCTCATCGGTACTGATTCAGGAATGACCACACAAATCATTTCATAATCAGCTAAATTTTCTACAGTTTTCTTCTTCTCAATACAACTAAGCCACACACTCATGATTACTTTAAAAAATAAGAGAAAACAAAAGAAAGAGGCAGTCTCCAAATGACTCTATCGATCACTGCACAGCTGTACAGCTGTACTGTAGATCCTCTGCCGTCCTCTGGTAACTGCTTATCCTCCTTTCCACTTCTATTTTTTCCAGCTTTGTGACACAGTCATTCTCTGACATTGGAAGGCGTTAGCTTGCTGTACATGTGGCTCATTCTTTGGTTGTTGCGTTTAGCTTACTTGACTTTTTTTGTCGATGCATCATCGCCAGGACAACCGGTGGTGGTGGTGGCGCATAATCGGCCTCTTCAAAATCAGTCTTTCTCTTTCTTTTAGGCAGTGTGTGCAGATGCAAATGGGTGCTCAGTCTGCGGGGTGTGCAATTGGTGTGCATCGTAATGCTGCAAAAATGTGCGACCATAACTCTTCTCAGTGCCAGCAGTTGTCCTTCCCAAGACCTGCCAACAAACTGCGCACTAGAGGCACTGGTGGCAGTAATAATTGCAAACCCATTTCTCGCCTAATTTCTCAAGTTATGGTCATTAGTGGCTAACCAGTCTTCTACTTAACATTACCGTTCTTTGTGAGTAGTCATAAAAAGTTGTTATTTCAGCTATGACAGTTTTCTCCACTTGCAGGTTTCCACTTGTTTGAATGGCTAACTAGACTCTTCCGTGTAGCGCTTTTTCACCTTGACAATTCGTTCATGGAGCTGTGGGTCATACTGGTGATCATCATTGGCGCAGCCATTGTCGCCTCGATCATTCTCGGCCTACTGTGCTGCATTTTTGAGTGTATGGTTTGTGAATGCATTCGCTGCATCATCTGTCCGCCATGTATCTGCCCTGATGGAGGCTGTCGTTGTGGCTGCTGCTGTGTGTGACACCTTCCTTTCGGGTTTGACGCTGCCAGAAAGGAAGGTGAACACAAAATACGAGTGTCAGAAGAAAAAACAGTTTGCTTTCTTAATAACATGGGGATAAGGTCTTTAAAAACCATGCTGGTGATCTCTCTTTTCCTCTTTACAAAACCTTAACGATCATAAGTTCTAAAAAGAAACAACACTAAGCTAAATAGCGATCATCCCCCTTAATTGAAGCTTGGCAAATATTGCCGCCGTTTCTTATCAGCAACTTTCTTATCTATGCTACTTTAGTAGCGGAGTTTTTTTCCCACAAAACGCGATGAAGGTTCACATGAATCCCTTGTCACAATGTTAAAGTTCAAATAAAAAATTTTATTTTGTTGTACTTTGGACTAACTGCGGTTGTTTTGCAAAAATTAAATATTGATCCATGTTGCAGTTTGTTTACTAAATATTTGAAGAATAGTCTACCAAATAATCAACACCATAATCTCTAGACTATCTCAAAGTTGAGGTCAAATAACTTGATACATTGATTACTGATATCTATTCAAATGGGAGTTGCCAGTGGCAACTTGCCACAAACAAATACTAATACGACAAACCTCACTACGCAAGTTCAAGGATAATAATAATAACGGCAAAAGTATGATTAGTTTTGTACTTTCTCATCTAAAACCCAACGAATAGAGTAGTCAGTGATTGGTGACAGGTCATACCTTGGAAATAAGTGATATCGTCTTTCATTTGAGCAGAAGTATTTAGTGAAATCGAAACCATTTTTACTTCACTAACTACTTTCGATATCACCAGTAGTGACATTAGGCTCCGTTTTCATATATGAACATTGTTTCAACTAGTGTGATCGGTACAATCAATCTCACCGGGACAGCTCCTCTCAAGTGGCCCCACTGTATGACTGTGGCTGAGCATATCCAGTCATCTTCTTCTGGTGCCTCCTCCACATTTAACTTTATCTCGCAATTGGTTCAATTGAAGGGCAGAGTGTAACAGCAGCAGCTCAAATCCAGTGGAGACATCTCGCCAAGAAGTCAATCGATTTGCCGGATCAAAGTGTAAGTAAGTGATTACGCACATGTGTCTGCAGCCAGACTGCCTTTATATGAGTGTGTGTGTGTGTCAAGTGTGCCGCTGTGTGCACGTTGATTTTTAAATCGCATCATTTGTGGCAACCGATAGATGCCAACTTCTTAATAGATGCATGACTAGGATGATGCTGATAGTGTCCGCCAAGGCAAACCGACTGTACAACGCCGAGGATAAGTGTGACACAAGCGTGGAGTTTGGCTAATTGGGTGACCATCAATTTTTTTGATCAACTGCTCGGCAGACCTGCTGACTGACTGACACCAATTAAGGCGGCTGAGCTTTGTCGATTTGTGTGATATTTGGACAGCAGGCTAAGGTGCTAATTGGAACGAGAAGACAACCAGATGCTAACCAGGTAAGCTGTTGCTGTTTGCATTATTTAATTAGCAGAAGTTAGTTGAGCGCATACTTTATTGCAATTAAATAAAAGCGGTAGTTCAGAAAGTTGCTCTGCTCACCAAGTATCTTTTTGACGCTTTATTACTTGCATCAAGTGCTTGAAAAATTTGTAAGTGTTAACCAGTAATTAGTACAAATTGGTCTTCACTGTCTCATCAGTGCGATCGTTTGAGCGATCGTCTCACCGCAATGAACTGCAATGTGCACCGTTTATAAATATTGATCTAAAGTACCTACAGTAGATGTCTGCGGGAGATAATCTAAAAATATGTTACCAATTTTGCAGGTGACAAAATTGTCACTTCTCATCCTTCTGCTCACACCGCATCACTTGACTGTCTTTACTTACAACGCCGACGTCTTCACTGCATAATTTCGTTCTCTCCTTTCTATCGCCCATTTCATCTCTTCACGCATCAGCACAGAACTGACAGCAGCAATTCATCATTCGGCACAACAACTTCTTGTTATTCTCATATTCTATTTTCTTCTTCATCTTCATCGTCTTTTTCATCATCATCTAATAATAGTACCAGTTTTTTCTCAACAATAAAGAAGCAAAAATGGCATCAAACACTTCATATCAACTAAAGTATACCTCGGCGGAGCACCGAGACTCCGACCAGGACTCCTTCAGCAGCACCAGCTCACTGGACAGTCTTCAAGAGAAGATGAACTACGATGCGAGAGTGAGCAATGCCGAGACGGCTGATGGCGGTGGTCCCGTTCATTTGAGGTCCTCTTCAGCCAGCTACCGTTCCAATGCTTTCGTCTACCTGGCTGTTCTCTGCGCACACATGAGCTCCATCTCAATGGGCTGCACCTTTGGGTGGTCCGCTCCGGCGCTCGAAAACATGCACGAGTGGAAGGATTCCCCCTTTAAACCTAAAGAGGGGGAAGACAACTGGATTGCCTCTGTCCTCACCATTGGAGCCCTCATTGGCGCCATGTTTGTGGGTGAGTGTTGTTACCCGGGTCACTTTTTGCTATCAAAACTAATGTAAACTCTTGAAGGCATTTGCATGGATTTTCTAGGACGTAAGAAAACTCTAATCGGCCTTGGCATTCCCTATGCTATTGGCTGGCTGTTAATGGGTCTCACAAACTCGTTTTGGCCTATTCTCATTGGCAGAGCACTGACTGGCATTGCCATAGGCATCACTACCGCAGTGCTGCCCACTTATATTGCCGAAATTTCAACGCCCAACATTCGAGGCATGCTGGGAATGTCCTTCAATGTAAGAAACACTTTAGTTTAATCTTTTATTAGCCAATTTACACTTTTTTCTGACAACAGTTTTTTGTCGTCTTTGGCATGGTTTACGTAGGTACTATGAATCAATGTTTACCAGACAATGTTTGTTTGTCGTTCACCAATTTCACAATCTCTAAAAAGTCAACTTACCCAACTAAATAGACTTTGTGTACATGTTCGACGTTACCTGGAACAAACTGTCGCTCTGGTGTCTGCTGCCAGCTGGTCTGCTCTCCATCACAATGATCTTCATGCCTGAATCCCCAACGTGGTGCGTGAACAAGATTCGCGACACTTCAGAGGGAATTGAACAGGCAATGTCTTCTCTAAAACGACTCCGTACTGCCGATTCAGACGTGAAAGCAGAGCTTAATGAGCTGATTGAAGGCGCTAACCGACTTGCCACTTCTAAAAACAGGTAACAAAAGTTTGTTTTTGTTTACAATGTATAATCTCTTTTTTGTCTCAACTTTAGCAAACTACGACTTTCACCTAAAACACTAACTCGGCGTGATGTGTACAAGCCTCTGCTTATCGGAATGATGTTGCTCTTTTTCCAGCAGTTCTGCGGCATTAACGCCGTCCAGTTTTACCTCAATGAGATCTTTAAAAAGTCTAGCACAACTCTATCTCCGAAAGTGAGCACACTAATTGCCAACATTTTTATGTGTTTGGCTACAGTGCTCGGTGGTGCGGTCATTGATCGAGCAGGAAGACGGCTAATCTATGCTGTTTCAGGTAGGTTTAGAAGATTCTATGATACTATTTCAAAATCTAATTGCATTTATTCTTTCAGCTTTTGGGCTGATGTCAAGTATCGCCGCATTGGGCGTCTTTCAGTTTATACATCGAAATGACAGCAGTGAAGTGGCAAATGCAACAATTTCTGCGCTAACCACCACTGTAGCGCCATCGACTGACTCTTTCAGTGCTGCTTCAATTCTTCCCATTGTTTTGATCACTATTTTTGTCTCGTGTAAGGTCTCATGTAATGTTGACTACCTTCAAACCGTTCTAATCTTGTTTCCATTTTATAGCTTTTTCAATCGGATGCGGACCACTTTCATGGGTCATCATCACAGGTGAGATTTTTGCTGTTTTGTCAATGTTTTTAACTAATTTGTACTTTTTAATTCAGAAATCACACCACCGCAAACGATTGGCCTGATCAGCTCAACGTCTTCAGCGTTTGCATGGATTTTTACTTTTCTCGTAGTCAATTACACCGGAAGCGTGAGAGAACTGATCTTCGACTATGGCACCTACTGGTTTTTTGCCAGCATGAGTCTGTGCAGTGCCATTTTCATCTACTTCCTGCCTGAAACGAAGGGCAAGACAATGGAGCAAATGGTGAAGCTATTTAAATACGACGACTAATACTTGACTTGGCTGATATCAGAACCATTATCTAACGATTGCATAACTGTTACCTTACTTAAATGAGAATAATGATCAACAATTGAATCAATTGATTCTTATTGTTAAATTCAAAAGGCTGTGCAAGGAAATCTATTTTTAACTTCAGTAAAATAGAATATCAAATTGACAGTGATAAAAGCTGATAAATGATGAATGTCCATTGAAAAAAGTCTATTTTCTGTTATTGTTATTGCCGTTGTTGTAGGTGACGTATCATTGAAAGAGTGACCATCGAGTAGTACAGCAGCATTGATATCACCACTAAGTGTTGCACTACCAGGCACTTGCCATTTCTGCCTTCCACTGAGCCTTCGAGCACGTAGTAGCTTTCCATTTCAACGGCAATTCTCTCCCCGATGGTCATGCCTCACTGAAGGCACAACACCTGCAGCTCTCCGATCACTGTCAGGTAGATGTGATGTAACTGACAGTGCACTACAACTTTGCCATATATACCCACAGCAAATCGACCACATCTGCAGAGGTGCAGTACTGAAAGAGAACGTTTGAAATGACGGCAAAACTACTTTTTCAAATTGCTCTCCAACTATTTTTGCTACTAAATCTGCTCTGTTTGCAATTAGTCACCGCTCAGTCCTATGAGTGCTTTCAGTTTCCCGAACAGAAGCCATCAGGTAGCATCAACTTGTACTCGGATGTTTTTAACACAAAAACCACCTACTTGAATGCATGGCAATTTCTTCAAGAGCGCGCCAACATCACCGTTGGCGTCGAAGGCACTTGTAAGCCAATTTACCTTTTCTACATCGGTAGACACTCCATCCGCTATCCAATGAAGAAGGAAGTGGTCAAGTTTACCGAAGTTCTGCCTGGTGTTCGACAGGAATTGCTGAGAGGTGGCCGTCTAAGCAGAAATGTGCAAGCTGACTTGCAACGCTGGCGGCTCTTTATCAGCCCTTCAGAGAGCGCCCGTGTGACACTGTCCGGACAGTTGGACACCGCTCTCCAGGCTCGTCACTTCTACCAGCACTTTCCCAACCTGCTGAACATTGAAAAGTCAAACATCGAAGTCGGTGTCACTTCGAAGATTCGCAGCAAAGAAACGGCGCAAGCTTTTATTCGGGCCATCAGTGAGCTGCAGATGCGAGAGAAGCTACCGTTCGAAGAGGCAAATGAAGCTGTCGAAAGTAAGTGATTTTACAAATGTTTTTAAAAAATAATATTTAAAGTTTACTTTTTTTATAGAACTAGTCAAAGAAAAGTTTGCCATGCCGACAAAGGACAACACGATAATGTCTCATGAGCGATGCAAAAAGCACCGAACACCGGAACGCAAGGCCAGAGAGCGAAAGGAGTACACTGAGCTGTCGCAGAGTGCGCCTATTCAGATCATGGTCAGACAGTGGTACCAAAGGAATGGTCTTCAGTTTCCACCCTCTCAAAGTGGCAAAAAGTCGGCCAACAGCACCGCCTTTGACACAATGACCACAGTGTACCAGGCCTGCGCCAATGAGATGGCCGTTCTGCAGCACTCTCCCTGGTGCGCCCTCTTCACCACCAACGAACTGAAGGCACTCAGCTACATGAGTGACACCTACGAGTACCGAAGCTCGACAAACGCAGACAATGGCATTGCCTGCACCATTATGAAGGACCTGACCGCCCAGTTGGACGCTGCAACCGCCCGTCTGAAGGGAGGAAGAGGACCGGTGACGCCAGGGTCGACGCTGTACTTCAGCCACAAGGGCATGATCAGTCGACTGGTGCAACACCTGGGCCTCTTCAGTCGGGCGCCCAGCCACCACCTGGACCCGAGCAACCCAGGACGGCTTTGTGTGGCCGGCGATCGACAGTTTCGTTCCTCCACTGTCTTGCCCTTTGGCGCCAACTTTGCCGCAGTGCTGCACCAATGCGGTGGTGACAAGAGCGGTCAGCTGAAGCTGTTGACGCTGTACAATGAGATGCCGGTGAAGATTGCCGGATGCAGCAGCTCTTTTTGTGATCTTAACGAGTTTATGCAGTTCTACGGCAGTGCAACCTGCCCAGTGGACGTCATTTGTCCTCTTAAGAAATGAGCGACTAATTATTTTAAATTATCAAATGAGTAATAAACTTTTATTTTACTGTTTTAAAACTGCAAAAGCACGTCAATCAACGAATGTTTAGATTTGTGCAGTGAAGCAGTGAGCAAAAGTGACTTTCACTAAATGTGTCCAGTGTGTTTGCTTGGAGCTGATGAAATTTAATGGATTTAGGATGTTTATGCATTGCTGTTTTCGAAAGCTGCAAAATGTGAGCGAGGTAATCTGATACATTGGGTGGCTCGGTGTTTGTTTCTCTTGTAATAATTTTTAAAAAAGAGGACAAATGGGCAGACAAAAACAGAGAAAGCGTTTGTAGAGGTTGTGGCCCCTGCCACTCAAACAAACAATCAAACAACTGATTCTTATTGTTGAATTTAAAAAGCTGTGCAAGTAATTCTATTTTTAACATCAGTATGGAATATCAAATTGACAGTAATAAAAGCTGGTGAATGTTTATTGAAAAACGACTATTTTCTGTTATCGTTACTGCCGTTGTTGTAGGTGACAAATCATTAAAAGTGTGACCATCGAGTGCAGCAGTATTGGTATCACCACAAAGTGTTGAATTACCAGGCACTTGCCATTTTTGCCTTTGAAATGATGGCAAAACTGTTTTTTCAGGTTGCTCTACAACTCTTTCTGCTGCTAAATCTGCTCATCATAAAATCAGTCAACGCACAATCCTATGAGTGTTTTCAATTTCCCGAAGAAAAGCCATCAGGTGGCATCAACTTGTACTCGGATGTCTTCAATACAAAAACCACCTACCTGAATGCAAGACATCTTCTTCGAGAGCGCGCTAACCTCACCGTCGGCGTTGATGGCTTCTGTAAGCCAATCTACCTTTTCTACCTCGGTAGACACTCCATTCGCTATCCAATGAGCAGAGAGGTCGTCAAGTTTACCAAAGTTCTGCCTGGCCTTAGACGAGAACTGTTGCAAGGCGGCCGCCTTAACAGAATCGTGCAAGCTGACTTGCAGCGCTGGCAGCTTTTTATCAGTTCGTCTGAGGGCGCACATGTTACGTTGTCCGGACAGTTGGACACATCTCTCCAGGCTCGTCACTTTTACCAGAATTTCCCCAGCCTGCTGAACATTGAAAATTCAAACATCGAAGTAGGTGTCACCTCAAAGATTCGCACTAAAGAAACGGCGCAAGCGTTCGTTCGGGCTATCAGTGAACTGCAGCTTCGAGAAAAACTACCGTTTGAGGAGGCAAATGAAGCTGTCGAAAGTAACTAGTTTTGCAACTGTTTTAAAAAGCTGTTTCACTGTTGATTTAAATGTTTCTCCCTTCTAGGACTAGTCAACGAGAAATTTGCCATGCCGACAAAGGACGACACAATAATGTCATGCGAGCGATGCAAAAAATACATAACACCGGAACGCAAAGCCAATGAAAGAAAGGAGTACACTGAGCTGTCGCAGAGTGCCCCCATTAAAACCATGGTCAAACAGTGGTACCAAAGGAATGGCCTCCGTTTTCTACCTCATCAGAGTGAAAAAAATTCAGACAATAGCACCTTCGACACAATGGCTACGGTGTACCTGGCCTGCGCCTATGAGATGGCCATTCTGCAGCACTCTCCCTGGTGTGCCCTCTTTACCACCAACGAACTGAAGGTTCTTAGCTACATGGGTGACACAATCGAGTACCGAAGTTTAACGTACCCAGACGCTGACATTGCCTGCACCATCATGAAGGACCTCACTACCAAGCTAAACGCTATAAATGCCCGCCTGAAAAGAGGAAGAAAACTGGTGCCAGGGTCAACGCTGTATTTCAGTCACAAGGAAATGGTCAATCGACTAGTGCAGTATCTGAACCTCTTCAATCGGGCGCCAAGCCACTACCTAGATCCGAGCAACCCGGGACAATTTTGCGTAACCGGTAACCGAGAGTTTCGCTCCTCGATGCTCTTGCCCTTTGGTGCCAACTTTGCCGCAGTGCTGCATCAGTGCGATGCTAAGGGCCGCCAGCTGAAGCTGTTGACGTTGTACAATGAGATGCCGGTGAAGATTGCCGGGTGCAGCAGCGCTTTTTGTGATCTAAAGGAGTATATGCAGTACTACAGCAGTGCGACCTGTCCGGTGGACGAAATTTGTCCTCGTTAGAAAAGAGAACGACAATAGACATAATTTTAAAGTTATCAAATGAGAAATAAACTTTTATTTTACTTTAGTAAAACTTAAAAAAACACGTCAATCTACGAATGTTTACAGCGATCGGCGATGCACTTTTTGTTCCACAGATTTTTGCTACAATCCATATCCGTGCGGCAAATTTTGTGGTCAGAAGGAATGCAAATGGAGTTGTTGCATTCATAGTAGATTCCGCGAGAAATGCAATCTAAGTTTCGGGTGCACTCGACTGATGAGATGCAGGCGCCATTGAAACAACGATAGGTGGGCAAACATTGAGCACTGTTGTAGCACTGCTGCTGATACTGACAGCTGACCAGTGCTGAGCAAAGGAC
Source organism: Tyrophagus putrescentiae (assembly GCA_024499935.1). Classification (NCBI taxonomy): domain Eukaryota; kingdom Metazoa; phylum Arthropoda; class Arachnida; order Sarcoptiformes; family Acaridae; genus Tyrophagus; species Tyrophagus putrescentiae. Next base: position 4,144,963 of record JAMZRA010000001.1, on the reverse strand, counting down.
CACAAGAATTATGGTGGAAGAGTGTGAAGAATGCATTTTGAACAAGTCTGGATAACAAGAAAAAGTACAAATTCTTGACTGTCTGCAAGGCGGCATCATAGCTTTTATACGAAAGGTGATTGGTAATTAATTTTCAAAGTCATAGTCACCATGACTGACAACTGTGTGGTTACTAATCATAAATTTAACTTACTGCAATGTAGACACAAAAATACTTTCTTCATCACGAAACATATTTCAAATGATTACTAATAGAAAATGCAACGTTTGAAACGTTGAAATTGTGTGTAAAAACGTCATACTAATTACTAACAAAAGAAAAAGTTTATATTTTGCGGCAAAACACATCACCCAATGACTAACACTGGTTTACAAAGTACCACTAATGACCAAGAAATCAAGTGACGCCACTTTCTCCGCCCACCGGTTTTATCCTGTAGACAGTATTGTCGAGTGCGGTGTGAGAGATCAGACTGTTCCGCGTAAGCATCACAGGCAGTAGCCGCAAAGTAGTGTTGATACTGCAGAGATAAGATCGACAGTTATTATTAGCAGACAAGCAACAAGTAGCCAGAAAGCCTAAATTACTGTTTCTCTAATTTTAAACTTAGCACATGGACACAGCTCTCCTGGATGATGAGGTGATAATGTGCTGGAAAGACTCCGACAACAACAGATGGCAGAGGGGCAGAAAACGGTGCGATGGTCATGAGCTTATGCTCTTACTTGACAGTGCTTCTCAACTGAAAAACTGTGAAAAAGGTTTTTTAAAAAGTAGTGCAAACTACAAATACTAAGATGATTCATTCTAGCCATTCGAGCACCAAAGTTTACTGTAGGTTAACTATGTGTGGCATTTCAAATATCATTGTTGTACAAAAAACAAGGCAACCGGCAGAAGGCGGTGGAGGTGTTGATGGCAATTACCAGAGATGCAGCTGCCTCAGCATCACTCCTGCCTCTTATCAGGCATCGTCTTTGAGACGGCTCAGGCACTGTGCGTACGTAGAGCAGGTAGCTGCAGGTAGTAAAAAACAGGAACACCGACAGACAGATCTAACAAAAATCTGCACTACACTGCACCAGTTGTCATAAAACAGAGTAAAGTCAAAGTGCTCAATGATTGCTTAGTAAGTAAAGAGAGCAGGTAAGTGAGCAAGTAAAATCACCCACCGACAGTCACACACAGAGATTGGAGCATTGGCAAATCTTTGCGTGAGGGCAACACTGACATAGACACAGACAAATGGCAAGTGAGATCGGCTGAAAACACTGCTGAAAACAGAAAATCATGTCTGTCAGGTCACTACTTTCTCATCTTCAAGTCGAATTGACGCTGAAAACTAAAACTTTATAAAGTGCACAACTATCACCACAACATCTCAACCGAACCATGAACAACCTCAGTGAAATGAGCAGTATTAGATGACCCAAAGTGATCTACACACAACTCATCATTTATCAACTTATCCGGAATCAACAAAAAGAATCAACTAAAAATGCCCAACACCGAGAACTTGTCCCGCATGTCGAACACTGCGGAGATTCTGACGAAGCAGTTTCGTGAGGCAATGCGCCAGTCGCACATGCACGACCTCGAGGGCGCCGACAGTGGCTGGCAGTGGAAACGGTTCAAAGAGGAGGCGCTCAACTTCTTCGTCGCCGAGCACCATCACCACCACTCTCCTGAAAATCACCATCACCACCGAGACTCAACCAAGAGCGAGGCCGACTCAGCATCATCGTATGTCAGTGCCGGTAACCACGGAGGCGGTGTGAATGAGCTTTTTCCGAAGTACCGAATGCGTTTGCAGAACAACTTCTTCGTCTCACTGCTCATACTGAACATTCTTTTCAACGGCATCGTTATTGTGGTGGCCCTCCTGGAGAAGGTAAGCTGCAAAGTTGTTGCAAACAGTTCTCATTTACTCTCTACAAAAAAATTGCTCCGTCCGTAGGCCGACTCAAAGCAGCAAGGCATCCTCTTCCTGAACGGCACCTCACTCATCATCTTCTCCATGTTCCTCGTCATCAGCTACATCGACGAACACCTGCTGCGGCCTCGCTTCAGTCGGACTCTCGCCTCCGTCACCGTCCTCATGACGATGATCTTCGTGGAGTACGGCAATGAGCTGCTGCAGCTGCAGCTCGATTACGCCCCTACCTCGCACAACGCATCCGCCCCATCATCTACATGATCATCGCGACGCACATTCTCCTGCCCTTTCCCTCACTCAAGGCAGCCGTCATCTCCACGGCGGTAGTCACCCTCCTCGAGGTTGTCATCTCCTTTCGACAGCGCTACAACGCCGCCCCTGAGGGCCACCTGTCGGCGCTGATCAAGCTGACCATCTCCGACATCATCTTCTACCTCTACGCGGCCCTCTTCGGCATGTACATGAGTCGCCTGTTGGAGATCATCATTAAGCGGGCCTTCGAGAATCACCACAAGTACATCAAGAGCAAGTTCAACTTTTACCAGGAGCAGGAGCAGCAGGAGCGACTGCTCAACTCCTGCTTTCCGCGCCACCTCATAGAAGACGTGCGCAAGGACCTGAAGGACAGCATTCGCGACGAGGAGAACGTCCAGAATGGGAAAATCATCCAGAGTCCTTTCAAGAAGCTGTACGTGAAGAAGTACGACAACGTCTCCATACTGTACGCGGACATTGTCAACTCGATGCTGCTCACCTCTAAGCTGAGCGCCAATGAGCTGGTAGAGACGCTGAACGATATGTTCGGCAGCTTCGACGAATGCGCAGACAAGAACAACTGCCTGCGTATAAAGCTTCTTGGCGACTGCTACTACTGCGTCAGTGGACTGCCCAAGTATGACAGCCAGCACGCTCTCAACTGCATTCGCATGGGCCTCGACATGATTGACATTATCAAGTGAGTAGAAGGTCAACTATTAGGGTTCATCATCGTTCATTGTTCTTCTTCTCCCTCTCTACAGTGAAGTCCGCAAGGTGAAGACATCAACATCAACATGCGCATCGGCATCCACTCAGGCATGGTCCTCTCGGGTATTATCGGCGTGCACAAGTGGCAATTCGACATTTGGTCACAAGACAGCATTCTCGCCTCCAGCATGGAGCACGACGGAGTGCCCGGCTATGTGCACGTCACCAGGGAGACGCTCGATCTAGTGCACGAAATTGCCCTGCAGAAGTACATTATTGAAGGTAGGAACAGAAGGTGTAGCAGCACTACTTTCTTACACTTTCACACTGTTGTTCACACACAGAGAGAAATGTCAACGAACGCCTCGGCTATCTCATCTCACGAAAGAAGAAGAGCTCTTCAATGGAGCAGCTGGAGCGGGCGCACACCTTTACCATTAACAATCGCATACAGGCGGAACGACTAAGGGAGAATGTCAACAAACTGCGAGTAGGTGGATTCACAGCAGAGCAGAAGGGTGGCCAGCCCCTGTCAGAACTGTGTAACTAATGCTCTAAAAATATAACCCATTCCCATTCGTTTAGAGACGATCCTCCTTCTCGACGATTCGCCTGCAAACCTGAATCTATTTCAGGAGAACAGCGTCATCAAGAAGGAGGTCGACCGCAGCAAGGAGAAGACCTTCATCGACCAGGAGGTGGAGCAGATGCCGCTCAGCTTCAAGAGCAGCGTCTTCAAGAGCCTGCACGGCATTCATCCGCTCTTTCTCACCTTCAAGTCGCCGCCCAAAAAGAGGGTCAAGTCATCAACGGCCTCATCAAGCAATGATGACCTGAGCAGCAGCAGCAGCAGCAGTGGCTCGGAGAAGGACATCAGCAACAAAGGGGCAAAGGGAGAAAGCGGGGCTGCTCAGAGTGGCGAAGAAAGCTCGCTTACCCTGGAGAAGGAGTTCCTCACGCTGAGCGATGACTTCTTCATCTTCTACCTCTCCTTCTCACTGGTCCTCTGCGTGGTCATTGGCCTGGTGAAGGGCGCCATCGTGCCCAAGGTGGACTCGCTCATCGCCACGCTGGTCATCTTCGCCACCTCCATTGGCCTCATTGTGGTGTGCATCTACTACAGCTACAGCAAACTGTCCAGCAATGTAATTACTGTTACAATCCTGAAATTAACAGCACCCACCTGAAACTAACCTGCAACCGTTCCTTTTTTAATTTTCTGAAGCTCTCCTTCATCAAGCGCAATCTTATCTGGTTCGGCGTTTCCGCAGCGCTCTTTGTTTGCTCCCTGCACGACATCATTCTGGTAAGTACTGGAAAGAACTGGTTGTTTTTCAAAGTTCTACAATTGTTTCACCCCCCCCCACGCAGTACGACTGCGATGAGTTCCCATCCGGTGAGCAGCAACTGCCGCTGGTCACGAATGAGAGCACTGTCACGGGAGGCAGCGAGAGCACGCTCACCAGCTGGCCAGAGGGCCCGTACCTGTGGGTGAGTGTCTGCCTGTGTGTTCCGTGTCACTGTGCTCACATTGGGCACATCTGATAAGAGATAACCCCCGTGTGTTGACATACCCCGTCTTTGCCTTCCCACCAGAGCTACACGAACTGTGTGATTCTCGCCATGACGGGCGTCAGTGTGTTCATCCGAATCAACCTCTGGCTGAAGACGGTGCTCCACTTTGTGGGGCTGATCAGCTTCTGCGTGCTGCTACTGAACGAGTGCTCCCTCTACCAGAAGCTGATTCCCCACTCCAGCACCGGCGACCAGTGGGTGTCCAACATTGGCTTCGACCCGACCTTCAGTCACTTCTACTACGTCTTCATGGTGGTCAGCATCCTCTGCATCATCGACCGCCAGGTAGAGTACATCTTCCGACTGGACTTTAAGCTGTCGAAGCGCCTCGAGGACGAAGACCAGGAGTCACGCGTCATGGGCGAGATCAATGAGATTCTCCTCAAGAACATTCTGCCCGCCTACGTGGCGCAGAAGTTCCTCAACAACAGCCTCATTTCCGATGACTTCTACTCGGAGTCGTACGAGTTTTGCGCCGTCATGTTTGCCTCCATTCCCAACTACTCAGAGTTCTACTCGGAGAATGAGTTCAACGACAATGGCATCAAGTGCCTGCAGCTACTCAATGAGATCATCTGCGACTTTGATCAGGTACTCATTTTAGTGTACTGTTTCCTTCATTGACCACAATTTCTTTTCTTTGCAGCACTTGTCTGACGTTCGCTTTCTTCGAATTGAAAAGATCAAGACCATTGGCAGCACGTACATGGCCGCAGCTGGCCTTCAGCCTGGCAGAGGATCAAATGGGGTAATCATTTTTAGCGATGATCTGTTAATCTTCATCTGATTCTAATAACAATCATTGAATACGTTGCAGAGCACCACCTCATTTGAAGACGAACGCAGTCATGTGCTCTCCATACTTCGCTTCTCCATCAAGTTGATGGAAACTCTGAAAACGGTCAACAAGGACGCACTGCAGGACTTTAAGCTGCGAATTGGCATCGCAGTCGGCCCAGTCATTGCCGGCATTGTCGGCGCAAGCAAGCCTCAGTACGACATTTGGGTAACTTTTGCACTGAACCATACAGATCTCAATTTGATGTAATGTGTCAAAAACTCGTTTTTATCAGGGCGACACCGTCAATGTGGCCAGTCGCATGGAGTCCACTGGCGTCATTGGACGCATTCAAATGACCTGCGAAACAGCACAAATACTAGCACAGACTGACCACTACCACGAGTTCACTCTGGAGCAACGAGGGCCGATTCAGGTGAAAGGAAAGGGCAATCTGGTGACTTACCTGGTAAAGAGCAAGTTTGACTTTGAGGAAAAGGAGATCACCTATGTTTGAGGTGTGTGTGGTCCACTCATTTTTACTACAATTTCATAATAATTCATGATTCATATGATGATGATTATTTGTACAGCACAAAAAAAGAAGTGGAAATGTCACTTACTATAATAAAAAGTATGTTCATGTAATCATATGGAATACCTGTGCTGACAAAAAATGAACATGAAATGAACTTGAGGTTTCGAATAATGCAAAAAGGGGGAAAGAATTACCAAATAGTGTTTAGATGTTCAATGCCTCCTGCCGGGCCAACTCCAGCAGCATAGGATCGTCAAAGAACTTGTTGATGCTGACGTCCTCGCTCAGGCCCTTCCTACGCCGCGTCTTGATCATAAACTCACGCGCCAAATGAGGCGCCGGCTGTGGCTCCAGTGGGCGAATGACAATGGACTTGTCCAGTGGGTCGCCGGGCACAATCTAAAGAGAAACGAAAAATAGCTACAGTTCTGAAAAACTAAAAACATCTGGTGTCATCATCAGGTTACCTGCCAGTGGTGAAAGACCGACAAGCAGAAGGCCTGTCCCTGGGTGTGAGTGCGCAGATCGGTCTCAAAGCCAAATGAGTCAATGGCGGGAATGAAGGCCTTGACGGTGTACAGCGGCGAGCCGGGCACTGGAACGTCCTGGGTGATGTGCCCACGACGCTTCGCCAGCACCGTGTACACCGAGGGGACGCAGTCGGCCGGCGCGAGCACCTCCACAAAGTTGTACGGCTCCATCAGTCGCGGGGTGGCCATGAGGAAGGCGGAGTAGGCGACACGACGGGCCGTGGGGATGATCTGGCCGCCGCCGCGAGCCGCCGGCTCCTGGCTGATGGCCGCGTCGAGAATCTTGAACTTGACATTTCGAATTGGCTCCTCACAGAGTGGTCCCTCGCGTGAGGCCCACTGGAAGCCCTGCACTACCGAGTCGCGCACCGAGTTGAGCAGACTCTTGTTCACCTCTGAGGGCAGAGTATCGTCCACCAGAACGTTGGGGCCGGTTTGAGTGGGACCAAAGGCCCAGATTGACCGAGCCGCGAGAATGTCCCAGTCGTACTTGGTCTGGAAAAACTCGCCCAACTTCTTGCGGTTCCAGTTGATCTGCACAACCTCATTTTCAATGTCCTCAGCCAGGCCCTTCTCAAGTGGTTCGGCAATCATGGTGATTTTGTTCCTGAAAAAAAATAAAATCATTACAAAAAATTCTTTTGCATAAAACATCAGAACCCACTTTTTGTTGGCAGTCTCAGCAAAGCACTTAATTTGAGACGTCTCCACGACAGTCTCGCAGAAGGAAACCACTGGATCCGCTACCTTGATGTCTGCAAAGTAGAAACAATAAATAAAAAAACCCCATATAAAATTAAAATGACAGAATTTACCAATTTCCGAATACATCTTCCTTAAGTCGTGCATCACACAGTCGAGGTACAGCTCCCCAGTGCCCAGAATGATGTGCTCACCCGACTCTTCCACTTTGGTGGCCAATAGCGGGTACGATTTGTTGCACTTTCGCAGGCCTTCCAACATCTTCGGCAACTCTGACGGGTTCACCGGCTCTACGGCAATCTTGATGACCGACTCAGTGTTGAATTTTAGCGGACTGAAGATGAAGAGCTCCTCATCGCACTGAGGACTGACAATGGTAGACGTCTTTGATATGGGCTGATCGATGCCCTCAATGAGGACCCAGTTTCCAGCTGGAATACGGTTCACTTCAATTGAGTATCGCCCCTCGTAGATCCACAGCTTTCCCACCGGCATGATTCTCGAGTCCTCCTCATCAAGTGAAGAGTAGTTCTCGCCCAGAATCTTAACCGTCTGCTTTGCATGCAGTGTTCCGCTAAGCACCAGTCCAAAAACATTGAAACTGGTGCCGTCCTGTGAGGAGTACAGCTTGGTGGTGTGCACCATCAGCGGGCCCTCCGGGTCACAGGTGATCATCGCCTGTCCCAGGGGCGAATCGACCGATCCACGCCAAATGTGCTGTACCTTTTTCTTGGCATTCTCCAGCGGCGACGGTATCACGTTGACGCACATGTCAATGAGACAGTTAAAGTCGCCTAGAAAGCGAGAGCACACTAGCTTCAGCAGCGAGCGAATGTTCATTTTCATCTCCTTCTTCGTCACCTTGATGCCAAGTTCGTCCAGAACGGACTCCAGTGTCTCGTCGGCATCTCCAACCACCTGAGCAAACAGCTTGTAGATGGGCTCCAGGATGAACTCGATGAAGCTGCGCTTGGTACCGCTGCCAGGCGATTTGCGCACAAACTTGCGGCTAAAATGAAAGCATTAGCAAAGGAAATCTTACAAGCAAATGTATAAAACTTACTTGGCCTTATTGAAATAGATATCGCCCCAGAGGCGACTGGCCAAATCAGTTGGATTGAAACCTCCTCCGTAGTACTCAGAGTAGTGCTGGGCAAATGATTTCAAAGTGAAGCAAACGCTAAAGAGGGAGCTTGCAAAGCAAACATTGTTAAGTAGAGGGGAAATCAACTGCGGTTCTCCAATGTGAGTGTGGGCTCTAAAAAAGAAAAAGGAAAAATGAGAAAAACAGCTTTCTTTTGCATTCCATCCTTCTTACTTGATAATGCCGTTGATTTCATCCAATATTTGCCGAATTTTGTAGTACGCATCTTGAGGAGGCAGTTTTAGCTCAAGTAAGAGTCGGTCAATCTTATTGATGCAAACTGCAATGGTAAGTCCATTTTGAAGTGCATGCTTCAGCAGTCGCTCAGTGTTTAGCATGACACCTTCGGCCGCATCAACAAACAAGATGGCACCGTCACAAAGACGAATGGCTGCGCTAACTTCATCGGAGAAGTTCACATGGCCAGGGGTGTCGTAAAAGTTCATCAGATACGACTTGGATTTAAGATCCTGCATCACGACAGTGATAGGGGCAGATTTGATACTAACACCGCGCTCTTGTTCGGTGTAGAGAGTGTCTGTGTAGCGAAACTGAGAGAACACAAATGGATCAAACAAGTGATGACAACAAATAATACAACAAATCATACCGGTTTGTCTTCCTTTCGTGAAAGTTCAGGATGCGTTTGCTCAATGATGCAGTCAACAAATGAAGTCTTTCCGTGATGAAGATGTCCGATTAAGGCGACATTGCGAATCAAGTTGGCGTTGTCCATCAAGTCTGTCATGAACCTGCAAAGTAGTAACATTGAATGAAAGAACTGCCCGATGATTGTAGATTCAATGAGCACTTACTCTAAATCATAGTTTGTCAGCGGCAACTCATTGACGTGATGAGAAAACTTTTTAAGCTTGATCGGCTCAATAATCGGTTGTGTCAACGGCTGTGTATCTTCTTCTTGAACCAGTGCCTCTACATCAGGTCCATAAATCTCCTCCGCCGTTGGATAGTACTTCTTATCCTCATGCAAAACCACCTGCATCTGTTCTTCGTCATCTTTTTCGTCCAGAACCATCAACTCCTGCAAAAAAGTAATTCAGTAAACAGGCAATTAACTAAATTGTAATGGACTCACATTGTTCTGAACGCCCTCATTCTCGTCATCGTCGTTCGGCGCATTGTACTGCTCAAAATCGTCATCCTCCTCTTCTTCAGAGTCCAATTCTGGTCCAATGTAGTTGCCAAACTCATCATACAGATCGGCGTCCATTTTCGCAAGTTTTGATTGAAGTTTAGCGCAGATGATCAAGAGCCGGCAAACAGACACAAAAGCGGCAACTATCAAAACACATGGTCTAAAGCAGAGAAAGAGCAAAGACAGCACTAGTCCCTCTTCACGTTCGCTGCATTGCAGGATCATATTTTTTCCTCGCTTTTGTTTTGCGCAGTATCGATGGAGAACTAAAGTATCGATTTTGTTTTCAATTTTTTTATTTCAGCATTTCTCCACTATGGAAGTTCATCATTTCACAGGGGAAATTATAATGACTTTATTGAAAAATAATGGACGAATAAACTGAAAAAGCTTCGTCAAGGCCATCAAACTTTTGATGACTTGCCTCCGCCTTTGGTGCTTTTTGACTTGGTGGACTTTCCCTTTTTAGTGCTTTTAATCTTCTTGGATTTCTTTGAACTAGACTTGCCATGTCTTTTGGACTTTTTTGAAACTGATTTTCCTTCGTCTGGTTTTTCGTTGTTGCTGCTGCTGCTGTAACAACAGAAGTAAACTATAAGGCCGATCGCTGCGCTGATGATCATGCCAATTGCCACCGACACAAGAAAAATGGCCGCCTGACATGCCCACGGATTGGGAGACATTGCGGGTGTGAAAGTGTGGAGATGAAAACTTGCTACTGCATGTGATGAGTTTGATTTGAAACAGCTTAGCACAAGTAACACGACTTTGAGAATTTTTTACATTTCAGATTCGAACTTTACTTGTCAGCGTTAAAAATGCAATTTAAGCTTTTGCCTCAAAATCTTATAGGCAAACTCCCGTGAACGCGCATTGCATTTTTCTTCTGTACCAAGTTTGCTCAACTTTCCTTTTTGCTACGTCATCACCTTACCATTTTGATCAGACTTTTTGGCCTAACCACACACAGAAACCACAATGTCTGAAGACGACAAGGACTCGCTGGACTTTTCCATGGGCTCGAAGGCCTTTGCCGTGCCCGATGCAGACCTCATTCAGTTGATTCTCGGTGAAGATGGTGCCGCCGCTGGTGGCGGTGCTGGCGGGGCCGGCGAAAAGAAGAAGGAAAAGAAAAAGTCCAACGAAGGTGGTGTCGGAGGTGCCACTGCCGCTGGCTCAAAGCAGAAGAAGAGCCCTGAAGGTACGGCGGACATTAACAAGAAGCAGAAGGTGGCCCACGCCACGGGCACCGACAGTACCGTCACGACTCCTTCTATCAGCGGAAGTAATCTTTCCGACGCCCCCTCGACGACCCTCAGTGGCATCAACTCGGCCAACCCCAGCTATCAGGGCACTGGTTCCACCGCTGTCCCTCCACGTCACACTAACATGCACAGTGCCGGCGGTGCTAGTGCCGGCGGATCTCCTCGTGGAGCCTCTCCCTTGGTCTCGCCAAATAAGCCAGCCAATCCGTACGACAATCCGTACTGTGTGCCGAAGAAGGGCGTAGGTGCTGGAAGTGGTACTGCAATCACTGGTGGTGGTGGAGGAGGAAGTGCCAGCGGTTCGGGAATTGCCAGCGGTGCTGCTGGCAGTGCCTCTGCCTCCACTACCTCTGCTCCCGCTTCGGTTGCTTCCGCTTCCGCCTCTGCCTCATCGAATGTGGCCACCTCAAAGGTGAGCAGCGTCGGCGGAGGCTCTGCCGTCGCCTCTGACTTTGGCGGCAGTGGCGTTGCCTCGGTCTTCTCCGGTGCCAGCGGCTCCACCGCCGGTCTGAGCACTGCTGGCACCTCCGCCCTCAGCCAGTCCAATGCGGGCAGTTCGGCACTGGGCTCAGGGGTGGGCGGCCCTTCAGTGGCGTCCAGCAGCAGTGCTGCTAGTGGTGTTCGCAGTGCTCGAAGCGCCAGCAAGGAGTCGGTGGGCAGCAAACAGAAGGCTCGCCAGCTGAAGCACTGCAAAAAGTCAAAGGCCTCTGTGGTGCCCACCAAAAAGAACTCGCTGAGCAAGGGCCTCGAGGACGGGTCTGCTAGCAAGTGAGGGGCCGATGTAGGCTAGCTTTCATTTTTCTGGCCTCACTTTTCTTCTTTTACTCCTCAGATTTTCCACTCCTGAGCCAGCTAAATTTGTACACACTCATACACCAGTGCACCCTTTGTGTGCCGATTACTTTTACAAATTAAATGTTTATTTTTAACTTACCCACTTTTTGTCAAAAACTCGAAACTCTTATGAGAAAAAAATTTAATTGATGGTAACAAAAAAATTGGAGCACAACAACTAAAGTTGCAGTGTTGGTGGTGCTAGATCAATGAGCACACCTTTAGAAGAGGGGCTATGAACGCCTCCTTGCTCACTTGCTCTCGACCAGCTCGCGGACGCGCTTGAAGGCGCCCTCCACCGCAGCGGCCAGGCCCGAAGCTGTGTCTTTGGATTCGAGCAGGTGGAGCCCGTAGATGGCCGGTCCGCTGGGCGAGGTGCAGGCGTCACGCAGGTCACTGGGATGCTTGCCTGACTCGAGCAGACAGGCGGCCGCCGACTGCAGCGTCTTCGTGGCCATCTTCACGGCGACCACCTTCGGCATGCCCATCTTGAAGCCGCCGTCGGAGAGGGCGCTGATGAAGTAGTGCACGAAGGCAAGACCATTGCCGCCCAGGGCGCAGACAGCGTCCATGGTCGTCTCTGGGAAGTACTCCAGCTTGGCCACCGAGGTGAGCACGTCGCGCACCACGGTGGCGCACTTCTTGCTGTCCGGCTCAATGTCGAGGGCGCCCAGGCCGAGGCCGTAGGCGACGGAGGCATTGAGCATCACTCGGTGCGCCTCCAGCTTGTACTTGTCCGGGTGGTCGGGGTTGAGCAGCGTCTGCTTCAGGTCGGTCAGCGGAATGCCGCCCACCAGCGAGAGCAGGTACAGCGGGTGGCGCTGGTTGGGAATGTAGTTGGTGGTGAGGGCCACCGGACGGGTGCCGCCCAGCTTGAACAGCTCGCGGATGACGTGGCCGTGCACGGCGACGAAGACCACGTCGCAGTCCAACTTCGCAAAGAGGTCGTAGTTGCGCTTCGTCACCACGCAGCCGTTCTGCTTGAAGCCGTCCAGCGATCGGCCCGACTTGCTCGACACGTAGATGCGACCGGGGGCGACCTTGGCGTGCCCCACCAGGCCCTTCACAATCGCCTCCACCAGCTTGCCGGCGCCCAGAAAGCCGATGCGGGCGTTCTCCAGGGTGGCGCCGGCGCCTCGCTTGCGACCACTGCCAGTCGACTTGACGCTCGACTTGGAGGCGCCAGTTCGAGAGGGGGCCTTCTCGCCGCTCTTTGGCTTCTCGCTGCTCTTCACCTTCTTATCGCCAGCAGCGGCGGATGATTTGGTGGCAGAGGCAGCTGGCGGATCTTCACTGGCAGCTCCAGAACTAGCACCAGCAGCACCTTCCTCAGCGCCGGCCCCGCCAGCACTGGGCTGTTTGTCGCCGGGAGTGGCGCCAGTTCCGCTGGCTGGGGCAGCTCCAACCGGAGCCTCCTCAGCGGCGCCCCCTCCAGCAGGACCAGAAGAGGCTGGGGCTCCGTCAGCTCCCGAGGAGGGAGCGGCGTCGGCACCAGCATCCGAAGGCGGCTTCGATCCATCGTCAGACATGGCTGCTCGCTAGGGTGATAGCTTCAAGAAGTGTCGCCTCTTGGCAGAAGTAGATTCAAACAGAAAGCAGTTGGCAGTTCTAAAACAGACTAAAGCAACTAACACAACAAAACATTAGATATCGATGAAATGTGCAAAGGTATTGCCTTTTATGGGCGTGAAAAGGCATTGTTGAACAGGCGTGCACTAACTTCGAATTTGCAATAAAACCTTTGTTTTGTAACAAAGTCATACAAATCAAATGCTCTATTGACTTTGCAACTTAATGTGATTTACACTTTGGCGCTGGCTGCCGTTGTTTTTGGAAATAAAAAAGTCAACACTGAACTCAAAGTGTAGGGGTGTGTTTTGATGCAAATAAAGTCACTTTACTAAATATACAAATTCAAGCCGACTACTGACCTGCTTCCTCATTATTAGATTTAACCTTCTCAGGCTGTAGAAAAGAATGATGCTCATCATTGGATTTGGCTATCACCAGAGGCGGAGGAGGAGGGGGTGGAAGAGGAGCTTGATCAGGTGCTGGAGGAGGAGTTTCAGGTGCTAATAAAAGTGTTGTCTCAGGCTGTCCTGTTGGTTGCGGCGGCTCCGGTTGCTGAGGCTGTTGCTGAGGCTGTTGCTGGAGCTGCTGTTGAGGCTGTTGATACTCACTCTGATGCAGTGGCAAGTTCTCCAGCTCAGTGAGCAGGTCTTTGGGAGAGATTCGAGCATCCGGATGCACGAAAATTCGATTAAGAACGTCGGTAAAGAGAGCGGCACTGTGAGAAGGTGTCTGGTTGCTGCTGCTGAGAAAGACTGCCGGGTGAGCCTCCCTGAAGGCCGCCCACTGCTCAATGGCCTGAGGCAGCGTCATCGGCGTGCTGAATGGCTTCACTCCGCACAGGCAGTACACCACGAGGACGCCAATGCTCCAGACGTCCACTTGAAGGGCGTCGTAGAGGTGGCCGAAACAGTCCGGCGGCAGGTGATCCCAGGCGGCGCCCTCCACCTTGTCCTGTAGGCCTAGCGTCCTCGGCATCCACAGCGACTTGACGGGGTTCCAGGCGAAGCAGGCCATGTCAAAGTGCGTCAGCTTGCTCTGAAAAAGGGAGAAAAAGTGTCTGTTCAAGAGGTGGTCATTCAGCGTTGAGTAACCAACTAACCAGTGCCCAGTTTTCTTCGTTCACGTAGAGGTACTCCGGGCGAATGTAGCGGTGGGCCAGTCCGTGGGCGGCCAAGTGCGTCGCCGTCTGCGTCAGATCTCTCACCCACAGGTGAACGTTGCTCAGCGTGAACACTGAACTGCCCTTCAAGGAGGGTGGAAACTTGCGGCTCTCCTTCGACGCCGCCGCCACCTCCTTCACAATCTGCAGCAGTGACCGGTGCCGGGGGAGGCTCTCAAAGAAAAGAATCAACTTCTCCGCCTCGGTCGTTTCCTGGCAGATGAAGGCCTCCAACAAACGGTGCACTCGGCCGCTGATCACGCCTGCCTCAGAGCTGGAGAAGTAGCGTAGTATCTTGATGCTCTCATTGGTCATCAGGTTTCTCTGGGCAGAGGGAATGCGCCGCTTCTGCAGCACTCGCGCCAAACAGGGAAAGACGCCTCGAGATACGGTGGAACCAGATCCAGTTCCAGTTGCTGCACCAGCACCAGAGCCCACCACAACACCTCCAGAACCGCCGCCACCGCCCACCCTTTGCGCCTTCAGGAACTGCTCCCCCAGCTGCTCCTGGCTTTTCTGATCAAAGGAAGCCTCTCGAAAGATGCGTACTCAGGCAAGAGGTCGCGCTCCGTCTTCTGCTGGCCCATCCGCTTGAAGCCCTCCAGGTTGAAGATGGTCATGCTGGCGGTGGAGAAGGTTGACGCGGCAATCTGTTTGGGCACTGATTTGGGCGGTAAGTACGGCGGCGGACTGCTGACGTTGATGTTCTGAGGGGATAAACAAACAGAATGTGAGATCAGAATTAATGAGGAAAAGCAAAAAAAGAAAGAAACCTTGGCGACATCAATTCGGTAGTAGGTGGTTGGCTTCCGGCGCAAGAGCTCCCTTCGGTCAGTGCAGGTAAGGCGAAAGTCCTTGGCCACCTCGCCAATTGTGATGCGGTACTCTGCCTCCACGAAGATGTCATCGAGCAATGTGCGAAACTCCTCGGCCATCATTCGCCGCTCTTCACAGCTCTTCCACAGTGCCAGCTGTTGCGCCTGAGCACTACCAGCACCTTCAGCGGACATCTGCTCAAATGGGGCAGTGCCAGTGAGCAGCTGACAGGTGAGCACGCCCACACTCCACACGTCCACGTGGGTGCCATCGTAGGGGCTGCCGTCGGCGTGGAAGCACTCCGGGGGCAGGTGGCAGAGCAGGTGCTCGGGCAGCTTCACCGGAAGTGGGCTACCGCTTGCGCCGCCCCTGAGGGGCACCGGGGCCCTCATCTCCCGGTCCCAGTAGAGGGCGGCGTAGTCGAAGGCAGTCAGCCGAACCATGCGGTCTCTCCTGCTGGACAGCAGCACCGTCTCCGGACGAATGAAGCGGTGCACCACGCCGGCCAGGTTCAGCTTCTCCACTGCCTCCGCCAGCTGAATGACCCACGTCTTGATGTAGGGAGCCTGGAAGGAGATAATAAAGGAAGATTAAGTAAACAAACCTCCACAAAGTAAGATCAGCCTACCAGACTACTAGAGCCATTCACCCAGGTTTGTCCCCATATTCGATGTTGAAGTGTGCTCTCCAGTGCGAACCACTCCTCCACGACCAGAACCTGCTGCTCCTCGCGCAGGTTGAAGACTTCAAAGACCTTGAGAAAGCAGGCGTGTCGCTGACTTGAGCCGTCACCATGGCAAAAGAACTTGAGAATCTTCAGTGACTCAGTCAGTCCTCTGCCGCGGTACTCGGCGGGCAGATTCTTCGCCAGCAGAATGTGCACGTACACGGTGTTCAGGGCGGAGGTGGTGGCGGGGGCCGCCCCAGCAGCAGCTGCTGTGTTCGGTGAGTGTTTCCGATCTGCAGCAGCGGAAGCCCCAGCAGCAGCAGCACTGTGATCACCATATCTGGCAACGAAGAGCCGCGAAAGTGAGGGCAGATTGCTCTGCGTGGCGGCAGTGTACCGCTCCGGCTTCTTTAGGTACGTCTTGTGCGCCTTCGACAACTCGCCCACCGAGGCCACCGTCTTCATGAGGGACGTCTCCGTGGTGGAGGCAGCCATGAAAGTGGCCAACTGCTGGCTGGATTCTTCAAACAGTCGCTGCCGCTCTCGAAGACTGCTCAACCGCTGTTGGTGTTGCTCGAGGTCAAGCACCGCCTGACCTGAAACGAGCGAAAACTGACCCACTTTGAGGCTTAGGATTTGTTTTGCCGGATCGGACATTTTCTCTTTAGTGTTACGTGTTGGTTCAACAAATGAGCTCAAAGAAAAGCAAAAGCTATTTTTTGCTCTTGCATCGAACATTGCGCAACTTTGGTTTTAGAACTTTTTGCCGCAAATACAAAAATTGTTGACTTGATTAGATTTATTTTGATGAAAATTGTGAAAAACAAAAAACGAAGAGAAAAAGTGAGGAATGACTGATTGGATACGGATAAGTGTTATCAAAGGACGCGTTGTGCGTCAACATTATCAACATCGACGACAACTGCTGCTGCTGCTGCTGCTGTGGTTGTTCTCCACATCTAGCCCAGGCCGTGGTCTTCGAAAAATCCTTGTGGGGTTTCCTCCTGTTCAAAGCAGACAACAAAAGTTATACAACATTGTAGTGTTGAATTGGTGCTAGAGGTGTAAGTGGTGGTGTTTATAGTGGGTAGTAGTGCAAATGCTAACAGGCAGGTGTGCAATGGTTGCAGTTTATTGATACACATCTTTTGTATAAAGTAAAAAATGAAATAAATAAAGAAATAATCAAACAAGAGTTGGCGACCAAACAAATAAAGCAAGGCAGAGAGATTATGGTAGTAATAAAAATAGCGGCTTCTTTGGACTTTTTTGGCTCTGAGGCTGGCGGCACCGGTATCTGAGAAAGGGTGTGAAGGAGTGAAGAACGATCTAAAAGCTCTACGCCACTCTCACTAGATAAAGCCAAAGTCGCTAAAAGCCAGTTCAACACATTCGTCCTGATGAGATGACATTGCAGATTTGGGGTGGTGAGGGTAGTAGGAAGGAAAGGGAGGAAGGAAGGAAGGAAGGAAACAAACGTATAAACAGGTGAGCAAAATGTAACAGAGGCAAAACAACAAGTGGCGTGTTAATGGCGGAGATAGCAGAGAAACAGGAAGGGAATAAGTGTGTGTTAGCCAGTGAGTGTGCATGCAAGCAAAACAGAATCAGAATAGCAGACTTGCCTACACGATTGTGTGTGTTATTCCTGAGATAGAAGTTAATAAGAGGGTAGAAAGCAGCATGATAGTAGTAAAATGTAAAAGTAATGTAAAACTTTGATTGTGCAGCGCAACTGCATGCAAATTCTGCTGCGTCCCTACCCAATGTCTACAACAAACCGACAGCGTCGTTCGCACTTTGACTTACCTCCTGTACCATGTCTTGGGCGGAGATCGCCTTCAAAACGTTCTTCTTGCTCGTCTCCTGAATGAAGCCGCCGACAATGAGCTCATCGAGAATGAAGTACGCCTTCTCAAAGTTGAAGATAATGTCCAGCTCGCAGACGCTACCAAAGTACTTGTCCAGTAGTTCGACGTAGCGGTGAATTAGCTCCAGACAGAGCAGCTCATTGTCCGACTGCTCGATGGCGCAGCAGAAGTACAGACTGGCGTACCTGGAGAGGAAAAAGTATGAAACGAAATGAAAAAGGAAAGAAAAAAGGAACGTTACCGTTTGTAGACAATCTTCATGTCTTGCCATTCGACAAAGGAGCAGTGCTTTGGCTTGCGAGTGAGGATGACGTTGATGAGGTCGCGGGTGATCTTCTTCTTCGTCTTGTCCTGGTGGGCCATGTACCACTTCTGCAGGCGCAGCTTGCCCTGCCGGCTGAACAGCAACATAAAGTGCATCATCTTAAGAGGGAGAGACACACGAGGACTGATAATCTATAGTTTAGAGGTAGAAAAAAGACAAAACAGAAAGAAAGGAGAATGAGTTGACAGGTTAGACAGACAGGTCAATCACGTTTGTCTTTTATTAGGGTTAGTATTGGTCTAGCGAGTATTGTCACCACCAACATGATCAGAAGGGCGGTCCAGGAGAGAACATAGGTGAGTATGACAACGGTCTCATTTGGTAGGAAGCATTTGCGAATGCGGTGGCCTGACTGGCTCAGCTCGAGCAGAAGAAAACTGGGGTCGACCTTGTTTCGCCAGCTAAAGGAGGCGACCGTCCACTCGGGGACGGTCATGTTTCCCACACCGTCTTCAGTGCTCACAGTGTGATTCACCGAGCAGCTGTGGTGTACGTGGCCATTGAGTATTAGGCGAGGCTTGAGGCGCTCCAGCAGGTAGTTGCTGGCCGACTTTGAGAAGCAATCTAGGCCACTTCGATGCCGCTTGAAGCGCTCAGAGAGGGGCGCCGAATCACCCTCGCTGCAGATCGATTCATTCAATCGAAAGAGCGGAAAGTGAGTCAGCAAAACGGGGTAGATCGGCCGTGAGTCAGCAGAACTACGATGGTGGAGGTCGCTAAACTGCTTGGCAATCCTCTCAATTCCCGCCATCGCCTGCTGGCAGAGAAAGCAGCTGTCGTTCTGCATCGCCATCGAGTTGAGTCGCACCAGGTGGACGCCGACTTCGGGAAAGCTGAGCAGGTCCACGGGCGAGGTGTTCATGGCCCGGTCAAAGCGATCGTTCAGATAGCGGTTGGTGCGCGCGTGAAAGCCAATGTCGTGGTTGCCGGTGACTACGTAAAGCTTGCATCCAGGTGGGACGCTAAAAAGAGTCTTGAAGCGCTCAACGTACTGCTTAAAGTCGTAGCCTGACGCCCACTGTCCCTCGTCAAAGACATCGCCCAGAAAGAAGACGACGGAGGGTGAAAAGAGCGTCAGTGCACTCTGGAACGACCGGTACATCTGCCATTCACGACGCAGCTTGTCAAACCAGTGGCCCCGAATGGTGCCCAGCAGGTGGGTGTCCGAGAGGACGAGAGCCTTCAGCTGGGGCTCAACATGCTCTTCACCCGCTGAAGACGGCCAGCTGCAGGTGAGCGCAAGGTGGACGTAGTAGATGGCGAATTCACACCAGAAGAGGAGGGTGAGGAGAAAGAGCAGTGAAAGCAGTATCGTCCACTGGACTCGGCTCAGAGGAATTGACGGCAGGAAGCACTGCATGATGGCCGCGATGGTGGTGGTGGTGTGATGATCGAGACGGCATCGATTCGCAAAATGAAAGGTGATCCCAAGTAGACGATCACACTACTTGGCATTGGACTTACATATTGGCAGAACAAAAAATGCGAGACGACGAGCGAGCGTCGAGGAGGAGAGCAGAGGAGATCAATGCGGGCGCCCAATGCTGGTGAACGGTGGCAGGTGTGACTGATCACAAATTCGCATTGATACCTATCTCTCACTCTCTTCTTCTCTTCACCAGATACAACACTTCACTTCGGGGAGATTTAGGATGGGCAACGACGCTACGTAACGCAACAAACAGCAACATCAGTAAAACAACAGCAAAACAACAGCAGTCCCTGAGCGAGTGAATGAAATGTGTCAAAATAGTGGTCGCCGCACACGTGATTTAGCTTTGTTTTTTCTGCCGCATCCTCAGGATTCCCACGATTCTGGATAAATTTTGAATCATGAAAGTCAACAAGTTTGAAAACGTCTACACGCATTGCGCCGTCAACTGTTATCCTCACTGTCTTGACGTCAAGCATGAGCTAGTTTGTTTTGCTTCACGAAATTCGGTGGCGTTCTACGATCTAGATGTAAGTAAAGCGTTTTTGTTTTTGTAATCTCCTCTGACCTTTTTAATTCTGTTTTTAGAAACGGAAAGTGGTGGCAATATGCTGTCAGCACAAGGACATGGTCAACTCGGTCCGCTGGATTGCCGACTCTGCAGATAAACATCTAATTTCATCATCTGTTGACAAAACATGTGTCATTTGGGAGAGGACCGTGACAGCAGTTGACGAGTCAGTTGATTACGGGGCAAAACTCGTACTAGCTGGCCACACTGATTCTGTGATTGTTGCGGATTCTGTTTGGGACAACAACACGACGTCCTTTATTTCCATTTCATCATGCAACGATAAAGTAGTCCGCTACTGGAAGAACGACAGCCTAGTGCTCTCTAAAGATGTAAAAAGCTTTATCTTCGACATTAAGATTTACGCCAATCTAACCCTCATTCCCGGACTGGTGATCATCACTACTGGATCCAACGAGCTTGTTACCATTCAAAGATTTAACGTGACCAACAGTACTGTCGAAAGTTTAATTTCTCTAAAAGGCCATGGAGACTGGATAAAAACGATTGACCTCTGCCAGTTTGGCGGTAAGTGACTTGAAATCGACTTTAAAGTTTTATTTATGAGTTTTTGTTTGCTATAGAAAACATATTCCTTGCCTCTGGATCGCAGGACTTTATAATTCGCGTCTACAACATCAAACCAGCGCTTGAAAATAACCAAAACAACCTGCACGAGCAGTCATTTTCACTAAAAGAGGAGACGCTCAGCAACTCTGGCAGCACAACAGAATCCGCCAAAGTGTTTGCCGTCAGCTTAGAGACCGTCTTGTGCAGCCACGAAGGCTGGGTAACTGAGGTGAAATGGCACCTTTCTCAGGAGAACAAGCTGTACCTTCTCTCCTCGTCAATGGACAAGACGATCATTCTCTGGGAACCGCTGGACGACATTTGGAATGAGGCAGTTCGTTTTGGCGAAGTGGGCGGCAATGCCATCGGTTTCTTTGGTTGCAACTCGATCCCTAAACGCAATCAAATCGTCGGCTACTCCTTCAACGGCGCCGTCAGCATTTGGCAGAAGCAGCAGTCCGACAGGCAGTGGGCAACATCAGTGCCGATCACCGGGCACTTTAACGAGGTGACCGATCTCTGCTGGGAGCCAAAGGGAGAGTACTTTCTCACCTGCTCAGCCGATCAGACGACCCGTTTGCATTCACACTGGAAGAGTGCTCTTGGCCCGTCCACCACCTGGCACGAAGTCGGTCGCCCACAGGTGCACGGCTACGACTTGAAGTGCATCGCCATGGCTGGCCGGCTGAAGTTTGCCTCCGGTGCCGATGAGAAGGTGATTCGCGTCTTCAGTGCCACCAAGTACTTTATTGACTCGCTGATGACCATTAACTCCTCTTCACCTGAAGGTGGGGACCACTCCTTCTTTGAAGGAAGTGAGGAGGAGGGTATCGCCGAGTGCGCCGTTGTGCCCGCGCTGGGGCTCTCCAACTCGGCCGTGTACGACACCTCGCAGATGACCGACGAGCAGCTGAAGCCGAGGGCGCTCACCGGCCCGCCCACCGAGGAGGTGCTCTTCCAGAACACACTGTGGCCTGAAGTGCAGAAACTGTACGGCCACGGCTATGAGCTGTTTGCGCTGGCGGTCAACCGGAAGGGGACACTGCTGGCCTCGGCCTGCAAGGCCGCCACCGCCACACACGCCGCCGTCATACTGTGGGACTTTAGGAGCTGCAAAATTCTCGCCCACCTTCCCTCGCACAGTCTCACGGTGACGCAGGTGCGCTTCTCTCCTGATGACCGCCTCCTGCTCAGCGTATCCCGTGACCGAACGTGGGCGCTCTTTGATGTATCAACTGCAGCAACCACGGGGGCGGGGGAGTTTCCCGTGTCGCCTTCAGCGACAAGCGCACCGGTGTCCACTCGCGAATCATCTGGGACTGCGCGTGGACGCCTGATTCGAGGGCTTTCCTGACCTCATCCAGGGACAAGTCGGTGGTCATTTGGAGAATAGAAGAGGAGAAGAGTAGTGGAGGAGGTGACGATGAAGGGGCAGCAGCAGCATCATCTGCCCTTCAAGTGACCTCCCTTCCGGCGGTGCTAACGCTCGACGAGTCGGTCACTTCGGTTGATGTGCACGGCAGCCTTTGCGATCCATACCTTTGCTGTTTGGGCTTGGAAAATGGTCACCTACTGTTGTACAGCTTCAATCTCACTGGCGTTGGTGATTGTTGGTCACTGCTGTGCAGCTTTGATCGGCATTGGTAAGTGTTTCTTTTGTGCGCTCTGAAAATGTGTTTAATCTTGCTTTTTCCTTCAGCCACACGCATGTCATCAACAGGGTTCGGTTTTCACCAAAGACAGTCCAAAGCAAGGAGCACCGTACCGCTGTAGTACAACTGGCCTCTTGCAGTAGTGATCGAGCGGTGAAGTTGTTTGAAGTTGAGCTTGATCTTTGAGAACAACACACGGCTCTGTTTTATGTAGTAAAAGGTAATTATTGCTCTTGTTTATTTTCATTCATTTGTACAGTTTTTTTGAGACAGTGTGTGTGAAGTTTTGTTTTATTTCGGCATCTTTTTGATGAACTTTAATGCGGCCGAGTTGATGCAGTATCGCGTCCTTGCCGGAAGGGGTCCATCATCAAACACATGGCCCAAATGTGCACCACAATTGCTACAAGTTGTTTCAGTTCGAACCATGTCTATATTGAAAAGAAATGTAAATGACTACCCTTCATGATCTGATGTATGGTAGACTTACTATGAGTGTAGTCATCCGTACAATCAACAGCGTCACCGGAGACTGGCTTGGAGAATGCTGGCCATCCGCAATGGCTATCAAATTTACTCTCGCTCGAGAAAAGATCCTTTTCGCAGACCACGCACAGGTAGTCGCCCTTCTCGGTGTGATCGGTGTACTCACCGGAAAATGGTCTGTCGACAAAAAAGTTAAAAATGGGTGTTAAAACTGCTGATGTTTTCTCGAGAGCTCTGTAAATACTCCTCACTTTTCAGTGGCCTTGTGCTGCGTGACCTGCAGTTGAATTGGGGTCAGTTTAGCTAGCTGTTCTTTGCTCACGGTAATCTTCGGCTTGCTGCTGGTGCTTGCTGTCTTCTCTTCTTGACCCAGTGATGACCTCTGGTCGCTATTGCTGTTGCCCATCATTGGTGCTGCTGTTGTTGTTGTCGCTCAACTGTCCTCACCTGTGAATGACACAGCACTGTGCTGCGATGGCAATTGTTGACAAATATGGAATGCAAGTGCAATGCAATGATAAGCATTATGCAATCAAAACACAACACAACAGCAAAATATATCCACTCAGAGAGGATCCAAGGATTCACACACTTGCACGTGGATATAGTCTCGGCAGTGTTCAGCTGCGTAGCGGGAATCAGCCACTCTCTCCTGACTGAATTACCTCAAAGTGTTCCTTACAGCATCAGCTCTAATTGATTAACATTTTACAATTAAATTAGATTTTCTTATCATTATCAGCTGTCTTGGCAGCGGACGTCTTCTTCTGGACGACCACCAGAAGTTTGCTGGGCATCTTTTTGGCGACGGAAGCCGATGATGCTTTTGCCTTCACCTGGCTTGTTGAATCTTTGCCCACCGAGGTGCCACTAGTCTTTTGGGGCACCACCTTTAAGCCTGATGAAGACGTCTTGGTGCACTTACTGCCACCTGCAGCCGCCTTGGGCGGGACGCTTTTCAACTCAGACGGAGGCTGCTTTACAGACGGTAGCTCGGTGGCACAACTGCCTTCTGACAGCTGCTGTTTGCTGCAGTTGGTGGTAGTGGTCACAGCTGCGAGCTCCAACGCCTGCGACTTTCCAGAAGACTTTGGAGGAGGAACGTACGAGGAGAAAATGCCGTCTGTCGGCGAGGACTTTGACGATGAAGTGGGGCCGCCGCCGCCGCCGCCGCTGCTGCTGCTACTCTTCTCCGACTTCTCCGACTGTTTCAGTGGAATGAAGGCCATGGCACTCATGTCCTTGACGAGGAGGAAGGTGCGATTCTTCGGCTCTCCGGGTCGCTTCACTTTGACCACCTTGTAGGCGGCCTCGGCAGCCAGGCGGCACTCCTCCAGGGAGGTGCTGACTAGCATCACCTCTGCTGGCTGCAGGCCGCCCATGCAGTGTAACAGCTGAATGTAGCTCATTTGCTCTGGAGCGGATAAAGTGAAGGTGGCAAAAACTAGCAATAGTCCTCACAAGAAGTTCCCCCCACTCACCACTGGGACTAAGAAAGTCCGGACTGAAGTAGCCGTCAATGTAGCCGCTCAGGTCGCCGGCGCTGGTGAAGGCGAAGAGCTTGTGCTCGGTGTCGATGGCGGGCGAGGCAAGTCGCGAGTAGACGTACTGCTTGATGCCCTCGCCGTGGCGCTTCTTCAGCGCCTCCACGAAGCGCTCGTGCACGGTGATGGCGGCACGGCCGGCGGCCATGGCGTGCGCCACCACCCACTTGATCAGCTTGTAGTCGGGACCGTTTGGCCTGCCCAGGTCCACCTTCTTGCACTTGCGCTTCATGCGCCAGTTGATGTAGAAGCACACTGAACCCTGTGTGTAAAGAGAAGAAAGATTCAATAAAGTTATGAAGTGTAATTTTCCAGTACTCACAATGATGGCCGCCGGTGTCTGCGTGGACTTGAAGATGACCGGCGAGGTGGGGTCGTTCTCCCGTTCATCGTACGACTGCTGACGCAGGTCCTCCAGCAGGTCGAGCAGCTCCTTCTGGTTGAAGAACTCATCGAGGAAGAGCGGCAGGTTGACGCTGGCAATGTTCATATAGTCGAATTTCAATCGGCCTCGGTGATGAAGACGTCGATGAAGCGGTAAAGGATTGCCTTGGGACGTTCAAGCATGTGTATGTGCGGTGAGTAGGACATTCTGGTCAGTGCTTTTGGAAAGAGTTCAATGACGTGAATTGGAATAAGATTACTGAGTTTTTATTGCCGTTATGAGTAGACGTAAAATAGAACTACAAAAAGAGTGCTTTGTTGAATGAAAAATTCACAGATTACTTTGCAAGGAACACTGGTGGAAAGTAGCAAAACTAATGCTACTTTAATAATAACAAAATTAAAAGCTGTACAACAGTTGTACATATGTACAGTGAAAAATTTAAAATTTAAAGAGGAGCCGTAATGCTCAACTCCAGCTGAAGGGAGGAGGATGTGCCAAGGTCGCTGGAGGAGAAGGTGGTGGTCTCCTGATGGTGCGGGCAGCAGCACTCCTACTTGCCCGCAATGGGCGATTGAGTAGAGGGCGAAGGTGGCTGGGAGGCTGGCGAAGGAAGTGCGCCAGCTGTTTTAGCTCCCGGAGAGGGCAGAGCACCACCAGAAGACTTGGCTCCAGGCGAAGGCAGAGCTCCTCCACCGCCACCGGTTGACTTGGCGCCATGTCCCGGTGATGGGCTGCCACCATTGCCTCCGCCAGGAGGGCCACTTGAAGAGGAAGCCGAGGAAACGGAGTTCTTGGGAGCGGGACTTCCTCCGCCGCCGCCAGAGCTGGGACTGGCGCCGCCTGCGCCTGCTCCGCTCTTGGGCAGCGATGGAGGAGGCCCAGCAGCAGCCTTGGGAAGCGGAGAGCTGCTGGAGAGGAAGCAGCAGGCGGTGGGGGCATGGTCTTGCCGGCGAAGGCACTCTTAGCGCGCTTTGAGCTCCTGCGCGACTTGACCGACATCGACTTGGCTCCACGACTTCCTTGGCGCGGCTCTTCATCTTCCCGCCAAACTTGCCCCCGCCGCCTCGTTTTCCACGACCACCAAACTGGTTGTTGTACTGGCCCTCGATGTGCGAGACAAACTTCTGCAGGGAGTGCAGACTGAGGGAGACCAGGGCGTCGGGGTTGGCGGCAGGGCTGCCCAGACCGGACAAGCCGCCTCTTCCGCCTCCTTTGCCGCTAAAGCCACCACGGCGGCTGCGACGAGATCCGCGGCGACTTCCGCCAAAGCCGGCAGCGCCCATGCCTCCCGATCGACCACGACCACGTCACGACGAGAGCGACCACGGCGGCCACGGCCTCGAGCACTGCCAAAGGGACTGCCATCAGCAGGGGCGGAACTGCGGCGAGAACGGCGACGACGGCGACTTCCTGATCGGCGGCGGCGACTGCCGGAACGAGCACTGCCTGCTGATCGACGACGACGACGGCGGCTGCCACTGCGGCGGCTGCGACGACGTCGGCCACCTCTTCCTCCGCCTCCGCTGCCAGGCAGAAAGCGGCCCTGTTCATCTCGTCCCAGCGAAGATCGGCGTCCACGACGGCTGGAGCCGCTGCGGCGGCGGCGAGATCCACTTCGACGACGACGACTGCCAGAGCGTCGACGGCTGCCACTGCGACGGCGGCGACGACGACTTCCCGGTAGCTTGGCTGAGGCGCTGCGGCGTCGACGGCTGCCAGAGCGGCGGCGACTGCGACGGCGACGACGCCCACCACGTCCACCAGAGCCACTGAGTTTGCTCAGCTCATCGAACTCGTTCTGGGCAGAACTGCGGCGGCGGCTGCGGCTTCGGCGACGAGAGCCACTTCGGCGACGGCTGCGAGACCCGCGAGATCGGCGTCGGCTGCCAAAGGCGGCCAGGCCTCCTCCACGACGGCCTCGACGACGACGTCCACCACCTCGGCGGGAGCTGCGGCGTTTGCGACTTCCACTGCGGCTGCTGCTGCTGGAACGGCCTTTACGGCTTCGGGAACGGCGACGGCCACTGGCAGAGCGTCCACGTCCTCGACCGCGACGGCTTCGGCGACGACTTCGAGAGCGGCCCGTCACCGGCAGTCCGTCATCAGCAACCGAAGACTTGCGACTTCGGCGGCGACGACGAGAGCCACGCAGTGACTTGTTTCGGCGACTGCGGACGCTGCCGCTGCGACGGCGACTACGACGGCGACGACGTCCACTTCCTGAACGTTTGGCAGAGCCGCGGAGAGACTTGGTTCGACGGCTGCGACGGCGGCGACGACTTCCAATGGCGGGAGGGCCATAGGCGGCACTTCCCTTGCGACTTGATGACTTGCCACGGCGACGACGAGAAACTTTGCTTCCACCGCTTCGACCAGCTCCGGAGCAGCAACTCAGGCAGTAAGGACCATGGCCGGCCCCTCGTGATCGCATTCGTCCACGAGCCATGATTGTCGCCTTTGAGCCACCAAACTAGATTGTCGTCAGCACAAGCACACAAAGCAGTTTTGGGTTCAAGTGATAAAATGACGTGTGCTTTTTTGCTAGCAAAGTTGGAGTAATTACAATTGCAAGCAACAGAGAGTAGTGAGTTGTCTAATGTCAGGTGGTACCATGTTTTAAAGGTTTAAGCAAAAGTTCTATATTTTCACCTTTTTTAAGCAAAAAAGTTCTAGATCCATCTAGACACTTTTCATTTGAGCGCCAACTTTGAATTCAATTACTTTGAGTTTGAAAAATGTTGCATCCGAATGGCAATTGTAATATTTTTTATTGTGAATTAAAATATTTGTAATGTTATCACATGTTTGGAGAAGTAAATGGGAAAATCATTAGAGGGATGACTAGAAATAAGAAGGGGAAAATAGTTTAGTGATGGGAAAGGTGGGGCATTTGTGCGATCAAAAGTAGTGGTCATAAATTGTTTTCAAAATACAGACCATTCATTTGGTGTTTGAAGCTCTTTAGTTTTGTGTACAACAGACAAAATACTTTTACAAACGATCAACAGAAATAAAAATTTTTGACTAGAACTTTTGACTATGAAAATGATTTGAACGTTTGGTTTTGTTGTGTCAACATTACTTTGTCGTACGGCGTTTCAGCTTCTTCTTTTGTCCGAAAAGCTTTGAATAGAGACGTTTAAATGCATTCTTAAAGTCCGGACTGCAAGAAAAAACAGACAAATTATCCATCAAGTGTCGACAAAATCAAAGACAAAGATTACCTAAAGATTGTGTAGAGCAGAGGATTGAATGCACTGTTACTCCAGCCCAACCAGAGGAGAAAGTCAAAAACGTACTTGTTGATGACGCAATCTTTGCAAAAAGACATGTAAAGGACGCAGGTGAAGAAAGGCAGCCAACAGATGAGAAAAATGCCTGAACAAAAGATGAATATTAGAATAAGAAAAAGAATATGATCTCAAAGTTATTTTACCTGTGATGATAGTGAGCGTTTTAGCGGCCTTGCTTTCCTGTTTGCTTTCATTACTGTCATATCGGGTGATTTTACTTCTAAACTGCAGCTTCTTCTTCTTCTTCATGCTCTTATTGCTATCAGCAGTTTTGCTTACACCTCGTTGACCACTGGGAGAGTGATGCTTCACTGATCTTCGAGTGGATGAGGTTCGTCGGTGATTGAAGGTGTTTGGAGTTGCAGTAGTGATTACCAGTGAGGGAGGTGATGCTGTTGTGGTGCTTTTGACCGGACTCAGGCTGACCACCACTTGGGCGCCACTCTTTCCATTCACAGTGACGCCGTTCGCTGAGGGTGATGGCGATAAGGAGGGGCAGTTGATCATTTTTTCCGCTTGAGTCTCAGCAGGAGCAGTTGTTGAGGATGATTTACGGCTTCTACTTTCATTTGGAGCAATCACTGCAGTTGGCACTTTTCCCGTTTCTTCCTCTTCCTCCTCTTCCTCATCTTCCTCCTGAAGTTTCTCAATGGGAAATACCGTAGGAAAGTCTATCGTTACACCGCCGTTTGTATCCCCTTCTTCCTCTTCCTCATCATCTTCCTCTTCATCCTCCTCCTCCATCTCCTCATCCAGTTCCTCTTCGTACTCCTCTTCAGTGAACTCCTTTCCCGAAGAACAAGCATCCGCCACTGTTTCTCCATCGTACGAGGCAAAGTCATCCACGTAGACGACAATGTTTGAAGTTGGACACTCTGGCAAATTGACAATGAAGGAGTCCCTTCGAGGATGCTGGTGCTGATGATGGTGATGATGATGGTGATGGTTGTGGTTGTGATGCGTAAAGTGGTGCAGTGATGAGCGTCTCTGAAAATCAGACATTCTTCGGTTGTTGTTTGTCGTCGTGGACTCTGTCGTCGCTGACTCCTTCGCCGACTGATCACTGGCAGTGGTGCTGCTGCTGCTGGCACAGCGCACATACTGCTCACACATGTCTGACTGCTTCTGCTGCTGAAAGGCGAGAAACTGCGCAATGGAAAGGCGTTTTCCCTGCAGCGTCGCCTGGCTGATAGCCGCGTACTCCCCATTTCCTACTCCATTGTTTCCTACTCCTTTTCCTCCTTCTGCTCCGGCACCGTCAGCTCCTCCTCCTCCTCCTCCGTTGATGACAATGGCTAGTGGACTGAGAGAGTTAGGCGACGTCTCCGAGAGCATTGTCGCCGTGGTAAAGTCCGTTCCGGTGGTGGAGGCGCTCGAGTAGACGCCCGAGGAAGAGGTGCCCGGGATGGCACTGGAGCTAAAGTAGTCATCAGCAGGGTTGAATGACGCCCTGTGGCCGCTGATGCTGCTCGTGGTGAGACAGGCAGAAGGCAGCTCCTGTCGACAGATGATCTCCGATTCCATAGATTTTCGAGGGCGGTAAAACTGGGCCGTCGACGAATGCGGTACTTGTAGCGCTGCTTCTTCAGCAGCAGTCTCGACTGGGCCACTTTAAATATGCTGCGTAGAGAAAAAAATAAAAACAAACAAAGTTTTAGTAAAAGTGAAAACACTGGAGCACCTGTCAACTAGACTTAGTCAAATAAATAGTGAGTGGTCGGTAGAATTTTTTTCTGTTCTCCGAATCACTGGCAGACGCTAATTATGTCGCCAGGAGAATAGACCACGGACACTGCTGCTACTGCTGGCCCTGTTCTCCGATTGACGTCATGTGAGTGCCTGCAAAATGACTGCACTGTGCATCTTTTAGGGAAGAAGCATTGCAAGGAGTGCAAACGTGCCCTAAAAAACTAGTGCCCCAGTGCAGTGCAGCGTCTTGGAGCTCAATCATTTTTGTGGCCTGGGAGACAATGCTACCGCTGTAAGATGCTCTTTGCTAATTGTAATCTTCTCCAAAGAGGCTCTCCTCTACTCCTCCTGTCAAAGCAGTCAGTTTTTCGGGTACTGCTGACTTCCCACTGGCGAGCCAATTAGAACTCATTACTACTAAAACTAACCTATTAGGGCATGAAATTAGCGCCCAGTGCCTGTTTCTCCACTCAAAGCGAGACAGGCATTAGGTGTGCGTGTGTGTTCGCCAACGTTTTTTTGTGTGTTTCCGATATATTCCATAAATACGACGACATTGATGACGATGACGACTAATACGACTACCGACTACTTATATTTATACGTCTATGAATAGACACACAAGCTTATGCTGCAGACGTTTTTAATTAAACATAATCCTTTCTTTTCACTGCATTCAGTTTTTCTTTTTGCCTCAATCTCCTTCCTTCCCTCCCTTTTCACTGCAAAATAGGCTTAGTGAAATGGGTAAAATGTTAATTAAAATTTATTAACAAAAACATGCTGAATATTGCCGCTCACATGATATACAAAGGGGTCGCAGCTTAACAAAACGATTACCCAAAAGTAGACCAGTAAAAAAATAAAGTAGAGCACATCTAATGAAAAAAATGTGAGATAGCACTGAATTCTCGCTAACCAACTGAAATTCTAGAAAATCTCAAAAACTGAAACTGCAACCTCATTTCAAATGGTAAGCAATAACACTAAAAAATGTTTGCTCTTCTTCAGTCTTTGAACAAAACACTGTGATAAAATGTAAAAACTGGAGAAACTACACTTTGAAATGAACAACATCATTAGAACTGCCACTGTTCAGTAGCACGTGCTTTATGCAAGAGTGCCTACATCTCCATTACAGTAGCTTAGAAGTGGAATTAGCAAGTAGCCGAAACAACAAAAATGTCCTTCGTGCGTCATAATGCGCCTTTAGTGTGAGAAAATATGTACTCTGTTTTGACTTGCCGAATCTCTCGCACTGGATGACTTACCGATAGTAGAGAAAACAGAGGAGAGCACTGGGTGCGTAGAAGGAGAAGACGGTGGCAAACACCTGGTAGGACATGGCCTGCGAGACGAGACACAGCTTCTGGTGGATGATGCGCTCCTCAAAGTCGGCGTCCTTCCACCCGAGCATCGGGCCCAGCGAGATAACCCCAGAGAAGAGCCAGATGAGGAGAATGCCCAGACAGACGTGTTTCGCCTTGCGCCGGTGAATGTAGTCCACCGTGGTCACCGCCCAAAAGCGGTCACAGGCGATGGCCAGCAGGTGAAAAATGCTACAGTGGGGAAAAGATGATGAAATGATGATGGCGATGAAGCTAATAACTGTGTTTGCAAATAGCACACACTACTTACCTAGCTGTACAGCAGAGCACATCCACAAAGGTCCACATCTCGCAGAGTCTGGTGCCCAGGTTCCACTCCTGCGTGACCTCGTAGAGCGCCCCAATGGGCATGACCAGACAGGCGACCAGCAGGTCGGTGACGGCCAGCGACAGCACCAGGTAGTTGCCCACTGTGCGAAGGGCTCGCTCGAGGATGATGGCAGAGATGACAAATACATTTCCTGAATAGCAATGAAAATTGGAGTTGATGACAAAGAGCTTACTTTTTAACAGAAAATAAGGACAACTTACCGATGATGGTCGTAAGAATGAGGCCAACTAGTGTGACGGAGACGAGCACCAGAAAGAGCGTATTTGAGCTGGTGGAGGCGGCCGGACCGGTGCCCGTGAGGACGCTCGCCTCCGCAAAACTGTGGTTCAGGTGAAAGTTCACTAGAGGCATCAGGCCGCCGTATGGGGACGATTCGGGGTCTTGAAGACCACCACCTCCGTCACCACCGTCACCACTACCACCACCACTGACAGCACTGACTGCCGCAGCGGCGATGCCCGCTACTACCGAAGAGGAGGAGGAGTGGCCGCTGCTGTTGTTGTTGCTGTTGCTATTACCGCTGCTGCTGACAGTTCCGTTGCCGCTGTAGCCCTCCTCAAAAGCTCTGGTCAAACTTGCGCTACTGTTGAAGAAGAAAAGAAGAGAAGTTCCGTCTGTAGTGGTGGTTTCTGCACTGCTGCTGCTGGCTGACAGATTGGCACTGATTCGCATTCTGACTTGTGCAGACAGAGGGCAGTTGGCAGCAACAGTGATCACCACTGATGAGAGGCAGCAGCAGCAGCAGCAGAAGCACTCTCGGCAAAGTGTGCTTCTGATAAAGCGATTGTTTTGTGTTGGCCGAAAGCAAAAAAGGGCTGGCAGATTTGTGCTCAAGCGGACAAAAAGTACGGGCGGTAGGTCATGAGAGGAAGAAGGAGGAGGAAGAGGAGGAGGAGATTGGGAGTCCAATTAGGTGATGGATATTTTTTGCGCCCTTTTCTTTTGTTTTAAAGCAGCAACAAAATTGCGGTGCCGTTGTCTGATTTGTGCAAAGTGCAGCAGCTCAACGAACGGGTAGACAAAACTTCACCTGAGGGCTAAAGTGACAGGCTGAAGTGAGGTTGCTGAGGTTCCCGCTGCACTTGCGGTGGTGCTTTTCAGTGGTGCTTGGCGCTTAGGGTAGTGCTGCATTCGAATTCAGGGTGCAGCTTCAAGTGCTTTGAGTGCGTCCAATTTATTGTGCGTTCGGTTTTCTTTTCAGTGTTACCTTTTTTCTAGTCAGCGGTGATTGGACAGTGTGTTTTAGTTGCGCTACAAAAAAGAAGACAAAACCAAAATCTGATTAGCGTGATGTGAATGAAAAAAGGAGAAGGTGAAGTTTAGAAGTAATAAGAGTAACTGAGAAGCTACCTCTACACTTGACATGCAGTGAGTGGTGCAATACAAAGTGTTGCGGCTTTTAACTCAATTAATCCTCATTGGCAAATTAATAATATGGCTGTAGCAAAAAAGTACTTTGACAAATCAAATTAATTTGCCCAAACAGCGAGTTCAACGCACACTGAGGGGCTGGGAAAACACCAGTCAGTTGGTGAGCGGAGCTACTACTGAGAAACCAAAGAAACTACAACGTATTTCTTTTTCTGTAAATCACAACAAATTAATGTTGCAATTAATTAATTAATAATTTACCGTCCCATTTTGCTGTCTTTCAAACTGCCAACCGCAGACAGTTTACCTTCACTCTGCACAAATCATGATGGTTTGTTTATTTTTGCTGCTTTTTTGCCTCTGCCATTTAGCTACCTCGAAACGGCAAACTGGAAAAACTGACAAATGGGAAAGCAAGTGCAGTGCTGCTGCAGTGATAGCCACCCTCTACATTGTGTGGTTGTAGCTAAAGTATTAATATTTATGGGCAAATTAATGGCCGCTAATGACGAACATGAGGTACTGGTGGTGAGAATGGGGCACACACTTGTCAGGCAAACAGCTTGCCGGAGAAATGCACCCCCAAAACGGCATTGTCAGCAAAAAACCACCATTTTGGCCCACTTTAGCTCGGCGACAGGCTGCGAGCATCATTTAGCACTAGCAGTAGGGGTAACAGCAAAGTGGCAATATGCTGCACTTTAATTAGTCCAATAGGCAATTAAGTCGATGCTGACGCAGTCACTTCAGCTTCAATTCGTCGCCGCTTTGCAAATGTCAATACGAGGAAGAATAATTTCCCTTGGGCTAGTGATTTTAAGGACGAGGACGAGGTTGCCCGGAATAGCAGGAAAAGTTTCTGCTAAAAGTCAAGTTGAAACAGACATCTTAAGTGATCAGCAGGGCGCAAGAAGGTTTCCTGGCTGTGAGGGTTCTTCTTCGTTACAAGAAATGAAAAACAATAGGCAAAAAAAGTTAGGTAAAATGGAATTAGAAAAAAATAAAATCGGTTTCCTCACTGTGAATTCCTTTTTCCTTTGGGGCGTCCCTTTTAACTTGATAGTCTTTGTAATTTAATTTGAAATCTATTTAGAAAGGAAGACAAGATGTCAGTGTATATGGAAGCTCAAATTCGATGACTTTGCTTCAAAACAACTGAAGCGTTGAAAGGAAAAAAGAGAGAAGGAAAGACGTCGGCGATTTCTGTCAATTCAAGGTGTCACATTAAAAGGCAAGGCAAGGTAAACAAAAAAAACTAAAAAGGGAGCATTGGTAAACAAAGGTAGAATCTCAATTGCCTTGACTCAAATGTCAGACAATATAATGTGTGTGTTTAAGAGAATTTGCTCAATTTCGCTGTAATTAAAGTGCCCCTTTCTATGGATGTCGTCAATGTGCTAAGGTGTTGCTATCGTTTCCGGAAGGTAGGCTCGTCTTGGAAAACACACACAGCCAAATGGAACAGTGAGTATATTAGGGCAAATAAATAATATTCTAGCCTACTACGTAGCTGCAACTAAAACTGCAATCGAATATTCTTGCAATATTTAAAAACTATATAAATGATCTGCCAAGCAGAGTGGCGCGTATGTGCCAACAAACGACAGCCGCCGCCGTTCGCTTGGTGTTTGGTGGCATCGCCTGACGACGACAATGTCAACGACAAATGATTCTGCTTCAGTTTCACTTTTTTCTTCTCTCTTTTTCCTCCCGTCATCCGTCGAACGGAAATAATATCGTTTCTGGCGCCAAAAAGTTTCAAACTGTTTGAGTTTGCTTGAAATGGCGCCCAGTGTTGGTGCTTTTGCTTTTTGCCGGTCCGTCGGTCGGTCTACAGTACAGTTTGTCCTGGCTCCCGGCTCCTAGAGATAGAGAGTGCTACTGGTGCTGGTGCATTCACGGCAAAGATTAACGTCACCGAGAGTGCTGGATGTGGCAGCGGATGATAAACAAAATAGCAGCGGTCGAAAGAAGCGGCGTCGGCAGCAAATTAAGCACAGCGAATTAGAAGAAGAAGGCAAAAGCGACGAATAGAGAGGAGCACAAGAGGAGGATCAATTGTCAATATTTAGCTTCGATAATCGGGAACGCTCATTCTCTCTTTCTCTCTCCTGATCTGGTTCTTTTTTCCCGTTCGCGCACTGTACGAGAGTGAGGCTGTTGAACCGGAGAAAATTGAATTTTTGCTTTGTTTTCTTTTTGCTTCCCTTTTGCCTTCTTTTTTCCTTCTAAAAGGCTGAGCAGTTGCAGTGAATGAAGCTTATGACACAATAGTGTACGAACAGGCAGTGCTCTTCCCTGTGAAAGCTCAGCTCGGCTTAGCTACGTTGGCTAATTCGGAGAATACCAAAACCTTCAAAAGAGCTTGTTTTGCTCAACTCTCTCCGGCTGCTCAGGAGGCACACTTTTTTGGGGACACTGATTAGATGGTTAATAAAAACTGAGCTTCTTTTACACCACTGCTTAGCGAGAGAGCTTTAGCGGGAAATCTCATCCAGTCAGAGAATTAAGCGGAATTAGAGCTGTCATTTTTAATAATTCACTTCATGTAGTGGCAGGAAATATGGAAAGAAATGACCGGAATAAGCAATTACCTTTTGAAAGGAAATTATTGCCAAAAATTGCCACCATCATCATCGACGTCGCTGTGCAAATCAACGGAAGACACTTTTTCTCTTTCTCTTTCTCATTACTACTGCGCAATTACCCGGTTGGACAGATGGCGACTTTCCCAAATGGTTCACTGTTTTAATTGCCTTCTCAAGGTTGTAATGATTTTTTCTGTCCGTCTCAAATCACTCACTTTTTTACTCATTTTACTTTTTTGTGTGTCAAAAAAGTCAAAATGAGTCTCTGCTAGTGTCGAACTCCTTTAAGGGGAAAACCTTAAAAAAAATTTTTCATTTTCATCTCTGACAAGAATTCCCAGAACCAACAAAACTAACGAGTTCTGCTAAAATTTGAGGTGACATGTTGCAATAGCAGCATATTTTACTCAGCATTCAAATTTAATAAATTGGTGAAATATCCAGTAAAATAGAAAACTTTTTTTTAAGATACACATGAGCACATTTCTTTTTTACTTTACAGCAACTTTAAGGTTTCAGCATAAAATAAAAGCTAATGTACAGCGGCCAATTGCAATGTAAACTTTGGAAATGACCTTCCCTATTAGATTGTGCACTGAACAGTGCTACAAATCGATTAGGTAATTGCCCGCAAAAATGATACACTGAATCAATTTTTTTTTCATTCTCGGAAATTGGGGAAACAATCATTCGAGTAGAAAGTCAAACAAAGTATTTCTTCTCAAGTATCTTTGAGTTTCGTTGCTAAAAATGAATACCGTTTGTGTAAAAAATATACGCGTGTTAGCATTTTTTTTAATTTTTTTCCGTTTATTCACATCCTCAAAGTCAATGCCCACAACCTTTCAATATTCAAGTCGTACATTCAGTTGAATTTAAGAATCACACATGAATCATCATGTTGATGATGATTTAATTGCATCGTCATAAAACTAGCAACTTAATGTACACTTTCTTGTTTATTTTTTGACGCTAAAAATTGCATCAATTCTAACAGTCAGCTTAACTTTCTTACAGATACATCTTCAAGTTTCTACCCAAACATTAAGCATGATTCAGTAAAGTTTTTCCTTTTTATAAACACTGACGCAAGTGCAGTGACATATTGCTGGTGTCAATGAAACAACTGAAAGAAAAAGAAAGTGAGAGCACATTAGCAGAGAGTGTGTTTCTTTCAGATTTTTTGCTTGCATCTGACGTGAGAAAAACCAGAAAACTTGAAGACAAGTTTGGCTAACTGAAAGCTAAAAACTGAAAAAACACACTACTAGCTCACAGCAAAGCAAGTGCTAATCGGATGGCTCGTCGGTGTCCATGTGTAAACATTTCAAACAAAAAGGATGAAACAGCGAGCAGCTATCACGTCAACGGATAATGGCTCGCGGAGATGGGAACCAAAAGTAGCATCAGAAAGAAAGGAAAGAAAAAAGATGAAAAAAAGTGCTATTGCTAGTCTACTCCTTAAAACGGGCTAATTTGCTAATAAGCTAAAAAGTGCAAAGACGTCGCTTAGAGGCGCAAGATGATCAGTTGCCCATTAGTCTCGACGTGTGGCCAGAGAAATGGAGAACGGGAGAGTAAAAGAAAACGGAACAGCAAAACCCAGATGCACAATTTTCCTTTGATTGCATCAAATTGGTTTTGTTTACATTGCAAATATAAAGTTTACATTAAAATGATCCTACACTGGCAATGAAATACTACCCCGGTGGAGTGGGAGAATGAAAGCTAAGAAGTTGATCACCGATAAAATGGCCATGCGGGAGAGCTAGTGAAGTTTTGCTAGTAAATCAAAAAGTCAGAAAAAAGTTTGAAAATTCGTTTTCAATTGAAAAATGTCAATGCTGAGCCTCTTACTGGTTGCCGTAGTAGGAAAGATTTGTTTGCTCACTTCACTTTGTGAATAATTTTAATGTAAATAGAAAAAAAACTGACAAGATTTTGAATTTTTTACT
Organism: Tyrophagus putrescentiae; assembly: GCA_024499935.1. NCBI lineage: Eukaryota > Metazoa > Arthropoda > Arachnida > Sarcoptiformes > Acaridae > Tyrophagus > Tyrophagus putrescentiae. The sequence continues at coordinate 4,107,870 of JAMZRA010000001.1, read as the reverse complement.
TGATTTGCAGTAACTTGTTAAGAAAAAAATATATTGACAATAGTAAAACAGAAAATCTATTTGAAAAATTAATTAAATAAAAAAGTTAGATATTGGATTAGATATTGGTGACCTGAATGCTGACTTCTCTGTTGTGCCATTTTTAGATATGATTTATTATTTTTCAGAGCATTTCCCTGAAGCCATTCAGTATTTGTTGTATCCTCATTCTGCATTTGATTGTCGGCCAGAATGTTCTCTGCAAACATGTTTCAACAAAATGACACAACAAACAAAGCGTCAGTGTGCATGCAGCAGGCAAACCAATTGGGAGAGAGTGGAGGCATGTAAAAAACACGCAAACTTAAGTGCTTTCAATTGCATGCTGTACACACGCACACACTTGCAGAACAGCGACCAGCACAAACATCTTCAACTTTTTTCGTTTAGTGTTTGTCTAAATATGCGTGTGAAAATGCGTAGATTTTTTTCAACCACTGCCATCATAACCGTTCTCTATTGCTTTACTAATTTCTCCAGTCAGGGGCTAAATTAAAATTTCATTTCGCATATAGGAAGAAATAAATAATTCACGTTTAGAAGTAGTGGCTTTGGCAAGGCTAGTCCATCTCTTTTTCTCTCTCCGGCTAAATTGGCAAACTTTCGATGCTCGCCATTTGCGTCATTTGGTGGTAATGTTCAGGCAGTGGCGGCTGCCACCATCACCAACACCAACAGCAGCCCAATACACCAGTACTGCACTTCAGTTCACCATTCACAATTCTCTTGTACTGTCTTGTTTGGGCTAAGCTTGGGCGAATGAGTGAGTTAGTCAGTCTCTCCAGATGGGCACAATACGGCTCGCCACTTAAAGCCACTGAGTGTTTGACTGCATTTTGAAATTTAAAGTTATGTTATCGTAAGCACAAGTTGGCGCTTTTGTACGTAAGCAAGTTGTACAATGAGTGAAAGACACAAAAGGGGAACAAATGTGCCACAAACAAAAGTACACACACGCATAAATTTGAGTAATAAAATTGGGTGACATTTGCAAATAATCGCGGTGAGAAGCAGTAGTTAGTAGTGCTGCTGGTGATGGGAATGGCAGTGGCGTAAGCCAAACAGCAAATGCAATTGTGTTGCGGAAGCAACTAAACCGACGTCAAGTGAAAAATAAAACACTTTTCTGATCATTGCAAACCTTTTTACTACAGCAGTAGCAGCAGCAGTAGTAGTAGTCACTATTGACCGCTGGCAGCCATCAGCTTTGCCAAAAAAAGTCATAAAAATGAAAGCAAAAGTTGCAAATTAAACAAATGGTATCAGGTAGTGCACTAAATCTGACGTGATACAGAACATTGCCTAAAAGACGATAGTAGTGTATGTGGCATTTAACCATTGAAAGCACAGCCCATTTATTAATGATGACATTAATATTACATGGTCAGCAGTGATGCTGTCAGGTAAAATATTGTAATAACAATTCACGGTCGATTCCATCACAATCTGGGTGATTACGCAGAGTGATGCAGCAGTAGAAAGTTTAATCTTGCAGGCACAATCAACGGAGAAACTTAGCTTTTGTTCTAAGTGCAAAGTGCACCTACTGAGAGCAAAACTTTATCTACAACTACACCTGAAGTACATGAACTTAGAAGAACTGAAGAAAGCGATTTAGCACAATGTAGCACTCAACACAGTCATTGACACGCACTAGCTTGTACTACTACTTCAAATGGCTGTACAAAAAGCAGTGCAGTGAAAATTAATGATGTTCCTTAAAAGAAGAACATTTTGAGACTAGAAAAAGGGGGCCGATCTACACTGAACACACACTCCGGGAAACGCCGTCATGCATGCATGCATTTACGTGTCACGTGAGATGCTAACAAAGGACAAACAGACACAATGTGCAAGTGTAAAACACCAGTATGGAAATTGATTCAGTCGTGTCGCTGTGCTGGCTAAACTTAATTTAATATATCACAAAAAAGAGTTTCAAGCCAAATTGATTTTCAATTTTACGCAGATCAACATCATGGTGAAAAACTGTTCAGGGCAAAGTTGCTGGTAAAGTGTGCGATATTTGTGGTGATAGTCTGGTGGATGGAACAAAAGAGGCCATCAAAGTGGGCCATCACAAGGCCGAGTGACATTTGGCAGATGGTGATGCCGTGTGATGCTGCTGTTAGTGCTTGTTCGTGTTCACATTCATTCAGTCATTCGAGTGAATTAAACTTTCGTAGAGAGTAAAAAGTGAGTGTGAGGGTAAAATGAACGCAGTAATATCTTGCCCATGAACTCTTCACAGTAGTATGTCTCTGGCGTTTTGGCCCAACACATTCTTGCCCCTCCTCCTTCCCCTTTTGCCCCTTTTCCGCACCATTGGAGCGCACAATTAAGAGAAAGCAGGAGAGTTCAAAAACTGCTGCTGTTGACGGTGTTGAGCTAAAAGCGGAGTCTGACAGAGTGCTCAGTTGGCTAGTTGCTGGCAAGCCGAGGTACAGCATGCACGATGGAAGATAAAGTAAAGTTTTTTCTCCCACTTTTTTTCACTTAGTACATCAGACGCAGTTAGTTCACACATCATGTCTACACGCCATCAGCAGACATTTCCGCAGATGATGATGTAAGACAAGAGCAGAAGCATGTTTGCTCGGTGTGTGGCAACAGCACAATTTGGTTGCTGCTGCTGCTGCTTAGACGTCGTGCTTAATGAGCCATTTCTGATGATGATGTTGGCTGGGAGGCAACGAACGCAGTACAACAACCAGGGCATTAAGGGGCATTACTTGGAAGAAGTGAAACATCGATTTGTATTTAGTGGTCGCCACTTAATTAGACACTTTAAACTGGCCAGCACTCTTGGCGGAAGAAAAGGAAGAATGGAAACAAAAGCAGGGCAAATAAAGTAGACACAGTGAAACATGAGACAGCAGGCAGCTGCATTGAATGGGTCACATTATTCAAGATTGAGCTAACACAACAACAGCACTACGCGACTTGTCTAGTGTGCAGAGTAAGCGACAGTGTGGAAAGCAATTAATGTGTGAATGCTGTTAATGGTGGAAAACAAGACATTAACAGGCAAATCATCTCATGTAAATTGTCGATTCTCAACACACATCTCTTCTTTCGGTGGTATTTAATTACTCTGCACAACTTGCACAGCAGTTGTAGCGTAGTGATCAACAAGCTGTTTGCTTAGAAACTAAAATTGACGTCATTTTGTTCTCTTACGCCTAACGTTTCAACTCCATTTAAGTTTATCATTATTAAAATTTGTCATTTTGCGAGACTCAAAATGAATAAGAATAGCCAAGAATAAACTTAAATAAATCAAAAACAAAAATGGATGATGCCGTCAAAAATGGGCCAAATGAAACTACAATTGATGACAGTGATCAAAGTTGTAGCAGTATAAACTCAGATATTGTGCACTTATTCTCTTTTGAAGCCATTCATTTCAATCAACATTCTGCTTTGATGATGATGATGCCTCAGTGGTACCTGTTCAGTTGACACATGTATTGCACTAGTACTCACTTCATCATCATAACGAGTCCCTGGAGTCACGCTGGCACATTATCCTACTACCCTTTTTGCTTTGTTTTGTAACCAAGTGTCATCCAGACATTCCATTCAGTCAATCCACTGATTAGATACTAAAGCCGTCGGCAATGTGGGCACTGAAAGTAAGCTACAGTGACGTACTTCTTTCCATATTAATCATACCGAGAGAGATTTGACTGTGCTGCTTCGTAAGACAACAACAACCTTTAGTAGTGAAAAACAGTGGCGGAACATTAGTGAAAATAATCAAAGTAGTAGTAGTAATAAATCAATATTCCCATGAAAGATGAGTGCAACTTACTTTGCAATTGAAATGCTGCAAAAAAAATTTTGAGTGACTTAAAACTAGAATTGATTTAAAGGATGAAAAGAAAAACTGCATTTGTCAATTTTAACTATCCGGTTTGTTTTAAATCCATCTCTTTTTTCTCAGTTTCTATACCTTTCAATTTTTATAAATTTTTTTACTTTATTTTAACAAACACACATTTTTAGAGATGTTTTCTTTTACCAAAGCCTTTCCAAATGAGGTGCCATCAAGATATTATTGTTTTTATTGTTACCCACATTTATTTCTCTCTTTGTCAATAGTAATCACCGACAATCATTGCAGAAAAAGAAAGGAAAATATTATTGCAAAAAGCCACCGATTGTTACACACAAAGACATAAATGTGCAAACTAATAAATAAATAAATAAATAAAGCAAAAATATATCTACTTTTGTTATCAAAAAAGTACTTTTTGTATTATTTAGTTTAGCTAAAAAATAAAAACAATAAACAATAAAAAGAAAAAGTAAGCCTTTACTTACACACTGCATCTTCAATACATTTTCAATTGGCCGATTGGCTATCATCTTCAATTGATGATCATAAAATTGCGTCAATTCAATGCCACAAAAAAGTGGTAGTCGTCTTCACGCAAAGGACCACTTAAGTTTGGCAGGGAAAATAACCACTCAGGTGATGGTCTGGCTTAGGCTAAGGTATTGGAATCACATTTCATCTCCTCCTTCTCCTGCTCATCTCCAGCAATGTTTCTCACCCTCTTAGTCTCCCACTGTGTTTCAACTAAAAGGCTCATTTCCTCTGTCGGCAGCTCTCTTTCCTCTAATTCACATCTTCTCACCATCAGACACGGCTAACCTACACTCTACTTTCTCCTTTTAGCCGAAAACATGGCAAAATCAATAGCACGCCAATTCAATTTACAACCGTCGATCACACTTCTTCCTTTCCTTTCTTATACAGTTCTTCACTGGAAGAGGATAAGGAGAAAAAAAGAGCTAACCTTCAGCTCAATCAATCGAACACTCACATGGAGTGAGACACGTTGTCTTCTTTGCGTTTCAATTTTTGCAAAAGCAATATAAAAGAGACAGAAAAACAAACAAAAGGCAGTTATTACGGTCTGGCCGTAGCACTAATAGAAATTACTTTCTACTTTCTTCAAATTACACTTGGCAACTGCAACCTTCCAGCAGAAGTAGAACCTCCACTTGCAATTGCAGCTGCTAAAAGCTTCTGCTGCTGCCAAAAACAGCATTGAAAACCGGATTTGACATTAACAAATAAATTAAAAATTTCAAATAATAATATAAGTTATTAGATTGAAAAAACCTAGTTGTCATCAATTTTTAAATCCCCGTGAACATTTTAGCTGCTGCTGTGGCTGTTTTGGATCACCGGCAAAGTAAAGAGGAAAATTACCCAGTAAAGACTCTGGTCATTTTTAGCAGTATATGGCTGCCCAGTTTCTGAAACGTTATAAAGTGCATTTGCAGAAAGGTTTCAGTTACAACAAAATTATAAAAAACAATAAAAAAAAGTTAAAAATGAAGCAGTAAAAAACTGGACAAGAGCACAAAGTGCAGAGTTAAGTATAAAGTGATGTTCAGCAAAAAAATATTATAGTCACTGAGGCTCGATGGCTTAAAGGTGCTACCATAAACCTAAAAAAGACAAGGTCTAACTAAACGGTAAAACAAAAAATAAATTGGTGGTGACTTAACGTAACTTCCTTTTATTGTTGAACTGTATTTGCTCAATGTACCCTAGACACTTTGTCAAGTTGACACTGTGTCAATGAATTGTATTTTTCTGTTTCTCAAACATTATACTAAAGTCGGGCATTGATAAAAAAAGAAACCTCTAGAGAAAAGTTTTCAATAAACGCTAAGCTATTTTTATGCATAAAAAATGAATAGACAAATGCATATTGCGTTTATTCCAATAAAAGTTTACTGTCCGGACTCTGCAAAGTTTATGCAAAAGTGCAAAAAAATAAAATTTGTTAAAACAAGATTGTTTTATTAAACAAAAACGCTAATTTTTAAATAAATAAATATATTAAATTTTTTTTGTTACAGAACAAAGTTTTAACAAAATAAAATCAAAAATCCTTTTACGATTTTTTTAAAATGAAGTTTGAAAAAAGTTTCAATATTGTCGACAGGAAAAACATTGAAAAATGTAAAATAACGACAATAAAAGCCAATAAAAACAAGTAACTTGTTCGATCAATTGTTGATTTATTCAAATTGTAGTCAAAAAAGTTTGTCTCAAACTTAAAAGTATAAACAACAAAAATTTGATGTTATTGTATTAAAATGAAGAATTGAACCGTGTCTGCAAATGCAACAATACAGTTCAAAGCATTTTCATTTACTGTAAAATGCAGTTGTACAAATTGCCAATACAAAATGCAGGTTAATGCCATCAATAAAAAAACAAATTTATATTTAGTGTAAAAAGTTACTGTTAAATTTTAGTGGACCGAGAAAAATAATGATTTGTAGAGAAATGATTAAGTAAAAAATTGAATGTCAAAACAAACTTTTTAAATAAGAGCAAGACAAAGTGAAACAAGAAAATATGCAAATTCAGCCAATTTACATTCAGTGAGAGAATGAGAAAAAGTTTTACTCGTCATTACTCGTTTGACATTTACTGACAAACGTTTCAAGAGCAGCGGTAAATGGTACTAAAATGCAACTAAAGTCCTTTTACTTTTTGCTTTTAGCAATCACAAACATATTGGGAGAGTACTAAAAAAACAATGAAGGAATTATGACGTAAAAGAAGTAAAAGAATGCGACAACTTAGCTGTAGTTGTTGTTTTTATCAAGTGATTGGCTGTTGCAAAAAGTGCAAGTTAAGCAGATTAACTCTGATGTGCGCGTGTAAATCACCCACACAAAAGGTAACAAATCAATTCCAATTGACGACACAAAAAATTACTTCTAGATGATGCATTTGTAGCTCAATTTTTAGCTTAATAAAAATGAGCTGTTATTACAATATAAAGCGTTTTTTAAATAAAAATTTTAACAAACACACCGATAGTAATTCTGCAATTTTAAACTAAAACTCCTCGTCTTTTTATTTGCCTTTGTTTTTTCTCAAACCTTCTAAGTGTGCAATAAATGCTTAGTATAAACTAGAAAAAGAGCTATAAAACTTGCACTTGATAAAGATAAATATATTACAATGTGGTGCCTATGTTGAGGCTGGTTTAATGGGAATAGACTGGAGATGAAATGGGGAAAGAGACAGGCTAGCTAGCTGGCTGGTTAGCAGAGTGTGCTTACAAAAGGTAGGCTTATATACATGGGCATCTGTCTGTGTGAAGAGATGAGTAAGGGTAGGAGAGAGGTGAACATGAGTGTGTGTGTGAGTGAAACATGTGAGTCATGTGGATGAACTGTGGTGACTAGTGCGGAGGCACTACAACAATATTAAATTGAGTTTTAATAGAAAACGATGAAAAAATATAAAGAGAAGCGCTGAGTGAGAGTGAACACAAGCATACGTAGTCCAGACTGACTTTATTGGCAAAGAGTAGCTGCTTATATACACAAACAGACGACGTAACTTCGAACTCTCAAAGCCACTTCGCTAGCGGCCTATGGGCCGCTACTAAAGTAAAAGAAACGTTAATAAAGTACAGCTTGAAAAATACCATTCAAAGTGTATTTAGGTCTCGGCATCTTTAAGTTTAACAAAACCTGTTTTTATATGGTTTTCAAAATTGTGTTGTAAAGGTTTTATTGAACAAAAAGATTGCTGCTTTCAAAAAAACTTTTCACTGGTGGCTATTATAAATGCTAATACAAAATAAAATAAAAAAATGAAATTCAGAGTAAACAATAGGTTGAGTTAGTTGGCCTTTCACTTAAGCACTGCCAACATGCTACCGACAATAACTACACAAAAACAATATGAAAAAATCTCAGCATTTAAAAGACAGAAGAATAGAAGGTAAAAGATGCGTCAATAAGCTACTGAACAATCGAAAAGAATGAAGTGAAGGGCAAAAGAGAATGTCATTTTAAGTATTTGTCAAGAAAACTTTATTCTGTTTAACTGTTTTCCAACAAAGACAATTCTATGGAATTCAATCAAATCACAGCAGTAACTATATGATTATAATAATGACAGAAACGAAAGAGAGATGCTACAGGAGCGATAAATGCAGTGCAGGCAAGTCATCTGAACATACTTTAAAGCGTGCACTGCCAGGCTAGTACACATGTTCTCGTTCGCTAAATGAAAATTGTAATTTTAACAGCCATAGGAAAGTGCAAAACATTTTTTGTATAATTTTTCCAATGTTGCCATGTGTGTGTGCTGTTCTAGACTAGTTCTCAGTGCGGTGACACTAATTAAAATCTAATGATCTTGCTCAGTGAGGAATTTCTCGCGCTTGATTGCTATCGATTTGCAAATAAACTAAAGCAAGGGAGAAAAATGAAAAAAAATGAAAAGAAAAAGAAATGAACTAAATGTGCACAAAATGTGCAGAAAAATTAGAGAGAAAGAAAGCGTGATTGGTGAAGCTTAATTATTAATCGATTTCAAATGAGTGTATGTAATACGTTGAAATGTTAATGGGAATAATATGAGTGCAGTGTCGAGGACAGAGGGAGAAAAAATACTAGTCGACAAATTAACAAAGTCTGGCAAAACGTCTGATGGCCAATAGTCAGTTCAAAGGGTCACCCACAGTCAGCTAGTCAGCAAGAAAAACACAATCAACATTCACTAGAAGTCATTTCAGCACACATTCAAGGCAACTAATTTAAATGGAATTTTATCCTGTTACAATGACTACGATTAGGACGACTAGAGTACAGTCAAGTGTTTGACCAACTAAACAGAATCCTAATGATTGAAAAATATTTCTTTACTAAAAATGAAATAAAAATATCGCATGTTGAATAGCCAAGAATAAAGAACCTTATTGTTAGTCAACTAATAAGACAAACAAATCATTAAAGGAACTTGAGAGCAACATCTAAAAATGGTTGTTGACGGACGTGAAGTAATAATAGCAGTTTAATAAAACTAGTTTTATAAAAAACTCGTTTAAAAAATAATTTTTTTTCATTGACATAAAAAATTTTGTACATGTAAAATGTACAAATGAACAATTGGCGTAATAAAAAGAATAAAAACAAGGAACAAATACAAGAATAATTAAATAACGCTACATTTGTTCTAATCATTCTCTTTGCATTCAAAGTTTAGCATAAGCAGGGCGTTGCAGGAAAGTACAAAGAAAAGGTAATAAGTGCTAATTTTAAAACAATGTTAGAAAAAATGGTTGATACTAAAACACGAAATAGCATAAATTGTAGAATTTCAGCAAATAAAAAGGTAACATCAGGTAGCTCATTTATGTTTTAGGCAATCCCTTGTGCGCTCACAACCCAACTAATTTCTAGGCCTTGAAAATCACTCAACAGAAATGCAATCTGGCGGAAACGGCAAATAATACGAAAAAAGGGCTAAATATCGCACTGCGCCCAAAAAAACATGGGAATTCACTTACCAGGAGAAAGCGAAAGGACTGTTGTCTGTCACGAGAAGAAGGCTGCTACAGCTGCTGCTGCTGCATTAGTGCTTTGGCCAATTTTAGGGGAAAAAGCGCCTTTTTCTTTGCGGTAATTTCCACTGTATTAAAAAGAGTAAGAGAAAAGAAGTAGCAACCGTGAAATAGTGGCGTCAACTTGATAAACGTTGAAAAGGGAAAGTATGCAAACGCATTGGCGCAAATTGGATTGGATTGCACTTGCAGGCGAGAAGAGAAGCGTAGGTGTCGGCTTTACCGCGTCACGCTTTGATTTAGTTTACTCGGCTGTGTGTGTGTTTACCTAACAGCGCCAGATGATTGCTGCTACAGTTCGGAGGAAAGAGAGATTCAAAGTTGACTGAAAGGCTGAAATCGGCTTGAGTTGGGCGACTAATCGCTTAACGGAAATGTGTGTCAATTTAAGGATGACTGCCCTTGAAAAGCTGCAACTTTGGTGTAATTTTGGGTACTGCTGCGGACATCACCAATGAATAATTTTTTCTTTCTCAACTGCCAATCATAAGCTGAAAGTGAAGTTTTCGGGTTAAGATGAGTGAATAAACACAGAGGGAAATATGTAGAAAAATGTTTCCGTCATGTGGTTTTCGTTTTGCGGTTTCAAACTACTGATTTTGTTTGGCAGTAGACTAAAGGGGCTGCCTATTAATTGGTGGCAAGAAGAATTTTCTTCTCTTTTCAAGGTGCTCCTTAAAAGGTGCTATTACGGCGGCAAATTGAAAACGACAGTTTGTGTGATTGAAGAAATGATGATGATGATGATGATAATGACACTTGGCATTCACCTCACTGCTGCTGTTGTGAAGGCAGTGATTTTGGCGAATGACACCGCTGAATGAGCACTGGTGCTCCAGTAACCGTCGAATTTGCCATCATTTGCAGAAGCAGTAGCCGCCGTTGAATTGACATGAACATAAAGGTAAAACGGCAGCTGCATTGTTGTTGTTGTTGCTATTGTTACAACTTTGGCTCTTTGTTGCGCCTTCAGTCTGCTTGCGACACTGTGTGTCTCACTGGCTGATTGTACAGCAGAAGCAACGGCGGTAGACAATTTGCATGATTAGATTGCTGGCTAGAAAATCATAGGTGGCCTACAAAGTGTTGTTGTGTTGTGCTGTGCACTCTGTACGTGTCAGCCAAAGTGTTTGGTTCTCTCCGTCCACAGTTTCGATTCAGTTGTCAGGTTGAACTTGAAGAGCAGACAGAATTTGAGACAGAAAGCAGATGCTGTGCTGCGTTCATAGTCAAGGTAGCAGCAATTTGGCAGCGGCAAAGAAGCGTTTGGCGTAAATTTATTAATAATTTAAAAGTATGTGGGTAAATAAATTGCACACCTGCAATTTGACGGCAAAGAAGAAGTGGAAGAAGACGAATGGTGTTCCACTCACTCTTTTATGGCGCGCACTTTTGAAGTGCCTCTCTGCTTTTATTGCTCACTTTTAAAGTAAAAGACAAAAATTTTAGCTGTTTTGCTGCGATGATGATGGTCAGTAAGGTAAGACTAGTGCAGTGGTGGTAAGTGCTGGTGGCAAAGAAGGAAAGAGTGGCAATTTCATGGGCAATACTATTTTCTTCTTTCTTTTCTCCTCTCTAACTCATTCTACAAGAAAACTTGTCGACTAGCCACCATTGACTTGCCGCAATTGCCGTCGATATGACTGCAGCACGGGCACTTTTATACACTACCGACCGACTATTCTCTCTCTTTCTCTTTCTTTCTCTATTCTCGCCGCTTCTCTAATCAATCGCCGTGTGTCCGTGCGTCGGAATGGAATGGAAGTGTGCTGGTCGTGCCCGGGGAAGCGCCGCAACGTGTGCGCCACAGACACACTCACACACAGTCTCTACAGAAAAAGAGAAAGTGTACGTTTGAGCGAGAAGTGAGAGAAGAATCCCAGGCTCGATTCGTCGCTGCAGAATAGGCTTCAGAGAGCTGTAGCACCGTCAGTAGCAGCTTCATTTGCAGACTCTGAGAGAGAAAGTGTGAGAGTGGCCCTTTGCAATGAATAGGTCTGCTTGAATAAAATAAAATCAACTCTGATGGTGGAGATGCTAAAGGCAGATGCTGCCACTGCTGACGCCCTCTGCGTTAGCACATAGGCATATGTCACATTGTAGAGTTTAGTCTGCGAAGAATAACCATGTCAGTGACAGTGAACCAGTGTCCAGCTTAGTTTATGCACACACATGATGATGCATCATATGGTCTGGGTTTGAGTGGTCTAGCAGAGTGGTGCAGAGAGTGTCCGAGTCAGTCAGTCAACCAGTCAGCACAGAGCGCCATAAAGAAGCAGCAAAAATTAAGGTGAACGTCACTGCCTGCTAACAATGCTGTTGCATCAACATGCTGGCTAATCTCCCTAGAGAATGTAACCGTGAAAAAGTGTGGTAGAATAGAGTAGTGGAGCAACTCACCGTCCCACCTCTCTTTAAAACAAAATTCTCTGACAACTGAAGAGCCGGATTATACGAGTGCAGTTTCTAGCGATCCAATTAAGCAGTAGGAGCAGCATCAACAGGATAGTGATGTTAGTGTTGTTGTTGTTGTCATTGCTCAAGGTCTAAAGGGTAAAAAGTAATAGTAATAATAACCGAGAAAGGCATAAATCGGATTGACTCTCTACAGAGACAATCCTGAGAAGGTCCAGGGCAAATGGCACCTTCTTTTATTGTTGTTGTTGTTTGCTGTCTTCTAAATCAGTGCCAAGTGTCAGTCTGTCTGAGAGTAAACTGATGTGCTGAGCTGGACTCCCCTGATGGTGGCCACCGATGGGTGGTCATTAGGTGGCACTGTGGGCCTGTTTGTGTCAGTGGCAGACACAGTGTGTGTCTAGTGAAATATCTGCTTTTTCTCTTTCCCTCTTTCTCACTCTCTCATTAGTGTAGCATCACGGCACTTCTAATCAGCACTACTACCTTCATTAGGGCAAACCTGAGTCACACATGCACACATTCACAGTATTTCACCCTAGGACCATTAGGGGAACGCACAGATCACCTAGAACTGTACGACAGCACAGGCCCATCACCATCCCCATCTATTCTTTTGCTTTCTTTTTTCTTTATCTCATTCGCTTCTACCAGGCGACCCAAAGAATAAAAAGAAACTCTCTTGCCAGACAGTAAATGTTCTCCTTTCCCTCTCCAAAGTCGTCTTAAGAGCACTCTTCACTGCTGTTGCAGCTGATGATGATCTTCCACTTTAACTTTCACTTTGCATGCCAGAAATTCTGCTGGCACAGCCTACCATTAATTAAAGTCTCAATTCAATAGTCAAAGTTAAGCAGCGTGGCACACCACTGCACTCCTATTGCCCTTTTTCCCGTTCAATAATCGTGCCCATTAGCCTCAAAAGTGGCAACCCAGCGAAGAAAAGAGAATAAGTGAAAAGTAGGCAAAAGTAGCTTTGGCATTGACTTTCTCTCACCCTTTTCTTCACTGACTTAGTGCTTCACTGAAATGACTTAATGAACGTGAACATTTTATGCATATGAAAGTGAAATGATTCGATCAGATTAATTGTGTTCTGTGTGTTCAGTTTAGTAGAGATGAGAGCAGAAACTCAAAACATAAATGAAAACCAACTGCTGGTGCTGAAATAATATGAAAAGTTTTTAAAGAGACACATTTTCTTATAAAACAAAATTCTACATTGTCACCCTTTTCAGTGGCCATTAACAAAAAGGGCATAAACAGCAACAGCTACAGCAACTACAAAAGGCAAATTTTCATTGCCAAATTCTGAACGTGCATTTGTGGTGGAATAGCACTCAAACTAACACAGACATTGAACACCAGCAATCGACAGTTGAACTGTCCGATTTTCCCAGAGGACTATTCCACTGGGCTGCTGGCCATTGCAGCTGATTAGAACCGGTAAAGAAAAGAAGGCAAGATGGGAAAGCGAGAACAGGGCACACAAATGCTAAAAGTCAAACAAATGAGTCAGAATGAACAATGAGCCTAGGAGACAAAATGGCACTGGAACTTCCAGTCTGGAAGGACTGAAGGCAAAGTGAAAGTGCAGCGAAATAAAGTAGATAAAAGGGAAAAGAGAGAAAATGATTTACTGGTGGTTACCAGTGTGTCCGCAAAAGAAGTGCTCCTAGGCACAACTGAGGTGCTGCAAAATGAGCAGATGTAGAAACAACTGCAGGGACTGAAAATGTGATCGAATAAATAAATTTAGAAATAATTTTCAACGGGAAAGTGGATAACGTCACTGTTAGTGAAGAGGTGAAACCTAAATTGAATGCCCAGACGAGGCTTAATTTAATTGTAAAAAATAAAACACACGCTTTTATGCTAACTCTATCCAATAAGCACACTCAAAGAGTGTCCTAGATCTGTCTGGTCTGCCTGCATGCTTAGATCGTCTAATTGCAGAGATATTCCTGGCAAACAAACAAAGAAAGTATTCAGCACATGTGTCCATCCGTTTGTAATGCAAGCATTGCACTGTCTTTTATTGTCTCCCATCTCTGAATTCAATCGTACTGTGGCATAGGGAAAAATAAAAATAAAAAGTGAAGGACGCTCTGATAAGAGAGAGAAAAAGGACAAGCAGTGCTATAAGAAAAAGAGATGAATAGCCTAGAGAGCGGCCCAAAGGATTGCAGTGTTTGCTTGAGCGTTAAAAGTATAGTGAAGATAGGGAGAGAAAGAGGGAAAGGGAAAAGAAGCAGTTATGAAGGTACCCGCACTAATGGCGTCAAATGGAAAAGAATGAACAGTGAAAAGAACTCAGGCACAGAATGTGTTCACTACTCTGACGGACTGCTACAATGGAGAAGCAGAGTTTGGATGCGGTACTGTCAGTGGCGATGCAAATTAGATTAACTAGTAACTGGTACACTGGTAAAGGAGGAAAAAAGTGCCACCAAACTTAGGACTAGTGTCGCAGAGGCAAACGTCCAAACGAAAAGCTAAACTTTATATAAGCACTAACTGCCTGCAACGAGAGGCTAAAGTTGGTCGCTCCAGTGTGCTCTGGTGATCAGGCAGAAAATAAACGATGGCCCTGCAAAAAAAATGTAGATGAAGCCACATGAATGGAGTAGGCAGAAATTAGCTTTTTGCAAAAGGCAATCTGATCTCATTTAGTGGCTCAAAACAAGCGTCACATTATTATTACAAAACTGGGTTGAATGATAGAGATAGAGAGCGAGAAATAGAGGCACTGCTGACCATAGACACCATCGCAATGGCCTAATGCAAAAAACTGAGCATTGAAGCACTATTTTAGGCAATATGCGGCAAGCAAAACACGTCACCGGTCTACGTCAGAAGACAGAGCTAATTAACGGAGAAAGCAAGAGATAACAACTGGGGTCTAGTTAACAGTGCTGCTTACTAAAACAGGTAAAAGGATTAATGAAAATTAATGAAAAAATTGTGAACAAAACAGATTAATTTTCAGTGCTGAACAAACGACTAGATGATAAAAGCGTAAAAAAGTTAACAAGCAGAAAAACTAGATGCAAATAGAAAAGGCCAAACAAGGCAAATGGTGATCAGCTGATACTGATGAAGGTGATGATGATGATGCTGTTGTTGCTGTTTATTCAACCATGAGATTGGTTTCCCCCTCTTTTTTGACTACTTTGTAGCAGCCATAAGGATTACCATGCCTGCTTGCAAGCCCATTCAGGAATTCTGGTTAGTAATCTCAGCAAGTAAAAAATTTTTTACGAGCATCTTTTCTACAAAGCGCATTTTAAAAATTTTAAATTGTTTCAATTTAGCAGGGATTAAAAAGAGATGCAGCAAAGTAAAAAATGATGTCATGTGAGTTTCTCCTCTTTCTATTTTCAAGCATATTTCTCTTTATAGAAAAAATCTATAAGAATGCCAAAGTTTAGAATGAAAACACATAGGTACATAGTGGTATAAAAATATCGTCGATAAAAGCATTGTCCCTGCGGCTCAATCAGTGATTTCTGTTTTTCTTCCAACTTTAGACAATGCAGTTGAGCTGTTGTCCAGTGTGTTCTGTCCACTACCATAGAAAAGATTGACTTCCGCACAAATCACATTAGCCAAATTCAAGGGAAACCCTACTGTACATAAGACGACAAAGTGAATCATCCAATAACAGACAATGGAACACTAAAGCACTGCTGAATAATAGATTATGTCTCTTAGACTTGACTTTACTCAACTTCCAAGTAAAAAGTGAAAGTAAAGGTTTTATCAGGAAAAACACAACAGTGCCCTAAATGTAGAGCAGTTGTACTGGCTGCAACTTAAAGAACGACTGTATTTAGGAAGAAAAAAGAGTAAACATAGTTCTCAGAAGGCCACTAGGGCACTCATTTACCCGGTTAGGCGGACTTAACAGTGAATATCACAGTTTATTTGAAATCATATAATATATTTTTTAATTAGCAAGTAGAGTCTAATTGATAATAAAAACGAAATGATAGTGTGCCATTACTCTTCAAGTGAAGAAGAAGTTTGGCAAGTTAATATAAAGTGGCAGTAAAGGTGGTGGCATTAGCACAATGCGAGACTGTCATGGCCCATTAGGTGCCGACGAGTTCGATCGATTGACCGTCCTGGCGCCAATGTGCTCAGTGTTCTCAACACTCACACAGTCAGCATTCACAGCAGACATATGTTAATTTATGCAATTTATGCAATTGTGTCCCCTTCTTCTTTCTCTCCTCCAACTGTAACTTTTGTTTGAGTGTGCGGCAACGAGTGGACTGGACTCGAATGCGACAATGACCACAAGTGTTGCCAGTGTTGGCAGTGAAGAAGCGAGATATACATTCCACTGCTATTGTTGGCTTTGAGTGTTGGCTATACACACTGACAGTTAAATGGCTGTACGAAAGCTAATGAAATGCAGCAAAAGTCAACGACAATATGGCTACCACTGATGGAGGTGCTAAAGAGCGAAAGAATCGGTATAGACTAGAAAGGAGCATACACAACTTTTCGATTAACTTTCCCCACTTTATGATTGCAAAAGTAAATACACACAACCAGGGAAAGGGAATAAAAGGGGAATAAAAATGTATGAATGGGCAGAAAAAGAGGGAAAAGCAGTGGTTGTCTCAGGACAAAACGCAAAGAACCACAAATATTGTGAGGAGGAGTACAGTGAAAAAAGTGAAGAGGAGCCAGACAGAATGTGCAAATGCGGCAATTTATACACTTTACCAAAACGACCTCTAGCATTTGCATTGTTAAAAAATGGTGGCACACACATTAGTGTGGAAAATCGGAGAAGGGGAAGTAAAAGAACTAGCAGTCAAGTGTTCACAAAGAATAGTTTTAAAGTTTGCCAATCAATTACCGCAATGTACAGTTAGACAGAAAAACAGTGCCACAGCTGTAACCACAGTCCTCTTCTCTATCTTGTCAGTGCAATTTATTCAGTTGTGCAGTTCATTCAAATGCTGGAATGATTTGAGTGCATCACTCTACATGCCAAAAGGTATTCTGAAAAGTCCAGTTTTGGCAATTTTGCTGGCACAGCCCAATACCGGGAATTACAGCCTGTGTTTGCATGCTGAATGAGTGCCACAGCTGCCACATTCTGACTGGACTGAAAAGTTGTTCATTGGTGCAAAGTGAAACAACAACACGGTAAAGCACTATTTATCACCTCTTTGTGCACTGAAGCTGCTAAAATAAATGGTGGTGGTAAGGCGGATTAAGCGTGAAAGATGCATGACTTTTTGGCATACCGCACACATGTGTTCACTCAGGTAAGGCAGTAAACAGACAGACGGACAGGTTTACTTAACATAAAACTGCAAAAAACAAAAAGCACATTTATCAAACTTATCCGGGAAAATCTGGTATCGTGATTCGGAATGTAAAAAAATCAGCTGAATATCTTTAGCTGGTCAAACACGCTGGCATAAAAAATAACCTGCGTGCTGGAACGTGGAAATGTTTTACTTTAAAAAATAAATAAATTGTGGTAACTTGTTTTATCAATAAAAAAGTTGAACCAGTTTAACCGTGAGAACTTTCATTTGTGATTTGAAATGAAAAAAATAAAATCAGGTTGTTGATTGCAGCTCATAACCAAAATCCTATTTATGCAATATTTAGTGCAATATTTACTAAATCAATACACGAGTAAATAAGTGACAAAAAAATGGCAAAGGCCAAAACAGAAGCAACACAGCTTTTCACAGTGAACAACAAAAATGAATTTGCATTACCAAACAAGACATAAAACAGTGACAGCAGAAAAAGATGAGCCAGCAAACAGAATAATATTTACCAAAGTTGCAGCTAGTTAGTTGAGTCAGGCATGGGACTAATTGCAGGAGAAGTGTGCAAGTGAGCAAGGCAAGCAAGGTTTCAGCTGTGCAATCCCACCTCCCAAACTCTTTCAACATCATCTCCACCTCTTTTTCAGCCTGCAAACACAAACTGCAGTCAAATTATAATAAAAACACTTCTTAGAAGTGATCAAACAAAAAAATACAGAGAACAGATTCCCCTGTTCAAATAGCTGCAAGCCCTAGAGTGGCAAACAATTCTGCAGTTCAGCCAGTTGCAGATATTGTGAGTAGAACTGCTTGCACTACTTTTGCCCATTCGGCAATCAGGCAACCGCTGCAACAACTGCTGCTGGGCATCACTTTCCGGGTTGGTTGGTTGGCAAATGGCACCCATCAGAAGATGAATGAAGTGACTGCCGTAAATCCTGACACACTCACTAGCTCACATTGAAGATAGCTGGAAAACAGTATGAAACAACGAATGCGGAACTAATCAACAGCGCACACAGAGGGTGATCGGGTGATCGATGCCAGGCACAACTACAGCTCTGCAGCTGCAGTCATTAGTTTGCTAATTGAAACATTAGTACCAAAAAGTACGAATGTTGCAATGTTGCCTGAATTTGGGCAGCAGCCATGTTGCTGCAGGCACGTGGCACAAATCATAAGCTGATGATCAGTGATAGTGCTACTGTTCAATAGTTTACTGATCACTAGAAGAGAGTAGTGCACCATCAGTGTTGGGGCACAGGCGGCACAGAGCAACACAATCGACCAGTGGCACTAGCAGCAAAAGCAGTAGCCTGCAAAGTGTCTTTCTGCTTAATGAGACATTTATCACGCTTTCTGGCTGCAACACTGCCAACACTGATGTTGATCTATCTGTGCTGGACAATCAAATCTGCGTCTGACTGACAAGTGTGCTGGCAGAAGTGCTGGCGACACTCACAACGACGGCCATTGTGCCCCTACTTGAGGGTAATTGCACTCTCAATGGCACTTTCTTGCTCTATCTCTTTCTTCCTGTCTTCTCTGTTCTCACAAGTGCGGGGCAACAGCTTATGACCGAGAGCTACTGGCCACTGACCAGTGACTGCTGCTGCTGCCAGCCCAGACGATGACATCCGTGTTACAAAGAAAGGCCGTCAAAGTTGGAGCAGTATAAAACCCTCAAAAGGTTTGAGTGGTCAGTTCCTTTGCGGCAGCTTGGTAGTGGAGGAAACAACAGCAACAGCAGAAACAGCTTTGTTTGAATACCAATCTTTTTGCTATTAGCAGAGCACAGGAAGCATCCAACTGCAAAACATCCTCAAATGCCCAGCGAATGGCTGAGATTAAAGCGGACAGAGAAGAAGATGCCATGATCAATTTGACAGCTAGGCCTACTACGTCAACCAGCACCACCACCACTGCTAACAAGAAGTTTCAACTCCGCTAAGCTGATTTCACCCTTAAAATCAGCCCATTTCACCGTACAGCTGCCCTTTTTCCTATTCCAGTCCTTCCCGAGTGCCCTTCTTTTCCCCTTTCTTTAAATGTCACCCGCTAATCTGGCAGCACATAATCACACTCCATCACCACTTCAGGCCACTTCCACTTGCCCAACAACTTCAACTGCCTGTTTGCTGCTGCTGATGGTTGGTGATAATTAAAAAAAGTTGATGTAGCAGTAATGCAGCAGCTATATACAGCTGGAGCCGTCCGTTTGTCCATCAACTGAAGAGAAAGAAAGAGTCCACTACAGTTCCGACGTAAATGCAAAGAAGCGACGAAGAAGGAGCAAGGAGAGTCTGATGAGAAAACCGTCTAAACTGCTCTTACCGCCTGAAACTCCCAATTTGACCTTGAACCGTTCCTTGAACGCAACCTCGTGATGACCTTCCTTTTCCAGAAAATCTGGTCTCTTTTTTCCCAGAATCCTTCCAGCTCCTTTGTTTGCATGCTCCAGCACAGGCGGCACCAATTGTTGCCATCACTGGCCATCACTACCCTCTCTTTCATTTTGACGACCTATTTACTGCTGCTGCTGCTTTTCGGCTGCTCTCAACTGGTCGAATCTTCTAGCGTCGTTCTCTCTTCACCTCGAAAAGGCTCTCCACTCAGTGGTAAGTGTCTATTGAGTGAACTTTGAGACGAAAGCGTTAATAAAACAAACTTGTTGACATTTTACACAGCGACGCCTCAAGTCTGGTTGTCCATCTCCTCCCGGCCTCACCGCCGACTGGTGCTCAACTGGCACCGACTGGAGGGCAGCAATCTGCACGGATCATGGGTGGCGTTGTATGACCACGAGCCGACGCGCTACAACTACGACTACGACTTTGTGGAGCGCGTCTTCCCGACAGCCACTTCGGGGAAGCACTTGTAAGCGAGGGACTTTGATTGCAATTGTACAGTAATCATTTTACCATTTTTTTGCAGCACATCGAAACCGTACGAGTACTTCACCTTCCAGTCGACCTTTGACCGGCAGAGCAGCAAGCAGCACCTGGACAACTTTCTGCTCTCTCGCAATGACTCCGCCCTGACCGCCCTTTCCAGCAGTCTCTGGTCGGGCTGTGTGAAGTACTGGATCGCCTATGTGGTCAACGGCGGAGGGGGCGGCGGCGGTCGGACGACGTTGGTGGTGAAGAAGTGCCTGCGCACCAGACCTCGGTGGATGGAGGAAAGCATGTCCGTCATTGGCCACCGCTCGGTCATTGAGCTGGCACTGCCCGGCACGCACAATGCCGGCAGCTACGAGGTGGCCGCCAATAGGCGATTCCCACGACTGGACAAGTACATCTACTGCCAGGATGAGTCCATTTGGAATCAGCTCATCTACGGTGTTAGGTAAAAATCTATTTAAAAACTTTGATTTTAAAGAGCGCTTTAATAACCCTTTTTACAGATTTTTCGACCTCCGCCTCGCCTACGACGAGAAGGGCAGCACCGACCGCGACCGCATCTGGATCGCCCACGGCCTCGTCCGCGTGCACATCTCACTGGCAGAGGTCCTCGAACAGGTGCTCGCCTTCCTCCTGTCTACCTCCCAGGAGATCATCATCCTCGACTTTCACCGCTTCGAGGAGGGCTTCGAGGAGTGGCAGGGCGAGGTGGACAGCCGACACGCCATCATCGAGCGCCTCATCCTCGACTACCTCTCCGCCTTTATCGTTCCCGTGGAGCTCGGTTTCAGCAAGTCGGTGCGCGAGCTGGCGGCCGCGAACAAGCGCGTCTTCGTGTGCTACGCCCGCGAGAAACGCAATCGACGGCACTTCTTCGTCAACTCGCTGCACGTCTGGCCGGAGACAGACGACGCCGGCCTGCTCTACCGCTACTTAAACGAGCGCTCCTGTCGCTCGCCTTCCGCCCCCTACGTCGTCTCGCTGATGGGCGCCCTGACGCCGCGCTTCTTCGGCCTGCTGCGCGACAAGTACGACGGCGTGCGGGCGATGGCGGAGACGGTGAACCACCAGCTGACGGTGCGCCTCTTCGAGGACTGGTGGCAGTGCATGAACGTCCTCTCCACCGACTACTTCCTCGGCAACAACGCCATCGAGCTGACGGTGGAGGCGAATCTGCAGCGGGAGAGGAGGCCCTGATGACGACAACAGAAAGAAAAAGGCATGAATATCAGCACAAAACAAAGAAGGAGGAAGTACGAAACTCCTTCGACTTCCTCTGCCTTCCTAGCAAGCAGCAGCTAAAATCGTTCCCTCAAATTCGATCTCTCTTTTTTACTCTCTAAACGGACGGGCAGCCCCACCGCGACCACCACCACTACAGCCAGCACCAGCAACTGCCAATCAATCATCTCACCCCCACACACACAGATGGTGGCATATTGTGTCAGCAGCAGCAGCAGAGGCAGTGTCATCAATAAAGTGACAATCACTAGCCGCAGCACCAACACCAGCGTAGCATTCACACATTGACAGTGCAGTCAAAGATCGATCCACAAATGGCCGACGCCGCCGCCGCACCGCCATCAATTGAGGTCAATCGATTCGGTTTTGCCTGAGAATTGAAAGAAAAAGAAACAGAAGCTGAAGATAGCAACAGCAGGAGGAGGAGGATGGATCGAGGAGAGTTTTTCAGCACCTTCTAATGCACCGTTTTTGCACTGTGCTAAAGGCAAGAGAGGGTTTCAACAAAATAAGATATTTTGTAAAGGACCATTCAGTGAACAAGAAACAAGAGGAGGACCATAAAAAGTCAAAACCAGCAAACTCAATTGGCAATCGGCAAGTGAGGCGGCAAATGTCATCATCTGCTGCTGCTGCATTCATTCATTCATTCAGCTTGGAGCACTTTCAATTTGCATTTCCAGGGCTCTAATTTACAATTGTTACGCGAAAATCGCGCGCGCAAAAGTATATAGCGGGATCTCTAGTGATTGTCTGTGCCTGCTTGGCTGCAACCACCACCCCCAATCAATCCACTACAACCACTATCCATTTGTGATGCTAATTGAGCGTTGAATGAAGCCTTGTCGCCGGAGAGCGAGAGCTGCTGAGCGGTCCCAATAATAGCGCTCGTCAATCGGAATGAGATGTTCGGCGACAGCAGCAACAGCAGCAGCAGCCGTTTAAACGGGCCAATATTGCCAATACCAACCGATTGAGTACGTCAGCAAAACAGTAAAACAGAGAACAGAGTTGACTGGTTGACTGCAATGATATATGCGCACAGTGCAGAACAATCGGCAGATTGAGTTCTACTGTACAGAGGAGCGGATTCAGTTTACGTCAGCACAAGCACAGGCAGACAGACACTACCTGGCCGTGACAGGCGTGTCAAGTCGAGTTCTGCTCAAAAGTACAAAGCATTTCGGGTGACTCTTTTCCATTGTCCAACATTGTCGTGCTGCAGGTGCTTCCGTTGCCATCCACTGATTTGAAATTACAATTGAAAAAATAAAACAGAAAGAGTAAAATGTGAGCGCCTAGTTCGGGTTGAATTGTCTGAGTGTGTGTCGCACCAATTCGTCGTCCTCGGTGCTCACGACTGGCGCACTCGCACTTCAATTCGGGTGAGCTGTCAATCAAGCATAAGCGGCTTAATTACGGGTCCATGGCAGTGCTAGCCAAGTGCAGTTAGAAGTCGTAGTTGGTGGTGGTGACGCCAGCAACAGCACCAGCAAAGGCGGAGAGGGGGACGGCGGCAGTGCGCCAATTAATCGAGGCGTCCAAGTCCAAGGCTCAAGTGCCATTGAAACTGTCTGGGTCAGTGCAGTCTACTAGTGCTCGGTGACAGTCGTAGAGGAGTGATGGCAGTGGTAGTTGTAGTTCAATGGCATTCACTCCAACTGAAACTCAACCTACGTTCGAATTGTTGTGCTGTGAAATTCCCCGAAACTCAGACCCCTATGTCCGATACTCCGTTCTTTCTCTCCGGGAATATTCCAGTTGATTCAAGTGTGTTTGTGGTCTTTAATTTAATTTCTAATTTAGGATGCGCTGAAGGTTGTTCTGCTGTTACAGGCCACGTTGCTGCTGATGCTGATGATTCTTGTGGTGGCCAGTTGAAAGTGGAGCAAAGTAGTGGACGGTAGAGTTAATGGAGGGGAAAAGTCGATTTGGCAGCAGCAGCAGAAGTGGTTCGCCTCACTTGACGCCGGACTTGATTGCGGTGGTCTCCGGTGTTGCTGTACGTCTCTGCTGGAGCACTCACATCGAACCGAAGCAAACCACAAGGCAAAGCAAAGCAAACCCGAACACCGACTGGACAATTAGTGCAGACAGGCAGTGATGTGGCCAATTAGTGCCTGCAACAGCCTCCTCCTCCTCCTCTGTGTCCAGTCGTTGTCTGCATTTCATATGCGTGTTTCCTTATGCACACAGACGCAAGCACACACCACCACGGGGAGTTTAGTTACACATGGCTGACAGTTTAATGGAGACAAATGGGGAGTTGGCTAGCTGAATGCTGCTGCACATGGATTGAGGCCTTCTTCCCTTCCTTCCATTACCGGATAGACGTAATGGAGGCCATCGATCACAAAGGCATCCTAGTACCAGTGAGAAGGAAGAGGAGGAGGAGGAGAAAAAACTTTCACAGCAATTGCCTTTACACTGTGTGTTTGCTTACTCTTTTTCGAATCACTGTCCGGGAATGCGAGCATCATGAAAAGGCAAAAAGATACTTTCTTTTTTGTACATTATTATACAGACTAACCTTTTACCCGGTATAGTGCTCGCCAAGGTGGTGAATAATCGACCAATTAACTGTGTGTTTGCAGGCCGAGTTTTGTACCTTGCAGGCATTGCTGCTCCATAAACAAACTGTTTGTAGCTACAAAAGCTCATTTGCCGAGCGAATATATGAGGATTTAGCAGTGTGGGCGCGCAGAATAAGCAGAGAATAAATGCCGTAGCACTTCCGTGAAGCATTTCCTGGGCAATTCAGCAAATCGACATTTGGAAAAAAGTTAAAGTAATTGGCAAATTACGAGGCTTTTTTGGAGCTCATTCGCACAAGTAAATTGAGTTTTCAGGCCAATTGTGTCAATTTGAGTCAAATCGTTTTTAATTTCGTAAAAAGGTCAACTTTCGACTGCCAAAAGTGCCGGTGACAATTGAGAAATATAGCCAGTATATTAAACCACAAAAGAAGGAATGAAATTGGATTACGGTAAAGGCATCGAAGTGAGTCCCACTTCTTTGCACATTGACAATTTGAAAATCTCCTCTTTTAAAATGGCAGTATTTTTCTGAATATCGCTTACAATTTCTTCTAGATTGGATTTTGCTTTCAATGTCGCGTCCATTTTAAACTTGTCTTTAAAGTTCGTCTCTCTAGTGATCGCCAGTTCTTGAGAGAATCTCGATTCTTCCTCTTCAAACAGCCGCCTTATTGTAGCCAGCTCGTTTCGACACTTTTCCAGTCGCTTTTTAGCATACTCCCTTGGCTCATTGTCTTTTTTGTTCTTTAAATCATCCAAAAGATCCACAATGAAATTGAGTACCTTTTCTTCGCCCATCTGAGAAAGCTTTGCGCGATGCTGAACGGGAATTATGGAGTTAGTTTCACAACTTTTCAAAAGGTCGGCGGCTATTTTCACGATTCCCCCTTGATCTCCTTGAGGAACAGGTAAATTCGTCTCGTCTACTGAAGTTGTCTTTGTCTGTGTCGTTGAGTTCAGCGGCGAAACTGATGACCGGCGACTTTTGGACTTGGCGACCATGTCCTCGAGCAGATCATCACCGAATGACATCTCAATGTCAGACTCATCCTCCGCATCGGTGTAATTGTCCGCCGTCAGGTACTTCTCGTAAATTGAAAATACTTTGTTGTTCTCCATCTTCAAAGGCCGAAGATGCGATGCACAAAGAAAGAAAGGACAGAAGATGCAGATCAACAGATTTTGGCGCAACGGTTTTTTGTTTTCATTTGTTTTCAAAAATTGTTGTGCAGACAAGTAGAGCCCTCTGTTGGGGGACGATGCAACCTTCGTACAGCGCTGTACGAAAAACAACTGAAAACGCTGTCACCAGTTGGAAACAACAAATGAAAGTACAGAAAGAAGTATCCCAGTCTCATTTGCCCTGTTTCATATTTCTCTAAAGACCATTTCAAGTTTTGGTTAAAAATTGTATTCAAGTGAATCCTGGTTGACATTACCACCACCACTACCACCATCGCCACTACCACGACGACCACTACCGCCGCTATCTGGGCTATGCCGTTACGCCACCGGTATTTGATGATGAGCTGATATCTGTCTCTCTGTCTCTCTCTCTCTCTTGTTCTGGTCGCCCAATGACAGAATGGCACGTCAACAACAGCAGCATCAGCAGCAGTGGTGGCGGCGGCCAGCTGTGACAGCTGCTGCTCACAGTGTCAGCTTACTCGCTCGCTCTTGAGAGTTCGATTACTGTGATACGGTGAGGATAAAAACGAGTCATCATTAGTGACAGCGACAGATCACTACAAGACACTCTCCGCTCAACCAGTCAACTAGTCAATCTCCTCTTTCTCCCCCTAAATTGCGAGACAAAATGCTGGCCCGTAACTCCATTTTGTTGTTGTCGTCCACCCTGCTTTTCGCCGGTGTTGCCCTCTCCAGTGACAGCGAGGTGACACAGCTCACGTACCAGGCCGTGCGAAAGGTAAGCACGAAGTGTCATCGCCATGTGGGATCACCCTCACAAACTTCCTTTCTCTTGTTTGCAGGTCGTCGCCAACTTTGATGCCGTTCTAGTTAAGTTTGATGAGAGCTATCCCTCCAAGTCTGAACTGGACAAGCAGTACAAGCAGTTTGCCACTGACCTTCGTTTCACGCCCAGCGTTCTCGTGGCCGAGGTGAAGGTGCCCTATCGCGGCGATACTGAAAAGGACGAGGATGTCTCTGAGGAGCGCCGTTTCGCTGAGAAGCTGAACGCCGCCAAGACTGAGTCGCTGCCGGTAGTGGTGCTCTTCAAGCGCGGTCAACTCGACTCGCCGATTACCTTTGAGCGCAAGGCCGAGGATGGCTCCGACTTTACGGCAAAGGCTCTGCGCGACTTTGTACGCACCAGCGTGCCCAGCGTTCGAATTACCCTCGAATCGTGCATTGAGTTGCTGGACGAGCTGGCCGCACAGTTCACCGCCGAGAAGGTGACCGCGGAGAAGCGCAAGGCGCTGCTGAAGGAGGCCGAGGCGAAGGCCGCCAAGCTGACCACCGAGGCGGACAAGAACAGCGGAAAAACCTACGTGAAGATTATGGAGAAGATTCTCGACCGAGGCAACCTCTTCATCAGTAGTGAACGTCAGCGCATCGACAACATGCTAGGCGGAAAAATGTCCGAGCAGAAGAAGAAGCAACTGCAGGCCCGTTTGAACATTCTCGAGAGCTTCCAGAGTGGCACCGCCGCCGCAGCCACTAAACAAGAGCTGTAAAAGCACTTCACTGTGCGACCGTTTTGTTTGTTTGAAGTGTTGTTATAAGATGAGTATTTTTACCGATTTGTATTTCATAACTTTTCAAGTGCATTTGTTTTTTGTTACCAAGTCATCTTTTTTCAAAATATTAAAAGCATTGTATACTTTTCAAAGGACTACCATTTTATTGATCAAAGAAAGATAGTAAGATCGTACAGTCTGTCAGTAGAGCAGATTTTTTGTAACAAGGATAAAACATCATAAAAAGATAAAATAAAACAAAAGAAAACAAAAAAAGAAAAAGATTCTACAGTGAGATTAGTGTGGCCTAACTTTTCTTACAGCAACAGAGCGCACCCGACCACCGAAAAGAGCAGCTGGATGCCATGTAAGCTGTCATGCTGACTGCAGTGACACAAAGGCCAGTGTGTTAATGTGTGACTTGGGGAAAACTTCTTCTTTGTTCAATCAAGAACTAAATGGCGACTTTTTTGCTTGGCAGAGATTGGGCGAGATTATTATTAGAGCAATAACCGTGGTGGTTGCAACAAATGTTATACTGAAGGTATTGGATAGTGCATTGGATAGTGTTGGTGGTGGTCAACTTGGCCTTCATTTGCTTGATTAGGCCTGGCAAAACCGGGGTTGAGTTGATGTTGGTTGTTCACAGCTTAAGGAGAAAGTAAGAGAGATAGAGGGGTGGTGGCGTTCACAGAGAGTTCAGGAAGCAGAGGGTGAGAAGCTTCTTTGTTGAAGGTTGAGAGAGGTGTGTGTTCACAGACAGGCAATTCGAAATAATCGTTAGTTATTTGGCTTTCCTAGATGTTTGTGGTGGTGGTGGTGGATGTGGTGTTGATGGTGGGAGTATCACAGTCGATGTTCTGTGCTTTTTGAGGCGTTGAATGCATTGGGTGGTGATGAATGATACGCGATTTCGACTGCGGAACCGAACCGAATCCAATGACAATCAGAGTTGAGTCATCCAAGGTTATATGTGTGCCTGGTTTCCCTAACACGTACTTGTGTACAGTATCGTACTGGCAATGGTGAATGTCAATAAGTAAATAGATAGACAGATTGATAGAAATGTGTTGAGAGAAATGGAATGTAAAAGAGGAGCTGTTGAATTGCTTGCTGTCAGATTAAAGCAGTGACACAGTGTGTAAAACGCAGATTATTCTACCTTAAGAATGGTGGAATTATTATCACAGGTTAGTTGCAGTTGTTGGTGGTGGTGATGATGTTCAAGTTGTAGTGGTCGTAAGATCTTCAAATGAGAAAGATGTTTAAAAATTGGCATTGAAAGGCATTCTCGCATTTTCAGGAGTCGCCGGAAATGTTGTGTGCAATAAGTCACATGGTGTTTAATAAAGCCTTTGATGATTGTGGAAAGATGTAGCACTTGTTTGATTGATGATTAACAAGAGCTGGTGGTGGTGGTATCAAGATGATGGTTGACTACTGGCAAATCACAGCTTCTTTGTGGAAGGGAGAGAGGTATTGCAGAGATGGTGGTTTCCTTCAGTTAGGGTGCTTCCTATCTAAAGTAGAATACTTTTCTAATAGACTAAATGTAACAGCAAAACAGAGTAGCAGTAAATTAACTTTCAAGCAAGGTTCGCTGATAGGTCATCTGAGGTTCATAGCCAACTTGTTGCAGTTCAGGAATCAGATGGTCGGCGGTGAAAGACCAGTCGTAATTAAACTTTTCTGAAATCAAGTTGCACAGCTGTTCTTTGCTGGTAATTTTACAGGAGCAGTCAGGTATTTGCTTTGATTCCTCGATGCAGCGGCTGGGAAAGTGAAAGTTGTGTAATGTTCGTTCCCGAAGTCGAGCGATTGCCACGAGGTCAATGTCGTCAATATTGTAGCCTGTAATGAAGGTAATTGGTGTTTAGTACAAGTCGATTTAACGAGAGTGATTATAATGTGATTAACAAAAACAAATGACAAACCGATTATCGTCAGACTGTGGAGAACATGACAGCGCCAGGCGAACATGACCCAGGGATTCTGCAGAACGGTGAACTCCTGAAACTTTTTAGACTGGTAAAGGTGGTCAACAAAGACAGCCGTCTCGAGGTGCTTTCCTTGACGCAAGTAAAGCTTCTCGAGGAGATTCTTCATCTGCTCCTGAGCCTGTCCCTCCTTCAGCTCAAGATAGTAACTCCTGAAGTGGCGAATTGGAAGGTCGCTGGCAATGAGTGACTCGATGATGAAGTCGAAGCTTTCCGGCTCAATGTGCAGCAGATTGACGGTGGCCGAGAGTTTAGGCAGGGCCCGGTGCAGCGAGGCCCAAGAGCAGGCGTCAATGGTGGCACCCCGATGGTGATTGTACCGGTGGACGTTGATTTGAAGATGTTTCAGTTGAGAGAGTCGCTCAAGTTCTTTGATAGCGCTGGCGTTTAAGCAGTCAAAGTCAATGGACAGAGAAACGAGGGAGGTGAACTTCCCAAAAGCAGCTGGTGACAAGAGCAGTGGCTGTGCGTACTGAAAAACGTCGCTCTTGATGGAGCTAATGTGCAACCGTGTGATGGACTGTTCTACTTTGGACTTGCTGAGCTCCTCGAGGAACAGATCGACATTGCTGGTCAGGTGGTCGAGATCACCTAGGCATAGCTCTTCGAGCTTCTTGCACTTGCTGAGCAAAAATCGAATCGCCTCAGAAAGGTCGCTGTAAAGATAGGTGAAGCCTCGAGAGCTACGAAGCAACGGAGTGACGGGCACTAGAACCAAAGAGCTCAGGTTGCGACAGTTGGCAAAGGTGCAGGCAAGGCCAGCAGCGGATAGATTGTAGATGGGCACCTCATTCTCAGAGAAGAACTTGATGATCTCAGTCAAGTCAATGACGTTCAGCGTAGAGTTTGGGTCAAAAAAGATCTTCAAACCAGTGAGCAGAGGGGCACACTTTTGGAGGAACGCTTTCAGGTGCTCATTGTTGAACGATTTCTGACCTTGTTTGAATCTTCGCTTTGCTGGGCTGCTGCCATTGCCACCATATGGCTGATTTCGGTTGCGCAGAGTGAAAACGTTGAAACCATACGCCTGTTTACTTTCAGTGTTGTTGCTGTTGTTGTTGTTGTCATTGCTGTTAGCACCACTGTGGTGGTGGTTGACCTTGGCTGGTGGAATGGTGAATTTGTGCGCGCAGAGGTTCACTCGGAAGTTTCGGCATGGGAAGAGCGTCGAGGTGAAGAGGACATTGCGCCAGGAGTGGCAGGTGGAGGAGGCTTTCAGGCGGTGGCTCACATCGAGGTAGGAGTATATGTTGCCTAGTGCCACCAAGGGCAGACTGTTCCACTGGGGAGGGACATCGCTGGACAAGGGCGGGGGATGACGACGGCGATGGTGATGGTGATCAGCACTTTTTGCTGGTTTTTCGCTGCTGCTGGTGCTCACTGGCAAACTGCTTTGGACTTTGAACTTTACGATAGATGATGGTGCTGGCTGTTGTTGTTGGTGGTGTTGAGGGTGGACATCGTCGAGTTTGGTGGTGCTCGACGAGGCCGACATGGGACAGGGGAGGAAAACTAATAAAGAGGTGCTGAAAGAGGTGAAAAATAGTATCTTGTAGTTGTGAACATGTAGAGCAGCTGCAGCAGGTCGAAGCAGCCTGGTCACGAGGACACGACGACGAGGAGGATTGGACACAATCAACAACTCGCGCGAGCCTCGAAGCCAGTGCTCTTCTAGTCTGCCAGAAGTGCAAAACAAGAGGAGAAAACGACACTGCAGGACTCTCACTCTCACTTTCTCTTTACTTTGCTCATATGTTGGTCTCTCCTTTACAGTTACTCTCTTTCTGTTAGAGATCACTGTGTTTGAATCCTCGTTGCAAAAGTTTTCCACTCAGTGGTACAATGCAGTGAACAGGACAGTTTGGAGGAACTTTTGGTGGCAGCGACCACCACTACTGAAGTGCGTAGTAGCACACTGTGGCTCTTTACAGCTTTTTCCCTTTGAAGTGCGCCGTTGTACAGCAAACGCTGTACAATAGCAGTCCAATGTTGTCCAATGCTGATTTCGATACACACACTCTCTTTGCGACACACACACAACACATAGATGTGAAAGATGATGGGGAAATGGGAGCGTGTATGCGCTGGTCTGCGTTTATTGACAAATGAGAACAATGAGAACAATGTGTGTGTGTGTGTTTGCACACCAACTTCTTTCTTTCTTACTTGCTTTTCAAACTGCTGGCACTCAGCCCTCAGGACGACCTTGCCGCCATTAGCTTGTTGCCGCTGCCCAGTCCTGTCCCCACCACTTTCTTTGACGTCCTTAACTCCGAGTCGGCGTAGAACCTGTAGTTGACGGTGTCGGGATTGCAGGCGGAGGCAAATTGGGTGATCTTGCTGCACTTCAGCCCTCGACAGCAGGTGCCCTTGTCCGGGCCACAGGGCTGGCCAATGTCCCGACACATCAGACAGATGTTGACGATGTTGTTGTTTATGTTGCGCACGCCACAGCTGGTGCCCGGACAGCACTGCTTGTCCGGGTGCATGATGTCACAGTGCTGCTCCTGAAGGCGACATTTCCGACCTGAAAGACAAACAGCCAAAACACTTTTTTGTGCATCAAAGTTCCAACACATTTCTTCTTTTTTCACGGGTGAACTTACCTTTTGGAACAAAGTTGCACTCGATGAAGGTGAAAACTAGCATCAGCAGCAGTAAAACCGTAATGAGAAAGACAATACCGTTTCGATTTTGTTGAGGCATTTTTTATTGGCTTTAAATTGGTTTCTTAAAGAACGTTGTTCTTTGAAACACACACTATTGACTGCTCAGTTCTGTCTTTGATCGCGGATGGACAGCGAATGGCTGTCGATCTCCGCTGACCGGGCAATTAAGCATTTTCGGACGCAGCAGCAGTCGGCACCTCGGACTGCCCATAAGTTACCCGAACAACTCTAACTAGTTTGTTCGACCTACATGCACATCAAGTTGCTTTTTTTCTCCACCTTTCTACATCACTGACTAATTGCCATTTTTAATCACGAAACGCACACACATAGGCATATTTTTAGAAAACGAAATCTCGGGATGAATTTATTTTCTTAGTTGGTTTAGCAGCAAGTGTTTAAAGAAAAGAGAAAGTGTTGTGACAGCGGAGATTGCCGTTTACATTAGGTCAGTTGCAACTCAAGTGCTCAGCGACTGCCAAACATCGAGCTGAGCTTCGAGTCACGAAAGAGGGTCCAGGCGTGTCCACCCGCAGAGGACTTGTGTTCGGAGTAGGAAGCGGAAGCAGTCGATCCGGTGATGGCCTTAAAGCCCAGATCGTAGAGCTTATTGAGCACTCGCACAGGAGCGTCCTCGATGCGAAATGACCAACAGCGACCTCGCGAGTCGTAGCGAGGCTCGGCCTGCAGAAAGAAAGAGAGGAGATTATGCTCATAAAGAAAAACTGATTATTCAACTCAGAAAAAAGCGCACCTGGAAGTAAGCGTCTTTGATCACCGAAAAGGGACACTTCTCGTGCAGATACGGGTCAATGGTGGAGATGGACGTTGGTCCGCGGTGAAAGTTTTCGGTGGAGACGAGCACGTACGCCATTCTGTCTGGGTACAGCTTACTGTAGCTCAGGTCAGCTGTAGTGTCTTGAACCAAAGATGAGGTGGTGTTCTCAGGCGAAGCAGATGAAGCGGATGAAGAGGAGGACGGGGAAGAGGGGCTGAAGTCAAAGGAGACACTGCCTAGGTGCACTGATCTAGGCCTGACTCGGTCCCTGCTGTGTCTGCCGCTGCTGGTGTTGGTGGTGCTGGCTGCCAGTTTGGCCGACAACAGCGATCGGCGGGGCTGGTCGTCGCTGCTGCTGAAGGCAGCAATGGTGGCGGCCGCAGCTGAGGTAGAAGATGTGTACGAAGAAGTTATGCCTTAGATATTCACCTGGCTGCTGCTTTTGTCTTTTGTCTTCTCTTCCTTTGTTTGCCACTAGCGAGATGATGTGCTCTTTATATAGACTTTTAGGGTGACACTGAGGAGTCCGTGATCGCGCCAAAAGTAGTGATCACGAGTGATGGTTGAGAGTCTCAATTAAGTGGTCTTCTATTGCCTCTTTTTCGAGATGTCGAGAAGTGAAAGTGGCAAGAAGCTGAAAGCCAAAAAAGAGGTTTAGTCATCATCTTCCTCTGCTTCTTCTTCTGCTTCTAAAAGTGCAGATGTTCACCAGACAATCATTTGACCAATCGGTATCGCAATTAGACGGCAATTAAGCTGTCCCTGTTTGTTATGCCAAACATTGCCAGTTGTCATTTCACCCGTCGCTCATTTTGTCATCTCGCCCACGCGGTGATTGTCCTGTGCTGAAAGGAAATGTTGTTGCCATCACTTTTTGTTTCTATTTCACATCATGTCGTGACCAGAGTGAACGGAGTTCTATCTTTGTCGATGGTCAAGTTCAATGCGAGTTCTGAACCGTGGTTTTACGATTGATTTCCTCTCACGTGGTGGAAGTGTCAGCACCAGAAGAAAAAACCAAACAAAGCTGGTGTTGCGTGGGCGCCATTGTCATGTACCGTGGTGATAATTAAACCCCTTCGTCTGTTTATCGACATTCGCAAATTGTTTTAATTTCACAAATTGAAATCGCTGATTTTTATTTGCCATATGGGCTTTGCCCAGCACTGTGGCACTTCCCCATGCCGACATGTAAACAATGGGCCTTGCTACCCAAAGTACTGCCGCAGTACTTGAATAATTTGCATTGAATAAGGAAGAGAGATGCCCCGAATAGTGCCGAGTGCGTCAGTGCCCACCAGCACCATCACTGACGGACGATGTTCCCTGAGCTGAAGAAAACAGGCAAGCAATCACTTCTTGAGCATCAACTCACATCTTGCCAGACAGAAAGAGAGGATAACAAGCTGAAGGACATGATCACGAGCTGATGTTGCCAGCGAGGAAAACAGTGGTGGCAGCATCGACAGCATCACTGAAAGGTCCGCTGCACATCCTCTGGTGTGAAGGAAGATATCGATGGCGATCTTTATTTAGTTGAGGAAAAGTACTGATATTGGTGCTGGTGGTGGTAGTGCCCTGTTTGTAGCAGTTTGCTGATTACCGACTACACAGCCGTACAGTCTCGACGAAGACACACTTGAAAAAGTACGCGCATCAGTACTTTGCGACACTTTTCTTCCTTTATATCCTCAATCTTTTGCTCCAAAAAGATGAAGTACATTACCTTCAATCGACACTACAAAAATGTGAGTTTGTGAATCTGTAAAGGCAAGAACCAAATTACTAGCTTGTCTCCACCTAGGCATTCGCCCATCTCTACCGGCGAGCACTGTCCAGCAGCAGCAACTCAAACACCAACTCAAATTCCAACACAACAACAAAGAGCACATCGACAGCGCAACGAGATGAGTGGCGCAAGCTGGCCACCAAGCAGATGAAGGGAAAAGACCCGGATGGCCTGATCTGGAAGACAAATGAGGGCATCAAACTGAAGCCGGTGTACTTCAATGAGGACCGAGAGGGCACCGATCGGACGGAGCTGCCCGGCAAGTTTCCCTTCACCCGTGGTCCCTACCCGACAATGTACGCCCAGCGACCGTGGACGATTCGCCAGTACGCCGGCTTCAGCTCCGTGGAGGAGAGCAACAAGTTCTACAAGGAGAACATTGCCGCCGGTCAGCAGGGCCTCTCGGTGGCCTTCGACCTAGCCACCCACCGAGGCTATGACAGCGACGACCCGCGGGTGCAGGGCGACGTGGGCATGGCCGGCGTGGCCATCGACTCGGTGGAGGACATGAAGGTCCTCTTCGCAGGCATCAACCTGAAGGACATCAGCGTGTCGATGACCATGAACGGCGCCGTCCTCCCCGTCATGGCCTTCTACATTGTCGCCGCGGAGGAGTCGGGCGTCGAGAAGAAGTACCTCTCGGGGACGATTCAAAATGACATCCTCAAGGAGTTCATGGTGCGGAACACGTACATCTACCCGCCGGAAAGCAGCATGCGCATCATCGGCGACATCTTTGCCTACACCAGCAAGAACATGCCCAAGTTCAACTCGATCTCCATCTCGGGCTACCACATGCAGGAGGCGGGCGCCACCTCGCTCATCGAGATGGCCTACACCATCGCCGACGGGCTGGAGTACTGCCGAACGGGCGTCAAGGCGGGTTTGTCAATTGACGAGTTCGCCCCGCGCCTGTCCTTCTTCTGGGCCATCGGCATGAACTTCTACATGGAAATCGCAAAGATGCGCGCCGCCCGCCGCCTGTGGGCGAACCTGATTCGGAAGAACTTCAACCCAAAGGACGACAAGTCGTGCATGCTGCGGACGCACTGTCAGACCTCAGGGTGGTCGCTCACCGAACAGGACCCCTACAACAACATCGTCCGCACGACGGTGGAGGCGCTGGCGGCCGTTTTTGGCGGCACCCAGTCCCTGCACACGAACTCCTTTGACGAGGCGCTGGCGTTGCCCTCTCGCTTCAGCGCTCGCATCGCCCGCAACACGCAGATCATCATCCAGGAGGAGACGGGCATTCCCAAGGTGATCGACCCCTGGGGCGGCTCCTACATGATGGAGTCGCTCACTGATGAGCTGTATAACGAGGCGATGGCCATCATCGAGGAGGTGGAGGAGATGGGCGGCATGGCGAAGGCAGTGGCGGAGGGGTTGCCGAAGATGCGCATTGAGGAGTGCGCCGCGCAGAAGCAGGCGCACATTGACTCGGGAGAGGAGGTCATTGTCGGTGTGAACAAGTACCGACTGGAGAAGGAGGAGCCGATTGACGTGCTGGTGGTAGACAATATGAAGGTGCGGGAGAGTCAGATTGCAAAGATTGAGGCCATCAGGGCCAGTCGGGACAAGGCCGCCTGTGAGCAGGCGCTGGCGGAGCTGACGGAGGCGGCTCGCAGCGGTGGAAATGTCCTCGAGAAGGCGGTGCAGTGCGCCAAGCTGCGCGCCACTTTGGGCGAGATTTCCAATGCCATGGAGGCGGTCTTTGGGCGGTTTGTTGCCGCGGATCGACTGGTCAGCGGCGCCTACTACAACTCCTACTCGCACACCGACGAGCTGAAGGCCATTCAAGAGAAGATCAAGGGATTCGAGGCGGTGGAGGGTCGGCGGCCGCGTATACTGGTGGCGAAGATGGGCCAGGATGGGCACGACCGAGGGGCGAAGGTGATTGCCACCGGGTTCGCCGATGTGGGCTTTGACGTCGATCTGGGGCCGCTCTTTCAGACGCCGGAGGAGGTGGCACAGCAGGCGGTCGATGCTGATGTGCACTGCATCGGCGTCAGCTCACAGGCGGCCGGCCACAAGACGCTGGTGCCCATGCTGACTGACTCGCTGAAGAAGTTGGGCAGAGAGTAAGTTGGATCGGTTGTTGGGTGTTTTAGAAGTTAAATTAACACCTTTCTTTCTTTTTCCACAGAGACATTAAAATCATCGTCGGCGGCGTCATTCCCCCGCAGGACTACGATTTTCTCTACGAGCACGGCGCGGCGGCCATCTTTGGCCCCGGAACGCGCATCCCAGTGGCCGCCATTGAGGTCATTGACGTCATTAAGAAGGGAAAGTCCAGAGCAGAGGCGACGGCCAACTAAAGCACTGTTACCTTCTTACCACGCCTCTTTGCATTCCAGGGAATTTTGTGTGCTTTTAAATTTCAACTCAGTCTTTGTGATAGTGCCCACCACCATTGTACCCAATACTCCAATTCAATCATGGGCTTGTGTGTGTGGTGTTTGCTTGTTTGTTTTATTATGAAATCAAGAAAGCACTTATTACAGCAATAAAAAAGAATCAAAATAAATAGGGCGAAGTAAAATAGATCAGTATGGGAGAAAGAGACTTGCTATACAAACAGAAAGTAGAAAGAGGGAGAGCTCCACAAAATGACACAGTGGACAAACAATGGAGAGAGTGGTAGGGAGAGAGACGAATTGAAAATATAAATAGTCCTAGAATTTGAGATGAAAAATATATCAGGTGCACTTCTTCTTTCACTGTTCACTTTTGTTGAATGTTTTGATTGCGAAATACGATAGGTCCGCCACCGGCACGAATTGGTTTTGCTGAAGGAGGAGAAGGAAAAGAGAGTGAAAGTTAGAATAGGAGAAAAGAATGCAAAGTTCACAAATGTAAACATACCGATTTGAGCAACATGTCCGCGACGAGCAAGGTTCTTCTGTCTGACTGCCTCCTTGATTCGGTCCACCTCATGTTGGTACCGCTTTCGGTCCTTCATCGCCGACTCCTTCGCCTCCTTCAGCGCCGACTCTAACGTCTTCACGCGCTCCATGGTGGTGCGAAGGCGCTTTTCCAGCTTCGGAAGCTCACACCGCAGCTCGGCGTTGTCACGAACCAGCTGAGATTTAGGAAAAGAAAAGGATCGATTAGATAAAAATAACTAAAAAAGTCAACAAGCACTGGTACTGACCTGCTTATGAACCTTGGTCAGCTGTTCGAGATTGTTCTCCAAGAAGGAGATTTTCTGCTTTTGCACTAGTGAGCCACCGGAGTTGGCGGCATCGTCGGGCTCCTCGCCGACGACAATCTTCTTGAAGCGGTTCTTAAAGTCCTCCACAAAGAGCTTGCGCAGGTTGAAGAGCGACTGCAGCTCCTTGGCGACCGTCTCCTCCAGGCCCTTCAGGTCCTGCTTCGCCTGGTCGCACTTTTCATTGAGCAGCGTCAGCTCCTGCAACTTGACGCTCTTCTCGTTCTCCTCCGTCTTCAGGCGGTCGTAGTCCTGCTGGAGGCGCTCCAGCGCCAGCGTCAGCTTCTGATTGCCGTCCTTGAACTGGTCAATCATCGCCTGCTTGTCCGCAATCTCGTCCCTCAGCGTGGCCAGCTGCTTCTGGTGGTTCTCCCGGTGCTTCTCAATCTGGTGCTCCAGGGCGTTCTTCATCTGCTCCACCGAGTCCTTCTCCTTCTCCTTCTCGATGCTGGTCACCTGGTGCATCTCCTCGGCGGCCTTCAGCTTGGCGCACTCCTCATTCAGCGTGTCCACCGTCTCCTCCATCAGCCGGCGCTTGTTCTCCGCGTCCCTGATCGACTCCTGCAGCGAGGTCATCTTCGCCTCGTACTGGCTGATCAGCAGCTTGCACTCGGTCAGCTCCCGTTCCGCCGTCTCCATCTTCTTGTGACTGGCCGTCTGGTAGGCCTCCAGCTGGACGGTGCGCGTCGTCAGCGCCTTCACCTCGCTCTTCATCTTGCTTACGTAAAGCCGGGCGACGGTGAACTCGTCGTCCAGCTTGCTCGCGTCCCAGACAGCTTCAGCTCGCCGATGAAGCTGGTGTTCTGGTTGGCGCCCAGGACGATGCCCACCTCCGCCAGGTCCTTCATCAGATTGGTGACCATCTCCATGTAGCGGCGCTTCTGGTGGGTCGTCTGCTCCTTCAGCTGCTGCAGCTCGCTGTCGCGACTGTTGAGGGCGGTGCTCTTCGCGGTGAGGTCCTCGCCCAGCGTCTCCACCTCGCGGCTCTTTGCCTCGTACTCCTGCGACTTCTGGTCGTAGTTGACGGCGAGCTCCTCCAGCGCCTGCAGCACCTCCTTCACCTCCTCCTTCAGCGACTCGTTGTCCTGCTGGATACGGGTCAGATCTGCCTGCAGCAGGTCATTATCACGGCGGCCGGTGTTGAACAGCTCCTCCTGGTCGACGATCTGCTCCTTCAGCTTCTCAATCTGCTGGCTGAACTTGTCAATCTCGTCGTCCTTCTCATCGAGCTGCGCGTACAGCCGCGTCCGCTCCTCCTCGAACTTCATGCGCTCCTCATTGGTCAGCGGATCCGAGGAGACGACGCCGGTGTTGTACATGTTGCTCAGGTGGTGCGCCTGGCCCTGGCCGGCGAGGGCTGCAGAGGGCGCCAGGCCGACACCGCCAGCACCGGCACCAGCGGCGCCACCCAGGCCGCCCACTCCTCCTCCTGCGGCGGCCAGGTTGTGCACCGACTCCGAGAGGCTGAGCGTGCTGGTGTCGAGATCTCGCGTCAGTCCTGACTGCTCGTCGGCGGGCACCGACTCGCCGCCCCTCCACCGCATCAGCTCCTGCTCTGCCCGCTGCAGCTGCGCCCTTAGCTTGCTCACCTTCTCCCGCTCGCGCTCGTACCGCCGCTTCCACTCCTCCGCCGTCAGCTCCTCATTGACGATGACCACGTTCTTGATGGTCTTTGCGCGGCGGCCGAACTCGAGCGTCGACTTCGTCTCCATCTCGTTGAAGGACGCCGGCGAGCAGCAGATGATGATGGTGGTGCGCGAGTTGCCGCCCAGAGATTCCTGAAGGATGCGCGTCAGCTTACTATCACGATATGGGATGTGAGATTTCTGCAGGGGAGGAAATTGTCATGTTAGGTTAATGAAGAAATGTAGACAACGAAAGGGTCACACGTACATTGCCATCAGCAAGAGCAGATATCACATTTCCAAGAGCAGATAGTGATTTGTTGATATTCTTTGCCTCATCAAGCACCATGCCTTCGGCACCGGTTTTGCTAACCTAAAGGGGGATAAGACATTTTATTAGATCGTTGAACATAAAAAACGCAGCCGCTTTACTAACCTTTTCCGAACCAGCCAAATCGACAAGGTACAGCTTGCCGGTAAGCTTCTTCTGGTTCTCCTGGTTCTCCTGCTTTACATTGATCAGGAACACTGAATGACTTCGAGAGGAGTGCTCGTTCATGTCTAGAGAGTGATGTGATGAAAGACACATTAGAATTAAAAAATGAGTGCTATCAAAAAATGAAAAACGTACTCGTAACGGCAATGTGGCGGTTCGATTTGCCCTCGTCAATGACCTCCATCACCTCTTCGGGACAGGTGACGAACCGCTCGGTGGCGCCCTTGACATAGGTGCAACGGTTCTTGTCCTCATGTACCGACAGGTTCACTTTTGAGACGTCCAGTAAATCTCTAATTTTGTCAAGGTAAATTTCAAAATAAGAGACCTGTCAAAAAGGGGGAAAACAGTTACATTAGTCTCCCTGTTCGCTCAATCAAAAAGTCGTTAAGAGGCAATTACTTTAATGTGAAACTCAATCGCCTCGTCCATTGAGTAGATGTAGTTGAAGATGTCGTTGACGATGCGCGGAATAATTCCCATGTAGAGAGAATCGGCCAGCACGCCCTCCATCGTATGCGTCTTTCCGGAGGAGGTCTGACCGTAGGCGAAGATGGTGCCGTTGTAGCCGCCGAGCACATCCTTCACGATGGCCTTCGCAGAGTCGTTGTACACCTTCTCCTGATTGGCTTTCGGGCTAAACACCTTGTCAAACATGTACGTTTTGCCCTATGTAAGAGGATAAGAGGGAAAAGGGAAAGAAACATTAATTAGTCCAAATTAAGGCAAGTGTGGTAGTCATTCATTAAGTGCCAATTAATGTAGGCAATTTAGAAAGTGCAGCTAAAGATAGGGAGAGAAAGATTGTTGTGCTAATAATAATAAAGTCATCAGAGACCTCATTTCCGGAACTGCTCTCAATAATAATATCAACAACAGCAGTTTGCTTATCAAATACACCCGTAAGAATGCCGGAGAATGAGAATAATCAATCGATCGGGCTGATGGAACTGCCGCCGCCACTGCTAATCATAAGCAGCGCTGATCATTAGGACATGGACAAGAAAGCGGCACACAACTGAGAAGTAAGGAAATCCTATATGCGCGCGTCCTAATGAAGGGATCGAAACGTGTTTCATTTCCTCCAGTGCACTCTCATCCGTGGCTCATCTGTGAGTTTTCCACTTGATTATCAATTGTGTGTGTGTTTTGTGTCCAGTGTGCGGTCGGTCAGAGCACAAAGAAGCAGTAGCTGTATATAACTCAATCATCATCAGCAGCAGTGCGCCTCTGCCTATCTGTGAGTGTATTCGAAATGGGCAAATGTTCAGTCGAGTTGATGAGATATCGGCAGACACAGTGTGTGCATAAGTGCGCCAAGATGACAGCCCC
The DNA here is from genome assembly GCA_024499935.1 of Tyrophagus putrescentiae. Taxonomy (NCBI): domain Eukaryota; kingdom Metazoa; phylum Arthropoda; class Arachnida; order Sarcoptiformes; family Acaridae; genus Tyrophagus; species Tyrophagus putrescentiae. The sequence continues at coordinate 4,067,434 of JAMZRA010000001.1, read as the reverse complement.
ATTCAGTATGCACCCCGATGGTGATTGATATCATCACCACTGCTCAGTAATTCGAGAAAAAAAGCAATAGCCTCCTCGAATAAGAAAGGCACACAGTGTGAGCAGTGCTCAGTGCACACTGCCATTGCTCCTCGGGATGGATGGTCATCACGAGTCAACAGCGAGCACAGTCTTTGTCACAGAGACAGGACACGAACACCAAATATAGAAATCTTATCAGCGCTCGTACATAGTCAGACACTTGCTAAATAGCTGGGCTCGTTGTCAACGAAAATACAGACAAACTAAACTGCCAGCGCGACGCAGAGAGCGAAAAAGAGAAAGAAAAAGAGACAATAAACCCGGCTCGATTTGCTCGCCTGCTTGACTTTCCTCTCAGTATTATCGACACTTCTACAGTGTCGAATATAGAAAGTTTTCCTATCCACACACACAAACAGTGAAAGATTATCCTAACAATATCGCCACCGATAGTTTATCTAGTGACGCTTACACGTCTCTCTCTCTCCGACTACCTAGTGGGAGTGCAAAGTAGAGCAAACAGACAGACAGAGCAAAGAATGGAAAACAACGGTAATTAGTGCAAGAAAGTGCAAATGTAGATTAAGACAGCAGATTAGCATGGGATGATGATATGAGAAGGAATCGCCACTGCTGTTGCCGCAACAGCACGCACTAGTAAAGACAGCGCCGAACTTGGAGTACTGCCATTCACAGTACTTCTTATTTGCGTTGTGTTTTGCCCCATTCATCCCCTTCCCCTCTCCATCATCTTGTAGTTTATGTAAGTCGTCGTTCGCTCACTCGCTCATTCAGTCAGTCAGACTGGGTGACGTGTGGCAGAGACGCGCCGGGGCCGAGTGTGCGAGCGAGTTATAAAGATGACAAAGAGGAGCGATTTAGAGCAGCTAACACCCGTGTCTGCTGCTGCCTATAGATAGACATGATAAGAAGCGCCTCGGTGTTCGGCGCCCAGGTTCACACAGGAGGTTACGTAATAGCGGTAGTAAAATAGGCACCTAACTATGCCAAAGAAAGAGAGGAGATTACACCGCAGCAGCAACTTACCCCAATGGAGACGGAGTCTTCGGTGGAGGGGAACTTGACAATAAACTTACTTCCCGCCTTCTCCTCGGAATCGTTCAGTGGCCTGAAGCGGCACACCACCTTAATGTTACACTCGCCTGATCCGTCGGCCATTTTGAGTAGTGCTGATTACTGATTCAGTGATTATAAATAAGTGATGACTTAAGGACTAAGGACACTGGTGGGAGTTGACTCAACACATCAGGTATATTGCAAATAGTGGAAGTTCCGCCGCGAGTATATAATTTTCAAGGTGTGCCCCAAACGTCAGAATCGCTTCAAGAATCGACGTTTTAAACTGAAATTGCCAATATTGTTGTTGTTGTTGTTTGAAGCAGAGGACGCCGGAGTAATCGGATTACTCCACTTTTCTTTGCATATGGACACACAACAAATGTAAATGACTCGATTGTTATTGTGGTGTCGGCGGCGGCGGTGGCGGCGTCTGAGAAATGATGTCGGCGGATTGATGGTGCAAAGTGCACGTGTTGACCAAATAAAGTCAAATGACTCCTCGGTGGCGATTAACACGTTTTACATTTCACGGAGAGAGAAAGAGATTTCTTTTGGTTTCCAACGCGTCTCAGCGTTGTTTTGTTCGGCCAGTCTGTAAGTCTGCAAAGATGTCAAGCAGCAGCTGCCACCGGAGGTGAGAGCACCACTGCCTTGGCTGTTGGTGTTTGAACTTTGAGGATGAGGCGAGAAAGGTTTGTAAACACTATGACAACACGACGACCTGTACATAAAAGGAAAACACACCGGCCAAAATGTGAGAGTGAGTCAAGTGCAGTGTGATCGTGGTGGTGTTGGTGGTCGTGGTAGTGCTCTTCTGCGGTGTGGCAGAAGTAGCACACCAACTCGCACACACACCGACACACAACTTACCTGTCTGCAGCAGTAGTTCCTTGATCAGCAAAAGTGCAGAAGGTAGGACGAGGTTAGCAGGAGGAGGAGGAGGAAAGGCGAAACAAAAGTTGAAAGTTGAGACGAAAGGATTTAAGAGGTAAAGTGAATGCGTTGTTGTGTATCAAAGAGTGAGATGAAATGAGGCGTCCGTCTGAAATATTTGCTGTAGTATTCAGTGGTAGTAGTAGTAGTAGTAGTTGAAGTAGAAGTATCACAAGTGAAGATGAGTTGCAGAATTTCCAATGAAAGTTAGAGTTGCCAGTTGCCGGAGAAATGAGAAGTGAGTGAGTGAGTGATTCTTCCTCTAACCATGAAGCGGTCGATGATTTGGAAGGCAAAGGGAGAGAGAAAGAAGAAAGAACAGTTGCCCAAGTGGGAATCGGAGCTGTTGTTGATGTTGTTTCTGCTGCTGCTGCAATTCGGCAACCCACCAAAACCCAACCACACACACCCTCTTCGTGGTCGGTCTTGTTGTCGGCTAGTTAACTGGCTCCTTTGCCAACACACACACACTCACACTCTGCTGACTGCTGCAATCGGCGTGGCCGTCTCCACATCAACGCAGCGGCTGCACTGCTGGCGGCGGCGGCTGCTGCGACGGCGACGGCAGCGGCGGCGGCATCGACTGTGGCCTCCGGTGCTGATGGGCGTTGGAGGGGGTGATGATGGCAGATGGTCCGGTGGTGGTGCTGGTGCTGGTGGTGGAAGATCGATTCGCCGACGTCTGGTGACCCTTTGAAAGGCACAGACTCTGAGGCAGAGAGAGCAACACCGAAAACAGCAGAGAGACAAACAACTCTCTCTGGCTCTCGCCTTCTCTTTCCTACACAACTCGATTGAATAAGTCGCCGCAGCCACAAAAGAAACGAATCCGGATCTCTCTTTCTCTCTCGCTGCCTTTCTCTCAGCCGCTAGCTTGGCCAGGCCACGGTGGGGCTGGTGATTTAGTGGACGCCGCCGTTGCTGCCGCTGCGACGGCTGCTGTTGCCACTAGCAACACATGCGCCGTCAGAGCTGACACCCCAACTTTTTTTCCGAGTTGGAGTTTTGGGCACACATGTTGGGCAAGAGGTAAGATAAATACATACAGAGTCTCCTAAGACGCAAGATGTGTGTGTGACTGGTTGAGGGGATTAGTTGCAAACAGCTGTCAGAGGGGGGCCGGAAGTGCAACAGTACAGCACACAATAGTAGTGCACTACTTTCCCCGCTGAAGGAGACCGCTAACAAGATTACATTTACATTCGGCAGTTCTAAATTGGAACTTTTTGGTTAAAAAGTGATGCAACTCGAGTTCCAGAAAGGAGGCTGAGCTGCTGAGCTCAGTTGGTCAGCGGAGCTGCTCTACTCCTCAAGGACACCATCATCATCATCATCTACAGCTGTCAGTGCTCTTCTCTCTCTCTCTCTCCCAATTAGCATGTCTATACGCCCGAAGCTGGGGAAGCTGTTGCATTGGGCAGTGTACGCGTGCCTCTCCATCTGGTAGTGCTACACTCTTCTGTTCTCTGTCCAATACAAATGCGCATACTTTTGGGTGTGAATTGGCGCGTACTGTCCGAGTGCTGTCAGACTGTTCCAAACACAGGCGCAGTGAGCAGACAGGCGCAGGTATGGCGCCCAGAGGAGGAGGAGGAGAGGCAGCGGCACAGCCAACCAAGCAGCCATCCACGGGGTGTCAATCAATGGCTGGCACTGCACTGTCCACAGGCAAGTGCTGCTGCTTCTATTGTACTTTTTTTCAGTGGTGCCCATTCCTGTTAACTCAATGGGTTGATTGCTGATGATGATGGTGGTGGTGGTCGTGAGTCAGTGATGGTGTCAGCACAGGGGGACAGTGCGAGTCAACACTGGCGGCGAACTGCTGCCGCTGCTGCTGCTGGTCGTCGTTGATGGCCTTAGTCACCGTTCACTTGCTTCATTCTCGAGCTTCCACCACCCCACTCTTCTACTCACACCGTTTGCTCTGCACGAACAAGTCTCGTACGCATTCAAACGAAACGCAAGAGTCTCCCTGAGATGAACGGAGGAGTACGTTCACGGTGTGTCTGTGTGCAGTGGGAGCTACTCTGGATAATAATGGGAAGTGTCTATACTCTGAAGATCGCTCACATGTGTACTCGCCCGATGAGCGGGAGAGGGAGAGGGAGAGAGCATTTAGTGCACATAATTGGCCACCGATTGGAAGCGTTGACGAGAGACGGGAGCAGGTGCTTCTGGCGGACTACTACTGCTGCTGCTGCTTCTCCTGCTGCTGAATGACTGCCTCAAAGTAGCCTCAAAAGCCTCTTAACCAAAGGTGATGGGCTCTTCTTCACTTCTTCCTTCACTCCACTTTGAAACGGTCACTTTGAATGATGGCGGTAATCATTCTGCAACTACTAAGTAGGTTAGACAATGAGCGATTCGGATGCTGTTGCTGCTTCTGCTTCGGAGTGGAAGAGAACAATGCAATGGACACGAAATAGAACTACATAATTTCAATGTGCAAGAGAACTTTAATGCACAGTCAAGTGGAAAAACTGATCTGCTCTTCGAATGAAGAAGAAGAAGGGCGCAGATTAGTGGCTGCGATGATCTTGGCCTCAATTAAGTCTTACATTTCTTTCTCTCTCCTTTTTTCAAATTATCCAAGGGCATCTCACTTTCAGCTGAAAGCAGCACTTCCTGATGGGTAATCTCAGGCGTTTGATACCTCAAATTCAATCGCTCGAAAATTCGTCAACGAACGTCAAAGACCGGTTTGCCATCTAGTGGAAGGGAATGCAGGTAGTACTGTGGACAGTGTGAACTGAACAACTGTGAAGACTGACTTCGACTGCCTGTACACTTGGATGCGGTGGTTTGCGATCGCCAGCGGCTAGCATCGTCCCCGTGAAGATGCGCTCGTAGCGCGTATCCTCACTGGCCAGCCAGTCCACCTTGCCGCCATCACCACCACCACCAGGCAGTGGACTGAACGGGCAGGTGGTCGATGTGATCTCATCGGGGTTCCCCTCTTTGGTCACCCTTCAGATCACACACAGACACACATTGCTTTGTTTACCTTTTGCACGCCGCTCGTCTGCTTCATTTATTTATTTATGGATTCTTTCAATCAGGTCCATCTTTACTGACCCTGGTTAGGTAAGATTACACCAGCCAACAGACGACCCTCAGACTTTGCAATCTCAACATTTTTTATTTCTTTTTTTAGCGGTACAATCACCACCGACACTTCAGCACTATCAGCAGCTGCGGCAAAAGTAGATTGGGGATACTTCGCTGAAAAAGGTACTTGTCACCCATCACATTAGTCTATCAGTTCGGCATCATGACATACCAATTTCTCCTCTTCTTCTCTTCCTCCTCTTAGCACCGATTCGCACTCTACACCACAGTTCACGATGGCTGGCGGTGCGGTCTATTATTGTTGGTGTTGTCGTACTGGAATGAGCACCAGACATATGAGGACACCAATGAGATATGACTTTGCCATAAAATGCCTAATGAAAAATCGACTCTCTGGTTCGTTTTCATTCGGTGCTGCTGGCTCAACCAGTTCATCATCAGCTCCTCTCGGCGGGCTTCCTCCTCCACACCTCAGTCTTCTGCGAGCCTCATTACATGACCGATCAGCGGATAAATTGTGATCCTCACCAGCAGTTCAGCAGTCCAATGCCAATCACTACTGACACTGATCAAACGCCTCGCACGCCTCATTTCCAGGCCTCAATTTAACTCTGCGAAGCCTTCCACTCTGCCATCCACTCGCCACAACAATTCGTTCCACTTGTGATTTATAAAAAGCAAAAAAGTAACCAATCCAATCCAATCCGAAATACTCATCAATACATTCCCAATCCATCCCCCAATGGACGTTTCTCTCTGTTGAACTCACTTACCACCACTACTCCACTACGTACTTAGTCCTTCTCAACCAATTGTGATCAGCACCAGTTTTGCACTGCTCTATTTCGGTATGTTTTGTTATTTCCTGCTGCTTCATTCCGCTTTGACGCTCTTTACACGGACATTTATTTGCATGCACTGCGCGAACTTTAACCTTTTGACTGTGTATCCATTTATTTATATGCCATATTAGCAGTCACACTGAATATTGAGATACAGAGAGATTGCTTAGCGTTTCATGGCACATTTCACTTGCCAAACAGGGTGCGATGGTCTGTGAATCGGTTACTGTGTGCTTACTGTGCACCGCCTTCCATCCTTGCCTTCCATCTTCTGCTCATCAACTGCTGGTATCAATACTTTTAATTGAATTCGCAGCTGACAACAGTTCTTCCAATTAGCAGCCTCTTGCCTCTGTTTAACTTACAGTCTTCTCTCGTCTAGACAGCTTGACGCTGGCGGTTTATTACTGAGTGCCATACACTGCCTCTTCTTTCTCTTTTTGCAGCCTCTTCTGTTCGTTCAGCGGTTGTTTGCTTACCAAATAATTACTTCATTCGCTGTCCATTCATTCATTCATTCATTAAGTACTATGGGCTTACCATGAGCAAATATTGTCTGACTGGCGAGATACCACCAGATAGATATATCTCATTATTCACCTCACTTGAACGCTAATCGAGTTCGGTAGCCAGCCATTTTGTTACATTGTCTCTCTTTGGTGGTTGTCAACGTGAAGCATCTCTACTTGTTAAATTCTCACTTGCACTTCCCGGAATTCAGAGTGTGATCATGTTTGTGTCTCTTTGTTAATTAGCACGTCGACGATCGCTGTCATTGTGTAGGTGCGTTATCGTGCACTTGCAGTGTTTCCCCTCCTCAATTCAGGCGCTGCCAACCAATTTGCCAGTTTTTTTTATTGCGACAACATTCTCTATTTTCTACCCTATTCAGCAGTCACACACACATCAAACTCTCCTCTTGTGTGTATCACGCCCATGCAGAGCGGTCAAAAAAGGCAATTAAGAATATTGTGCACTTTCTTTGTTTTTTCTCAGTACCGACAGTACCGACCCTAATAGTAGTAGTACAGCAGTTGTTTGCAAGTTTGAAGTGCACTAATCGAATCATAAGAAATGCCACGCCACACTGACGCCATTACCTCTAATGACAATGTCTTTCAACTGCTGTGCTGAGTCTTTTAAGGCAGTAGTCTGTTTTTCACCGGCTTCCTGCACACTCTTTATTCGGTCACTCGTGTTGGACTACTACTGTTTGCCTCGGGCGCCTCACAGCACAGATACCTTTTGCAAATGATTTTCTGTGCTACCAAAAAAATCATTTCACAAATTGGAAAATACGTTTCATTGAGGAGGGGGTAGCCTCCTGTGTATGTTCAGCTAGAAACAGTGTAGTCATCTTCATCTTCCGCGAGGTCAGAGGGCTTCGATAAGATTGCCCAGACTTCCAGCACCACCACACTCACCAGCAGCAACAGTAGTCCAGCGCCTTACTTTATCTCTTATCTGCCTGTGTGTTTAATGTTTAGCTGAGCAGCCAGCCACCAAAACCTGCGCGCACACTGTAAAACCCGGCGACAGTATAGCACCGTTGTCTCCAATGGAAACAATCAGCGAAATAAGGTTTGCTCAACTGTTGCAATTACAGTTGCACTTGCCCTGCCTGCTGTCTGTAATAATGGTGCCGAAGCCAGAGCCACAACCACTGCCGACCACCACCACCACTATTGATGATAATCTTTTACCGGTCCGCTTGCTGGTGAACTGCACACCGCTGCTGCTGCATGTTCATGCACACACTCTCACTGGCTGCCAGAGCGGTGGATCCAGAGGCGGAGATCTTCCGCGAATGGCCAGCAAAAGTTCATTGTTTTGTAGTCGGTCAGATTTTACTTTTTCCCTGCTGCTGCAGCCTACTTTGCAGCGGATACTAGAGCACAGGCACTGAACTTTTGCTGAACTGTTTATCATTAAGTAATGAAAATGTATATTCCTCGTAAAATGTGTTGCCATTTGGCGTCCGCTGCTGCTGCTGCTGCTGTCAGCTGCCAAACTCTGCAGAGCATTGTCGTAGCTAACGCTCGACAAACTGCAGCAGCAGCACCTCACTAGCAGCACACACAGAGCCACCACCAGCACTGACTTCTACTTTTATTGAATGCTGGTGCAGTGTGTGTCCCCCTATCAAATTGGAAACACTGTCGCCTCAACTACCACAAGAGCACCAGTGAATGCGAGCACTACCGCCACCACCACCAGCGCAACATAGTTTTGTCTCATCATCACTCGTCGCAGAACTGGCGGCAGCAGCAGGGGACAACCAAAACGGGAACCACACTCGCTCGTTGTCACTGCCTCTGCCCCTGTCGTACAGTGTGAGTGGTGGTGGTAGCGTACCGTTATGAGCTAATGTTGCTGATTACCTATGATTCCCTTTTTGTCCATCTCATCCATATTTCCATTTCCACGTAGTCAACGTGTGTAGCCATCGGTGGTAGTGTGGCAGTAGTAGTTCGATTGCCAATTGTCGAACAAACTCATCATCATCGTCGTCTGTCTGTAGTCGTAGTGGACACAGAAACTGTGTTTGTCAAGACAGATGTCATCTACGGTGACATTATAGCCAGCATCAGCATCAGCAGCATACTACGCTCAATCAGCATCCATTTACTCCCATCCAATCAATTGCCCGTGCTCAAGTGTGCACTGCTCTCTGTTCTGTTCTCTTCTGTTCTTTTCAGACTAACCACAAGTGCAACACCGGCTGCTGTTGGTATTTGAAGCAACACGTGCTATTCACCCAACTGCCACTGTAGTACCGTACAGCTCCCAGTCAGAGTCAGCCAGTGCTGTTCGAAATGATACTATTGCAGTAAATAGTATTGAGAGAGACACTTTCTCTCATTGGTTCAACGCTGAATCACACTACTGCTGCTCAAGTTTCTACTGCTGCCCGTGTTCAATCCATTTCATCTTCTCTCTTTCCTGTAGCGCCTTCCAGCTTCCCCCAATGTCTGGGAAGCACTACCACCCTTCGGTGGCGTACCAGCCCCTGGGCCACCCCGCCTCCAGTTCAGTGTCCTCGACGCGGGTCGTCGAGTCGCGCCTGTCGCGCAACTTTGTCCTTGCCCTCCTCATGGGCATGACCTTTGGCTTCAGCTTCGCCTACCTGCTCATCGCCGTCATCAACTGGGACAACTACAGTCTGTACTTTCAGGGGGTCAATCCGCTGCTGGACGACCATCACCACCACCACGACCATGACCTGGACCCGCACTCTCACGGCGCCCTCGACTTTGCCGTCGGCCCGAAGGGACAGGTGTCGCTGCACGACCACGATGAGGCATTCCACAAAGGTATGCTACCATTTTTTATCATTTTCTCCTATTCTCTAACCCAAACCTTCTTATCCCTCCCACACACAGACGAAGACATCGTCGCCCGCGCCTACTACGAGAAGATTCGCATCCTCTGCTGGGTGATGACCAACCCAAAGTCACACGAGAGCAAGGCCCGCCACGTGAAGGCCACCTGGGGCAAGCGGTGCAATGTGCTGGTCTTCATGAGCTCCCAGGCGGATCCCTCCCTGCCGGCCATCAAGCTGGACGTGGACGAGGGCCGCGACCACCTGTGGGCGAAAACGGTGGGCGGTTTCAACTACTCCTACCACCAGCACCTGCAGGACGCCGACTGGTTCATGAAGGCGGACGATGACACCTATGTGGTGCTGGAGAACCTCCGCTACTTTCTCTCCTCGCACAACGCCTCCACGCCCATTCACTTTGGCTGCAAGTTTAAGCCGTACGTCAAACAGGGCTACATGAGCGGCGGCGCCGGATACGTGCTCAGTCGAGAGGCGCTGAAGCGATTCGTGGAGAAGGGCATCGCCCCCGGCCACCCGCAGCGCTGCCAGGACAAGAGCGACGGCGGCGCGGAGGACGTCGACATGGGCATGTGCCTGGAGGCGCTGGGCGTGGCCGCCGGTGACTCGCGCGACTCGCTCGGCGGGGCCGATTCTTTCCCTTCGTTCCGGAGCACCACGTCGTGCCGGGGCACGTCGACAAGGACTTCTGGTACTGGAAGTACATCTACTACCCATCGCAGGAGGTGAGATTTTGGGAATTCTCAAATGTAAACCATATCACCTTATCAACACTTCTTTCCCCCAGGGCCTCGGTTGCTGCAGTGACTCTGCCATCTCCTTCCACTACGTCTCCCCTTCGATGTTCTACGTGTTAGACTACCTAATCTACCACTTGCGACCGTACGGCATTGCCTCGTACCTGCGACCAGCCGACCAGAAGCTGCTCGAGTCGAGCAAAAACCCACAACAGCAGCAGCAGCCACTGAAGAGCAGACCTGTCAAATCAGTTGCGGCAGATGCTGCCGCTGCTGATGATGATCACCTGAATAATGGCAGTCAGAGCAAGGTCGTAAAGGAATCAGCCGCCGCCGTCGCTGATCCAACTCTCCACCTGACAGCTAAACCGACTACCGGCAACTCTACCCAGCACACCCAACTGCAATCACCCTAGTTCATCCCACCACCACCACATCTCTCCCCACTTTGTGATCAGCACATCCTTTCTCTTTTGTTTTCCTCTTTCTCTCTCACACTCGTTTTATCCCTTCCAACTCTAATGCCAGTCTGTACACTCCATTGCCAGTGCCATTCCACGTATCACCCTCCAAGCACTACTACTACTACTGAGACACTGATACAGCCGTCGATTGGCAACCGATCTCTAGTCCTTTCGCAGAGCACTCCTTCCTTTCTTCTTTTTTTGTATATCAATCCCCTATTTATACACTTCCCTTGCTGTGGTGTAGAAGTTTGGCACAATCGCAACCTGTAAATGATTGCGCGATTGCTGCTAACTCTGAGTTTTATACAAAATAAAATTTTTATTTTTTATTATAAAACAAAAACAGTTCTACAAAGTGTGTTAGTAGTTTTAGTGGCTAAAAAGTTTAGTTTTTACTAAAGTGAAAAAAGTGAATTGCACTTACCGACTCAATAACTTCATGTTCCACAACGCATACTTACCACCACCTTCAGTCTTCTCTCTAAGCAAGAGAAATCAGTTAAACGTACCCAGACCTTTCATTTACTTGAGCTGTTCCATCACCCACTGCCAGTGCTTTGTTTCTGCATGCAAGTTTGTATGTGTCTTACTGATTCTTACTCTTCAGTATTTGCGAAAGCGACTCCTCTGTTTGGGCTACCTTCCTTCAATGTAGGCGAAATATTCAGGTATTTGTGAGCGAAACACTTGCGACCGATTGGAGCGAACACCTGACTGACTGTTAGATACATTTTGTTTTTAGTTTTGCGCTGGACTTGCACTTCTCTCTTTTTTGCATGGACTTCAACGAAGTTTCATTCTTTTGAGAAATACTATGCGAAATATTCTGAAATGTGTGTTGCAAGCGCTCCTCTTCAGGAAGAAGGCAGTAGGAGGTACTACGAAGAAATTCATTCTCCTGGCGATAGAGTTCTTTTTAGTGTTCTTTCTAGAGTTCACTGGTGGTGAAAGCGAAATTCGCAACCCCCGTCATCTGCTTTGGACTTGTTTCAACAAAATCACTTCACTTCAATTCATGCCACCACCTTGTTGCGTCTTCCCATCAGTTTCTGAGTCTGAGTGTGCCTTACTGAAAGTGTGCTTTTCTCAAAAGTGTTTAATTCACAAGCTTAGTTCATTTTCGTTTGATGCCTTTAGAAGAGAAAAAGAACAAAACAAATTGATGATCAATAATAACGAAATAAGGAGTACGAAGGGTGGGTGGCGATAGGCGCGCTAAGAGAGCTAGGAAGAGAGCGAGAAAATCACGTGAAAGGAAAAGAGAGAACGCGTTGACCAGTGTTTGGTTGTGGATCTGTTGAGGTTGAACGGACAAGATTGCTGCTAAGCTTGTCAGTTGTGTTGGTGGTTGCGGTATTGGCCTGTGTGTGTACTGACAAGTCTGTTTAAAAGCAATAAATGAGGTGTTGGGAGGGTGTTAGCAGGTAAGGAAAGAAAAGTGATGGTGTACCGATTACAACATTTGAGTCGTAGATAGTGATAGTGATTGGAAAAGAAGAGAATAAAGATACAATGATGAGGGGTAGAGGAAAGCAAAGATAAGTTTCCCAAAAGTATAGATCAGGTATAGACTGTTGCTTGAATAATTTTGGAGGAGGAGGTGATCAATATAGATAGTGCAAAGAGACTTACAGAGTTACTTGATAAAAGTGTGAATAGAAGTGTTCAGTAGTTAGAGGGAGTGAGAGCCAGACAGGTTAGGTTTTGGTAGAAGGTAGGTGGGTGGGGCAGGACTGTGTGTGTATTGGCTGTGAATAATTGTCAGTGATTTTAGAGAGTGGTCATCGAAAAGTGGACACAGGAGACAGAACTGCAGGTTCAGAGAAGAACGGAACGCAAGTGTCATCACCTATAGAGTGAGTGTGTGTGTGTGTGTCTGTGTGTGGGTGGGTCAAGGGACACTGTGTCACTCACTTTTAATAGCGGTAATGGTGTCTGCTACCTATAAGAGGAGAAGAATAAGAGAATACGGAATGATGGTGAGTCGCAGAGTGATAGAGAGTGGGAGACATGAGAGAGATGCAGGTGTGAGTGAAAGAGAGATAGATCAAATGACAGCATTGCTTGATACTTGTGTGCTTGGGTGGCTAATTGACAGACAGAGACAGAGAACTGCTCAAACAATTTTTTAACTTTTTCTTGTTCTTGCCGAGCAGTTCTAATAAAAATGACCGTGTGTGTAGGTGTAGGTGTAGCTAGCTGTTCAGTAGGCATAATTACTGTAGCCACTGGGCTTTCGCACAGCATACTTACGAGGAGAGTGCGAGCGAGAGCGTGAACGAGAGTAGCGGCCCCCTCGTCGACCTCCGCCATAGCCGTAGGGCGAGGGAGAGCGGCGTCGATCGTAGCCACCGCCTCCACCACCACGACCACCACCGTAGCCGCGGCCACCGCCGCGATCTCCGCCACCACCGCGGTCTCCACCGCCACTTCGGTAGCGAGGGCCACCTCCGCCGCTTCCGCCGCTCCTGCCAGACCTGAAAAAATAACAAAAAAGGGTAAATCAAGTCGTCAAACTAAAACAAGAGCCGAAAGCACTTACTGAGTGGGTTTGCCCATGTAGATGCCAGGAGTGGGCGTGTGAGCCCGCTGGGTGATCGAAAAGTCTACCCTGATCTTTCGACCACCAATGTCAATGCCGTTGCAACGCTCTTTTGCCTGAGAGAAAAAGTGTCAGTGGTCGAAAATGAAGTCAGGGGAAGTCCATTACCTCATTGGCGTCATTCTTGTCTTCAAAGTAAACGAAGGCGAATCCACGCGATCGGCCAGTTTGTGCGTCATAGACGATCTGAACGTCTTCAATCGGACCGTACTTGGAGAAGACCTCCTTCAAGTCGCGCTCTTGCGTGTAGATGGAGAGACCAAAGATGCCCAGGCATCGACCTTCCGGGGGGTTCTCGCGATTGCCAACGTGACGACGGCGAGAAGACATCGGCGAACGGGAGCGCTTAGATCGCTTCGAGTCGGGCGAGTGTCGAGAACTGCTGCCGCTGCAATAAATGGTAAAAGAGGGGTTTAGTGGTTTTCTTACACTTGGCACAGCGCCTAAACTTACTGCTTCTTCCTGGAGCCGGAGCCGCTGCGAGAGCGGCTTCGACGAGATGGTCGGGAGCTGTACCGACGCGAGTTGCTCCTACTCCTGCACATTGGTAAAATAGGTAGAGAAAAAAGTGGCAATAGCAAATGAGTACTCAATTGCAGGGAGAGAAAGATAAGGCGGTACAAACCTTGAACGGGAGCGGCCAGCCGGTCGTGGCGAGTGGCCATTCTCAGAGCCGTGGTTTGAGCCCTCGTGCTCCGAGTCCTGTCGCGAGTCCGATTGAGCGCTCTGGTGGTCTTCACCATCGGGCGAGCCATTGTTGTCCATCCTTTCGGGCGATTCCTAAACGAGGCAAACATGACGGTTAGAGAAATAGAAATTAGAAACCAGACAGCAGCAGTAGACACTAGTCACGTCCACCACAGCTGCTGTTGACAGCACCTACCTCTCGGTCACTCATCTTGCCGGTATTGAATGAAAAGTGTGTTTGAAAGATCAAAAGCAACTGAAAAACAGGTAAACTGCAAAATAAATGTGGTGATGATGATGTTGCTGCCGCAGCTGCTGATCTGGCGAGTCAGAGGCGGTTGGAAGTGTGCTGGTGAGAGCGTCGACGCAACTCGCAGGCAAGTGCGGCAATACAGTGGAACTGGTGCGACACACCACTGGTGATGGGAGGCGAGGATGATGTTGTGAATTACCAGCGGCACCGAGGTAGTGGCTGCTGGCAGGAAGAACGCGGTGTGCGGCTTGGCTGACTCGGGCTGATTCTATCTGCGACAGAATCCGGTGAGCGCGAAGCGGTAGACACACAGAGAGCAAGAGCGAGTGTATTCCCTGCAGAGGAGAAGGCAGAAAATGAAAGTGGCGGTGGTGTGCTCGCCAAACGCAAAACGATCTCCCATGCATTGTCCTTTCAAACCGCAGGATGATTGCAGCGCCGCCACTGCCACAGAGGGACCACCGGCCTTGAGCGGGAATTTGCTTCTCTCCAGTGGAAATAGTAGCGTTGATGGCGCCGCCGTGTAATTGAACGACGATGAGTTTACGCCGCCCCTGCGTGGAAGGCTGCCTTATCAGATTTGATAGATTTGATATGAGATGAGCATGTTCTATCTCCATTTATCTAAGGTTTTGCCAGCAGTCAGATGCCTGCAGCTAGGTTCAAAGTAAACATAGAAATGTCCTTTTCCTTTGCCTCTAAATTGTCACTCTTTTTCCTTGGTCTCCAAACTGCTAATCTTCCCCCTTTTAAAAGAATTTTATTTTAGAAAACTGCAATTAGCTTATGTGTAATATCTAAAACATATACAAAGTAATCGAGATCCACTGAACTTTTCAAACCTTGAACTTCACTTTCCGAAAGTAAAGAAAAAGTGGCAAATCTTAATGTATACGTACTTTATGATTGGCGTTTGCACGTGTCGGCCAATGTTTTGAAGTTTGACTCGTGGAAAGTATTTTGAATTTGAAGAATTCTAGAACCGGTTCACCAACTTTCATCAACAGAACCGTCTTTTTAAAATGGCCGAATTTAAGACGATCGGCCTGGACAACTGGCTGTGTAAGCGTTTAGAAGTGCTCGGCATCACCAATCCGTCAAACATTCAGCGAGAGGCGATTCCAGTGATTCTCTCGGAGAAGAAGCAAAATGTATTCGCCTGTAGCCGAACTGGCAGCGGAAAGACGCTGGCATTTGTCCTCCCCATTATTCAGAAGATGGTCCGCGACCCGATTCCGTACTACGCCTGCATCCTTGCGCCCACCCGGGAGCTGGCCAAACAGATCTTCGACATGGTACAGCTGCTCACCGTGAACTCCTTTGCCGTCAAAAGCATGCTCATCATTGGCGGCCAGTCTCAGGAGCAGTCCAACAATAAGGGGCGAGGCTCGTCGCTAACCTGTCAAGACCTGTGGACTGGTCGGCCAAACATTGTGGTGGCCACCCCGGGCCGACTGCTCGATCACCTAACGCAGCGCAACTTTCTTGACATCACTGGCAGTGTCGCGCTGATCAAGTTTCACATGCTGGTACTGGATGAGGCGGATCAGCTAATTAGCTTCGGTAACTTTGCTAGCCAGCTGAAGGAGATTCTGCAATTTCTAGACAGCGTTTCAGAGGATAATCGCCACAAGCGGCAGACGCTTCTCTTCAGTGCGACACTCAACTCTGCCCTGGAGAAGCTGCAAAACTTCATCTCGCAGAAGGAGGGCGAGGCGAAACCGGTGATGATAAACCTGCTGCCGACGGTGGATGAGGTGAAGGTGGAGCTGGCCACCAATCCCAATCTCGATCAGCGTTACATTCTCTGCCCTGAAGCGACAAAGGTGTCCTACCTCATCGAGTGCATCCTCGACCTGTCCTTTAAGCAGCTGATCATCTTCTGCTCGACAAAGAAGGAAGCAAATCTCATTCACAAAGTCCTGCTTTCCCTCGGTTTAGATGGGCCTGAGTTTAACCTGAATCCCGTTCTGCTGAACGCCGACATGAAGCAAGCGCTTAGATTTGCCGCCATTGACACATTCGCCTCTCTTCGCTCAAAGATTCTCGTCACCACTGATCTGGCGAACAGAGGTCTTGATCTGCCCACAGTCGACCTGGTCATCAACTTTAACTGTCCAAAGTCGGCCGTCATTTACGTTCACCGAGTCGGTCGAACCTGCCGCAAACCGGATTTTCGTTTGGAGGATCACGCCATCACAAGCGCCCTGGAGATGAGATCTGCAGATGAGGAAGATGACGAGGACACTTTGTCGAAGAAAATTAGGCGCTATCGAGAAAAGAATCCCAACGCATTGCGGCCTAAACCAGCCAAGCTGGAAACGGCAACTCAACAACCGAAGCAAGTCTACCTAGGAAAGGCCATTACCATAGTCACGCAGTATGATATTGAGCTTTTCAAATCCATTGAATCGTACATTGGCATCAAGATGGAGGAACAGCCGGTGGACGAGAAGGGAGTGACTTCCATCATCAAGCAGGTGGCCATTGCCATCAAGGATGCGGAAATTCGCATTGAAAAAGAGCAAGAGGTGAAGGGCTTCTGGGCAAAAGAGAAGGCGTCACAGGGTGGAAAGCGGAAGCGACAAAAGTTGGAATAATTTGTGAACTGTTTTTTTGTACAAAGTATTTATTAAAGCTGACAAGTTTGAATCAGATCTTTGGGACAATTTTCAAAACGGGTTTGTACAAAAAAAATACATTTTTGTGGAAATAGCTACACTGTTTGAAACAGCTGACTCAAACTGACTTTTTTCCCGGTTGTGAAAAACGTTATGATTTTTCTTGTAGTTCCTCTGCACTGTCACTTTATTACAAGGGACGGCGTTTTTCTTTTCATTCACAATTGTTAGCTTTTCTTAGCACAGTAACAGTGCGGGCAAAAAATCAGCCTATGCTGACTGAAGCATCAACACAACTTCACCAAAACGTTAGCCTTACGTCGACCAAGTTGCATTTTTCCGGTTTATCTTTTGTCGTGCCGGCTTTCTCATCCAATCACACACTTAGCACTTCAAATTCTGATAGATTAAGAATGATGAACAAAAACAGAGAATCGCTTTCGGCTCGCCCAAAAGTTCGTAACTCTCTTCTCTTCAATGAAGCGGTACGGTTCTCCTTCACTCAACACTGTTTACTTACCTTCTGAATCCATTTTAGAAAGTTCAATTTGAGCCTTTGAACAAGAAGACAATCAGCTTCATCGATCAGGATGGCAACAAAAAGTCAATTCCTTTCATTGTAATACCTTAGTAACTGTTATTGGAAAGGAGCTAACAGTTAATTTTTCTTTTTCAGAGCAAGGAGTTCAATATAAAGATGAACAGTGTCACCTACTTTGAGCCGTCGTTTGATGAGCTGAACAAACTCAGCCCAATGTCATTGCACAATTGGATCATCAACTGCCGCAAATATGAAGGCATGCTCAATCAGCTCGATCAACATGCCCTATTTTAGATTCTGGTCTGTGATATCGTACAATCGAGAGGTGATCGCCTCACTCGAGTCTTACCTCATCAACGCCACTCGGTCCTATCGATTCACCCAAAGATGAAGAGCATTGAAGTGAAGGTCCTTCTGAGCAGCATTCACAAGTTGGTCTTCAAAGTTTGGGTTCGAGTGCTCTTGTCCAAAGAATCGGAGGTAAGCTGTTGACATGCTTGTTTAAGTTTATTAACCTATTTTACCTCTTTTTATTTAGAAAAACTTTATGCTGGAATCATATCATTTTGAGCTTGTGCGCCAAATTTTAGACATTCCAAAACTGTTCAGCCTTGTTCAGCTTTACGGTTACGGTTCAAACTCTGAAGTGCTGCGTGTTCTTCTCACGCCGTTTATTTCGCTCGAAAACGCGTCATTCACTGAGGAGTTCACACAGACTTGCAGTGACATTGCTGATCTATTCAAAAACTATCTCGAAAGTGGTTTTAACCTGGAGTTCCTGTCTTCACTGTACAACTTTGTGACCAACGTAACCGACATAATGTTTACGCTCAACAAGTTGGTTCTGCTTAACGCCAATCTCTCGGCAGTTTATCTTGAAAGTGGTCTCGCCGCAGAACTGATTGCATTCTACTCAAACTACTTTTCGTTTATTGAGAGCAAAATTTCCGACATGTACAAGGGCGGTCAGATTGTGGAAAAGTAAGCACCTTCACTTTCACTGTTTTTATTTTTTGATAAACTAATTTTGTCCTTATCTTTAGTCTATTCAAGTTTCTTCATGCTCAACTGTCCCTCACCCAATCCTCGTCTTTGCTTTTATTTCACCGTATTCTTCAGAATGATCTTGTTCAACGAATCAACAAGTAAGTGCCTTATTCTGTTTTTAGTTTCAACTTTCTAATATTTTTTATTTTGTCACAGAGAAAACAGCGGAAAAATTTTTGACGTTTTGGGCGACACGCTAAACGTTGTGATGTCTAATAAGCGATTTTGTTTTGACTTCTTCACCAAGTTTTCTTTTGAGAGCGAGTTTAAGCCATTGCTTGAGAACCATGAGCTGAATAAGCAACTTTCAATGGACGTCATTCTTGAGTACTACCAAAGCAACCTGAAAAGTATTATTGGAGAGCACCTGGCCCAGACAACCAACAACAAGAAGAACGACGACTTTTCAAAGTTGATAAGTCTGAGTTACCAGTCGGCGGAGGAGTCGCCATCGGAGCAGCAACAGAAACTGCAGCAGTCACCTGCAGAGCCGGCGCTTCCATCCGTGGTCGTCTCTCCACCGGTGAACACCATTCGCATGGATAAGGAGATCACCGCCAAGGAGCAGACGATCAAGGAGATGTTCCCCGACTTTTGTGATGGCTTCATCTACAAGTGCCTCGAACACTACGATTTCGACAATGAGAAAGTCCTCGACGCCATACTGGAAAACAACCTGCCGCCTCACCTGGAGTCACTTAGTCGAGAGCTGACTAAGAATGACCTGCTACGTGCTCAAGAGCTTGCCCTGCAAAGAGAGGCGGAGGCTCAAATAAGCCAGCCAACTAAAATTGCTCAGTACGACCCGACTTCAAAGAAGGATCTGGTGCCGACGAAGATATTCATCGGCAAGAAGGACAAGTACAGCGAGGAGATGGCGCACAAGGAGGCCAACAAGGACGTGACGATGAAGCTGATGCAGAAGATTGGCGAAGAGGAGGAGGCGGCCAAAGAGAATGTGAAGAGGCTGATGGAGCGTGGCAAGCTGACCAAGTCTGACCTGCAGACAAATGATGAGTACCTGGGACTGTACGATGATGAGTTTGATGACACCTACGAGAACGAAGACGTCTCCTTTGACGCCAATGATGAGACCTTTGAGGACGATGAGGAGGAGGACGGGGAAGAAGGGGGCGATGGGAATCAGCAGCACAGAACGGCACCGCTCCTGGGGTCGGTCAGCAGCGACAGTCTTCAGACAAGTTTGCCGCCAGTCAGCGATACAATAGAAAGCAGTTCTTCAACAAGCGTAATTTCAAGCGAACCAATGAACCACCACCTACTCAGCAGCAGCACCGCAACAGCATCAAAATCAGCAACATCAAAGTCAGCAGCATCAGAACCAGCAACGACATTCACAACGGCCACAAGGGCCTCCTTCCCGGCAGCATCCGTCCCAACAGCAGTCGACCAATTCGCAGCAGCATCAACACCATCATAATCAGCAGCAGCAGCAGTCGAATCATCATCCAAATCATCACGGTGGTGGTCAGCAGCCACCCGTCGAAGCCATCCAACACGCGGGGGACACTCAAACCAGGTCAACTCTCATTCTACAGCTGTACCCAACCAGCAGCAGTCACAGGCAAAACCTGAACCCAAGCCTGGCCCACGATCACATCCCCTGCCGAAAAGTGAGGGAGACAACAGCGGCAGCGGAAATACCAGTGGAGGTAATCGTGGTGGCAATAGTGGCGGCAATCGAAACCGACCACGAATGCAAGGCCACATTCGCAGCTATCACGGCTTCAGCGGTGGAGGCGGTGGTGGCGGCGGTGGAAGGTGATAAGTGTGTGGATAGGTGCACACGCTCATTCTCATTCCCCTCGCCAAGTGCCAACTGGGTAAACACACACACACAGACAGACAAGCAGAGAACTGTCAACACGAGAAGCTGCCGCCGCCTTTATTTTACTCTCATGTTCTACACTACTGTTTGCAATACTGATTAAGAACAACAGCAGCAGCAGCCAAACCTGAACTGTGCTGTTCCACTATATCACAGGAGAGAGAGTACGCATTTTGGTAATTAGTGTGAATGCCACCGGCAGCAATCCTTCACACCTCTAGTCCTCTTCTTCATTCTTCTTCTTCCACTGTTTGACGTGAATGTTCCACTTTTGCCGCCTGGCCGCGGGGCGACACTTTCGAAGGGAGAGGAAGGTGCCACCCTTGTCAAGTGTGACGCACAGTGAGGAGCTGACGTGCAGCAGCTGCCTGCTGGCCGACTGGTAGCGCCAGCGCTGTCGGTCAAACTCGGCGCAGGCGATCAGCAGCACGGCGGAGTGCTCCGTCGAGGAGTTGACGTCCAGACAGACCGACTCGTCGCTCATGATGTAGCCGGGGGTGTCCGCCGGCGGGACGGTGAACAGCTGCGGACTGAAGAGGAGGTCGGCGGTGGCACACTGCCCGGTGATCACCTTCCGGTGGGGTTGAGCGAGCCCAGGGCGGAGGACCGCTGCAGGCAGTCGCCACCTTCTTCGCCATCCTCTTCCTCACCAACCGCCGATTGAATGGCCACCAGTCTTCGACTGTCCGTCGGCCAGAAGCTCTCCGGCCAGACGGTGTCGAGGAACCAGGAGAATGGCTTGCAGTTGAGACGCCGTCGCAGCTCAGTTCGCTCGGTGATGTTCGCCATCACCTGAGTGCGATTCTGGCGGGCGATTTGCGCCGCCGGTGGGTTCAGCTGGTAGTACAGGTGCTTGTACTCGTCCATCCACACCTCGGCTACTCGTGCTAATTAAAAGGGAAGTTTGATTAGCTTGAGTACTTTAGACTGTCTGCTTACCATTGTTGATGTAGAGCACCTCGCCCACCTCCCGCTCGCCGAAGCTGTAGGGCGAAGAGCTGCGAAAGAGGTGAGCGACATGTGAGCAGGGGGCAATCTCCACCCGGCCGCCGCACTGCCACACCCTCAGTGACATTTCGATGTTCTCGCCGCCCCAGATGCGCAGCGCCGAGTCGTAGGCGCCCAGGTGGAAAAGTATTCCCTCTGCATGGCGAAGAGGCCGCCCGCCATGATCGGACAGCGGTACGTCGCCGTCTGGTCGTAGTGCCGCAGGCGCATTCGCTTCAGCTCACGGGCCCCGACGGAGAACCAGCGAAAGGAGAGCGCCCAGTTCATGGCGCCCCAGTGCGAGTCGAAGCTGCGCGAGTAGGCGAAGGTCTGGTCGTTGATGATGTCGATGACGGGGCAGACGACCGTCTGCGGCGCCTGACTGAGTCGGTGGAGGAGCGGCTCCAGCCAGCCGGTGGTCGCCTCGACGTGCGAATCGAGGAAGGTCAGCACCTGACCGGTGGCCGCCTGGGCGCCGATGATGCGCCCCTGGATGAGGCCGATTCGGCTGGGGGAACGCAGTATGCGGATGGGCACGCCGCTGCTGGCGCTCAGCTCATCGGCGTACGCCTCCAGCGGGCGACCGAGGAAGGTGCGCTCGCTGGCGTCGTCCACGAGGAGGATCTCGTGGAGGAGGCCCAGGGGAGATCGGTTCAGGACGCTGTGTACGGTGCGCACTGAAAAAAATGAAAGTTGTTTGAAATTAGAAAAAAGTGCGTGTTTCATCACTTACGCAGTGTTGACCAGGCTTCATTGTGGAAGGTTATCACTTGAATGGAGTGAAAAAGGAAAAAGGGTTAATGCTAATGCAAGTGCAAAGCCGGTGCAAGCAGCTGAACTCACCGACGGAGGTGTTGGGCAGCGCCAGCAGGTCGTACCGCTTCAGTCGACAGGCGGCCCGGCGAGGATCAGGCAGAGATCGGTTTACGGAGATCATGTCACTGGCGACCAGGTTGAAGCGATTCACGAAGAAGAGCTCCTTCGCCCTCGACCGCTCGTAGTCGGGCACGTACACCGGCGCGCCATTCTCGCCGTACTTCCCCACCGGAGAGTAGTTGTTGGCGTTCAGTGTATCTGAGTTAATGGGTTGGCTGTTAATTTATCGGGCATCCTTCCCAACCTCACTGCCACTTACCACTGGTCAGGTTGGGCGTCTTCTCCCAGGGAAAGCCCTTGCCCATGAAGTGGCCCACCACGTAGTGCACCCCGTGGAGAACGTACTCCTTCTGACCGGCGTTCTTCGAGTGAAGTAGTTGAACTGGGGGAGTTAATAAAAATAATGAAAAAATGCCATATAGAAATGACCCACAGAATGAGCATCCCCTCCCCCTCCCAACGAGTTGTTCGCCACTTGGCGCCACTTGGTTCCCCCTCCTCTCTCTCTCTTTCCCTTTCTCCGTTTGGGCATCATATCAGCGCGTTTGGCAGTGCAGCTGTCGGCGAGAGAGTGCCATGCGCGTCGATTGCACAGTCTGCTGTGTTTGCGTTTGACAAGCCTCCGAGATGTGTCTGTCTGTGTGCCACAGAAACAGTCTGGCTGGCTGGCTGCTCGGACACTCCATTCTCACTCTCTGCCGTTACTCCGAGCGAAGTGACTCCCAGTCACACAACAAACACACCAGCAGATCATCATCGGTGCTGACCAGTGACCACTGCTTCAGAGCACCGCTGAAGCCGCCACGCACAAGCTCTTGTTGATGTTCGGGTTTTCAGCCTCCAACAACAACAACCAGCGCACAACTGCATCCTCCTCTCCGCATCACCAATTGCCAACAATCTTCCAATCTTCTTCTTTTTCTCAGTCACCAGCAGCAGTTCACACACTTGTCACCGCCGAATCACCCAGGAAAAGAAAGGGCTGAAGTTAGCATGAACAAGATCGCCACAAGAAGAGAACACGCACCAACGCTGAGTGAGTGCAGTTCGCCTTGAATGCACCCACCAGGCGCAGGCTTTGTTTACCTTTCTACCTCTCTCTACCAAGTGCCGCCATGTATTGTCCTCATCATCGCCATCATCGGTGATCACCGCCATCGGCGAAGCGGCGGCCGCATCTGTGCAAGCTAGCGCCCAAATGTCGTCTCCTCTCGTTTAGTTTGTCAGGCATCACTTCTCACGCAACAACTGCATCATTACCAAACGACGATCGACGACACAGTACCTCAACATCAGTGCATCATCTTTTAGTAGCACTGTATCGGCGCCCGACACAGTGTCATTCAGGCAGTGCAAGCCCTGGTGTCTGTCGGTGCAGGCATACACCTCGGTTACAGAACGGAGCACAAAAGGCTCACATTGACTACCAGCATCAGCACCACCAGCAGAAGGCAGCCACCAGCACCAGACAATTGAAGCCACATCAGCAGCAGAAGCAGCCGCGCGTCAATAGCAGCAGCAGACAACCCAAAGTCAGACACTAGTCGCCGCTACTGGTAACCAGTGTGTGCAGCAGCGGTGGCCGACACACGTCGACATTTGACGTCGGCATTCACTGGTCGCCAACGGCTAAACAGCGTGTCAGCAGCAGCAGCCCTCTCGCCGTTGACATCACATCACCTTCGCGCACACATTCCACCACATTGAACACATCAACATCATTCTGGTTTGTTTATTGTTCCCTTCATCTTATTATTATTATTGTTTTAACTAAGGCTTCTTTTTAATTATCTTCCATCTCATGCAGCAGCAGCAGCAGCAGTACTGGTGAAGGAAGGCAGCCAAGACGGCCACCGCTGTCTGCCCCATATCGCTGCAGCAGCCGGTCATTATCACCGGTGTATCGTCTCTCTCTCCTCTCTCTCTCTCTCTCTCTCTCTCTCTCTCTCTCTCTCCTTCCTTGTCCTCCTCCTCTCACTCTTGTTTGCCTTCTCTGTCTCTCGGCTCGTCTCGTTCTGCACTTTGCTCTCATATTTCAACACATTCACGCATTGTTAATTAGTGCATTCTAATGGTTTTCCACTAATACACCCGAAAGTCCTCGTCACCGTTTCCATTCTATTTTGTTCCCTTTACCGCCGTCACTGTCAAGCATAGAACACGTCAGCGAAGAGACCGTCAAGTGAAGCATAGCCAAGCACTAATGAACTGATTACGCCCCATTTCATTTGCCATCTTCCATCCATCCATCAGTCTCCTTCATCGCGACATCTGCACAACAGCACCACCACCGCCAACATCGAACAGTTGTTTACCGAAAGGCAAGTGCACTCTTTTTCCTCCCCTTTTCTTTTCTTATTCCTTTCCCTTCGCTCCCCTCCTACGCAACCTTAACCCAGACCTTTCAATGTCACACGGTGTTGCCTCCTCACCTTTCATGTCTAATTGCAATTACTAGTCTGTTCTGTCATGCATCACTACACACACCTCTTTGGTGAAATGAAGTGTGCACTGCTGCTGCTCTAGAAGTGGAGAGTCCAAACTGCCTGGCACTCTTCCACCTTCTGGACGCCTCGTTTTTTGCGCAAATAGAATATAATTGCTACTAATAATGATCATGGCTGTGATGGCTGCTGTGATAGGCGGGTGAAGGTAGGCAGACTACTGTGTGTACTAGGTGTAGTACTACTGTGCTACAGAGTGACGGCTAATTAGAGACGATTGTGATGGTGGTGACTACTTACTGTTCTGGCCATCATTGGCCATCCTTTCCTCGCTGAGGCTCTTCCTGCCGCCGCCAAGACTGCTGTCAATTAGATAGACGGAGAGAAGGAGCAGCAGGAGAAGAGGGATGCACACGATGACTAGCACATGGCGAATGCTTCGTAGTGTTCGATGACGAGGCATTATCATCCGCAGCCGTCGACTGCAGCAGACTGCCGACGCTCGGACATGCTGACGTGTTCGACGATGCAGCAGATTGGCACCGGTGGTGCCCAAGGAGGAGAGGAGAGGCGCCCAGCGAGGCTGCTGCAGATGTTCTCGCTCTGTCTGCTGTACAATTGTGCCGTACGATTGGTCATCGGCGGTGGTGATGGCCATCGTCGTCTTCGGTGGCACTTCAGCTTACGTGCCCCGCTATGCACTGCCGTGTCTTTGCTATTTTCCACCGTTTTTGCTGTGCTTATTATTAGTATGCCACTCTAGCACTTCTTCGGCAGTAGCAGTAGTAGCGACACACAAGTGATAAAGAGATGAGACAGGCAATTAGGAGGAAGTTGAGTAGTAGCAGTTGATGAAGGAGGAGGAAGAAAACAGCTGTGTGTGATCAACCGCGGGAGGAGGAGAAGTTGTAAGAGAGTTGCAAGGTGCTGTTGCTATTGCTGCTGGCGGAAAGCATAGTTTATCGAATTAACCTTTCTTTGATGATGATTAGACTTTTTCTGCGGTGATGCGGATGGTGGTGTCTCGACGTGAATGCAATCACAATGGGCGACAGAGAGAATGATGCGGCGATGTATTGGCACAGAGACAGACAGACAACAAATTGGCGCCCATGATTAGCAGAAGAAAACAGTTGCAGGAGGAAAAAGAAGTGAAGATGACTTCAAAGATGTGAAGGTGACCACACACTGCGGCTGCTGCTGAGGACTTTTTTCCATGCCTCGATGCCGCACTGAGCGATTGTTTGCTGCTGCTCGGTGGTGGCCTTTGATTTCAATGGCACTGCAGTCGATGATGCGCCGTCAAGGCGTCGTGGCTGGAAGCCAGAGCAGCAGCAGCCCCTAATTGGGTGCTCTCACTCGCAGACTGCACCAAAGTGCCATTCGAATGAATCTTCTTCTTCTTTTGTTTGCCTTCAGGTTCCTTCTTCTTTGTTTCGCTCTTGTTCAGTCGTCTGTTTGTCTGCTCCCGTCATCAATTGCCAGTTCAATCTCAGCGGAGAGTAGTTGGGAAGGTAGTTTATGCTGCTGCTGCTGTCGTTGTTGTGTACGCAATTGCGTCTGGAATTGCTGCTGCTCTTCAAACTTTCATCAGTTCTCGCTAACTTTGCAGTGTTTGCTTTGCTAGCAATGTGAAAGTGGTAGTGGCGGCGGCGGTGGTGTTGTTCATGGAGCAAGCATCAG
The DNA here is from genome assembly GCA_024499935.1 of Tyrophagus putrescentiae. Lineage (NCBI taxonomy): Eukaryota > Metazoa > Arthropoda > Arachnida > Sarcoptiformes > Acaridae > Tyrophagus > Tyrophagus putrescentiae. The sequence continues at coordinate 4,041,355 of JAMZRA010000001.1, read as the reverse complement.
TGCACCTTGCACTATGCACCTCTCTACTGCTGCTGCTGCTGTCTCGGTGACTGGCCAGACAACAGCTGAACAGAAGAGAGGGAGGATGAAGAGGAAGATGAAGGGGAATGGGACGGACAGCCTGATTGAATTGAGCTGTAAAAGGGCATACCTGCACCTTTGTCCACTCTACAACTTTTGTCCGAGGCATTGCAGCAACCGCAGCAGCAGTGTGCATTGCTCTGCAGAACAAGGCATCACAGATGCGATGGCTGCCCCTTCTTTTCCAAAGCACTCGAACTGCCGGCGCCACAGGCACACACACACACAAACATACTCACTTCCATTGGCTTAGCTCACTGTTCACTTGTTCTGAGTCATCTCAGCCCATTCAGCAGCAGCATCAGCATCGGTATCAGCGACAGTGGTGGCCACCACCACAGCCACTACAGCAAACCTGTCTTGGGCTACCTGTTCTGAGCGAAACTGAAACTGAGTGACAGTGCCTGTCTGTGCAGTTGTGCAGTGTTCTGTGTGAAGTCGGAGTCGGAGTCGCCAGGCGCAGGAGAGCACGAGCACCACCAAACACCGTCGCCGTCACCGCCGTCGCCGACGATTAGTGCCAACTATTCGGACGACGGACACCACCGAGTGGCACAGCATTCTCGATGCGGGCAGCCAACCGGGCGGATGTTCCCCTCTGCTCCTTCCTCCTTCTCTGAACTGGCACTTTCCTCAGTGGCACTGCTCGCTAGATCGGTCCTCATCATCAGCAGCGGCGGCACCGGCGGCACTTTGTCTGACAGCAGCAGAAGAGTCTGACAGTTGTGTGGTGGTGGCGACGGCGCGGGCACTGTGCTCTCGTGAACTCAGAGGTGTACAACACGTCGTCAACAACCCTCTTCTCCTTCTTCTTCTTTTCCTCAGAGCACTGCCTTTTTAATCATCACCATCATCATCATCGGTGACGACGACTTTTTCTTTCTTTCTCCTTTTCTTTCTTACTTTCTATACATTCAATTCAATTTCGGTGAATGCGAGCAGCGATGTTTATTGTGATGTGCTCATCGGTGGTCGTCGGTCTGGCTGGCTGGTTGTGTGTTCTACTGTGAATGACACCCTCCACACATCTCTCTCTCATTTTTGGTCATCCCGTTTTCTCTCTTCCTTTTTTTCTGCCTCCCTTTCACGCCTTCTCATCGCCTGCGACACGCTAATCATCATCATTTCCATTTCGGTCATTACCATCGCTGACTGCCTGCTTCAGCTTTTTCTTCCTATTCTTCGTCGTTGTCGTCGTCGCTTCTTTTCCCCAGAGAAGTTTTGGCGCTGCCATTTCTTCTTCTTTTCTTCTCCTTACCCTCTTTGTCATCTCGTTCATCTCTCTCTCTCTCTCTCTCTCTCTCTCTCTCTCTCTCTCTCTCTCTCTCTGCCACTTGTTTATTCCGTATGCCTCTCTGTCTACGGTTGTCTCTTCTGTTCTTCTTCACATTTTCGGCAATAGTGCCTACTGAGCAGTTTGAGGAGGACAGCAGCAGTCATCATTCTGTGTGCTGATTGCCTGCTGCATTCATCCGCATAATGCTGCTGCCGTGCACCCAATGCTTCACTCCGAACAGCAGATGCTTGCGGGCACCAGCAGCCAGAGATTACTAGAAGAGTCAGCAGCAGCAGCACTGTCACCCCGACCACCACTTCCTCCTCCCCGCCAATCATCTGGTCCAGCAGTTGACCGTCGTAATGTAATTGTAATTGTACCATTGCCTTTTCCTAGTCTTCCTCTACCCTTATCATCCTCAGCTATCTTTCCCTCTCTCTCCTACTACCCTCAATCAATTACTGCTTAGCAGTTTGAGCCTGCAGTTGATAGCTGTTCCATTCAGCTCTGTCCCTCATAAATGGTTGTCACTCCTGATTTTTCTCAGTGCGGTTTTTGTGTGCAGGCCTGATAAAATCATTTAATATTAGTATTTGATATCAGCTAATGCTGGCCACACTTCTCTCCCACTTTGTTCACTTGTTGTTGTTCACTACTGTCAGTGCCAGTATCAGCAGCTTCTCTTTCCTCCTATTAACTCTTTTTAGTCCTCCTCGTGTGTTTGTGTGATGGCGGCACACTTTTTTAGTATGCCATGACAGAGCTCCATGTCTCCACTGCCAACACTGTCATTGACCTACACTGACTGACTGGTGGTGGTGGTGGTCGACGACAAAGCACACAAACAACAAAACAGAGATAGCTCGCCTGTACAGACAGACTTCTATTGCTGTCTTTTTATTATCGCCTCCTCATCTTTCGCTCCCTTCCTTTATCTGTTCATCTTTCTTTTCTCTGTGCTCACCACCTCTTTCATCTTCGGTGTCCTTTTTATGTCCCCCGTTTTCACTGTCCGGTGGACGTGGTAGTGTCTGTTTGTCTGTCTGTCGGTGTCTACCTGTGTCTCTGCTCACCTTTGTGCGCAATTGTGCTCCTCTCTCTCTCCCATTCGGTGCACTGTATTCCCTCATGGCATCCCCTCGCTGCCATTCATTGCATCACCAACTTCGTTCATTCACTCACCTTCTTTTTCCTCCTTTCTGTCCCACTATTCACTACCTGCCGACTGACTGCTCAGTTGGCACACCACTGCTTGCACGCACACTACTTTCATGCAAATTCCACTTTGGAAGCCGCGTGGCACGATGTCAGCAGCCACATTTTTCGCTGACTCTCTCTCTCTCTCCTCACTCATGCCTCTCGCTGTTCTATCCTCCTCCTCCCCTCTTCTGCCTTTCCTCTTCTCTCTCTTCTCCCCTCCTCTACTCCGTAAAGTGCGCTGACAGTGGGCTAAGTGTCTATCCGGTTCGTCGTGTTTTGTGCTCCGAGCGCCTCTCTGACCATTGTTCCCTCTTGCTTCTTCTGTCACCGCCGCATAGTCGTCTTCGTTCTCCTGTCAATTTTGTCTGCTTTGCATTAAGTGGAAAGTTTGTGTGCCGATTTAGTAGTGGTGACAGCTAGCCAGGTTGGCAGTCGTAGTCGTACTGTAGTAACTCTGCCGCTGCTGCTGGCCTAGTAGTAGCCGCCATTTAGGCTTCACACTTCCGAAGTAGAAGTGAGGGGGGAAAAGGACTGAAAAGACCAACGCCACCGCTGGGCACACACAATTTATGTCTGCGGCAATTCGGGCGAAGGCAGTACATGTTCTGGTCAAGTAGAGCTTCCCTTTTGTGTGTGTCTAGTTGACTTGCTGAACTCTCTCCCTCTCTTTCCCTTTCTGTTCATTAATGTGCCACGACGGCACAATTAATGGCTGCTCTAAGCGAATTTCACATGCACAGTCACACATGCCACGGCAGAAAGACAGACCGTGTGTCGCGAAAGTGTGCTGCTGGTCGTCGCTTGTTTCTGGAACATGCTGCTATTTTAGGTGTACCAGTCAATAGCGCAATTGCATTTCGGTGGTGCTCCCCACCAGCTGAGCTTAGCTTAACGGTGCTGACAAGCAGAGCACCGAACAAGAGTACAAGATTTGCCTAATTGCCTAAATCAGTCTCCAAAAAGAGTGGGGGCTTCTCTATCGTTCCCACTGACGCCCTCGGCACCGGCTTCATAAGCAGCAGCAGTGTTTGGAGAGCACAAACACACACGTCATTTGCCTCGCTCTGTTTGAAACTCCAGAGCACAGTTTCTCTTTCTCCCTTTTAATTTTTCAAACCGATCTTCCTCTTTGCTCTTTGCTCTCTGCTCTCTCTCATGGTTTATATTGAATCATTTCCTCTTCACTTGGCAGTACATCATCATCATCATCATTCTCACTGGCGCTTATTAGTAGAGAGACACATATGCAACCCATTTTGCCAATTCTATTTACGACGGCTGTTGCAGCGTTTCTGCTGCACATGACAATCGAGTTATCGGTAGGGTGCATGATGTATTATTTATAAATCAGAGCAATTACACTGTCCTCTCGGCCGTGCAATCATCATTTCTCTTCTTGTTAACCAGTAAAGCACACAGGCAGGCGAGCACAGCAAATGCTGAGGTCTCATTCAAGTTCAGTAGGCTGGCAGCGGCCGGTGTTTGTGTAGTGTGCCGTCATTGCCCTCAAATTCATTAGCCGATGCTTTTGCCTACTTCTTCTTCTGATTAGCCTCTGACAGCAGTCAAAGCTCGAAGCATCAGCATCAGCTTTTATCGCCTTTTAAAACGTGTCCACTTGTCTATCAGCTTTCCCCCAACACTGCAAACTCAGCTACCTCACACTCAAACACATAATGTTTAGCCAGCACTTTCTAACGAGCACCTTTCCGCTTCTTCTCTCTTCCGAGCAGATGTTGCTGCGATCGCCCCTGCGATGGCATACCTTTCGAGTGATGATTCTCACCTCACTGGTGTGGGTCATCTTTGGCATGTGCATCCTCGTCTACTACATGGAGTGCCTGAACGGCAACGGCGTCAACTGTCGCAGCAAGAGCATACTGCCCGCAGTGCCGCCAGACCAGCAGCAGCAGGCAGCTGCACTTCAAAATGGCGGCGGACACAATGGCGCCGCGGCACTCAAGTCAGCCGGCGCAGAGGAGGAGGAGGACTGGCCTCATCTTCGCCTGCCGCCGTACACTGAGGCACATCTGCACACTTGGGTCGCCCCCAGTAAGTGTCGGCACCACTTACCGAATGTGTGGCCGGTGGCAAACACTACTACTGACAAGTGGCAAACAAATCGATTAATGTCTTCTTTCTTCCCCAACTCACAGTCATGCGATCGAATCCATCATCCTGGCCAGGGGAAAATGGCAAAGGCGTCGATCTTCCCAAAGACCAGGAGAAGCTGAAAGAGGAGAAGTTCAAGCTCAATCAATTTAATCTTATCGCTAGTGATATGATTGCGCTGAATCGATCTATTAATGATGTCCGTCTTGACGGGTAAGAGTTTCTTGTTTGCTCAATTGTTGTGTGTCCAGTCGTGGAAGTTCGCTTACATCAGCTTGACACAAAGTGCCTCCCCCGTTCTGTCAAAAACTAATCGCTTTACTTCTTTTTTGCTTGTTTGTTCTATTTGCTCAGATGTCGTCGAAAGAGGTATCCTAAATATTTGCCAAACACTTCTATTATAGTAGTTTTTCATAATGAAGCCTGGAGTACGCTCTTGCGCACAGGTAAGTCTTCTCAACTCAAACTGGAAAACTTTTAAGGTTTCAACTAAATTTTTGCTTCGCCTCCAGTACATAGTATAATTCGCACATCACCCAAGTCACTACTGGCAGAGATTATTCTGGTAGATGATGCTAGCGAAAGAGGTAAGTGTGTTTGTATTTCGATTTAGTCTTGTCCTAAATCTCAAAACCACCTCCTTTACCCGAGCAGACTATTTAGGACAAAAATTGGAAGACTACGTCGCCACATTGCCTGTCACCGTGAAGGTGTACCGAACGGGAAAGCGTTCAGGCCTGATTCGCGCCCGCTGATTGGCGCAGAGAAGGCCACCGGCGAGACGCTGACCTTTTTGGATGCGCACTGTGAGTGCACCAAAGGATGGCTGGAGCCGCTCATGGCGAGAATCGTCGAGGACAGGTGCGTTTCATTTTTTGCAAAACCACTTTTTGTTGAGAATTTTAAATTAATTTGTTTGCCCCCACCTCTCAGAACCCGAGTCGTTTGTCCAATCATCGACGTAATTAGTGGTAAGTGTGCCGAGGTAATTCTATTTAGCGCCCGTTTAGTTAATTGTTTTTTTGTGTGTCTTTCCCAGATGACAATTTTGAGTACATTGCCGCAAGTGATATGACCTGGGGCGGTTTCAACTGGAAGCTCAATTTTAGATGGTGAGTGGTGGTTTTGGTAGTGGTTTGGTTGGTATTTTTTACCATTATTTGCAATTTTTCAATTGCCGCCTGCAGGTACCGTGTGCCCCAGCGCGAGCTTGATCGACGCAACAGTGATCGGACGCTGCCGGTGCGGACGCCGACAATGGCGGGCGGCCTCTTTTCCATGGACCGAGAGTACTTCAACAAGCTGGGAAAGTACGACGAGGGCATGGACATCTGGGGAGGGGAGAACCTGGAGATGAGCTTTCGCATTTGGATGTGCGGCGGCACGCTGGAGATTGTCACCTGCTCGCACGTTGGCCACGTCTTTCGCAAGTCTACGCCGTACACCTTTCCCGGAGGCACTTCCAATATTGGTGAGCAGCAGCAGCCATTTTCTATTTATAACTTTCTTTTATTTAAACCGCTTTTTACTTACAAAACTTTTCTCCCCCAACTTTCCCAGTTAATCACAACAATGCCCGTCTGGCGGACGTGTGGATGGACTCGTACAAGGAGTTCTACATTGCCATCAACCCTGCGGCCAGAAGCATCAAGATGGGGGACACTTCAGGGCGGAAGCAGCTAAGGAAAGATCTGAAGTGCAGAGGTAGATAATTTGTGGGAATGATTTGTGGTGATGAAGTGGCCCATTTCCTCCTGTCTTGCTAACTTTTCGCTTCATTTCTTCCAACTTTTCCCAGATTTCAAGTGGTACCTGGAGAACATCTATCCGGAGAGTCAAATGCCCCTGCACTACTACTCACTGGGCGAGGTGCGCAACGTCGACTCGAAGGACTGCCTGGACACCTTTGGGCGAAAGAGCGGCGAAAATATCGCCATGTCGCGGTGCCACGGCCTGGGCGGCAACCAGGTCTTTGCCTACACTAAACGCAAGCAGATCATGTCTGACGACAACTGCATGGACGCCTCGGGCCCCAGTGCGCCCATCAAGCTGGTGCGCTGTCACGGCATGGGCGGCAACCAGGCCTGGCTGTACGACGAGGAGACGAAGCAGATCAAGCACAAGAACTCGGGCTGGTGTCTGGAGGGCCCCGAGCCGAAGGGCGACCCGACGCAGCCGAAGCTGCGCAAGTGCAACGCCTCCAAGCGGACGCAAAAGTGGAGCATGATCAGCAACTTCAAGTGGCAGGAGCACCATGAAATGGAGAAGGAGGCGGAGGGGGAGGCGGTGAAGAGGAGGCAAAGGAGGCGGAGAATGACATCTGATCTCGGTGCAATGGATGTGCAAACAAAGAAGCAGTGCAATGCCTTTCTGTTGATCTTCTTCTCCTCTCTCTCTCTTTTACTATTACTTTTACTCTTCTACCTTCTTCACCTTCTAATCTTCATCTCTTCATCACACCGACTATGTTGTTGTTTGCATCCTCGCAGAAGCTGTGCTACATTTGTTGATCTGGTGATGATGATTGCGCGAGCTCAATAATGATTATTCTGGTCTAATGTTAGTTTAGTAGCTTCTTCTTTTTTTGTTCCGACGCTGGTCTCTCCGTTTCTCAATCAATCATTCACTTCTTCATTCATCTCTCCGACCACACCCTCAGCTCATCTTGCACTGTTGTTATTTCTTATCTTTTTAAACCTTTATTTTGTTTCTTGTCATTTTATTTATTTATTTATTTGTTTTGTCTCCCTCTCTGGCCCGCTCCTTTTTTCAGACAAACACTCGACCAATTTGTATATACACACACACCTACCACACTCTGTGACAACGACTGCCAAAGGACTGATCCTAGCACGTCCTTCATCATCATCAGTGTCCCAACCTCTCTGTGGTCTTCTTCGGTTTCTGTACAAAACTGTTTTGCTGCCGGTTGCCACACTCTGTGTTGGTTGATTGCTGATTGGGACGATTGCACTTTGGCTTGTACAATGTGTACATACTCTCCCTCTCTTTTCTAGAGTCGCTTCTCTCGCTCTCTATTTTTAGATACCCTTTTTTATTCTTCTTAATTATCTCTACACTGAATTCGCTATGTGTAATTCGCAACCCATGTGATCACTACGTAATGCAGATGAAGCATAAGCAACACACAGACACAACACACACACACACACAACACTTCCCTGTGCCTTTCCAAGCAGTTGTTGGTGGAACTGGTGATGATTGCTGCTCCACCTGCTCTCTTCCTGGAACTCAACCTCTTTTATCACACACAAACACCTACCTACCTTGACAGTCAATCAGAACCCTGAGTACAAATGCCTGCTGATGTACAACAAAAAAATGTGCTGTGTGTAGATGAGAACGGTTTTTTATTATCAATTAAAATGAAATGAATTGTATCTGTTTTTGATTGAGTTGCCATAAGTGTTCCCCCAACAGAATATTCTGCGGGCAGTAGCTCAGGACAGCTGTGGCATGCGCGTTAGTGGTGGTGGTGGTGCACTGCACTGCACAGACCAGTGTTTGTGTGCCTCATCATCAATCACTCATTCACACACTGGTCTGGTCTGTGTTGGTGGCGAATCACAGCACCTGCGGCTGCAAATACACAGTGCACAACACTACACCAGCCCACACACACAGCCAACAACAACTAAAGTCGCACTTCTCTGCAAGTGCAACAGCAGCAGCCAGCGATTGAAGCTGCTGTCAATGAATGAATGTCTTGACGTGTAAATTGGGCAATATTTGAACGATCAGATCTGATCGATTCGGACCGACATCGTCGGTGTCATCAAACGACATGGAAGATCTGGTGGACGAGCTGAGTGGCACGACGCTCGATGGCGATGGCGCCAACAACAATAGGGTAAGTCAGTAGTACTCTGGAGTGATCAGGTTTTGTTTGGTGTCTAAACGCCTCAATGTTTCTCGCCCTCTCTTCTTTCTACAGGATTCAGTCAAGTCAAAGAGCAGCAAACCGGTGAACCGAACCGCCTCCATCATCAACCGCTCCAACTGCTCATGCTGGACAGTGACACAGACTCAGAGGCCGACGATGAGATGGGCAGTGTTGACAAGAAGCGATGCTCCAAGCACATTCGCGTCGCCAAGCAGACCAAAGGACTACTGCTGCCTGGTGCCATGGGCTGGCGTGCAGGAGGCGGTGGCATACCGCATTCTGCCTACTCAAAGGTGCTCTCCAAGGGCAAGCGAAAACGAAACTCCAATGCAGAGGCTCTTCACGCCTTTGCAGCTTCAGCTGCAGTTCACGCCTCCACCTCCTCGAGCATATCACCCTTTGCACTCAGCCCAGAGAACCTCTTTGCCCCCGGTCCGAGTGGACTGCAGCAGCTGTCCTCGAACGAGTCCATGGACGTCGAGCAGTGTGATGTCCAGCATCATCAGCATCAGGAGGGCGGTCGCAGAGCTGATGACGGCGGCGGTGGCGGCCATGTCTCGATGTCAGCGACGGCAACATCTCCGACGACTCCCCGACGGAGTTCAACTTTGACGGCGACGATGAGCAGAGCGACTTCCACGACAGCTCCAGTGCCGGCCACAACAGCTCCTCGGCTCGACATCGCAATCGAATCTACTCTCACACCCGCTCAAAGGAGTTCAAGATTCCCACCAATCCGTCTAACCCGTTCTGGTCAGTGGCGGCCAACCACGTCGACAGCAGCCACTCCTCTGCAATCAGTCTGTGGAAGCGACGGCGACCGCTGAACTACTAACTACTACCAACTTTGATGAACTTTTCTCCTCCGTGCAACACTTGGGAATGAATCTCCCCAGATCTTCATTTCTTTTGCAATGTATTCAATTACTTTTTTTGTACATAATTTTCGGGCTTCATTGTGTAAATACACATTTATTTTTTCATTATCCTTCTAACAACAACAGGAGTTTCAATCGCCGGGAGGATCATTCTAATTGAAGGAAAATAATTACAGTTGAGAAAAGTGATCTAATTGCTGCTGAGTTGCTGCTCATTTGTTGGCGTATCGGCCGGAGATGTCGGCCCACATGTGCTCGGCGTGTTCCTTCTCCTTCTCTGCCTGCTTGGCCTTCTTGTAGGCAGCCTTGGCGGCCGGCGAGTTCACCAGGGAGTCAATGTACCAGATGACGGGGAAGAAGATGGTGGCACCGTAGATGGTGTATCGGAAGTAGTGGTTGTTGCGAAACTCGTACACGACATTCCACTGAGACCACTTGGCCGAGTAGGTGTACGGGAAGGCCATACGCTGACCCTGCTTCGGGTTCACGAAACGGACGAGGGCGCGTGGAGTCAGACGCATCTTGGTGATGTAGGGGTGTGTGTCTGGAGCAACTGGAACAAAGAAAAATGGCAGATGAAAGGTTTTGGTCCAAAAAGCCGAAGAAATCAGTCTGACTTACCAGAAAAACAGTGGTGTCAACTTCAGCAGAGAAGTGGAGGACAACTCGTCCGACAAATCGTGTCTGAGCGGCTGCTGCTAGTGTTTGCTGTCGCAGTAGTCGCCAGCGCCTGTCGGGGTAGATTTAGTTCTTTTTTAGCTCAAAACTTTTTTCTTCTAAAAATCACTCAATCTCAAACTCATTTTTCAAACAGTACCTCAGCCCAAATCGGGGAGTCCGGTGTAGTAGATGTCATGGCTGTGTATCCATGTTCTCCACCAATGTACACGAAGATTACCCAATTATGTGATGACTGTCTGCTGATGATCTTCAGCTATCTGCCACTGAGCGAAGTATTCCGCCTGCAACTGGTTTGTCATCGGTTCAAGACGATAGTGCAGACTAAGATGCTCGGCGATGACCAGGTCACTGAAGATGTTCTCTAGTAAAGAATTCAATACTAATTACCACTCTTTGATGAAGAGACTGAACTGTGATAGTACGAAAGAAGCGGCTTCAACCGACAATGTTCTGCAACTGTTAAAAGAATCGTACCTTCCTTCGACGCTGGCGCGCCTTCCCAACCTGTTCCCGAGAGTCACCTCGTTGGTATTGGACTGCTGTGTAGGCGACTTCAACGCTTACGCGCTCAAGTTTTGGCACCAAAACTTGACTACCTTGTCAATCGGATGTTTTAATGGCATAAGGAAAAAAGTCAGAGATGAGCTACTGTGGAAAAACCTCGCTCCAATGACAGCTCTCACCAGTCTTACCTGTATGGGAGATAATGAGCCCAAAGTTAGTGATGATATGGTGACAGTGCTCAAACGACTGAAGATCTTCGTCGTTGACCAGTGTCCCATTCAGTGGCTGTACCATTTGGGCCCCAATCTGGTGAGACTGCACATTACAATGGGAACCACGAAAGTTTAACGGGATGGGAAGCGCTACTGGACGATAAGGATTCTCTACCGAATCGACGTCAAATGACACATCTGCAGGTTGCCGGCGACCAGTCTCATCATTCTACCGAACACGTTCCTACCTTGTGCCATTATATTGTGGACAACTTTCCAGCTCTGACGCATTTGGATATCTCTCTTTTTATATACAAATCTGTAAGAAGCAAGCAAATCTCTTCTTTTGATTAACACCTAACACTAACTAACTATTCATGGTTTTTATCCGTTTAGTACCTCTTGCCCTGGAAGGAACTGGTCGTCACTCTTGGTCAGCTTCCTCAACTGACACACTTTACGTTGAATAAAAGGGCACTGGTGGACATGTGTCAAGTGAAGCCTTTAAAGACGATCAAAGCCATTCCTCAAGTAACCACCCTGCGACTGATAGATATCGATTGGGAGCAATTGCAAGCCTTGGGCTTTAAGGAAGTTTTCGAAACACTCGCCCTCTTCTTTGTCAATCTAAAGCACTTAAAAGTTCTCTCAGTCGAAAAAAGCATCGCACACGAAGATACATTTGTTAATCTAGTACGTACTCTTACTAAATGGAGCGTCGACGTTGAGTATCTCAGCAATCTAGTATTAATTGAACCTGATTACTAATTACTAGTTCATTCATTCAGCAAATAAAGGCCACTTAGTTACTCATAAATTATCAGTGATGATCTTTATTGTGCTTTAAAGTAAAGAAGATAGATAATCATTGCGGCGCTTAGATCTTCTGGAAAGCGGCAATGTCCACCGACTGGACAAAGTCTTCGAAAGACTCGATCTTCTCGGAGAGTTCCTCAATGGAAACCTTGGCGTCTGGATTTAGAAAGAAAGCAACCACGTAGTGAGTAAAAACAGAGGCAAAAGTAAATCAATCAATGCTTACCCTCCACAACGCAAACAATCTGAAGCTTCTTGATGCCATAGGCAAGAGGAACCAACTTCGACACACCCCAGACCAGACCGTCCATCTCGATGGTGCGAACGGCCTTCTCCAGATCTGCCATGTTGGTCTCATCGTCCCAGGGCTTCACATCGAGGATGACGTTGGACTTGGCAATTGGTGCGGGTTCTAAGTAAAAAACATTGAGTTTCGAGAAAAATCACTTTTTAGTTTTTTCCCTCATCACTTACTCTTGGATTTCTTGGCAGCATAAGCAGCCAGGCGTTCCTGCTTCAGCTTTTCCGCAGCCTCGTCTACCTCATCGTCCGATCCGAACAGATCGACGTCATCGTCGTCGTCGTCAGCAGCAGCAGCCTTGCCAGCAGCAGGAGCTGCGCCACCAGCGGTGACACCAAAGTCGGACAGGGCCTTCTTCACACCGGGCAGCTTGGACTTGCCATCGCCGAAGCTCTTCAGATGGTTGTACCAGCGGAGAGCATGGGGCAGACTGGCAGCCGGGGCCGACTTGAGGGCACTGAAGACGACCACGTCAGACTGCGATGCAGTGTACCTGTGGGGAAACACAAGAAAGAAAGAAATGAGTACCAAATGAGCAAAACCGGCACAAACAGCGTGCGTACCCTTCAATGTAGCTTCGAGAAGCGAGGTAATCGTTCAGTTTGGCCAGACCAGCCTGAGCGTTGATGTCACCGCCGATTTGAAGAGCCATTGTTGGTTTAGAGGAGGAAAAGAGGTGTGTTTGGTATTCCAAGTGATGGAGAGGACTTGCAAATGATGCGTCTCAAAAGTAGCAGCCGGCTTGTGCGGTGGCGAGAAGGAAAAGGCAGAGAAAGAGCGAAGGAACACGTGTCGAGGCAGGACAAAAGAGTGAGCAGCTTTTATGGCAGAAAGATTGCTCCATGGTTTCAACTTTCAGCCCACAGAGGGCAACATCATCGGAGATTTTTTAGATGATCAAAAACGATCTGATTTGATTGCAGCTTTTCGGCAGATTAGACACTTGATGTAAGAAGCTTATCTTGAAGGTATTATCTTTTTATATGAAAAACAACAAGGCAATAAATACCTGAACTAGTCCAGTCATAAAACGGTTTTAGTTTTTTTCGCAGCTCAAATCACTCACCAAATCTGCACTGAGGCTGGAGCATTCACCCGAATGCTGGCCATTTAATTGGTATTTAGATCTGTTGCACAATTTGTTTACTGCAGTGCGACCAGTGCTTCCTCCTTCTATGATCCGTCGGTAGCCATTGTATGCCTCCTTTCCTTTTTTCCTTTCCTTTCCTGGCCACCATTGTACAATCGTCTCAAGTGTTTCAAGTTTATGTCATGTCAGACAGCGAGAGTTTACCGTTAGGCAACAGCAGCAGCAGCGTGATCGACGACAACGGCTAAATAAAGTGGCAATTGCCTAAATTCAATCGATGGCCTGTAAGCCACCTGCGAAGGTGGCCGCTTGCTCAGCAATTAGCTCTGTAATATTATAATGTGTTCATAGAAGTGCATCGTTCGTTCACGCTTGCCTAGCATGTGCTGTGTGCTGTTGTGCTGTTCGTTCATCCTTCTCACCACATCATCTTGAGAGAGGTGATTTGAAAAACCTTCGCGCGCTCAGCAAAGGACAACCTTCCCCTCTGCATCGTCCCTTCTTCTCCACTTTCTTCCTTCAGTAGAGTGCAATCGCATTCAGCCATTGCAATGACTTCTTCTTCATCAGCATCCTTGCCACAACCACTCCACAGGTATCACTGATGTACACACTGCAGGTAAGAGCAGACACAACTCCTCTTCTTCTTCTTCCTCTCCTTCTTCTTGATCTTGATCTTATCTCCTCCAATGTCTCGTGGTGACGGTGGCAGCGGCGGTTGCACACCAGTTTCCATTTCTTGCCACTTTACAATTCAACGTTGATAACGTTTTCTGCAAAAAGAAAGTTTCATTCATTCAGCTCCTGATCATCGTTTCTATTTCAGTTCCTCCTTTTCCCTGGCAACAGCTTATCTCCTTCCCCTTACCTCACCTCACCAGATCTTTTCCTCTAGAACTTCGAGTAACACTGGCAGTTACCACACCGATGGTTCAAAATTCATTTCATCTGCAGTTTGACTAAAAACTGATCGTCCAATTCTGAGCCACATTTTACCTTGCTGTCTCTTGATCTCACCTCAAACAGCCTCACTCAACTATGGCCAAGTGCAGAGGTTTGTGCTACTTTGGACCTGCTTGAAATTTAATTATGTTCATTTTCATCTCATGTATCAACTTTACTTTTAGCCATTTTTTTCGCATCTGCATTTGTGGCATTTTTCTGCCTCACCTTTGCACCATCGAACATCTTTGCGTCGCCCAGCAAACAGTGCCTTCAGTGCATCTGTGAGGTAAGATTCTGTATTATCAAAATTTAGTTTACAGTTTAATGTTATTTTTACAAAATTGAATGGAACGTCCTTGAAAGTTGAATTGAAATTGATTACTTACTAAAAATAATTTTGTTATGGTAAACAGTCAGTTAGCGTCTTATGAATAGCTTTTCAGACAGGTAATAAATTGTCTTTTTGCTATCTCGTTTGCAGTCGATAAGGATGTCGATTTAGGATAGCACATCCGTTTTGCATTATTGAAATTTCTAATGACTAATCTGAATGCGGTGATCTGCACCTTCACACAGGCCTCCTCAGGATGCAAGCCCAACATTCGCTGTCACAACACCGGCAATGGACAGTACTTCTGTGGCCCGTACCAGATTTCATGGTATGCCATTGTTTTAACAATCAAGCACAATTCATTGCTAAACCCTGACAATATTTCAGGGCCTACTGGGCTGACGCCGGCAAGCCCGGCTCAACTGGCTTCTCCAATGACTTTGAGAACTGCCTCATCGACAAGAACTGCGCCGAGGCGGCCGTCCGAGGGTACATGGCAAAGTGAGTGAAACTGAAAAATTGAAATTGTGCAAACACTTACAACTAACCAAACTCATCATCATCACTGTCACAGATGGGGAGCCGATTGTGATGGTAATGGACAGGTCGATTGCTTCGACTACGCTGCCATCCACAAGGTAAGAGTACTACACATTTTGTTAGTAGCTGTATGCAGTACTATATGACTGACCATTTGCGGCAGTGATCATGACGACAAGTGCCCAACTGACCAAGTGCTTGAATGTATGCTAATGAGTGGTTTGGTGGAATTCTACTTCTACAAAGAGTAGTAGTTACCTCAAAGCTTCACCAACATTTTGTTTACCAATTAGTCAAACACTTCACTTTCCCTTCCCTTTCCCCCTTCAGACTGGTCCTGGTGGCTGTCAACAGCAGTGGCTGCTCAACAGCAAATACTGGAGTGACTTTAAGCAGTGCTACACGGGCAGCAGTGTCAACACCAATCGACAGATCTTCAACGCTCCTCAGCCTCAGCCACCACGGGCGGCCATCTCCTCCTCTGTTCCGCTGGCCAACTCGCAGCCTTCCTTCTCCTCCTCCTCATCTTTCAGGGCCATCCCTGTTGGTGGTGGTAATCCCAGCGACACGAGTACGTTTTCCTGAATATATCATCTGTCAAACTCACTGTTAACACCTGTCACACAACTTCCCCCATCTGATTTAGTAATCGAAATTCCGAAGCCACTGGTATCCCGTCCCCCTGGGCGCCTTTCCAGTGCCACCTCCTCCTCTTCTTCTTCGACCGCTTTTGGCAGCCCATCATCAGGACCGGCGTTCGCCTCCTTCTCTTCTTCCTCGTCCTTCTCACGACACAACAGTCACACTGAGGTGGAGATAAGCGAAGAAAGTTCTAGCTCCAATACGGTATCCTCTTCAACCAATCGAATTGCTCCGGTAAGAAAGCTTTTGTATTCTAGATTGTATCAATCATTTTTCTATTTTGATATAGCCTTCACTTCCCGGTGTGACCGCCACCACTACTCACTTTGCTCCACTTCGACCCCTCCAGCCCTCCTTTCCACCTCTTGCCCCACCCCCAGCACCAGCTCCTGTACCTTCCATCACCTTTTCCTCTTCCTCATCCTCATTACCATCGTTGCCCAGCTATCCACCGGTTTCTGCACCAAGTTCCCCTCCTCAAGCAAATCCATCTCGGCCGACGACACTCTTCCAAACACTGCCCAGACCCCCGGCCAACTTCAATCCAATCGTCCCATCAGACTGTCTAGAGTGTTTGTGCCAGGCGAGCAGTAAGTGCTCCAAAACAGGTTGCGAAGGTGAGGATTCAAAGGAATTGAGTGAATCGTACTACTTTTGGTTTTATTTTTTACCAGGTGCCTATTGTGGTCCATTTCTTCTAAGGTATGAATAGTTTGTCTAGAAACTTTTTATTAAAATGAGCTTTTGACTGAGCAGTTGGGGATACTGGGCCGACTCTGGATCACCCGGCAATGGAGCCAACTACCCAAGTTGTGCAAATAATCGAACATGTGCCGAATTGGCCGTTCACGGGTACATGAACAAGTGGAACAAGGATTGCGACAATGATGGACAGATCACCTGCAATGGTAAACAGCCTTAATACTAATTGAGAATAACTTCATACTCAAACTTAATTTGTTTGCACAGATTTTGCTTTGATTCACAAGTTGGGCCCACACGCTTGCGGCAAGACGGAGGCCATCAAGGACACCGACTACTGGCGACGATTTGAAACGTGTCGTGGAGAGGAGAATGAAAGTAGTAGCAATGACAGTCCGCTGCTGATCTCTTCAGTGGGCTCAAACGCCCTTCAGCCTGACCTGTCTACTGCGAACCGATTCGCTCCACTGCCACAACCACCGCCGCCTCCTCCACCAAAACCGGAAATTGAAGTTGAAGAAGGTCCATCGAATCCACCACTGGTCGACCAGCCTTTGTCTCGGCCGGCACCACTGTCCACCGGCAATGCACCCGAGACAATTCGCATTTCCTTCAACAATCGAGAAATCGTCAACATCAACGGCAACACCAACAGACTTTCTCAGCCACCGTCCTACGCTGTGCCGCCTGCAACCGTTCACAGTCGCCCCCTTGAAGCTGAACAGCCTTTGCCGGCCATCAGCGATGCTGATGACAGTTTGGCAGCCATTCCCGAAACCAATGACAACTTGAATGTCATCAGCAACTCACCGCTGGCGAGGGCATCGCCACTGCCGGCCGCATCACTCTACAACCCGGCTGCAAATAGAAATCAGCCACAACCGCCACCACCACCACCACAGCCATCAGTGCCCACTTACAAACCTCTTTCGTCCACAGAGGCACCCTTTGTTGAGGTGCGACCCTCCTCTCCAAACACTGACTACTATGACAGCCCAAGAGACAGCAGTGAGGGCAGATCTTCACCTCTGTCGGCATCGCCCTCCTTAGCCAGTCAGCCATCAGAGCAGCCATCACCGACATCAAACTTGCCAACCCGATCTGATAGTCTGGCACGGGGCAGATCGGTGGGCGGCTCAAACAGCAGCTCCGTTTCTAATTCAATCGTCCCACAGGACTGTCTGGAGTGCATTTGTCATGTAAGTTCACTGCCTTGAAATCTGTTACCTTTTTTTGTCAACAAATTAAATCAACATGGACAATTTCTAAAACAGGCTAGCAGTCGATGCAACAACAACGCCGGCTGTGTCAGCGATGGCACTGGCAAGTTCATCTGTGGACCGTACCAGGTGGTATGTTTAGAATTAGTAGTGCTAATATTACAGTTTTAATCCCTTATTATTCTCTTTCAGGACTGGGAGTACTGGACAGAAGCGGGCAAACCGGGACAGCGCGCTGACCTGTCAAATCTGGAGAACTTTCAGCAGTGTCTCACCAATCGCCAGTGCGCCGATGAGACTGTACGCGGCTACATGACTCGCTTTCTAAAAGACTGCGACGAAAACGGCGTCCGAGATTGCAATGATGTACGTGCTGGGTGCTTGTCAAAAGATGACGGAAAAGTACAAAACTAACTTATTTGTGTTTTTTTCAGATGGCAGCCATTCACATTGCCGGAGCGCGAAATTGCCACGCCCAGTGGTACCTCGACTCGCAGTACTACGCCGACTTTCGCAGTTGCTACGACTTCAGGCGTCGAAAGTGAACAAAGTAGCCACAAAACAACACAGAGAATTTTGAGAATACTTTCGGTTTAATGTTTTTGAAACCTAACTATGATGATGATGATGATTTGCACATGTGCCAACCCGAAAAACCTTTCCCTGACACACACACTGCACAAAACAAATGAACAGGGATGGTTTGTGATAGAGAGAAAGAAAGAAACAAAACTCAAATGAAATTGTTGAACAAAAAATAAAATACAGTAAATGAGTGAACAATATCGTAGAGTTTAGACATAGTCGCCACAGTCGATAAACTGCTGCAGTTCAGGAGGAAGTTCAATTTGCCGTTGATGTGCAAACTGCTGCAGTGATTCAAACTTTTCCTTGTAGGCGCGAATATCTTCTCGTGCCTTAATTACCGCTTCGTCCATATGGGAAATGTAGTGCACGACATTGGTCTTTTCACTCTCCAAGTCACCTGAAAGTAAAAAAGTGGGGTTTAAAATTGATTTCATGTTTGGTAAGGCAATGTTTACCTTTCTGCTCGAGTCGCTTGTTTCGACATGACGCCGCGTAGCCTCGATTCTTCAGCGTTCTCCTCCGTTGCTTCATCTTAATCATCTCCGCCTTTGACATGCCTGACATTTTTAGCTGCCGGTTGAGCTCTCTGACGGTGAGCGTCACCAGGAGGTCGTCGGTGATGGGCCCCTGCACTTGCGGCATGGCGCCCGAGCCGGTGGTGTAGCTGCTGAGTTTGGAGTTGCTCGAGTCCATCGAGTCGCTCTCGTCGAACTCGTCGTCGCTCTTGATGAAGGATAAATTTGCTTCCGCCAGGATGCCTTCAGGGTTTGCTGAGTAGGTATGCTTAGAGGAGGAGGATGACAGCTTTGATGGCGGTCTTCGGATCACAGAATTCGGACTTGGAAAGCCTAGATCATCCAGCTCCTGTTTGATGGTCTGCAGTGCTGCTGCTGTGCTGATGCTCGCGATTGCTCGTTGCTGTTCTTTTCGGTCCCCAAAAGTGAATGCTATTCCGTCGTCGTCGTCGTCGTCAAACTTCTCTTCTTTTATCTTTTTCGGTTGCAGTTGTTGTTGCACACCAGTCTGCTTCTGCTGACGAGACTTGCTTCTGCTAGAGACAGTCATGGCACCGGCAGTTTTCCTTCGCTTCATTATCATAAAAGCACTACCACTGAAAATCAGCAAAAATGAGTATTGTCTTTTGCCTCTATTTTTCGCCTCCTTCTCAGGTACACAAAACGGCCGTTTTGCTGAATAGTAATAAGTTGTGCTGTCGACGTTCTGCAAATTGAATTAATAACCACACAATGACAATGATGACGTTTCAAATGAGCGCGAGAAAGGGGCCCACAGGTAGCAGGACGAAGTAGACTGCCGATTCGAAGTTGTAGCAGTGGAGGGGGAGAAAGAGAAGGAGGAACGATGATGATTTATGGCCTCGTTAGCAAAAAGAAGTTCTCTACTCTCGCTCAGTTTTCATCCGTTTTACTCCAATTCTGATCAGCAGACGGTTTTCAAAAATGTTGGTGCCACCTTAGCTGTCAGAGGTCATCACTGGTCAGCGGATGAGTGCTGCCAAAAGGTACACTTTAAAAGCAAATTGAGTGGAACAACGAGTGGGACAAACAGGCGACGCTTGGAAGAGAGGACTTGTTGAGATTGTTGTTGTATTTATGCCAAGTCATGCCGTGTTTCCTCTCTATGTTTTGGTGCTTGCACGATGATTGCATTTTTTTGCAGTGCAGACAACTTTTTTTTGCCAAATGGTCTATTTGAACTCCGTACGTTTTTTGATTGTGTCGAAATTGGAAAGCTTGCACCTTCATTTTCGAACACAAGAGGACACTTTGGTTTGTCAAAATGGCTCAAAAATGCAACAGGTGGAATTGTCGATTGATTCGAAGAGAAAACGCACTATGTTTATTGGGATTAGTTTGTTTGCCTGCTTGGTTTACAAACAAAAAAACTTCCTACACTAATGAACAGCTCTGTCTCGCCACTGGGCGTAGTCTGAAAAAAAGTAGAGTGTTCACTAGAATTCGCTCATGTGCTCTCTTTTGTTATCTTCAGTTCGTTTCCACAAGTTGCACGGACATTAGTCAGCATTAGTGGTGCTGGCATTCGGTGGTTTGGCTGGGCAGATGACACCGTCTACTGGAAAATGGGAAACAGACAGACAAAGAGGAAAACTCGAAGCGAAAACTCGTGTCTTGGTTGCTCTTCTTCTCACCTTCGCTTGCATCATCATCGTCTGTGTGTGTGAGTCATTCTTGCCGAATAGGAATAGTTGGGCGAAAGACAAGGCAATTAATTGAGTGTATGGTGCCGTCTGTCTGGCCGAGGGGAGGGAGATTACCGCTGACCACATGATGGAGAGGGTCGAGCACTGTCTGTCTGTCGGTGGTGGTGGTGCCGCACACATTAGCGCGATTAGCGGCAATTAATCAACTTTGGTAATGAGCGGCGGCAGCGGCGGCCAACTAAAAAAATCCGTGATTAGTAGAAAGTGCAGTGCTCTATGTGCTCTCAAAGGAGAGCAGTGAAGTTGTCATAAGTTACAACAACAGTGATGAAGCTTGCGAGCTCTGAATATCTTATTTAACACCTTGGCTAGATGTGGAGAAGAAAGCATTCTTCGGCGTCTGATCCTCCTCTCTCTCAGTCGGGGTCTGTCGCCATTGAGCATCCCCATCGATCAACAACTACGACAAAGTGTGATGCCCACTACCTCTGTTTATCTGCCAAACGGCTGGCCACCATTCAGTTGGTAATCTCCATTACCAGCTGGTAATTGGCCATCCACCCCTAGTACAACAACAAAAGCAAATTGCTCTCATTCCACTGCACTGATTTGAGGTGTCAATTGCCCGGCTGGGGGTGATGACTGTCAGCAATGTGGGGACAATGAAAAGAGGAGGAGGAAGAGGGCTAAGAAGGCACGACCAAGCGGCTTTCTCGCGTCTGGTGGTCACAAACACACACATTCTCTTTGGCGGCATCACCTCTGCTGTTGCTGCTTCTGCTGTCCATTCATTGACGATTACCCATTGCACAGGGGAAGTCATGTTGAGCTGTTGCAGCAGCAGCAACGGATTTGACACTTGCCCAGAAAAAGAGACTGCCTCAGTTCTATCCTCTTTTCTTTCCTCCACTGACCAGCCTCGTCAGTGACACCTTTATTGCCTTCTTTATTGCGGCTTCCTCTCCGCTCTCATCCACCTGAAAATCTGCCGCAAAGTCAACATCACTCGCGCGAATGCAGAGCACTTTTTAATATCGTACTGGTAAAACGGAATGGAATGACGGATGAGAGTGACTCTTACTGCATTTCTTTGAAGAGAAAGAGAAAGACTAAAGCCGGCTGAAAAGAAGAAAACGAAAAAAAAGAAGAAGGTAAAGAACAAACAGCAGTTGTCGGTGAAAGACAATGAGGAGGAGGGGAAAGAATGGCTGCACTGGAATTTGCCTCTCTCTCTCCGCCAACTTTAAATCGCATTTGTCACGCTGTGGATGTTTACTCTACGGATTTGTGTCTCCGACCCCTGTTCGCTCGTTGGTCGGTCGACAGACGAGGACTTGCTGCTGCTGCTGGTCATCGTCCTGCAACCAAACAAAAAGAGCTTAATGATTGACACCTCCACACCGGACCAGGGTAGACCTAGGCACACAATCTCAAACACACACACATATACTCAATCTCAATCTGAATCTCTCTATCACTGCTCTAGATGTGCACGAGTTAAATTTCAGCACAAACTTGTGAATTGCAGCAGTGTTCGTTGGCAGTGTGTGTGTGCATAGTTTGGTCTGTTGGACACCTCTGCTTCTTTTCTCTGTCCGTAGAGCACACGCGTGCGTCTTTAGGCCCCCTGCCGCCGCCGTCTTTGGTTGTTGGTCTTCACACACTGATCACTACTATACTACTGGCGGAATTTAGCGGCAAGAGAGAGAGAGAGAGAGAGAGAGAGAGCAACTGGCGAAATCGGTGATAGTTACTAGTGCGAATGTGCCACAGTAATGTGTAACCATAAAAAAGGTAGCTCGCTGCGGTAGTCAAACGATTTGTTGCCGATGAGAGAGGGAAAGGGAGAAAGAGAGAGAAGGAAGCTTCTGGGGTCCACACACACACTGCTCGCTCCTTTGGTAAACAAAGAGGTGTTCTATTCAGATCAAAATGGTCAAAAAGAGAGAACTGTGAAGTCAGTCTGGTGTATCTGCGGTGTGCTGACAAATTGGCAGTGTGATTGAAAGAGGAGAGGACAACAACAAAATCTGCAACATTCACTCACCTCCATCACCCCTAATTGGGGGACACTGCCAATCAAATGGTGGTAACACACTAAAATAGAAGGATGATGACGATCATCTCGTGGTCGATGACTGACAACCTTTGACTGCCTCCAAGGAGGTAATTAGAGCAGCAAATCAGAGTGAACACTGCTCATCAGTGGTCACTTTGTCTTCCTCACTGCCCGTTGCACTTAATTAGTGAAAGACTACACGAACTAATTGATAACAGACAGACAGAGAGGGTAACTGCGAGAGAGAGAGAGAGAGAGAAGAGAGAGAGAGAGAGACTGCTGGTCAGCCTCCTTTAAACAGTCCCCTTCTTCAGTCACTGCCATTGTCTGCTGCCATTGTGGTTTCAATTTCACAGTGCGACAAGTGTACAAACCACGCAGACAAGATATTCTGTGTTCATGGGCGATGTGTGGTCAGCGAGAATACTGAGGAGGAGGAGGAGGAGGAAGAAAAGGAGGAATAATCGAAGCCGGGTGAGACTAATTCGCAAACTCGTTTTGCCCCAGTGAGCTCTGCACTGTTTGCTCTGGTGCACTGCTGCTGCTGTCAGCGCTAATAGGCTGTGCTTACTGTCTGATTAGGAGATGTCTTATCTACTGTGGACATCTTCTATTATGAGACAGACAAAGGAGTGGTGGTGGTAGTGTGTATGATTCGCTATTGGTCACCACACTCAATGCCGATGGATGAACAAATACACACACACAGCCGTCTCGTCGGCGGCGGCGGTATTGGCCGCCAATGGCTGCTGCCGCTTCTTCTGCCGTCGTTGTCTTCGCTGCAGCTCTGGCTGCACGGCCATAATTGTGGCGCCTGTCAGGCTAAAGTGAAACAAATCGTGACAGCAGAACACAGAAGAGCCAGTAAAAGAGGAGACCACTCGGCCAAATCTTCATCTTCAGCTGCAGCAAGTCTCGAAGGTGGTGCCGACTGCCGCCGGCCTCTCTTCTCCTTACTGCACCGACACAAACTGATGATCACTGATGATTGCCGCCAGAAAGAGAGAGAGAGAGAGACTGACTTCTTCTTCTTCTTCTTCGAGAACGGATCAGCAGAAGCAGGAGCACGGCTATCCTGTACCTTAGACGTCGATGGCGACGATCGTGAGGCGAGCCTTGCCTTTTCAGCAGTGCCCATGTCGAGACGTTATGCGCTTGGCGCCAGACGAACTCTTGATGGCGACTGATCATCGCCATCCACATCGCCATCTTCACCATAGTCATCCTTGACGGTCTGCGCTGGTTTGCACTGTGCACTGGCAGGCGCCACAGTGACGCTGCCGGTCTCTTCGGGTGCAGTAGTCTGCCTCTCTTCTATGAGTGAAAACCAGATCACTACTATTTTACCTGTTTATGTTGCTAATCTGATCAGAGTGAAAACTGTCCGGCGATTGCTTCCGCTGTTGTTGATCATCATTCCTGTCAGCAGCATTGGCGTGTGATTCTTGAGTGAGAGAGGGAGAGAGAGAAGACAAATAGTTGAGGGAGAAGTTCTCCAACAGGTGTTTGGCCAGAGGACACGTACTGGAGCAGCTCTCTTCTCAGGTGTTTATTCTGCTCTTTTCGGCACAGTTTCGACAAGCTGACACCTGGGCCTAGTTTGGCCCACACTTGTCGGGTGGTGGTGGTGTCGTCTTCCTCTCTGCTGATTCACACACTGGCTGCCCAACAGGAGCACCACATTCTATGGTCAGTTCGTGTGTGTGGTGGCTTCCAACAAAGACGGCAAAGTCAATTAATGTGTCACCGAAGGTAAGAAAAAGAATGCTGTATCTTCCAAAAAGGCAAGTGTCGACAGTGCCAGTGAAGGAGAAGGAGGAGGTGGTGAACGAGATTAGAAGAAAACGCACCTGAGAATGAGTTCGAACTGATTGAGAGAAAGAGAGATCATGCACCTGGGCCATTTCACGGTCATGGCCATTAGCCACCCCGAGTTGGCCACTTTGGGCACTGTGTTGAGAGAATATTCTTCTGAGGAGGAGAAGGGGAGCACAGCTTTGATTTGTTTACATTCCATCAACACGAAGGGAGGGCGAAGAGTGAGTGTCCGTGTGAGTGTTCATTGAACTGACTGTCCATTCATGCATTCGAATTCCTCTTCTTCTTCTTGGTCAATAAAAGAATACAGGGGCGGTACCAGAGGACGTCAATGGGCTGCACCACAAGGATGTGGCCTAGTGGCGAGTTCAGAGAAGACGCACAGACTTTTGGCCTACATTTGACGGGAGCCCGGAGTAGTTCTAGTAGTCACCAAGTATCTTCAAGATTCTGGAGCCCTCTTTTTATCAAATCAAACCTAAAATCGAACCAGTTCACGGCTTGTGAGGTAGTGCGCCTCGCTAACTCACTCTCACCGCCTCGTCACTTCATGCACACGTTCAGTCTTTCTCTGCTTCGGCCACGCACGTGAGCGGCGAGTGCGCGCGCGAGGCAGCCATTCACAGCAGCAGCACCAGCAGAAAAGGCAACGGCAGCGGTGGCGGCAGCAGCGTGCCAGCATTTTTTATCTCAATTTTCGCCTGCTCCGGTCAAGTCCAGTCAAGTCAAAGTCTCTCTCTATCTCTTGCGCAGCCAGCCCTCGCCCTCTCCCCTCTCTCGGGTCCCCTGCACAATCCTAGGCCCCTGGATCGCGCAACTCGGTTGCCGCATTGGCTGCCGCAACTGCCTACTGTTTGTTGCGCTTCGACAAACGTTCGCCCTGCCCGTTCTAATCCGCCTTCCTACTGCGTCTGTTAGTCTCTCGCTCTCTTTCACTCTCTTTCCGCCTCGACACATGGACTTCATTTGAGACTGTGAGAAGGAACGAAGAAGACCATGACCACTGCCATCGCCAATGTTCTCTCGGAAGCACATGTGCACCATGCTCTGATCATCGCCAGTGTACTAAGGCTGACCATCACGCTTCAATGAGTTGTTATCCACGCCGGTTCTTCATCCACCACTAATTGTCTTCTCATCTGGAAGTGGTTTTGTTTTTTCGACACGCATTATCGTTCCATTATCTTTCACTACAATGAATGCAAAACTATCATCGCCAACTTTCTCTTCCACTCGTATCCTCTTTTGGACACCTTCAAAAGACTGTCGCCTATTATACATGCTTTGCTACGCGACCGTTTTCCTCGTTACCGTCGTCGGCATCACTTCAGCCGTTGATCCAGATTTTCAAGTTTCCACAGTTGGCGCTCAACAAACCTCGGCCACCGGTACAAATGCTGACCTACTCTCTTACAAGATGTTCTCCGATGATGCCGGCGCAGATCAAGGGAGCACTGATCAGCGAAAGAGGCCACCTAATGAATTCGACGAACAGCAGCAGTCAAATCTCTCTGGTTCTCGCGTTCAAAGGCACATCAGTCATCAGGAGAGAAGATCACGCCGGCAGCGGAAAAATCACCACCACCAGGGTCGCCGCCGTCATGGAACGGGCAGTCGGTCAGCGTCACAGCACCAGTACCCACCTCTTCGACCGTTACCAGCGGAGAATGACACCGTCTCCGTGGTAGCCTTCAAAGAGCTGAAGCCCTCAGTCAGTGTGACCATTGGCAAGCCACCGCGGCAGATGTTCACCGGCCACGGGCGTGGATTCTGCAAGGCGGTGCCCTTCTCCCAGCTGGTCAACGTCACCGGCTGCCAGCCCGTCTACATTACCAATCACTACTGCTACGGCGCCTGCAACTCCTTCTACATTCCCTCGGAGAATCACATCAAGTTTCCGCCCTTCACTTCAGTTCAGGGCTGCATTCCGAAGCGCTTCTCCACAAAGTTAGTAAAGCTGACCTGTGGTGGTGGTGGTGGTGGTGGCTACGATCAGATCTCATCCGACGGTGAGGATGACAATCGAATTGTTAGAGACTCGAGTGGAGCTATTGGCGGAGCGGTAACCATTAGGAAGCTCAAGGTAAAAGTGGTCACA
The DNA here is from genome assembly GCA_024499935.1 of Tyrophagus putrescentiae. Taxonomy (NCBI): domain Eukaryota; kingdom Metazoa; phylum Arthropoda; class Arachnida; order Sarcoptiformes; family Acaridae; genus Tyrophagus; species Tyrophagus putrescentiae. Next base: position 4,015,175 of record JAMZRA010000001.1, on the reverse strand, counting down.
AAGTGTAAATGTTCCAAAATAGACGTCAAGATTTAAAGACTGATTTTGTGCTTTCTATTTCTTGAACTGTCGCCCACCTAGCGCGGAACCTATCTAGTGAATCTTGTCTTTTTTTCTTAGTGAACACACTCAACCTATACTTCTTTCCCATTTCTTTGATTATTGTCTTCATCTTTAACTTTCTCATCTTTCAAATCCCATCAGTTCATCCACTCACCCACTATCTTTCATGCTTTCTTTCATTCTCCACTTTTCGAGCAGAAAGCTCTGCTTTCTTTAAAAATCGAGAGAGATTTCCTTAATTCTTATAACATTTTTTCAATTTTTTCCCTCACATCTTTCTTTTTGCACTGCTGTTTATATTTTTTTGTGTAAATTATTTCTCCTTTTCACCTCATTTTCACTTTCAATCTTCTTTTTGTTATTACTATCTTTTTTGTTGTTGTTCATGTGGATCGACATGCATGGCTGATTTGCATGCATGCTCATCTGTGTGTCACCGCCTTGTTTTTTCGTGAATATCGAACAACACTTTTTCTTCATTTTTCTGTTTAATAAATATTCTTGAGCGCTCTAAAAGTATCGTTTGAGACTGATTTGTTGAAACTGTCTTCACTTGACTGATCTTCCTTCACCTGCCTTGATGATTTGTTTGCTAAAATTAGCCACAGTTTCGGTCGATTTTCTTTTATATAAACAGGCGAGAAGTGTGACACCACTACGCAGTCAACTTTCGATTGCCATTAAATCCACTTTTTCTCCTTGAAATGCTCACTAGTTCGTCACAAAGTTTTCTGTTCGTTTTAGCGGTTTTTTCATATCTTCTTGTCACCATCACACAGGCCAAACCATCATTGTCGAATCTGCTCAGTGACCACTGCCTGAGATGCCTTTGTGCGGTAAAAATTTGTTTCTTAGTTGTGAAAGATGCAGATAATGTTAGTGGTCTCCTTTTCAGGCATCAAGTGACTGTCGTCCTGATGGTCGTTGTCGTGTAATTGACCCTGATGCCTACCTCTGTGGCCCCTATCGCCTGAATGAGGCCTACTGGTCAGCTGCAGGTAGCCAGGCGCCGGCGAAAAGCTCTATCCTATGGCGAAATAATCCACTTGGTAAGATTAAATGCTTTTTACTTTAATTTGTAGTTCATCTTACCCATTCCTACCCTTTTAGCCTTCGAAATGTGCGCCCACGACCTGCAGTGCTCCATCTCCACCGTACTGCGCTACCTGCACGCCTACCTCAAGCGGTGTCACCTGCTGCAGTCTGACTCGGGCACAAAGTGCATGCTGGCCGCCTTCGTCCACTACCGAGCCGTCTACCTCGGTCCGGAGACGGAGCAGCGGTACTACGACGACGAGCTGCCCGCAGACCTGGGACCGGCGGTCAGCTCGCTCTCCTGCCACCTCAACGCCAGCAGCCTCTCCGATGAGCTGGCCAGCCTGCTGGAGATTGCCCCTGCTGCCCGCTCCGATGACAACTACTGGCGCCGATTTGATGAGTGCTCCGCGGATGAGGTGCGAGACTGTGGCCTGTACCTGGGACCGGTGGCACGGCGAAAAGCAGTGCCACGGCTTTAGCCGGTATTATACCGTGTAATGTACTTTTTTGCCGCTGACCAATTTGTCCTCAAGTGCTGAAAGCTCTCTAGTTACGTTCACATTTTGGTGCAGCCTTTTTATCTGCTAAAGTGCTTCAGAGCTGGATGCACGATTGCTAACAATCATCTCGTTCATGCCAAAAAAACTGATAAGGTTAAAGATACCTTGTGGTAGGGAACATGGTAGTTTCCTGTCATTGGAAGTATATACCTGAATTCGGAAAATTTAAATCTATGTTTGTTGATGGCCAATTTTTTTGGAAGTAACCAGAAGGTTTAAATTTCCACTTAATTATCGTCGAGTAACTTGAGAATACAGTAATCAGTCTTCACCAGCTCGTGTGATGTCAATCCTCTTTCGTCCTCTCCTTCGCCTGCCTCTCCTAACCATTATCTAATCATCCTCTACATTTCATTTATCAAGCCGAGAATGATATCTGTAGGCCTTAACACAGTGTTCCCAATTTGTGTGTGCATTTAAATAAAACACTATGACCTAACTGGCTAGCCAATGTTGATACTGTGATCTCAGCAGGCAGACATGGCATTCAAGTTACTTCGTTCCAATTTGGCGCTGACTTTGCCGCAAACCAGACCGAGGGCCACCTTACTACCAGTAAGTGTTCGTTTGTTGTCCACAAGGCCACGCAAACAATGGCAGTTGCACGAACCACACCAAATCAGCTACGAACAGGGCCTGCCAAAGGACAGCACAGTCAGTCGCTTCAACGCGTCCACCTTGGGAGAGCTGCTGGAGAAGGCAACGCTGGAGACGCCCGAAAAGACGCTCTTCATTGTTCACCACCAGAATTTGGCTAAAACATATCAACAGTTTAATGATGATGTAAGTGTGGATGCTTTTTTGTGCAGTTTTAACACATCAATTAATTTACCAACAGGTTGACCAGCTGGCAAAAGGCCTTCTGGCCATTGGTTGTCGCCGAGGTGACCTGTGGGCATCTGGGCGGTGAACTCCTACGAGTGGCTACTAGTTCAGTTTGCCACTGCCAAGATTGGCGTCATCTTTGTGACCATCAATCCGGGGTACAAAGCACAGGAGCTGGTCAACTGCATCAACCTGGTCGGCCTGAAGACGCTCATCAGCAATCAGCACTTTCGCACATCAAACTATGTTGAAACACTAAACACAGTATCACCCTCATTACTCTCAACCGCCAAAGGATGTAAAGTTCAGTCAAAAGAGTAAGAGATTTTTTTCAGAAAACAACATACAATCATTTGCAACTTTTTCTTAGATTGCCATCTCTAGAAATCTCATCTTCATGGACGAAGCTGAAGAGACTGCACCCTCAAATGTGATGCGCTTTTCGGAGCTCCTTGACAAGGGAGCAGGCGATAAAAAACTGTCAGAGCTGATTGAGCCCAAAGAGCGCACCACATTTGACGATGTGATCAATGTGCAATTCACATCGGGAACAACAGGTGAGATTTACCCAAATAAAAAGTGCATTTCTTAAACTTTTTTATCTTTGTTTCAAGGCACACCAAAGGGAGCTATGCTGAATCACAGCAACATTGTCAACAATGCCCACTTTCTGGCGCCGCGAATGTACGAAGGGTATGAGCACCACGCCAGTAGAGCCTCCGACCCGATCATCTGTGTGCCCAATCCGCTGTATCACTGCTTCGGTTGTGTGGTGGGAAGCACTATGACTGTTTCCTCAACGGAACGATGGTCCTGCCGAACCCCATTCCCACGACGCATATCACTGCTGACTGCATTGAGCATACAGCTGCAACTACCTCTACGGCACGCCCACCATGTGGACAGATTTGATTGCCCTGGACAGTGGCCGACTCAACAGGCTGACCAGCCTGAGAAGGGGCGTCATGTCGGGGGCACCATGTCCGCCTAGTTTGGTTCGGAAGGTCATTAGCACATTGCCGTCAATGGAAAATATTTTGGTGAGTTGTTTCTCTATTGTTTAGCTTTTAGAATTGTCATAGTGTTTTAGCCGACAAAATGTTTTTGTTGTTCTTCTATGATTCAAAATCTTTCAAGAGCAGTCATGGTAAAGTACAAGAAAGCCAACTTTCCGGCTACTGCAACGACCACCAGCACTTTGAGAACTTCTACCCTAGGATCATTGGCTACTAGAAGATCAAAAGTGCAAAAGAAGAAAAAGAAAAAGAAACTCAAACAAACAACAACGACAACAACAACGCAAGCAACAACACCATCCAGAACATCAGTGTTCAGTTCGGGCAATATTTCTTTCATTTCAAAGCTAAAAGCGGCAAAGAAGAACAAGAAGGCTGCTCTGCAGATAGTGAAACACCGTCAGCCTCAAATAACTGCAAAGAGAAAGACTCTCAAGAAAGCAGCTGAAGAAGGCAGTGTGGAGCACTCTGCTCGGTACATTACCTACTCGCACCTGGGCAACCACTTCCTCGTCTCGTACCTCCTCATCTTCCTCCTGCCCGTCCTTGACCTGATTGTCCTTCTGCCCTCTGAAATGGAGCTCCCACCGGTGGAGTACTGGGCGGCCTGTGGCCTGGCACTGCTGCACTCCCTCTGCACGGTGGTCTCCTTCGGTGACATCTACCAGGAGGAGGCGTACGTCGAGAAGACGATGCGGGTCATCTGCAAGAGCGCCCGAGTGATGGGCGGCGTCGCCCTCACTGAGGTGCTGATGCTCGCCAGTCAGCTCTTCTATCTGTGGCTTTTCTGGCCGACCTTCCAGCGCAACTTCTACCTCAGCAGGCAGATGATCATGTGGAATGAGGAGGAGTTGAGGCTGGCTGGCAAGCTCTACCGACGCTCCCAAATGCCGCCACCCCGCTGGAACGTCGACCTGCACATTCTCTTTGCCTTTCAGGCGGTCCGCTTGGCGGCCATTCAGACGAAGATCTTTTTTGCCGCTTCCATTCGAAATGAGACCAGCAGACGGAATTTTGCCGTCGCTGCAAAGTACCTCAACGGCGCCAAAGTGGGCGTCAATTACCAGATTCCCTACTCCCTAACACATCTTCCTTTTTTGCAGTGGTTCAGATAAAGTTTTTTAATTTGTAGTTGATTTTTTAAACAATTTGTTACATTTATTTATTTTATTGCCATTTATCAGATTCCATATGGCGCTACAGAGCTGAGCCCAGGTAATGATGATGATAATCTATTTTTTATTTTTTGTTATAACTGTAATTTAAAAACATTGGATAGTGGTTACAATGACGTCAATCAGAGACAGTGAACAACGACAGGCTGAAACGGTTGGCCGTCCACTTGACTACGTCGAGGTGAAAGTGGTCGATCCGGTCACCAGGCAAATAGTGCCTCGTGGGGAGCGCGGTGAGGTGTGCATTCGAGGACACTGCACTTTTCCGGGCTACTTCAAACAAGAAGATCGGACGAAGGAGGTTCTGGATAGAAACGGATGGTACAGTACAGGGTAAAAGACTGCTTGAAAATTAGAATAAAGTTGCTTCCAATAAAATGTGACTAATTGAAAACGCAGAGATATCGGCCACCTTGACAACGAAGGCTACCTGAGCATTTCTGGTCGCATCAAGGAGATGATCATTCGAGGTGGGGAGAACATTTATCCGCGTGAAGTGGAGGAGACAATTCTGCAGCATCCATCAGTAGAGGATGTTCACGTGAGTCATAATAATTACCATTTTTTGTTTTTAACTTTTTGTGCATTTATTTTTAGGTCGTTGGCGTTCCTGATAAACGATTTGGCGAAGAGGTGGCCGCCTATGTTAAGCTAAAGCAGGGTGTCCCTTCAATGACTGCCGCTGAGTTGAAAGAGTACCTCAAACCTAAAGTATACTTTCCATTTGAAAATGTGTACTTTTTTGGATTAACATTTTGTTTTTGTTAGGTAAGTCACTTCAAAATTCCAAGATACTACCGATTTGTGGATGACTATCCACGAACGGTGACGGGAAAGGTTCGCAAGGTTGAACTGAAGGAGATTGCAGCCAAAGAGGACTTCTCCAAAGACTAACTAGTCAATTAGTTTAACTTTTATAAAAACAATTCAATATAAATTACAATAATTTAAAAATAAAAATATATCACAAATAAACAACAGATGTTTTCATTCATCTCCACCATATCAACTACTAATTCTTCTTTCCTAGAAAGTGTCTTTGCAGATCTTCCAGCGAACGATCCTTCGTCTCCGGCACAAGGAAGATGGTGTAGAAGATGGACACTACGCTGAAACCGGTGAAGAACCAGTAGGCGCCCGGCTTGGTCAGCGTCTTGATCAGCCACTCAAACTCCTTGGTGATGATGAAGGCGCACAGCCAATTGCTGGCACTGCCAATTGAGCTGACAAAAGGCACACCCTCCGGGGGCGTACAATCGTAGCAGAGAACCCAGGCGAGCGGGCCCCAGCCAAAGCTGAAGAAGATGACGAAGACCATCAGTGCGGTAACCGGAATCCAGCCGTGGGCGGGGAAGATGACCTTGTAGTAGAGGCCCATCATCGCCAGGCTGACCACGTGGCCTGCACTGCTGGTGAGCAGGAGCGTCTTGCGGCCAAACTTGTTCATGACCAGGGCGCTGACGATGGTGGCGCCCACCAGAGCGGCGTCCACCATGATGGCGGCGATGTTCGGGTCGAGGCTGCTGCCGCCCTCTGTGAAGATGCTCTTCAGGTAGAACATGACGGCGTTCACGCCGCTGAACTGCTGGAAGACCATCAACATGACGGCGATGATGGCCGGTTTGTAGATATCAGCACGACGGACGATGCTCAGACCGCCGCCCGACTGCGCCTGGTTCGCCTGCACTCGCTCCTGCAGCTCCTTCAGCTCGCCGCTCATGTCGCTCTCCTTGGCGCGAATCACCTCGAGCACCTCGAGCGCCTCGCTGTGCCGTCCTAGCTCCACAAGTCTGACGGGCGACTCCGGCGAGAAGACCATGCCCAGCGAGCAGACGATCGCCGGCACGATGGACACGTAGGCGAGGGTGTTCCACTCGAGGAAGGTGCCAAAACAGATCAGGTACAGCTGACCGACGCAAATCATGATCTGGAAACCGGTGCTGAGGAAACCTCTCGTCTTCGGCGTCACCAGGTCGCTCACATAACCGGGAGCGGTGCTGCAGATCACCCCAGAGACAAGGCCGGTGATGGCACGCCCCACGATGATGATTGTAAAGTTTTTGGCAAAACTGCAAAAGAATGAATTGGTAAGTCATTTTGTTTTGTTTTGTTTTGATCATCTCAATCTCAACACATACCAGATGACTGCCCAGCCGGCAATGAGCGGCACGCCCAGGCCGATGAGCGTCTTTCGACTGCCGAGGAACTTGATGATGAAGCCGCTGAGGAAGCTGCCCGCCAGAGCGGCCAGTGTAATGCAGCTGCTCATCCAGGTTTCGTACTCCTCATCATCAGGGTGCACCTCGGTGCCGTTGTTTATCAGGCGAATCTGTGGCGTACTGTCCGTCTTCTTCATGCTGTCAATTGCCGTGCCACTCCAGCCTGTTGCAAAGTCACAAAAGGTTAACGGTCATTAGGTTCCAAAAATCTTTTTACTTACCAATGACACAACCCATTGCCATTGCACTGCAGAGGGCAAAGAAGACTGAGAGAAACATTCTTATTGAAGCGATGCGTTCCATCGTTAATTGATTGATTTAGGAGGATATAATTAAACAGACGAAGGTCTTTAATTTAAATTTAATGATTTTTTAAAGCTAGTTTAGATAGACTGAGTGAAGACTGAGTATTGCTGAATAGGTCGGGGTAGTGTGCAGTATGGGGAGATGATAGTGCTGATGATGATCAAATTAAAATTTAAAAACTAAGGTGAAAAAGTGAAATTAAAAAAGAACAGCGGCCGGCCGGTGGGTGCCGTCGGTGGTGATGGTGGAGCACGTGTAAGAGCAGCTGCAATTGAGAAGGCTACTTAAATGGCTACCTGGAGACACACCAGTGGTCTGAGGCGGGATGAGACGACACAGTGATCAGTGAGTGATCGCTTGACGCAACAATTATGTGAGAGTTATGTGTGGTGTCTGTGGGGTAAGAATGAAAATCAAAGCCACCGTATAGTGATCTTCATTTTCCTTTTATACAGCTTACTTCTACACAACGGAGGCTGATTAGATTTACCTGCAGCGGATTTATCAGTAAGAGGTAGGTATTAAATTGCGGCAAACAATTTTGACACTTTCTCAGAGACATTTGCACAACATCAAGCGAGAGAACAAAATCTGCTTTTGAAGGGCACAAAGTGTAGTCCCGGTTAAAATAAGTTCAAGGCTTTGTTTCTCTGTTTGTTGGGCAGTTGCTGGCCTTATCAATCTGTTCTCTAAGATTTACCCTGCTGATAACTCAGCTGAGCAGCACACTCTGCACGTCAACTGATTAACTTGTTTGATCAGTGCCGAAACAGGCGGAAAGAATAGTAGAGATGCTTTCACTTTCTCTCTTCTTTGCCTAGTTGGCCATGTCCGGCAGTAGAAAGTGTCTGTCTCTGTGATGTTTGGTCTACAGGGCCAAAGTCAAGTGCAACTAAACCTGGTGATTGTGTGCGGCGGCGGCAGTGTCAATTGGCAAACCTCAATAGACCAGATCAAATCAGATGAGGGCGCAATCATCCGCGATACCGGCTTTGCACTTAGCTTTTGCAGTGATTAGCAGCTTATTAATTAGTTAATCAGGTGATTAGTTGCCACTGCGCTAACACACAGCTCCTTAGTGTTTGTGGTCTGACTAGTTGGACAAAACCGCAGGTGGCTATCTGGTGGTAGTTTTATCTTACCACTATTGGAACATTTAGTACGATACCAAACTGGATACTAAACGTGTCCAGATTAGCAGAGGAGTCAGAAATGCAAGAAATTGAGGAAAACAATCGATCAGCTTTGAAGGTAGTGGCAGATAAGTTTAAAATTTACCCAAAAGAAAAACAAACGGGCACTTGTAAAAATGCAGGTAAATTCATAAGATTTTTTGCTTGCTTTCAAATAACTTAAATTGCTTGCATTTTTAAAATTTTTGTTGTTTGTATTCTTAGCTGCATGTGATGAATGCGTGATAAAGTGAGATCAGTCATCTGAAGTAGATAAATCGTATCAAGAAGTGTAAGAAGAAAGTCAAGAAAAAAGTAAGTAAAGTGTAAACAAGCGTAGAAAAGTTCAGGTAAAGACATTGTGCAAATGTGTTATGACAAACTGAAGAGAGTATTACAAACTGTTTTCAACTGCTGATGATTGTTTAGTGTTCAATTAAATGTATTAATACTTAAAATATTTGGCAAAATATTACGGGTTTGTAAAGAAAAAGAGGGAGAGAGAACTTCAATTAACACTGGAGTAGTCATTCTCCTCCGGTTGCTGCTTGGCTGCCGTTCCATTGCCATTTCTCCTGATCTCCCCCAGTGGCTCTTGTTGATCTTCAGAGAGGAAACGCATCAGCGACGGCGGTGCAAAATACTCATTGCCCGGAGTGCCATCGTGCCGGTTCATGTCTTGACAGAAACAGAGGAACATCGCGTCAATGACCATCTCGTAGACGGAAAGCAAACAGTGCGCCACCCAAAAGGCGAACAGTGACATGAGAATGACGGGCACGGTCCAGTAGTGCAGAGAGGGGTTCGACTGAATAGAGGAAACGAAGTTAGCTTAGTTTTTAGTTCCAAGTTTTAACCGCTTTTTCGTACGTACCCGAACTAGAAAGATGCCGACGATGGCAGTGAGCACGGCCACTGAAAGCTTTCCCAGAAAGAGGATAAAGTCTCCGATGGAGTTGATGGCCGCCACGCGAATGGCATTGGAGAGCAACGCCTGAAAGGCCAGTCGAGCACTGGTGCAAAAGTCCGTCCGCTCAATGACCACCACGGTGTAGGCGTTCCGACTGAGGTAGGCGAGAAAGCGCTCCACAATCCACAGACAGCAGGTGCAGGCCTGCAGCATGCCCCGGGCGACGGCACTGCCCCTCTCCTCGTGCTGTCGCAGTCGACTGGTGATCTGCTGAATGATGAGTCGAGGCAGCTTGAAGAGGGTGATCAGGAAGGAGCCCAGCGCCACCGAGCCCAGGTGCCGGCGGAAGAGGTCGCAGATAGAGCCGCTGATGGGCGACTCGAGGCGCTCTCGGTTGCGGCTGAAGTACCAGTTGGAAACCGCTCCGGCGATGACCATCTGCTGACAGCTGAGGATGAACTCGCTGATCCAGATGAGGGCAATCACCAGGTACCACCACATGTAGTGGATCCAACTGAGGGAGTTGCCGCCGTTGTAGGAGATCAGCGTGTACGGCGACAGCTGCGTCGTCTTCATCAGCGCACTGGCGGGGTCGGTGTGCTGAGACTGGTAGGGAAAAAAGTGATTAGAGAAGTCTTTTTTAAAAAAAGAGACAAAAACATTCTTACCTGCAAGTATCGACTCTCCCTGGAGGCGTGATTCGCCGTAGAGAGGGCCATCATGGTGAGCAACCAGGCGAAGAGAAAGCTGACCAGGACGATCAACGTCCAGAGCGGCTGAATGAGCAACAGTGGCATGCAGCGAATGCAGGCGGCCGTCTCGTGAAAAAGCGCCACCACAAAGCGAACATGAGAGCGCAGTGTGCTGGCCGCGTAGAGGATGACCAGCGTGAAAACGGTGCAGATGATGGCCACCGTCAAGATGATCGACTCATTGTCGGCGTCTTCCGGCAGGAAAAACGGTATCTTCTCGTGCACCTTGAACGTCTCCAGGCGGTAGTGTACGTCAATGTATGTCCACCAGAAGAGGGCGGTGATCAGACAGAGAAGAATTGAGATGGTCAGCAGGATGATCCACGAGGCGATGGAGGCCACAAAGTGAATGACAAAGGCGGAGACGAAGCTGCCCACCAGTGCCACCGCCCCCATGATGGCCATCTCCTCGTAGGCGTTGCAGACGTCACTGATGATCTTCTTCAGTGGAACGTAAGAGGAGATGAAGTCGTAGAGAGAGTGGCCTAGAGCTAAGCCTTGGGTGATGGCCAGCTCTGGTACGCAGTGGTACAGCAGTGGGCGGCTGTGGAAGTAAAATACTTTGATTACAAAAAGATCTTTTCAAAAGACAGCTTTACAATACTTACGTGGGCACGACTGGCAGCACCGGACAGAGGCCAGTCTCGTTGATGGTGGAGAGGGCATTCGGATCTCTGAACGGCTCCCGATACCGGTCAAAACTGTAGCGGTCCTTCTCCTCAATGTACGGCTGGTAGACTGGATTGGAGCGTATAGCCGCCGCGTTGGTAAAGTCAAAGTCGTACCGACAAAGTGAGGAGTTGGTACGCGTGTAGAAAAGGTAAATCTCGGCCATGTTCGAGAGGTGTTCGCGAGGACACCGACGGACGCATATTTTCACTGACTTTTGGGGCTCGTTTTGGTTTAGGTGGAAGAGGTAGCTGAGTTTGAGGATTGGGAAATTGTGTGTTATTTTAGTTGGTTTTATTACACTTGTTCGGCGCATCGCTTACGGTTGTTTGGACATGTCCAGTCCACTGAAAGGTAAATTGTCAAAGGGCTCGTTTCGGTGGCCGCAGACGTTGCCGAATGAATCAGAGCCATGTATCAGGCGCAGTGGACTGCCGACGATGAAGGCGTAAGTCGAAATGAATATCTGCAATTTAAAAAAAAGTTAATAAAGAAAAATTAGGTAGCAAAAAGTGACTTACCAGTCCAAGCCAGAAGAGCAAGAAAAGAGAAGAAAAGTAAAATCAGTACACCGGTTGCGTTTTGTCAGTGTGGCGTCCTGTGCATCTTGCACCTAAAATACAATTTAAACTGTTAGTACATTTTTGTTAGCACTCAAAAAAGTGCTCATCATTACCTCATTGGAGAAGCAGCAAAGGGCCGCCATGTCTATGTGTTGCCTTTTGTTTTCCGATCTAATTTACGGTTTCAATGACTGTCTTCTGGGCTGTGGTAAGTCGTGCGCCAAAAAATCTCAGTCGTCAGTACTGCAGATACTCCGACAAAACGAAGAGAAATGAAGGAAGAAGCCCACTTGAAAGAAGGTGATCATTTGAACAGCTGTTCAGTTCTCTGAATGTTGTGGTTTAGCCATTTCGGATGACATGATTGCAGCAAACAGGGCAACAGCAGTGATCGAGCTCTTCCGATCAAAGCCTAGGACTGAAGAAAAGAGCTGAGAAACAAAACTGAAGAAGGATAATTAGACGCACTGTTTGTTTGACTGTCTAGTGAGACAATTATCCAAATGGCAGTGAAAATGACAGAGAAAGCAATTTTTGAGAAAAGAAGAGATCATTGGAAATGTTATGTGCTTCTGGGCAACACTGAGAAAAATGTACGGATCAATACAGGTGGTGGTGGCCGTTGGTTCTTTGCGGGGGCTAATTATCGATTTGTCCCGCAGTAAAGTGCACGGCAAAAAGTGTACTCAGAGTGTATTCAAATCAGACGACACTTTATATTTGTTTTCTAGCTTAGGCAACAGTTTGGGGGCAACCATTACTGCTGTCGCTGCTATATAGAATTTGCCTTTTTTCTGTCAAACAATATCGACAAATAAGTGTGTCTCCTTTGCAGTGTTAATTTTTCCAGTTCAAGGTTCAGAAAAGTGGGAGACAAACGGTGATCGATTGGCAATTTATCGAGTTGAAAAAGAAAAAAAGGACAAAAAACAAAACCTACCTTGAAAGGGAAGAAGACGCGGGAGATCAGTATCGGGCGCTGGTAGTGGAAGAAGAAGAACACTGGCGCTTGACGAACACCGGTCACCGGTATTACGCGGGCTTTGCCGTTTGGTTGCTGCTGCTGTTGGCGAAGAAGAGAAGAAGAAGGCGTCGCTGGTTGGACTGTTGTGCATTGTGTTGTTCACTGGTGCCTACAAACCATTTGCACAACTGCACTACCTACCTGCGGAGAGTGGCAGCTAATGATGTTGAGTGTTGCTGATTCAGTGAGTCAGCCTCCTCTTTCTTTCTGCCTCCCTCCCTTCACTGGTCACTCACTCAGTCATTCACTCAGCCAGTCAGTTGCTTCCTAGTCAAAACACAAAGACACATGGCCAGACTGAGGGTAGCTGCTGCTGCCTGCCAGCTTCGGCGAATTGCCTGCGCTTCAGTCCGTTGCCTGACAACCACCGAGTGGTGAAGACTGGACGAACTGGCCGTGCCATCGACCCTACTCACCACACTCACCACCACTGTCCTCCACTGGCTGGCCGCGAAAAACGACGAGCTGAACAAAGCAAAGCTTGCTCAAAGTGAGAATCTTTTTTCCCTTCTAAGCAAGCTTGTCACACACACACTCACTCTTCAAAGCACTGCATATAGAGGGCGCAAGGGAAATGTAGCGAAATTGAATGAAAGTTGGCTGTTTGGCCATTTTTTTAATTAGACGGTGGTGGCAGTGACAGTGGACGCACAATCATTGGAAGCACAAATGATGATGATGATATGACAAATGGCAATGTTTGTGTGCGTTTGTTTAACTTTATGAGTTTATTCGCCTTTATCATGTGGTATTTCCGCAATGCGAATAATTAATTAGAGTACGAAGCGACTTTGAATGAAAGTAGGAAGTGTCCCAAAGTTTTGGCCAATAAATGTTGGCAATTGTATTAATGGTGTATTTGGAAAAGTATGAAACACAATTGATTTTTAGCAATGTAAAAGCAATGTTGTTATTCTCTTGGGAGAAAAGTAATAATTGAGACTTTTAAATTTTACTATGCTGACAACCTTTTTAAAATCACCTTTTCCTGGCAATTGAACACATTATCACTGTCATTTTGATTACATTAGTCATGTCAATCAAATGATCTCACCACCTGCTTTTCCTCTCAAAGGGCGTTCTTAGTAATATCAATTTAGATTTCTTTTGGTGAATTGAAAGTCTGTTCTCACGTTCCACTGGTCAAATGTGATTGTCAGTGATCTCTCCAAACTTAATGCTGCTGCTGCTATCTCACTTTCTGGCACAACAGCTCTTAGTGTTCAGTCGATGGCCACGACTGAGATCAACAGTAACAGTACAAAAAAATTCAATTTGGCCAAGTAATCGATTAGTTGACTAGTGTTTGTATGACCGAGAAAGAGTAAGAAAGAGTGCTCACAATTGGCAAATTTGATCGTGACAGTTGGTGCAGACTGTTGCTGGAAACTCGTTTGCATGTTTTCGTGGCAATCTTAGCCTCAGACGAAAACGAAAAAAGTCTGAACAGCTCTTCAGCTATCCCTTTAGACACCTCACTGCCGTACAGTCTGTGTGTGTGTCACCCTGGCGTGCCAATGAAAACGACAGCTTCACCTTTGCCTGAGGTCATCAATCGTGCATCAATTGACTTCAACTAGTGTTGTTGCTGCTGCTGCTGCTACCACAACAACAAAACAACGTCTACCACAACTGACCATTGTGAGGTGAGACATAATCACTTAGTGGTGGACAGCACTCTCATTCACACACAGAGAGTTCTTTTCATCCCTTTCTTCCTTGCATCACTACCATCACTGCCACCACTGCCACCCCAACCATCATCATCCTCAGAAGAGTCGACATTTGCAGCTCGGCTCGCCGCTGTTTTGCATTTGCCGCCAGCTGCCACTTTGTAAACTAGCCAAGCAAATGACTCAATAGCCAACACTACCATCAGTCAGTATTATAATTAGCTTCAGCTCTAACTTGATTGAGACTTTAAGAGAAGATTGAAGAAAAAGAAACAGGAGGAGGAGAGGATAGTAAGCTCTAAAGCCTGAAACGTGATTAGCATTTGCAATGAACAGCCCAGTACGGCAGCTGTAAAGCAGCCCAAAATTGCACAGCACAGTAGTTTGTCTCTGTCTCTGAACACGTATTGAAACGAGCAAACTTGTGCTCGGCAGCAGCCGTTATCGCTTTCCGCGACACTTGCTACAGTCGTCAGCCATCTTTTCTTTTCGACTCTCTTGCTTTCTTCCCAAATTGTAGTGCCATCCCCTTTTCCTTTTCTCAGTGACACTTTCATCCGACCTCCGCTGCAAACTGCTTTCTCAAGAGTCGATTTTTGCCTCTTTTCCACACCACATTTCACAGGGTTTTCATCCTCAACTCTCTCTTCTATCATGAGGACTTCACTGTTGCTGCTACTTCTTTCTCTGTTCACCTCTTCAGTGGTGGTGGTTCTTGCTAAACCATCAGGTACCTTATATTGCACATCCTTCAACCTTCAACTAACCTCTGTCTACCTTCAAATCTAGGTGCTCTGGGTGGACTGATCGACACCTCTGCACCTCTGGCTCTGGAGCCCAGTGAGGAGATCCCACTGAGCTGTCCACATGAGGGCGTCTTTGGGTATCCCCACCCGAAGGCCTGTGATGAGTACTTCCAGTGTACGAACGGCACTCTGACGCACGAGTACTGCCCAAATGGGCTGCTCTTCACCGCCGAGACTGGTCATGTAGTCGGTTTCTGCGCCTACTACTGGAATGTTGCCTGTCCCAAGGATAAGATTGCTCGTAAGTGCTTAGTTGGGCGTAACTTCAAGGAATTTCTTCTTCTTTTGATCAGTATTGAAAGCGTAACTAACAACTGTGTGTTTTACCACCTCCTCAGCCAAGCCCATCAGCTCTCCCGGTTGCCCCTATCAGTTCGGTTTTTTTGCTGAAGAGCACGGCGAACCGTGCAACGTTTTCTACAGCGAGTGCTCCTGGGGTGTGCCCAGTCGACGACAGTGCGAGCCGGCTGGTCTCTTCTACGATGAACGCATCAAGGGCTGCAATTGGCCTGATCAGCTGGGCTGCAGCTCGGAGAACCTGCTCAACTTCAAGTGTCCCGAGGAGGACAAGGGCAACCGGTACTGGCCTTATCCCCGGTACTACTACAACGAGGCCTCTATCATTACCTGTGTCACTGGCCAACCGCGACTGATTCACTGCCAGGCCGGCGAGGAGCTGGTGGACCCGAACTCCCTCACCTGCCAGTCCATTCACCCAAAGGAGGACAGCAAACCGGAGCCGGTGGTGGTTCAGCCACTTCAGAAGAATCGACGATTTAAGCAGTGGTAGAGCTAGAAAAAGCAGAGTGTTTGTAATGATTGACAATTTCACCATCACTACTTTTTTTGTCACACTTCATTGGATTGATACACCTTTCAGCAATGGACGCAGTGCTCTTCAAATCAATCAAAATGTGTAAAAATACCAAGTGCAAGACATTAAAAATCACTATAATTGCATTTTGGAAGAAGAAACCGATCTGATAAAATGATTTTTGAGAACATTAAGGCAAACTGCATTTGAGGAGCCTCAATGTGCAATGATTCGTTGCCAAGGGAGTGACAAGCAACCAACCAAGTATGAACTTGATGTTGCCGTTTTGATATCAGCTCAGGTAGATTGCCATTGGCATTTCAGGCATTTGTTTAATTCATGCAGCACTATCTCAGTTTTTAGTCTTTCTTTCCCTTCTTTGCCCGTTGTCCATGGTCATTTTCGGCTGGAATTTGGCTGCAATCATCCAACGTTTCCACAACGTGCTCTGGACAGCTCCCGTTTTGACAGTCAGTCAGAACACTCTTTTTACATTTCAAGGAAAAGATTCCTTTTGAATGACCAAACGACATAGCATTATTTCATAACTGCCACCAACCATTCACTAAATGCAATACGATATCTGTACGGCAATCTAGGTATCAGGTGATGGTAAAAATACACGTTTGTTGGAAAGCGAATTAGCAATTAGGGGCCATACGGCTCAAGGTGTACAAAATAGCAAGAGATGTTCTTCTTTGATACTCAATCCCTCCTCTTTCTCCTCTTCTTTCAAGCAAACGGGAAAGTAAACGGCAACAGGTTGTTGCAAACTCTCTGAAACAAGTTGCTGAAAGTAGAAGAAAGTGCGTCTAAATCTCTTTTTCTTTTTTTCTCCCTTTAATCGACATAAATCTGCTGATGATCTTCAAAGAAGCAATAATGAATCTCCAGCACTGCCGAGAAAGAGCGAGAGCATATCCTCGAGTGAATGATGTACTGCACAATGTACTGCCACTACTCCACCCCACTCTTCAAGTCTGTCCGCATCTGAGGACACAGCCTCTCTTTCTCTTTCTCCACCACCACCATCATCATCAATTTCCACTTCGCTCTCACTTCTTCAGACGATCACTCTGACTGGGAGCCGTCTGTCAACGGCTGGAGCCGGACTCGGCACTCAAGAAAAGATCGCCGCTCTTAAATTTGACTCCACTATGCTGATGGCACTAACCTAGCCTAAATGGACCACCATCTACTAGAGTCATGCGTTGTAGGAGCAGTCAGCTAGACAGTTAGTGTCAGAGTAAGCTGAAATATCGGTCAGCAGTGCGAACAGCAACAGCAGCAGGCAAAGATGACAGCCAAGATAGTGGGAGAAGATTAGAGACGCCGATAGACGAAGAAACGGCAAAAGAAGAAGAAACAGCAAGAGCAAAAAAGCAAGAGCAGACAGGCCGCTGAGAGCCGCTCCTGTCGAGTTTCGCTCCTGACTCGGACTCGAAATGGTGGTTGCTGTTTGAGAGGACGACCACCACCACCACCACCGCCGACCAGGAGGATATCACTCGGCTCGTCCGACAGCCAGTGTCGCTCTTGTGCTCCTCTTCTCCAGTACAGTTCTCTTCGTTAGACTGCTCAGCAGAAGCAGCCATTTCGAACGGCATCGACTGTACGGCAGTCACCGTCTCATTGTCATCTTGTCCGGCTGTACCGCTTGGTCTCTGTCTGCCTGCCTGACATTGACTCCTGTGTCTACCCGTCTCTATCTAGTCATCTAGCCTCATCAAGTTGACCCTTAGTTTGTTTACCAAAAGATCACCACCCTCTACACCCTTTCCTGCAAGCATGTCGTCCAATCGGGCACTTGTCTTGCGCAACTCGGCGGCCGCCCTTCTCCTCCTGGTGGCCGTTGCCTACTTCAACTCGCACATCAAACTGACCAGTGCCCTCCAAAAGGAAGATGGTAAGTGTTCTTTGCCTTTTTGAAAAATTGTGCAAGTTTAAAAAATACAACTAGCTTATATTTCGTTATTTTTAAACAACCAAGTTTTAGCATTTTTGCTATTTTAAAAACTTTTTAATGCCACTTGCAAAACGTCAATGTCAGCTGAGCCTTTCATTATCCTTATCACTTACGTTCTTTATTAGTGTAAGTTTTTTTTATGAAAAGGGGGACACAGCACCCTAGCTCCGACTAAACGATGATCAACAAATTTTGACCTCATTTGGTGCTGAGCCAGTTAAAGGATAGGGAGAGAGAGAGAGAGAGAGAGAGAGAGAGAGAGAGAGAGAGAGAGAGAGAGAGAGAGAGAGAGAGAGAGAGAGAGAGAGAGAGAGAGAGAGAGAGAGAGTAATCAGTACGACAAACAAGTCTCGCCTTTGCTGTTTGAGCGCAGAAAGTAAATAAAAATAAATAAAAATGCAATCTATTAAAAATAGCAGAGCACAGCTGAGCTATCATCACCGGGAAAGCACACAGGTGGCAGCGGTCACCTGTTGTCAGCTGCTGCAGAATTAGGACAACAACACACCAACGTACATTCAAAGCCATTCAAAGTGCAGTCAGTGCGTCTCAATGGCCACAAATAGCGCACCGAGCACTGGCGAATTAAGTCGGTCGTGACGGGGTAAACGGTGCTGTTGCTGCTGCTGCTGCATGGCGACGCGTCTCTACGCCCTGACTGACCTTTGAAACTCCTAGATATAGCCGATCATCACCCATTTACCCACTCAAACAGACAGACAATAGTTGTTCACCCCTTTTCAGCAGACACACTTACAACTTACATTCATTCTCTCCTCTTTTGTTCAGGTTCAGTGGACGGTGTTCAGTGCATCGACAATGGCAAGTTCTACCGAAACCCTGACGCCGTGGGCGTTCGCGACTGCGCCCGCTACTACTGGTGCCCGCGGGGAAAGGTGCTCCAGTTCCGATGCAGTGCCGGCCTCTGGTTCGACATTGACCGGCAGATCTGCGACTTCAAGTTCAAGATTGACAACTGCGACAAGTCGCATGGTGAGTGGGGGTCAAGGGGTTTAATCACTGCTGATTAATTAGATTGATTAATCTAACGTTTTTCAGATGTGAGCACCCCAAAGCCGCTGCTCTCCACTGAGGAGCCAATCTGCCCCACCGGACAGCTTGCCTGTGCCAATCGAAAGTGCATCAACCGAGACCTCTTCTGTGATGTTAGTGTTCACTATGATTGCTACCAAATATTTTTGCTAATACTGTTCAAACAACCGAAACAGGGCCAAAAAGATTGCGATGATTATTCCGATGAGTCATACTGCGACCCAGAAAACGATCCCAATTCTCCGCCTCGCTGCGACGCCAACAACTGCACTCTGCCTGACTGCTTCTGCTCCGTCGACGGCAGTCTCATTCCGGGCAACCTCAAACCCGAAGAGACGCCGCAAATGATCATTCTCACCTTCGACGATGCCGTCAATAACGAGAACTGGGAAATCTACGAGCGCATCTTTACCTCCAACCGAACCAACCCCAATGGTTGTCCCATGTCGGTAAGTGGTGGTGATGGTCGGAATGGTTTTGTTTAAACCTTTTCTAATTTTTGCATCTACTTTCCTAGACTACCTTTTTCCTCAGCCACGAGTACACCAACTACCGCCACGTGCAGAAGCTCTGGAATGATGGTCACGAGATTGCCATTCACTCCATTACGTAAGTTTTTTTAAAATTTAATTTTTTCTGACGCTGATAAACTTTTTTGTTCACTGATTTCAGCCATCGAAGCCCCGAGTTGTGGTGGACCTTCAACGCTACCATGGAGGACTGGTTCGACGAGTTTGCCGGCATGGCCAACATTATCAACCGTTTTGCGGGCATCCCGCTGGATGAGCTGCGCGGCACTCGAGTGCCCTTCCTTCGGGTCGGCTGGAACACGCAGTTTATCATGGTAAAAATGCTTGATTTGAACTTGTTTTGAAATTGTTTAATCACATTTTGTCAATGTAGATGAAAGAGTTTGGCTTCCTCTACGACTCCTCAATGGTCGCCCCTCGTTCTGACCCGCCACTGTGGCCCTTCACTCTGGACTACCGAATTCCCCACAAGTGCCATGGCTCTCGCCAGCGATGTCCTTCGCGATCTTTCAACGGAATGTGGGAGATGATCATGAATCCATTCGATATTGAGGTACAGTGGTCCAATAGCACTGTTGGTTTCAGTAGATTAATTATTTTCCCATCAGGGCCACATCTGCGCCATGGTCGACTCCTGTCCGACGCATCTGTCGGATGAGGAGGTGTACGCCATGTTGAAGGACAACTTCAACCGCCACTACAAAACCAATCGAGCCCCCTTCGGTCTCTACTTTCACACCATCTGGTTCAAGGATAGGCGCAACTTTAACATTCTCACGCGATTCCTCGATGAGCTTCTGCAGAATAAGGTATGGGAATGAGTTCACAGTGACGACTTGATTGTTCTAACTCTCTCTTTCCAATTGCAGGACATCTTCTTGGTCAGCAACTACCAGGCAATTGAGTGGATGCGCACACCGACGCCTTTGTCGCAGATTGCCAACTTTGAGCCGTGGAAGTGCAAGAAGGACATCGACCCTAATCTGATTGCCTGCAACCACCCGAAGAGCTGTAAGCTCAACTCTCGCCAGGTCAAGGGTGAACGGTACCTGCACACCTGCTTTGAGTGCCCAGACGTTTACCCGTGGGTGAAGAACGAGTTTGGCCTCGAGTACTAGAAAACTGGAGAGTCTATCTCTGGTTAACTCACGCCAGCCAAACAGTTTTGATCTTGGAGACAATTATTCCTTGTTAGAGCCGAGCTTTGTTGCAGCAATTCTTTTCATGATTCGGTCACATTCACAGGCACACCTTCCTTCACACACAACTCCCAATCGCACCAAAATCTCGCTCAAACCTAAATCTCATCTTATTTTTCTTTCACGTTCATTTTGATGATAATTATGTTTTTGTTGTTGCTGTTGTCATTGGTTTTCTTTTTTCCTTTCATTTTCCTTTGACACTCCCCCTTTGACGACGATCACAAGCCACACTTATTTTAGCTAGTGACACAATACATTAAAAAATGCAGTCTTTTTTGCTATTGCATCTTCATTGCACTCTTCACCACCATCATCATAATCGAGAGTCTTGATGCGGGGGATTTTCACACGCACCGTCCAGTCCAGTTCTGACGGGGCTGTCCAGGCACTGACAGTCAGTCAGTCATCCAACTAGAGAGATGGCTAGGCGACTGATGATGGTAATCAACAGCAGCTTCTCATCTTCTCCTTCAGATTGTCGGGCGCCAGCAACACCTTGACGACCAGTGCAGGCAGGGTGGAGGGTCTGTCGGTCTGTCTGCTTGTCTGTTGCCAGCCTGATGCTTTGATTGCCGTCCCACTGTGAGCTTGTGCGGAATGCCGTCAGGAATGCAGTCGTTGGCCAGGTCGATTGTTCACGGCGTCTCTCACCCTCCACCCGGTTCGCCGATTGAAAGAGAGTCCGCCTGAATATTCTCTCCCTCTCTCACTCACTCTTCTGCCCGGGCTTGTTTAGCAGAAGTCCAGCAGCTGCTGCTTCAGCTGTGTGATGCGCTGAAGTGAGCAGCCTGTTTGCCAGCAGCAGTTTCATGAATGACTGGCAGGCGGCTGCACTGGTTAGAGTACTTCTAAGAGTTGCCAAAGTCTTCTTGCTGCAAGCCACTTTGGCCCCTGAAAGGGGGAGTTCTGGGCACCTCAGTTGGCTTTCACCCTATTTCCGGCTCACTTTTTTCGTTTTGAAGGAAACGTCCGGGGGCTTCACAGAGTCTCTGGAAGGCTCCACTGGCAGGCTCTACTTTTACGCTACTACGAGAAGGGAGGAGCTCCCCTCCACTTTCAGAGACTCGAACGCTACGTTTTGTGAGTGAGACTCGCACAGTGTGGGAGAAAGAGGAACGTTTCATTGCCCAGTTGATGGCAGTCGCTCCTCAATCTCATTGTGTTCAGTGCGTCGTTCCAAGTTGCTCGCATCCTCCAACGGCATCAGCAAAAATAATATCAACAACACAAACATCAACATCATCTTCACCCGGTGTACTTTTCCCTCGATTCCTGCAGTATTCTTGTAGTCAACTGAAATAATTATCATCATCATCACCATCATCACCGCCACCAGCATCGCCATCTTTGTTTCTCTTTCAGCAACCCTTTTGCCTTCAGCAACGACACTTCATCACAACTTCAAATTCACTAATGAACGTCCTTCCCTCTGGCGTGACTCGGTTGTCGGATTCAGAATCGCCCACCATGGATCAGCACGACCAATTAGACGATAAAAGCGTTACAATTCCGCTTATTTACGACTTCTTCAGAGCGCATTTTGCCTTCAATAACACCATCTTCCCGATTCGAGAAACACAAATTCCCGATCTTGCACTCGTGGAATCAAAAGAGTACAAGAGGATACGAAAACTTCTCATTCAACACGGGCAAATACACATGGAAGTGTCTCGCGATCGCATGGCCGTAACCATACAGGACTTTCTTCCTGGCCTGCAGCATCCTTGTGGGCAAAATTCCTTTGAGAGGCTAAGCGAGGAGCTATTTGAAGAAGGCATTAAATGGCACTTAATGTTAACTTATTTTGTGTTTTGTGCCGAGCTCTCCTTTCAAGCTGAAAAACAAGGGTCAGCCAGTGTAGAAGATATTATCAATTGGATGGCAAATTACATCAATAAACATCTATTTCAGTGGATCATCGAAAACGGCGGATGGGTAGGTTCTTCTTTTTTAGTCTAGTCTAAATGTCAATGAGTTGATTTGTGCACATATTTGTAAACCATTTCGTAGCATCAACAAAGAGTTCAAAGCGCTTTTTTAATCATAAAAAATAGTTTTCTTAAACATCTCTTTCTGCTCTTGCTAATGCCCGCATTCCAGACTAGCTTTCCCGCTGCTTCACACACACTCGCTAAGCTGGCCAAACGGGTTCAAGCAGTTTTCTTAGAATTTAAAAAAATTTACGACTCAGTTGACCGCAATTAGCCGTAAAGTTTGCATTTCTACCTGACCTTACTTCTTACCTTACCTTACTCTTCTCCATTGTCTGACCATCTTTTAGTTTATGTTTTCTCAGTTAGTGTCAGTAATTAGCCTCAAATCATCAGCAGACTTGTTTTTCCTCCTAACCATCATTATAGTTCTCTTTTGTATTGTTTCAATTGTCAATTCACTCTCCAGGGACAGACGATTAATTTATTATCGCTAACGAAGGATGTGTGTGTGTGACACATGTGACTTCCACTTGTGACTGTAAATTTTCCCAGGCCTTGTCACACTTGGAAACACTAGCCAGTGACATCGACAGGAGCACCAGCCAGCCCCTGTCTACCCTGCCACACTAGCACTAGTCGTCTGCACAAATTCACATGAATGCCCTTCGAACTTGTTATGACTTTGCCGCACACGCCGATTTTCCCTCAGTTTCTTTAAGTTGCCTCTCAGAAAGAGCCTCGACCCTCGGTCTTCCCCTCGGCCCCCGATGCACATGTCTCGCACCCGTGCACACGGCCACTACTGATGGTGGCGGCAACGGCGGCTTTCTCCCTCTCCCTCTCTGTCACACAAAGCCGCCAGATTGCCCCAACTGTCTGTCTCTGTGTGTGTGAGAAAGAGGGCCCCAAGAAAGTCTACTGGCTGGCTGGCTGTTTTTGTCGCCACTACACTTTTTCCTCTTGCCTTGTTTCCTCACTGCGCCTGGTGCCTCGTTACCGAGTGCTTTGGAGCTGTGTTGCTGCTGCTGCTGCTAGCCACTACCACCACTCTCTACTGGCGGAGGTCACATTCCTCCACAGGTCGTGTGCATCGTTTTGTCCCTCTCTCTCTTTCTTTCTCTTTTCCTTCTGTTTATATGCGCGAGTGTGTGTGAGTGTGCGCCTTTACACAGTGCACTGTGGGAAACAGGAACTTGACGAAATGGAATGTGGGAGAGGCGAGATGGTGCTGCCTCCAGTGCACTGGCTGCTGCTGCTGCTATGCACTTCACTTCACTTTTTCTCCCTACAAGTGTTACACTGCATCATCTTTGCATCGTCTGCACTGAGGGAGAGAGAGAGAGAGTCTCTGCCCACAGGGTCAGGGGTCATCATTGAGAGAGTCTGGAGAAAAGGGAGCCAGTTGTCTGCAGCTTTTGATCTTTGGCGGTGATGCTTCTCGCTTGGGTGAGTGTGTGCAGAGGTGCTAAGGAGATGATGCGGCACTGGCACTGCACTGATCTTGATGCCACACAAGGCGTCTGTCTTTGGGGGGAGAAAGATATATCAGGCTGACTTGAGCTCATTTTTATATCGATCACTTTGAGGAGATAAGAACCACTGATAGGGACTTAATGGTGAACCTGTTTGATAAGAGCAGCCCAGCAAAAGCACAACCATTTAGCCATACACTAATGTTCTTGCTCCTTCTCCACTTCTTACCTTCTCAACTTCTCTCGTTCAATTCAATTTATAGAGAGGAATGGCGAGGGACTTTGAATCCCGAACCGTTGTGTCTTCTCGTCGCAAAAAGCTGCTAAAGAAGTGCCTGGTGGCCACTGGCGCCAGCCTGCTCGCCATTGTCCTCTTTTACCTGTCAAAGTCTCTACTCAGGCGGATACTGTCCACCGCATCGCCGCCGCCGCCTAGACAGCTGATGCTGCCGTTGCTGCCTGTTGATGGCGGCGACAGAGGCTTAGCAGAGGCGGTGCAACTTCAGCCAGTGGTGGTGGTGGTGCCACCACAACAGACCAGTTTTGTCAATTGGTTTTGTGCCTTTGACTGGCTTGGCTTTGGCTACCATCGATAAGGTACAATTTGACTACTACTACTGTGCACACTTCACTCACTCACTCACTTGCCCCTGTTTGTTGAACTGAGTTCTCACAACCTTTCTAACCCCATGTTTTCAATGTTGTTTTGCAGAATGGACTCGCCACCTACCTGTTTCCGGATGCCGATAACTTACCCAGTAAATCAAATGGCTTGCCCAAGCAGCAAGACCTGCCCCAGCAAAACGGCCTACCTGTTGATTCAACGGCGAATGGTGGCCTGCCTGAGAAGCCAGCCTGTAATCTGTACGGCGTGGGAGCGGCAGCTCTTGCCCTTACATTAGGGCTCTACCTAGCAAAACCGTAGCGTCATATAGTCTTTATACCCTAACCCTAATCGTGATCAGTCGTCAAGCACACAGACACACACAACACTTCCCCCCACCGAAACACACCAATTTCACAATCGGTTTCAAGTCAGCTCAAATCAATTGAGCGTAGCAGTAGACTGCACACTGGCATCAGTATTTCTAATTCCCACTCAGGCAAGTGCAATTAATCTTGTCTGCTGTGAGCACTTGCCAATAATTCGGTTCGTTGCTGATGGTGAACTTTGATGTACATATAACTTGTATTAAAAAAGCTTATAAACGATCTAGGTTATCAACGTGCTTTATTGCAACTTGTACTTCGATCTAACTTGTGTTTTCCAACTGCTGGCTGAAAATTTTCATGAGATAGGCAAAGTAAAGGCCCAGCACCTCCATCATCGTCTCGAAAGTCACCTGCCTGGTTCTGCCAATGGTGACAGTTATCTTCGGTCCCGAGCTCAGTCTCTCCTTGAGGTCGTCTAGTTTGCACTTCAGGAGAATGCAGTCTCTGCCCATCAGGTGCTGCTGCAGGGCGACAATGGTGTCCTGCGGGGCGTGCAAGCGGACGCACATCGTCGACATTGGTCCCATAATCAAGCTGAATGCCGTCAACTGAACGGTGAGCACGATGATGAGCACCAGCAGCTCTGCCGAGTCGATACTTCCCGCAGAGAGCACTATCTGCGTGAGCACGTAGATGTTGATGGGCAGGTGGTTCAGCACAAAGGAGGCCATTACTTTGCCCCAGAGGACTTGATTGCCGTAGGTGACCAGATGCCAAATGGTGTTGTGCTCGGTGATGAACTTCATCACACCATTCATTACTTCGTTTGAGCAGGCCATTTCCTTCTTTGCCTTACTTTTGGCGATCACCTTCAGTAGGTAGGTTTTCTCAAGGAAGCTTGAGTGGCTTATGAAGATGATGGCAGACATAATGCTGATACTGGTGAAAAAGAGAGAGCATTCAATAAATCGGAACAGAGTGTATAGTCCCAAAATGAGATCGTTGATGTTCCACAGAAGTAGGTGCAAAGGGTAATCGAAAAATAGGTCTTTTCGAAATGTCCATATGAGGGCAGTGAAAGCAAAAACTAAACGATAAACAGCACTTTATTTTACTTTGTTAAAAATGTCATTTTTTCTTACCTAAGATTATATGCAAAGCAAAAATTGAAGAATCAATTAAAGTCAATGCTAATATAGCTTTTCTTTTGCACTCATTTCCTAAACTTGGAAGTGCATCTATTTTGCATTGGTAGAATAATTGTTGGTGAATATTTTCTAACTTTGCTACAACAATCATATTTGAAATAATTTGTGTTGTTATTTGAATCATAAAGTTACGGGCAATCCATTTTAATAAACTGTTTTGCTCCATTTTGTTAATTAACTTTAAGCGCTGATTTTGAATTTTTTCAGTCAGTTGTGCACGGTCAAGAGCACACTTGTAGTAGTCATCTTGGAACTGCACAACCATTTGGCGCCAGAAACGAAAAACATTGGCTAAAGGGTTTATTTGTACCAACGCTGTTTCGCAAAATATGTGAAAAGCACCAAATATCCCAATGATCATAAAAATAACAGGATTTTTATTAAAAAAGGAATTTGTTGTTAATTTAACTTCACTGTAGTTTTCGTTGATAGTTTTTAATTGATACATTTTCCAAATGAGAAAAGACAGTCTAGGGCAACCGTAGATGAAGATTGCAATATCACAGTAGTAGTACTTCCAAAAAATGGGTGGTCTATCAAACACTTCGCGGCTAAAGTTATAAAAACATCGAAAAAATTTTGAAAATAACATTTTAAGTGTTCAGTTTTTTTCAAGTGATTATTTCCAACTACTAATAATCAAATTGTTAGTACAGAAGCCAGTACAATTTAGTGCAGGTAGATAGTTATTAAATATTAATTGTATTTGAAAACATAAAGAGTTGAGCTATAAAATTAAAAATACTTTGAAAAATCAATACAAAAAGTTGTGTTGATACAAATTTCTAAACCATATATTAGTAACTTTTATTTTAAAAATCGGAAGTATTAAGAAGATACCCTTTTTATAGTAACAAGTTGAAAAGTATAGAAAATATTTTTAGGCATTTGTTTCCAAGATTTGTTACGTTTTAAATGCAAATTGTTTGTTCTTGTTTAATGATTTTTTGAAACAAACACAAACAAAAGTGAACAAAGTTATCTTGGAGTTGTAGTAATTAAAATTCATTTGAACTGCAGCTCTTTTAGAAATGTTTTTAAACTTTGCTAAAAATTAAATAGCAAGCATGTTTCCGAGTTCAGGTAAATAGTTACTCAAAAATAATATTAGTTTAAAATGTTTGGAGTTTAAACAATGGAGGTTAAAGCAAGATCTTTTTAACTTGTAATCAATAAAAATCTCTATTTTTAGAAAATTTGACAGAAAATTTATTGTATCATAGAGGTTTTCAAGTTTGATTTCTTTTTTCCAACTCTTGACTAAATATTTTCAACAGATAAGCAAAGTAGAGACCAAGTAACTAAAATCAACATTTTTAAAATTTAAATTACTGAACGTGTTTACAAATACCTCCACCAGCGTCTCCTCAGTCACTTCACGAGCCACGCCTATTGTGATAGCCACTTTGGGCCCACATCTCAGCCTCACCTTAAGATCATCTAACTTGCATTTTAATAAAATGAACTTCTCTGACATAAGGTGCTGCTGAAGTGAAACAATCGTGTTTTGAATGGAATGCAGTCTTTTGCACATTTTTGACATAGGTCCCATAATGACGTAAAAGGCGAGAAGCTGGATTACCAAAACCATATTGAGCACTATGACCTCCACTGTACTGTTGTCTCCAGTAGGCAGTATGATCTGACTGAGCACGTAACAGCTGATAGGAAGATTCGAAATTACAAAAGCGCCCATGACCGGGCCCCAAAGTGCTCTGTTTCCGGTCATTACGTAGGTGCAAATTTGGTTGTGCTCAGTAATTCCATCAAAAATGACCTTCATCACTTTGCCGGAGCAAAGCGTTCTTTTGTTTGTTTTTGTTTCGGCAATGACTGCTAAGAAACATTTTTTCTCAAGCAAGTTTGTTTGACTGATAAAAACAATTGCTGCCATAATTGAAACATTAGTAAAAAAGAAGGCGCAGTGAAGCAGTCGGAACAACTGGTGTCCGCCTAAAATTAGATCATTAATGTTCCACAAAAGAAGATACCAAGAGTAGTCAAAAAATAAATCATTACGAAATGTAAAAACCAAAGCCATATAAGAGAAAACTAACAAATACAAGAGATGATTACAAATGCAGATATTTTACATAAGTTTAGAAACTCACCGATTGTGATTTGCGTGGCTAGCATCATCTGATCAATAATTGTTAACACTAAAATTGCTTTTCTTTTGCAGCTATCAGCCATATTTGGCAGTGCATAAAGTTTTTGTTGAAAGAATAATCTTTGATGAATGTTCTCCAAGTTTTTCCAGACGATAAACTGGGAAATTATCTGAACCACAAAATTAGGGATTATCCAGCTTAGCACAATGTTATGCTTAATTTTTCCAGTTATTTTTGAATGCTGATTTTGCAGCATTTTTGCTTGTCGAAGATAATCTAGAGAACACTGGCGATAGTCATCTTGAAGCTGCACTATCAATTGGCGCCAAAATTTAAACACAGGCAAAGAGACGTTTATTTTTGTCAATTTTGTTTCGCAAAATAAATGAAATACGCCCAATATCCAAATGATCATAAACATAAATGGATTTCTGCTGAAAAAGGTACTCGATGCTAGTGAAAGATCACTGTTATTTTCATTGATGATTTTTATTTGGGATACTTTCCAGATTAAAAAAAACAGCCGTGGACTCCCGTAGATAAATATTGTCAGATCACAATAGTAGTTGTACCAAAAGACGGTGGTCTATCAAAAATTTCTCGGCTAACGCTGTAAAAACATCTAATAAACTTTGAGAATACCATTTCTATAGAAACATACTGAAACAATTCTAGGCATTTTTTCCAAGATCTGTAACGTTTTAAATAAATTGTTTGTAATGATTTTTAGAGCAAATAGACAAACAAGAGAGAGTATATTAAGTAAACAAAGTTATCATAGAGTTTTACTAATTAAAATTCATCAGAATTTTTGTTCTCTTTTTAAATGTGTTTAAACACTTTTAAAAACCAAATGCCAAAGTATATTCAGAGTTTAATAAATAGTTGTTCAAAAATAGTTTTGCATAAAATCTAAACAATGAAGGTCAAATAAAGTTTTTAAACTTGGAAATTAAAACTTTTTTTGAAAAGTTGGCGACAAAGCTCCAATATTAGACAGATTTTCAAGTTTGATTTCTTTTTTCTAACTCTTGACTAAATATTTTCAGAAGATAAGCAAAGTAAAGGCCCAGCAACTGAAATGGAAATCATTTTTGTTTAAGGGTAATGGAACTCACCAACCCACCTCTAACATTGTTTCGAAAGAAACCTCGCGAGCTGCTCCAATTGTGATAGCTACTTTTGGCCCGCAACTCAATCTCATTTTGAGATCATCTAACTTGCATTTTAATAAAAGAAGTTTAGTAGACATAAGATGCTGTTGAAGTGAAACAATTGTGTTTTGCAGTGAGTGCAGCCGTTTGCACATGATCGACATTGGTCCCATGATAATGTAAAAAGAAGTTACTTGAATGCTTAATACAATAATGAGCATTAGTATTTCCGCTGAACTGTTGTCACCGGCAGGCAGTATGAGCTGAGTGAGCACGTAAATGTTAATTGGAATGTTCGAAAACACAAAAGCACCCATTACCGGGCCCCAGAGTGCTCGGTTTCCAGTCATCACATAGGAACAAATTTGGTTGTGTTCAGAAACTCCCTCAAATATAGCTTTTATCACTTTTCCAGAACAATGAGTTCTTCTTTGTGCCTTTGTTTCAACAATGACAGTGTGGAAGCATTTTTTCTTAATCAAGTTTGTTTGACTGATAAAAACAATGGCTGCTAGGATGCTGACATTAGTGAAAAATAGTGCACATTGAACCAGTTTAATAATGTTGTGTGTTACTAAAATAATGTCAATGATGTTCCACAAAATAAAGTACCAGGGGTTGTCTATAAACAAATCATAACGAAACGTCCAGACCAAAGCAACAAATGAAAAAACTGAAACAGGCGTAAACAAAAAGTTTTTAATTCAACGTACAACTCTTACCAAGTATAACTTGCAAAATTAACATCATTTGATCAATAACTGTCAAAACTAAAATAACTTTCTTTTTGCAATCATCAGACATATTTGGCAGTGTTTGAAATCTTTGGTTGAAAAATAAATTTTGGTGAATGTTCTCCAGGTTTTTCCAGACTATTATTTGTGAAACTATCTGGGTAATAAACTTTGGGACAAACCAGTTTAGCAAAACTTTATGTTCAATTTTGCCACTTAATTTTAAACGGTGCTTTTGCAGAATGTTTTCCTGTTGAGTAGCATCTAGTGCACATTGATGGTAGTCATCCTGAAGCTGCACTATCAATTGACGCCAAAATTGAAACACTGGCTCAGAAACGTTTATTTTTGTAAGTGCAGTTTTACAATAAATGTAAAACGCTCCAAATATCCAGATGATCATAAACATAAATGGGTTTCTACTAAAGAAGGTTGCAGATACTAATTCATTTTCGATTGTTTCTATTTGACACATTTTCCAAACGAGATAAAAAAGTCGAGGGCTTCCGTAGATAAAAACTGCTAGATCACAGTAATAGTTGTACCAGAAGGAATATGGTCTATCAAACATTTCACGGCTTACGATATAAAAACATCGAGATAATTTTAAAAATAACATTGCAATTAAAATTTTAAATTTAAGTAAAATTTTTTTATTTAAATTGGCATACTAAATATACTAAATATTAAATTTTTGTTTGTTTAATGATTTTTAAAAAACAAATTCAAACACTGAACATGTAAAGAAAACTTTTTTCCGCATAAAGTCATTTTTTAAAAATAAAACAGTTTTAAAAATGCCGACTTCTTTTAGCTAGTTGTTGAGAAAATACCATAAGAAGAAATGCAAAATATATTCCAAGTAACTAAATCAACAAAAGTTTTAAAAAAAATATTTTTTACTTTTTACTTGCCTCTGATAGTGTTTCCATTGTCACACTCCTTGCGGGCCCTATCGTTACAGCGACTTTTGGACCGCAATTTAGTCTTTCTTTAAGTGCATCCAGCTTACATTTGATAACAATCCAACGACTGTTTAGATGTGGCTGCATGGAAACTATCGTACTTTGTGATGCATGAATTTGCTTGCAAGTGTACGATAGCGGCCACATTGTGACGGCAAAAGCAGACAGTTGAATTAACAGAATGGCATGTAGTGACAACACTTCAATCATTGTCTTTGTACCAGAGAGTACAATTTGACTTAGAGCGTAGCAATTTAGTGGAACATTAGTCAGTAAAAACACAGCCATAACAGTTCCCCACAGTGTTCGATTGCCCTCCATTACTAGTCTGGAAACGGCATTGTGTTCAGAAAGAAAACTGGCCACTTTTACCGCCTCTTCAGGGTGTAAGCGATTAAATCTTTGGTCAGTTCTAGCAGCAGCTATAACTTTGCGCAACTCTTTTGTGATGGCTTTGCAATGGCCACCTTGAACCAGGGCCGCAAGAATGCTGGCGTTCATAAAGAAGAAAGCAGTTTGCAGCAGACGAATAATTTCGTACGACAGGATAATAATCTCGTAAACACTCCATAAGTTAATGTACCACAAAAAACTGCCAAAAACTTCCTTGCGATAAATCCATACAAAAGAAACTATCATGAGACCTGTCAAAAATTTAATTGCTTGTAAGTTTAAAAGTATAAAACTATTTACCAATAGTAATTTGCACACAGTAAGATAACTGGTCAATCAAAACCAAAAATAATGTCGTTTTTCTTTTGCAACTGTTAGAAATGTTAGGAAGCCCAAAAAGTTTCTGTTTGTAAAATTGCTCTAAATTTATATTTTTCATTTTTATCCAAACAAAAATGGGTGTACCAAATTGAGCTACCAGTTGTAGGGCCCAGTTTGGAGCTAAAGAGCAAATCAATGGCAATTTATGCTGTAATAATTCAATCAAGTTTTCTTGACTAAACTTTCTCACTGCCATCAGCTCTACCTGATTGAGTTTACATTTATGGTAGTCATCTTGAAATTGCACAATCACACTTTGCCAAAATTGCCAAACCAATGACTTGATATCAATTTGAGTAATACAAGTTTCTGCAGAAACGTGAAAAAAAGCCAAGAACCAAATGAGCAAAGACATAAATGGGTCTATGTTTGAGAAAAAACTAATTGCAGGATCAACAAAACGGTAGTATTCTACTTTATTTTGGTCAATTAGTACCACATAAATAAATAATAATCTTGGTGTACAGTAAAGAAAAATTAAAACGTCTAAGTAGTACAAAGCCCAATAAGCGTAAGGTGGTCTTGAAAAAATATTTTGTGAAAAAGTGTAAAAACTCTTTGAAATAAATAACCTTATCATAGTGATTTTATAGCAAAGTTGCTGTAAACAAATATGTTTTTTTAGAATGTTGGGATAATTTGAGTTTTTTATTTACAATTTTTGACAACAAGTAAAATTTAGATTTTGACTGAAGTTAGTTTTACTGTAAGTACAAGTACATTTTGCCTATAAAATTGCAATTTTTTTATTTTTGAATAAAAATGAACTTTAAAAATGCTAATTGCTATTTTTAAAAAATTAATGTTTTGCTTTGTGCGCAAAACAACTTTAAATTGAGAAGTTTTATTAAGAATTTATTTCTTTTATTTAGTAAAAGTAGTTCTCTACAAGTTTTTTAAATTTTTAAATAAAAAATGCATACAATTTTGATTGTGAAAAATAAACAAAATTCAACAAAATAAAATTATTTAAAAATATAAATTGTGCACAATAAAAACACTTTTAAAATTTTCAACATTTGCTGTAAAAAAGCTCAACAAAAATAAAAAATTTAAGATAGGATAAGCTGGCGGTGATAAGGTTCCCAAGTTTTGTCAAAGTGACCCACTGGACAAACTTTTAGTAAATGTCAGTGGTGTACAGTTAAGTTAGAAGTGAGCAAAAAGAACTTGACTAAACTTTTGTAAAAAGTTTAAAAAACTTATTTTGCAGATTTCTGGATCACCAAAAAAGTTGTGAATTTTACTGTTGCAACAAGTTAAAAGCAACAATAAAAACTGAAAACTGCATTGTTTTTTAAAATTTCAATTTTTTTGTTTATGTTCTGAAAACAATGATAAATTGTAATAAATATTGCTTACGCATTTATAATTTATTCATACACTTTTTTGAGTGAGAGCAAAATACCTGTGCGCTAACATACCTCTAAAGTTATGAATATTGATTTTCAACATATTTGAACCGTTTAAAAAACGCCCTTTTACCAACTTACCATTTGCTTTTGCAAAACAGACACAAAAAGCAAACAAACAAAAAGTTTTAGTTGCATTTCTGTCGTACTTTAAATAAAATTTTAGGTTCCAATAAAAACCTAGTGCACTCAAACTAAAAGTTTTTGTTTTTTAAAATGAAAATCACATCTATCTAAAATGAATCGTTTTTGCCACATCATCGCACAAACCCTCTTAGAACTCTTTTTCTTGCCCGTTTTTCAATTCCTAAAATCTCCCGTCTTTGAAGTGCACCTTCCGCCGTACCTACACTTTTTGCTTTGTAGAGCTCAGAGAACTCTGAATGTCGCTCACCGGCGTCTCTTTCTTTTCTGGAAAACGGTTCTTTTTGTGCACATTCTCTCACTTAGTATGCGTTTCGCCTACTTCAGCCACCTTTTCAATTTCTATAGAAAGAATGCCATCACCCTTCCACTCCTTTTTGAGCAGTACTCCACCTCTGTAGACCCTTTTCTTGGGTTCATTGTTAGCCATACGGCGCTTTTCAACAGTTACAGCACACCAGCGCTAGGAGTCAGCATTCCGCTAGAGTTTTATGCCGACTATGCGATCACTTTTCGAATGGACCTGCACCTACTTTGCCTTCTTCCGTCCATCGTCTGTAGAAAAGAGAAAAGAAATAGAGGAAAAGGAGGTTTTATCACAAAAACACTAGTAAAATTCAAGAAAAACTTCAGAGAACTCTGGATAAAAAATTCTTTAAAAACTTTGACAGGCTGGATTCGCGTTAAACTTTTGTATCCTAGTTCAGCTTCAGAGCTAGCCGTCACTCTTGATTGGCTTGTTTCTACTTTGTCCGCCGTCCTTTTTATTTTCACTTTGTTTGGAATTGTATTTTTCCTCACCGTTGTCTTTATCTCCACTGGCAACTCAACTTCTTTGCCGCTAAGCCTTTTGGTAACGACCTCTATGGATGGCTGGTCGCCGGCTACGCTTTCTGGAATGCCGTTCGCATCTCCCTTATTGGCATTGCCTTTACGCTACTCATTAGTGTGGATAGTCACCACCAGCTCAAAGCCAGTTTGGAAAAAGTAAAAGCATGTTTAGAAAAAAAGAAAACAGTGTTGCGAAAAGAAGGTTGCCAGCAAAAAAGGAGATCAAACCAACCTTTACTGTTTACCCACTTGAGATCCTACTTGAGCCGGTGGCTGGTCAACTTTCGCCTGGCCGTCCACCACAACCAATCACTAATGTCGCAGATGCTGCTGGTCATCTTTGTCCTGTCGACGGTGAGCAGTCTAGTGATGGTTGCCATGCTCGTCTATGAACGAGCTCTTTCTTCGATGGAGCGAGTCTGTCTTGCCGTCTTTCTGGTTCTCCAAACTGTTCTTGTGGCCGCCATCGTCCAGATGGCCATTCGAATGCCCGCCAAACTGTACAGTGGGTCGTCAGAGTTGATTTTACAGGCGCAAAAAAGTCTTTTCTGGAATGCTGATAGAGAATGGAGTGTAAAGTCTAAACGCATCTTCTCTCAGCACCTGAAACTTCATAGCATGTACGAGCTGGTGCACACCACAAAGCCATTTTGCTATACGGTCGGCGCGGTGGGACGAATCTCTCCCAGCTCACTGCAAAAGGTTTGCCGAAGAAGGTTGCTTATGAAAGCCTCGACTTTATTTGTCTTTGTTTTTTGTTCTTTACAAACAGTTTCTTGTTGGCTACTCTAGCTACCTCCTGTTCATCTTCAGCCTGTACATTGACGAGGAGCAGAGGCGGAGAGAGTTGCAGATGATGTAATCTGTTGAGGAAAAGTTAGGTTGCACGTTGATGTTTTTGTTTTTATATTTTTACTGTGCAAACAATTTAGTAATAAAGGAAAGTTACAAGTCAAAAAAATAAAACATTTTTTCATCTTTAATTTGATGTTTTGAAAATTTTAGCCAGTTCAGTCAGTGGAGGTGGTGGTAAAGAGATTGCAGTCCAGCTGTTGTCCACCAGTGAGCTCTTTGACAGTTTCTTTTTTTACGTTTTCAAAATCCTCGTCATCAGAGCTGCTGTAAAACTGTTGATAAAAAGTTAAAAGTGGCAAAGAAAGTGGCTCAAATAAACTGCTCTTACCTCAACCTCAGCCGGCGGCTTCAACTGTCCCTCCATGGTCTCCATTAGTCCATCAGTGTAGTCCTTGAGAATGGCCACTGCAGAATGACGCTTTTCCGCCATCAACTCCACAATGGCGTCTACCTTGGCGGCCACTGCGTCAAAGAGGCGGTACACCTCAGGGTCGCTGATCAGCTCTTGAGCCTGCTTGACAAAGGTCATGACTGAGAAATGAAAGAGGCAAGGTGAAGACAAAGTTTAGTGGAAACAAAAAACGATACACAAGAGGTAGAAATCAAAAGTTTAAAAATGACAAAGTTGTCAAAACACACTGGAAAACTAAAATAAGCATACGTCAACTTTCAGATAAGTAAATGTCAGCGCATGTTTACAAATCGAATTTTTATTATTTCAAAAATTAAAAAAACAGGAAAAATTGGTTATTACTGCAGTACAATAGATAAATAAAAAAATTTTTGGTTTAGTTTAAGAAATCAAAAGCTAAGTTGATAGTTGTAAGAGTCAGTAGAAAGTAAAATGCAAAAACCGATGTTGTTGGGTTTTCAGCTTTTCCATTGGGTGGTTTATTGGGTGGTTTATCAGCATCATTGCCTTGGGTTGTCGTTTCTTCTTGCTCTTTGATGCACTCTGATGGCCGCAATGGTTCAGGCACATTTTCAAAAATTGAGCACAAATGCTGACCCAGGTTATCTACCATTTGAGGCATTTGCTGATTTACACTCACCACTGGAACTGCGTAGAAAATTTTAAGGAAAACACGTTAGCAAAAAAAGCAAATTTACAGTATCAAAAGTTCATACAAACTGCCAACTGTGGGTAATTATTCTCTGTTTGCCGCTTCATCTGGAGAAGAAACGCTGTCTTTGTCGAGTCCTGAACTGCACATTGCTCAAGCTGAGTGTAGGCTGCCTCCAATGAGGAAAGCTTCCCTATGCACTCCTTTGCAGCATTTAGTGGACTGAACTGCCATTGGGGCGACTCGTAGAAACAAACTGCAAATGAGACAATCCGAAGGCGATTATCTCGCATTCCGAGCTGGTAAGCATCTCGGGTGGAGTGCACGGCCCTGCCGGCACAGGTGAGGATGCTGTTGACTAGGCAGTCCCTAGAAGGTAAAGCGGTGGAGTTGTAGCCGGTGCTATTACTTTTGGAAGCACAACTCATCTCTCCAGTAGTTTCGTTGTAGGTAGAGCTGCCCCAGGGAATAAAGCTCCACTCGATAAGGTCTCGCAGGTGTAGAGCGGCCGATCTAGTTGACTGTCCGTTTTCCAGTAAAGGTTTCACCTGAGTGAGCATAAACTCCCGCGCACTGTGATGCTCATCTTCACCGTCCAGAAAAACCTTCAAGCGAATTGTTCTCCTCAAAACACTCGTCGGTGTGTCATCGATTTCAAAGCAAACTCTCGGTTTAATGGGCGATGCCTGATGACAAAGGTAGTGCAGAAGGTGGTCACCCACTTCAGTCGTCTTCACCTGACCGTTTATCACTATTTCCGGCATCACTTTTAGCTCAATAAGATCTGTTTTGTTGTGAAGCTCATCTTTGATGTAGTTGTCATTTTCCGCACAGTCCACTAGTGATTCCCAAAAATGTGATCCGTAGTCATACACTTCATTCACACACTCTTCAGCCTGCTTCATTGGATCGGTTTCTTCTTTTTTTGAAGTGCAAACAAAAAAGCGCATAAAGTTAAACTGATCCTGTAAACTGGTGAAGTGCAGCTTCAGTATGCATCCCTGATATGAGAAAATTATTTGAATTTGTAGAATACAGGAATATCAACTTTTACTTACGTGAATCCAGGTGGCCATACACTGGCCGTTATCCGTCTCTGGACAACTGTACTTACCGTCACTAGTGTACGTAGCATTAGTCGGATAGGGAATGAACTCAAAGTCGGCAATGCTTTCAAAAGGCGCAAACCGAGCGAGGGGAATAAAGTGGGCAAATTTGGAGATGAACAAACTTTCTTTCGGCTCGTAGAACACTTGCACCTTTGGTCGGCTGACAGCACAACCCAGTGTTTCATTGTCAACATGAAGGTAGTTGTAGCAAACTTCCTCTAGTAAGCTTCCACTGTTTGCCTTTACATTGGACTTCCGTTGATTAGCACCTCAATTGGACGTTGCTCCAGGGCGACTACTTCTTGGTTCAGCTTGTTTTGAAAATTTTGCAGTAACGTTGGCAATCCGGAGGAAATGATTTGGTTTACACAATGTACAGTAGTATTGAGTTCGCTATCTGACAAGCACTCTTCAGGACTACGTTGTTGTTTTTGTCCAGGTAAAAACATGCACCTAAACAAATCAAGTTGTTTTGCACTGGAAAACAGTCTCGTAAATGCACCACTAAAAATTAATTGAATTACTGCTTAAAAGTTAAAAAAAGTAATTTACGTGAAAATAATAGTTGAAACATAAAGGATCAAGAGCAGCTGTTGACACCTAGCTAATTCGTTTGGGTTAGGAAGTATATCGATTGTGGAAGTTGTGTCAAGCAATGCTTGCAACTCGCTCAAATCAATTATTGTTTCTAACATGTAAAAAAATTGAACTGAAGGTTCTTTGTACTGAATGGTCGATGCACAGCTCCAAATGTTGGTTGCCTGAATTCCAAGATTTGAAAAAACTCATTTAAAATAAAAAACAAGAATTATTTTAGTCTTACATTGACTCTACACAGGGCCTTCTCCAGATCAACAGCTGCCAAACGCGAGTACTGCGCGTTAAGAATGACTCCGAGTGACTGTTCAGTATGGTTGGCGAAGGTCTTGCGTGACTCTGACATCAGTTGCAAAGGAAACAAATGTATCTGGATGGACGGCACAAGCTTTGACAACTTCCCAGAAGGTCTCACTCTGACATTGCTCACTGGCAGCCAGCAAGTCTACGGGAAAGTGCTCCGACTGGAAGTAGCACTGCAGAAAAGTCACAAACTGTGTCATGTTGATTGAAGCTTCCTCAGAGCAGTACTACCGGATAAAATGAAACAGTCAAGTAAAATATGTAGTGTTTGATGCAAAATAAATTACGTGAATCAAACTAATCTCGCAAATTGTTTCAGCACCGTGACAGTAGAAGGTTCCATTTTCATCGGAAATTATTTGCACATCACCATATGGCCACAAAAAAAGTTTAAATCAACGTTTTCATTTAGATACTGTGGTACCAGCTGTGAAGTAATGTAATCACCATCTATGTTACTGAGTGGTGAGTAGTAGACTTCTAAAATGCTGGGACCATCAACAGATTGACTGTCACAACACAACAGAAACAAGAGGCTCAAAACAAGTCCTAGACTTTTGTTGACTTGTTGAGCAGGCATAGTGTTCAACTTTTAAATGGGAGTCAATGATTGTGGAAAACAACATTCGTGCTTTGCAAGTTCTGGATGCAAAATGAGGCTTTTGAGCAGACTAAAAATATATAAACTCATTTTATTAAAAAAAGTTGAATGCTTATTGGATTAAAAAATACACTAACAATTGCAACAACAGTCATCATAATAATATGTTCATATGATAAAATTATGTTTTGACGAGTTCAGATTACAATTGAAAAAGCAGTTTATTGCTTTTCACAATAATTTACGGTAGTGATAAACTGCATTGTGAAAACCTTGGTTAGTTTGATTGGATCAAGTAAAAGTCAACTAGGTAATCTAGGTTAAGCACACTTTGTTGCTCTACATGCTTGCAAGCAAATTATTTTTATGTTTCAACGATAAACCCAGATCAAGTAAAACCTTGTACTTTGTTTTAGTGTAAAATAAAAAAACCTATAGCCAATTTTTGCACTGACTATTTGTAAAAACTTGTCAACGATTGTTTTCATTTTTCAAAGATTTGTGTTTTTATTTGTAAGTAATTGAGTTTGTAATAGTACACAAAAAATCGATGACTCAATATTAATATAAACATGTTATAGAGATTTGTGTAAGAATGTTGATGATGATGATGATGATGATGACAGTGAGTTGCAATAAAGGATGATGTGATGAAGTGATGATTACAGTCAACAAATGGCATCTTCATTGACTATCCATTCTCTCTTTAGGAGCACCACAAGAATTTGCTGACAAATGGTAGTGATAGAAAAATAGACGATGGGGCCGAATGGAGTCGTGTATACGTGTCCGATTTTGAGTTTGTCCGCAAATCAGTCAATTCAATGTGAAACGAGGTAACAACATAAAATCTATTTTTTTGAAGTGGCTCAATCACTATTCACGTAAGTTGTTTCATTACCTCATTTGAAGCCAGAGCAAAAACTGCAGTGGCCTATCTTGCTGTTTGTACATTTTAAGGTTAACAATAAATAAAAATAAATAAAGGTAAAAACTGGGATGATTTTGAGTTATCTACAGGCGTTTTGTGCGTTTTGTCCGCTTGCATTTTCAATATGTCTCAATATCTCAAAACACCGACATTTTTGTTGTACTGTTCGGGGCGGTTGTCAACAACATAAAATTCACCACAAAACCCAATGTTTTGCTGGTGTTTGCTGGGGTAGTAGGCACACGGGTGGAACAATCAAAACACGGAGCACTGCCATTAACCATTTCGGCCTGACGGAGGATAGTTTAGTGAGCGGAGTTTGCAGGATGTGGTGATAATGTGGTGATGGGCTTTACAAAGGTGATACAAAGTTTAGTTCCAGAGAGAATAAAGAGATATCAGCTTCTTGAATGTGTGTTTGTGAGAAAGGTTATGCTGACTACAGAAAGGAGAAAACAGAGATATAGGGCTTGGTTGTGTTATAAAAATATTGCAGTTGAGATTTTTGTGGCGACTAAAATCAGAAAAATTAGAATGATAAGTAGTATTTTGTTTTTACAAAAATAAAACAAAAATAAATATTGAAGAAAAAGATGTGTGTGAGTGTGGTGATTTTCTATTGTTGAAATCTAATTTGAAGTTTGTATTTTGTGGTGAGTTATCAAGAAAAGAAATAAAAACAATTAAACAGAAAAATAGATTTTCTGTATACAGAAATAAAGTTTTTTGCGCGTGGTAAAAGTGGTGCGTTCATGTAGGGATAAAAGCAGAAATTAACATAAAAGCAAAAAATGCTTGCATTTTGCAAAGATGGATACGACTTGAGATCAAGTTGGGTGTTTAAGAAATAAAATTTAGGCTACTTATTAATGGTGCTATTATAGCAAAGACTGGTGTTGTTGGTGAATGATGAGGGTGATAATGATGATGCGGTAAGGTTGGTCAGTGTTGGGCGTAAGGTAGTAGTTTAACAGGCTGTGGTGGTCGTCACTTTGTTTCTATTGTGATATTTCACACTTCTCATAGTTTGAAACTTTACTGAAATCATGTTTCAATGTGATGATAAAGAGTAAAAGTAGTAAAAAGTGTTCCGAAAAAAGGGGATGCAAAAAAGGTAATATGCTGTAGGTGGTGAAGGAGTTGGCGAGTTAGCCGTTTGTGGCCGCTTGTAGAGGGCGTCGGTCAACAGCTGAGCGTGCTGAGGTAAAGCCGTATAGAAAGAAAAAGTGTAGAGAAAGAAAGAGAAAGAAAGAAAAAGTTTCATCAGCAGAGGTCTTGGTGGTCTTGGTAGTGGTTGCTTTGATTTGAGTGACTCAAAAGAAACTTAAAGATTGGTAGCAGAGAGGGCGGAAGTTTTGGGTGAGAGAAAGAGAGACAGTGAGTTGTTGTTGGGCATTGTTGACAGTGATTTGGTTTAAAGTGAGTTGTTTGTCTGGCCAGGCAGCCTCAAACTTGTAAAGGGATCGGATTGACGACAAACTGACCAAGCAAACTGACACCAGTGGCTGTGACTTTGTGGGCACCAGTTTAGGAGAAAGCTTAATGTCTAAGTGTGCGCACAGGCATCTCTGCCTTGTACCACAAACTAATAAAAATGGTTTCACACCTGAGTTTGTGTTACAAAAGCATCTAGCCGTACTACTTTTTCTTATCTATAGCCAAACTGTAAAAAGGAATTTTCGCTGACGGGGATCATGTTTTTGAATGGGCTTGGGAATAACAACCAAGAAAATAAAAAACTAAAAATAATAAAAATGTATCCATTTATGCAATTTGATTGAGGGGAAAGGAGAGCTTTTAAAGGGAAAAGTATGTGGGTGTGTGAGTGATGAAAGAAGTATAATATATAATATAAAAATCAAAATTAAATTAAAAGACAAAAAATAATAGTAGAGCAAAATAGAAAAAATGAAGGAAGGAGATGTGAGTTCAGCGATTGAAAGTGTGAATGATGATGCTGATGATGGTGATGATGGTGACGAGGGTGAACAACGAAATAAAATAGAAATATTTGACAGAAAGGTGATGATAGAGAGAGATGGGGGATGACAGTGTGGATGTTGAGTCTGTGTGTGTTTAGCGCCATTTGAGTTCAAATGAATAGACCAAGTGTGTAGGTGTCCTGTGTGTGAATTTGTGTTTTTGTAGTATTTATAATATATCTTTGTAGAGCTTAACCAACGAAAAACAGGCACAACATGACATAACAAAAGAGAAAGGTTGATGACGCCAATGAACGAGTAAGCAAAGAAGGTCCCAAAAGAAGAAGAAAAAGAAAAGAAGAAAGAAACAAAAAAGGTGTTGTTTGAACTGTGGTGTTTGCTGCTTTTTAGGTTATTCTGATCTGATGATGGAAGTATTTCCGGTGTGTATCTGTGTTTGTTTGAAAGAGAGCTTTTGAAAAAAAGTGAGAGGGAGTTGCTGAAGTAGTCGCCGTAGAAAAAGTGAAAAGAAATGATGAGATAAGAAGAAGAAGTGATGGAGAGAATGCAGGTGATGAGGAGTGATGAGAAGGAGGATGTACCACGAGGTGACGATCGGTTTTTGCGTGCTTTTGTTTGTATGTGAAGAGAGTGAGAGAAGGTGAGAGAGATGCGGTAGAAATAGAAGAAAGTCCAACTATGCGTCCTGAATGTCCCAGATCTCGGCCAGGAAGGGTGGCAACTTTTTGTTTTGTACTTTGAGGGAGACGCACATCTCCGAGTTGATGTTGCCCAGCGTGCGCAGCTCAGTGAGGATGCCCAGCAACTTCGCAAAGTGGCACTTGTTTGGTGGGCGGTGGCTGTCTACGTAACACCGTAGCGTCTCAATGTAGTGCTCCTGAATGTCTTCCACTTTTCGGGGCTCACAGAGGGCTGGTCGGTCTGAGATGGGGAAATAGAAAATGTAATTTGTTA
Organism: Tyrophagus putrescentiae; assembly: GCA_024499935.1. Classification (NCBI taxonomy): domain Eukaryota; kingdom Metazoa; phylum Arthropoda; class Arachnida; order Sarcoptiformes; family Acaridae; genus Tyrophagus; species Tyrophagus putrescentiae. Next base: position 3,972,810 of record JAMZRA010000001.1, on the reverse strand, counting down.
GTGCTCTGGGTGGTAATTGCTGCTGATGATACTTACCACTGAAAATGACGATTGCGGTGAGAAGTGCGTACTCGGCATTGTCCACCTTCAGCATGCACATCCGCCGACAGAAGTTGAACAGAGAGTCGGCCACGTAGGAGATACTGGCGCTGCTGTAGTTGTCTCGGGTGTACGGCTGATTGTTCGCGTAGACGATCGAGTCAGTGCGAATGTCGTACTTGCGGAACAACGCAACATCATCACCTCACTTGAGCACGCCTGCAGGCAACAAAAGGTAAAGGATTAGTTTAAAGAACACTTAATTTAATTTTGGCAGACGAACCTTGAGCAGGGTAATTTGGTCTTCCCTGAATAGGCGGTCAAAGAAGGGCACTCGCTTGGAGAACTCTACGATCAGCTGCACGGTGAGAATGGTCATCTCGGTGACGTGTTGAAACCTCTTCTGACTGTCGTCTTCATTTTCGCCCATCGGGAAAGGCTACAATAGAAGCACGAAAAAAATGGTAATTAGTAAATAGAAATTAAAAATTTAAAACAAGCAAGTATATCTTACCGCAATCTTTTTGATATCATCCTCAGAGGGCGACTCAAACTCATCCTGGTAGTAGACTAGCTTCTTGATAACATCCTCCTGCTCAGCGGACAGCCGCCGACCCGCCTCAATGTTCATTGCCTCTATTGCCGTCACGCCCACCAGACAGGCAGTGCCGCCCGCCCCCACCGGACTGGCCATCGACAGGGTGGTCACCGGGGTGGACAGCGGAATGCCTCCGTTGAGGTTGCCGCCGGCGGTGGGTGTGGTGGCGCCGCCATTCGGGCCGCCATTCCAGGCGGCGGAGGCGACGTGCACCGCCGGACTGCCCACGGCGGTCATCGGCGTCAGTGGCTTCTCCTCGAGCAGCATGTTCGCCTGTGGCGTGAGCGGCGACTGAATGCCTCCAACGCCGCCATTCATGCCCCCATGGTCCTTGGTGGTGGAGTTGGGCTTGTCCTTGTCCTTGATGGCCCGCTTCGCCTCTCGCTTGATGGCGCACTGGTACTCGGGAACGACGCACTCCGGTCGCATGCCCACGCTGAGGCACTTCTTCAGGCGGCACTCCTGGCACTTGCGCCTCATGTACATGTCAATCTCACAGTTGTTGCCGTATTTGCACTGGTAGACGGCGTTCTTCGTGATGCTGCGCCGGAAGAAGCCCTGGGTGAGTGGAAAATATAATGTGTTAGTAATCAGTAAGTGGATGATTGGGCCTTTTTCCCACGACTTACTTTGCACCCTTCGCATGTGAGGGCGTTGTAGTGGTACCCAGAGGCACGGTCTCCGCAAACGAGACACAGCTCCTCCTGCTGTCTGGGGGCGGGACCCTTCTTCTTTTTCGGATCACCGCCTAGACTGTCCACTGCGTAGCCGTTGACGCTGTTCGAGGGGCTCATGTCTTCCTTGCCTGTTTGAGAAAGGAGAAAAAGAAGAAAAAAGATGATCAATAAAAGGTAATGTCAACAAGTGCGATAACAAAGTGTCAGTAGTGTCAGTCTCAGTTCTGACCGAATGTAACCGTCATTTTTTTCTAGTTCGGAGTTAGTTGTGTCAAACTGATTAAAAAGAGGAAAAAAGAGTAGTGCACTGCTATCTGACACAGTCTATGGACACCTGCAGCAGCACTGCCTGGTATGGCATCATCACCAACAGCAGCAGTCCTCGACCCTGGATGTTTATTAAGCTAATTAGCGACATCAACGACCACTCAAACGACCACAAACAATACACACACATCACACACATTGTTCTCACCCCCGCGCTGTCGTACACATATTGCTCAAGTCGAGCAGACAAACAAAAAGTGCCGCCGTTGCAGCTGGGCAGCGACAATTAGGCGATGACTGGCTGGTTGGTGGTAGTAGTGCCTGCGACGGAACATGTGTTCTCTGATGTTCATTTTTAGTACAACAAACGACGACGACGATCACCAGACGACAATGAGTCGAGACGTGATCGTCGTCGTCGAAGCAATGCAAACAACCGCATTCACATTTACTCCTACTGTTCGATGGAATAGTGTTAATAGACAGAAGAGTGGGGAGAGAAATTCTCAACAATTGTGACAGTGCCAATTGAAGACCCCAAATTGGGTAGTACAGAGAAGAATGACAGAGTACTATGGCCATAAATTAAAGTCACACTGTCACCACTGAAGTCAACTGAGGGGCTAGACAGACAGACAGACAGTCGAGTAGATAAGTGGACAAAAGTAAAAGTGAACAGCAGACAAGTGAAGGAGAGCAAATGTCAAGTGTTGTCGGTGTAGCAAGTAGACACCATTAGTAGTAGTAGTAGTAGTTGATCTAGTGGATGCAGTCGGGTAGGGGCAAAAGTCACCGCAAGTCACGTGATGATCGTTGCCTTATCTTCTGCTTGCTTGCCTCCTGCTAGCGCATTACTTCGCGCGCTAATCTTCACTTACTCACTATCTCAGCATTTGGATGCATTTTACTGCACTACATCTACAGCACTACTTTTGGCAGCAAGTGGGTCCTCAGCAGCAGCAGCAGCAGCAGAGGAAAGCTACTGATCGCTTCACAACTTTGCCATAGTGATCATAGGAATCTATCATGCTCAGAAAACAAACTGCCAAGCGAGTGTTCAAGTGACAAATGAAGGAAACAACTCAGTGCCAAGACTCGATGACAAAGTTGCATCAGGATAATTTAATTTCACGATGAAAGGTGTTTTTGAAGTGAGATGGAGTGAAAAAGACGGAAAAGATGTCACTGCTAATTGTCATAAAAGAAGAAGTGGGAGAGAGAGAGAGATCAATGGCACCTGATTGGCAATGAGTCAGTCAGAGAATAATCTTCTCAGATGATGATGAGGAACAAGAAGAAGAATGCAATGGAAGGACAATCACCGCAGAGCACGTGTACGCAAACACAGGCAATGTGCCAGGTAAAGCAAATAGTCACACAGAGAGTGTGTTAGTCAGAAAGAAAGAAACAAACGCCGCCTAATCTAAGAAAGTGAGAGACGATACCCAACCAGCTGCTGCAATAGACAAGTGTTTGTCACAATTTGCCGACTGCTGACTGCTGACAATGCCCACTCACACCACTGCCATCATTGTAATTGTCTACGGGGAGAATGTATACGTCAACCAGAAAAAGAGAACCATCTCTCACTCTAATTTCTACTGCCAGAACCACCGGAAGGAGGATCATTCAACTGTCTTTGTGTTAGTCTTTTCTAGTCAAACATCAAGAAAATCACAGCTAGCAAGTTGAGACACAACAGCAGAGATAGGAACCCCCACGCAAGAAGCAAACAAGGAGACAACAAGAGACGGATGGCAGTAGCCAGCACTGTCATTGCAAGCACGTGGTGGGCGAGTGCACTGAGAGGAAGGAAGAAAGGAATAAAGAGATCAAAGAGAGGGGAAATGAATAATGTGCCCCAAGAAGTGTCGTAAGCCAGCGGGCACATGCATTGCACCTGACAATAGCGTAGGAGAATCGTCAACCTCATCCTCCTCAGCCATCTATCCATAGTCAGTCAGTGAGAGCGACTGTGCAATGTACGACAGGCAATCATACTGCTGTAACTGTTGGCCGTCCAGGCAGCAGAAGAAACAGTGTACATACACACAGGCACACAGGCAGAGTCAGTCGGCGATGTCATTAACTTCCATGTACACTGTTTTCTCTCTACAGCTGTACAGGACACTCGAGTAGTGTAGCAGTAAAACCATTTGCCTGTTGTGTTGCTGCCAGTCTTCTCGAGAATTGGTAATTACACTGCGCACTACAAAAGTGGGAATTGGAATGCAGCAGGCATCTCAGTGTGGAGACACAATGCCACTAGACTACTGCCATCATCAGATACTATTATTATGATAATCGGCTGATAGAGAAAAGATTGATGATGCTGATTAAAGGGGATAAGTGGGGAGGAAGAGAACAGTGTGCACACTGATCTCTCTTTTTCAGACGGGAATCTCCCTCAGCAGTTGAAGTTTTTCCAAACTCACACAGGTTTGTGCTAGTTTTGTTCAGTGTCTAATTGTTGTCGCCAGGCAGACAAAGACGGCATCAGCTGCAACAACTGTCAAGCATCAGGACACTCATCTACTGACCAAGGGGATTCTACCTTGGCAAAAGTGTTGACAGTGTTAACGCTGTTTACGGTTTTTAATTGAGATTCTTTCTGCATTCTTCTATTTATAGCTCCTTTATTAATGTTGATGTACGAATAATTACCATAGCACACGTTAACAGTTTTTAAGTAATGCCCCTTTGGTGTCTAAAAAGCTGATCACCAGCCAGCACTAAAGCCACCGCCAAAAACCAAGAGGTGCACTTCAAGCCCCAATTGTAATGCAAACTGTAACTCGTCAGAGTTTTTTTTGCAGTTAAACTAAAAAATTAAAACGCCACCGTGCAAAGGTTTCACCTCAGCCGTACTTTTGGTGCTCTCCTTGCTGCATTGAAGATAGTGAGAGCGAGAGAGAAAGGCGTCCAAAGAAAGAGAAAAGAGAGACACTGGATAAACACACAGCGAACAAACGAATGAAAAGAACGACCGAAACACGCACATTTCACTGCTCCGTGTGAGCTGCAAAAGTTGAAGGTTATATTTAGCAAGTGACAAGTCAATGGGAAAAAATAGAAGCAGGCAAAGTTCAGTGGTGCTGGCAGTAATACTGAATAAATGTAAAGAAGAAGAAGAAGAGACAGTGAGAGTCTGCGGTAAATGCCGAAAGAGAAATCTTCTTTTTCTGAGCCGCCCAACAGCCGACGCCTTTGCCGTCGCTGCAAGACAACCAAGTGAGTAGGCGTAGGAGGAGGCTTAGGACGCCGTCAAAAGAAGCAACTGAAGCAGTAGCAGCAGCTCATTTCAGGCTCCAAAGTCATGAACATCGACCGACGAACATTTGACGGGGGGAGAAAACACTAAAATACAAAAAGGCAGGAGAAAGCACCAACCATTTTTTATCCTTATTGCAAAAGCCAAATGCTCACAATGAAAAGTGCAAAGTCATGCATTTTTGTGCGCTATGTGCGTCAGCAGCAGCAGTTGGTAGCGGCACCAGAAACAAAAGAAACCAAAACATTAACTGCAGTAACAGTAGCCGTTTCTACTCGCTGACCTTGGCCCTAGGCACACTTTGGGCTTGACACATGTCTGTCAACCTGTTGCACTACTGTCTACTTAACAGGGGACAGACCGTGGACGCAGACTTAGTGTGCCACAACAAGGAAACAGGTTAATTGTGTGGTCTGTGTGTCAGTGCAGCCTTTTGTCAAACGGACTGAAACCGTCGTAAGGTCAATCGCGTGGTCGGTTTAAATTGCACCGTTTACTGCTTGACCACTAATTGGAAACAGTTGTGCCCTTAAAATGAGAGCAGTGATTTGTCAAATAGCGGTCAGGTAGAGAGTAGGGCTTAGCTCATCCGAAGATAAGCAACGGCAGATAAAGTTTGCAGGAAAAACAGACAATCAAAAAGAGAACAAGCACTACTGCTGTGATTGGACTGTCAAAATGGGACAATTGCTAAATTGTAGATCGGCAGTGTCGATTAAGACAGAGAGAATGGGAAAGACAGTAGCCGAAATGGTAGTAAAGATTTCTCTTCTCTCTGTTTTCTTCCTTTCAGCCTAAAGAAGAACATGGCTTCTTCAGCATGCCTTTTCCCACAGTCTTTGACCGTGATTTATGCTGCAGGTGAATGCGAACAGAAAGTCGTAAAAGGGAGAACGATGTCCACGATGAAGAAGAGAACACCGCCTGCTGGTTGCCTAGCCACACAAAGGCGCTCGGGGTAGAGAGAAGAAGAAAAAGAAGAAATCCCGTTAGACGAGCAGTCGGGCAAAAGGGTGATGATGGTAGTGCTCCTCGGCAGTTCTCCCCCCCCCCCTTTACTGCCCATTATCTGCACTGACCTAGAAACGGAAATAAAACCTGCCAGCAAGAAGGAGAAGAGAGAGAGAGCTAGTCTAGTTGTCCTGGCTGCCGTCAGTCGTGTGACAGCGGCGGCGTCTTCAGCGGAGAAAGGCAGAGAGGCACAGCAGAGATACACTTTCCTCGAAAGTGTCACGAGGCAGGGGAGAAATGCTGTTTCGTTTTCTGCGACTGTTTTGATCGCTTGAGAGAGAAAAGCAGGTAACCGGTGTGCAATCTGGTAAGCAGAGAAAGCAATTTTTAGGCTGTGAAAGCCACCACTACTACCACACCACCATCAGGCACCACCGTACATTGCACTTTTCTAACTATCTTTCAGCCTCTTCCAGCAACTGCAATTAGGTGCATGCAGATGAGCAGTGGTAGTCGAGAGAAGACACCTGTTCAAAGTAGCATCAAAGCGTCAAACTCAGCAGAAACAGACAGTCTGACAGGTGTGCACATACAGACTGACTAGAGAAAGGGCAATTTGGAGGCAAGTGCTGCTGCCATTGCTGTTGCTGTTGCCATTGGTACTGCTCAGCACCGAAAGTGGTTAGTCGATGAAGAAGAAAGTCGACGATTGCCCATGGCATGCACTGATTCAGTGATTACCGAGAGACATACTCCAACGACCTGACTGCCTCTGAGATATGTGTGCGACTGACTGACAGTTCGATTGTCCACACCTTCACTGAAGTTGATCGCCTTTTAGCCCTCCACTGAGGTGTTCGCACTTTTTACTTTATTTATTATTGTAACGTCCGTCACTGCTGCTGCTGTTGTTGATTTGATGAACACAGCTCGTTGCTATAAATAAAGTGCGGACGGCCAAATTGAATTAAGACAGTGTGTGCATGTATGAGAGTTGTGGCGGTGTCTGTCTGTGCATTTCTGTGCTGTTGGCAGTTCTTTTGTACTCTTTTCCCATTTATGAGGGCAGATTACCGTTCATTACCACTGGCTGACTATTTATCGCAAGGACTGCATCACACAACACAACAGGACTGCATATCACGCCGCATCAACGCCATTAGACGATGCAGTGGAATGATGATGATGGTGGTGGTGGTGGGCCGCACGATGCAGCACGCACTAATCGCACACTGTTCAGACGCCATACAGACACCTCGCTGCGACATCGCAGACAAAGGTGTAACATTGCGACTGTATCTGGCAACAAAAGAACAGCAATGATAATGATGAACTTGTTCAGGTGCTGGCAGACTGTATTGTGCCAAAAGGTGCAGAATGTGTCTACAGAAGAGCTATATTCAGAAAAGCTGACTTATGAGATGGACAAACAAAAGTAGTGATAAAAGGTTGTGCAACGACTCAAATGCCTTGCGATTGCAGACATGCCAAAGTGAGGAGTCTAAATTGTATTTCCCAGCATTCGAAAAGCTTCCAAACATTGAAAAACAAAAGTTGATGCTGTACAGCGCAGAGGGGGTAATCAAATTGGCACTGTCATGCTCTTCTGTTTCTTTCCTGGCTAATTGAATTGAATAGCACTTTCTCATCAACTTTCGACTGTCTCTCTCTCTTCCTGCACTCACACAGGACAGCTGCAATCTGCAAACAGCTAGCTGCTAATCAACGGCTGGAGCTAGTTTGCCAATTAGCACTGCCACCGCCAGGCAGCCTAATGGACCGTCTGTTTGTCAGGCTGCTTCAGTCACACCAGCTAATGAGATGGCAGGCAGTACGAAGAGGTCTCAGCCGGTGTCTGGTCACTGTACAATCTGTCTGCTTGTGCATGTGAGTGTCGCTCTGTTCAATGGCACTGTCTCTGTTTGTTTGTGGGTCTCTTGTTCATCAGTGCCTAATCAATGCACACTCACTCACTCACTCACTCGTCAATTGGCACTTTCAGGCAGTGGCGGTGGATTCCCAGTGTGAATTCATCATTCGACATCATCTCATCACTAATCTTTTGCTCCTACTGTTGTTTGCTCTCTCTCTCAATAGTGGTGTTGGTAGTGATGATGAAGCAACATCAGCAGTATAGCATCCACTACTGTGATTTAGTGAGTTCAGCCAGTGTCTGTCTGTGTCTGTGTCAATGCATTGTACTGCCCATTTACTGCTGCTGCTGCTGTTGCAATCTGCCGATTCAGCAAAACTCCCGAAGGCCCGTGCCACAGCAAGCAAACACGCTCGCTTGCTTGCTCCCCAGTGGTGCCCGAGTGGCAGTGTCTAGTAGTCGAGTAAAATCAGGAGGAAAGAGCACTACTATTTGAACGATCACACGAACGCGACAACGACCAGAGTCCTCTTCAACGGACACCATCATGTGCGCTACATCATGAACGCCAGATGAGCGTACATGAGTTCAGCAGCAAAGAGGAGATGAAAGCAGAGATGGCAGCTGGTGTACCGTACTGCTGGAGCAGCTGCTGAAGCACACTGCTGAATTCTTCTCCTCCTCCTCCTACTCTTCTCTCAATTAAAGACAACGAACCAGAGAGCGAGCGAGTGAGTGAGAGTGCCACCGTACACGTACAGTGAAAATGGTGAGCAGTAGTTATCTGCGCGGTGCCTATCTCCTCCTGCTCGATTGCGACATGTCGTCAGAGTGACACTGACCTCTACGTACGAAAGAGAAAGAGAAAAGAAAGAAAGAAGAGAGAGGTACCGCCAGCGTTCTGGCAACAGACACGCACAAGTGGCTGCTGTGGAAGCAGGAGCAGCCAAAAGGCAAAAGCAAATGCACTTTTGTTGATGGCAAATTCCCAAAAGTCTGTACGCTGTGAGTCGATCTGTTTGAACACCAAGCAGGCAGCCATTTGGTGGTAGCGGGGGTGACAAGGATGATTGTGATGTGATGCAGACGAAGCCGCACCTAGGATGAGCAAAATAAGTGCTGCATGCAAGAGGTAAGGGAAGGCTGCAGATTAAAACAGGCAAAGGATCAAACATGAACATTTGCAATAGCAAAGTTGGAAATTCCAAATTTGATGTAATGCACCGTACCAAAGTTGTCACATGAAACAGATTAGATTGAAAAGTTTTATCATCACAAAAATGGACAGTTCGCTGTAGCAACTCAAATAGCTCACCAGAGCAAAAGAAATGGCAAAGACATTGCCGATTAATTAAATGCTTCTAATTGCCTCAAAGCATCTTTTTATTTTACTGAAATTGCATTTTAAAGAAAACAGAGAGTTCTTTGTTCTATTTTAGCAAATTAATGGAATATTCTCTTTTCAAACTACTAAAACATTTGGCCAAATGAATAAAGATTTGGCAGTAATGCCAAAATCGACTGCTTCATCTGAATGCCTCTTTTGCAATCACTTTCTCTTCTGATCCAATAGACTGGTTCACTTCGATCTGGGTATACTGACTGCTGCTGCGTGGTCCATTTGCGTCATTTCCAGCAGCAGTACAGCTGTGAACCCATAAAGCACAGACACCGACATTCGTCTTCCAGTAACCTGCAGTAAAGTTCCAGCGCACCATGCAAATAATATCTCCACTAGCAGCAAGACCACCCTGGTGCTGTTCCAAGCACTTGAACTCGCTCGGATGGAATGTTTATTGCCCGACAACTACGGTGGGTTTCAGACAGACAGAGTGGCACAGTGTTTCGACACTATTAGTGTGGGAAGGGAGTGTGCGTCTGATGGAGTGTGTGTGTCTCTAAGTGCCCAAAAAGTGGCAACTGACCTAGCAACGGAATGTATTATTATGGGCAGTAAGGCACCGAGAAGAAGATTGTGCCAACACACCAGAGAAACGGTGGTGGTGGTGGCATCATAGCGGAGTAAGAGTAAGAGTAAGAGCGCATGACTACCATTACCACTACCATCGCCGCCGAGAGAGGCTAACAACCTGTCCAACTGACTGGGGGGAATGGGACGGCGTGGATGGGCTCACTAGGGGAGAGATCCACCAGAATGGGGCAACACAACAGTGCAGAAGAAGACAGCGGCGACAGCGTGCAATCTATTTTCTCTCCTCTTCCATTTGGAGCACTTTCTGGAGCGGCGGCGGTACGAAAGTGCCCCTGCCTGGCAGAGCTGAAGGGCACTGCCCGCAGACACTGCTTCTCCTCTATCTCTCTTTCTCTCACTTTTTGTGTTGGTGACAATCAAGTTCACTTGGTCATTTGGTAGAATGTGCGCCCGTAGTGACGGGGGAGCCAGAGAAAAAGAGAGAGAACGATTGGGTTGGCAGTTCTCAGAGATATGGCGGCAGCGATGATATAGCAAATGGCACATGCCGACACACCACAACACATGACTAGGCGCCAGGCAAAGACGGTGGCGAAAGAGAGTGGACCCTGTGCTTGTGCTTATACTCAACTAGAAAGATCCAAACCAGCAGTGCAAGCATGCTACCATTGAGATGCTATGGAAAAGAAAGAAATAAGAGAAGACAAAGAAAAAAATTGGAATCTTCAAACACACGAAACCAGAGGCTTTTTGCCAGCATCAACAAAAGCGTGGGTTGAAGCGAGAAAAGGAGAACTAGGCGATCAAAGGATCACCGAAGAGTATGCTGACTGTGTTTGAGAGTGTACTACTGCTGCCATCGTTGAAGGCGTCATCGGGTAAGGATGGACGGCACTGAGCAAGTGAGTGAGCCAGCGAGCACACCATTACCAGCGCCAGCAGCCACAGAAAAGTAGAAGCACACTGAAGGAGCACTGGCTGTACGGCGACGAGGGCGACAGTCAGGGCAGGCAGGCAGGCCAGGCTGGCAATTCTTGCATCACACACACAGGCGCCCGAGCACAGCAGTACTCTCCTCCTCCCTGCACTCACAGTGGATAATAAACTCGATTGCAGTCGATGTACGCATTCAAGGCTACGGCTGCTGCTGCTGCTGTCGCCGAGATGTCGATGTGCTGCGCCGGTTCAGAGAAAGAAAGAGAGGAGAGAGAAAAAGGAGCTGTCTCCTTTTTTCTTTCTGCTCCTGCTCCCCTTCGCCGGCTCCACTTTTTGGGTTGATGGCGCCCGAAGAAAGAAGAGGAGATCAGTGCAGGGAGCCAGCGGGGCACAGGGGCAAGCATCAACATCATCATCACCACCAACAGCAGCAGTGGTAGTAACCGATCAAGCCGAACCAGTGAATGGCAATGGGCAATATCGACTGGTAATGCTGCTAAAAGAGGAGCAGCTCTTCTGCACCACTACATGACCGCATAAGCTAAACACACAGAAAGAGAGAGAAAGAGCGTGGTTAGTTGCTTGAAGGCTGCAGCAGCAGCACTCTCCGTTTTGGATCGATCTCATATAGCGGCGGTGTCGTCTTCAGTGCAATATCGTCGGCACAGCGCACCAGGTTCAGAACAAACACACACACTGGCAATACCACAGAATCGACTGTGGCCTTGAATCGGTCAGTGGCGCGAGTCCCCTTCTTTCTCACTCTTCCTACGTCATCACCACCACTACAAAGACATAAAGAGAACGTTCACTTGGACTCTTTCACTCTCTTTCTTTCATTGAACCAGTGTCAAGTTGCGTGCTTCGGCAGCTGCTGCAGCCGCTGCATCCTCGCGCAGATGATGACATTTGCGGTCGTTCATCGTTCCCTGTCTGCTTGTTTGTAGATAGAATGGCAGGAATTTAATCGACCAAAGGAATGGTCGTAGAATTTGAGTGGGCACTTAACTGAACGGCCAGATAACTGCCAGTAAACGTAGCACTGCAGTTTGCAGTTGTTCTAGTCCACCACTGTTTGGGAACTCTGTTTGAAAGAGCTAGTGCAGTGCAGTTCAAATGAAAAAACACACTCACACCAAATTACTGCTAAAGACTAGATCCACTGTTATCTCTCTTGACTACCGTTGAAAGACAGGACAATAGTTGAAGAGGCACTTGCTGTGCGATAGCAGCACACAATTAGCACACACACCCGATTGTTCCCATCTGATTGCGGGCAATGATGATCGCTGACTGCATCCGCTGTCACTGGACGGTGTGTCACGAACAATACTCCAGTGCCAGAAAAAACGAGCACTCAAACAAACAAAGCAGCACACGTGTGCTGGACAGCACAATCACAAGTGCACTTTTGCAACCTTTTTCCAACTTTCTAAAACGGTCGTACCTGAAGACTGCGACGTCGATGATTCGTGAATGTCGAGGTCCCACAGTTCGAGATCAATCTCAGAGGACTCTAGGCTGGGCACGGGGCTAATGCCACTGCTGATGCAGTTCTGACTGGAGGACACCTCGGGGGAGGACTCGGAGAGGAGGCCGATGTGGTTGTTGGGGTTGCCGGGGCCGGTGGTGGTGGTAGTGCCAGCCTGGCCACCGTTGATCAGCAGAGCCGCCTGATAAGCCGTTCGCTTTCGGGCTATTGGCTGCTGCTGTTGTTGTTGTTGGACAAGGGAGGTGACACCACCGCCAGTACCATTGGCCATCATTTGAAGGTGGCCGCCGTTGTGGTGATGGAGTTGAGATCGAGGTGAGAGGACGCCGTCATCCTCCTTTTTGATCTTCACTGGCGTCGGACAGAGGGCGGTGGCGGCTGAAGGTGCGGTGGAGGGCTCGAAACGACTGTTGCCGCCACTGCTGCCGCTTTCCAGGGAGGAGAAAAAGCCGGAATCGTCGGCAAAAAGGGCACGGGTCTTTTTGAAGCTGGAACCGCCGCCAACGCCGACGACACTTCCTGAGGAGCTAGTTCCCGAGTCAGTGCCGCCGCTGCCAGTAGAGGACGCCGAGGAGGAGGTGGAAGAGGAGGTGGAGGAGGAGTGATGGCTGTTGCTGAGCAGACTGCCATTGCTCTTCGTGGCACGAATCGAGCCGCTGGAGCCGATGGTGACCCCCTCAAACAGGTCATCGACGGCCTTCTCGGCGGCTCGGTTCTGCCCGAGCCAGAGGAGGACGAGTGGATCCAGGGTGAAGGGAGAGGTGGTGGGGGTGCCCGTGAAGAGGATGGTGAAGAATTTGTCGGGGAACGGCGGGGTGACAAGAGAAGATGGAGAGGACCCAAGGACTCAACGCTGTCAACGCAGTCAACGAATCAAAGAACAAGGTGAACTGGAGAAGACTGAGTGTGTGGTTTCGATATCACAGAAACGACTGGAAGGATGAAGCTGAAGAAGGAGAAACTGGTCACCGGTAAATGAGTGATGATCAGCTGCTCACATGACAACTACTACTGCTAGTAGAACAGTAGTGTGGAATATGGTAAACCAGGTAAGAGAGATACAACAATGGTACTTCACTGGTGACACCAAACAACAGTAGGAAAGAGAGAACACTGACGAGGGTGAAAGACACAGGTTTAGTAGCACAGAGGACAGAGGGTAGAAGGACTGAAGAGGAGATTCAGTAGCACTGTCGATTCACTGCTGAGGTTGATGATGGTGGTGGTTGTGGGTTGTTCAGAAGCTCTGTCGACGACACTGACGCCGTCGTGACCGGTCAACTCGGGCGCTACTGACTGACTGACTGACTCCAGTGAATCCCTTGCCTCGGCTGCAGAGTGGCACTCTCTGTTAACTCTGGCGCTGTGTTACTCTCTTGCTGCCTGGCGTGTAGGGCGCGAGGAGAGAGAGAGCGAGGGGGAGCTGCAGCGGCGGCGGCAGAAGAAGCGACAGCGGCAGCTGCTGCTGTAGGCAGAGTAACTCCAACTCCGAGGAGAGAGAAAGAGCAGCAGCAGTAGTCTTTGGACAAAGACGACGACCATCAACAGAGCGCCGACATCGAGGCTGAGCACACACACACAGAGACAGGCAGACACTCTACGATGAGACTAGCACCATCGCCACGATCACCAGCACCACCAGCACACCATGATCAGCAGTGTGACGGACAGACAGAACGACACGCGGGTAAACTAAACACTTCAGCAGCTGCAGCAGGAACGATGACGGCAGAGTCATCGAATATTAAGGCGCGATAATACACACACAGCCACTGGGAGTCAGAAGGAGAGGTAGGCCAGCCAAGCAGAGCAGTTTGCACTTGCTGCTCCTGCTCCTGCTCCTACTTCACCACCAAAATAGAAGTACGGGCGTCGAAGGAGGAGGGGGAGGCGGCGGCGGAGGAGGAGGACAACCTCGGACAGCAAGCGCAAAACTTGAATTGCGCGCTGCTACAAACTCCAGCGCCCAGCACACTGTCTGTAGTGATCGTCGTCGTCGCCGTCGCTGTGGATGGACACGCGCTCAACAGAAGGAGAAAGGAAAGGAAAGAGGGGAAAAGAGTACAGTGCAGGGGCAAGCAGCAAGACTGGTTGGCCAGGTCGACCTGGTCGCACAAAAGTTGACAGCATCAACGATGACGGTGGTGGTGGTGGTGGTGGTGGTGGTAGCAGGACAAGTCACGCAATCGTTTCGTTGCCTCTGCTGCACCTTCGACCAAGTAGAAAGAAAAGAGAAGAAGAGTCTGCTCTCGCTGGCGTTGATGCTAAAGAGGCCTCGGCAAAGAGCAGCAGCAGACACCACACACAGCAAACTGGCGCGACCCAACGTTCAAGCGCACATTCAGCAGCGAACAGTGATGTTCCCCTTGCGGCAATGGTAAACATGCCGCTGCTGCTGCTGTTGCGTTCTTGAAAGCGAATTTGATCATGACTAGGAGCTTTCGAGGATGGAATGGCAACGGGAAAGAGAAGAAGAGAAGAAGCCCAGAGGAAAACAAAATCGAGAGTGCGATTAGACAGTGACAAGGCGCCACCGACAGAGTGAAGCGCACTCTGTGTAACACAAGAATACCAGTGCCCACCGAAAAAGTACCACCACCACCGCAGATCAGGCTACAAAGAGCAGAAGCTGGGGATTCAATCAGACACATTCACACAATCACTACAACTAGGCAGTGCAAAGGCCGCTCAACTACCGACTGTTAAAAAACGGCAGTCCCTAGGCTCCAATGAATTCTTTTTCTTTCTCCAGTTTTTGGCCATTTTGTAGTGCCGGCTGTTCTTTTTGAGGGTGGGGGAAGAGAAAGTGCTCTTTTGATGATGCCCATTGATAATAAAATGATATGAAAGTGCCATTCATTTTTAGTCCCCATTTGTAGCGAAGGCAATGGCAGTACTTTCTAACTACCAGATCTGGGGTTTTATTACCCAAATGCAGATCCGCCACTAAATTGCTGCTGTTGCTGTTGTTGCAGTTAAATTGCAAAAACATGAGAGGCCAAAGACCGGAGAGTGGTGGTGGTAAGTTGGTTGTTGTGGAAGAGAGTTCCAGAGAAAAAGGCCTGAAAAGTCTCCCACTGTGTGTCGGTTCGTGAACACCGACAAAAGTAGCAACAGCAGCGGCAGCAGTTATCGCCTGGCCAGTGTTCATTCTCGGTAATCGCAATGAATTATTCAATTACACACGGCGTCATAGTCGGAGTGGTTGGAGAGTGCCAGTGCCAGTATTGCCCTTTTCAAGTCACTCTCAGTGTGTCCACTGAACACAGCGCTCAAAAGGTGCTAGTGCTGACACCGGCAATCGATAGACATTACAATTCAGGAGAAGACAGAAGCAGAAACCAAGAAGTGCGAGTGAGAAAGAAGAGCGAATGGCCATGGACACACAGGCGTGTGCGCGATTAGGCGACAAAGGATATGAGCGACAGAGCAGTGAACAATATTGCAACAACCGCAGACAGACGGCGACGACGACTTCCAGTCGGTGATTAGTGGGAGGGGAGACAAAGCAGAGTGACTGACTGACTAATCCGAAAACTCAGTAAAAGAGAGTGAAAGAGGTAAAAGGAGGTAGAAGTGCAGCAGCGCAGGTACAACGCAGTGGACAGCGGCAAGTAGCAGTAGTCGTTGTACTGCTCCGGTCCTTGCCGAGACAGAAAGAGTACAGTACAACAAAGCGCATTTAGTTTTCTTCTTCTTCTTCGATTGGCGACGACAAAGACAACCGCGCCCAGTGACTAGTGAGGCAAGAGAGGCTAGTGTTTGCTAGTCAGGCAGGAGCCACCAGTCTGCAGACACAACCTGCTGGAGGTACGTGCACTGCCACAGAGTGCACAGACTGCTGATCAGAGTGCAGAGCATGTCTGACTGACTGGTAGTACAGTGATTGAATCGGGGTGCTAAACAGCAGAGACCCTCTCTCACTCTCAATCGATCAGAGAAAGTCAAAGGGAAAGGGGAGGGTAGACATTCGCCCGTTCAACAGTGGGGGTCAGTTCAAATGTCACTGCTGACGTCTTTTGAAAACAAGGAAGAGCAGGCCAAAGTTAGGTTGACAGCAGTCCACTGCAAGAACCGTTCATGAGCAAAAACGGTAAAACAAGGGAATGAAAAGCGAGTCGACAAATCTGGTGCATTTATCCTCGATTGCGTATTTTTAATGTGTGGCTGGATAACTAGAGCTCATAGAGTTGTGTCAGTTGGTGGGTGACTCAAATTCTTAGCCAGTGCTTACTGGGCAACCTGGACAACGGTTGCCGGCGCAGTCGTCGCCAAACATAACCCTCACTCGGTGATTGCCTCTCGAGGCAACTCGCTCCTTTTCTTTCTCTCTCCCGACATGTTCAACCGGAAGTGACGCCCGCACCCCGCCAATCGGCAACACACATTCTCAGCAGTACTTAGCAGAAACTACTCGCTCACTCATTTAAAGATTGTAGTAATAATAACACCAGAGTACCCTCCACAAAATACTGCCATAGCAAAAGAAGCGAGCCACAAACACATAGTCTAAAGATTACAAACTTTCATTTCATTCGAAACACATACACTGCATTGGATTTCTACAGTGACTCATTGGCAAATTGTCGACATCTTCAATTGCCAGCGTACTATTAATAGGCAACCACAACTTTTTCCAATCTCCCAAACAGCACAGACGCCGGAGGAGATTCATTTTCACACTAGTATATGTGTATGTGTGTGCTGTGCTGTCTGTGCGCTGTCATCCTTCTTCTCCTTGCTGGTAGGTCAGAGTTCAGCACCCAAAAACCCTCGTCTGTGTGCAGAGAAGAGAGAGAGAGAGAGAGAGAGAGAGAGAGAGAGAGAGCGAAAGCAGGAGCAAGACGTGATAGGACTGCAACTAGGCACGATGATGATAAACAAAAACTAGGCAACAGTGCCGGTAGAATATCAGCAGCAGCAGTACCCTGCAGTAGAATTCTGCTGAGCACTCTGGAAATAGCAATTCGATTCTGTATTCTCAACTGTAAACACAGGCTGAGCACACACTGCTAGACAGACAGACAGTTCTCTCTGCACCACCCTCCCCAGCACCTCCTGGTACCACCACCACCACCATAACCATCCCTACGACGACTGATGAATTTATGCTCCCAGTCGCGCCAGTCAACCAGAGCCGACCTTTGACACACATGCGGAATGCATTATGAAGAGGAGGCAGATGGCAGAGGAAAGTGAGTGAGAGTGAGCGAAAGAGAGAAGAGGAAGCCAGAGAGCAATAGGGCAGAGTGCAAACACACATCAACTGAGATGCAATTTGCTGATTAGGATCGTGAGCACTGGAGCTCCATTGCTCCAATGCTGCTACTCCGCTGCCTGTCGCTTTCTTTCCTTTTTCTCTCCATTTGCTCTCCGGGCATGAATGCATGTGCCTGAAAGTCTGTACATTGTATACATGTTCAGTTTTGTGCAGATTAGCTGCTGATGATGCGACAACGACGAGCAAGTGACGGCGAGAGAGACAAATCGAGTGAGTGCCATTTAAAAGTTGCGGCAGAAGAAAAAACAAACAGCAGCATTCAACTTGCTTCGTCCTCCCGCAATGACCAAAGCCGATTACCGCAGAGTGAGCAGTTTGTCTGTCTGTCAGGCAGAGCAAGAAAGGCAGGACAATTGGAAATGGATCAACAAAAAAGTGAAAGCAAATGGTCCTTTCTTCAAAGTCTAATTTTTCCCAGCGAGAACACAGCATATTTCATTGACTTTCTCTCGATACGGTTCATCTTCATCCATTTGCCATCATCCTCCAATACCAATAAATCGTTACGAGGAGATTAAACGTCAGAGAAAAAAGGGGAGGGAGGGGACTTAGAAACGCAAAATCGAAGCATAATCAATCGAGAAGAGCAGCCATCAGCAGCAACCAAACAGTTGGCAGGTGTTAGTTTGGTAGGCTCTGTTTAGGGGCTGAGTGCGCATCAGTGGATGGAAGCAGTACACAGTGTGCAGTTTAGCTTCTGCTAAATGGGAGCATCCTCGGAAGGTATTAGCAGCAGTAAAGAAAGCTGCCTTGCTTTTTGCAGTTCGTCGTCGTAAACTGCTCATCATCAGTGACGATCAACAGTTCAATAGGGCAGAGGAGATGAGAGGGAGCAATGCAGACAGTAGTGCGGGCACCCTCAATGCAGACCAGTAAGTCAGTCCGACAGTGCCGTCGGCGAGCTTGCTGGAGGTCAAAGTTCGAAGTTGGTGGAGCTGGCTGGCTGATGCTTGAAGGCAGGCAGGCAGTGTCTCCGTCTCTTACATAATGCATCATCATCATCAACAACGACAGCAGCAGCAGCCAGTGCCAAGCGCACACCGAGCAAAGATGACGGGTCGGCGGTGTGCGGCGGCTGGGCTGTGTGAGGTGGGGCGAGAAGCAGTTTCTTTCCTTCACTGCTGCAAAGATCGAGTGCCCCGCCACACAGTGCCCCACTGGCCATCGTCGTCATTAAGACATGATAATCGAAAGCAAGGAAAGCAGAGAAATCAAGCAAGTGGAATCAGAAATGCCGAGAAGTGCCAAGGGAGGTACAATGACCTCGAACCCGATCGAGGCAAGACAAGACAAGACAAGACACAAAACACGAAGTTGAAGAGGAGAAAACTTGAAGATCGAGTGATGGAGGGGGAGCGAGAGGAAAGGAGCACGACACCGTAGCAAGCGCAGGAGCAAGGCAGGCAGGCAACTATCGCTCAAGAGTTCCTCACTCAAAAGAGCGCAACAGTGCAAGTGAAGAAGAAGAAGAAGAAGAAGAAAAAGATGACGAAGAATCGAAGACGGCACTTATGACGGTCGCTCTCTTTCCGCTAGAGTTGCAGGAGGAGCAGAAACTGCGCTGCGCTAATTAGACGCCCGTGCAGCGGCGGCGGTGCTGCTGCACAGAAACGAACCTCGCCAGGCGCGACCAAGACCAAGGAGATAAAAAACAAACATAGAGTCAGCAGCAGCAAAGAAGCAGTAGCAGTAGAAGTAGTAAAAAGATAGTGAAAAAGCAGTTGACGAAACGGCACATTAGAAACGCCTAATGAGTGCCAGCAATGTTTGTGTGACTTAGGCAAAACCATTTTTGTTTCTCCTACTCAGTATTCAGCAGTCAGGTGATGACCGAGCCAAAAACTGGAAAGAAAAGAGAAAGAAATAGGCAAACCACTGCGACAAACAACACTGAACCACATTAGTTCGTAGTGCGAACGCTCATTTGCAAATAGTCACACCAGTACAGTGCTGCTGTTGATGGTGATTTGCCGTCAAAAAGATTTGCCTACTCGTACAAAGAAGTGCAGGCAGCAGTGGCGGCAATAACAATCAATCGTGACACCTCGGGAGCAGGTACCAAAGTCTGCAGAGTGAGAGTGACTCAAAGTAAGACTGCCAAATCATTATTCATCATCATCATCGCGTCAACAAAACAGGCACATACCAAAAAGAGTGTGGTGCACACAGCATCGCTAATCGATACCACTGCTGCTGAATGATTTGCGTAGGCTGGGTGAGAGCGAGGAAAAAGACGTTCAAACGCCTAGGCAACCGGTCTGTGTTAGCACATCAGGTAATAACCTTTCTCCAAACGTCTCTCTCTCTCTTTCTTTTCCCTCACCAGAGAACACCGAACAGTGTGTGTCCATTCTCAAGAGCAGCAGTGGCCATTCTAATGTCATTACTACGTGATGAAGGTGAAAAAGAAGGAGGAGGAGATTGGACTGCAATCTAATTAGAGTGCGGGAAAAAGGTACGAGGCTACAAGTGCGACGAATGCTGCCGCTGTTGTTGTTGCTGTTACTTTCTGCATCGTGCTACACCGCCATCGGATTAGATGATGGGTATGGTAACATTTTGCTGTCGTAGAAAGTGCCGAGAGTGAAAAGGGACAGGGCACACACACTCCAGAGCACAAATGGAAGACGCCATTGAAGCGAAGAAGAAAACAGGCAGGCAGAGAACGACAGGTGAAACCGGTTTGCCGTTGGACACAGCGATGTGATCATGCTCCCTGCTCTGACAACTCTCCCTCGAACTTGACTCCCATTCACCACCACCGCTACCACTGATGATGATGCTCTGACGGCGCCACAGTGAACCGAGCGACAACAACAGTAGATCGACAAATGAAAGGCCCACAACAGTTGAAACAATTGAGCGAGAGAGAAGAGAGAGGAGAGAAGGACGAATGCTGCCGCTGTTGTTGTTGCTGTTACTTTCTGCATCGTGCTACACCGCCATCGGATTAGATGATGGGTATGGTAACATTTTGCTGTCGTAGAAAGTGCCGAGAGTGAAAAGGGACAGGGCACACACTCCAGAGCACAAATGGAAGACGCCATTGAAGCGAAGAAGAAAACAGGCAGGCAGAGAACGACAGGTGAAACCGGTTTGCCGTTGGACACAGCGATGTGATCATGCTCCCTGCTCTGACAACTCTCCCTCGAACTTGACTCCCATTCACCACCACCGCTACCACTGATGATGATGCTCTGACGGCGCCACAGTGAACCGAGCGACAACAACAGTAGATCGACAAATGAAAGTGCCCACAACAGTTGAAAACAAGTGAGCGAGGAGAGAGAGAGAGAGAGAGAGAACAAAATTAGACATTGAGAGAGAGAGAGAGTGGGCAGGTGAGAGGACACTGGCAAGGGTAAAAGGCCTTTGACACTTCAGGGAGGAACAGGGGGGCACACCGACTGAAAGCACTCCCTTGATTTCTGCCACCACACAATGCCCACCACCATCATCATCAGATCTGATCATCATCATCGGTGGAGATGGAATACAACAACCACCACCACAACTACTGTTGATTGCAGTTCTAGAGTTGTGGCGGCGCCGTTAAAATGCGGTTCCTTTGACGTCTTCTGGTTACACCAGCGGTTAGGTCTAATCGGAGAAGAGCAATATAACAGAACTGGCACCAGAACTGTGAAGTCCACCAAGATACACAGACAGACAAAGACTGCTTAGTTAATTGGCATCGTTGCACACTGCTCTGTTGCGCATTACATCTTGGCTGCTCATATTCTCCCATTCACTGGCAGCTGTCAACTCGACCGGTTTTTGGTGCACACTGCACAGAACACACTCCGTTGACCGGTTCCTATTGTGCGGCGGCAGTGGTGGTGGCCACCGTCGCATTTCGGTGCAATCTCCAGCAGCGAAGTGTCCTCCAGCGGGAAGACTCGAGAAAGTGCTTCCAGGGGGAGCACAAAGATGGTCGAAGGGAGGGGGGGAGACTAAGAATGCATCGTCGAAGAGAAGAAGAAGAAGCAGAAGCAACCGAAGAAAACGAGTTGTCCATCGCAAGCATCGGCAACCAGTGCAATGCCGTCAGATTCCACACACACTGAACAATGGAACTGTCTGTTGCGTGTGTGTGAGTGAGTGTAGCTGTGATTATAAAGCCGAACGGTAGAAAAGGAGCGAAGATGGAGAGAAAGAAGTGTACTGTCTTTTCACTTTTCACGGTCAAATAGCTCTCATACCGGTCGTTAGAGGAGATAATAAGCTAAGGAAGGTAGGTAGAAGTAGAGGAGAGAGAGGGAACGCAATCAGGAGCACAATTAACAAAGACAGTGGAAAGGAAAGATAAAGAAGAAAAACGGACTTACGAAATGGCCTGCGATTCCGTTTGTAGTCGTGAACAAAAAATGCAAAAATTTAACTGAAATTCTTTATTCTTTTTTTAAATGAACATGTTTTTGCAATGGTGTAAAAGTTAAGAGAATCTAAATAGTAGAATGTTCCAACATTTAAAAATCCCAGCAGCAGCACTTCAACTTCACACGGCCATAATTGCCATCATTGTGGTGGTGGTGCCATCAGCAGCCCACAACTCTGCCATCGATTGCACCGATCTGAAGACAAACTACTGCAGCACAACACTTACAGTGGTTCTCACCGGACAATTGAAGTGCCTTCGTGTGATCTCCGAGGGCAGTGACAGGCAGAGAAAGAGGGAACCACTAACCAGAAAGTGCCGCTTGTGGCGTACCACACCGAGAGAAGCAACCAAGACGAACACCAACATTAGGCATGATTGCTCAGGGTCGATAATGGACTGAAGTGCTGCTGCTGCTGCTTCAGAGTGCCGTCTATCTATTACCATTCTGGCCGTGTGTGCATCGTTTGTTGAGCAATCAACTACACTAGCTAGCTGGACGGCGAGTAAACGAGCGCCATAATAGCCACCACCAGCATACACACTCGATCTGTACGGGAGAATTGCTTGCAATACTTTTTTTTCTCCCGCAACACGTCAATCAATAGACGGGAGCAAAAGTGAGAGGCTGGCAAGTTGAGATGATTAATGAAATTCATTTTTTATGTTGGTGACTACTACTACCATAACCACAACCATCATCATCATCATCAACTTCAACTCCAACATCGGCAATCAGTGTCGCAAAAAATTCAAAAGTATATGAACTGCATATTTGTCTCCCAGTACTGCAAGAACTGCAGTAACTCATTCAGTAAAAGACAAACACAATGTTCAAAGATTGTCACCTGTCGCAGTCCCATTGGCAATATGTCGCACTGGAAAATGTTGCCCCGTTTAGTCTGGCCGAACTGCAGGCAAAGTGTCAATGCTATGCTTGTGCTGCACTAGCTGAACGCAAACACAAACGTACAAATCACACGTACCCGCTAATTTTCCTGTCTCGCCAGTATTGAGTACTCCAGTGTGTGTGGTTGTGTGTTCCGCTGTTCTCACTTCCAGAACCGCCCAGAACAGTGTGCACCAAAACGGAAAAGTCTACTTTTGGGGAACCTGCAACCTTTTTTCTTCATTTAACAGAGCGCATATGCTGTCTGGCTAAAAGGGAATGAACACTATGTTCAAGTTGCGTGAGATAAATATTAGGTTCTCTCTTTTATTTCGGCAGATATGTTTGCCTTCTCAAACATTTTTATCGCGACAAAAATGCCTTATTTTTTTGATAAAATAGAAAAATAAGAGTGCAAGTTGCAGAATGGAAATTGTCTATATTGGGAAAAGTGAGAACATCTAAAGTTGTTTGTGAACCAAACATTTATATTGACCTGATATTAGAAGAAAAAGAAAAAATCAAATGATGCGATTATATTCATGCCATGCATTGAAACTGATTGTGACAATCAGTATTACCTCTACCATTACCACTCTTATCAAAGTGCAAAAGCCGATAAGAGGAGAAAAAGGTTTCAGCGATAAGAAGAAAAGGGAGAAGAAAGCAAAGGCTTCTTACGTGCTTGACCGATTAAACTTTGAGGATTCGATATCACCGAAAGCGAAGAAAATATAACAACAACAACAAAAAGTAAATGAGTATCAGCTCAAGTGAGAGTTGGGCTGTGATGGGCACTGGGCAGTAAGTAATAAGTCATCATAATCTAAATATAAAACACCAAAAAGACTCAATCACTCAGCGAGACAGAGAACACAAAAAAGACGGTAATTCAACTCTAATTGTCGCCTCAAACCTCCTTCTTTATTTGCTACTGATCAGAAGCAGTCCCAAAACTCATCGATCAGAAGCTGCTTATCACTTCACTGCTGTGGTACGACTAATTCGTACTGAATCCTCCAACAACGACTCGGCACTCCATCTTTCTCTCTTTCTCTCTTTTTCAATCTACCTTATCTTGTCTGGATGGTGCGATTGTGCCCAGCATAACGCATAGCTGCAGTGTGGCACAATCATAGCCGGCACAAGTACCATCACAATCACCAAGTACAATCGGCAGATTTAATTTCAATCAAAGTTTATTAAACTGTAAGGGAGGAAAAAAGAGCAAAACATGACTGTCTCATTTTTTTACTCTGATCGAGACGTCCAATTTTAAGAGAAGAGTGCACTTAATAGTGAGAGTAAGAGGGAAAGATCAATTAGATGATAGCAAAAAAAGGGCAATATAAAGGCAAAATATGTGAGCATCAAACAAACTGCATATTCTCAAATCAAATCATTTCACTATGATTCTTTCTGCGGCGGAAAAACAAAAACCGCAGCTCATTAGCGTACTCTCAAGTGGTCGCACTGTACTACTGCTAATTCCATTTAAGACTCCTTCCAATGAAGTGAACATCCAAATTGAAATTGAATTGACAAACTGAAAAAGATCCAACAACTTTAGCGGTCATCGGCATTCAGAGGACACCGGCACTTCCACACTTGAAACGGAATTGAAAGCAAATCATGTATAGGGTTGAGTTGATTTGAAGTGGAAAAGTGCAGTGCAATGGCTGCCAAAGTCCTCACAAAAACGTCTACTGCAGCCTGCTAAACCGGCCAATGACCAGCCGAAGAACGATTCCATTGCCAGTGGAATCGTTCTCTAAGCTTTTTTGCTTCTTTATTTGTTCTCCTTTCCCTAGCCTCTAATTAGTCTGGCGCATTTTAGTAGTGGCAGTTGCGCAAAGGAAATCCTCGTTTAAGTTCAGAGTTTTGCTGTTTTTTCTCGTGTAAAGAAACTGTAAAAAAGCTTTGATTTTCTGGTCGTCTTGCTGTGCAAAGTTGTTTGACTTTTGAATAAATTGAGTTGCAAACTAACAGTTCCTACTGCTTGCATGCACCTTCTTTTAAAAAATGAAGTTCCTTTCCTACTGTGAGATGATTGAAAAAGTGAGCAAACAATTGCCACACTGTTGCACATTTGCATCATCATCATCATCTTTCCCACTCCTTTCTACTTGGACAACTAAATATAAATCATGTATAATCAGAGAACTGCATATAATTAGTGAAAAGGCTAATAAGGCCAATAGAAGAGATGAAAGCTGCTGGCAGCCTTGGCAATGGAACTCCACTCCAACAACAGCAACCTGTCCTGTTCTATTCTCTTCTCTCTTTCTCTTTCTCTCATTCACTCTCGTGCAGTGAGAGTCAAGTTCAATGCTGTTGCAGACAATTGAGCCGGGTAATGGAGCGATTTGGTGGCCAGAGGACACAACGGCAGCAGAGCATCAGCAGCAGCCGAAACAGCAGCAACCACAACAGTGCTCACTGGCAGCCAACAGCAGCATTCAGTTCAATCATTAGGCCAATTACTGTCACAGTAAAGGAGAGAAATAGAAGGCATTGTCTTGCCAATGGCACGACCATGTCCGAAGATGGTGGTGGCATCGATGGCAGATGGCGAAAGGAGTTTGAGAGCAAGGAGGCGAGCCAGTGACTGGCTAGTGAAACTGGCGTCAACAGAGGACAAGAATAGAAACGGAGAGAGCGAGAAAAGAGAAAAGAGAAAACGAGAGAAAGCAAAAGACGCAAAAGGGGGGCTCCCACTGTGAAGACCACTTCTGTTGCTGGTTACCCCTTTCAGAAGTGTTCACCGACAGTCTGACAGAGACCAGTACCGACAAGTGGCAGCAGCAGCAACAGCCGCAAAAGGTACGACCGGTCGCGCAGGTATGGACGTGCAACAGCAGCAGCAACCACAGCGGAAAAACAGGTGCAAGTGGTAATGTGGCACTAAGTGCTGAAGAACAGCAGAGATGGGGTAAAACAAAGCTGCACTCTCTTCACTCACTGCGCAGTCATCTCGATTGCAGCCATCTCGGCCGAAATTGGGCAATCACTGCCATCATCTGGTCAGTAGCTTTCTCTCTTCCAGCAGACCCTACTACTGTGGTCAACGGGCAAAACACCTCATTTTACTTCTGTACTCTGCCCTCATCCTTCATCATCCACCTCTCTCTCATTTGTCTGTGTCTGATGAGCATCTGACAGTTTAGACAGCAGCCCTGGATGCAGCAGCTGTACTAAACACTCAAGCAAACAAGGAGAGGATGTAACCTGTTGACCTTGTCGAGGGAGCACAGAGCAGAGCAAAGCACAGCTTAGCGACAGCGTCCGCAGAGAGACCAACTGGCTGAGTGAATGCGACCAATCGATTGATCGTTTAGGGAGAAAGAGAGAGCAACAGAAGAAAAAGACGAGAGACAGAGAGTAGAGAGAGAGTGAGCATGAAGATGAGAGCGATTGAGAGGCAGAGAGAAGAGAGAGAACGCGAAAGTGAAGAGCTATAGACAGTGCAGGAGGCAAAGATAGTAGAAAAAGCAATAGTCTGGACCATCCAACACAAAAGCATGGCCTGTGTACTGCACTCAGATTCGTGTGCAGTCATTCAATTAGGCAAACGATGATGAGTGGACTCAAGGCAATAGACGCCAGCATTGAGGAGCAAAAGGAACGCACAAGTGAAAAGATAATAGCTGATATGACAGTGAGGAGCATACATGCACATGCAGTAGAAATGTAAATACAGTACGGATCTAACATGCAAAGAGTCTCATGTTTTGGTCCCAAGTAACATTGGGGATGCGTGTGTACACCGGAAAAACTGAATCCCTGTAATTCGTTGTGCATGTACTCATCGTCAGAGCAACGATCGTTGACGTTGGAAACCTTTACATTAGGCCAATAGACGCTCAGTTGAAGGCAGCAAAAGGAACAGCAACAAAAAGTGG
This sequence comes from Tyrophagus putrescentiae, assembly GCA_024499935.1. Classification (NCBI taxonomy): domain Eukaryota; kingdom Metazoa; phylum Arthropoda; class Arachnida; order Sarcoptiformes; family Acaridae; genus Tyrophagus; species Tyrophagus putrescentiae. The sequence goes on along the minus strand of JAMZRA010000001.1, from coordinate 3,946,323 downwards.
GAAAAAGAAAAAGACAACGAAAAAGTAGAGGAGCATTACTGCCACACCACTGCTGCCAGACTGTAGTAAGTACCACACCGGCGAGTTGATAATAAAAATAGAGTCCCTCTAAAAGCACGTAAACATCAGCTAAGCATCTGCTGATGCTAACCACAGAGACAAAAAATACTGAACTCCTGTACATTAGTAGTGTGCATGTACATCATCCATGTGCAGCCATTGACAGCAAAAAAGTTTGCTCTTGTGGGCACGTGCAACTTTACAGGAGATTGTGTGTGTGTGAACCCGAACAATGACCAGCATGTAGAAGAAGGGAGTCACTGGCACTGGCAGCCAATAAAATACTTGGCAAATTGTCACCTAGAGATTGCCAGTAAAAATCAGTGCTCAACACACACAGACACACACTTTCAAGTGTTTTCCCCTCTTTACTGGAGTGTCAATTTGTCAATTGCCGGCGATGTGCTGCAATACTTTTTGTTTATCAACTCAACTTAACTCTACAGGATACCGATTATTTGATTTTCCTTTTTGCAAGTAAGCAAATTACCGCCAAGAAATTCAAGCAGCCTTAGCTCAGGAGCGCCACCCATTGAAGAGCGTTTGAACTGACTCAGTCTGGAAAGCGGAAGATGGCGCACGGTACGCGCTGGCGTTTCGAAAAGTAAATTGGAAGTTCAAAAAGTTGGCAGAAAAGTGGCCAAAACGAAGGGAAACTAAGTTGTGCAACAGCGACTGTTGTTTCATAATTTGCCATTCAGCTATTGGTCAATGGCTAAACTAAGTTGAAGTATGCAGTGCACATAGCTCCAGAGGGAAAGACCACCAAAAGTGAATTTATGTGTCGCATGATGGCAAAACACACACATTTAGTTTGCCATTCCAGACCAGAAACAAGTGATATCTTTAGTCAAGCGCTGACTAGTTGAAATCATTGGCAAACAGTTTTCAGTGTTAGTTTTCTATCTTTCTACCTACAATATATTGCTGCACTACAAACGCCATTTAGTTCAGACGCAAGTTGCCATCAACAGTGCAGAGTGCTCTTGATGATGCTGCAGCTACTTTCAGTCAAGCCAATCGCTAAGCCAAATGAACACGGGCATGCCTCCCGCCGTATTGGCAACTTCAATCGCCATAAATTAAAGCGGATAATGGCGACACATTTACGGTGCAATAGTGTTTGCAGACACTAAGCATATGAGTGAGTGACTGAGTAAGAAGTGAGAGAGAGCATCAGCATCCTCATCAAAGAGAACAGCTGCAGCGAGAAGACAACGACATTTCTTTCATTGAACAGGCGACGACAGCAGTGGTGTACAAACAAACACACAATGTTGCAACCTCCTTTTGCAGCCCAAAGGAAGCCAAACTACGCCAATGGACAGAGTGGCGTACAAGGGTGCGCTTACTCCTCGCCAGAAGAAGAGTCCATTGCCATTTGGAATCGGTCGGTGTCTACGTTGCAACAGCAGCAATGGCCTTTCTGCCAAAAACAATCTGGTTTGCGACAGTTGATGACAGTCAACAAGTGCATGCACAGGCACACACACACAGGCACCATCACATTCATTCGGTCAGTGTCACTACTACTACAACTAAATGCCTGCCAATGTGCTGCTTGGTAATGATTCGCTCAATTGCCAACTTCACTTTTTCATTGCTAACAGCAGTACAGTGTACTCTGCTTTTTTGCTTGTCAACGAATGAATCCAAATGAAAAAAAGAGAGCGTAAACAAGAGATTGGCCAAAAAGGTAGAACAGCAGCAGCAGTGAGCCTGTCAAGCGGTGTTAGCGCTGACAGAATCTGTGCAAGAGACTTCCAATGCCAGAACTTTGCAAAAACGGCAATGTGTAAGTAGTTCTGTGATCCTCTTACAGAAGAGACGCATGATGATGACAAAAACAAAAGAGGCGACCAAGTGATGCGCTGATGTGTGTTTACGGCGACTCTAAATATAGAATCTGCCAGCGTACACTTCACCATCGAGAGTACTATCCATGGTAGAAGCCAAAAGAAAGAAGGCGAGATTGAAGAAGGCAAGCCACTGACTCGCCTGACTCTCCTCCGAAACTGCACTCTTCGATAATAGTGTGTTTTTTGGGGCAAATGTGGTCGTGCCGGTTGACGGTGCCTCGGTGGTTGGCATTGAAAGTGCAGCACTGTCAGTGAACAGCAGCAGCAGCACAGGCACCAGCGGCAAAGATAGACAGAAGTGCGCCGGCAGAATGCTGAACAGCAGCAGCAGAATCACTTTCGCCGGCAAAAGCAGGAGAAACCATGAACGAGAGAAAGGAAGACAAGTGCAAAGATAGTAACAACTGTAGCCGCAGCAGAATCAGCAGCAAAGCACCGTCTGTCTGTGTCAGTGGCGTGGGTCAACTGTGCAGCAACACTTCACCATCAGACTGAATTGACAAAAAAGGCAGCGGATGAAGATGACAGCACCCACAAACAGGCACAAAATTCTCTGCACTGTCAACGCTTCAGAACAGCGGCAGATGCAAATGTGAATAGTTTAATGGGAAAATGACAAATAGAGTGCCTCAACATTCAGCAATAGAGGCAGAAGAGGGGGGGGCAACAATTCAGAAATCGAAGAGCTAGCTAATTACTCATACTGCCCACGCCAAGTTGAAGCAAAAATAACTACTTGACAGTCTGTGTGTGTGTCTGTGTGTCATCAACATTGTTTTTCACGAGTAGACAAAACATCAACATCACAGCATTGATTATTAACCTCATCATCGTTTGCAGAAGGTACAATCAACAATGTGAATTAGCTAGCAACTGAGAAAGTACTGAGTGTCAGTGTACCCTGGCAATAATGTCAGTCAGCAAAAGGTGATTGAAGCAAATCAGAAACAAATGTGTGAATGGATGAGCTAACAAAGAGAGTGAATGCAGAAGCCAATGGCTATTATTAATAATGGCAAACATGAGTGTTCTGTAGACTGACTGCCCACGCTGTCTTCAGCAGAACGAAACACCGAGTGGAGATTGAAACAAAATGATTGCTCCTGCTGTCGTCTCTCTTTCTATACACACACACACCTCAAGTCGTAATTCAAACGCATCTCTTACAACATCATTCAGGCAGGGAGACTCTTGCAAGCCGTGGAGCATTGAATCCATTTGCATGCAGCACACCTTTCAGTGAGTGTGTGTGCGATGGCGAATTGGTTGCATCAGGAGGCATCACTAATCACACTAGAGGCGACTGGCTGAAAAGCTAAGGGAAAGAAAGAAAAAAGACTACCTGAGCAAGGAGGCAAATTGAGCTGCTAAAAGACGCTGAAGACGCACTTTGAACGTGGTACACGAGAGAGAGAGCAGAGGCAACTGCTGCAGACAGTTTAAAGTCCGCCAAGTGCACAAATCGTTCGCCTGCTACAAAGACTCGACTTTCTCTTTCTCTTTCCCTCAATCGATCACCACCACTACAACTACTACCAATAAGGAGGCAAATCACAGACAGAAAGTAAAGACGAGAGCAGTCAAACTAACTGAACACGATACTCTGTCAGACCTAAACACAAGAGTTTGTAGGTCAGTAGAGGCATGTGGCAAACGCAGCAAAAACTGTGTGTTGAAAGTGTGTCCGTCTGTCTGTCTGTAAAAACATGGCTTCATTCAGTGAACAAGTGGTTTCTGCTAATCACTAGGTTAAGGTTAAGGGGAAGAAATATTGGATGAGAATGCAATGAAACCTGCTGCTGCTGGTGGTGATTTTAGCAGGAGAAACAGCCCAAATCAGCTTTCAAGGAAAATCACAAGTTTAAGTCACAGTTCAGTGTAAAAGTCGTGCCAGCTAGCTGGAAAAGGGGTAAGTCACCGCGAGGAGACAATTCATTTCGGTGCTACGAAGATCGTACTAATGAAAACCTCCATTAGGCGGATTAGAGAGTGCACAGAAGGGGTCAGAGGGCACTGTGCTGTGCTGTCCTGTGCTGCAGAGGAGATTGCAGCAGAGATGAAGAACTTTGGCGACAACAACCGCAGCTGCTGCTGTAGCTGACATACCTGACGAGGAGAACCACGAGAGGAAGAGAGGGCAAATATTCTAAGCGAGGGCATTACTATTATTACTTTGCTGCCGTCGTCTCCCCGTTCACCTCAAGCTGGGACACAGACACACACTCACAGAATCGATCCAAAAGAAAGAAAGAGAGGGGAAAGGAGACAGTGAAGGGCAATTAAGCGGGGAGAAACTTGGCTCGTGCGGTGACGCAGATCGCCAGCGGTGAGTGTGAGTCTGCTGCTGCCTGGCTGACACTGTCACCGGCAGTCAGTGACAGTGGCTGTATGTGCTCAAACACACCTATCCATTCATCGGTTGTTGAGCTTTTCAAGCAGCAGTAACAGCAGCAACAGCAGCTTTGGCTCTTTCCTTCTTTCTCCTTCTCTCTCACTCACTCGCTGACTCGTTGTCCCTCAGCAGTTTTGCTGCTGTCTCTCACCGTCTTTCTAAACTCAGTCAGGGTCACACCGTGAAATCGCCAAATACTCAAAGCAAAGGGGACAACTGACGACGTCTTTGCTGACTGACTGACTATTCGATCGCTACTCGATGGAAAGTGGACTGCAGCAGAAGCAGAAAAAGCAACTAGCATAATGACCGGTGGGGAGAGGGAAGGAGGACCATTGGTCATTGGTGTTTGTCTTCTGCTGCCCTGGTCAGCACTCTGGTCGGGGCAAGAAGAGGAGAAAGTGTGCACGTCCAATATATCTCCTTCAAACTGACCTTTCCTCTTTGCATAGACACGGCGCTCATATGGGCCTCATTTGATCCCTAGGGGCGAACTGTGAGCAGGCAGGCAAGCAACAGAAGCATATTTTCGTTTCTCAGATAGGAAATGAATGCGTGCTCCAGTGCTGAAGACACAGAAAAAGAGGAAAGAACAAGGAAAGAAGAAAGTCAGAGGGAGCCGAGAAACTGAACAGAGCAGAGCTAAGAAGCAGTGAGCTCAAAGCAGCTCGGCAACAATTTTAGTGACTGACCAATTCCGAGAAATGGAAATGACCTTCAAGGAGGACTTACTTAGCGGTAGGACAGACAGACAGAGTGAGACAAAGTATTGTTTTCACTCAGTTAGCTCATACGAGAGCCAGCAAAGAGGAACACTACTGTCTCTTCACTCTGTCAAGCAACCCTCGGCAAAAAAGCAAGCTCCGTTTGAAGCCGTTTGCGCGGGCCGATGATCACCACCACCAATGAAGTGCACTAAATTAGTGGATCTGCCAGTGAGAGAGAGCGAGACAATTACAAACCACAACACATTTTAAACGTGGCGGGGCTTTACACTAAACGATTGACGAGTTAACAGGGCAACAACAACAACTTCGAGCAACACAGTAACCTACTAAATTCAAGTGAAAAATGTGTCTTCCCAGAAAGAGAGAGAGGGGATGATGGAAAGGAAGGACGGAAGAAGTGGAGGAGGAATTAGAACAGGAGATGATCTGCTGCTCAGAGTCAGTAAAGTCAGTAAAGAGTGCGCTACCATAGTATATTCTCTTTCTTTCTGTTCTCGAGTTACCGCAAAGGGAATCACACTCTGTCGGCAGCTGCTGCTGCTCTTCGGAAAGGAGTCACTAACTTAGCACTCACGCAGCTCACACACAGCACTAACATGTCTCGGTTAATTCCTTTAATTAGACCACACTTGATGCTATAAATAGCATCGCAAAAAAAAGTTGCAGAACGCCATAAAGAGCTGGTAGTCGAGAGCAGAAGCCTAGACAGGATCTATAGCAGAGAGCTCCCAGACGAGACCAGATGACCAGCATCTCATGTGCAAGAGACCACCAAATGGCTCGCAAATAAATCGATTTAAAAGTGAGAGAGCGAGAAAGAGATTAAACAGTACATGTAGTCGACACACTTCTAGTGGTAAACAACTTAATGAGTGAAAATAAGGGACTTAGTAGAAGTAAGTAAGTACCATCAAGATCAATATACTGGTGGTGTTTATGTGTAGCTACTTAGGTTCACAACTGACGTTAACATGTTCAACTCATGTTATTATTGCCTATGCAAATGATTTACTGAGGAGAGAACTGAAATGAAGAAAAAGAAGAAAAAAGTACTGCTACTCACCAGTGGATCCGAAATCGGAGAAGGAGGAGGAGGTCGGCGAGGCGATGTTGGTGTTGCCAGCACCACCATTGGCGGCGTTGATCATCGAGTTGACCATCGCTTGGTGGCTCAGGTGGTGCTGCTGCTGCTGGTGGTTGCTGTTGCTGTTGCTATTGAGAAGATGGCCCTGCTGACCGTGGCCGTTGGTTAGCAGAGGCGGCGGTGAGGGCGAATTGGTGCTACTGGGCAGACTGGCCAGTGAGTTGTTATTGCTGCTGCTCATGCTACTGCTCACGTTCATCGACGTGGGCGTCGTCGTGGAGATGGAGCCGCCACCGTTCAGCGTCGTCGAGGTCGTCGTCGAGGACGGGCCGAAGGCATCATCGTGGTCTCGCTTGCCGCTGCCCAGCTGCCCGGGGGTGCTGTAGCCGTTGATGCGGCCAAAGTGGCCACCTCCATTCGGCAGAAGGGGCGGCGGGGAGGGTGAGTGGGCGCCAAGGGTGCCTCCTCCATTGGGCAGCAGTGTCTGGCCGGGAAGGAAAACACTGCCTGCGGCGGAAGATCCTCCCGAAGAGGTTTCAGACTCTGCGGCGGCCACCGACCGGCGATGCTTGAGCGACAGTGCACTACCAGCTCCTCCGAGGCCATTGATGGCGTCCAGAGCAGTGGCACTCATTGTGCTGCTGCTGTTGCTGTTCAGCGTCAGCAAGGTCTGCTGCTGACCAGTGGTGGTGTTTGGGGCTCCTGATTTGCTAGTGATAAACAACGAGAGATCCTTTACTGAGGGGCCGGGAAGACCGCTGGGGTGTTCGCTCTTGATGTTCGCTAGGTCAGCCGTACAAGGGCTGGGAACGCGACTTTCGAGCTTGACGGTGACGGGGGCCGCCGGGGCGATGCCGTTTGGCTGGTGGTGGTGCTGTTGCTGCTGGTGCTGGTGCTGAAGCTGGGCAAAGTTATTCAGGTGAAGGTGCAGATTGTTGGCAGAGTTTTGATTGCTGTTGTTGTTGTTGTTTGTGGAAAAAAGTTTCATAAAATTGAGTGATCCGTTGGAGGTGACGATCGTCTGTGGTTTGATGTCAATGTGATGGTGGTGAAGTGAGTGGAGCGAGTGGTGGTGATCGGCGGAAGAGGCACTGCTGGCGTTGCTGGTCGCGACGGCTGATCGACGCACGTGAGCAGAGGTGTCCATCATCACCAAGGAGGTGGACATGATGCCCGAATTAGAGTGACGGCGGACCACAACACAGAGGCTGCTGGTCGCCTGCACAACGAAGAAAGAAAAAATAAAGAACTTTCACATCAAACTGAACAATGAAAAAAGTTGAAAAAGTGATGCAATGTAGTGCTGGTGGTGATGTGCTTGCTTGTGATGATACTCAATGAAGAAGATACTGGTGTTGTGCTGAGGTATTTCCGTAAGTTAAAAAAGGGTAGTAGAAATGTGCCAGGCACCGAGTGGTGAGCGACCGAAAGAAATGGCAGAATTGAACTGGCAGTAGAGTAATTCCGTGTACTGAGTGTGATTCAAGTGCTAGTTGAAATGTGACTTTTGATGAGAAATCTTTTGAAAGGGGAAACAAAAATCAAATTTAATCTAGCTAAGAGATGAGAAGACGGCCACGAAAGAAGAGAAAGAGATAGATAGAAGGAGCGGAGGGAGAGAGAGGTGAGAGATTGAAAGCGAAAATTAGGTTACGAAGTGGGTCACGGTCAACGGTCGAAGTGAGTGCAAAGGCAGAAGGAAGGGAGAGAGCGAGTTGAGTGGCTCAAGAAAAGGGAAAATTAAACACACACAGACAGACTGTGGTGTTGATGATAAAGCAAAGATGTGAGATGCTTTGTCGGAGGACAAAGTTGGGAGAACCGAGCGGCAGAAAGAGCGAAGGAGAGATCAAAAGTGCGCGCTCACTCGCTGAATGTGGGGTGATCTTGCTGTCGGTGGTGATTACTGGTGGTGCTGGTGGTAATGGTGATTGTGCTGCTGCAGTTGATGCGGCTGAGATAGTTGGTGGTTGAGCCAAATCAAAGATAAACAAAGAGCGATCAAGAAAGAGAGATCAATCCCACTGGCTATCAAAGAAGGTGCTTCCTGCTAATGCTTGTTCTCTACTATTAAACACACAATCTACTGAATTCTCTGGTACTTTGTCGTCTTTGAAGTAAACACGCACAGGCACACAGTAGAGGTGATCCGGGGAGCGGTGACAGAGAATGAGAGAGAGAACCGGAGGTTATTTGCCGATTGCGTTGGAGCACTCTCGCGAGCCTCAGAGATTGGGACTGGCGAACAGGCGAACACACGTGTGCTACAGCACTAAGAGAGAGAAAGAGAAAGTTTTTTGGTGTGGGCAAGTGGTGCCGGCCGGGTAGCGCCGTCAAAATGACTACTGATGACTGAGGTGCCGGCAGCAGAGGCAGCGATTGCAGACAGCAGTGGTAGTGGTGGTGGTGGTCGCGGCGAAAAATGGATGCGGCCTTAGACGAGAGACGTCTGCTAGCGTCTGTCTCGGTCGGTCTGTGGATAATGATGGGGAGTAGGATGCCGGCCGCTGCTAAAATTGGAGGCTCTGGCGACACAGAATGCACAGATGCAGCTGCTGCTGTTGATGCAGCACCAATTTACGGCTGGTGATGTTGATGATACTTTGAGGATGCTCTTTACACAGGCATCATTCACACTCTGATGAAGGTGCTGATGGAGGTGGTGGTCGTCGTGGTGGTGGACAGATGTACAAACTGGCTGTGGCAGGACATCCACAACAAACACGCACAGTGGTGGTAAAAGAGAAAGAGACGGAGAGGGGAAAATATATCAGTCAGTCAGTCAGTCAGTCGATCAGGTCTGCGACTCTCTCACTGCCAGAAGAGGGAAACAGACAGAGAGAACGAGAACGACGCGTCGATGTGCACTGCACAAGAGTTGGAGAGCGACTGAGAGCGAGGCACCGAGTGCTGCTTTTCGGCTGCTGCTGTGCTGCCTCACAGAGGTGGCTTGCCTTCAGCACACAGAGCACAGGCACAAGGACAGTCGATTTCCCTCAGTGAGGCTAACGATACAAGAGAGAGTGACTGAGAGAGAGAGAGAGAGAGTAAGTGAATGAGAGAAAAAGAAAGACATCGAGGATCGCCTGGCAGCGCAGGCGCGAGTGCAGCAGTAGAGGGTACATGGCCGCCCGCTCCACCGATGGCTTTGCCCACCACCATCACCACCACCGAATCATGCTGGATCAGGCTGAATATGGCGCCAAATATTCAGCAGCTCGATGATGCTACTAATGCTTTAGTGCTCTAGTGCTGACTCGGCAAGATAGAATTCTAAAGTTCGAAATCGACAACAACAATGCTATTCCCTTTTAAAAGTTCTCCTCCTGATAAAGGTGAACCTCAATGTGAACTCCCGAAGCTTTGGAAGCGAGGAAGTGGTAGTGGCACACTGAGAGAGAAGCACTGAGAGCATCGATCAGAGCCCACTGTGCTACTGCCGCTGTCGCCGCCGTCGCCGCTGACGCCACCACCACCACCACCATCAGGCACTCGATTCCTCAGTGACTCTCTTGCCCTGTCTCTGTTCTACTATCACACATACATTCAGTCAGCCGGGTGGCGCAATCTTACCGCCATCGTCGCCTCTTGTTCTCTCTCTCTCACTCAGTAGTGGTGCAATGGCCTTCATTTCTGGTAGTGGGCAGAGTGCGCTGTGCTTTCTCTCACTTGCTTGCTACCATTGACATTCGAGAGAGAGTGAGAGAAAGTGCAGTGGTAGTATGGTAGTCGTCGGTGCTGCTGCTGCTTCCACTCTGGTGCCTGCTATCGCCCAACACCATTCGCCCAGTGCCTTTCTATGTTTGGCTGCCCTCCGATGGCAATGTGCTTTCCTCTCTTTCTCTTTTTCCAACTCTTCTCTTTGTACGGTCCTCTCTATTCTGCCCTATTCCGTGCGTCGGGACGAAGTGCAGTCGCGGCGGCAGTGCACCCGCGCGGCCAAAGCACCCTGAAGCTGAGGTGGAGGCGCCCTCAAAATGGATTCTTTCTTTCTTTTTCTTTCTGCTCGGTGTGTGTGTTTTGGAACACCAGCACCGTACAGTAATGGTAGAGTAAGGGCGCCTTTGTACATGCTCACCCAATTGCCAACCATTGCCATTGACATGCTTTCGGTCAGTGCGCCAGGCGCAGCTGCTGTAGAAGTAATGACTTTGTGTGCTGATTGTGTTCTGTTGCCGATGGTGTGCTACTTGCTCTCTGATGGCTGCAGAAGGGAAATACAGTGTTTTTGCTGCAGCTGGACAAAGGAAAGAAAGAGAGAGTATGTTTGTGTGTGTGTGCTTGTGTCTGTACTCTCACTGCCTGATAAGACCTGGACGGCGAAGAAGAGTGGCAGCCTCCAGAGACGCTCCATTTTGGGAGTGCTTGCACTGTCAGCGTCGGTGTCTGCGGTCGAGGTTGCCGATGTTGCAGTGCGGCTTTACTGCACAAGGACTGCTGAAAGAAAGAGAGTAAAAGAGGAAGACGCCTTGTCTTGCCTTTCTTCGTCGAAGCACACATTGCCAGCACCAGCAGAACAGCACCACCAAACATAACCCAACAGAGAAAAAATTAGCTGCATCATCTTCAGCGCCATGGCATTCAGTGGCAGTGACTGTGCTCGTCAGTTCAGTGCCAAGTGCCAATCGACCACGACTAAATTGGTTGCTGTTGTCGTCCAGTGTCACACCAGTGTCTCCTCTTCTCTGCTCAAATGCCATTGAAATGGCAATGACTGGTGGAAGAGGTGGTAGTCGTAGTCGGCGTAGTCACTACTCACTCCACTACCACCACTATCATCATCAATTAGTCTGGTCAGTAGTGGTAGAAATAACAAACTACTCACACACACTCAGGCACGCCAAAGTACCAGACAGGGAGAAGGAATAAGACTGGCGCCATCCACATAGACAATGGATTAGTAGTGTGAGTAGAACACACATCTAGAAAAGCCCGACCGAGTGACTGGAAAGACGCCAGCAAAAAATAGCAATAGCAGAAAAGGGGGAGAAAGGCGGCACTGTGCACTCTGAGAGATGCGGCAAACTAGGCCGTGGATTGAGAGCACGTGTAGGGGGCAAACAAGCTGATGGAAAACACTGACAGAGAGTGGGGAAGGAAAAGATACACATTTTGAAGTTGTCTGCCTGCTGCTGGTTCGATGCCTGTACTCACTGACACGCTGACTGATAGTGGCAGAGTGTTAGTGGTTGTGGTTGGCCTGAGTGCCTGACTGCTGCTGCTGCTAGCACCAGAACCACGCCAACAGCAATGCCGTCGCAAACAAGCTCAAACACCGGCGTTAGTGCAGGAACCGCGTGCACCGGTAAGGAATCCACGGGCCAGCAGCAGAATTGCCGGTCGATGAACAAGTTTTCAGTTTACAGACAAAGAACTGCAGTTCTGCGAAATGAAATGGTAGGGTGAGTGATCACTGCCGCCACCGCCACCACCATCCATAAACAGACAGCACTGCGCCAGTGTCATTAGCTAATGGCGCTGGTGAATGACGAGCGACGATGACGACTCCACTTTACAACCACTGGAGACATTGTGTCATTGGGTTAGTGAGACACATTTGCTCGCTCCTCTGGCCTAGTCCGGATGTGCCCGTCATTGTGGTTCTAGGGAGAAGAAGAAGTGGTAGCTGGGATATCGCAGGAAGTGCTGGTTGCTGTGTGTGTGTTTGTGTGTGTATGTTTGCAGCTGCAGTGTTTCAAGGCAGGCGCATTAAGCGCTCTAATGCAATTTGACCAATGATTGACTATTAGTGTAATTGACGACCAATCAGCGGAGAGGACGAAAAACAACTGAACCAACACTGCACTGACGGCACTGAAAGGGCAGCAGACATTGGCCAACACTGACAGGCATTTGAAGGCTGCTACTTCCAGTACGACCAACCAGCACACTGCCGAGGTGCCGATGAGAACCATTTTTGGGTTAGGCACACGTACAGCTACATGCTTGCTTGTGCTTGAGCTTCCATAACTCATTTCTTCTTCTTTGACCTGACAGTGCTTCTATTTGCCTCCCTTTCTCTCTTCCCTCATGTTAGCTCCTTTCTCCCTTTCTCGTGCCAAGGTCACTGGTGATGGTGGTGTTAGTGGCTGACTTGCAGACTGCCTGGTGGCAGCAGCCAACAACAACCAACGACCGTCCTTTCTCAGTCGGTGCTGCTCTGCTACTGTGCACTACTGCCGCGACAAGTGCAGCAAGGAGAGCTGCTTCAGCTCCCACTCACTCACTGACACTCTCTTCAGCAGGCCAGTTTCGTCTGCGGCAATCACCATCACCATCACCATCAGCCATTCTGCACCGCTTGTCAAATCAATCACAACGCGCCATTTGCTTGTGCCATTGGTTAGTTAGTTGTTGGTTGTTGTGTGCCAAAGGCGGAGGAAGAAAGAAAGAGAGAGGGAGAGTACAGCGGCGCCAAGTCATTGTGGCCTGGTAAACAAAAACAGCGCCCAATACATACAACGAAGGGAGGGAAATGGAAGGAAAGGAAAAGAGGAAGGGAGGGAAACCAGCAAGCGGTACAAGAGAGTACAGGCAGCTCGATTTGCAGCTCCTTCCTGCAGACGCTGTCAAAGTTAGACTCGGCTAATGTACGACCGTAATGCCTTCGCTCTTGTTGTCGTCGTCGTCGTTTACCAGTCAGACTCGAAGGGAGTCTTTGACTGTACATGTCAATGTACATGTGCTCACGCACATGCACCACCACCGCTGAACAGGCGATACTCTCTTTTCCACTCTGTGACGCCCAACTGTGAAAGCAAGTCAGTGAACAGGCAGAGAGGAGCAGCAGGAATAAAGGGCACCGATGGAGGAGATGATAGTGAGCACCAGTGTGAGGGTGCCAGGGGAAAGGAGTAGCAGCGAATGCTGTGCTCTGGCAGTGCTGCTGTGCCCATGAGGAAGCCAAGGCCACCGGCCAACACCGACACCACCACCATAACATTTCGCCAAAATAGAACAATCCTCCACTCTGCTGCTATTATTCGGTTCGGGGCAGGGGCAGGGGCACCGGCAGCAGCCGGCAGCGGCAGTTCGAGACGTGACCAGGGACGAGAGCAGTGAATGCCAACACCGCTACCACCACCACCACCACCATCACTTGGTCACAGTCTCACAAAGTGTGAAAGTTTGCAGCCGAAAAGTTATGCATTGAATCACAAGAGCATTAAACAGAGAGAAGGTTCGCTGGGTGATATCTTCTTCTCCGGCAAACAAATTCGCCCGAACGGAACCAGTTTTGGCAGAGTCATTTAGTCTGCCTTTTAACTTTCTCCTCGCTGACTGGCACACTCATTCACTCACCCTTTCTTCTGTTGTCTTTGCATTCTTCTCTTTTTTCTTCTTCTTCTTGAAAGTCGAAAGTCGCCGGTGTGCGAGCGAAAGCCTGCTATCTCTGCTGTTCAGTGCTCACATTGTTGTGCTCGCTCCTTCCTTCAGCAAGTTAGAGTCAGCTAGCTAGTTCGTCAGACGGGCGCCATTGGCGCCACCGATTCAAGGTGAAGGCTGCCTGCCTAAGTGCTGAAGAGTGAAAGCTGCTGCTGCTGCTGAGAAGGCACACTTGGCACAGAAAGCAGCACAGAGCCCCAAAGAGCAGGCAACTGAAAACAGATAATTGGATTCAATTAGAGTGAGCTGGTACTGCTGGCAACTGCAGACGATGGTGACTCGGAGTGACTTGCCGTGGCGGCACGACGACGACCACCACCACACGTCGAAGAGCACTGAATGCACTCACTCCACTGCACTGAAACGAAAGGGAGAACCAGCGGGCGCAATTAGTGACACAGGTATTATATACACGAGCAGACTTGGCAGGCAGATAGGCACAAGCGCAACCTGCACCATTCAAATTGAGTGAACAAGACAGAAGAGGGAAAGAGAGGCAGGTAGTCTTCAGATGATAGCGAAATTCCCAGCACTGCAACCCGTAGAGCAGACAGACAAACAGTGATACTCAGTGAGCAGGCGAAACGAAAGAGTGCTCAGTCGAGACAGAAGTGGTCTGTCCAGTTGTGCTGTTGTTGTTGATGGTGATGCTGCTGCTTCAAACACTGAAGATGATCATCACAGTAGTGGTGGTAGTGGTGATGGTGGCAAGGGAAAAGCAACAAACAGAATCACCATCATCAGTTTGCCATTCAATCGACTTCTATTTCAAGAAAGATTCTTCTTCTTTTTCTTTTTTCCTCTTCCTCCTCCTCCTTCTCCTCGGTACCGCTTGATCGATTTGCACCACCAGCACACACCTGTACGCATGAAACTCAATGCAAAAAGACTTTCTGCTGAAATATAACTTCTTCAGTGCAATAGCCAGCAGTCGACGGGCTGCTGTTGATCAATCAGTCAGTTAATAGTAGCCAACCAAATCGTCGTCGTCGTCCTCTTCTTCTTCTTCGTGGCGTAGTCAATTACCCTTCGAGCTGACGACGGAGCGCAATCGATAGCGCCGTCATCAACTGCACAGAGGATAGAGCAGCCATGCAGGTTGCGACATGCTGCCAGACAAAAGGCAGAAGGTGAAGATACTAACGAGAAGGCATTTTATACACCAAAGGAAAAGAGATACACACACGTGAAAGTCATTTAGGGGGTTCCACAGGGAGGCTGAGCGCTCAATCGATATCCACAACCTTTTCGTTTTCTCCTTCTTTTCATCTACTAACAAAAAAAATATTAATAACAAAAACAGTTTGGTCAATGTCAGCCAAAACTAATATGTTTCTCTCTAATGGTTAGAGAGGACAAAACAAGCCAGACAAAATGATGTGTGTCTGCTTGGCAGCAACAGTCTTTTTTAAAAAAGTGCATTTTGAAAGGGGAGAAATGGCAAAAATAATAACGCTAATGGTGTTGGCATGCCGCCGCTGTCTGCCGGCGACACAACAGTTGCTGGCTGATGTTTGCAATTAGGGCTGTAACGGTCAATTAGACGAACCTGTCTGCTGCTGCTGTTTCTAATTTGTACAGTCCTGTACGGGGCACACTTCCGCTCCGGGTGAGTGTAAGTGTGACAGTGGCAAAGGACAGCAGACAGACACAGCCGGTGGGCTGCAGCTGATTGTCATCGGCACTGCTGCAACCAATTCACCCCACCAATGTCACCTTTAGTGCCTCCTCCACAGCCACAGCATATGTGTCGCACAAATGCACCTTGTTCTGCGCTTCTCTCTTCACCCATGACCTCTACTGCTGCTGCCGTCCACTGTTGCTTCCGATCGACAACTGGGCAGTCACAAGTTGACATGGTACACCTGGCTTTTCTCTGCTTCAGTTTAGTCAGTTTGTCGCACTGGCTGACTTGTGTCCACCATCATCGAAGCTGCATTCAATATGAGCTGCGCTTCCATTAATCGACCGTTTGCTGCTGCTGGTTGTTACGCAATATATGCCACATGACAAAAACAAGGTCACTGTTGTGTGTCGCTGTCTGTCAAGATTGTGGTGTTCAACTAGCACTGAAACTGTTCTGACACAGAGGTCATTCGCAGACTGGACAGAGGTCAGTTGAGGAAAAGAGAGTCAAAAACAGGTAACAGACCTAATAACTAGCAGTAGATGCGTTCCAAGTTTGTCAGCTGTCTTAGCACAGTGACATCTAAACACAGTTACAGTTACTGCAGTACAAGGTCAGTGAGATGACCTTTTGGGTGAGTGGGTCAAGCAGCAGCAGCAGCAGAAGGCAACAGCAGAGGATCCCTCCTCAAGAAAAAAAGGCCTGAGAGGAGGGCGATCTTTATGGAACATACAATGGTGGACGAAAGAAAGGCCACTGAGGCAGAGTACCGAGTATTGCTGCTGAGCACAGCCAAAGCAGTCAGTAAGGCTGAGAAGAGGAGGAAGAACAGTCAGACGACAAATTCACAATCGTTCCCATGGTGAGCGAAAGTGAAATGATGAATGAACGCAAGGAAGTGTGTGAGTGTGTGTGAGAGTGTGTGCTCTATGCCCAGACATGCTCACTCACTCACAGGGACACGCACTAATTGGGCCCACGTAAGGTGACCAGTAGAGCACGGCAAAGCAGCAAAGTGTTGCCAATCGGAGATATGGAAGAAAGAAGAGGGAGAGGGAGAAAGTCCGTCCGTCAGACGATCAGGAGAAGGAACCTGCTGTTGCTGTTGCTTCTACTACTCATGAGACTGCGACAGTGAAAGTTTGAGTTTCAAGGACTTTGCTCTGCCTTTATTGTTCAGGTCAGACTGCCGTGTTGTCTTGCAGTAGTTTCTCTTCTCTATTGCCTTGCCTTTCTTACTTACATTACCGAACGAGATGAAAGAGGCAGTGGAGAGAAAGAGAGAGTGGAAAATTATGCGGTAATGGGAAGTAGAGTCGGGACAGTACCTGGCTAGCCAGCCCGACTCTACTAGCCCGGTGCCCGACTAGACAGGGGCCAAGCCTCCTTTGGGGTGATGAAGCAGACAAAGGTCACTTGTTGTCGTTTGGCCAGTGGTAGTGCACGTAGTTCACATCGCAATGCTCAATGAGAGTGAGAGTGGTGAATGACCGAAAAGAGAGAAAAAGAAAGAGAAAGTGTCGCAGACATTGAGGATGCTGAGATGGAAGATGAGGAAACACCTGACGATAGGCAGGACTACCGACCGGCGACAGACTGCTTCACACGTGAGAGACAACGGGAAACAGCAGTAGTTTCAGGAGATGGAGAGAGGGATGCAAGACAAAGCAGGACAAAGCCATGGTCAAGGTGAGGTAAACAAAACTAACAGAGGATTTATTCACAAGCAGACTGCTCTTTACGTGAACCTTGAGACACTGCTACTAAACACACATAATAGGATACTTGGTGTAAGAGCATCAGACAACTACTACGCCAACCCTGACCACCCTGGTCACTGGGAACTGTGGTGTTGATGGCGATCAGAAAGAAAACAAAGTCAAGGTCTGCTGACAGAAAGAAAAATCTCATGAGAAAAAGCGCTTCCGCAATGGTGGTAAGAGCAACTGCTCTGATTTATACATTTAAAAATACTACAATTTTATTTGCTTTTTAAATTGTACAAAAATAAAATCTTTAAACTTCAAGAAAGCGGCCCTTTTCACTCAGTTGACGCGTGTGGCCTTTGACCTCCTCCCACTTCAATTGCTAACCACCAGTTGCTTGGTATGAGTGAGTGAATGAGTGAGTGTGTGTGAGAGCCGCTTGAGAGCAACAAAGTGCTCTAGTTTAGTTTAGTTTATGGTGGTGGTCATCTGATCTTGTGGTCAGCAGCTGATGTCCACACTGCACTGCACTGACTGACTGAAGGGGCCATGTGGTCAACGGGGCACTAGCGTGATCAGTGCTCAGAGGTGGTAGTGCACTAGTGTAACTCTCAGTAGTAGGTCATGACCCATGACCTAGGCAGGCTGAAAGGGGTAAAAGGAGAAGGAGATAGTGGTGGTGGTGGTGGTGGTTGAGGAAGGCCTGCAGGCAAACAGGCCTCAGTAGCAGCAGCAGGTCTGACTGACCTAATGGCACTAATATCACAGTAGCACCGTCCGGGCAATCGATCATAAAAGTAGTGCTTTTCCCGTGTGTTTGATCATTGCACCGAACAGTCGATCCACTCTGACAGCTCGTGATCAAGACTGGCACCGGTTGCACACTCATGGGCCCAGGGCCTAGAGCCGCCCATTCCATTTGCCCTTAACTCGCGTTTTAACTCTCAGGGGGCTTACACAAACGGCAAAAGTAAAGAAAGCAAGGTGGAGGAAGTGCAATGTGGTGGACAACAAAAGGAGGACAGATAGAGGCAGCAACAGAAATTGGTGCACTGAAACACACAAATGGAGAGAACTGGAGGTTGAATTGACTGTCCCGTAAACAAACACAGACGAGCAAACACTGAGGCAGTGAGTAGTGGGAGAGAAAAGTAAAGAACTGCACTGTGTGTTTGTTGTCAAGGTCGAAGCACTTGACTATACTGGGCATATTTTGTACTCATAACTTCGAAATGGAGAGCATGAAATGAAATGAAATTCATAAAGTAGGACATTGACATTTATCGTACATAATGAAATTCCACTGAGTTTTTAAAACATCAATGGGGTGAGTCAGACTTACCGAACGTACTGCTGGCACACCGCAGCAACATAATGAGAAGAAAAACGGCAAACATTGGGTAGTTTGTGTGTATTTACGGTTGCGTAAACAGATGCAATAGCCAACAAAATGAAGCACTTTTGCAATAATTACCATTATGACCTAATGACGTAATTGGCAAAGGTGAACCGCCTCTCTCAAGGACGTGGAAGAGTGCGGCAGAGTAGAGTGCTCTGGTGTGTCTCTGGTGAGTGGGGCAGCAGTGCAATCAGCACCAGCACCAGCAATCTCACACCGACGCCAGTCAGCCTCTTCACTCAGTAGCTGATCAACGTCGACTACAGGCACCAGTTAATGCACCCACTGACACACACACGTGTGCTGTTTACTTGTTGGTTTTCACACACACAGCCAGAGACAATGGACTGGTAGAGGACTGGCACAGTGAGCTGTCATCAACCGGTGTGTACGTGAGTTGCCAGGGCCAACATTGTCAATAAAGGCTAACTGGTTGAGGTGGGTGATAGGATAGTCCAAAGCAGTAGAAGAAACGTAATGGCAACGACTTTACAGCACTGTCCAACAAAGTTCAAATTGACGATCAACGGCGGTAGAGCCACTGCCAGTGCAGACACAGTCATTCACACACGACAGACTGATGATGTCAATGTCAATGTTGCATGTTGGCCAACAAGTGGTGGTGGATTCCAGCCTGGCAGACTGTTTGTGTACACAAACGGGGAGATGCTGCCAGACGAACAGTCATTTTCTGTTCATTAATTTACATTTCCCTTTCCCTTTTCTCCGTTTGTGTGTGTCTGCACTCTTTCACAAAAAATAAAAAGCATTGCCCGCTTTGAACACAACATAAAAGAATGCATCTTTCTGTAAGTGAGCTGAAATTGAATGAAATTTTTTAACTGAAAAAGTACACAAAAACTAAATTAAAAGTGCAAAAAGTAGCTTGAAACTAAGACAACCAGAGATAATGGCAAATGACATTTTCAGCGCTGATAAAAAATTTGTTTAGACTACTAACACAGGTGTGCCGGCAGAGGCCCAGTACCAGAAACATTGGCCATGTGCAAAGAAAGCGTCATCCCCATTGTCACGAATGAGTGATAAAAATAGACAGTAGGTCAAAGGTGGTCTGTGGTCACCTAAACCTCTGGTCTGGTAATGAGAGGTGGTGTCAGCAATTATGCGACTTGTCTGTCTGTCATTTGGCACATTGAGCAAATAAGGAGTAGTGAAGTAGTGAGATTAGTGAAAGAAAGCTGGCCAAAGTACTGCAACTTGGTAAGTTACGCTGACCACCAGTATGCGGCAGCATATGGAACCACTGTGCTTCGATAACAGTTTACTGGTGACACTCACACACTCAGAACAGAACAGAAGGTAAGGAAAGTAGAGAAAAACAGAAGCAGAAGCAGAAGAAGTAGAAGGAAGAAGAAGAAGAAAGGAGCAAAAGAGAGGAAAAGTGGGCCTTGGCCCAAGAGACGGCGACGACGGCGGCGGCGGCAGCAGTGGCCAGGAGAACAGATGGCCACTCAAGACGGCGGCTAGGCATCTCGGCTGGCAAAACGAGCAGAGGAAGCGGTGACTACGACGACAACGACCACCATCACACGGCAACAGAAGTGATAAATTGTTGTTGCTCGCCTGCCAAAGTCTGTCACCTCTCGCAGTCAGACACACCGAAGTGAGAGAAAAGGAAAGTGAATGACGATATTCAGCTGCTGCTAGTATAGGTGCTGCTGCTACACCAAAAGAAGCAAATAAAGTGCTCAAAAGTGGAGAGAAAAGACGTGAAAACAGACGTAAGAAATTGGACAAAATGGGCATTTAGCTGTCGTCTGCTGGGGCAATTGCAGCAGCAGCCACAGTAGCCTCACCCCAGCTGACCAGTGGCCAGCGTTCAGTACCCTCATTACATGGCAAGTACAAGCTATTTGCTGTTTGGAGCAAATTAATGTGGGCCGATGCTGCTGGGATGGGCTCAAATGGACCAATATGAAGGGGGACGTTTTTGGGATAAGAAAAGAAGAAGACAACTAGACAACAAATGAGTGAAAGAAAAGGGAAAGCGATTGTGAGGCAGCCTCACTGATGGTGATAATCAACGGTGATGAATTGCACGTTGAGAACTAACTGATACTTGCTGGCGTTGCAAACGTTACCCAGACAATCACGATTGCACTGTGAAGTAGTTGCAGAAACATGAACACGACAAACTTCCGAGTGAGTATTTGAAGAAGCAGAAGACAAATTGGGTGATAACAGACAGGGTGATGGTGATAGTAATGATGATGTTGTCGGGGTGTAGAGGATGCAGAGAGAATGAGAACAAACAAACACTGTGAAGTAGAGCGTGAGTGAGTGAGTGAGTACCGAGTGATGAAGTGAGGGTCAGTCAGTCAGTCAGCGGTGTTGTTGCCTGTCATCAAGTGGCAACTGGTCAGTTTCGGTTTGTTGTTCACTCGCTACATTACAAGCATGTAACAATGCATTTCCATGCTAAGTACTTGGTCATTTGTTTACTTGCAATTTATCGCTGTTCTTGGAACACATGTCCTGACACTACTCTGGTCAGGTTAGGCAAATGGCCAAGACAATGTAGCAGTCAGTTGCAGTCACGATTTCCAGAGAATTTCTTCTTTTTGCTGTAAGTGAAAAAGCGCAAATGCAATCAGATTTGCAAAAGCAAACAACTGTTTGTGTTCCACCAGATCAGTAATCAAATCAACGCCATTTTGGTGTTGTTTGGGTGCTCAGTCGTGGACAACCTCTCGAGAGGGCAACCAGACCAAGTGGCAGCTGAGTTTCGCAATCAACTATGTGACTCAGATTATAGTCAAAGTCAACTACGAGGAGGGCTTAAAATGGCTAATTAGATTAATAAATAAAGCTAAAACAACTGTACTGGAGTACAAGTTCGGGCAGGCCCCTCAGAGTGCGTTCAATTTGACTTTTGTACACTGTTTCTTCTACATATTGGTAAATAAATATGGATGATTGCCAAATGACTGTGAGGGCAAATCTAATTATAGATCAATTCACTTAGCCCTTCTGTGAAGGCGAAGGTGGCGGTGGTGGCTGCAGTGTTGTGACTGTGTTTCAATTGCAACGTCCGGCCAAACGACGAGTTTTGGCCTTTCTCTAGTTCATTCACTAGAAGTGTAATCTGCATCTGACAGGAGGCAATTCGATAAATCCAATCGACATATGGCTTACACACAGACACATTTTCTCTGCTGTGCTGTACAGAGCTGAACGATGTTACTCACTGTTGCTCCGGTTGGCCAGACTGCTGCTCAATAACAAAAACATCATCGATAGGGGTTACTGCTGATGACTTTGCTGATGATGATATGTTCCCACTAACAGGCAAGCCTAAAACCTCAAAACACACAGTTCAGCCACTTGGGTGAGCACGGGTTTTCTATCGATTAGGGAAAACGAAGTGAACCCATAAGCATGGCAGCAGCAGAAGAAGGGAGCCACTCTAGCCAGCAGCCAAAACAGCACAAATCTGGTGTTGGCGGTTAGCTGCGTCATGTCTGTCCTTGCCATTTGTTGCAGTGTCACTGTGGCTCATTGGCCTTCATTCAGGGCCAATCTGACTGGCAGGCAGACTTTACCAGCACCACTACCTACAAACATGCAACAACCAAAAGAAGAAGAAGAAGAAGAAGAGACGACGTGAGATCAACTTCTGTCTTACAGTCTACTGCAAACAGCCTAGCCATGATCAGCCACCAGACAACAACACAGGCAGCAGCAACAAGAGCAGTGGCAATGGAGATAAAACGTCGTCGAAGGAAGGAGAGAAGGGATGTGTTAGTGTACGCCAGAGAAAGAGATGCCTATGGTGTACATGTGTGTTGACCATCACATCGTGATAAGTGATATGTGCACTTTCTGTGCAGTTCAATGGTAATAACCAGTGCAGTAGACGTAGTGGAGATCAGTAGTGCAAAGCTAGTAGAAGTTGTCCTTTTCTCTCAGGCCATCTTAATTGGCCTGCCACCACCGTTTTGTGCGCCACACAAAATGTTAGTGAGATTGCGCCCAGATTGGCGTCCAAGTTTTCGCTTTTTCTTCTTCTTCTTCCTCACCGGCCTAATCGTCACTTTCCCCTGCTGATTCAGTGTGGTGATGGCATTCACCAGAAGATGATGCGGTGGCTTTTCGCTATCAGGCCGTCGTTGTCGCCATCGTTGTCTCTTTTTTGGCTCAACTGTCAACAATGTAACTATTAATAATCGTGATGAACTGCACCTCCTATCAACGGTACTTCTCATGAACGAGATTGATTCGATGTCACTGCCAATGTGGTGATCTCATTGTAAATGTAGCTCTCTATCTCACTTGATGGTAGTAGCAGTGAACGTAAGCAGGCCTAAATTCAATCGACTGGCACTTCAAAGAAAATTGTTTAAAAACAAAAACGGAAAGCGACAGTTTAGGACTGCGAGTTGTGTTTCAAGCGTTTCAAGAGGCAATTTAAAGAAGATGAAAAGAGGTTGAAGTGCAATTTTGAAGGAGTGAGTGCCACTTGCACTTGCTCACTTTATTTTTACTCAAAAGATGAATGCGCTTTCTCTTGTATTCATAAATACATTTCCAAATAACATTATAAAAAGAGCACATTCTCTCCAACACCACTACCCCCATTGTGCATGGAAAAAGTAATCATCATGGAAACGATGATCAATTTACCGTGATAGTTATTTTGATCAAATTTTGGAGAAGTACTGATAAAGCGAAGGAGACACTGTTCCAACACAGCAGCAGCAAAGAAAGCACCGAATCAAAACAAATTAGCATTAATGCGCCTGGAGTTAGTGCAGCAGGGTGTACACAGACACAACCTGCTGATGATAGACAACATCGCTCAAAGGTGCTTCCACAAGAAGTTAAACAGCAGCAGCAGCAATGGTAAACAGCAGTGAACGAGTTAGATCTGAGTACTGTGCTGTGCTCAAGTCACAGCAATCAGTGCATTAATCAGTGAACTGATCAAGACAGGACAGAACAGGACAGGTAGGCAGAACAGCGTGCCAAGTCTGCTGCCAGAGACAGGGAGCACACCGCAATGACGGATGAGGAAAAGGATGCGCGAGCTCAATTTGAAGTTGTGTGTGCGCTGTGGAAGAGTGCAAGGCGCCTCGCCGATGCCAACACAACTGCTGCAAGCAAAGAAAAAGAATGCACTCGCTGACTGGCTGACTGACTGGCGGGCTGACTGGCCGGTGGCAGGCACTCGAAGGTTAATGAATGAAGGGTTGCAGGCACTGGCGCGATGACGCTGATTAGAGTCACTCTCTCTTCGACGCCGACTGAGACACGCTGATTAATGGCCTGGAGCCAAGGCAATCACCACTGCAGGAGGGGAAAGAAGAGAAGAACAGACAATTCAAGACAGTACAGTCGGAGAAGAAATGAAGAACGAAACTGGAGAACTGTTGCCTGCTGACTGCCTAACTTTAATTGTGTTGATTAGGCAGAGGCGGAGGGAGCGATGGCGCTACAAGTGGTAACATCAGGTGAAAGTGTGTGTGCATTTGTGCGCTTGTGAAATAATGTTATGGAAAAATATTTGCAATCCGCCTGTTACTTTGAAACTGTCTTGATAATACTAATTAGTCGCTTGCAAAATGGTGCGCTACTGAAAAAGAAGCGAAACTTTCTTCTTCTTCTTTCTCACATAAAACCAACTAAAAAGTGGCTTTTGGAACGCTTTATGCAAAAGCGCGATTAATTGCAGAAACCTATGAATTATAGAAAATTAATACAACGTTTTTCTAAAACATCCGCATCATCATTTTTGCCATTCCTTTTCATTAGTTTTTTCTTCTGTCTGTAAACACTGCGCATTACTGATCAGACTGTGACTGGCACACTTGTTAACGTAAATGATTACCCAATGAGTAATGCAATAGACAAGCTCAATTCATGCTGCAGTAGTAACACTTTGTAGAAAATCTCATCGACAGCGTCATTCAGAAACATCTCTCGTCAGTCAGTCGGTTGATTAGGAAGCTTTAAAAGGGGTTAGAATGCAGTGAAAACAGTAGCCACTACCATCATTACCGCCAGTGTTCCGCTACTGAAAATCAGAACTGTTGCATTGTATGCGTCTGTCAGTCTGAAGAGTTGACTAGGGTGCACAATCTGTTCTGAATATAACAAGAAAGGGAAAAGGGGCAAATGAGTCCATTTGGATGGACAGAAGCAAAAGCAAGAAAGAGGGGAAAGTAAAGCAGTCCGACTACCGTATGTCATCAGAGGAAAGAGTTTTGTATGACTAAACATTAAACATTAGCACACACACTACCGTAAACTGGTTGCGCGTTCCATTGACATTCACCATCAACTGCAGAGCAGTTGGGCATCTTTGGAAAAGCAGAAGCAGAAGCAGAAGAAGAAGAAGGGAAGAGAGAAAGTGGCCAAGAATGACCTTGGCGTTGAGATCACGATCGAGGATGGCTGCAGTATGGCGAGTGAGTGAGTGAGCGAGTGAGTGAGCGAATGAGTGCCCAGAACAGAACATGAAACATGCACAGATGCATTTCCCTTTCTTTCAGCTTGCAGTGCACTGCAAAAGTTTTAAAGCAGGGAGCTGCTGATGCAGTGGTCAGCAAAGAGTGCTCTTGCTCCTGCTGCCGATGCAAAGTCCAGCAGAGAGGTACCACTACCACCACGTGGCTTGTGCAAGCGAGTGAGACCGTCGCATCTCAAGGCCGACAGGCTCTGCTTTGGCAGATGATAAACTGGGAGAAGAAACTGGGAAATAAGAAAAAGAGATGATGACGAGTGCTGGAGATAGGATTCTCAAAGTGGATGCTGCTATGGAGAGAGAAAAGAGAAAGAGACAGAAAGTGTGAAGGGGGAACAATTGCCTGGCCAAAAGGGTAGGACCAGTAGAGGATGCTAGTAAAAAAATGTAAGTGAAATGATGAGCAGAAGACAGGTGCACGAGCCAGCAAGAAAGGCTGACTGACTGACTGATAGAACCATCGTGCATTTAAGTGCCTGCCACAGGACAACCATAAGTGTGTGCCGGCGTGCGGCAAAAGAAAAAGAAGAAAATAAGAAAACTGAAGAGCTGCATCTGGAGATGCTGCTGCTGTTGCTGCAGGCACAGAATCGAGTTATCGAGTCATCAAGTTGAGTGGCGTGCTTTGTGCACTCAAAGTGAACTGTGTGCAAGTAGTGTTAGTCACCGCCACTGCGGCAACACTGTTTAGGACTAGTGTCATTTGGGTCGAGAGGCAGCAGCTGACCACAGATGGCATCAGCCAGCATCGGGGATGCTTCAATGCATTGTTCAGACCGAAAAGAGAAGCACCAGCAGTGACTAGCGCAGCACTCTTTGCCGGCGCCGTCGCAGTAGTAGTGAAAAGACTGTTGCGCAGGTAAGGCGTCGACGTCGCCAGGCAATGCCGTACGGGTGAGAGGAACATGAGGGAGCATGGCAAGAATGCGATGAGAGAAAAAGAAAGGACTCCCGCTGTCACTGTCGCAACCGCCGATGCTGAACACCGCTGAACACTGCTCCTCTGATGTACGTGTCGATGTACATGTGTGTGTTGAGCTGTGCTCACTGAAGGTCAAGGTGCTGGCATTTCACTGCTCAGCAGTGTGGCACTTCTGTCAGACGACAATCTTAGGCAAGGAAAAGGAAAAAGATAGAAAGAGCAGTGGATGACGACAACAACACCGAGCCAAAGCTGGCTGCAGCTCATGTTGGTAGTGGGCAGAAGTGCACGGCACTGAAGACGAAGAAAAGACAATCTCGACAGAAGATAGCTCTCTACAGCGGCAGCAGTGCACGAAGCGTACGACGAATGAAAAGAAGGGAGGGGAGGAAAATGAATGAAAAGGGGAAATGATTTGGCATTGTTTGTGCGACAAGCATTGCAAGAGTGGCCAAAACAGCAGTAAAACTGAAAAAATCATAAACAATGTAAAGTTAATGAAACAAATATGAAAAAATCTAGAAACAGGTAGCAAAACTTTTAAAAACTTTTTGACATATTTTATGCAAAGCTAATTGAAACTTAAATTATAACAAGAACCTGTTATTTGCAAGAGAATGCAAGATTATCTTTGATTTATGTGACGTAAATTTGCAGTTTTTTATAAAAACGTCAGTTAAACATGTTTTAGTCAGTAAATAAAAAACGAGCTCAATTCAAGTAATCAACAGGTGGCATTTAACGTAGATTGCAAAAAACGGTTAATAATAAAACAAAAAAGTGCTGCGACAAGGTCAAAAGGAGATTAACAAATGAGTTAATTGTGACTCAAAAATAGAGAAGTTGGTCACAAAAAAAGAGCAAACAGTGATCTCGTGGGCCACTGCAAGTTCATCAATCATCAAGATGACCTTCCGTTTTGGCACACTGCTCAAAGGGTTTGCTCGATTCACCACTGACACTTCCTTAACATCTTCATTTGCACATTTCCTACAACGGTGTCTAAAATTAAATGACCCAAAAAATATAGGGTTTAAGAATCACAAAAGGTAAATGTCTCAAGCCTTTGACATTAAAAGTTGAGACAAGAGGAAGTGTCTATAAATTGAAGTGTCAATCGGTGTTTCTCTTTCAGACAGCTTAACAGTGAATTGACTGGCAACAGTTGTTGCAGTAGTAGTGCCATTTAAATGCTCGTTTAAAAGGACCACGCGTTTCGCCGCCTGAGACCAATGCAAGGGAAATGCATTGAAAGTCAATTGAGAACAGCAGCAATGGACACAACCAGTGAACATTGGAAGGTAGTACCGCACCGCCATTGTCTCTGCAGTTGACCGTGTAAACGGCTACTAGTTTACCGTTTACAGTCGACTAAAAAAAGTAATGTCATTGTAATACGCATGTCCTCAAGGCAATATCAGCAGACAAAAGGTGCCCAGTGCTCTGAACGGAGTGGAACCCCAAAGTGGACAGCATCGATTTGGTCGAGCAGACAGTTTTTGAGTTGAGTTTGAGAAAAAGCGCCCAGAGCTCCTCTAGCTGATCAACTCACAAAAAGGCTGCTATTATTAGAGCACAAAGCTGTTGTGAGAACGGCGACAGAGACAGTAGCAGCAGAAAAAGCGGTTGTGGTTTTTGTTTGCCGTTTTCGAGGTCACAAGGCTTCTACCACCACCACCACAACTACTGCCACCATTACTATCGCTACGTGTAAAGTGCTCAGTTAAAGGGGAAAAAGTCGAGACAGTTGCAGCGCAGTTGACCACTAGACCAGGGAAGATAGGATTGAGAGTGAGGACAGTGCACACCTGCCGTTGGGCATATGGTCACAGAGTGAGAGGGTAGTAGAAAGAGAGAAAAAGAGGGGGCTACTGCAGCAAATGCAGGTAGCATACTAAGCAGTAATAAAGAGACAGTTCCGCATTTGGCAATACTGGGTCAGGAGGAAGAGAGAGGGAATGAGAGGGAGATAGAGGCACCAAAGTGCACTACTATTGCAGTGTGCGCAATTGCCATTGACCAAAACTGCTGCTGCAGTTAGAGGTCAGCTTCCGTTGGCGTATGCGTTGGCGTTCAGCTGTGTACGGCGATAGCTGCAACTGCAGCTGACTGCCACTTCTTTCAAGATCAAGGCAAGGCAAGTCGACTACGCAAAAGAAAAAGAAGAAAACGCAAATGGCAAGTGTCTATGGCCGCCAACTGTGCGTGGTAGCTGTGTGTATGTGTGAGGCGTCGATTGTGAGGCGTGATAAAGGTAGTAAAGAAAAGAAAGAAAGGCAAAGAGAACTTGTAAGGCAAGTGCACCGTTTTAGCCTCACACATGTTTTGTCATCATAGGCCTATACTTTTTGTTCCTCTTCAATCATTAGCAGTCACTAAAATGGATCAAATTCAAGGAAACCTGAAAGTGATGTTTGTTGAAAGGGAGATGATGACACTGCTCGAGCAGCCATCACCAAGCCGAAACTGGCCCAGTGACAGCCATTGCTTGCGTGCTTTGTACTCAGCCGACGACAGCAAGGGAAGAAGAAGGATGACAGCAATAATGACGACTGTGCCAATGACTGGGCTGGGTAGTCCAGTCCAGTGGTCTGTGTGGCCGATAAGAGCAGCAACAGTGCAGCCGTACAGTGCAGTGCATGGCAGCACTCAGCACCCACAGACATGGCAATGACACAGGCAGAAACTAAAGTGAGCCAACAACAGCAGCACCACCGGCAGTTATCACTGAGTGAAAGTGGGCGCCAGGAGCTTAGCACAAGGCGTGTAGTCGGCGGCAGTGGCTGTAAAAGTCACTTCAACATTTGAACTAAGGTGCACAGAGGACCTTGGTGGTTTCAGAGGAACTGGTGGTCGTGACTTTGAGCGCTTTCTCAACCTGCTGAAGGGTAAGCGGCGTGAGTGTGTGGGCAGCCTCAATGCACAAGAGAAAGCGCAATTGCCGTCTCACCGTACGGATTCCACTGCTGTACAAATACCAACGAGATCTTCGAACCTTGTCTCTCTGCCTATACACAATCCACCGTACAACTGTTCCGAAGAGCCGTTTACATTACGTTTGTTCTTCTCTTTTTTGCTTGTTCTGTTTAGCAGACACCCTGGCGTCAACCATACTACATACTGCAGATACTACCAGATTGTTTGTTATTTGCCAGCAAACTGCACTACTGGCACAGACATACTACAGCAGGCTGTTTCGATGACTACTACTACCAACACTTCTACCAGACAATCTCAGGCAGTGACAGTCAGTTGGCAATCACGATGTTGCTGTAGCAGTTTTATCACAAGCTCTATCACCAGCATCACCACCAGCACTGCTGTGAGCATTGCTCACTGCTTCATGCCCAAACTAAAACCCAAAGAAAAAGAAAAGTGAGAGAGAGGTTAAAGACACATTAGGCAGGCATAGCCGCCAAAATTAGATTACTGGGAAAGCTATTGATATTGAGTGGAGAAAGAAAGAAACAAAATGAACAAAAAAGTGTACAGACGAGCCAAGTGTATGAGTGGTCTGGCACAGTGCTCGAAATGAAACCGAATAGTCCGATAGACCGATAACAGTGCGCTTCGAGGACAGCATACTGTTCTGATACAGTACGGTGCTGTGCAGAAAGGTTGCCCTGTTATCAAGCAGGCAAGATCGGAAAACAAGACAACGACTACCTTTTCTTCTTCTTCTTCCAGACACATTGAACACTTCGACGTTGATTTGAACGGCAACGACTTGTGACGACTATTGATGGCCGCCACCGGTTATCTCAGCAGCAGCTCTCGCCAGTCTGCAAAAGTGAACTGTTTCCTACGTAGGACTACTGATAGCATTGCTGGCAGAGGAAAGACAATCACCAGCACTAGAAGAAACAACAGCAACAGCAAAATCCCCAGAGCAAAACGTCTGCCGTATGGCGTAATGGAAATATGAAAGAGGGTAATGAGCCCAAGTTCGCAGAAGTGAAAAGGTGCGGACAATTTTTTCTATGCCATTTTCTAGAAGATGGCTAAATTAGATTCCACTCCGATGCACTACCTTTATTGGAGGCTGTATAGGTAGTGGTAGGCGAGAGCAGCCAAAGACAAATGAGGCCAATCAAGGTTCAGTCGGCAGCAGCAGCAACCTAACAGTTGTCGCAGAAAGCGAGAGAAAAATACTAATCTGAGCAACACCACTTTATGGAACAGCACACCAATAAACACCACTGTGACAGTGACAGAAAAGCGGGGAACCTTGCTCGCAATGGAAAACGGAGCGAGAAAGGTCTAGCACCGTACAGTACCAGCAGTGGTGGTAGGCAGAAAGGGAGAGACTACTATTGAGAACGACAGAGATTAGGTCAAAGCATGGGCATTAGAAGGAAAATGAAGTGAGAGAGAGATGCACAGTACGGCTGTGGGGGAGTCTGGCTGATAAGAGTGCAGTAGAATCGATGACGATTGAAAGAGAGAAAGAAAGGGCGAGAGACCGCAAGAGCACAACACCGCCCTGAATGCAGCCGTCGGCGGCGGTGGTGGTGGTCTGATAAAAAGTAGGTTAAGGGACGCCAAGTGGAGGGGATTGGGAGGCAGACAGACGGACGAAGGAGGAGGATTGTCTCCTGTGCAAAGTAAGCAGGCTACACTCTACAGACGCGCTCCTAATGACTAAGTGTGCGTATTTGCTTTGTGGTGAGGACACACACAGCAGGCAGGCAGGAGAAGGAAAAGGGAAAAAGATAAACCGACCGCAGTTAGAAGAGATGTGCACTAAGAGGGTGACAACTCTGACCAGGTAGTGAGCGACTGAATGGATGGCAGTTGTGGTGGTGGTGGTAGTAGACCTAGTTCGAGAGTAGGACAGTTCATTTGCAAAAGTCAAATAGAAATAGAAATAGAAGCAAAAACAACAGAAGTACTTCTGTACAGTCACAAAATTATGACCCTAGCAGCAATTTCTGTCCCCACTAATGAAACAGACGGTTTTTTCTGGCAATTAGCGGTTTGTCAACAAAGAAAACGACAACGGTGAATAAATCAATTTGAGTAGGTAGTCAGTTAGCAGTTTTGCCTGTCAATAATAATTAAAAGCTGCACTGGAAGTGTACTACTACTACCACTACTACTTCTCTCGCCACATTGTCATCAATGCTGTTGCGGCACTCTGAGAGCATGTTGACCCAGAAAGTGTAGCTGCTACTGCTGCTGTTGCTGTACAGGCACCCAAAGCAATGCGGTTTGGGCGATGATGCCGTAAGTGCGGGTGAGCCACCACCAGCCCCACCAGAAAGAGCATCATCTCACTCGACGCAAACAGCAGACAAAAAATAGGCCACAAGCATATCAGGCAAGAATCGAGTGCTACTGGCGCAACTACTGCAGCTGAAGCATGTGGCCCAGTAGCATGTGCAGCAGTGGGTGTCGTTCAGGACATTCGCCCGATTCTACGCTGCGTTGTCTGCGCTGTCTGCTCGCGTCTGTTTGTGTGTGCCTGTGTGTGTCTGGGTTTGTGCAATGTCTATTTTGGTGTGTGTGATCTGCACTGGTGGATCGAGAGAAAGTTTGGCAGAGTAAAAGAGCGAGTGTATACGTAAATCAAACACTGATATATATATAGCTAGAGAAGCTGGAAAACTCAAGTGAAGAATCGGAGAATCGGGTGAAGGAATGCTAAGAGGGGGAGGGGGAACGAGGTTGAAGATGACTGAGCTGAACTGACTGAAAGGAGACAGAGAGCTGATGGCTGCTGCTGTTGAATTCAGCCATGCGGCAATGACAGCACCTGAATGAAGTCAAATGTTGGCAGCCGAAGCAGTGTGTTGTGAGAAGGCAGGGGCACCAGGCCAGCAAAGTGAGGCTAATGGGCACAATGAAAAAGACGGAGGATAACACAACAGCAACAGCAACAGCAACATCAGCAGCTGCAGTGACTGACATCACTGCACCAGTCAACCAACGAACTCCCGAGAAGACTTTTGGTGCCATCATCGGTGCTATTCTATATTTGCCGCTCCCTCCAGTTCAAGCAGGCACTGGCACGAAGGTTAAAGTGCTTTCTCTCACACTCTCACTGCCACTCTAGAACTGCCATCAAGATTTTTTATTTTTGAAGTAGCAAAAGAGAAAAGTGACGCACATGGTGAACTAGTGGTGGTAGTTCTAAACAAAGATCATAAGTGAAAAAATAACGTTAAAACTAAACTGTTCAGCTATCAATATTTTTACATACGGAAAATTCAGTATCTACAAAAATATTTCCAACATCATGTTTTTGCAAATTCTCAATTCACTTTTGACAAAGTAATACAACAACTGGCAGTTGTGATATTGAAGAATGTAAATGTGAGAATGTACAATAATAATAAAAAGTAGCGGTGTGAAGAAGTGTAAAACTCGCCATGGACAACGGAATTGAATGCGGCCATTCGGTACAGGAAAAAGAGATAGAGGAAAGAGGGAGATAAAGAATAAAAATATGTACTCGTGTCTAAGCAATAGTGCACTTCAGTGCTGTGTCCAATTAGAGGACAGCGGAAGCAAAAGTGAAAGTGAAACAAAGTAGACCACCGGCAGACAATCGATGAGTGGCAGTGAGTGTATTAATAGATCACCAATCAAGACATGCAACACACACAGACACAGACTGGTTGCCTTGCAAAAGAACTAACACATACACAGATACACACTGGCAAAGGCTGAACCAAGTGGAGACCCAAATTCCAGGCGAAATTGGGGACAACAGCTGTAGCGGCGGCGGCGGCAGAAGCTGTGCTGTTGCCGTTTACAGGCGGACAGAGTTTGTGAAGAGAAAGAGAGAACGCATGCGAGCAACTAAAGTCGGTCGCTCGGTCACCGGGTGAATTGGGCACAGGGAGCGACGGCAAAAATGGTTGAGGCAAGGAAACTAAAAGGAAGAAGAATCGAAAGAGGCGTTCAGAAGAAGGAGAAGAAGAAGAAGATGCTCACCGAGCTTCGACTTGTCGTATTCATAGGTCAGGGTGAACAATTTGGCCTAGCAGAATCCCTCCAATGGGCAAATTAGCGAATGAAAAATTTAGTAGGAAACCTGGCTCACTAGAGATATGGTAATGAGCAACTCTTTTGGGCAAAAACTTAAACTAAAAGTAAAAGTCACGGAGAGCCGCCGTCTGTGCCGAGTGCATTCAACGTTTAATTTAATTGGCGTCATTCGGCAAATCGGCTGTCTGGGAAAGCGGCTTAAATTTAGACATCAAATTCAATCGATTCTCTTCTTACTATATGTTTCTTTCTACTTCTTTGGCACGGACACATTCCGTGCTTAAAAACAGTTCAAAAGAGAGTCAAAGGCTTTTTCTCCACTTTCGTCTCCACTTCTCAGGAGCTCAACTTTTGGCAAAACAAAGTTTCACTACCGCTGCACTGGTGCACTGGTGCACACGTCAAAAGAAGAAAAAAAGAAGAGCACGCAGGGAGCAAGAAGATAGTAGAGAAGAAGAAGAAAAAAGTATGGCAGCGTTTATTGAACCTAAACTCACGCTAATTCGCCCACTCACTTTTTTTCCATCCCCTCATTCTGCTATTCCTTCACCCACTTCAGTGCTGGTTTGCATTCTGTACGGTACGACTAAGGGGAAAAGTGGGAGATTCACCGACTGTACAAACAAAAGAAGAAGAAGAAAACGAAGTAGATGATGACCGGGCTTAGAGTAGAGCAGCAGGCAGTCGCCCAAAGCGGCCTAAGTTTTATCTATTGGCCTTGCCGCGAGTGACATTTACAGAGAAAAAAATTCAAAAACTGTACCATCATTAGCAAGTCAGACTAATGAAGACCATGTGGAATAGGATGTACACTGGTGAAAAAAAGTGAACGTCATTCGATTTAGAAGGTCGATACAGTTTAAAAGTAAAGAGTGTGCCATTGTTGAACTTGGATCTTTTCATTTTCTTCTTCCCCAGTATCTCAACTGGGAATCAACTGCCAGTGACCCTGAAACTAAACAACAGCTCTGACGAGTTTTTTTATATTTGAACAAGAGTCTTTCAAAACAAGACTCGTCTAGAGACAACAGTAACGACAGCGGGAGCAGAGCTCTTATTAGGAAACATTACACCATACAGTGACGAGATGGAAGAAATATGACAAATGAAAAGGGGGAAAATTCATATGAAACAAAATCAGCCAACGACGAAACATCTTTTGTGCTGCATATCAAAATGCTGTTATTACAGTATAAAAGGTTGCAATGGCGGCTTTTGCAGCAGCAGAAGCAACAGAAAACCAAAAATAGAATCACCAAAACACGAGCCTGGCGACGACAATTTTTTTTCCATTCGCCTCCAGAATATTCACTTGATGCAGTTAGAGCGAAAGCTTCGACTTTAGTCTGTGCGTCGCAGCATTGCCTAAAGCGACTAATCCAAAAGTGTCGGTCGGTAGGTCTGTCTGCAAAACTGTTTGGCGGCAAAAGCTTCACACAGACAAGGCTTGGACGGAAGTTAAGCAAAGCTGAGCACACCGTGTGTCATACTGTGCACTAGCATCTGGCCTTTGATGCTTGTCGTCGTCAGGCAGCCAGTGAAAGCCTGAAGCACGCCTGGTTACGGTTGTCCGATTGTGAGCTGCTGCTGCTGCACTAGTCTCCCGGCGCGACTCGCCTAGCAGCACACCAGCACTGCCTGACTGGCTCTCTCACAGCAAACATCGACCTTTAACCTTCAGGTTTGAGGCTGCCGCCGGCTGCTGGTTCAGTGAGGCAGTAGAGCTGCAGACACTGTGTCTGCAGTGTTTAGAGTAACTTACTCATTAGAGGAAAATGAGAGAGAGGGAGAGAAGGAGCCTGTGACTGCAATATTAACGATGCAAAACGGGCGGCTGCAACGATACCATTCAACTCAACGAACCAATGCCACTGCTGCTGTTGAGTCTGCAGCCGCGCACAGACACAATATATTGCCTAACCTATGGCCTCACTGCTGGTGATGACAGAAGTGCCAGTAGTGGTAGTAGGAGGCACTAGAAACGAAAGCTTCCACCTGGTTGCAGTCCATGTTGATGTTGATGTGTTGTAATAATAACAAAAACTGCAGCAGCTATGTATGTGTGTGCATAAACTAGGAAATTTTGCGAAAGTGAACCGATCTGCTTCAGTTGATCACACAGTGGTTGGCCACAGATACACGTTGTCTGTGCGAATGCGAAAGTATAATCGCTGCACTGGACTTCAATCACTGCATCGTCGCAGTTTGTGCTAAAACCGGTAAAAATATTTGCATTTAAAACTAATTTTAAATAAATAGTAAAAAGTGGTAGTGTACAAAGTCGCATTTAAAAATAGCGACTACATTCAGATTCTTGTCTGCCGGTAATGATGAATCACCGTGCAGTCCACTGTAAAACTAAACTGATATTGAGTGCCTCGCAAATTGACTAATTCGTATCTGCGTCAATGAAGAGAGTTTAAGAGAAGGAAAATATGAGCAGCGGTGTTGCAAAACATCCATTGGTAGACAACAAGAATCCGTCAGGTAAAAGTGCATCACATCAGAAGTAGTCGTGGCACTGGAATGGCACTAGTGCACAGTCAGCAAGCACTAAGCATCTCCAGCATACCGTGATGGATGCAATCAGCAAACAGTGTCTGCCTAGGCTGCTTTAAACAGCTAAAGCAATCCAGCCAGACAGAAAGAAAGAAAGCGAAAAGCAGACACAACCAAGAGACAGATTGAGGAGATGAGAGA
The DNA here is from genome assembly GCA_024499935.1 of Tyrophagus putrescentiae. NCBI lineage: Eukaryota > Metazoa > Arthropoda > Arachnida > Sarcoptiformes > Acaridae > Tyrophagus > Tyrophagus putrescentiae. The sequence goes on along the minus strand of JAMZRA010000001.1, from coordinate 3,910,983 downwards.
CATCAGAAGGCGAAGAGGCGCCACAGTGAGTGCAGCCATCTTTTGCTTTAAGGAAATAAAAATCCAAATAAAGGCAGTGGAAGAGAAGAAAAAGACAGGGCAACTTTTTCTTCTTCTTCACGACTGCCCCTCACAACCGCAACAGCAAAAGCAGGAGGAGAAGAAGGAAAAGAGAAAGCGACGCTAGTGAGTCGAGCAATGAGCCAGTGGGTCAAAGGTCAGCGCAGCGAGAACATAGAAGGAAGAGATAGAGAAGGAAACTGTGAAGAGGAGACTTTCGCTTTCCGCTTTCTTTAGATGACAGGGTCACTAGCAAACATGAAAGAGAAAGGAAAGGAATCACAGCAGACTGGACAGAGATTGAAAGTTGCCTGGCTGGTCATGGTGCCTCACTCTAGTGCTCAGGTGAAGAAGAGACACTGCGGAAAGATAGGGACGAGAATAGCAGGCAGACAAACACACAGGCAGGCAGGCATTACAAAGACAGAAACCTGTTTGCACGGCTGCTGCTCTCTGTGTGCGCCTGCTGATGACTTAACGAGGCACCACAGATAAGCGACTTAGGCAACGATGATGATGATGATGATGATAGTGATGGTGAGATGCTGCGACGTGCTGGCTGGACAAGCACTTTTGCTCAATGTCCAGTGCTAGGGGTTGCCAGAAAGCCAATGGAAAGAATAGTTTTGGTTTTGCCTGGGAGAAAAAAATGAACAGTTTGTAAAGATAAACAAATTCAAAAGTTTTTCTTTAAACGAAAAAAGTAAGCAAGAGTGCTTTCGATCTCATTGCACAAGCAATGTGTGCCAATCTGAATAAAGAGTTGACCTCGACTTGGACTTGGCAGATCACATAAGCAGACAGACAGTCAGACACGGAGGCAGTTTGTCTGTGGCTGTTATGTAAGCTGCTGTGGCCATCACCATTATCACCACCACCACCAAGGGAAAAAGTGAACTTGCACTTGGTCATGACAAGTGGTGCGCTTGAGAGAACAAAAAGGCGATCCACTGTCGACTGTTTTTGCTCCTTCTTCAAACTCTGTCGAGAATAGCCTTTTGCCAGCGGGACTCAACTCTGAGTGTGTTCATGTGCATTTGCACCTTCATCAAAAGTATGTGGAGTGTACACTGTGGCGGCAATGTGGGAGATATATTTCAGCAGCAGTTGTCTCTCCAGCAGTTTTTGAAGCACTGCTAGCCATTATTATTACTACATCAACACACCGACACTACCATTGAACTGCACACACTTTTAAAGAGCGCATCTTTAATTCAATTTCACTTTTGCAGTTTGGCAGGTGAAGTTGTGAAGAGCGAAAGCGAGAGAAAGAGGAAAGTCAAAGTGCTTTTCTCCCCGAGTCGATGGTCGACTCCCTCGCTTTCTTTTTCTCTTTCTCTTTTCTATGATAATTATCCTTCTTCTTCCTCACCTCCTAATACAGAAATGAGTGAAAACGTGCCGACAAAGCCAATGATGAGCATGCCATGCAGCAGTGTCAATAGACGCAATGAGAGAAAGGTCATCGCAAGTGAAAGTTAAAGAGAGAGAATGAGAAAGCAGCTGAAGTAAATGCACTAAGCAGGAAATGATTTACCACAGGCAAATTGCACACAAATTGCCAAAGTTTCACATTGCTTGGCGAATATTCAAACAGCTAGCAGTAGGAACAATTTTAGTTTTACGTAAGTAAGAAATGTTTACTTACAGGTACGTCAGCACAAACTACTGCTATTGAGAGTAGAAAAAATGACAGTTAAAAGGGGAATTTACCAATTTCTACTTGACAATCACCCATTCTTGCCGTCGTGTCAATGACCAAAAACTAAAGATAAAGTTGTCTACTGTCGCTTTCAAAAGAAACTGTGTTTAAAAGCTAAAGTTTTTTAACGGGTCATCAAACTCGAATACAAAAAGCTAATATTCAAGAATAGATAAAATGTACATGAATTTGTTTTTGTGATGCAAAATCTGCAAACTTTTTTCTGTCAAGTGATCAGCGTTGACGTGAGATGTGTACCCTATTGTTGGGACAGTGATGCAGCACACTCTATCAGTGCCTGTGTGCCATTGACCAAGTGAATGATTAAAGAGAATGAACAGTAGGAAAAATAGTCAAGTGAAAGTGGAAACCTATCAAGTATCCACTCTTTCCCCGTGAAGTATTCCCTGACACAGTGATGGGGTAATTTGCATTCACCCCATCAGCACACATAATGTACAGTTACCAAAACAACAACATATTTTCGTAGAAAACCATCACTGCCAGAAAAATGTACAAGGCAAATGAACTGGTTGTTTTCGATGAGACAAAGTAGCAAAATAAAGTACTTGAGCCATCCAAACCTAAAAGTGACAACAGACAATCTGATTGAGACATTGAGATGTGCTAAAAAGAGAATGAAAAGTGGTAAAGCAGTTTTTACTGAATGAAAAAAAGAAGAGTAAGAGAAGACAACATAATTTACTACTACAACTATCAAGTAAAACAAGATACTTTTTGGTTAAAAAGCGTTCATCAACGCTGGCCGGTGGTGACTAGCTGCTCACTGGCTATGGAGCAGAATTTCTGCAGCAGAAATGTCCTTTTTACCCGAGACCAAAATGAATCGATTCATAGAGACACCAGAATGAAGAGCAAAGAGAGAGGATTTGAAGCAGTTTAGAGCTTTAGATGAACTAAGAAGTAGCGGCTCTATGGAAAAGTTTATACTGTTACAATTGAACACAACTTGACAGCTATAACAGCTGAACTTCTTGATATAGATGGTCTTCAGGTTGGGCATCGTCACCGGAAGATTGAACCACTCAATATCTGAATGAGAGGAAATGACCAAATCTAGTTCCAGAGCCCGTAAAGACTTCAACTGCGCCAGTGGACCTTCTGGTGGTAACTCCTCTTTACTCGACAAGCATACTTCCAAGTGGACCAGCTGATAAAGTTGAGAAAGGGCAGTGAACAGCTGTACAACTTCAGTAAACATAAAATCCCGGATAAGGAGAGAAGTGAGAGAGCGGAACTGGTTGCAGAGAAGAAGTGCCTCGCTATAAGTAGAGACTTCACCAAAACGAACAATGCGACTGTGCAGTGACTGGCTGAGGTTTAGCAGACTTTTGGTATTGTGGGAGTGCAGATGAATTTGAAGGTTGTCATTGTCAATGGCATTTCTCTCAAGAGAAAGCACAAAGGCCTGCAGATCGTTCGATTCGAAGACTATTACTTTCAGCTGGGCGAGTATGGACAAGTCTGGAATGTTGGTGTCGTTTGCCCAGTCGAGTGCCAGGTGCTGCAGAGCAGTGAGTCCGTTGACGGCGGTGATCAGCTCATGGGCTAGTTGGCTGTTCATCGAGTATATTCCACAAATCATCAAGCTGGTCAGTTGGCACTGCCAACTGGGATGCTGCAGCAGAGCGATCAGGCGCTCTCTATTCTTGAAGATGAACTTTAGGTCTGTGACGGCGGAAAAGGCGTTGGTGATTTGCTCAGTGGTGACAGTGTCAATCTGCTCTAACGGATAGAAGTCAATCACCAGGCAGTGCCATTTGCTGAGGCGGGTGGTGGTCATTGGGTAATCGGGAAATGGCTCGCCAGGAGTGTCCATCAACTGCTGCATGGCTGGTTTAGAGGCGAGGGAAAAGTGGTTGATATCATAGTTGAGGATGGCCGGTTTTGTAGCAACAAAAGCACTGGTTATGACCAGTGTTTTCAATTTGCGATTAGCCGCTCGCACCAGGACGGCACACCGAGGACTCATCAGACTGGCCACTAGTTGTTCATTGGGTGGCATCATCTTGAAAACGCTGATAAGACATAAATCTTCAAGGGGGCGTAGAGGAGGCATCCTTCGGGTGTGTTCAGGTTTAGGTAATCAGGCTGGAAGAGGGATGTGCAAAATCAACGCAACTGAAGCTGTTGTCTTCGCCTTACGCAGAAGACTGCCGGAGCACTGCCACTGTGCTCAGGTGTTTAGAAAAAACTGAACAAACAGTGCCACCTCATAGGAAAATAATAAATGACCAAGTTTAAAAACTCTTTACAAGTGGGAATCTGCTTTCTTTTCTGTGCACGCAAAAGGACAATTTATAATTTCCGCTAAACGTTATCTTGTCAGCCCCAAAAAGAGAAAAGTTGCAGCACATAACTGCCCCTGGTTTATCACTGCTCCAAAAGGAGGCCACCTTTTTTCAAAGTCTTTTTCGGGTCTAGGCAGAGAAGAGTAGGAAGAAAAAAAGTAACGTCTTCTTCTTCTTTATGGGCAGCGCAGAGCCATAAATCGGTCTGACCGGGATTTGTGCCAAATCTATTTCACGCCGTATGTTCCACCCTCACACTGTCATACTTTATGACCTGTAAACCTTGAGCAGAAGAGTGGTAAGTTAGTGGTAAGCAGTAGAGAAGGAAGAAGAAGAAGAAGAGGAAGAATAAGAGGCGACCATGTCTTCAGTGTGCTGTCACACATTTCACCAGGCTCTCGCTGCTTTACCCTGATCCTCTCTCTGCCTCACTTTCTGTCATTTCAGTGGAAAACACCCTGCACAGGCAAGCTGTGACCATCACCGACATCATCAGCATCAGCAGCAGTGGTTAGCATGTAATCCTCACTGGCATGCATCCCTAGTAGCCTGCCTAACAGCTAACGCAACAGATATAAACATTTGAAGAGGCAAAACTCTTGCGTAAGGCGTAAAATAAAATTATACAACAACAGCAACAACAGCAGCGGTGACAGCGCTTGACAAGGTCCAAGCAAAAGTGAGAGAATGGTGCACTTTTTAATTGCACAATAGTAAAGTGGCATCACCACCACCACCACCATGGCAATGATTCTAAAAGGCAAAAAATGCTTTCTAAACAAAACAGAAAAAATTGCAACTGAGTACGTACTTTTCTGATTGATGAGTTACACTTATCGATGTTCAAGTTTGTTTGAAAGAACTAGCAGCAAGTCGCGCTGCCAGCGGTAAGGAATGCAAGCCAGCACTTTAGTAGAAAGAAGGAAAGCAAGAGGGAAAAAAGGCACAAGAAAGCTATTCGAGGAAGAGATGGTCAACCGATCGCCAGAAGCAGTTAGTTCTTGGCAGGCGAATCGCTGCAGTGCCAGCAGTTACACTTTACTACTCCTCTGGCCTTGAATCATCCTGACCGGAGAGAATAAGCCGAGAAGATAGCACCGAGGCATAAGCAGCAGCAGTTAGATGCCTAGCAAAAAAACGTGTCAAGTGATCCAAGCTTGGGAGAAAGCAAAGAGAGTGTCAAGAGGCTCACAAGTGTATGCGAACTGATTTATGGCCAAGGGGGACATTGGACGGCAGAACCTCAGTCAGTCATCCAACGAAAAAGTGTGTGAGCAGGCAGATCAGGAAGAGGATGTTTGCTGTGGCATTGCTGCGGCAGCTAATAACGTGACCACCCCGTAAGCAACCCCGTTTCATCGCCATCCTTCTTCTCAACGTGGTCAGGGTCAGAGTGTTTTGCACTGGTGTGAGAACAAACTTCCAGTTGGCCAAATGAGCAGTTTAATTAAATTACATATGCATGCAAATTTTTAGCCAACAGCCAGTCAGTGCCTTCCTTCCTCTCTTTGAACCCCTCGGAACATGTTGCCGCTGGTGGTCATCATCACATGGAAACACAAGCAGTGTCACAACAAAATGAATCTCATCCCATGGTGTAGTGACAGCGTTTTTTGTTGCCGGTGTGACCTTGTTCAGCAGATTGTTTGTAACGGAAAGGGGAAAGGAGCAGATAGAGCAACCTCACTCTTCTGCTGTTGCTGTTGATAGCCGAGTGACTGACTGACTGACAGACGGTGCTACCTCCATCTGCTACAGTTCAGCTCAACTGGACTGTGTCATTGAAATGTGCACTTTTTCTGCCCATTTACTACTGGCTTCCAAAGGTGAATCTTGTTTACTCTTTCCCTTTAGTTTTATGATGGGTACTACTAAACTTAGTCACTGAATACTAATGTCCCTTGTCATGATGCCCTCTGTGCCCTTAAAAGGCAGTCGTAGTGTACGGAGACGATTGTACAGAAAGAGAGAGAGAGAGTGTTGTTTCGGTGAAAGTGCCGCTGCAATTGAAAGACGGCAAAAAGTGCTGCACACTGCCGATCAGGCACTGCTCTTCATCATCACCACCATCAAAACAGTTTGGGCAGAGCTGAAAAACTAAGCAAAGTTTGCAGTAATCGGTCGAGCAATCGAATCTACTCCGAAAGTTTCCCTTTTCGCCTCGATGCTAATGAACGCGTCAGTGGTGCTGAAAGGCAGAAGATAGAAGAAAAATAGGAGGAATACTCTTCAGCATGAACACACACAGACACATCCACATCCACTTGAGGACAATGGTGCTGTACTGCGGTGATTGTACAGCACCGCCATCACCTCATCGACCATCAGCTCTACAGTGCTTTCTTGTCTAGCACCTGTACTACCGCCATCGCTACCAGCAGCTCCAGCACTCCAGCACAATCGATTGCGAGTACAGCAAATGTCATCGAGCGTTAAATAGCAAGTGCAATTCTATTACTGCGCCAGTAATCAGTGATTGCAGCAGCAACACCAACTGCTTTCAACTGCTGCTGAACAGTCCAACAGTTTTTGGACAGGCAGAAAGAAACACCAGCTACAACAGCTACACATCCTCATCACTTGTTTTCCACTCTCTCTCTTTGGCGCTGGTCACACAAATGGTCACACTAAAAAACCTGTCGACAGCAGTTTCAGCAGCAGCAGTAGCCATCTCTCTCTCCATTCTCTGCAGTACTTGTGTGCAGCAAGGTCAGCCACGCAGTGTGTGTTTGCATGCACTTCACAAGAACGTCCACCCAAAAGTGTTCACAGCACCCACTATTTCCTCCCTAACCAGCAGCATTGTTACCAGTGTCGTACAATTTTGACTTTGCCGCTCATCATCCTCATCCTCGATGACAATAATAATAATAACCATAGTAAATATAGTAGTAGTAATAATAACTGGTTGTCGTGTATTGTGCAACCACAAAACAGCCAACAAAAAGAGCGTCCAGCAGAAAGAAGACTAAAACACACACACACACAAAGTCAGACACACTCTGGCAAAGAATCAGCAAAAAAGTTGTGAGTGAGCGGGCTAGACGAACAAAGTGACAGCAGAAAGAACAGCAAAGGACTACAAGGGAAAGTCAGTCCAAGTTGAAAAAAAAAGAAAAAGACAGTCGGAGACTGGTAAAAGAGAAGTACAAAGAGAAAGTAGAAGTTCAAAGGAGTAGCTTCACCGAAAGAATGCACTTCTGATGAGCTCAGGCAATGGTAATGACATGGCCAGTGAGAGGACACCATTCACTGGCGTCGTCGGCGACAGCAGCCATGCACGAATGCACTCCACAATGCACCATCTTTTTGTCTGTTTTTGTCTCTATTCGTGTGGCAATTTGAAGGACAGCAATGGCAAAGGCAGTGGCGGCACCAGCCTAAACCAGAAAGGAAAAGAGAGATGGAGATCTCAAGTGCAGATGCTGCACAAATGGCCATCAATGTGGATCGACAGTGGTGGCAGTGGCAGGGAATGCACGTCAGTCAGACGGGAGAACTTTGGAAACGCGGAGAGAGATTACCTATTCAATGAACCCAACAGACTGTGCAAGTGTGCTCACATTGGAAGTGCATGTGGTGAGCACCGGCTCCTTGTGAGCACTAAAAGCACCGGAAAGTGGCTGGCAGGCTGGCAGGAAGACTGCCACGCCGCCCTGCACTTCAATCACTCCGATCACCGGCCTTCACCTCGTGGCAACCATCACCACCAACACCACCACTACTACCGAACAGAGGCTGTGTAAACAGTACACGAGAATAGCATTTATTTTGGGATTTATACTGCTTTCCTCTCTGAGGGGACTATCTGAACCAGAGCAAACTGAGTGTGTGCATAGTCGGACACCAAAAGCGGTTATGCGACACACAATAGCTGAAGCATAAGAAGGCGGCAAAAGGCAGCGGCGTTAATGCTTCCTAATGAGTGAGAGAGGGAGTGCAAGAGTTCTCTTTATGAGGAGCAATAATTCTCTGCCTTTTTCCCTATTTGCCATAGTCACCAGCACCAGCACCACCATCATCAAGACCAGCACTATTTGTCGAGTAATTAGAAGAGCAAAACAAAACTAAAATATAATATGCATAAATGCCGTAAAAGTGTATGCTGGCAACGGCAACGGAGTACTGCTGCAGCAAGCCAGTGTACAAGTGTGTGCTCTGGGTAGACAGCACACAAAGTGGACAAGTCGCTCGAGGACCACCGCCGTCATCATCATCATTGTCAGTACTAGTGCCGCCGCAGAGGCGCTGGTACTGGAGGCGCATGTGGCTCAACACACATCAGCGACATCCATTGCTGTTGTTGCAATTGTGCTCAGGGCACTGGCTGCTTCTGGCACAAGAGAGTGGAAAGAACCGAAGATGGGCGCCAGAGACGCAATTGAATGGAAGTGAGGCGGAGGAAAGAGAGAGAGAGAGAGAGAGAGAGAGAGAGAGAGAGAGAGAGAGAGAGAGAGAGAGAGAGAGGAGGAGAGAGAGAGAGAGAAAGCTAAAAAGAGAGGGAGCAAGTGAATGAGGCAGACGAGCCATCGAACCATCACTGGAAGTATGAACGCACTCTGCCAACTCTGCACGGATGATGGTGGTGGTGGTGCTGATGTTGATGCTGCTGATGCTGTTGTAGCTGACTGACTGGGCGAGGAGCAGTGGAGAAGAGCTATGCAACTACCACTACTGCCGCTGCTGCTGCCTGGCAGATTGTGTGTGTGTGTGTGTGTGTTTCAAGGTCGGCCAGAAAGGGAATCAGAGAGAGGAGGAGAGAGACTGAACGAAGCGGGGGAGCAGAGGACAGCCACTCGCCGACACCTCCCGCCAGCTGCCTCCTCACTGATCGCCTCTTCTGCGCGCATGGCAAGCTGCCTGATGTAGTAGCTCCCCGGGTGGCTCAGAAAGCTACACTCTACACTGCTTCGCCATCACTCTCTCTCACTTTTCTTCGTTTGCCCGGCTAAACTTCAGGACATTCAGGAGAAGAAGAAGATCGGCGATCAGCAAACGCCATCTGCTTGGTGTCGACGCAATAATTGTACAAATGGACTGTTCGATGATCGAACTGATTAGAAGATACAGCACAAAAATTAAAATAGAACTCGCACACAAATTATTTTTTAAAAGCACATAGCCTCATTATTTTCTGCTCATTCACACATTTTCTATTCTTTTTTCTCCCTCCTCTCCTAGCCCTTGACCCCAATACAGCTCCTGCTCTCCTGGAACCGAATGGTGCAAGGAATGGCATTTTCCGGGCGCCAGAAGTGCGAGTGACGTTCTCTCCTTCCCCCAGAGCAGTAGCACATGGCGCCAAGACAGACGTCAGCTCAGTGGTGGTGCTGTACAGCTGTTAGTGCTGCAAGTGAAGGGAAGTGCCGCCGCCGGTGACCTACTTCCTCTGAGAGGACAGCCGGTGCTGACAGTGAAAGTGCATTGCACACTGACTGACTGGCTGTGTTCCAGTCTGTGTGCAAAGCACAGTCAGAGGACACCGACAGTCGCATCGACGACGTCACCTCCGTCATTCGCACCAGCACCAGCAACAGCACTGACCGTCCGTCCGTTCTCTCTCAAAGTGTGATGACTTATCGACCCCATTTGCACCCGTCGTACCAGTACTCACTCGGTGACCTGCGATTGCCTAGCCTCACTGTCTCACCTACAGCAGCAGCGGCCGCTACAGCACCTAGGCCATTGGGCCAAGATTAGGCCTCCTTCTATATACTACAGTATATGATCACAGTGCTGTACGACAGAGAGGTCTGCACAGGCTGTGTTCTTTTGTTCAGCGTTGTTCCGTCTGTCCCTAGTCGCTGACTCACTGACCTCTGCATCCGTTCGGTGCGTGCAGTCATTCAGCACACTGTATTACGTCAGCAGTGGAGGAGTGCACCAAACAGTGAGTGAGTGCGGCCCAGATATCACTGTGTCCAAAGTTCAGGACAGAGTACGTGTACTGACCCTAAATACACACAGACTCACTTTGCTTTTCGGATTCTTCTGCATCAACGCACAGGTTCCACTTTTATGCTGCTGCTGCTGCTGTTGAGGGTGTTAAGCCGTTCACCAGTGGCTTCCTTCACCACCACCGCCGCCGCAACTGTTTTCCCACAATCTAGGTCGCACGATTCGAATGCTAAGTAAACTCTCTCTCTCTCTCTCTCCTCTCTCTCTGTTTAAGTGCCAAGAGAAGGGGAGATGGAAAAGGCTTCATCTTTTTCAGGTCACCTTCAGTGAAAGAATCGGGCCATCAACAGCTTAGAAAGAGAGACAACTTTACTGCAGCTCTGCAGCCAAAAAGTGAACCAGGAAATTGAAAAGTGCAAACTGAAAAAATGTACAAATCCTAAAAGCTACTTCGATGATTGTCTAAAGGGCAATGATGGTGGTGGTGGTGACGGTGGGGTGGGACAGCCAAGGAAAAGCAAAGCAAATACAAGGCAGAAGTAGTAGTGGTAGTGGTAGTGATGCTGAGATGTCGGTCTAATTGATGCACTTCTGGCATCTCACTTGACATGTCATTTCACTTGAGCTCAATCGCCGAGTTGCGCTTGTCACACAGCACAGCATGCCATGCATCCATCCATCCGCTGGCAGTCAAGGCCATGGCTGGCAGTGGTGGTGTTGGTTCCATCACCATCATCACCAGCACCAGCAGCAGCACCATCGTTGTCACCAGGGCGTCAATTATCATTTACCATTGGCACTAGTGGGCAATTATCGACAATCGATGTCGCACTTCGGCGGTGAGCGAGAAGGCTGTGTGCAGCTGCTGCTGTACCACTGTACGGCTAAAGTGGCCAGCTAGAGTGCTGCTGCCTTTGACTTGCCGGCAAAGTGAACACTCACTGACAAGTGTGGAGTTGACTGCCCACTACCATCACCACCATCACCGCCGCCACCAGCACAACCACTACCGGAGGAACAACGCACACTAAACATGAGTTTGCTTTCAGTACAGCCTCTTGTTGTGCAAAATCGACAACTTTCAAGGCGATAGAAGAGGAGAGAGTGAGTAGCATTGTCACAGACATCATTTTTCCCCTTCCTTGTGATGGCAACCTTCAAAGTCCATTTAAAGTGGATGACTTAAATTGATCAAGTTCATTCTCCAATTTCAATGGAAAGTGATGACCACAATGAACCCTCCATTTGGACATAAAGAATAGTGACACTTTTGGGTCTCGTTATACAAAAAGGTGAATTTCACTTTCAGAGACAGACTAAAGTTCGGTGAGTCGACAAAAAAAATAAATGTAGACAGAGGCTATCAATCAAATGGCAGTCATTGAAAGAAAGGGAGGGAGGAGCACTGATCAAGGCCCAATAGTTATCAATAGTTACAGACTGAAGATGCCTGTCCTTCGACTGACGAAGGGTACTTGAAGTTTACGTAAGGAGATGACTTGCAGCTACAGCTACACTTCGAAACTTGGCTGATAAGGTGCTCCTGAACCAATCGCTTGGAAATACCAAAGAGAGCACAGTGCGAGATCCAAAGAACGAAGCAATCTAAAGTTAAATTTTCAAAAATCGCCAGTTGGCCCTTCTAACGCCATCTGGGTGAGTGGAAGGCACCACCGAAGTCTGTTCTGCTTCTCTTTGTTGTGATTGTTGTTGTCGTTTTCGGTATCCTTTACACAGACACAATCAGGCAACAGCGGCAGCAGCTGTTTTAGTGGAGCAGATCGGCGTTGTTGAATACGTGGAAGGTGCAGGCGTGAGTGTTGCCTGGTGATTGGATTCATTATCCTTTCGTGCAGCTACACACACACATGCCAAACGGACATGCAATCGTTGTAGGGGAAATTCTACTGAAGAACGACGACGACGTCCACCACTACCATTGGCACTGCCATATTTAGCACTTGCCAGGTGTTTTCAGTTTCTTCGATCTCCAACCTGAATCACTGCAACACACCGCCACTCTCACCCCACTCGTGCGGTTCTGCTTGTCATTAATTATCTCCACCTCTACAAGTGAGGGAGAGGAAGCATTTCCACTAATTGCTTGTATCATCGTCCACCTGAACCAACTAACACACTGTCCTGACGAGCTGCACACACTGTCATTATTTTATTTTTGGTGGAAAGAAGTCGCGTCGCCTGACTACGTCGTACACTGATCAAAGTCATCACCTCTGTCTGGTTTGTTGAAGGAGATAGAACGAGAAAGAAAGAGAGGGCCACTCAACAGACACTGCGACAGTTATTAATTTTATTTCCACTTTTTTAATTTAGCCGCCGCCGTACACTGTGTAGCATCTGCAGTGCACCGGTGCTCGCGCCTCCCTGGCGCCACATCGCCGCCGCCATCAATGTCAATGTGATATGGTGATAAGAGGAGAGACAACGGGTCAATGAACCACCACCATCAAATGATCATTATCCAGCATTAATTAGGTAACACCTGACACTGCTAACTGGCAATAGTGGTGCTGGTAGATGTGACTGCTCCACTAATTCTCACTGCTGCGGCACACGGCCATTCCAAACTGGCTATCTTCAATACGCAAATCCATCTGCCAACTCATATTGATAGCAGTGCCCCTCAAGGCTAGATTTGAATACCTCAACAACCAACAATCGACCTACGATTAAGCCTCCTGACCAGCACTAGCACCAGCATTGAATCGTCGAAGACACCGAGTGAGTGGAGTGCACTCAGTGGTACCACACAACCTGGCTTCAGTTCCGCAAACGCCACTCACATACACTCTCTGGTGAGTGGCACATATCGTTGTCGCCATCGCTGCCGCCCGTTGCTGATACACAGCACAACTGCCAGTGGATCACCGAGGCACCGAGGCTGCATCAAACAGTGACTGCACCACTTTTTTTTGCCGCACCACTATCATCACAGCCCATCGTCCTCCAACATAACAACAAAATGCTGCTCACGAGTTGAAGTGCTAAAAAAGGCAACGACGTGATAAGGTCGTCCAGACTGTTGCTGCTGCTGCTGTTACAAGGACCACTGACAAGCGCCACCGCCATCATCAACAGCTCCAGCCAACCACGTCTCTTGCGACACTGCCCTTTCCTTTGGTAAACACACACACGGCAATCCACGAATCTTATCGACGAAGAATTATGTACTAACGAGGGACTCTTACACTCGCACAAACATCACAGACATATCATCAGCAGACTGAACGAAAGGAGAAGAAGAAGAAAAAGAAAGGAAGAGTGCAGACAAATCACGATGAGAATCAACAGTTTGTTGTGCCCATTGCTGGTGCTGCTGCTTCTGCCCTTGGCACGCAGTCGAGGCGGCACTCGCAATTATCACCGGCAAACAACAATGGCAAAGATGGGGACGCTCTAAAGTTGGTCATTCTGGTAAACTGCCCATTGACTACATTTCCCTTGATGGTAGTAGTAGTAATCAGACTGTTTATTGTTTGTTCCCCTCCTATCGAATATCATCGGCAGATACATCGGCATGGAGACCGATCACCCATCCAAAGCTATCCTCGTGATCCCTACCGAAACGCATCTTACTGGCCCGATGGCTGGGGTGAACTGACTATTGTAGGTGATGTAGGAGCTGCTGCTGATTTGCCCAGTGCTAATCCACCACCATTGTCTTATTATTTACCAGAAAGGAAAGAATCGCATGTACAAGCTGGGGAAGTACCTGGCCAGGCGGTACACGGGCTTCCTCGGCCAGTCTGGGCCCAACTCTGAGGTGTACATTCGCAGCTCCGGCTCTGACCGGTGTCTGCAGAGTGTGGCCTTGATCATGGCCGGCCTCTATCCGCCCCAGGCTCGTTGGAAGTGGGACGAAGACCTCGGCTCCAGGTGGCAGCCCTTTCCGATTCAGACGGTGCCGCATGACTACGATGGCATGCTCAATCCGGACTCGTACTGTAAGAGGGGCAAAGAGGAGATTGAGAAGGTTTACAGCTCGCCACTGGTGAAGCAGTATGTAAAGACGATCCAGGTGATTATAATTCAGAGAATTTTTATATAATTTAAGTTGACTGACAAATCCTACTGCTCTTTTTCTAGCCGACACTCGACTACGTCAAGGACAACACCGGTCTGCCGGAGGTGGACATCATCAAGGCGGAGCAGGTCTTTGACTCGCTGCTCATCGAGAAGGAGTACAACTTGAAGTTGCCTTCCTGGGTGGACCGGCACGTGTACACGCAGCTGCAGGAGATTTCTGACAAGTCCTTTGTTTTTTCCGCCATGAACCGAGAAGTTCAGCGTCTTCGAACTGGTGAGTGAGGGGCAGAGGAAGTTCTCTATGACACTACTTTACTAACACCTCTCCTCAAAGGTTTACTACTGAAGGAAATGATTGAAAACTTTGCTAAGCCTGACTTTGGCGGCAAACGCCTTTACGTCTACTCTACTGTAAGTTTTTTTATTATGTTCTTTCATTTCACCTTTTAATCCTTTTGCACTACTCCTCAACATTTCAGCACGACACGCAACTCAGCGTTTTTCTCAGCGCCCTCGACGTGTACAATGGCCTGGCACCGCCTTTCGGTAAGTTACTGGACAACTTAAAGTTGTCCTATTTACTTACTTATGTAACACTCTTCACCCGTTCAGGCTCAGCGGTGATGCTGGAGATTTACCAAACCAAACGGACGAGCCGTACCTGCGAACGTTCTACCTGAACGACACCGCCTCCGAGCGACCCATTGAGCTAGAGCTGAAGAGCTGTCCACAGACGTGGACCAACGGCGCGAAGAAGGCCGTCTGCACGCTGACCAGCTTCCAGCAGACGGTCGGTGATCTCATTCCCGGCGACTGGGAGGAGGAGTGCAGAAACGTGTCGGAGGTCAGCGCTGACGGTGAGTAGTTTTCTAGGTAATTTAGAAACGGCAATTTACTTATCTTGCCCGAACCCATTCAATCTAAACAGCAATCAGCGTGTACATCCTCACCATTACCCTCTTCATCACACTGTGCGTTCTCATGGTCTTCATATACCTCTTCCTGCACACTCGCCGACACGTCACCTTCTACAAGATGCTACCCGTCAACTGACGACGTCCTCAGGTGACGACTACGTGTTCGGTCCTCTTGTCCTCAATTGCCGAACAAGCTTCCCGAATTATTCGTCTCTCAAATCATTGTGATACTACTTGAAACGCACTTACTTTAAACTGATTCGCGATAAATATTTTTGTTGGATTACCACCACCATTACCACTCACCTGATGATCGACCTGTTGTACTGTTGATATGATGCATTTCTTTCTATTTGCAAAATAAAACGAGTTTGAAAAAATCTTTTTAAAAAGGTAATACAAAACGGGCAAATTCTGTAGATTTGTTGTAGTCCCACAGTAAACCACTACCACCTCAAGCCTCACAGTGTCTTCTTTCCCTTGGCTGACTTCTTGAGCGAAGCCTTCGAGCCCGATTTCTTGCCAGACTTCTTTGACTTGTTCGACGTTGATGATTTGGGTTTGCCGCTCGAGGCAACCACTCCCGGGGTCATCTTGCCAAGCGGGTACTTCCCGGGGATGTTCTTGTGGTGGTGGTGGACAGCACTGCCCGGGTGGGTGACCTCCACCTCGAAGAACTCCATTGACTTCTTGCTGCTGCGTTTGCTCTGCTTGCTCTTATTTGAGTGCGGGTGCGAGTGGCCCTGCGAGTGCGGGTGACGGCCCTTGCTGCTGCTCTTGCTCTTCCTCGACTTGGCACTGCCCTTCGACTTGCCGTGGTGATGTGAGCCGCCAATGTGCAGCAGATTGTGCTCCATGTCGGCCACGATTTCTCGGGCCAGTTTGCCCGTTTCGGCGTGCCCCTTCTTCGACTTCTTCTTCGACTTCTTCGACTTCTTCGACTGCCCACTCTGAGGTTTCTTCCCCGGTGGCGGGGCCGTCTTCTTGGGACAGGCTGTTTTGGGCGTTTTAGCCGAGCTCATCATCACCGCCGATGACTTCTTCTTGCTCTTGCCTTCGTTCTCTTTGAGCATTGCTGTCTGGCTAGTGTATTCACACAAAGATGAAAGAAATGCGCAAGCTTTTGTTTTTAAATAGAAACTAAATGAACACATTGTGGTTTTTATTTGGTTTATTGAAAGTTCTAAAATGTAAATGTCTTTAGTCAGTGGCCAAAAAGGCAGTTTGCGTTGTGTTGACAAAAAAGTTTGATGAATTTGGATGCAAACAGTGAAAGATTAGCAGAGTTAAAACTAAAGAGGAAATAGGAATTTGTTTTTGGTACTACAGTTAGGATTTTGAGAGCTCATGTGCAAAGAAAGAGTAGTTTCAGGTGCTAGGCCACTTCGCTGGACCGATGATGCTCTTTAGTAGTTCAGGTTTGGTGGCACGGTGTTGCCAGATTCCGCTACCACTTTGATCAGCTCTCGGTGAAGATGTGGGCTCGAGAAAAGGCGATCAGTCACAAAAGTGAATGATTTGCCCGTTTTTCCATTTCGGCCCGAGCGACCAATACGATGGACGTAGGATTCGACGTCGTTTGGGAAATCATAGTTGACTACGACATGAATGTCATCGATATCTAATATGGAAAACTGGGTTAGAAAAAAATGATTAATTAGAATTTAGAAACGTACCTAGACCGCGAGAAGCGACATCCGTTGCGAAAAGAACCGAGAATCGGCCGTTGTCAAATTCTAGTAAAAAAGAGTATGTCAGTAGAAAAAGTTTCATAGAACTGACTAAAATTACCTTTGACGATGCGAGTACGTCGAGCCTGTTCAACATCGCCATGAATAAACTCGGATTTTCCCATGCTACGATCGCAGATGCTAGTTAGCTCAGAGGTTCGCATTTTGGTGTTTGCGAAGACGATGACTTTGTAGCCTTTAAACTCTTGCAAGATCTTCTTGAGGAGTCCCTTCTTCTGGTACTCGGTACAGAGCATCAGGTGCTGCTTGATAGCCTTGTTTGCCTTCAAGTTGAGCTGACCAATACAAGCAAAGACGCGATGGTTGGTCCGCATAAAGGGGTTAGCCAGATGCTCCACCTTTCCTTCCCAAGTTGCCGAGAAGAGCAGGGTTTGACGGTCAGGGTTACGACATTGATCGATGATTCGTTGAATTTGGGGGTAGAAGCCCATGTCAAACATGCGATCAGCCTCATCAAGGACTAGAAAATAGAAAGACCAATAGAAGTTAAATAGAAATAGAAAGTGAGCGCCTTCTCACACTTACCCAGATATTTAACCTGGTCAACTTCGAAAACGCTCGATTCCATCAGATCGTTCACGCGTCCAGGAGTTCCAACAATGATCGGAGGACGGTTTCGTCGAACGTAATTGATCTGCTCAATGCGAGAAGTGCCGCCATAAAGACAGATCGTCTTGTACAACCCAAAGTTGTCCACGACTTCTTTTGTCTGAAGAGCTAACTCCCGAGTTGGAGCTAGGACCATCACACTTGGATGAGTTGGGCCATACTGACCGCCAGTGTCCGTAGAGAGTAGTCCTTGAGAAAGCTTAACGAAAACTGGCAGAAGAAAGGCCAGAGTTTTTCCAGAGCCAGTTTGGCTGATGCCTAAAGAAAAAGTGGCTTTTAGAAACGACACGTGTAGAACAGAAAACTAAAACTCACCAATGAAGTCTTTGTCATCCAGCACCATGGGAATAGAGATGGCCTGAATGGGCGTCGGCGTCACGTAGTTGAGCTTTGCTAGCTTCTCTCGAATTTCGGGATTCAAACGAGGGTCATCGCGATAATCGTAGATGGGCTTAGTGAAATACTCCCGACCTTCGAAATTGACATTGTTGTCCTTGAAAAACTGCCGGTCTTGCTCGTCCATTTGACCATTCATTGTGGGGCCTCGTTGTTGAGGGTTGAGAGGATGCAACAAAGTGAAATCCTGAGCAGAACCCTGCGAATGAAAGCGTCAAAGTAGAATCTTTGGGACCAAGAGTCGTGGAAGAAATTCGCGTTGAGAAGAATAAAAAGCCGGTCTGCATTCAGTGGAAGCTAACGCTGAAGTGACGTCTGAAGCGCGCGTGTTCCTTTTCTCTCTCTCTCGCTCTGCTTTGATAAGTTGGCAACAGTACCCTTCATACAGTACGTTCATTTGTGCAACTAACTTCAAATGCTGTGTAATGCTCTCCTGACTTGATAATGAGTCGGCGAGAAGATAGGAAGGTTCTTATCAACAGAAAGAAACAATAAGATCAAACAGGCTGCTCACTTGGCCCCGCTGACCTTGACGGTGATGGGCACAAGCACCTGCTGCTGCTGCTCGTTGCCTTCCTCCCCCTGCTGCTTCTGCTGACTCAGCATCTGCTCGAGAAAGTGCTCCGTGGTTTGAGAGCGAGTGGCCAGCTCCAGCAGCGAGGCCATGTACTTGCGGGCGCCCTCGGCACGAGCCACCAGACGAGCCCAGTCATCGGTGGAAGAGGAGGATGAACGTGCAGCAGAAGTCATCTCGCTGACTGTGTACGCCATCAGCTGGATCATCTCGCTGAAGAAACGCTTCACCCAGGCGAGATTGCTGCGAGGTGAGTAGTGCTCCCAACGGTCAGCGCCTTCTTCCACTCCGCCGCCTCGGGCGATGTACATGTCGCGGTAGCCGTCAAAGTGGTCCTTGTTGGTTTTGCTCTTCTTGGGCAGACCTTGGTTCTCCTCGCCCTGTTCTTCGCCATCTTCGCCCTCAAAGAGCGAGTCCAAGTTCTTGTAGAGCGTCTCACCGTCGGCCGTCTCCAGACGGGCGTAGGAGAAGTCGATGATCTTCGCCTGGGCGCCGTACGTCGGCACACTGTAGCGCGTCTCGCCAATCTGAAAGGTGGCCACCGAACGGCTGCCAGCACTGGCTACCATCAGATTAGAGACGTGTAGGTCGCGGTGCTCAAAACGAAAGGCCTGCTCCGCGGTGACCAGACCGAGGATGACCTGCTTGGCCACGGAAACTGCCGGCTCGCCCACAAAAGCGGGCTCCATCAGCTTGCCGTGCAGACTGGAGCCGCAGTGCTCCATGAGGAGGAGGGCCTTCTCGAAGACGGGGTACGAGGCGACGCCCGGCGTACAGGCGAAGAAGGCCTCCAGACTCATCAGCGCGCGGGTCGGGTCGACCAGGTGGATGGCGTACAGCTGCGGAAAGCAGCCGGCCTTGTACTGAACGGTAGTGGATGAAGAGGAGGCAATAGAAGTGTTGAAGGGGTTGCTGTCGTCATCCTCAGTCTCTCCCTTCTCGTCCATCACCTTCACGGCTCGACGAACTCCACTCGCCAGAGAGCCCAGTGTGAGGAGGCACTGCGCCTCGCGGTAAACATCGCGGTACTTCATGCCACTGCCCGTCATCTGCACGGCCATGCCACTGGGCAGACAGGTGATGACCTTGACCGCCTGCAGGCGGCTACGACGGCGGCCTCGCTGGTGAACCATCACCGAGCCAAAGGAGCCCGAGCTGAGGTAGCTGAGGCGACTCTCCAGGAACTCCTCCACGGGGAAGACCGTCTGCAGGGGCATCGGGTTGGTCTGCTTGGCCAGCGAGAGCAGGCGGCTGCGGTTCGGGTCAGAGGCGATGCTCTGCTTCAGCTGGTGAATGCCGAACTGTGGTTAGCACTAAAGTTTTAGACCCATCAAAGACACTTACGTGCTGATCAAACTCATCCAGAATCACCGGTTTGCCGTACAGCGTCTCCATTTGGCCGTACAAGTTCTGCAGCTCCTGTTCAATTTCGCTTTTGTCAGTCATTGCTTGGCAAATACCGTTTTGAAACTGTTTGAAAAACTGGACAGATGAATGCTTACTTTTATTTTTTAATGTTCGAAAGTTGAACACTTTTTGAAAATCAGTTTTAATTTGACAAAATGCAATTGTTGAAAACAGCGCTGAGGAAAGACAGCTTTCAGTTCACTTTCCACGAGCAGCCTTGTCATTCGACTTGACGGCGGACGACAGCTTAGAAATGATACTCTTTCCACTAACAGCGTCGGAGCTACTGCTCGAGTTGGTGCCACTGCTGCTGATGGCACCTTTGCTGGCTTGCTTTTTCAGTGGTGAACCAGCTGAGGCAGCAGCTTCGCCTTTGTTTCGCTTCGGAGACCCCTCAATAGTTTCCGGAGAGCCTTTTCTATTCAAGTCGGCAATCGGTGAAGGGCTGCTGGTGGTGGAACCTGCTTTGCGATCCTGCTTACTCTCCGCTGTCTTTTTCTTTTTTTCGCGCTTCTGTCGAGACAGGCTGGAGGAGGAGGAGGTTTTCTGTCCTTTGTTTACCTTCTCTTTGGACTTGCCTCGACCGCCGAGAGGATTCCGCGGCTCACCAGCCACCGCCGAGATGATGCTCTTGCTCTTGTGGCTCTTTGAGTCACTTGAGGATGAAGCGGAAGTTGCAGGTGCAGGCGGAGGAGCAATAGGAGCAGCACTGCCCAACTTGACCTGCTGACCGCTGCTGTTGCTGGCACTAGCCGAAAAGGAGGTGACATCAACTGAGCCATCTGAAGAGCCAGATGACTGGTGGCCATACGGGTGGGAAACGAGGTATCGATTGTACTTCTCCTCAGGGGCAACCATTGGACTGCCATTGGCGTTACTGGAGAAGTGCTTCATCAGCGAGCCTGATGAAGACGTGGCCTGGGAGGAGGCACTGGTGGAGGCACTGCTGCGTTGAGAGGCATTGCTGCTGTTGTTGCTGGTCACACTGCTGCTTTTGTGGTTCTTCGTCTTCTTTTTCTTTTTTTCGTTACTGCCACCAGAGTCAGTCTTCTTCAGTGCCTTCAGTGAAGGACCGGCGGCTGGAACCTTGCTGGCTTTTGGCGACTTTTTCTCGGAGGAACCTCCGCCCGATGATTCATCTTCTTTGCTCTTCTTCGTTTTTGATGGCGGTAGTGAAGGTGGTGAAGGTGAACTGGGGCTTGAACCAGAGCTCGGGTCAGCCGACTTGTCTTCACTGCCTGTCTTCACTGCTTTGTCCTTGCTCTTGTGCTTTTTCTTTGGCTTCTTCTCCTCCTCCGCCGTTTTCTCTGGCTGCACTTTGCGGCCCTCTTCGATTAGCAGAAAGGGCGTCTGTGGGGCGTGAAAGATGGCCGAGCCAATGTTCGAATCGAGAGAGCACTTCTTCCAGTCATCCTCCTCATCGTTCGCCTCAGTCTTGGCCTTGTTTTTGTTGCGCTTCTCTGAATCGGGCATTTTCAAGTTCTAGAGTGATTGGCTGACTAGTTTGACCAAGTAACAAAAGTTAAGTAGAGTCAGCGTATAAAATTACTGCTACTTTTTATCGCATTTGC
Organism: Tyrophagus putrescentiae; assembly: GCA_024499935.1. Lineage (NCBI taxonomy): Eukaryota > Metazoa > Arthropoda > Arachnida > Sarcoptiformes > Acaridae > Tyrophagus > Tyrophagus putrescentiae. The sequence goes on along the minus strand of JAMZRA010000001.1, from coordinate 3,889,739 downwards.
GAAAAAATTCCAAATTGGCAACATCATGTATTCCAAACAATTTAATCGAGCGCAATCATCATCATCCATCAGCACCTATCTACTGTTTGCTGAGTGCTCGCTTAATCCACGGGTGCTGCAGCACATCGACGACATTCATGCGCAGGTTCTCATCGACGGTGAGCAGGCCAGTGAGCAGATCAGCCAACTCCATTGAGAGGTACTGCATCACCTCCGCTCGGTACCGAGTACGGAGAAAACCTGGGTCGGTCTGCTCCTTCAGCTGCAGCTTCGAGGACTGGTAGTGAAATGGGTATCGGTCGTTGAGCATCGCGAAGAGAAGGACGCCTGGGAAAGGAAAAGATCATTTAGAAACTCAACTCAGCAAAACAATCCAAGTCAGCCATCACTTACCCATTGAGTAGCAGTCAGCTGCAAAGGGGTTGTACTCTATGAAACGTAGAATCTGCGGTGGATAGTAAGGGGCTGTGCCGCACCAGGTGCGACAGAGCACCGGTTTCTGCTGCTTCCAGTCCCAGGACTCGGTGGCGAAGCCAAAGTCGGTCATCTTTGCCACTAAAGAGCTGCCAGCTGATGCTGCAGCTGCTGGCTGTTGCTGTTGCTGTTGCTGTTGCTGTTGCTGTTGCTGTTGCTCGTTGAAAAGCAGCACGTTCTCCAGTTTGATGTCACTGGGCGAATGAAGAAAATGCTTAGAAAGTTCAAACTCCATACAAAAACCTTACCGATGGGCAATGCGATTCTCAATGTGAAGAAAGTGAAGTGCGCTGGAGAGCTGAGCGAACCAGAGCGCCGCCTGCGCCTCCTTCACCGGCCCACTCTTGCGCAGGAAGACCGTCAGATCGCCCTCGGCTGTGTACTCCATGAAGACCATTAGCTTGCCACGGGCGTACAGCACCTCGAGAATGTAGACGATGAAGCGGTGCGGCCTCTCCGCCAACTGCCGCAGAATCTCGATCTCCCGCGAGAGAAAGGTCCCGACCATTTTTGGCTTCATTTTCTCGATGAACATCACCTTTAGAGCAATGATGCGCTTCTTCTTCAGGTCCCTCGCCTTGTACACCTGCCCGTAGGCGCCGCGGCTGATCAGCTCGTCTACGGCGTAGCCCTTTGCCTCGAAGAGGTTGGTCAGCTTCTCGTCAAAGTCGAGCTTGTTCAAGCGCTTTGACTTTTCTGTCATGATATTGATGTTCACTCTAACAATTGTTTTCAAATGGCCGGCAGGTTTTATTTCAAAGTGGAAATGATCAACAATGATCAAATATTACTGGAAATTCGAAAACCATATTATTTGAGTCGATGGCCTATTTTCCAGTTCCACGCAAATACAATGGGCGACGCACCATCTCATTTCGATGAGCTCGTTAAAAAGCAAAACTACGAGAAGCTCAAGGAAGAGCTGCTGAAGAAAAAAGGGTCACTTTTCAAGGACGACGCCTTTCCGCACGAGAAACAGGGCGAGTACTTCAGCGAGGGACGACTGGCCGGAAAAGAGGTCAAGTGGCTTCGACCGCATGACATCTGCAAGGAGCCGCACTTTATTGAGGGCGGTGCCACGCGCTTCGACGTCGCACAGGGCAAACTGAGTGACTGCTGGTTCATAAGTTCGATCGATTACAACTTCAAAACTCAATACAACTAACCTCAAATCATCCCTTTTCAGCGGCCGTTTCTACGATAACCTCCCGAAAGAGTCTCTTCTCAAAGATCGTCCCACCGCAGTCATTCGCGAAGGAGGACTACGCCGGCATCTTCCGCTTCTGCTTCTACTTCTACGGAGAATGGCTGACCCTGGTCATCGACGACTTCCTGCCCACCGTGGACGGCGCCCTCGTGCTCGGCCACTCCGCCTCAAAAAACGAGTTCTGGCTGGCGTTGCTGGAGAAGGCGTACGCCAAATTGAACGGCGGCTTTGAGGCACTGAACTTCGGCAACGCCTGCGAGGCCTTCGTCGACTTCACCGGCGGCGTCGCCGAGATCTTCGCTTTCGAAACGGGCAAAGACGTTCCCGCCGATCTCTTCGCCATCCTCTATCGGTACTACCTGCGCAACTCGCTTGTCTGCACGTACATCAGTCGGAAGGAGGGAAAGGTTGAGGACGAGCTGACGAATGGCCTCATTCTAAAGCACGAATACGCACTGACCGGCATGTGCCGCCTCTGGTACAAGGGCAAAGTGGTCCGCCTGCTTCGCCTTCGAAATCCCTGGGGCCGGTGCGAGTGGAACGGACCCTGGTCGGACGGCTCCCCAGAGTGGAAATCCATCTCCGCCGAGGTGAAGGAGAAGATTGGCCTGAAGAAGTTCGACGACGGCGAGTTCTGGATGCCCTACCCGCACTTCATTGAGCACTTCAACGTCTTCGAATGCTGTCACGTGGTGAACGCCGGGCCGGGCGTCAGCTCCTCGGAGACCTATCTGTGGAACTACTATGAGCAGTCGGGCGAATGGAAGCAGGGCATTTCTGCAGGCGGTTGTGCCACTCACCTCGACACGACCTTCACCCTCAATCCAATGTACGTGCTGACCATCGCCGAGGCGGACGTGGAGGATGAGGAGGGTGAGGAGAACAACCTTAACACGGTGGTCATCTCGCTGATGCAGAAGTACTTCCGCTACCGAAAGATGGTCAAGAAGCACACGCCCATTCGCATTGGTAAGTGTGCTTGTCTGTAAACTGTTTCATTTTCCTTTTTTCGTTCAAAAAACAGGCTTCGCCATCTACCTGGTGGGCGAACTGTCCGCTGAGGAGCAGAAAAAGGGCGGCTCGCTGGTTCAGGCAAAGAAGGACCAGTTCACGGTGGAGAACTTCTTCAAGACGAAGCACAGCATCGCCCGGGTGGACTTTGCGGAGAGGCGAGGGGTGAGTGGGCGTTTTCAGCTGCAGCCAGCTCGCTACCTACTCGTTCCGAGCACGTTTGCGCCCGGCGAGGAGGCCTCCTTCCTGCTTCGCGTCCTCGTCTCAAAGAGTGCAGAGAACCGCGAAGCCTACAAATCGAAGCACGCCAATCACACACCGGTGCTGGATTTTGCCGCCAAGGCGCCCGGTAAGTAGAGGAACCGAAAAAAAGATGTTTATCACCTTTTGACATTTTTTTCCCAGCGAACATGCCCAAGACTCGTTCGCCCAAAAAGAGCCGTCCAAAGAGCAAAAAGTCCACTCGGTCGGCCAAATCAGATCGCTCGTCCAAGGTGATGCTAAAGAAGCCTTTTACGCCGAAAAACGGCGAACATCAGAAGAAGACGGTAAAGCGAGCCGCCACCCCAGGACGTAATGCCCCAGCTGAAGTACACAAAGTCAAGCAAAAGCCGTAAACAGGGCAACATTCCCCATCAAACAAAACAAACATTTTCATTTTAATTACAAAAATATTGAAAACAAAACTTTGCTTACTCATTCTCGAAAACACTTGAGAGGTAGTTGTTGAGCAAGAGAAAGTAAATGAGCGAAAGAAAGTTGTGACTAAAAGTTGTGCCAAAATGCTTCAAAAAGTGGCTTCATGAATGTTGTGCGCTAGTAGAAGTTGTAGTTAAAGTGGCCTCGGGTGTTTCCACTACCACCTCCTCCGCGATATCCGCGGTTGTTCCCCGATAGAAGTTGCTTCGACCGTGGGCCGCCTGTCCGCCACGATTGCCGTGGCCATTTCCACCACGACCGTTGCCTCCTCCTCCACCACGCCAGTTGGAGGCGGCGGCGCCACCGCGAGAATAGTTGTTAGTGCTGACTTGAGCTTGAATTTGCTCCCGTGGAGCAGTGGTCACCGTTCGAGGGGCTCCAGCAGAGCAGTCCGAGCAGGTCTGTTCACTCCACCAGCGGAAGATTGAGGCGGGCGTGAAGTGATCGGGCCAGCTCCAACTGACCCTTGCCAAGCAGTAAAGGCAGAAATAGCGCTGTCCAAGTAATTTGGCAGAGGATCATATAGACCACCTGGTAGATGACTGTGGGGCGTAAGAATAATAGGCTCAACCGCTTCACCCTGAATAAATTCAGTTGGAAAGTCAAAGTCCAGTCGATTCCAGTCAAAGCCATAGTCGGGTTGACTGGTCGAGGAAGTGACTGTGTTTGCTGCTGTGTCATTCAGATCGGACACTTTCACCATCTCAGCCTGCATTCGAGCAATTTGCTTTTCCTCTTTGAGCGATCATCCGTGCCAGGCAATGATGAAACGAGACGACTTTCGGCAGACGGGGCAGTTGCGCTCCTGTGAAAAGAGATGATTAGGAAATAGCATCAACAATGAGCCGTACCTTTTTGAACCAGTCGGTGATGCATTTGGCGCAGAAGACGTGCGTACAGTCGGACAGTTGTCCGTAGATGCCGTTGAAGGGGGCAAAGCAGATGCAGCACTCGAGGGAGGTGGTGCCGGTCAGCTCGAACTCGGGTTTGCTCTCCAGCGGTCCTCGCTGGAGGACGTAGTCGGCCATTCGCTTGGTGAACTGCTCCAGGTCGAGCAGGTCCCTGTCGGCGAGGTGGAAGCCGTCCTCGCAGAACAGCAGCTGGTCACTGGTCATCTTCTTGGGGCACTCGTCCAGCAGGTAGGGCACGCAGACGAAGGAGGGCAGGACCTTCTTGCGGGCCAGGTCGTAGTGGCCAAAGGGACAGCCGATGATGCTCGCGTAGGCGTCCTCAAAGTCGCGGCAGTCTCGGGGACAGCGAAACGAGTGGAGAATGTCTCGACGTGCGTGTTTGTCCAGAGGCGATGATTGCCCCAATTTGAGCGGTTTGGACATTTTGGAGTTTGAGGACATTTGATCATTAACAACAAAAACAACAAAAACAACAAATCTAGCTTGCGGAAAATATTTGGCCGTTGTCACAACGTTGATGTTATCAAGTGAGAAAGTTCCCGAAAACTTCCAGTCAAAACGGTCAATGTTCCGACAAATCGAACTTTTCTCTCCCTTTATCAAATCTCACTTGTCTCACTCGAAGCACACTCACCAGAACATGTCATCGAAAAAGTCGCCTAAATCGTCCAAGTCTCACCAGGCGAGTGCCAGTCACCGGTCTTCGCAGGCCACCGGGGGAGCATCCAGCGACAGTTCGATTGGCGCCAGTAAAGGCAAGGGAAGCAGTGGGGGCCAGTCTGGCGCCGTCTCCTCCAGTTCGGCTGCCGCCCCGAGCAGTGGACGCACTGCCAGCTCCCGGGGCCCTCGAGCAGGCAGTCGATCATCGCAGCAGTCCGTCCCGGCCGGTGGCAGTCCCAGCAATGGCGGAGCAGCAAGTCCGCCTCGAACAAGAGCGTCAGCAAGAGCAACAAACAGCAGCCCCAACAGCAGCAGCAGCACAGCAAGACCAGAGTGAGGGCCAAGTCGAAGGGGAAGCAGGTGAAGATGGCGAAGGAGACAGAGGACGAGAGCGAGGGCATGTCCGTCTTCAGGAAGGACCCGAAGATGCAGGCACTGCTGGAGCGGAAGCACTACGCCGTCCTGAAGCGCATCGCCCACGGCGCCTTCGGCCAGGTCTACAAGGGCGCCAAGACGGACGGCAACGGTCGCGTGCAGGAGGACCAGCTGATTGCCATCAAGGTCATCGAGATGGCCCGTCTGCAGCCCATCTTCCGCGAGAAGTACCTGCCGCAGGAGCTGGCCGCCCTGACGCACCTCCACCACAAGAACATCGTCCGCGTGCACGACATCTTCCGCGCCAACGAGCGACTCTACATCGCAATGGAATTCGCCCCCAACGGCGACCTCAGCGGGTGGCTGAAGAAGAACGGGCCCATGAAGGAGCGACTGGCCGCGTACTGGTTCGCACAGGTCGTCGCCGCGCTCTCCCACGTCCACTCCTCGCTCCGAATGGCGCACAGGTAAATGCAGTTCTATTGAGTTCGGTCTAACCGTTTCTGCTCTCCAGAGACGTCAAACTGGACAATGTGCTGCTGGACGCGAGCCACGAGGCGAAGCTCTCCGACTTTGGCTTCGCCAAGGAGTGCTGGGACTACAAGCGGCACTGCGTCATCCTCTCGCAGACCATCTGCGGCACCCAGCCGTACTTTTCGCCGCAGCTCGTCGACCACGTCCCCTACAACGCCTACATGGCCGACGTGTGGGCGATGGGGGTGATGTGCTTCGTCATGCTCAACTACCGATTTCCATTTCACTTCGAGGCAGAGCCCACGGTGTGGCTCCTCGAGATGACCAACTGGCCCACCTTCCTCCGCACTCGGTTCACGCCCACGGTCAGCGGCAAGGCCGTCGACCTGGTGGTGGCCATGCTGAACCCCGACGAGAAGGCTCGCATGACACTGCACGAGGCGCTGAAGCACGACTGGCTCGCCAAGATCGCTGACAAGACGGCGCCCATCGATGCTTAGGGGCACTACAACGCCACTAGTAGTCCTCTCCACATTAAAAATGCTTTTCTAAAGTGACTGCCATCTACGAACGGTGACCACCTTTGACCTCTGCCGACAGCCTCTGACTCATATCTGACTTGCAGACAGCTCACTTGCTCGCAAAGTAGAACTCACTCACTCGCGTTCTCGAGTTCTCGCGCTCTCGAGTTCTCTTTCACTATCTCATCCCTTCTTACAATTTTCTAACGTCGCAAAGATGCAATCAGATGAATGTTTCAGAGGGATCATCAAAGGAGGAATCAGCCCGTCCGACAAGGTTCAGCACTGTCTGAATCTGCTGGAAGTGCTCGGCCACTCGTGGACAGTCATCCAGAAACACAAGGTTGATCGCGCCTGCAGTTACACTGAATTCATCGTGAAAATAGAAGTTTCGGGATTTGGAAACTTCGAAGGAAGCTCGACTATAACCGAAGATGCGGCAATGGCTGAAGCTGAAGGTCTCTTCTTAAACGAGTACAACAAGCATTTTGAAAGAGCCACACAAAACAAGTCGCCTAAGAACGACCTAGACTACATCAAATCGAATCAAAGTTCAGGCCAAATGGGCTACAGAGATGGAAAACTTCTAGCAACCGATTTAAAATGGGTCGAAGTGCTTTGTGCTTTCCGCGGTATGTACATGCTTTTTTCATTTTCCCCCGTTATTATTGCTTTTCTTTTAGAAAATCTAGCAAAACATCTGCAACCTGAAAGCGTCATTCAAAACTTGATAAAAGAACAGCGCATCAAGGAAGAAACTAAAGAAGTAAAAAGGTATTTAGATCACGATAAAGGCAATCATTCACGATTTGAAGTCAAAATCCAAAGTGAGAAAGACGCGCCTGTGCTAATTTTCAAGACTGAAATCCTAATTGCAAGTGTGACTATTGCAAGCAGAAAGGAGGACCCAGACGAGAGTAAGAAAAAGCATATTTAAAGACTTACTACTACTTGGGTGGGTTTCATGGTATTCTGGAAACTTTCATGAAAGGTAAACAAGGTAACTTTCTACTCCAACACACTGGCACTATTTTTTTTGTTATTTTAGCACCTAACGACAACTGGAGTGTAGCGGATACCAAACTCAACTTGCAAAAATTCATCATTAAAAATAGGCCGGCTAGAAGTGCCGACAAATTGAAGATCATTCAAGTGTTTTCAGGTTTGGTTAAGAAAAATGGCGTCTTCGTACATCATAGCGTCTGCTTACACTTTCTGGGAGAAAACTTTAATGGTACTAGCGTAGTCAGTGAAGATGAAGCCGAAAATGAACCTTATAGAAAGTTATTTGAATATCTCATGCGACTGGCATACTTTATCAACTGCCAGAAAACGCAATTTTTTTCTGAAAACAAGTTTTCCACAAACTTTACCAAAGATCTGCAAACAAGTACTACTGCTTCTTCTTCTATCAAATCTCCATACTTGCTGGCGGAGATGCAGCAGCAGCCACTTGACTTTGCACTGCCGCCTTCCAACCCGGACATGGGCATTGCCGGATCTCGTCTCAAATGCATCGCCGAAGTAGTCAACAGCTTCCTCAATGTCTACCGTTCTGACGACAGTCCCGTGAAAATCGCAATTCAGTTTATCAACTTGGAAGAGTTTACTCAAAACCATAAATCGGAAAACGGCACACTCTTCTACACAGTGAAACACGACATTTTGGGCAGCTTTGTGGGCGTTGGTGACACGCTGGAGAAGGCTTTGCAAATTGCCCATTTAAATGTAAGGACTTGTCATTTTTTTTCTAACAAATTAGTTACATTTCCGTCTTGCAGGTGTACGCTTTAATGCACAAGCTCGTTCACTTGGTGCTTTCGTACCGGTTGATCAGCAATACCGAAAACTCTTCTTCTGCTTGTTGGCTGAAAGCTCTTATTGACTTTAACCCAGAGCTGGTAGAGATGAAGTTCCGAGAAAAAGGACCCAGCAAATTTGATGCTACACTTACTATTGCGGTACTGCTCTCCACCGTGAGAGGAACAGGCAACAATTTGTCAGAGTGCCAAAAGATGCTTGCTAACCAAATCGGCAAAATTTTGAAAATATTTTCCTCGCAAATCATTGCTTCAGCTGGACTTACCAGAGAAAGTTTCAAGGCGAACGGGCCAAAAACTGGCAAACAGGCTATTTATCGTCTTCCAGTGCCTGTTTTTGAAAATAATGAGCAAAAGTTCTCCATCAATAAGCTAACTGGCCAAGCAAAGTTGATGGAGTTGATCATTCGATTCAAACAGAGTAAGTTTTTTTTGCTCAAATTATGTTGATTATCAATCTCTGTATTCTCTCTCCAGTCTACGCTGCAAAGAAACAAAGTTTGAACGGCATTGAAATCATCAAGTTGCTGAAACAGCAAAATAAGCAATTGTTCTCTCGCACATCGACTTCTGAATGCATGTACCAAAATCACCTACAGAAGTTTAACTACGTTTTCGTTGTTCATCCACTGGGCTCGTTCTCTGGCAATGGCTACAGCAGGGGTCAGGCAATCAAAATAGTCACGCGGCAGCTTTCAATCGACTGCTTGAACTGAAGAGAATAGTGTATAAACTACTGAAGGGTAAGAACTAATATACGTGAGATAGTGAAGATAGTGTGTCATTCTAACTGCTGATTTTTATTTTACAGTGGATCTCAGTTCGGTGACTCAAGAAGAGGTAGACGAAATCTGCAGCGATTACAGCTACACTTTTGTGTTCAAGGCTAACGTATACGAGAAAAAAGTCGTCCTCCAGCTGTCGCACTTTTTCACTTTCCACGTTCCATGCACCGATCACATGATGGGCAGGATTGAAGCTTTTCGAACTATGGTCAAAGCCATTTTTCAACTTTATGAGAGGCACTGCAGGAGATTTACCGCGAAGACAACCGAGTTCTGCCGATAATCAAGACGAATAAGGCACTGGCTGAAGCAAATAGCGCCTGATCTCCTTCTGAACATCTCTACTTTTTGCGACTGATTCTGATTCTTTTTTCAAACATTCTTTTACACTATACTGATAGCAACAACTGTTAAAGCATACTCTACCTCTACTGCTCTTCACATTTGACAAAATAAAACTTTTTTATCTGATAACTTGTGCATTATTCCGCTTTCAAAAAATTCAAAAATTGTCAGTGCATTACAGTGCTGACGTCTGGTGGGACATTTTTAAGTTGTGCCTTTTGTTGACCTTTCCAGTCAGCTGTGTTCTTGCGTTTGCTCGGTGTTTGTCTCTGTTTTTCTGTTTTGTTCCAGTAAGTGAATATTCCTCTTTTATTTTCCGTTCTCAAGTTTCACCTATACTTTTAACCCTTATTGCTAGAACATTCACCGAAACCGGTGTAGCTGAAAATGTGGTACGAAGCGCTTCCGTCGATGATCGCCATGGGAGCGTGTATGTCCCTCATTGAAATCAGTCCATTTGTAAGTCCATTTTCTCTACGGGTCATAATTCTCAACAATGATTCTCAATTTTCCCTCTTTCAGTTGACTCACTACATCTCATGGGGCTGTCCGATGCAACGTTCTTCGTATGGTGGCCTGCAAGATCGCCTCACTGTACGTGACCAGCGAGTTGCTGAATCCCACGGCGTCAAGAAGACGGCGCTGCACATGCACACCTTTGGCCTGGGCGTTCTCAAGGAGCCCGTCAAGATGTCCGGTAACTGTGACAACTACAAGGAGGCGGAGAAGGTGTTCCTCTCAAGGATGACGTAATTTTCATGATTCGCAGAGAGTTGTTAAATTCTAAATTTACTGCTAAATAGAACTGGAAAAAACATTTGCAAATAGAAACAGTGAATGACAAATAAACATTACTACCCGTTTGATGCCAGTCATAGTTAGCTACGTGTCCTCAATCTTGCTCGGCGTTGCAAACCAAATTATGTATCTCAACAAGGGAGTTGCAAAATGCTACAACCGACGCCTGCTGGTGCCGCCGCCGGTCGGCCCAAAGACCAATCTGCAGAACAACTATCGCCAAGCAGCACCGCCCAAGCAGCAGAAGGTGCTCTCCAAGTTAATGTCGAACGAGGCCATTCTCAACGGATTCACCGCCAACCAGAGCGTGGAGACGCTGCCGCTGAATCACGAGAACTACACCGCCTACGTCTTCACCGTCCTCTTCGACGCCCACTACCTGCCCTGGCTGAAGAACTGCTACAGTGACTCGTTTCGAGAGGAGTTCTCCTCCCGACTGGAGCACTTCAACCTGTCGCTGCAGTCGGCCATCACCGACTTTCGCTACTACAAGCGCCCCATCGGCGAGATGGCAAAGAAGCACGCCTTCACACTACAGCGTCAGCTGAAGATCACCGTCGACGAGGTGACGCGTCACTCTGACGGGGGCAAGCATCGCATCGACGGCAAGTGCCTACGTGTCCTTATTCGCTCGACAAACAGCGCCAGTGGGGGCGGCGGCCTGGAGACCACCTTTCACTATCCGCTTCGTGTTCCACTGCAGGGAAGCAGTAGCGAGTTACTGGACATTTCGGTTAGTATGCTGTGTGGTGTGGGCGCTTCGGTATTAGTAACCTAACTCCTTCCCCATCACACCTTCTGCAGACGGAGATGAATCGCCACAACAGCCAGCTGACCTTTGAGTTTCGACTGGCGGAGGACGGCGCCGAGAGCGCCCACGACCCGCACGTCTTCTCCCTGGAGGTGAAGGAGTACGAGATCTCCGGCTTCTCCGGCTACTCCACCAAGTTCACACTGTGGGACGAGGCGGTGAAGGACACTGTGAACGTCAAGCTGGCGCTCTCCTGGCAGCTGGGCGTCCAGTCGATTCAGGAGCACATCAAACACGGCCACATCGTCGCCAGCCACTTCTCCATGACGCTGCTCGCCCTGGGGCCCTACTTCTGGCGCTTCTACAGTTCACTCTTCAGTGCGCTGCTGCTGCGGGCGAGGGACACCGAGGCGGAGTGCATGAAGTCATTCCACGAGGTGGCCTTCCTCCTCGACAGCCCACAGCTGACACTGCTGCTGAAGCCACTGATGGAGGTGATGCGGAAGCGCATTCAAGTTCAGATGGGACACGAATCAGGCGCCTACTGCAGCTGCAATGCCGCCGACTGTCGCATCACCTGGCACCTGGTTCACGGGGCCTTCCTCCTCATTGAGCACCTGCCACCGTCGGAGCAGAGCGACCTGATGGCCGTTCTGGTGCACTCGGCGTACTACTCTGCCTTCGCCCACTTGCTTCGATTTCGCTGTCGCTCAGTGGCCGCCTGGAAGGTGCTCCAGCTCCACCAGATGGGACAGCGCCGACTGGCCGCCGTCATTGCCGCCGCCAGCGTCGTCAGCAAAGAAGAGGAAAAAGAGGAAGAGGAAGCCCAGCTGGAGCAGCAGCTGTTGCAGCCAGCGCAGACTGAGGCCTTTCTGCTGCTGCTCGCCCAGCTGATTGTTGACACTGTGAAGCACGGAGTACAGCTGTCCAAGGCGGCGAACTCATCGGTGGAGGCGGTGACCGATCTGCAGAGCAGCACTGTCCGCAACTTTGCCAAGTTCCTCGTGCATTTCGGCAGCAGCAGAAACAGCACCTTCCAGTTGAATCCTCCTGAAGATGACAGCGGCTTTCACGAGGACGGAGCCGAGGGCATTGGGCCACTGGAGCGAATGTCAGTGAGCACCCCCTTTGAAACTTCAGTCAACTTTGTATCGCACCGGGACAGCGGGAACTGGCTGTCCGCCAATGCTGGCAGTGCAGAAGAGGCAAGTCAGCAGCAGAAGGCGAAGGAAGAGAACTGTGCCGCTCGTGGAATGCCCCTGAAGGAGGTACTGGCCAGACTGGCATCGAGGGATCATGGCAGATCCACCTCCTCTTACCCCAACTACCCTCTTCTCTACGCGGTGCTGCCCGCCAAAGTAGTGGGCCTGTTTGTGGCGGAAGACGTCCTATCGGCTGAATTCTACACGCCAATGATGACTCTCCTTGGAGATGTCGCCCAGGAGATGGGCATTCTCTGATGCTTCGGATGCATGCATGCGCCAGTACCAGCACCAAACAAACATTGACATACACCTTTTCAGCAACTGCAGATGCTTTTCAGATTTTAGCAAAAGTAAAACTTGATTTCAACTGTCAACTTCAACAAGCATGATCACACAGATCGCTAGATGACAAACTGTTTACTACGGGGAAAATACAGTGAACACAACAGATAAGAAGGGGCTCAGAAGGCGACCTGCGTGACCGCCTTGGTGCGCTCGTCGACGACAATCTTGAGGAGGTTGAAGCCGCGATACTTCTCTGCGTCATTCGCCTTGCGCAGCGTATGCGCCAGCACCTGAACGTCAGTGCCCCCCTTGACGTGCACGTATCCGGTGTTGTTCTTCTCGCTGCCGCAGTAGTTGCTGCTGCTGAAGACGGTGAGCAGGGCGCCGTTGAAGTCGTGCTGGAAGCCTCGCCGCTGAGTGTGCCGAAACTGGTGGCCGCGAACCACCATTGACAGGTTGTTCGTCTCCAGGAAGGCCTTCAGGCCGCTTTCGGTGAAGAAGTTGCAGTGTCCGCCGCGCTTTCGGTTCACGTAGTACTTGTGCTTTCGGTAGCGGCTCTTCTTGCGGAGCTTGCTTGGTAGTGGATCGTTCCACATAATCTCATTGAAGGCGCGCTCCGCCGGAGTGCCGCGTTTGCTGGGCGCCAGACTGGCCGGCTTACTTACGGCATTCAGGCTGGCAATCGACCAGCCCTTCTCCATCTCTTCGCCTCGGCACTTTCTTCTGCTTCCTTTGCCGCTACTTCCTTCTCCTTTTCTTGCACTCTCTTTGTAGTAGGACGGCACGCCGCCGTGACAGCAGAAGATTCGCTTTCCACTACTACCACCACTACCACTGGCCTTGATGACCGCCCCCACAGGCATGAAGCAGAAGGCTCGATTGAAGGACATGTAGACCAGCTCCGCCAACGTCGACGGCTTGATCACGTACGTGTCGTGGAAGAGGTGACTGCACATGTGCTGGAAGCCGTACTTCCGGTTGATCTTCAGAATCTCTGCGGGAGTGGTTGTTTTGATTAGAATGCTAATGAGTGCTTGTTTTGTTTTTCTATTCACCATGATTTCCCCGTAGCAGGTAGAAACGCTTTGGAGCTGAGAGTTTAAGGGCAAAGAGGAAGCAGCACACCTCCACCGGCTTCGGGCCGCGGTCCACGTAGTCTCCCAGAAAGAGGAAACGGCTGTTGGAGTATTTGGCACTGCTGATGATGTTCTCGTAGATGTAGTAGATGTCATTGAAGTTGCCGTGAATGTCGCCGAAAACGACCACATCAGGCTCGATTTCAGTGATGATCATGGGCTAGAAAGAAAAAGATTTATTTTGTGTCAATTTGTTTATTGTTTTAAAGAGCAGAACTAACCTCATCTTGCATGACGTGGATCACCTGTCGACAGAGCATCGGTATAATGAAGGCTAAACTGTCCCAGAGGGCGTTGTCCATTTCCTGGCGGTAACTGCTGAAGGGGTCCTTGTCTTTGCTCAGGTTGTAGTACGTCCTCATGTGATTCACCATGAATGTGATCAGTTTTTCTGGGTCTACGTGTCTCGTGAGGAAGTTACCGTCACTTGCCGGCGGAGTTGGCTTCAAAAACTGCTCCGGATCGCAGTAACTGCCCGCCAGGCAGCTCATCACATTGGTCTTGAACTCGGCGAGCACATCCTCATTGAAGATGGCCTCCGCAGTGAGGGAACTGTCCAGGGTGGCCTGTTGAGGAGGACTTGCAGTTGATGCAGTGTTGGTGATGATGCAACGCTGCTCGACTGCACCGGCGTCTGCTCGAATGTGTTTTCCGCCGAGGCCTCCATTGGAATGTTGTCGTTGCGTTTCATAGTCCTCGGATCTGTGCGCAATCGACTTCCCAGTCGGATCACTGATTTGCCGCTTTCGCTTTTGCTCTTCTCGCGGGTTTTAGTGGTCGAAGAGCTGCGACCTTGTATGTTTCGTTGCAAGTTCTTGAGGTTGGTGCTGTACGCGGGCACTATGGTGCTACGTGCCTTGGGAGATGATTTGGAAAGGTGATCACCCACAGACGACCTGATTCCACTTGAAGGACTCAAAGTTGACGGAATAGAACTTTGTTGTTTAGAGCACTGAGGATCGAAGGACGACTTGCCGAGCTGTGTCTTGCTGATGCTCCGTGACTTGCTACTTGAAGAAAGCTCCTTCTTCTCTGAACGAAGACTGTTACTCTTGTCCTTCTGCTTCTTACCAGAAGGGGTGTTTGACTTTTGACTCATTTTAAAGGAATTGAAATTGTCGAAACTAAAGTGTACAACTGAATAAACATCAACAGTTGAGAGAATGTGTCTGAAACTTTAAAAGCATTTATGATGACTGCTGTTAAGCACGCTTGTTCTAAAAGTATTCGCAAGCATTCGAAAAGTAAACAAAAGCCATTTGTTGGATCAGCTATTTAACAGCGATTTACCCGGTAAACTCTGTCATTTTTTTGCAAGTCACTATGTTTTCTGAATTTCTTGATTACGTAAACAAGGGCAAAAAGTCCAATGATGAGGCGCAACAGAAAAAGAGCAACGGAGAGCCGCAAGAAAAGTCAAAACAACAGCAGCAGCCACAACCTTGCCAAAAAGAAGTTAGCAAATCGCTGGAAGACAACACTTCCAGCTCCTCCTCCTCAGTGGTGGTTTTCAACGCTGAGAAACGTCGCATTCGCGTGGACTACCGCATAAAGTACGCCTACCTCGACTACGTCACCGGCATTGACCTGATCGGCCTGGAGGCGCTGGCCGAAGACGTCCGTCAGAGCCTGCAGACACTGGACAACTCCTACCTGGCCATAGTCAACTCGCTGATCATACTGAATGAGCGGAAGAAGCGGCAGAGCAGCTCATCTGCTGGCAAGGCTGTGGCCGCTGCCGAGCGCGAAGTGAGCAGCAGTGTCTCCAACAGCAGCAGCTCATCCACTTCATACACCGACTTTATCAACTCCAAAGTGGCGGAGAACTTTCGCCAGTCAGACACTGAAAGTCTCTCCTCCTATCCGGACACCTACGAGTGGACTATGACAAGTTCTGCGACCCGGCGACTCGTGACCGGGAGTTTCAGCATCTCTTTCAGGATGTAAGTCTGTCATACAAGCAAAATGTGCCAATATTGCAATCTTTAACCTTTTTCCCCTTTTCAGTCAAAAGCCTACATTGCCACTGTTCGCCCGATTGTCAGTCGCAGGACCAAGATCAACATGGCTCGTTTTGGGGCACTTGTTCGCCAGGGCAAGAGCCTGCTGGGCATAATTGAGCTGCTCAACACGAACTACAGCAACAACTTTTTGGACATCTTCCGACTTAGCTGAGTACAGCAGTCCTTCATTGTGTTCCCAAGTGTGTAGTTTCCTTTATCACACTCTCACCTAATAAAAAGCAAGAATCATTTTAATTTTGCAAAAAATAATAACAGCGCATAATAATCGAATTGGAGCAGAAGGCGCTCGCAGCAGGAAAAACAGAGCTGAGCTGGCACAGTAAAAGTAAAAAATGAGTGCTCCTGCAGCCGCCCAAAAAAAGAAGTGGGCAAGGAAACACCCGAACACTGAAACTGTCTCAGCGGCGAGAGCCCGAGCTGGCGCCCGAGTTTTTGCGGCTCTTTCGGGTGTTCGCCGAGGTACTCTTCTTCATGCTGCTGCCGCCATGCTTGCCGCCCTTGCCGGAGGTGCCGCGGCGCATCGATTCGCCGCCCTTCTGGTGACTGCTGCCGCCCTTGTGGTGGTGGCCGCCCTTGTGGTGGCTGCCCTTGTGCTTGCCCTTCCAGTGGACCTTGCTGCTGACGTTCATCGGGCCCATGCTCAGCTTGCCCTTGCGGCGGTCCGCCTTGCTGTCGCCCTTCCCTCCGAACTTCTTCCAGTAGACGCAGCAGATGGTGACGCAGATGAGCAGAATGACGATGACGGCGATGAGGATGAGAATCCACAGCCAGTTCCAGAAGGAGCCGCTGTTGGGGGCGTCCGGCAGTGAGGTGCACTGCTCCATGGTGATGTTCACCGGCTTCCCGTCGTCGCCCTTGCAGTCCGGCTGACACACCTGCGAGGCGTGATTCGTGCCGGCGCACTCCTGTAGGTCGGGGTTTTTCTCGCACACCTTCTTGATGCACTGACAGGACTTGTAGCTGGTGCAGCACTTCAGCACGGCCGGGCTGCCCTTCTTCGCGCCAAAGAACTCCTCCCACTGCTCTCGGCACTTTGCCGGATTACTTTACGGTTGAGTAATTTTGGAGAAAAAAAATTAGACATGACAAACCCGTCCAGAACTCTGTAGGGCACTTACGGGGCTTCGCCAGGTGTAGGCTCTGTGCCCGGTTCATTGCCGGTCACTTCGGTGAATCCGGTCACCTTGCCCGGAGTGGCCGGGTCCTGAGCTTTAGCGACAGGCGACATCAGCAGGACAGTGGCGAAGATGATCAGGTAAAGAGCGCCCAGCAGCACTGCTGGGCGGGTGGTCAAAGGGACCGACATGGTTCGCTTGACACAGTGAGTCAAACAGTGCAATGGGCTTCAAAAGCGGGCACAAAACAGTCAGCGCAAAAAACAGTTAGCAAAAGTGGTGGTTCAAAGTTGCGATTCGAAAGACAAACGACACCGTAAGACAAGTATCACTTTAGTGGGGAAATCACTCCATTTTATGGCTGACGTGCTCCATTGCTGCTCAAAATGGAATTTTCAAAAGGCCTTTCTCGTGCAACAATTGACTGACCCCACAAAAGTTTTAAAGTTATATATTTTGTAAATACAATTCCGTATATCAAGTTCCTATGTAGAGTTTGGTGCATATGTACACAGTCTCTGTGAAACATTTAGTTTGCTGATGAAACAAAAAAAGAAGTGATGAGTGTGTTTGATAAAACTGTACAAAGATGGACAAAAAACAATAATTAGGCACGCGAAAAATTTGCAATATAGTGTGAAAGCCTAGAAAGCCAAAAAGAATTGGTGAGTGTGCTCAAAACGTTCAAAAATAAATTGCCTCAATAAGTTAGATCTTGAGATTCTCAAGTTGACTCAACACACACTCTGTTCACCGGTGTACAGAGAGTTGTGATTGAAATGAGGGTGTGTGTGAACTTAACACTGTGTGCACTTCTAAAGAGGTTGTTGAGGTTGCTGAGTTGTTAAATGAACTTCGTGGAGGGAAAAATTGGGAGGATTGTTGTTGGTGACCACACTTTAGGTCAGTCTAGACCTTAGTGATGGCATTGGGAGGAAAAGCCGGATTGCGATTGCGAATGGGAAGTGGATGGGCCTCGGTGTTGAAGACCCAGGTGTCCAGTGAAACCAGGTCATCATTTGAGAAGATCAAGTACAGGTACTTCAGCGTCTCTGCCAACCAGAAGCTCTGCTGACGTCATCGAGGGTAGTCTCATTACTGTCGACATTGCTGATGCCCGAGTATCCGGTGCCGCCGGGGACAAAGCAGTGCTTTTGGATAGCCTCCACAGCATCCCACGCCCACTGTCGGTACTTTGGATCTTTCGTCAGGCGCCACATGTAGAACCAGCCTTCAATAACTTCAGGGCGAAGGATGTAGTAGCGTTCGTTGCGTCTAGTGAAGACAAAAAATCATCTGTTAAGCCATTCATTCAAAAAGGCCACTAAACACCACTTACCGTCCAATTTGAGCATCCAAATCCCCGGTGAACCAGAACACCTCCGGACCAATTTTGGTGGCCGTCCTCGCGTACGACTCGTGACAGGTGTGCGCCAAATCGCCTCCCAGCTTCAGGTACTTTTCGGCTCTCTTCTCATCGTGGGCATTCGTCTTGGCGCCCAGACCGAACATGCCCGCTGAGAAGCAGGCCAAGTGTCCCATCTTGTGCTCCAGGCGGCCGTAGCGCATGTCCGCCAGATACACCAGTCCTGACTGTGACTTTTGCACCAGATGCTTATCAATGGCATCGATGGCCTCATTGTACATTCGCAGGGCGACCACGTCGGTCTTATCGGAGAACAACCAAGTCTTGAGCAGGTACTCGTAGAAACTGTCGCCAAGGGCACCCACCGAGATGTGCTCTGGTAAAACAAAACAGTAGTTGGCAGTTAGAAGGTGTGCATTCTATCTTTGGAATTAATTGTGAGGGCAAACTAGCCGACCTTTATGATCAAGCTAGCCGTAGCCCTCTAGGGATAAATTAGAAAAGGAGCATTTTAGCATTAAAGGGTATAGATACTCCAGTGTGCCTGTAGTGGCAATCAATGTCTGCTAGAGAAACATACCTTTACACAGTTGACTAATTATCTAGATTAAATCTCTATCTCGTTTGCAATTATCCTTTTAAAAACGATTATCTACATGCTATCTGCTTGTCTTTGTGTATTCGCCTAGTCAAAATAAATCTGACTTGTTCTGATAAAAGTCATCAACATAAAGTCATCTCCCCCCAGTCACTGCCATCAGTAGTAAACTTACGTTGACCGAATTTTCCCGTCTTTGGATTGATGTAATTTGGGTAGAGGCCATCAAATGGTTTCTCGATCGAGTCGAGCAGCTCACGAATTCGTTCCACCTTTTCGAGGTACTTCTTATCACCGGTGACGGCTGTTAGGTAGGCAAACTCCAGGTACAGCGTGCCCACCTCAGCGAGAATGCTGTTGCTCTGTGAAGCCCAAGCGTAGTTTTTGCTCGCGCCAGACGCTGGCTTGATGAGAGAATGAGGCAGTCCAGTGGGTGTGTCAAAAGCGGGCAGCATTTTGTCGGCGATCTCCACTGAGCGACGCAGAAACATCTCGTCTTTGGTAAAGGCATAGCAGGTGAGAAGGCCCCCCACGAAGCGAATGATAGTCTCGAAAACGGACATCTCCGTTGTGATGTCATCCAGGGTGAGGTGCCCCTCAATCCAGTCACGGCCATCCTTGAAACGGTCTTTCAGGCCCATGATCCACAGCGTGTCCAAGCCGTCGACAATAGTTGCGCCTTAAGGTGGAAAGATAAAGTTAAATATCACTGTTCAATGTTCAATTCTCAAAGACACATACCTAATTTAGAAGTGCCAAAGATGCCAGCTGAATGGCCGCGTTTTGAGATGGGCTTCAGTTCATTGTCACCCCAGGCGTACTTTTTGTAGTTGTCCCATGAGATGATCATCATGTTTTTGACAAAATCTCTCTTCTTGCGCACCTCAGGGTCAGGGTCGTCGCCGTCAGGCAGCTGACTAACGTTCAAGCTTGGCATTGAAATCTGTGCTGAGGCAGAACTGGACTCTGCCAGTTTGATGGGCGGAATTAAATTGGGTTTAGGTATCACAGCTTCTTGACTTAGGTTAAAATGTTCTTGTATCTTTGCCTTCAATCTAAGCTCGTCATCGTAGCGACCTCGTGGTCGTGGAAGGACCGCCTGGCTTTCACCATTTTCATTGTTTTGAAGATGATCAGACTCCAGCGGAGGCACTGGTAGGCCGAGCAGATTGGGCCCCAGTGAATCGGCCTGTGCCACGATGTACTTGCTGTACAGCTGACTGCCCTTCAGGTCGGGCAGGTAAATCATGCCGAGGAAGCAGAAAAACATGAAGGTAGCAATAACACCGAAGAGCATGTATTTTTCACGTGAGCGAAGCACCGACCGACTTGAAGGCGGCCCTAGGACGATGATGCCGCTGGAGTTGCGCTGATGAGTGGGAAGTAAACTTCGAGTAGACATGTTGGCAATGAATTGGTAACTGGTGAACTACAGCGTGGACGGTAATGTACGGAAGCCACAATCCAACTGGAGATTTACTAGAGTTGAGGCGGCGTTAGCTTTCAATTCGAAAATGGAATCATCATTTGAATGTTTGTGTACGTCTCGGTGGCGTTGTCTGTGATACTCTGGGAGCTGAACTGCTGAACCTCAGGATGATAAGCTGCTCACCACCACCAGAGAGGAGACTTCATTAGTTATGGAACCAGAAGAGAGGTTGACTAATAAAAAAAATTACACGTAATCAACAACAGCAGCACTGCAGCCTGCTGCTACTGCTAGTGGTGGTTGTGATGCTAATGGATGGCTCCAGATTTGCCAAAGCGTACGTGTTGTTTTCTAGCAGACAGACATCGGTACGGCTAGACGATGATGATTCGGCTACTACGGCGACAGCGGTGGCACAGCCGTTGAACTGACAATAAAACCCCTGTCAGCGATCAAGTAGCGGCAGTAGGGAATCGTAAATGACAATGATCGTGCTTCTTTGGGGGCTGTTGGAGTGCACCAAAAGTTGTCATTCGTGTTGTCTAGTGATCAGCACATTTTGCAATTGCCACTGCCAAACCCTCTTCATTTACGCTTTGGTGGTTGCTCTTAGTGATGCGGTAAATTGGTGATGCGCAATTTCAATAACATCAGTTGCAGGGCAAAAAGTGCAAGAGGACAACAAACGGGCAAAGAATCACAGAATCACGGAATCATTCTTCAGCGGTGCATTGTGCAAGCTCAGGAATTGCAGAGTTAAAAATTGCAGGATCTTCAGGTGATGAGGATCGTTGATGCTTCGGTGCTCCACTTTATCTCGTCTTTATCTGTCTGTGGAATCGGCAATAAAGTATCTCTTTCTCTCCCTCTGAAACTTATTTAGGGCATCAAAACATTATGGAAACGAGTTTTCAGCATTCGGCTCGTCATTGGGCGACAGTACCCAATACACAGATTCTGTTACGGTAACGGAACCCCCATTCAAACTGATGGGTAGCGCGCAATGCTACGGTTGATTGGAACATTTCGATTGGAACATTCTAAATCTGGTATAGCACATGTGGCTTAAAGTTGACGGTAAAGTGTAGCCTAGAATCATTTGCTGGCAACCATGTCACCTCCTTCGCATCCAAACTCATCACTGCTCGAAGCACAGCAAGTCAGCTTCTGTCGCGTTACTAGGTGCTTTATGTGGTATTGCTCCTGCTAACTTTCGCCACAATTGTCACTCTGTGGATCGACAACTTTCTATCGTCCACAAAGCTGCTTTCACCTCAATTCAACTGTCTGCTACTCCTGCTAAGCATCACCGAGCTGCTAACGATATGTTTTGCACTGAAGATAAGCAACACCATAGCAAGTGAATCAATCATCGAGAGCAATATGATGGTTCTTAATCACCTCAAACTGTCCAGTGCCTCATTTAGTGTCCACTTTACTGTGGATCTGTTCATGTTTTTCCAGATTACCATGAGACAGTTTTCTAATGGTAAGTAGTTTAGCATTTTTATCAATTTCTTTCTACAAAAATCAGTTTTTTGTTTTTCAGCAGAGTTCAGTCTGCATATCGTATACAGTCTGCTGTACTTGGCGAGGTCTACTGGACAAGCGATCGTCCTTTGGAAGATCAATCAGTTTCGCCAAGACACCGCCTGTAACTTGTTTTTGAGCAACTTTCATGTGCAGTAAGTAAGGGAAACTTCTATCAAATTAGTGAAGGCACGGTGCGAGTTGTTTTCAATTTAAGTAGAATAAATGCTTGTTGAGAATCAGGGTTGACTTGTGAGCACTCATTATAAGGAAGTTTCATGTGCGTCCATCTCGAAGGTATTCGAAGATAGATTCCAAAAGCAGTGCGAATTATTATCTGTGTAAAAAATATAGTTAGTAAAAAGCGGGTGTTAAGCAAGGGATTACCTTGTATTGTGTTCAGTGAAATAATTTGATCCATTGGAAAGTTTGTCTGAATGAGCTTCGTTTTCTCCGAGGACATGTTCGCCGAGTCAATGTCAAGTGAGAGCATCAACTTCTTGACAATGTCCCGACCGAGAATGTGATCGAGAATGATCTGCAGGTAGCGATCAGAGCTGATGGACAGCTTCAGCTTGTCACGGTTCCACACGAGCAGTTGCGACTCTTCCAGCGCCACAATGGACACCTGGTACTTGTCACTGCTGTTCATGCCGAACCACTCGGGGGACTCGAGGAACTGATAGCAGTCGACGATGTGACGGGTGACGCCGCCACGAACCACCGACACACGACCGCTTAGAAGGAGAGACAGACGATCGACCACGGTCTGGTCCTCCATCGCGTAGATGTCCTTCGGTTTGATGGTCTGAATGCCTCGAGTGTAGCTGTACAGACGCTGAAAGTCAACCCGCGAGACGCCCAGTGGACGAAAGAGATTGCGGTAGGCCATCTCAATTTCATGTGGAAACCTAAGTTGTAGAGCAGATTAGAAGTTAGAAAGTTGTTTTAGAAGAGGCACAAAAACCAAACCTGAGGCAGGGATGAAGCTTGACAATTAGAATGACAATGTGACCCAGGTTGATGATTGCAAAGGCGCCCTGCCAGATAAGTAGATCGCCTGAACAGACGATCAGCCATGTCCAGAGAATTGTTAAAAGATTAGAGACCAGTAGCATTGACCGTAGAAAGATGAGCGAGTAGAGACTGGTGGAGGAGAAGAAAAGGCCAATGAAGAGGAAGAGGTTGGCTAGCTGCAGGAATATGTGCTGAGGCATCCTCCACTCGAACAGGGCGTCAGGTTGGAGTTGAAGCCTCGGAAGAGGTGATCAAAGATCATGGCGCTGGTGTTCATGATGTGTGTGATGGAAGATAAAGAATGAGGAGGTAGAACTGTTGCTTGCTGCCCGTTTTCTCTTGAAGAAGAAGATGCCTGTGTGCGTCAAAGCCTAGTGATGCGGATTAAAGATGTTAGTACATTGTAAATAAAGATTAGCAAAAGAGTGATGGCGGTCAACGACAAACCTGGAGAGTGAAAAGCGATAAGCTGCATTTGCCGGTTTACCAGCACACGATGAGGTGTGCATTTAGCTGCTGCCGAGCGTCACGACGACGCAAACACATAACACACCGGTGACCGAGCGATCAACCCAGAAGAGGAAGACGAACAAACGAGATTAATGCGCCATCGATTGCGCCTGCTGCTAGCGTGGAATCCTTTCTGGTGGTATTTTTGCTTCGCCACTATCACCCGCTCCACGCTTATCAAAGCTTGATGTGAAGTCAGTGATGGGGATGATGGGGATGATGATGGTGATGTTTACAGGACGACTACGACGATCATACTCAGTGACAGGCAGTCAGCAGAAGGCTAGCAGATAGCCATCTTCTAGTTTTGCTGCTGACCGATGGGAGAGGTCGTCTGAGGTGAAGTGAGAGAATTCCGCGGAGAGAATCGGTGGGCATTGGGCGAAAAGAACCCAAACAAAGTCAGCCACAGCTTCAGCGGCACTGTCAGCGTTTTTGTTTGGCGTCTGCCTGTCTCTCTCTTTTTCTGCACACTGTCTGTTTGTGGAAACAGAAAGAGCCTCAACTTCTGCACACAGGCGAGTGCTTTGCCCCGGCACACTTGTTGTCTTTCTCAACTACGAGCTGGATGGGAGCGCGCGAAAATGGATGTTTATTTTCCTCTTTTCTTCTGCCCCGAACACACTCCTCAAAGGCATTCCGGCGCTGTACTTTGTATTCAGCAGCTTCTCAGTGCACAGGTTAATTGTCCCTCTTCAGCGGCATCCCTTTTCAATTAGTCAAATTATCATACTATTGCAGACTGGCAACATCGCTTCGCCTACGTCCGCCTTTCTTCCCCTCCAAAGGTGTCTACACCTGCAGCAGCATCAACAGCACGTATCATTTGACTTTCTGATATTGAACTAGATGCAGCAGTTACTATATAAGGCAATGGTGGCGGATAAATGTTTGCTTCAATTGGAGCACAGGAAGCAGGCAGGCACTTTCAGTATTTGATTTTCAGTATTGAGAACTGTTAAAGATTTGGCAACTTGTCAACTAGCACTGCTGTGTGGAAACATATTCTTCTTGTTTGCAATCAGAGCATCACCATCTGTGTTGCTTATTTTGCATATAACTATGAGCCATCGAAGAGTTTATTTATTTTCCCTTTTAGCACCAGCAAACCTCTTCTTTTTGCCAGCTCAACAGAATCGACCAAAAGATGAAGTCTCGCAAAACTGGAGAGATCGAGTTCATCTGCCTTCCGAGAAGGGGAAAGAAGGCAAACGGAAGAGCAGGCAGCAAAAAGAAAAAGAAGTAGACTTTGTACTGCGACTTCACAACCTTTACAGAGAGCACTGCCTAATTGGCACTGATCGTTCAGTGCTGATGGCGCAAACACATCATCTGTCTGCATCTCACTCTCACTAATGGTCGTTGCAACGGCGGCAACTCGCCGGAAATTTATTGGCCAAGCATTCGACGCACATTCACATCCTGTCCTCGTTCAAACACTCTCATTCTCAGCCAGCTTTTTCGCTGACTCGGTCGAATCATTAGCCTCCAATTAGTCGCTGTGAATTGGATCGACTAAGCACACTAGTCACTTCAGCAAGGAAAGTGGGTCTCTTCTTTCCGACTGTCACCGAGGTAGTCATGTTTTAAACTGTCTTCTTCAATGTTGTCAGTTGACTGACTGACTATCTGCGACTGAAATCGCACTCATCTCCGATTACATTTCTGTGAAGAATAGCTCAAGGTCGAGCAGAATGCCTCTCTTCCCCCTCGCTCAAAAGTGAAAGACTTTGACCCTTCGAAGAGCGAAGCAACACAGCCACCGCCGATTACCGACCGAGCATGACCACAGGAGACCGCCTTCTCCCAAGCCAGCCACTACTCGCCGTCGTCGTCAGTGGTGCGTTTCACGTGACATTCAGTACTTTATTTGTTTCTACTCAGTGCCTCAAATTCTCATTTAAACCACTATTGAAGAAGAGTGATTCTGTCATCGTCCGAGTGAAATCGCCCAACACGACACTGTTCGACTGAATCATCGTCCATTGAGCGTTGTTTGTTTAGCTCCCCACTCTCGGCACTTTTCTCCAGAGTCTTCCCAGCACAGTCTGCCGATTCTGTGTGGATTCTGTGAGAAGAGGCAACAGACAGACAGGCAGACTGCAGCGTGTTTCACTGTGCTCTCTTTTCTCTCTCTCCAGCCATGTCTCGTCGTCTGGGCATTTGTTGATATTGTTCATTCACTTCCTCGCATCCTCTTTTCAACTGGCGCTATTTTTGCATCAGCTCTCCCCCTCCCCTTTTGATCAGTAAGGTGAGGATTTCGCAATACTCTCTTTGTATTTTGTCTAATTGACGATTGGGATTTTCTCTCTTTTCAGACACGTCATCTCAACAAAAGCAATGCAAATTCTGTTGAGCACAACTTCTTCTCGCCCTTCTAAAACACTACAGTACTACTGCATATCAACTGGTGAACACTGCTTAAAACGCCCTAAAACAGAAATGTGATCTTCAATTTTACTGTCGACTTTGATATTCTTTTGGATGCCCTCTCCATCGTCGATGATCCACAAGTAGTGCTGGATCATCGCAGTTCCCGTTGTTTACCGAAATGCGTTCACCAAATCTGAACTACTTTTTCCGCCGTAACAAGTACTTCTTCATTGGCTGCCTAGCCGGCTTCATTCTCTCCTCTATCTTTATGCCTGCTTTTGAAGACTGCAACAGCCAACGATCTCAGCCCTCGTCCTCTTTTTCCTCTCAATCAGCCACACTGGACTTTCGATTAGCTGCACAGCTGCAGGCATGGTTCACTGAAGTCCAGCAACCTGAATACGAACCAGTTCAGGTGAACACTTCACTCGATTTTTCCGGTGAGGAAAAAAATGGCTTGCAAAATGTCGAGCCAGTGTTTGACAAAGATGAGCCTCTGGTTCATGATAAGAAGCTGAAGTTTAACCGACCTCGATTTCACTATACCGAGCTGAAACTGAAGAATGAACTACTTTTGGGCATTCTAATCAACAGTGAGCAGTTGTCATCTTCATCATCGAATGCCTCCTTGAAGCAGCAAATCCTCGAGTACATCAACATCACTACTGAGCAGCTCTTTAAGCACCACCAGAACATTGATGTCTACTACTTTTACGAAGAGGAAAGGGAAAACTTCAATGGACGGCAGTTTCAAACGAATATAGTCATGGCTTCCGCTCACAGGGGCAGAAGTGCTCAAGCAGTTTACTGGGGAGGACACACCACCAAACATCTGGCCATACTGCAGCACCTGATCGACCGAGGCACCGCCAGCGAGTACTCCTTCTTCTTCCTCATGAACCAGAACACTCTCCTGTCAGTGGAGAACCTGCTGGAGCACCTCAGTCAGCGCCTGACCACCGCTGATGAGGTTCTCTCGACGATAAACAGAGGAGAGGTTCGCTCCAGGTTTGCCCGTGATGATTCGGTGCTCAACTACGGCTTACTGATTAGTGCCTCCCTTCTGAGCTCATGTCAGCTTGATGTGCCCTGTCTACTGTCGCGGTCCACCGTCCATTCCTCTCATGCTGCCTGTCACCTTTCATCGCCTTCTAAATTAGTCAACACTATCTCTGGCGCCATCACCGTCTACCCCGTTGCCTTCAATTCTCAAATGGACCATATGCTTCGCTCAGCAATAGAGGCAGAGCGAATCAGCAGGCTAAAAGGAATGCTCACTTTTCTTGAAAACCAAATTGTGACAGAGAACAACAGGACCCTCTGGCCACCTGGAGTCTTTGGATACCAGCGGCCGCACACTCGCTACGAGGTGACCAAGTGGTCGTACTGGAATGCCAGTCACGCTTTTATGCCCAATGATATTCAGGTCATCAGACGGCTGAATGAGGCTGAGCTGGGCGAGCTGAGAGAACTGCGGAAGATTTGTTCACGGTGGATCAAAGACGGATCCTCAGAGCACAGCTCTGGCAGCATCACTAGTGTGTATCGAAAGTTTGACGCTGTTCGTGGTCTTGAGTATCTGGTCGACTTTTCCAGTGATGATTCGAGGTTTTTGAGATTGCAGGTGGTAAAGCCACTAAACCCTCTGGAGCTGATCACCGATGTGCCCTACGTGACGGAGAACATGCACCTGACGCTGGTGCTGCCCGTTCGAGGTTCCGCTGAGGTGCCCCTCGCCATACGCTTTCTCAACCACTACAGCAATGTCTGCCTGAAAAAGTCGTCCAGCCACGCCACCACCACGCTCATCATCGTCCTCATCTACACCCGTCACCTCACCCTCTCAGAGTCCATTGAATCGGCGGTGGAGTATGAGCGACAGGAGTTCGGCCGTCTGAAGAAGGTCTCACTGTACATTCAGGCAAAGTTTGCACGGGAGGAGGAGGGGGGCAACGAGGTGAAGATAGTCTTCCTCGACTTTCATCCGCCTGATCCGCTTTCAGGGCCTTCAGAGGGACAAACTGAAGAAGGTGTTCCGCCGCTGTCCTCCTTTCCCTCTGAGCTGGCCTACCTCGATCTGATCGCCCGCTCTCTGACGCTCACCTCCTCCGATACCGCTCCTCAGCCTTTCCTGCTGTTGCACTGTCGCAGCAACATGCTCCTCACCCCTGACTTCCTCAATCGCGTCCGCCTGAACACCATTGCCGGTCGGCAGGTCTTCCTGCCGATTCCCTTTGTGGAGTACCGAGTTCGCACATCACTCTCCAACAGCGTCTTTCAGCAGGCAATTCACCAGCAGCAGCAGTCTTCGGGGAGGACCGACTTTCTCAACTCACTGGCCGAACTAGTCAAGAGAGGAAGGGGAGGAGGGGGAAATGATGAGGCCGTCTCCTCATCCGACGCCTTTGACATTCGCAAGGAGAACGGCTACTTTGACCACCTGAATCACGAGCTGGTGGCCTTCTACCTGAGCGACTACCTGGCGGCCAGACGGCGACAGGAGTGGATGCCGATGATTCGCAACCACCAGTCGGTGGTCCGCTACCAGCACCTCCTCTACAACGCCACCACCGACCTGCGGCACCTCTTCCTCCTCACAGTGCCTCCCATCGCCCAGATGAGAGCAGTGGAGCCGGAGCTGCGACTGCAGCACAGCGACATCATTGCCGACCTCTCTTGCGAGTACTTCGAGTCGAACGTGCACTCGCTGGAGAGCTGTCGCCACCGGCGGGCGGTGGGCCTGGGGCCGAAGCAGAAGCTCGCCTCCATTGTCCTGGAGTACCTGCAGGTGAAGAGGAGGAGGAGGCGACTGGACGGAGATGACAGCAACTCACCGTAACACCTAGTGCCAAACAAACTCTTCTGTTATACGTACCACCACTTGTGATCCACCTCCTTTTTCCATTTTTTTCATTTTGTTGTTTTTGTAAAATATAGGTTTTTCTGTAATTTGCTGTACAGTAGAGGTTTAAAACAGGGGGTAAAGATGAGAGGGTAAATGAAGCGATAGAAAATCAAATCACAGGTAACGGGAGGTAAAACTTGATCAACACATCAGCAGCAACAATAACAATGAACACACGGCGGAGTCTGCCATTGAAGGCCTCATCCTTCAGTCGTCATTGATCATGATATCCACAGTGACGGCCACCCTCTTGCAGCCAAAGCGTGAGTACACGTCAGTGTCGGGTATGTAGGTGAGCTGATCGGCCACCTTCTCGATGAACTCGCTGCCTGGTTTGATTAGTGGTGTGGTGTAGTTGCGGTGATCTCGCAGGTACACCTCAATGCACTTCTTCACGTTCTCCCGCTCCAGCGGAAGGAACGGCACAAAAAGATCGATGATGCCGCGGCTGATCAGCTCTGCATTCTTCAGACCACCCTCACGAATGGCTTTGGAGTTGAGAATGGAGTCATAGGAGGTGAGCGGAATCTTGTCCCTGGACACTCCCTGCGCACGTAGTACGTTGGTTTGTGCGTTGATAGCCTCTCCGCCGCTGTTTCTGTTTTTGTAGAAAAATCAAATTACAAAAAGCTCAATTGTGTGCTTTGTTGAAGCTTACCCAAGAAGTAAAAAGATGGCTTTGTTGTAGCTGTATCCGTTGAACTTGTTGTTTGACTCGATGTACGGTATGAGATTGTCCAGAAACCTCTCCGGGTACTTGTCCACTTCGTCGATTATAAAGATCGATCGTTCGCAGATTGATATGCCCGTCTCAATCATCGTTTTGAGTTTCTCCTTGTCTGCCATCTCGTCACCCGAGAGGAAGTGGGTGGCGACGAGTGTGTTGACAAACTTGCTCTCCCCTTCCAGTGCGTACTGCCGGTATATGGCCTTGGCAATTAGCGACGCCAGGTAGTTCTTCCCCACGCCGGTGTACCCGTGAAAGGAGAGCACCAGCGCCTTGGGTGGATTTTCATTCTTCAAATGCTGACGGATGCTTCGCTTCACCAGCTGTACGGCAATGTGCTGCCCGAAGAGCTTCTGCTCAATCTCCTCAAAGCTGGGCTGAAAGTTGATCCACTGGTTGGACTTGCGGTCATTGCAGCACTCCAGGTAGCAGAGAATGATGTCTTTGCTGAAGTAGCCCCCGCCTAGAGCTGCTGCAATACCAGCAACGGTCACTGTAATGCCAATGGCTTCCACATCTCGGACGTACAGTTGAGAGCAGCTCAGCAGCAGAAGCAGCAGTACGGTGATGCGGGTACATTTCATTTCCCGTCCGGGTGATGTGCTGTCAGTTGGCGGAAACAACGAGGAGTAACAGCTTATCAACCATGTGATGTAAAGGTGACGATGTTAATTTGTGTTTGTTTATCAAAGAATCAGTGACTGATTTTTCCCGCGTCTATTAGCACTTTAGCAGTCTAATTTGGGTAGTTACAGCCGCAGGCAATATTTTTTCATTTAAAAAATATCTCACGTGCGTTGGCTTTTGTTTTGAGATTCAAAGATTCAAACAAGATTACCTGAGTGAAAGATGCTAAGCTCAATTCGGGGTTTGACGGCGCTGGTCACCGGTGGTGGATCAGGCCTTGGTCTGGCCGTCTGCCAGCGGTTATCCAGGGCAGGGGCACGAGTTGTGGCGCTTGATCTGAAGCCAAGCGAAGAGGCTATTGATAACGTGATCCCCATCAAAGGTGCGTTTATTTTTTCATGCTTTTTCAGCTTTATTTTTACTAAATTAAATTCTGCAACAAAAATTGTAGGTGACATAAGAAAAGAAGAGGACATCAACTCGGCGTTGTCCAAGTGCACCGACGCTGATGGCAAGTCAAAGCTCAATGTTCTCGTGAACTGTGCCGGTGTGGCGAATGCCTTCAAGATTTACAATTTCGTTTCAAATAAGCCACAGCGGCTAAAGGACTTTACCGATCTAGTGGAGATTAATATTGTGGGTACCTTTAATGCGATTCGCCTGGCAGTGCCCCTGCTGGCGGAGAATCCTCCCAATGAAGCTGGTTTGTTTTCTGCATTCTGCAAGCACTTGACAACAAAAGTAAACCATTGATTCATTTTCTGTAGGAACCACTTCCGTCATCATCAACGCCTCCAGTATACTCGCCTATGAGGGCCACGAAGGTCAGACGGGCTTTTCGGCGACGCAGATGGCCATCAACAGCATGACACTTCCACTGGCTCGTGATCTCTCCAAGCAGGGCATTCGCGTCAACACCATCGCCACCGGGTTCTTCGAGACGCCTCTCGTCACGCGCTCCAACGCACCTGAACTGTACGAGTTTATCCACTGTGCAACGCCCTGTCCTTCTCGCCTAGGACAGCCCGAAGAGTTTGCCTCTCTGGTGCAGTCGATCATCGAGAATAACATGTTGAACGGAGAGATCATTCGCCTCGACGGGGCAATGAGATGGCCGGAACGAGGCTGAACAGTTTAGTTCATACGGAAGAAAAGAATATGTTCATTATCAACTTTTGTAATTAGTCTTCATTTTGTAAAACTCTCTGACCAGTCGCAGAGATTAAATAAATGTACATCAAAAAAGAGAAAAGAAAGACGCCGCTTTCAACATTGGTATAAAGAGCTTAAAAATTGACAAAAGTACATCGGCAGGAAATGTGAAAATAAATTACAAATGGAGTTTATATTATTGCGGAACATCAAAGGAAGTTCTGTACACACAGGCTCAGTTTACTTAGCTCTCTTCACTTGAGGCCATGTGCCGCATGATTTGACTTGCCAGCTTTTCAATCTTCTTGATGTCGTTCGCCTGTTCCGTCTGGTAGAGAAGGCAGGCCTTGTTGTCGGTACACTTGACCACCAGTTTACCATCTTGATGGCGGTACTTCATCGTCAGTCGACATGCAAGTGGATTCTCCAGGTATAGGCCCTCCGCCGCTTGGGCGAACTCGTTCCAATTTTCAATCAGTGGCATACTGGTGAAAAGTGTAAAATGGTCTAAGATTGGTTGAAGGCAGGTGACGAGGGTAGTAAGCAATATAATGGCAGATGAAAAGAATGATCAAAACACCCGAGATTGATTTGGAGTTGCTTGCTGACCGACACTGAGGCTCTGCGTGCGTGTGCAAAATCGGTGCCGTCAGTTGTCAATTTCCACAGTAAGCGCTTTGTTTTGGCTAATTCGCAGCTGTTGCGGCGCCGTTGAAACGTCGTTTTCAAAACAACGCGCCTTAAATTTCATCATTCGCTAGAATCTTCAGGCGTCATGGATGAAATGGATGAAATGGAAATGATGAACCTTTTCTGGATCCGCCGAGCCAACTTCAGGCGCGACCAGCTTCAGCATCAACGGGTATTTCCTCGCCGGCAGACCTGCAGCCCGATACCATTTACTGTGATTCTCAAGATGTTCTCGAGTGCGTCAATCTCACTGACTCTCAATTTCCACTGAAAGACGCCGCCAAGGTAGTTGTTCCGCATACTCTTTCTCTTGAGCTTCTTCACTACTTTGGTCCTTTCTTCACTGGTACGAGGACAAATTATGTGTACGTCGCCAACTTTGAGAATGACAACTCCCACGTCGTGCTCATTTCACACTGGACAAATGCAAAAGAAACTGCTCAGATGGACTTTTATCTCAACCGAATCTTCAAGATACAAAACTTTTTGACTATAAGCTCAAAGGGTATTCATTTTGATTGCGGTAAGTTTAGCGTTTCTTCTATAAAATATGTTTAATCAGCTTAACTTTTTCAGGTAACATTGAATGTGTCATTGCTGAAAAGCCACTTCATGACATTGCCATTGTCGTAAATGAAACTTTAAATTCAACTTTGGAGTTTAATGAATCATTTAGAGAACTGACAAAGCTAAGTGAAGTAATCAACCCGTCGAATAAAGTTCAAGCTTTTAACTTTGTCAATGTAATTGGCTTTGTGGAAGCATTTTCACGAACAAATAAAGCTGATATTTTATTAATATCGGATGAAGAAACAAAGAATTTTCGCGTTTATCTCGGTTATTGCCAGTTGGATCAACTGAAGCAAAATCCGCTTCAGAGCGACGTTGAAAAAATGTTCTTTTCTTCAAGTGATCGAAGTGTAGTTTACCCGCCTTTGAAGAAAGGAGATTTAGTTTGCATTCGCGATCTATGCCTTGGTTCCGGTCCCATTAATATTGTCGTTCATCCAGACCAGCTTTATGTAAGTTTTTACTATTTTCTGTTTTAAAAAACTAAAGAGATACGTTGTTTTATTTAGGTAATTAAACCGTACAAAAGCAATGTGATTCTCCAAGACAATACGTTTTCAGACAATGAAATAGAGCGAATTCACAAACTACTTACTGAGTTTGCCAACATCAAAGTGCAGAATCCAGTGCCTTACAAGATTTCAAATCACGACATTCTCGACTTCTGCGGTCTAGTGTTAGCCAAACTAGAATACCCACCAGTAAATAACAAGTCAACACGGGTGGAATTGTTTCTTCTCTTGCCGTACAAAAGCTCATTGCCTACATACCTAACTGAAAAAACTGGATACATTGTTAATTACATCTCAAGCAAATGCTCCACTGAGTTGAACATTTATAATCAAGAGATAATTAATGAGCTTGTTGAACGCAACCGAATTGTGACGGTGACACTTTACGGCGTCAATGCCCAATCGGCTGAATCGGTCAACATCTACCATCAGGTGCTTTTGGTCAACGTTCACTTGAAAAAGGACCTATATTTTTCCGGATTCTATCAGTTAATAATGCACGATGGACAGGACAATGGAAAAGGCTGCTTTGTTATCGACAATGACTCTATCCTTGGTAAGCTAACTTGTTTTTTGTATGCTACTTTTATGTGCTAATACAATTTATTTAGGGGAAAAGGTTTCAAAAAGTATAAAAGAATTAAATCAAGAAGTTTTTCTTCAATCACCCTTGAATTATATGTCTGAAGAAGATTTAAACCAAAATTTTGACGAGGAAATCGTGAATCGATATAATGGTCCGGAAAATTTGAATGCCGTTGCCGAAAGTCAACAGAAACAGTCTAGCCTTTACAAAAATTCGTTTAGAGATATTGTTCAGGCAAGCATAAAGAAGACTAGCCTCAAAGGACAACAAGCTGTCATTCGGTGCTACATTAACGAGCAGATCTCAATGCGAGTTAATAGTTTTGCGGAAATGGTCGAGGAGATCCAAAAAGGCCTCGAAACGACCATAGTGGTTGGTCAGAATGCCGAACGCGATGGCACGCCTTTTCCCCCAAAAAGCTTCTTCCTCGTTTCGGCACGAATGGTCAACTACATCTTTGAGGACGATTTGGGCTTGCCGATCACTGACATGCACACTTTCCGAAGAAGCCTGATCAAGTTTTACTGCAAAATTCCGAAATGTGATAACAGGGCCTCCTACCTCTCAGTTGCCCCTCAGATTAGCCGTATAATTGCTTCGGGCGACGATCATCCCGATACTTCCATACGCTGCTCTAAGTGCGGGGAGAACAGCATGGGACTTTATCTAACTTTAAAGTTTACCATTGAAGACTCTTTCGGACAGAAGTTCACCTGTTTACTTACCTCTCCTGAGGCTGAGGAGTTTATCGGCGTCACTTCGCAGCAGCTGATGTTCACTAGTCCACGAAGTGGCGACATTTGTAACGCAGTTGAATCGTTGCTGCAAACCTTTTGCCCGTATCGTCGTCCGCTGAGCCGCACACCCGAAGGCAGCTTGAACAGCTCATCTGCATCCAACGACCCACCTCTAGTGCCACTGAATCCCAAGTTAGAGTGGATAATACAGTACGCTCGAAAGGAGGACGCTAACGAGTCCATCAGTGCCGATTTCCTCAACGGACACATGTTTGACTTGAACAGCACCGTCAACGGCACCCCGATTCGCCACTTTTTCTACATTCGCGGAATTTCCGAGCTATCTCCGCCTTGACCACCACCACCATCACCACCTTTGTGCAACCATTAAAATTGTTGTTTTACACTGAATCATTTTATACTTTGCCTAGCTTTGCATTTCATCATCTTTCTAATTTTAATTAGTTTGCCGATAAAGGCAGATTCTGCTTGTATTGAGCGGTGATCTCTGAAAGAGAGACCAAAGTCTGCTCTGCCGTCTAAAGAGAGTGCTTGTTCTTGCATTGTGCCCTGAATTGGGTGCGACATAAATCTAATTCCGGGTGGTGTCATCGTTTGCTTTATTTGCAATAGCGGCAACTGCCAGTCAGAGTGGTGCACCGCATGAATACGACCCCCAAAGGGCGTTGTTCTCTAGACGTCGTCGTCGTCATTTGACTGCGATAAGAGCCAGTGTCTGCAAGCGGTGCACTGTGTCTGAGGCCTGATGAAGGGTGCTCTCTCCTCTAATTGATAGTCGACTTAGGTGAGCAAAATAGCCGTTCTTTGGAACACTCTTTTTTCTTGTTGTTTTTTTGCAGTTTTGCATTCTCTGCTCTTCGATCTCTCTCTGTTTTTTCTGGTCGAGTGCTTGTAAAGCAAATTGACAGCAGCGACAGACTTGCCGAGGATGAATAATATATTTGGGAGCTGGGCTCAAGAAGAAGAAAAAGCAAAAAACAGGCAGAATACATTCTCTCGCCCAAGTGGCAAAAAGTTGAGGGCACACCTCGAGCTTACGTAATTGTGCAACCTCTCCCCTTTGAGCACTGAATGGTGAATCTCTGGCTCTACCTACTTTTGAACTACTGATACCTCTTTCTTTTACTCTTTTCAATCGGCCATTCATTCAAACAGCTTGTCAGTTCTCTTTGTGAATGAATGAGCTGAGTCACAACGATTCTGAAAAAAAACTCAAATTCTACCTGTGAAAACTGCGGAAGAGAACGGGTATGTTCAGCATTACCTGTGTGCACGTCCATCAGTCAGTCAGTCAGCCCTTCTCCGTCGCCTTGCTCGTCATTAAAGGGCTAAACCCAAAGGGCGATCAATTTGCTGCTGCTGCTGTTGCTGCCGCAGACAAAATATGGAAGTCCAAGTGACAGTAGTGGTGGGGGCTGGTGGTGTTCTGTCATGATTGGCGTGTGTGTGTGTGGTAATTACGGCTGCAGCCATGTACTACCACTGCCATCCATCCACTTTGTGCTGGAGAGAGACGGTAAGCACGCAAGCGGCACCAGCAGCAGCAGCACTGCCGGCTAAACCACGTCTGTCCCAGCACAAGCAAACTGGCCAGCACACAATTAGGACCTGTGTGTGTTTGTGTGGGTGAGAGGCAGTGGTCGTCAGCAAGCTTGTTCGCTCGCCACCGCCGCCACCACCACCAAACGACCGACTGCTCTGCTGATCGAATGATTGAACATGACTGAAACTGAAAATCGATGATTGGCGGTTTACCTGCGCCCCTCTTCGCCGTCGTCTGCGCGCCTCAGTCAGCCAGTCAGTCAGTGCCGGGCCGTTGTGCACCTTTGATTTGCACTCAATTACCGGCCGGTGGCTTATGCAGCCTAAACACCTAACCGCCTTCCTTAGCTGGTGGAAACCACCTTTCACTGGGGCACAGAGGCTCATATAGCGGACTGCTGACTGTGTGTGGACACAGGTCTTCGTCAGGTGCGACAGTGCGGTCCAAGACAAGACAGAAGGCTGGTGGTGTCTCAGCCCGGCCCTCTGCGCTGTCTGCCCACCATTTACCAGATTAGCTCGTCACGCAACAAGCCTTTACCTGTGCGCTGGCTGGATGACTGGTCTCTGGCGGCGTTGTCTCTCTCTCACCAACACCGACACACACACACACACTCATCACGACACTTCTTCTTCTTCTTCTTCTCCTTTGGTCTCATGGCTTTTGGGGCGCCACACCAAAGGAGGAGAGCAGTGTCTGCCTGGGTAGTGTCCCGCTTAGGACCATTTTGTTAGCAGCAGTGTGCGTCGCCCTGCCGTCGGTTCAGTGCTGTTCCAGACTTGGTGGAGATCACTTGGATCACTTTTTGCCTTTTTAGTGTTGATCACATCAAAACACCGGTGTTGTTGGCGATGTTTGTGTGCACTTTGAACACCAACTTGGCATCAGCATTTCGTTTGCAATCGTCAGCCTTGGTAAGAAACGTAAGAATGATCACTTGATACTTTTCATTGCTAAATATGTTTCTGCAACTGCCTGATTGCCGTAAACTGGAGTTCGACCTACAGTCCGTGCAGTAGAATGTCATTACACTTTCTCAGTGCCCTTATCGATAACTTGAGCTGATCGTAGCAAAGCTACTCCACACTTTGTGGTAGCTGTCGTGATTGAAAACGTGCGCTTTGTTCGTTCGGCTCGAGTTAATTCATAGGGAATTTTACCTCACCTATCAACTGCTATTGCTGCTCTCTCTCTCATTCCATCAACACCTATGAAACAGAGCATTCATTCAGTGATGACTGCTTCAAAACTGAAATAGTAAGTAAAAGCTATATTGATCTGGTAACTGCTGCATTTTCAAATTAATTTGCTTTCTTTCTAGGAATAGTCACTTTCGCGCAACCGGAAACTTTTAGCGTATAATTAGTTTTTAGCAGTTTACCCACTGTTGTATCACAAGTAAAAATTACTTTTAATTAAAAATGATTAAAAGCCGGAGACTTTTAGTATTTGTTTATGCCGAACAGGCGAACACCGTGAAATTGCGGCAACTTTGGCACCAGGACAAACATCAGAGAGACCAGGTTAATGAAAAAGTGAGTCGAATCGAATTTGGTGTAAAAAGTGGTGATGAAAAATCTGCGATAAATGGCGATATCACTTGAAAATCATCGTCAAAAACAGATGAAACTTACAGTATGATTGGGCAAACGGTGAAAAACTTGCGCGAAGGCGTAAGCTGAACGCCATCGTCCATCTGTTCCCAGAGGGTTAGCAGTCGGAACCGGCCCTGGTCATCAGTACCTTCCCAAGGTGTGCCCTTGATGTAGTGCATGAAGATGAACATCAACTGTAAGGGGAAGTAATTATACAGTGAAGACAAAGTGTTGCTCTTTATTATCACTGACAATGTTGTGGATCTGAAAGGTAGCGGTCCAGACGACGGGCACTGAAAGGAACGGCATGGAGAGGAGAATAAAGTGCAAGATGGCAATCAGCAGAATGTACGTCAACCAAACGCCCCGGCCATTCAGCCAGCTGGCGTTGGGATTCTCCAAACCGGCAACCATCATTTTGACGACTTGAATTCTGTCAAAGGTCACATTTAAATGTTATAAAGATCACAAGTTGTCGACGAAACTTACCAGTGACTTTCTTAGAGTTTGAAATAAAGATGAATGACTAGCAAACTTGCTGTTTGTAAGATACGGTGACAATGAGACGATAGTAACTACTGGTGTTAGAGAGTTATTTCAACTTTGTTAAATGGTTGTTAACTCTGTCAATAAAAAACAGATTTTGGCCAACATAAGTTGATTGACAGCAATCTCAGTTTCTTGCTTGGTGAAAAATGTGCTAGTCACAATTTTTTTGTACAGAAAATTTTTAGGAAAACCGTACAAAGACAACGGTGGGGGTAAATCACAAACGACAGTACAAAACCAGAAAAACGATACATTGAACAAGAATAAAAGGCACACGCCCTAATAATCTGATAAAGAGCTGGCACCAGTAGAGTCATCTATACTTCTCTAAATGTAAAAAGATATATTCAAACCGACAGTTGACTTCCTCAACACAAGACGGAGCACCAGTTCTGGTAGTTTTTTTTATCAAAAAATGATTTTTATTGGGAGAAAAACTAAAAGTACAATCAGAAACGTATCATCCTCACCAGCCTTCAATGGTGATCACTCGATCCGCTGGTGCTGAACTGCTGGCTCGTCGTTTTGAGTTTCTCCGTTTGTTGGCCGTCGTCGAGGCCGCCCTACGCCTCTTTTGCGTCCCTGAGGTCGTCTGCTTTCGACGTGACTTGGCGGCTCTGCTTCTCGCCGTTCTGGCTGTTGCGGCGGCAATTTCACTGTCAGTCCTTGGGACGTGCACCTTGGCCGGGTAGTTGGAGTGCCCCAGAGCGTCCTCTCTGGCCGCCTGTGCATTGTACTCGTCCAGTGAGTCGGGCATACAGCAGGTGCTAAATTTGAGGCAGCACATGGTGTTGCGCACTGACATCGTCGACACTCGGTCACAAATGTCACAGGCGGTAGTTCGGCCCTGGAAGAAGATGAACCCCCTGATGCCGGAAGACTGCAGCAGTGCCAGCAGCAGCACCAGCACAAGTGAACAGGAGCGATATTGCGAAAGGGCACTAATGTGCATCGTTTGCGTTCGTTTTTATTAGATCAATCCGAAGGAAAAAAGATGTTTTGCCAACAAAAAATAAGGTTAATCTCACAGGAAAGAATGAATAGAAAAGAATGAGGAAGAGGAAGAAAGGAAGTGATGTGATCTGAACACACTGAATAGAGCAAAGGCCAAGTTGAGGACAGAAAAAATAGAAAAAGTGACAATGTGTGTATG
The DNA here is from genome assembly GCA_024499935.1 of Tyrophagus putrescentiae. Lineage (NCBI taxonomy): Eukaryota > Metazoa > Arthropoda > Arachnida > Sarcoptiformes > Acaridae > Tyrophagus > Tyrophagus putrescentiae. Next base: position 3,850,950 of record JAMZRA010000001.1, on the reverse strand, counting down.
TGCGATGAAGTTGGTGATAGTGAAAGTGACAGACTGACAGACGTTGAAGATGCAGCAATAGTCAGATGCTGCTGTGCTCATCAGCAGCAGGTACATTTCAAAGGTGGTCCTCAAAGAAAAGTACGCAGTACTGCTGTTGAAGAGTGCTGAAGAGTTGCATGCACACTCAGAAGAGTGTGACCTTGAAAACAGTGCTCAACAGCCAGCGGGGGAAGTTTGTTTCAATTGCTTCTCCTTTCTTTAGAATTAATCACTGTTTTATTAACGTCAGTCGGTACTTGTTCTTTTTGCGTGTTTTCTTTTCTCCTGATCGATTGGTTTGATTTGAGTTGCACCACCAAGCTGACCGGTCATTCTGGACGGCTCACAGGCAGTTGAGCACAGTCAAAGCAAAGTGAAAACTGCACCGACTTTGCCTGGTAGCCGTTTCTTTCTCTTCCTTAATTATTCTTTCAAAGCGTCAAAACAAAAACAAGTTTGTTGCAATTAACGCTCTCTAATCAAGAAAGGGAACCTCTATCGAGGTGCAACTTTTACATTCGCTTGCACCCTTTCCTTTTTTCACTTTCCGCAGCCACCGTCGCCAGCACTAATTAGTGCGTTGTATTATGTATTTTTAAATAACATTGTTGTACTCTTATCTTTTTAAGCTCAAATTGACTCTTTCGTTGTCGTCTGTCTGCTGTAAAAGTTGTTCGTTTTTTGTTAGCAAAACTTGTCGTCATTACAAGAATGAATCCTTCTCTGAGCAGGCAAACTCTTCCATCTCAAAGGCTTCTGTTTTCACTCGTTGGCTGTTGGTGCTGCTGCTGTTGGGCGTCAGTGAGTTGAGTGCACTGGAGCAGCAGTTGTTCGGCGTCGTACTGGCCACCAGCACCACTGAACAGTTGCTCACACTGGCGTTCGGAGATGGCTCAGTGGTGCTGCCAATGGACGTCTTTGAGTAGGTGCCACCCAGGGCGAGTTGTTGCTGGTGGGCGTGCTGGTAATTTTTGTGCTGATGCAGCTGTCCATGGCCATTGTGCCTGTGCTGTCCGCCCATTGGCGGAGTGGCGCAGTCCAACTTGCCGGCTGTGCCCGCCATTGAGGTGACCATTGTTGAGAGGGACTTGGTGGAGTACTCTGCGCAGATTACAGATGGGGTGATAGTAGACAGGTAGTTTAGTGGTCAGTGGGTGGTGGGCATTGCAGGATCACAGGTAGGTAGGTAGTTTTAGGAAAAGGTTGCAGTTAAGAAAGGCTAATTTTGATCTTTGCATTTAAAACGATGGAAAGCAAATTGCATGCACGGTGCTGTGCACTGGAATGAATAGTTAAAGGAAACTCAGTTTGGGTCAAGCGCAAAGACAGGCTAGGAATGTGAGGTATTTGAGAAAAAGGGAAGGGAAAAAGAGGGTCATTCGTTTTCTGAATTTTACTGCATCAAGAGGCCAAGGTTAACAGGGGAGGGTGAGAGTGGGAAGTGAGAGGTGAGACAAGAGACAAAATTGGGAGTGAGCACAAAAATAAAGTAATTGGAAAAAAGGAGGAAAGACAGACTCATGTGGTACTCTTATTGATTATGCATGGTTTGACTGATCGCTGAGCTGCAATAGCAGTGTGCAGGTGGCATTGAAAGTGTGCGACGAACCAAGGTTAAGGTTGCAAAAGAGGAAAAAATCAGTGACAAAAGAGGGTTAGTAAAAGGGTGCAAGGGGATTAGGACATGGTATGCAGTTTTATTGCCACCGAACATGGAGGGAGAACATGCGAGCACATGCAATGAAAAAAGTAGCTAAAAGAAAAGTTGCAGCCCCATTGATTTGACAGTGAAATAAGTGATGAGTGTATCGATTGATTTTCCCTTTCCTTCCCTCTTTAGTAGGCAAATAATAACTGTGCCGTCACCAGCCGGGTGCACAATATTGAGCACAACAGGACAACTGTGCCGGCAGTCCAACTTTTCTACTGACTTTTCTATTTTGCTGAATTGACTAAAAATCTTTATCTGCTTGCATCGACTGTCGCCACTGTGACTTTTACTTTTGCCTGCTGCTGCTCCAACTGCTACCACCGTCAATGAAAATTGTTGTGCAAGTTACATTTTTTGCAAACTAAAGTAGTAAATATTAAAAAATACAAAAGAAAGCAATGGCTGACAAAAAAGAATCATCGATGAAAAGGGAAAGTTGCAAAGAAAAGCAAACTGGAAAGAGGAAGCTTAGTGCCGGAAAGTAAAAAAGTTCGAAGCAAAATGGTTAATAGAAAAAGGCACACGGCTTTTTCATTTTTTGCCGCTCTAAAAAAAAGCAAAGCACGGGTATGTTTTGTAGACTGAAGCAAGCAAGCAAAGGATGACTACTCCACTACCATTACTACCATAACTACCTATTACAGCAACTTACGAGGCCGTTTCAGCCGACGACTTTTCCACCAGAAGCCACAGAGCGCATTATTGCATAAGGCATCGCGAAAGTTTTTGTTGAAACCACCGTAGATTAGGGGGTTAGCAACACTACAAAAAGTAAACATAGATGACATGAAAAAACAAAGTCAAAGTTCAGTAGACAAACAAACTACTTTTTCAACGACAACCAACCTGTTTGAATATGCGATAAAAGTTGAGTAGTATGACAGCTTGGGAAACCATTCGGGAAGCTGGAAAAGCAATTGGAGAAACAATTGGGTGATTGGAGTGAACAAAAAAGAAAAAAAGAAAAAGTGATCATCAGTGAGCGACAAAAAGAATAATATATATTTAATCTCCTTATAAAGAGGGATTTTCTTGCGGCAAATTGAACTTTAAGCCAATCAAAATCAAAGTTATTGAGGGTGAAGAAAGCCTACTTCAAATACAATCTAAAATGTTATCACAGACACGCGCTAAGTAGGAAGTGCGGAGTTGTGCCTTGAGCACTTTGAATTGAATTTTCCTTTTTGGTAGATTGATTCCCTCTAAATTGCCATTTTACAATATTTTCAATGGAAACTTTTTAACAGTTTGAAAAATAAAAACTCAATTGATTTTCAAAGGACCATGCAAAAATAGACGATGATTTTCAAACAAAAAGTTAGAACTTGAAACTTTTACCGTAGATTCTACTAATTAAGACGATCACAATGGTATATAACTTGAGGTGTGGCCATTTTTCTAACGGTTCCAAAATGGCGACTGAAGTTGGCTAAAAATGCATTGAATTGTGTTACACAAGCGATTACAGCGCCCCTACCGGCATCTTCTATTGTTGTTTCTTGCACAGTGCTTGCTTGCCTAACACATTTGAATGCATTTTTAGCCAACTTTAGACGCCATTTTGGAACCTTTAAAAAATGGCCACACCTCAAGTCATATACCATTGTGATCATCTTAATTAGTAGAATCTACGGTAAAAGTTTCAAGTTCTAACTTTTTGTTTGAAAATCATCGTCTATTTTTGCATGGTCCTTTCACCTAATCATCAAGCAGAAAAACTGACGTTGTAATTTATTGCATCACTTACCACACCGTCTTCAGAGCTGTGAACATATAGAGAAAATAAAATAACCTAAAACAAAAAGCATGTGTGAGTTATTTTTGTTTTATTTACTTCTGAAAGGCATACAATTTGAAGGGGTAACCAACAGGCGATAAAGCAGAAGACAACAACAACGACCATCTGGATGACCTATGAAAACAACAAAAACAAATGGGGAAGGAAAAAGAGACGAGTAACGAGAAATGTAAATTGAATGGCATTTAGTTGTGATAGGACTTACTTTGCGCTTTGATTTCTTCTGCTGGCGAATATTTGCATAGTGAGCTTCGCCAGGCACTTTGTTGACCCACAGTTTCCATATGATAGCTGAGTAGGCCTACAATAGGAAAGAGGAGAGAAGAGAGAGAAGTGATGGTGAAAAGACAAATATCGTACATATTGATCTACAAAGCATTGGCTGTCAATTAACATTTCTCTCTCGCTGTTTGGTTGCAACTAAAGACGACACTGTCGCCTGCCTACCATTAGCATGATGAGAACGGGAGCAAAGAAGAGCGTCGTGCTGACAAAGGTGTAGTAGACGCGCTTGAAGGTGTGCTGCTTCACACACCGCCCTGCTTCGGCTGAGTAGATGGTCGTGGAGGGCCACGCTTCCAGGCAGTTTGTTTCCGTGTAGTCGCTCCAGTACAACGTTTGCAGTCGGCGAAAGAGGAAGAACGGCGTCGAGATGACCAGTGAGCAGACCCAAATGGCGGCAATGACGGCATCGGTGCGCTTCTTGGTGACCCGAGAACGCAGCGGGAACATGATGGCCATGTAACGATCGCAGGAGATGGCAGAGAGCGTCAACACTGAAGAGGTCAGACAAGTCACTGGGAAAGGAGAGGAAAGATAAAAAGAGGATAAAGAGAAGAACACAGTCATTAGATTACAGACAGTAGTTGTTGTAGCTAAAGTGGGCATTCAGTTTGTTGAATAAGCACAAAAGCTACAAGAGAGGAAATCACGAGAGGAAATGAAATTTAAAATGAAAACAAATTGAGTTATAGACCGGAGAAGACAGTTGAGCCCACTGACTGACTGAGCATTGAAACAAATAGACAAGACAAAGTGGAACCAGTGTGAGTGCTTGAGTTCTACTTTTTTAGGTCAAACGCAAAGTGGTGACGCTGAATAGCTGACTGACTTAACTCTGTCTCGAACCTAATTGAGAGCCATTATTCCTCTAAAACAAAAACAGTAGTAAGCATTGAAAATCAGCTTCCAGTTCATTAAATAGGCTTCTTGTCATCTAATTTTATTTGAAATGAAAACACATGCGATTAAAAACCGACAAACAAAGACTGCGTGAGAAAAACATGCCACAACATCGAGTGGCTGTGTCTTGCACCACTCTCACAGATCATTAACTTTACACAAAACACGGCATCTGTTCATCTGGGTACTCTAAATTGAGTCAATTGGCAAAGAACACTGTTTAACGAAGATGCTACAGAGAAAGCAGCTACTTTGTAAAATGTTTTAAAGATCAGGGAAATGAAGTCAATTAAATTGCAAAATAAGGTTTTTATAAAATTAACCAAAGTGAATCAAATCAGTGAAAAGAGAAAGATTTAATTAAAAAATATATTGCACTTAAAATCTGAAAAACCTGTTTCGTTGACAAAATTGGTCTAATCCATTTAAGTTGCTTTAGTTCACTGGCATTCACCACACACTGTGTGATCGATTCCTTTCAAGCTTTTTCTAAAAGTCGGATCATCAGCAGTGTCATTTGCGGTTGTGAGGCTCATTAATCAATGGGGAGAAAGTGGGCGCACTCTCTGACACTAATTATGTAACTCTTTGTCCGTTCAATTAAACCATTCAATTGATCAGTGATTTGGTAAAAATGAAAAACTTTTTTAGAGTACGTCTATGATTTGGAATGAATTAATCGGTAATGAACATGGGAAAATGGCAAAATGCCACAACCAACCTACGCCAAGCTGCTCATTATTTTGTTGAGCACTGCGACAACAGAAGCAGTAAAATAAGCTGTATCAATTAATCAATACAGAAAAATGTATGATACAGTTGCGCAAGTCATTATGTAAGCAAGTGGTAGTGGTAGTTGTGATTGCTTAATCGATCATTGATTGAGACTCTAAAGAAACTGAATGAATGAATGAAAATAAAAGCAACTGGTGAGTTCAATGCAATGTTGTCCATACACTCACAGCATTAGGCAGACAATTAGCCGTTTGCAGGGAAAGAGAGAGAGGAAAGTTAAGTGAATGGCAATAGGCAACTATTGGCACTGATGGCCATCATGATGGATGGATCACTACTTCAAACGTCTACTGATATGAACTACTGTCTGCTGAATGTGCCTGACAAATTGACATTGTTGATAGGAAATAAAAGAGGGGGAGGGAAAAATGGACAAAGTGGGTGAAACTAAAAAAAGATCTAAAAACGCAACGATGGCAAAGAAAACGGTGGACAAGTGAGCCAAAGCTGATTAGCAATGGGGAATAGGCACCAGGAAGTGGGGCAAACGGTTCATTGTCAACTATGTGCAAGCGAATGTGTGTGTGTGTCGCATCTCAATTGGCGTCCAGCCTTCAGCAATGAATTTCCTCTGTAAAAAGGGGCGACAGAAACGGAGAACGTCTAAATCGGCACTAAACCGTCTCTTACTGCGCGCAAATCAATGGAGCTTTAATATTTATGATGTTAGTTATGCTGTCTGCATGATCACCATCACTTGATCGCATTACATTGCTCAGCAGCAAACTATGAAAATAACTGTAGCTCCAAAAAAAGAGAGAAAGAGTGAAACAGCGGTAATCCATCAATTGAACCATTAATCACCGGCATCAGCCAGCGAATCGAGCGCGAATGTTCACACACACACAGACACAGACCCAGACACACAAAAGACAGAGGACGAGAAGACAGGGGCACAGAGAAAACCTCAAGAAGAAAAGGCAAGAGCTGACTTAGGCAGAGAGAAAGTGAACTCGCGAGATCGTGTCATGCGACTGTGCTGCCGACACGATTAATGATGCCACCCAAACGATTGTGATGCGAGATGAAAGTGGATGCCGAGGAATTTAGTACTGCTGGCGGTGGTAGTGGTGGTATCTTCCCGGTGATGGTGATGGCCAGGCTGATTGCGATGCCGCCGCCAGTGCAGCGCAGTGTCATTCAAACAGGCCGATATGCCATCATCGGAAGCTCCCAGTCGCTAATCGTGCAGTGCATTCATTTGCCATAGGAGATGCTGATGCACCGCCGCCAGACTAACTAGTCAGGGGTGAAATGAAGTCGATGCAAAACGGGCTCAAAATCGATCATTGATTTTCAAAACGGATCTCTCCTTGTCATAACCGTTTTACTCTGCCTTGGGTAGACTACTCACAGACAGAGCAACAGACAGACGCAGACTGTATTGTGCTTCACTGCACAGCTTTTTGCTAATTTTCTATTTTTGCGTTTCCATTTTTAAGTTTTCTTTTTGTAAAAATGTTCAATAAAAATTTTTAAAATTTTTGTTATTTTATAAATGCAAATAACAATTTTAATATTTTTTGTTATAAAGGATGTAAATGATGTTTTTAAATTAGCTTAACTATGTTAAAATTGAGTTTTTGTAAAATACCTTAAAAATTGTTTTAGTTTTTGCACAATTCAAAATTTGGCATTGTGCAAAAAAGCAATTTATCAAACACGCATGAATGCCGTTACAAAAAACAAAGTTAAAAATAAAAAACAAATTAAAAAGCTAGTTTTTGTAATTTGCTAGTCCATTTCTCACTCGCAACAAAAAAACAGGTTTGCCTAACTAATGTCTTTTTTAATGAATTACTTAAAAATTCAGTTTTTGTACATCAAAATTAAAATTTTAAATTTTAAAATAACAATAATTTAATTTTGCAAATATTGAAAATATTTTCATTGCTTAAAATTTCAAAAAATAACAAAAATTTATAGCAATAACTGTGAAAAAATCAGCCTATCCCTAAAAAATGAATTTTCTCCATTTCTCTGTCTTCACTGACTCTTTTCGCTCTAGAAAATACACCGTTAAAGATATCAAAAAACGGTTTTCACCAGTGAAACGAGATAAATGGCATCTTTCTAATGATACCAAACTCGAGTTGATCAGATGACCGGAAGTGCCTTATCTGATCATAGTCACTTTTTAAAACAGCCATATTAAATCCTAAATAAATTCCGATAAGATTTTTGATTACACCATTGGATTCCTCGCCCCTTAATTGGTCTGTGTCTAATTTGGTGTTTCTCAAAACCTTATGGTTTACCAGAAAACTCAAAACGTTTGGAACGTTGTCTGTTGCTATGCGCCGCTGGCTTTGGCTGCCACGCGCGCGCGTATCGCTATCGCGGCAGCTGTGCTGACTCAGACTTTGCCCGCTCGCTGCCACCGTTTTCGGCCTGGGCTGCAGTGCAGTCAGAAAGCACAGGCTGTAGGGGGGAGCATAGCCCAGGGCGGGGGGAAGCCTTTGCCAGCCGTTCGCTGCAGAGACACGATTTTGATAAACGATTTTAATAACTAAGCAAACTTTAATCTGATTTTTGACTACACCATTAAATTCCTCGTCTTTAAATTAGTCTATGCCTAATTTGGTCTGTCTCTAAACCTTATAGTTAACCGGAAAACCCAAAAAGTTTGGAACGTTGTTTTTTGTTTTGGCTGATTTTGCGCTGCTTTGGCAGTTGTGCGCAGGCGCGTGTTGCTATCGCAGCAGCTGCACTGCTGGCGGCTCAGGCTGTGCAGTCTCGCTGCCGTTCTCGCCGTTCTTGCTGCTACCGCTGCAGTTGCCGCCTCTCTTGGCCTGGGCTACCGGGGGAGAACAGCTGTTGCGGGGGAAGCAGTGAACTGCCCAGGGCGGCGAGGTCTGACGTGACTTGGCCGTTGTCAACGTCTGACGACGAGGGTTTCGCGAGCGCAGCGAGCGAGGCCCTAAGAGGAGGGCGTTGACGGCGGCCAAGTCACGTCAGGGTGAGCCGCTGGCCAAGTATTTTGATGGTGTTAGCGGTGCACAGATAAAAACGGCGAGGTCTGGCGTCACTTGGCTTACCAAAAACGCCCGCCGACGAGGGCCTCGCGAGCGGAGCGAGCGAGGTCCGAGGCGGCGGGCGTTTTTGGTGAGCCAAGTGACGCCAGGGTGAGCCGTTGCTTAACTGATTCAATTTTTAACCAAGATTTTGATTTTGAAAAAAATAAGTGAGAGCACAACTGTGCAAAAAAGTAGAAGGCCACAGCCCAAAGCGGCGAGGTCTGACGACACTTGGGCATTGTGAACGTCCACCGACTCGGGTCTCGCGAGCGGAGCAAGCGGGGCCCGAGTCGGTGGGCGTTCACAGTGCCCAAGTGTCGTCAGGGTGAGCCGCTGGCCAAACTTTTAAGAAATGTTAGCGGTGCACAGTTAAGGTAGGAGTGAGCGAAGCGAGCTCGACTGAGCCCTTGTATATTGTTATTAAAGAATAGTTGACAGAAACGAATCTGTTTGCACTTTATTGCAAGCTGTGAGTTTTATTCATTTCTATTTTGAAATCGATATCGTTTTTTAATCTACTTTCAAAATTAAACTTGATGCAAAACATTGCCACCTAACCGATTTAACAATTTTTACATTATTTATATATAAAATTTTTTATTACTTGTTTTGCTGTTGTTGCATAAAATAGTAAAAATAAAATCACATAAAGAAAGGCTACAAATTTGCATAATGCAGGAGTATAAAAACTTGAATCAATTCAATCAAGCAAACAACAAAAATGCACCGACTTGTCACTTTTGCCTTATCATTATTTAAATATTTTATTTGAAAAAATACAAACTGTTGTGACCCAAATATCTAACATCTAATTTTGAAAAGAGGCAAAAATAGATATTCAAAAAAAATACTTTTTGTGGTAAAGTCAGTTTTTTATTCCAATACTGCAAAAAGTATTTTACAAAACAACAAAAATTAATTTGTTTTTACGCAAAAATAAAAAGATGTATCATTTATTAGTCTCTAAGAAGATGTTTTTTCTAAAAGCAACTTTTACTTGATTTGATTAAAAAGGTGTTTTCAATTTAAATTGAGAAAGCACTCAAAAAAACAAAAGTCAGAAAAAAGACAGAAATACTAAACACAAAGTAAAGCATGAAAGAATTGGATGGTTGTGAAATGGCAAATAAAAAAAGAGGGAGTGAGAAAAAGAGTGACAGAGGCAAACATGGCTGAGACAAAGTCGCAAACTGAAAGCACAATCTCACTAACAATGGCAATGCATTGGGCATCGTCGCATCAGCACAAAGCACAGCAGTGTATCGTTAGTGTATAGTCACCCATTCTCGTTGCAATAACAAAGGAGATAGTGAAAAGGCTTTCCCCTTTGTCGGACACTGTTTCATAATTAATTTCCACTTGTTTCTCAATTTGTTTGCGTAGCTTTCAGACCAACTGTTGTGCTTCTGTGATGTTAACCTCTTTACCCCTGTTTCAATGTCCCTTTTCAATCTCTACTTCTTTCTCTTTTGCCCTCTGTTGACAAGCTATTGAGTGCCATTCATTTAAATTTACAGTACTGCACTAAAGTGAACAGAACAGCCACGACGTACTTTTCAACAACAATGGCAATCTAATCTAAAGACGACAGTTGCAAAGGACAGCTTAAAGTGTGAGTGCAATTGGAATGCACCCCTTGCTTTCATTTTCTTTCCTTTTTTAGTTTTTCGCTCGGCGCGTTAATTACATTCACACTTTGTAGAAGAAAAAACAAAAAGGAAAAAGAAAACAATCAGTGACTCAGTCAACCAAACTAGCAAGTCACCCACATTCCGAAGTGCAAAACACTTAGGCGGCAACGGCAGCAGTTGCAACAGCAGTCACAGCCAAAAAAGCCTGAGCCTGTCACAATCACTGAGATGATTTATATAACCGATTGCCTGACTTTTAAATTTAATTTTGCTGGGCACATTAGAAGAGCGATGCTTGTCAGGGAAAGTTTGTCCAGCGGCCATTTGTATTGCACGCTTTTACCCCCATTGTAGTTCTGTAACCTAGTTTTTCACCCCTCGCCTCCTCATCTTTGAACATGGTCCTCCTCCTCTTTAATATTGAGCCTAGCACTGAGCATCTGTCTTTCCCATACGCCGATCTCATTTGTCTCCGATGAATCCCTACTGTCCCTTCGTCTTTCCCTTCCCTTTTTCCCCTCCCTTCGCCCTTCATTTTCGCTAACTCGACGAGACACTGAGACATCGAGACACTGAAACATGAAAACTGCGACACGTTATGTAACGATAGGCCTATTGATGCTGTGATGTGCAGTGCGCAGAAGAAAAAAAAGAAATGAAACAAAATTAAAGAGTAGAAAGCTAGAGAAAAGAAGTCATGACTTTTTCGCATGTGTTTCTTTTATATTTGTAGAAAAACAGATGACTTCTTAGACTGACTTTTTTCTCAGTGCGGTCGAACGCTTAAATGCGAAAAAAGGAGAGGGAATGACGGGCAAAAGAAAAAAGCGGCCGGCAGTGCCGTGAAATGGGCTAGTGCCGCCAATAAATGGGCATCAATGAGGCCAATAATAACTGTCATTACCGAACACTGGCCAACATGACAAGATATGTGCCTGGTGCACGGCACTAGCCAACAACAAGCCGAAAGAGAGGGAAAGAGAGAAAGAGAAGGGTATGCCATTTAAGAGCAAATTGTTTTGCATCACCATTTTAATTTGCACTCTCTTTGTATCACTGCTTTTTTACTGTCAAATGTATTTGTTCTTCCATTCTTCTATTTTCTTCCTCTGTGTTTGTCTGTCGTTCTTTTTTCTTTCAAGCGTGTACACAGCAAGTACGCCATTACCAGTTTTCAGTAGCATTGCTAACATTGCCAGTTAAAGAATATGTGTGTGTTTTTGATCTAAAGATAGATCGCGAGTTTCAAAGTCCGATGATAGTTGAGCTCATTTTTTCCTTTACTTGGGCAAAAACTAAATGTCAAACATAGTACTTCCTTTGGAAAGTCCAAAATTTGAACTTTGTTTGGCAAAAAAACAACAAAAAAGTCGAGGGAAAGATGAGCATGTTTTTGTTCAATCAGTGTCTTTTCCTTCCTCTCTTTGTAGTGCACATTCAGTGTCTTTCTTACTTTTGGTAATGCTTAATTGGCATTAATTTTTGTTTCAGGTCTGTTGCCAGTCAGTCTAGTCAGTCTACTTTTGACTAGTCTGAATGAGCACTCATTTATGCATCACGTCGTTTATTCATCTTCCCAACATTCTCAATGTCACCGAATGGCGTCAGCTGAAGATAGTGACTGCATCAAAGCACATCACTAAAGGCTTCACGCATTTTCACTCAAGTATAATTGAATTGAAATTTAATTTGCATTCTAGACAACTTTGCCTCAACTGTTTTTTAGTTAATGACGTTTTTTCTTGCCACTTTCGGTGTAACGCCTCAAACAATTGGCGCAGTAAAGCGCAAAAAAGAGGGAAAGAAAGGCCATACACACACACATTTTACAGCTGCACAAATGACCATGCAGTAGTTTACTGCTAATGTAAAGTAATAATATTAAATTTAAATTTTGAAATGCAAACTAAACGAGAACGAAAAAAAGAAAACTAACAAACGCAATACAAATTTTTGCTCAGTCACTGGTGAGTGAAAAGGAGACATTTACATTAGCAGTGGGTAACCAGAGACAAATGGTAAATGGTAAAGTGAACGAATGCAAAGAAGACAGTACTCTAACTAGAAGAAGTAATGATTTGAAAACCTAATTACACTGCTTAAAGAATTAATTTTGTCGCATTAATGCTGTGTGAACTACTACTCTAGTTCTTTTGCCCAACACTCTTTATTTAGTTTGCTGAAGTAGCTTGAAAAAAACACAAAAATATGAGTATTGTTTATTTTTTTTGTTTTTCTGTCTTGTTGCATGTCAGCAAATGGAAAAAATTGGATGCCAAACAAAGTGGCCCCTCGTTTGTTGCATACATAAATTGCCCTTTTCTCTCTCAACTGAGTCCGCCTTTGTTAACACTATCCATTCGCCTGTCTATCAAATCACAATTTTAGTCAGTGCACTCTCTAAAACTGCAAATGTAACAGCAGTCTCATAAAGAGAAAAATATCAAATTAGCAGCTACTACGGCAAAATAATAACAACTAGGAAGAACAAGTACCCTCATTAACATGAGAAGTAATGTTTGTGTGCCAAACATCATCTAGTCATCATTTTTTGCTTGGCTTTAGTCTTGTTTAATCAGTGGTGTGCAATCTGAAATGCCAGCAAGCGCAGCCATTAAATTTCTTGTGTACATCATCACTGAATTCACTCTTTTTTAAAACGCTTACTCTTATGACCAGTTTAAAGCTGTTTGTATAGTGAGTTTTGGCCGTTAACTCTTTACACATAAAAGGCAGCTTAAACGCGGCAGAGTGTCATGAAACAAAAAGTACTCATTCTATACTTGGGGGAATTGAGTGTGTGTGCCATAGCTACCAGTGCCATTTAAAAAATCAATTTGCTAGGTTGTCGTTTCAACTGTAACGCACAAAGGTAATACTCAAAATGACTGTATTTTTAGCACATTGACACACTGTTTTAAAATTTTTGTTTGTTTAGCATATTTTTGTTTTTAAAAAACAATTTAGACATGCAGCATTTATTCGCTTTTCCTCACAAAATTTTTTTTTATAAATTGCTGATTTTATTTGCAAACACAATAGCTTTTTTCTGCTTTTTATGGTCATTTGCGATCAAACTGATAAATGAACATTTTTACATGAAAAAAGTTTTCAATAAATACAAATTGCATTTTACAATAAATTATTGATTTAGCTAACACTTTTGTACAAAGTTGATGTACTAACTGCAATTTATTAGAACAATAAATAGCACAACATCTGTAATTTTAATAGTAACCATTACTTAAAAAAATTTAGATAGAGTAAATCGTAAATCAAATTTATTTTAAAACCGTTTAATATAAATCAAGCAGATAATAAAGATGCAATATTTTTTATCTTATGTAGAATATTTACAAGTTGAGATTCCCTTGCTATTTTTACTATTAGATAAGGCAACTTACAAACGACATTTTCATAGTAAAAAAGTTTAATATTGATTTCAGTTTCATTAAAAAGGAGCAAAATAAACTGAAATGCACTTAACAGTGAAGCAAGCAAACAATGCTCTCCTTTTCACTTACTCTTTTGGTCACTAAGAAAGGGTGAGTTTAGAAGGAGAACATTAATTTGATAATGCAACTCGCACAGTGCCCAGTGACTGCCATAGGCAGTTCAGTGGGCGCAGAACATTGCAATAATTAATGTGAAAACATCTCTTCACATAAGCGTAGAAGTGCGCACCAGTAGCCAGTGGTGCAAGAAACAACGTTTTGGAACAGTTTGGTGCCAATGGTTGCCGATTTTGCCAGTGAATTTACCAGATAATTGACACTGGCCAAATGCATTTATGCTTCAAATGAAATTTTCTGCGCAAAGGCCGTCTAAATAGTCCAACCAGAAACAAAAAAAGCGGCCATCAAAGTGATCATCATCAAGATCAGTGTGGGTCATCATAAAAATGACGACTGAAATTGAAAATGCAAACAACTGGAAAAGTTGTTTCTGCTTTGCACTGTTAAATCGATAAACAAAACAAAAATGTTAAAACAAAAAGCCTTTTCAAAGTTAATATTTTTCTTGTTTGACATTTTAGCATTATTTTGCCACTTTTGTTAGTTGAAAAGTAAAAGTATTAAAAAACAATTACTTGCATCCAGTTTGTACAACTCAAACTGACAGACACCAAACACACAACTACATATTTGTGTGGGAACAAAAAATAAATAAATTAAATTGCCAACAAACGGAAAACTAATTTTGATTTCATTTTTTTTTCAGTAGGCAAAAAAGTTCATGCTGTTTGTTGATCAATCAATACAACAAGTGCAGTTGTGAATTACACAGTCATCCCACAATCCAGTCGGCCAGTGAAACAGACAGACCAAAACAAGCAGTGCCAGTAGAGTTATAGAATGCTAAAAATGAGTGTCTCAATCAGTGCGAGAATGTAATCACAAAGTAAATTGATTTGAGGTAGCTGAAGCCTTTCAGTGCAAAGCTAATTATATGATGGTACAATTTCGACACTTTCTCACTGACGCATTCACAGTGATGATGGCGAGGGTGATGATGATGAGGAGAGTAGTCGTGGTAATGCTGATGATGATGGCGGTGATCGTGAAAGATGAAAAGTGAATAAGATAAAAAAGGGCATCAAATTATCATTTCTCAATCATCGGGTTGCTTAATATTAATGCAACTAATATAAAATTGCCAGCAGTAAAAATTTGCCGCCATGAACAAAAAAATTAGTTTTGCGCTTTCTTTTGCAATATGTTACTAGAAACTACTGTAGAGTCTGTTTTAGAAAAAAAACAAAAACTAAAATCTGCTATTGATTTGATAGGAAAAGGAAGATTACATAAATGTGTGTGTGTCGCTATTATATTCAAATGCCAATTAAAAGTTAAATGTTAATAATAAAATAATAAGAAAGCGGGAGTAAGTTTAGAAATACTATTTAATAGCAATAAAGCAATTTTTAATGATTAAATGCAAGAATGGGTTTGAAAACATTTATAAAATAGCTTTTATAAAATGTTTTTAAACAGTATTTTTTTAATTAAAAAGCTTTGTTAATTTATTTACTGACAAAAAATAAGTTTGTGCTATAATTGCAAATTTTAAACACAAAGTTTTGGTAGGAGAGAGAAAGAGGGAAATTTTAAACTCAATTATTTTTTTCGTGTTAAATTAGATGTTTTGTTTTAAAACATAATATTTTTTTAAATTTTTAAAAATAAAACTAAAAAATATTAGATTCATTTTTGTTCATACTAAATTTTTATAAAAATGCTATTTTTGAAAAAACAAACAAAAATTATTGTTTTTTAAATTTAAAATTTGAACTTAAACAACAAAAAAATAATATAAAAGCATGCAGCAAAAAATAAGTGAATGTCAGCAAAATTGAAGTCACCTAAAGTACTAGACAAATTTATCTAGCTTTTGATTTAAAACACAATTTGACAGTAGTAAAGTATATAAAATTCAATTGATAAAAAAATCAAAGAGAACAGGAAGTGACAACAAATGAAAGCATTTGTTTGAGTTTATAAAGTCACCTATTTTGTTTTTGATATTGGCCAATAGTGAGTGCACTTACTTTGAGCAAATCCATTGAATCGACAGAGCAGCGGCCCAAGTACGTAGACGGGCGAATATAGATGATTGACCAGGTGTACCCACATACAGCAGATGCAAATGCCTAGATCGGCCACTGCCAGATTAGCCAGATACAAGTTGACTGTCACACGAAGGGTTCGCTTCACAGCCACCGCCACTACGACGGCCAGGTTGCCAAACAGTGAGGCGACCATGACAAAAACGTAAAGGGCAATTTTGAAGTACTCATCCGTGCCAAAAACTTTTGTTCGGCCAGTGCCTGTCATGAAACAAATAAATTAGTGGAAGACAAAAAACAAAACAAAATGTGGTTACTACTAAACTTGGCTAAGATGCCTACATTGCGTGTATAATCTGCTCTAATCTAGGCCTAATAAAGAGGACAATCCAATTGATGAGTTCACCACACACTTACCTGGAAAGTTGTACTGCGTGAAGTTGATCATACTCTCAAAGGAGCTTTCCTGACACTCAGTTGAGGCGGTTGGAAAAAGTAAGTGATCGGTGAGCATTGTAACCTCCGTGCTGTTGCTGACTGCTGACTCAGTGAAGGCGAAAATGGTGCCCTCGTCGGATTGCATCTTTCGAGGCTGCTGGTAACTTTGCTGTCGCCACTACTGCCCTCACTGCTGCCGCTGCCATTGTGGGCAAAGGCGGATGAGGCAGTCGAGTGGTGAGCTAGGTGAGAGGTAGCAGTGGCTAATGAGGCAGTCAGGGAGAGCATCAAAACAGTCGACAGTGGCTGCATGATGCCACTCCGCTCATTGCCCGGTTGCAAGTAATTGGAATAGTGTTCAGAGGTGGCTAGCAAAAAACGAGGAGGGGAAGAGGAGACGGCATTCATATTGATGGCCAATGATGATGATGGCGATGATGGTGATAGGGATGATTGCTATGCAGATAACGTTTTCTGTTTGTAGCACACCATTGAGTGAAGTAGTGTTATTTTACACGTGTTTGAAATGAATGATCAGGAGGTATTTGAGTCAGCCCAACAGTTCTGGCATTGTCAAAGATGACTTTTGCACTTTAAACAGTTGACCTGTCAAAAATTGATAAAAAATAAAAAATTAGATTGACACAAAGTTAGTTGTATTACCACGCTAATAAGATTACTCTTTGATCATTGACCATGCACAAATTTACCGAAGATCAAGAGAAGAAAAGTAGTTAAAAGTTGCTCCAAATAAAAAGATGTGTAATGATATAATTCAATTACAATTACTGAAACTTGATACAGAATTGATGGTTTAGCATTCCGGGCACACAATCTACATAATTCAATTGATGAACAGTAGACAGATAACATTAGTAGAAAATTGTCAACTGATAAAGTCCCCTTAAAAATTTCAAAAAATTTTAAAATGATTTTAAATCAAACAACTTTTTGAGATGATAATTGTAATTTTTTTGTTTAAAAAACAAGATGTTAAGGCGGGACACCGCGCACTATTTTACTGTTTTTTCAAATTTTGATTTTGGGGTTTCTAGGTTGTTCATGAAAAATGTACTCAATACAAATTGTTAAGAATTTCATGTAAGACAGTTTTGTGTTAATACTTTGACCCTCCGGTGAACGGGTCGCAGTCATGAAAGATTTAAATGTTCCGAACCTATTGGTACACTTTCCGGAACCAAGGAGGCTGGCATGAAATAATCAGATAAGCAGAATGAAAAGGGACGTCTAAAACTAAAAAATGTTGGAGTTGAATTATTTTTATGTGGTCCCAGACTTTTTGGGATGATTTTTGATTCAAGATTTAAGATGAAAAATGCAAGAAAACTTGTAAAGTTTATTTTCAAAAAATTCTCAAAAAATAATAAAAGCTACACTAAAAAATCTAAGTCTAACAAACTTTAGATTTTTTTGTTACCTCTAATTTGGCATTTCTGATCATGCAATGCCAACTTCCATTTTGCCGGAAAGTGTACCGTTCGGTGTAAAGATCTTAGTAAAAAATGCCGATGACTAGTAAAGGAAACTAAAAATTCGAAAAAAATTGTTATTTGCGCGTTGTCCCCCCCAAGGGGGGACACTGCGCACTTTTTGACTGTTTTTTTCGAATTTTGATTTTGGGGTGGCTATGATGTTCATGAAAGATGCACTTAATAAGAATTGTTAAGAATTTCATGTAAAACAGTTTTGTGTTGATACTATGGTTCACCGATGACTAAGTCGCCATCAGCAACGATCTAAGTTTTCTGAACACAACGGTAACCACATCGGTATCATAGGAAGGTGGCATGGCTTGATTGAAGGTGCCAAATGAAAGATAACAAAAAAATCTAAAACTTGATCGTTTTCGATTAATTTTTAAAGGTTTCAGTTTTTCTTTAACGATTTTTTATTTAAGATTTTGGATGAAAAAAGCATGAAAACTTGAAAAAATGAAAAAAGTTAAACTTTAAAATTAATTTAAAAAACAAGTAAGGCTAAATCAGCAAATCGAAGACGATCAAAATCTTGATTTTTTTGTTACCTTTCATTTGGCAGGTTCAATCAAGCCATGCCACCTTTCTATGCTACCGATGTGGGTACCGTTGTGTTTAAAGATCTTGGTGAAAAAAGCTATTGACATGAAAGAGAAACTAAAAATTCGAAAATATTTTGTGTTTTTGCGTTGTCCCCCCTTAAATCCAATTATAAAATTAGCTAATTAGTAAAAAATGTATTGCAGAACAGCCAACATTGGGACGTTTTTTAAAAAACGTATATTCAGTTTTTTAACTGCTCACAAAAGTAAAATAAAAGCGCCATAGGCATTGTACATAAACAAAACAAAAAAGATACACTAAAAATACATAATAAAAACAGTCTTAAATTAAATGGGGCATAAATAAAAAGAAATTGCTGCAGCTGCCGGACTGTTGGGAATTGACCACATTTGATTTTAAAATTCAATTCAAATTAAATTTAAATTGATGGCTTTTGTTATTTTAAAATAGTAATAGTAAAAAGTTTTTTATTTTTGTTGAAAATGAGTTCTAACAATAAAATAATCGATTTAAGCTACACAAAGCAACCATGGCACTTGAATTGAAAACGCATAAGCACAAAAATGTAAAAACAAGCGCAAGTTGAAAAAAATTTCTTGACAAAATTCAAACAAAACGCTCAAAAAACGTGTGTGTAAATGTGGACAATGCGACCAAGAGTGTTAGTGCAAGTGATGATGGGGGTGATAAAAGACAGGCAAGTGGTCGATAACGGACAACAGTCGGCTGACTTTTGTCGACTCAGCATTGCTGAAACGGCTTCACAGATTTGAAGTGCTCTCTCAAATTTTGCTGTTTTTACTAGCAAGTTGCCTTAAGTAGCTTTGGTTTTTGTTTGATGCAACACCAGCAACAGCAGCAATCATTGCAGTTATTCACTAGAGAAGCGCTGAGTGAGAGTGAACACAAGCATACGTAGTCCAGACTGACTTTTAATGGCAAAGAGTAGCTGCTTATATACAAACAGGCGACTGACTTCGAACTTCTCAAAGCCACGTCGCTAGCGGCCTGTGGGCCGCTACTCTAGACAAATACGTATACACGTCATTCTTTGCTGTCAATTAAAAAAACAAGATTTTTGTGTTTTGTTAAATGACTATCTGCACATCTAAACAGATTGGGGTTTGAATAAATGATAACAAGATTTGTTGTATAGATCATCGTAAGCCGGAAACTTACAAAGGTCATTTTATCACTGCAACTCAACTTTTGTCATGTTGCATAAGTAGTTAAAAAATAAAATTCAGACAAACACATAACCAGTTGAGTGAGCACAATCATTTTTTGAATAACACTTTTTCTTGCACAAAAACAATTTTTGTAACTAGAGTTTTTTGTATTAACATTTTTTCTAATTATGCTCAAGCATGTTTCTAGAAAAAAAATATTCAATAAATTTGAGTGTGCACATTTTTCAGTTTTTAATAACAAGGATTAAATGTTACTTTATGTTAATTTAATTAAATTAAAATTATTTTAATTTTTAATCAATATTTTTTGCAACAATTAGAATGTAAAACAGTTTTACAAAATACAATGACAATTAAAATTACGTTTTAGCATTTTTTAATTGACAAACTAATTTAAAAAATTTTTTAAAATTTATTTTTAAGTGCAAATCAATAAATATATAAATGAGGTTTTTATTGTTTTAATAACAAAATTAAAAGTGTAGTGCAATACAAATGCTTTTTGAACAAATTATTTTTAATTTTAGTTTTTGTTGCATGAAAAAAATATTCAATGTAATAACTTGTTTTGAAATGCATGTTACAAATAAAATTGCATTATGAAAAAAATAAACTGATTGTTTATATTTTCAATTGGTAAAACAAACAAGTCAAAACTGTAACAATTTATATGACATTGTTTTGAAAAAAACAAATAAAACTAGTGTAAATTAAAAATAAAAAACTAAAATAAAACAATCAGTACTACGTACCAAAAAAAGTTTTTAACAATCAGCACAAACTTACTTAATGAGTAATGCTGGCAGGTAGACAACACTAATATAATTAAAACTAAATTATTTTTTTAAAACGTAAATAATAAAAACCTCAAAAGCAACTGATTCTAGTTAAATGGGTTTCAATTGAACTTTTATACAATAAAAGATAGTGAACAGCTTTTGATAAATCTTTTCAAACTGGACCAATCAAGCTTGGCTACATTTCAATTAAATGATTTGCACTTGATTTAATTGGCAACAATTTTATAACAGTTGAAAACACTACTGAGTTAAAGTTTTAAACCTACATGTGCACACAAAAACAAATATTATTTGTGTATATTTTCATTATTGCTATTAATTCAAGTATAAAATTAAAACCAAAAGCAAACTAAACAAAATTTTTATTTGATTATTAGTGCCTTATGATTGCACTTAGTTTTTTAAATATAACAAAACAAAATATTTTTGGGTTTACTTGAAAAAATTAGATCAATTTTTTATAATAAAAGTTTTTGACAATTTAAAAAAACAGTCTAAATTGTGATTTCTTTGCACATAAGAGGATAATAAACACACCTGAATAATAAGATCATGCAACGTTTTACAGTTAATATTGCTTAAACATTTAAAAAATTTTTTTTATGATACTATGTACATAGTTAAACAAACCCTTAGGCAAATGGTAACAACTTTTAGTTTTTTATCGGCGAGCTTGCATTAACGGAAATTTTCTATTTTAAAAAACACACTGATATTTAAATAAAGGCAATCAAATCAGTTTTTAAAAGCAATGCAACACATCTAACACTAACAGAAACTTCAGCATGCTAGCTGCATGTAAATCAAATTTTAATGGCCACCAACTTTCCCAATCATCACTCACTTTATCAGATTTTACTTTTTAGTTTTTATTCAGTTATTTGCGCAACATTGTATTTTAGTTTGGTTTATTAGTTTACTAGCCCAAACAGGAAAAAACGTTTGCCGGAAAAAACTTTTTACTTTTACTGTCAACTTTTACTGGCTTGGTCATTACTTGTTCAGTTTTTTGCTATTGTTTAACTTTAAAATTTAAAAATATTTTTGTTTAGTGCATAAACAAACAAAAACAGTGTAATTAAACAGCTTTCTGTAAAACTAAACGGAAAAAATATATTAAAAACTTTAAAACGCTTTTTAATTAGCAGTCGTTTATCATGGAGATTAATCTAATTAATTCATGCGGAATTACACTCACATACACACGCGGCAATCTTTCGCCATATGAGCGGCTGTAGGCAAATATTAATTAACTCGCCTATTAACGCTGCCAATCGAGAGCATCGGAAGAAAGAGAAGAAGGAGAAGGAGAAAGAAGGGAAAAGAGTGAAACGGAAGGGGGCATTAAAACCTAGATTCTCGGCAGTTCTCGAGTAGTGCAACTTGATACTGCAGTGCTCGAGTTGGAGTAAAGCAAAGCAGTGGCGGCGGCGGCGGCGGCAGCGGCGGCAACATTTTCACAAAAACATTAGGCCAAAAAAAGAGTAAGCAAGAGCACGAGCTAGTGTTTGGGGCAGCCAAGGAAACCTAAGTCGCTGGCTGATGTCTATTTGCTTAGATGATTTACCGCATTTTTGTCTGTACAGTAATCCGTTCCTCAGCGGCACAGTGAAAGAGGGTCTTTTTCGGTTTCAGCCTGCAATTTTGTCGTTTTTTGGCCGTCTTGATCCATTAACACTGAAGGCACTACTACCACAAACACAGCAACAACTTTGCTTCTTTTTCATCATCATCATCTTTTTTATCTGGAGAGCATTGATTTCCAGTGAGCACCGTTTCTAGACCTCTGAACAGCATCAAACAAAACCCGATCAAGTCGATTTTCCTCTACTAAAACAGAAAATCTATCTGCACTTGGTATTGTAAAGGTATACTACTTTGATACAAGATAATTTTTTTAACAACAAAAAATAAATCTAAGGTTGGCCAAATCTTAAACAAATATATCGGTGTGTAAACACTGTTACATTAGGCAAAATAAAATTTATTAGAAAAAAACACAAATCTTTTGAAAATCAAACATTTTTGTTGCAAAAATAACTAATTACCAGTGTAATGACTAACAAATTCTAAAAGTGGTCAATAGTAAATGGCAAACACATTGAAGATAACAAAAGCAACTTTTTTTTGGTAAAGTAATGGTAGAAAACATACTTTTCTGTGTGAGTTCAGTTTTGTTCCTTTTTGTAAGTATCAAATGAATAACTCGCAATTGGGTCTTTTAGTCATCATGGCATGCTTATTAGGTTGCAAAAAGATATAAGCTTATCAATTGAGCGATGAATGGCAAAGGAGCATGGTTAAATTGCGGTGAGTGGTCATTTCCGTTGCGGAATTGCTGTTTTCCTTTGTGTGCTGAAGCACAGAAGAGGAGATAAAGCAAAGACAAATGTTCAATGGAATCAATGACTACTACGCTGTCAATTAGTTTCTACAAAAAGCTAAGTTAATTAGGGGTGCGTTAAACTAAAACAAAAATTAAGAAAGTCAAAGTAAAAATTCTATTCATGATTGTGCGACATTCATTTAGTCCCTCAAGAATGACCACGTAATTAGTCAATGTTTGATTAAAAGTTAAACGAAGAAAAACTCTGTAATGCCAAAATAATTAGCCAAAAGTTTAGTTTTAAATAAAAACTCTTCCATTACAACTATAAAACCTTAAAAGATTGCTGCAAAAAGGTAAACTTGTGAAAATTAATTACAACAACCCTAGAAAAACAGAAACTACAATCATGCAATGTTAATGAGAATGCACCTGAAAGGCACAAAAAAGCATGCATGACTGTTTTGCATCAAGCTAGGATAAACAGTTAAAAGTATTAAGGAAAAGTTCATGTCTGTTAAAGCAGAGGAGAGATGATTAAAAGAGAACACAATTGCAGGTGATGGGTACAAATGAATGAGTGAAACCTTTGACTGTTGACTGGCGCCACAGTGGTCAGTGACCACAAATAACCAGTTTATTTTCAGTCATTGTTTTCTGCCCTATCAAACTCAGTCTGTATCAGTCTGTATCAGTAGAAGCCAAACAAATAAATAAGTACGCCATCATGCATACACTTAGGAAGTTAGAATTACTCAGACAAAGAGTGAAACAGTAGCAAGAAACATTGCCAATAAAGTACATTTTCCCTTGTTTGACGTAAATCGATTCATCATTACAGTCTGTTCTTGTCGAAAAAACGTCTTTTGAAATGCAGCTATAGTTTAGATTAGTTTGCCTATCTCCCCTTTTCCTATTTTTGACCGTCTGTGTGAGTAAATAGTTGGTCTCAAGAAGACGATTTTCTTTTTTTCAGTGATTAGACACAATAAGTAGGCAATTTTAGGCAAGCACACAAGAGTTGAGTATAATGAAATCACAATATCATTAGTGAAGCAGGCCAGACAGGGGGTGGTGACGGGTGGTCAGCTAAGCCGGCACGTTTCACTGATCTTAACTGTGATCCTGTGTTGCCTGTTGTGTTTTCAGTGCATGCTGAATAATTAAAAGCAAAGCTTCAAAAAAGAAAACTATGAAAGAAAAATCTGGGTAGTGAGAAGTCTTATTGGCAAAACAAAAAGAGTCTAATACATCGGTGTATATTAAATAAAGTTAGTAGAAAAGAAAGGTATTTAGAGTAGTGAGTGCAATCAACACTTAGTTTACAAAGACAATTTCTTTTAAACGTTTTATTGTCCTTTTTTAACCTGTACAAATCAAATGTTTATTTGACTACCATATCACTTTTCCCCTCTAACAATGTTTGTAATTAAAAATTTAAATTAAAACTAAAAATTTGCACTTTTTAAAAGTTACTACTAGAATTAGTATTGTTAAAACATGAACATAAAAATAACACAAGTCTTGCTGTTATAAAATATTAATCACTAAAGTGGTTAAATAAAATAGCACAGAAAGGGAGCACTTGTGTCTACTGAAATTTGTTTGCAACTTAAAATAACGACCAGACTAGACAGTGCAAACAATGTCTTGCTAATGATCCAGGAGGGACTAGTGAAAATGTTGCTAAAAGAGGTGTCAAATCATTAAGACTACAACACAAACTACCCAACTGAAAATGCTTCACTAAAAACACTTATGCACACAACTACTATTTTTAGTTTCTAATTTATAAACTTAAACAATTGTTTTTCAAAATGACAAATAACTAAATTAAAGTTACAAATTGATATTTGGAAAAAATGTAATTATTTCAAAAATAGAGAAGTAACAATTGTCAAAATAAAATAATATTATTTTACAGATCAATAGACGATCATTATACTGAAAATAATTAATAACATTTCAGGTGCGTCTTTTTACTATTTTGCTGACTAAAAATGAACAAAACACATGTTCAATTTAAAAATAATAAAAATAAGTACAGAAACCGTTTTGGTAAAATGTACGAATGTTGAACCCTTGAATAAACGGATATTGCAATATTGCAATTTGCAGGAAGCAAGTTTTTTACTTATTATCACTAGTATTACTGTCATCTTTTTATTATACTACATCACACTGCTAAATATTTCATATGA
Source organism: Tyrophagus putrescentiae (assembly GCA_024499935.1). Taxonomy (NCBI): domain Eukaryota; kingdom Metazoa; phylum Arthropoda; class Arachnida; order Sarcoptiformes; family Acaridae; genus Tyrophagus; species Tyrophagus putrescentiae. The sequence goes on along the minus strand of JAMZRA010000001.1, from coordinate 3,826,214 downwards.
AAGCACATACCTTTAGGTCTTGAAAATTTAATCCGTCTTAACCATAAAGAAAAAAATTCGTTTCATTTTGTACAATAACAACGAGAACAGTGATTTCCGTTTCAACAAGCCAATTTCATTTGGTGAAAACAGCAGGCAATGTCAGGCACCAAAAAAAGATGTTAAGAATGAGAAAGAAGGCCGGCGAGCTGCGACTAGTCTCAAAGGGCTACCAGACAGTGCAACGGTGTCTTTTTTGTACTGCACAAAAACACACTCACATAGTCGCTGAAAGACAGACAGACAGACAGACTGTGCAGCACAAAACAGTGAGGATTGCAAGTTGCACTGATGAGAGGATTCAATGAGTTGAGTGGTAATTGCACGAGTAAAAGGCAAAAAAAGATGAGCAGCAGCATCAGCCCCTGTGTTGACGAGAGAAATAGCTTGATTAGAGTTGAATGAACACTGCTTGGAGACGAGTTATAAAGTGAGCAAATGGTTCGGTGTCGAAGGAATGGAGCAATTAGAGGGGATGTATTGGAGAGTCAGTGCAGCAAAGTTTGTTTGCCAATGAGCAAACGGGGGTGCAGGGGCTTGGGGTTAGAAAGATAGAGTCTTCTTCTTGAAAGAAGAGAGAAGAGCGGCCAGTAGACGATCATTGGCGGGGGTTAACCTCGTCCCCGTACCTCGCTGCCCGGCAGATTTTGAGAAAACGGCTGAAGCTATTGAGCTGAAACTTTTTGTGGTAACTTAGCTAACCGGCGGACAGGGCGCTCGGTATTTTTATCAACCGGAAGTAGGTTTTTCCAATTGGAACTTTTGACTTCCGGTTGATAAATTATAAATTTTTACAGATTTGAATTTTTTGAAAGATTTCATCTTTAAAGTTTGTTATCAGTTTTTCAATTTAAAATTGCGTTGTTGACTTACAACGGCTTTTTGCACTATCATTTTTTAGCTTTTTCAACAAAAATAAACTTGAACTTTTAAACTGATTTAGAGCAACTAAAATACGTTAAATTGCAAAATTAATAGCACATTTTATAGGTAGAATTTTACAAAGGATTCAAATATGTAAAAAATTTTAATTTATCTACCGGAAGTCCAAAGTTCCAATTGAAAAAACTACTTCCGGTGTATAAAAATAGTTAAAACTTAATAAAATTAATAAATTAACACTACAAAAACATATAACAAAAAGTTTTAAATCAATAAATAAAACGGTTTTTGAGATAATCCTCTAGATCTATGATGCATTTTTAGTAAAAATCGGTAATCTTCAAATGCTTTTTTCTTGCTCAAAACTAAATAGATTTAAAAAATTTGAAAATTTAACAGTAAATACAATAAATTTACTATTTAATGGAATTTTTTTCAAACCGGAAATAGAAATGATTCCAAAAATGATTTTGGGTTTTGGCACTTCCGGTTTTTGAATTTGGTCAAAATTGACAGCATATTGCAGCCTGAATTTAATAATGAATTTGGATTTTAAGTTTGAATTGATTTGACCACGTTTTCAAAAAGAGAATCCTCTGGAACAAAATGGAATCTTTTGGAGAAAATGAGTACCGAGCGCCCTGTCCGCCGGTTAGCTGAGTTACCACAAAAAGTTTCAGCTCAAAAGCTTCAGCCGTTTTCTCAAAATCTGCCGGGCAGCGAGGTACGGGGACAAGGTTAATGGCAGCGTAGGCGAGCCAAGTGCCACTGTTGCTGCTGACGCACCAGGCGTCAAAGAAATTGATTTTTTTATTTCAATGCACTCGCATGATTGAAGTGACATACTTCTTTATTGCATACATGATAAAAACGCCGATGGAAAAAAACATTGTGATGGCTTCTTTCAAGTGCAAAATATTTGTTCACTACTGCTAAATGACCGAAATTGCCGTACAAATGGTAAGTAGAGGTACAAGTTTGAAAGTAGATATGCGTCGTGTACAAAGAAAAGAGTGAAGTAAAAGTTTTAGAGAGATCGCAAAAGAGAGCTGTCCAGCTGTGACACTCCGAGTTGTTCAGTCGTCTGATGGTGGTGGTGGTTACTGCTGGCGGTCGCACCTTGACTAGAGCTTCCCTGCACTGCCGAGAACATTGCACTACCGTTTCCGAGAAGCGGAACTGTAGGTGAGGAAGTTGACGAAGGAGGAGAGGAGATCAGTGGAAGGTAGTAAGTGTCAGTGGGAGATGTCGCAGAGAGAGAGGTAGAGGTCGTCGCCGAACAGCTGCCTGGCTGATGCCAATGATGATGATGGGGAACTCTGTCGCTGATGACTGTTTGCTGCTGCTGGTGCTGATGGTTATCAGCTGCTGCTGCTGCTGCTGCTGATGTCGCTGCACTGCTGACACAGTGAGCTTTGGCGCCAAAGCTGACGCCGTCTGCAGGTTTTGCTGCCTTGGCTGGCGATGCTGCTGACGACTGCTGGCACCGCCACGGCCACTGTCGCGCCTGATGACGGCGAGACACTTGAGCACGCCCCCTGCCAGTGGAGTTGACGGGGACGGGGACGACGCCGCTGTTGCGTCGCACCTCATCGCCACCGGTCCGTGCCGCCGTCGGCAGTGCCTCTGCCCTCGCCAGACGCCGTCCTAGCTGCAACTGCTGCTGCTGCTCCTCTCTTCCGCCAATCAGTGCTCCTTCTTCTTTAGTTGCTGCTGCTGTACTCCTTCTCTCTTCACTTGATCGGCAGTTGGCGGCAGTAGTTTTTGGCGGCAGTTGCGGTTGCTGCTTATTGGCGGAAGCTCCTCGATGGATATGGTTTCTCCTGCTGCTGCCGCTGCCGATGCTGTTGTACCCGACATCAACGATGACTCTCTCCGCTGACCGAGATGATGTTGCAGCAGCAGCAACAGCAGCACCAACAACCGCAAAGTTTCCTCGTCCAGCAGCGCCACCTCCTCCTCTCCAGCGAATTTTAGCCACCGCAGTGGTGGAGGGGTTGCAGCCACAGAAGGGCCATGACCGCCTCATGGCCATGCGAAAGCGTGGGTCAAAACATCCGTAGATTGCGGGGTTGAGTGCAGTGTTTGCGTAGGCAAGATACGTCGCAAGGAATGATAGCTTGGCAAACCACTCGGGTAGCTGCGGTTGGGCAAGGGGAAAGGAGTTTGAGAGGGAGAGGGGGATATGAATGAAAATTGAAAAGCAAACAGATTAGTTCAGTAAACGCAGTTGAGGAGAAGTAGTCAAATGCAGAAAAAAATGCAAAAAAAATTGAGCAGAATTAGAATGGCAACTCGCTTTGTTTCAACTGCAAAGCAAGCTGAGCTATCCTAGTCCTCTCCTTAGGGCAGCACTGTCGAATGCGTGATAAGCTGATATTTATGAGATGCACCCAAATGGAACCCTAAGCCTTATTCTCTCTCCCGTTCACTTTCTCATTCCAAAAAACAATTCCAGCGAGAATTGGATTGACTGTGAAAAAATGTGGCTGCCAAGAATGCAGCCGCAGTGAGACAGGCAAGTGAGTGCAATGTCACCCAACCGAAAAGTGAATGGCCCTTGAAATAATATGCGCCGCATTGTTTGTGTGTGTGCCTTGCCGTTTTGTCCCCTGCATTGTCTCGTTGTGTGTAGCAATTTGTTGTTAGTCATTTGTCCTACACTGCTCTGCTGCCTTCAATGTTGCCTCATTTGCACATTTTTTCATTTGTTCGTTTTAGTTTACAGCAAATTGAAATAACTCGTACAGCCGCAGAGGCAGCAGCCAAATCGATGAAGGGAACAATAACAACAACTACAGAAGCAACAGCAGCAACAGAAAGCAGTACATTTCTGCGCTAATTAAAGTTCTCGTTCATCTTTGTCGGTTCCAAGCCCATGGTGCCCCTTGCAAGCATATGACTCGGCTAGTGGCGACCGAGTAAAACCGACTGCTGTTTTGGTGGCAAATACGGTTGCCTGACGCTGCTGCTGTTGCAGCCTTTGTTTGCCGACAATTGTGGCGCCAGATGTGAACCTAGCGCCTAGACCACCAACGGCCGAAGAAGCACTTGCTGCTGCAATGGAGACACGAAGACCGGTTGGCAAAGCAAGTGTGTGTGTAAGTGTCTGTTTATGTGCCCCCTCGTTCAGCTAATTAAAGAATAACGAGTCAGCTAAAGGAGCACTAGCATATTGCCAGCCACTGCAACAGTTCAACCAACACTTCCGTTTTGCCAGAGCTGTGGCCAGAGCAATAGTCCTAGTCACTTCAACTGGAAGAAATCAGTGGAAAGATAAACAAAAACAATTTTGCGCACTGACAAAAAAGGCACTGATGCGGCTGTAACGGAAAATACAGCAAAAAACTTTCAACAAAAAAAAGAAAAAGATGAAAGCAGTGAAAATGTAAATAGGAGAAAAAGAGGGCAATCAAACAAATGCTCGTTGATTGCCTAGTGCTAAACAAATTATGTGGTAAAACGCATGCTTTTCAAAATCAATCAGGTCAAACAGTAGGCATTTTTCACAGAAAAAAGAGGAAGATGAATAAAAAACTGAGGAATAAAGCTAGTCGACCGAGTTTTCACTCTGTGTGAGAAATCAGACAAGTGGCAAGCACTGCTGTGAAAGTAAAAAAGTCTAAACATGTAGCAGTTGATTCTGGTACAGAGAATCAGCCTCAAACCGTTGCAAGGACATGCTGACAGACGTGAATCATGCGCTCGCTCACTCGTTTGTTTGTTCGAGAAGCGAACACCAAATTCGTCTCTGCACTGATTGAGCGATTAATTGAAGGAAATCGATGAAATGGATAAATGATGAGAGATGACAGGCTAATGCATCTTTCATTAGTTAAGCAAGGCTTTGTCTTTTTCCTCTTTTTTATTCTTTTTCTTTTTCTTTTTTTTCTTTTCAGTAAATGACCCTAAATGTGAAATTAACGAGAGCGTCTAAAAAAAGAAAAACATCAGCTCGTTAGAAAAAGAGAGCTAAACAAAAACAAAAAGTATTACAGTGTACAACTAAATAGAGAAACACGCTGAATGGTAAATGGTACAATGAATGTTTTCAGCGGAAATGTCTGCAAACTAAAGCAAAGTAGTAATGCTTGCCTTTAAATGCAAAACAATTTTGGCTTTTAAAAAACTACTATTAAACTGATAAGCACACAAGTTTAACTTTGTGCAAGTATTGCTGAAGTCGGGTGCAGTAATTTTCAGCAACTGAAGTGGGTTCCAGTTTAACTGGCTGGTCACTTAAACTAGTTTACAGGCAAATAAATGAGCACCAAGTGATTATTTCAATCAGCACTACATCTGACTACAGCTACTTCCACACAGTAGTCAGAATGGTGGTGCCAGTAGACAAAAAGAGGAGGAGGGAAAGGGGCGAGTGATCTATTCTCGTCGATAGTGACATTAGAGTAGAACAAATGATGATGGTCTAATTTGCTATCATTTGCATAAATCAACCAAGTCATAATCATTAGTCGACAGCAGCAGTGGTCTGCTCTGCAACACTGAAGCTACAAACACTAAAGAGCTGTGCTGAGTTGAAGGCAATTGTCGTCATCGTTGATTGTCAGCCAGTGCAAAGACAGTGCTGAACAGGCGCTGCACAACTTTCCATACGTGAAATAGAAAGTCTAATGAGATTATTTAATTATTAACAAAACACAAACGAGTAGTGACAGACAGACAGACAGACAACGAGAATGGAATGTCGATTGTGGTAATAACAACATTCAAAGAAGAGCAAGCACTCAAACTGCTAACAAACTGGCAGCACTAGCTAGCCGACAATTCTCTGTCACTGCTTTTTGTAATTGCACTGTCTGATTGCACAAAAAAAGTAATAGCGGTAAAAATGCGGAAATCAGCATCCAATAAGTGGTTTACTAATTCAACAAATCAGCAGTTTTGTAAATGAATACATTATTGCAGTCACTGCTCTTTAGGTAACTTTGTGTTGAATGGTAACATTGCTGGTAAAAGAAAACCATAAATAATTGCCGATCATCAAACAAAAAAAGTACAGTTTAAAATGAGCCACGTGAATCATAATTGAAAACAAATAAGAAATAAATAGCAATAAAAAAATATGAAAACAAAGATACAAACAGTGAAAAACACATTTCAGTCTGATTCAGAATTTTACTAAACACCAGCGACCAGGAAACATACGAACTTCAGTAGAAGATCATTTACTCAATAATTTATTCATTATGACGCTACAAATTTTCTAGAATAGTTGTAGTTTTTAGTTAACACGCCTTACTTTTCCAATTTTATACAGAGAAAACCCCATCTCCAAAGTGAGCTCAATTAACCGCCTCATTCTAATGTCAGTGTTAGTGACACTTGCACTAACACCCGAATTCTCGCACTTTCTCTAATTGGCTTGTTGGTTGTGAAAGTTGACATAACAGAAAACTCTGTCATTGGCAGTAATGCTGCTGCTGATCACAATTGCTAATCAAAGACACAATAGACAGGAAGGCGCCGACCGGCGACACGAGACAAGACAAATGAGAAACAGCGAAGAGGTGATGTACGGGGCTCTGGGCCAGGAAACATTGCATATTCTATTAATAGTAGTACTGTTCACACGTTCAAATGTTTTCTTGCACCATTAATCGCGTACAACCTACTACTAATCTGCTCAGTAATTCATAGTACAGAGCAGAGAGAAAGAGAGGCTGGCGGCAACTTTAGTAAAGTGAAACGACAGTGAAAGAAAATAGATGATGCTAATCAAAGCAAACAAAAGGAAGAATGCTTCAGGCTCTCAGAGGAGGCAGAGAGAGTTTTGCAGTCTCTCCTCAAGGCGAAACGCGCATTTTTCAATGTCAGTATAAGCAACAAACTGACAATCTACTATGAATGGAAAAAACTGCTTTTCTTAAAACTAACAGGAAAAAGTGTTTTTAAACTTACAGCTCCATCCGAATGCGAAGAGTGAAAGTACAATGAGTAGAGGACTATTATCTACAAGAAAGTTTACAAAAAAGAAATCAGATTGTAGAATCATTTTTGCTCTTGTCAGTGTAGCTACAGTACCTGCAGTGGCAGCCAACAGCAGCTAAAGCCAATGAGTATGACAAAGGACATCTTGATGACCTTTCTTTGGCTCGGTGTCGAATTGCCGAGAGCTGTCCGGAAAAGGGAGAAAGAAGGAGGAAGGCCTGAGCTGCAATGGCGAGGAGAGCTGAGCTTCCAAATGATGGAGGAGTAGACGAGAATCATGACAAGCAGCGGAATGAAGAAGAGAATTGTGCTGACCAGAGTGTAGTAGACACGCTTAAAGGTGTACTCCTTAACACAGGCGCCCACTTTAGAGGAGTAGACAGAAGTGGAGGGCCACGCTTCCAGGCAATTAGTCTCCGTGTAGTCGCTCCACTTGAAAATGGAAAAGGCAATTTAGTCAGTTAGTGTGGCTAGTAATGCTAATGCATAACAAATTGGAATCGGCTCCGCATCAAACCAATGTTTACAGTATGTAAGTGAGTGTGAGTGTGTGCTAGTGCAAACCTGAAATGTCTGCAGTCTTCGGAAGTGAAAGAACGGCGTCGAGATGAGCAGAGAGAAAGACCCAAATGGCGGCAATGACGGCATCGGTGCGCTTCTTGGTGACCCGAGAACGCAGCGGGAACATGATGGCCATGTAACGATCGCAAGAGATGGCAGAGAGCGTCAACACTGAAGAGGTCAGACAAGTCACTGGGAAAAAGAGGAGAAAAGAGAAAAGCAAACAAACAAGTAAGTCAGTGAGTTAGTCAGTCAGTCAGCCAGTGGGTTGCATTAGCAGCCGAAAACGACTGAATAAATGACTGAATGAGTGATAACGAAATCAGTGCAGTGTAGCATTAATTATTGAGCAAGATCAGAGTAGAGGAGAGGCAACAACCATTTGAAATTGTCATCTCTTTTTGCTTCTAAATGCGATGCTTCATAAATGAGCGGCCTCATCGTATGACTTCATTGATTCTAGCCTTGTTGCAACAGTAGTAGACAAACTTCTCCACAATTGGAGCAGCCTCAAATTGGCCAGAAACCAGCTACCGACCCCCGTGTTCAGGCAATGTGTGAGTGTGTGCTGGACTGCTGCAGCAGAGAAGGGGAGGAGAAAGGGACATCAAGTGGAGATAAGACTTGAAAGGAGAGAAGACTAATGGCGGCGATGGCACTGAAGATTGAGTGCATTGGCAAACGGACAGTACAGATTAGTGCGCCAAACATGGCTGCCTCTAAGATGGCTGCCTCATTAGCATATGCCGAGGGAAAGATAGAGAGTCGGAGGACAAATTGCAGTAAAAATGATGTTCAGGGAGTGTAAGTATATCCAGAGAAAAGAGTGCATTTTTGGATCTACTGTCTGGACAAGAAAGAGAGTTTGCGGCAATGGGGTGGCAGACGGGTAGTCGGGCAAATGGCACTTACTAACAAATGACATCGCATTTGCCAGGTCGTTTCTGTTTGTTTTTCTCAAAGTGCTGGTTTTTCTGTTTTTTTTCAGTGCAATGGGTCTAAATGACAAATCGCCTATTGCCATAACCCAATCAGACACGCCATCGTCTGTGTTCACTATGGTTATTTTTACAACTACTTTTCCGGTGACATTTAAATTCACTTTTACCACTTTTTATTCTGAAGCACAATGGAGAAGAACGTTCAGATTTCACCCAGTTTTAAACAAAAACAAAAACAAAATTTTTATGCATTTCCACAATATATCAAAGTTAGCTAGGCACAGCAGAAGCTTTGACAAAACTAGTGTAACCCAACCGCCAGAAGCTAGCTGACTGTAAAGTCCTCAATTTGTCGCTTCAGCTATTAGATTGCCTCATTTCATTCCATGTTACACTGTCGTTTACTCGTGTTTTAAAACTTTAAAACTGCTCAAATGTGATGTACACTTATTAGAGCTAAACAATACTCAAAGCAAGAGGTACTTTGACATCAAGTAAAACTTGGGTAACTGCAATGCAACAGATCATGTTAATCAGAGACCATTTTGGTGAAAGTTGCCAGAGTAAAAAGGCAAACCATTGAAGCATGTCTTTGTAAATGAACATTTTTAAGAGTAAAAGCAGTATATTACAATAACTTGAACAAAACAGTCTTGTGTTAATTACTTCAATATGTTACTTTTTCATTATACATCACCAAACGTGCAAAGTAATGTTTCTTAAACCGAACCTAATACATTTTGTTCAGTAAATTTTCAGTAATTTTTTGTACTAGGTAATAGGTCCTAGGTTTGGGGCAAACTCAAGTTATGACCATTTTTCTAGGACCAGTTTTAAGCCATTTTCCTCATAGGCTGCAGTAAAACAACTTTTTGCAAAAAGGGCGGGGCTTATTTTAATAAAAGCACTTTCAAAGGCTAACTTTTTGTTCACAGTGCTTTTTTAAGGACCGCCCACTTTGTAAACTCGGTCCTAGAAAAATGGTCATAACTTGAGTTTGCCCCAAACCTAGGACCTATTACCTAGTACAAAAAATTACTGAAGACCTACTGAACAAAATGTACTAGGTTTGATTCAAGAAACATTACTTTGCACGTTTGGTGCATTCGAGAAACCCGTTCCTACCATGACAAATGAGCTAATTGACATCATTAAAAAGAAAATAATGACAACAAACTAAAACCTAATGTTAATTAGAAAAACACAATTAATGATTCTCAAGCTAAAGTGCGTCCATTTTGCAGGCTGAAAAGTGCATAAGCAATGGCAATTTTTACGTTACCTATTTAGTAAAAAAATGTTGCAGCCAAGTTGCCATTTTTCACAAATTACGTAATTTGTACAAAAATAAAAAAATTGTAGAGCTAGCCAGCCAAATCAACGTTTTTATAATATGGGTAATAAATTATGTAATTAAACTGATTCTGGAGCTTAGGTTTTTGATAAAGAAAAACAACAAGTTTGTTAGGTTTGACAAGGCTGGAAAATAAAGTTTAGCTTAGACAACTCACAATTCATTATATGTCAACAGAGTGGGCGGTTTGGAGAAAAAAGACAAAAATTACCACAAACTCAAAAAAAGTGCATCGGTGTGTACATGTACTTTACTTGCGTTTGAGCTCTAATAACTTTGGTCAGGATTAACGTGATAGCCTAGCAAAAAAGTGTGGAAAAGCTTGTGCTAATAAATGGTCCTAAACGAAACAGATTATTTATTTTGGGCACGAATTAAAAAAAGAAGCACAACAAAAGGAGTGCAACTGATCAGAAAAAGATTTCTAAATTAAACCTTATTGACCAAATAGAAAGTGTAATTGAGCAAAAGAGTCGTGAGGATCACCGTGAAGTGAAGAATCATTGCGCCATGTTTGGTCATCAGTGCAATCGGTGCATTTGGTGCATCAATCCAACTGTCAATACACCCATAAGGTAGTAGTGCTGGGTGGCAATGGTAATCACAGCTCAGTCAATAAGATATTACGTCAACTAAACACTGGAAATTTGCGCAAAAAATCAAGCTAAAACAAATTAAATGGGCGCAATATGTGTAGACGGCGCTCTAATTGGGTCAGAATTCAATTGAACTGAAAGGAAATTGTGAGAATAAGAATGAGAATAATAAATAATTTATAGAAGACTGCTTTAAAGGGAATAAATTATGTTAATTGGATCATGCTGCTGCAAGGGCGCTAGAATGATACCATAAATCAGCCACAAGAATTTAAGTATTAACTGCGACTAATGGTGCCAGTCCTGGCGCCCAGTGCACTGGGCCATTCACGCTGCTGTTGTAAGGCAATAAACGACAGACAGTACATACAAACAGACAATCAACAGTGGAAACATTGCAGATTATTATATCGATAACTGATAAATTGCAAAGTCTGCTCAGCGATTTTGTGCCACATTTGGGTGGGGGCTAAACAAACTGAATGTGGGGAGGAAAAATGGGATAAATCGCAAAACAAAACATGCAAAAACGCCAGCTACAAAAACCTAAAGAAAAAACTGCTAAAAGTGACGTCATTGGGTTTGAGAGAAAAAAACTTCAAAAAGTGTGCTTGGGTGGTGTCGATTGAGCGACGACGATCATTTGGTGAATGATCTGCCTGTGCTGGCGCTGGCGGACTGATGCACTGCACACTCTTTGCCCAGATCAGATTACACTAGCTTTCTCTCTCTCTCTTCTCTCTCTCTCTTTCACTGGTCCCACTCATCTCAATCAATTCGCGCGGAGACATCGTCTCCCCGGCAGCAGTTAGTCAGTCTCACGCCCAACGAGCACCAGCACCACCAGCAGACATTGGAGTCAGTCTCCTTCTCAGCAAATGTCAGCAACAGTCACGATGAAGCTGTTTGTGGTGCTGGCTAATTTGCATTTGCCAGGGTAGAGTAAAGAAAGCAAGCTATTACGTAGCCATTATTTGTGTTTGTATTATTATCTGCTGATTAATTCAGCCTCAAACTGATTTGCAGCCTCCAACTGTTAATGGTGCTCTCAGAGAAAAAAAGATGATGAGGTCTTGTTATTAGCTGATCAATACAATACGACAATAATCATAACATAAATAAATCATGAATTAGTTAAATTCAGAAACAGGAGTGGAATAAGTGGTAGCAAAAAAAGAGAACGAGAAAGAACGTTCTATTTTTAAAATCACCACTTCCGTGCAATAGACAAACAAAACTGGTAAACTGCACCAGAGGCGCAAAAAAGTAAAGCGGCAAATTGGCAAAATTGTGGTGTGCAGTAGTGTTAGCCACTTCAGGCCAATAGCCTGCTCAAGCCTAGGCGGCCTATGCCTAAACTGGCCTAAACTGGCCTGAACTGGCCTGTTTGTTCGAATTTTTTTAAATGACAATTGATTTTGTTGCGTGTTGAGAAGCCTAACTAAAATTTATCATTAACTGTCTTTTTTAAAAATAAATTTAGAACCTTGTGCAATATGATTAAAAATATAGTTAAAGTGTTGGTAAAAATTTATCTTTTTTTGCTTTGTAATTGTTTTCATGTAAATATCGCAAATGTCTGGGTCAACTTTTTCAAGTTCAGTTGTGGATTTTCCACCCTCGCAACCTGAACCTGTTCCTCAATCAGTACTTTTTGAAAAAGAATTAACTAAAGTAATTTATATAAGTATAGTTGTTAAATAAAATAATCAAAGGTGTTAGTGTCATTTTACGTCACAAACTTTAGTTTTATTTTAAAAAAATGTGACTTGGCGCCAAGTTTGTTTATCAACCTGTTAAACATTGACAGGTGTTATTTGGTTGATCGGCACTGACGACTTGTGGCACAACGAGCTTGGAACTATATTTTTATAATTGTTAAATCAAATATATGATAGTTAAGGTTTTTTAACTTGTGTTACTAAAAGATGAAAAAGTCAAATTGGAGCCAAGGGGTAAAGGTAATGTTTGCACTACCTTGGAATTTCCACTACAATGACTGCCTGTTCTGCCTGCTCTACAGTAAAAAAATTTAAAACCAACACCAAGTACCTTTTCCAGCACATTCCTAAATGCAAAGGATGCAAACATTTCTAAAATTGCCACTCCTCTGACAACTGCTGAACAGTTGCATTGACTAACAATGCTAGTAAACGATTATTTAGCCACTGCGCTAATTTCTACACTGCCAAACAGACTTGAACAGTTGGTAGTTATTAAGTTGAATTCTGATTTGTGCGAAAACATTGATTTGTCTAAACCCGAAACTGAGAAAAACACTGAAGAGTCAGATGATGAGGAAGAAAAAGAGGTAGAGGAGGAGGAGATTCTAAACAACAGAATGAACAGGTGAACTTCATGGAAAATGAGGCTTTTTATTACAATGACAATTATTTTGATGATTTTTTAAAAATAAGTATTTTTTTCCAGTACATATTTTACCGAAAGTGTTTTGAAAACAGTTGAAACTTTTGAACAAATTTTTTCTGCGGTAACTCAAATAATTTTGAAAAAACTCAGGATCTACTTTTTATATTCAGATGATTTTTTTACAAGTGCAAAACATAATATTAAGCCAAAGTTGAGTAAACACAAAAACCGGAAGTGCTAAAACTGAAAGTCAAATTTTAATTTTATTCAGAAACTTTTAAACTTTTTCAACAGGAGTTCATTCTCATGACCGGCGTTTTTTGCCTTGTAATTGTGTTAGGTTAGGGGAATTATTGAACTCTTCTAGCTGGAGTTCACACTTTTAATTATTTGGAGTTTTTAAATATGATATTAAATTAATTACTGATTTTTTAGTAAAGTTTTCTTATTTGATCAGTCTCCTTTTGCCGCCACACAGTTATGTTAGGTTAGAGCATTTTGATTTAATGTTAGGCAATGAGCGATGCTTAGTCAAACAATTTCGAACAAAATTGAGTAGGCCAGTTTAGGCCAACTTTAGGCTTGAGCAGGCTATTGGCCTGAAGTGGCTAACACTAGTGTGCAGAACTGAAGAAACACAAAAGCAAAAGAGCGTACACAATTGGAGAATGTGTATTTGTTCTGACAAATACAAACACACAATCACAGAGAAGGAGAGAGAAAGAGACAAGTGCACCGATTTGCTGAGTGGAATAATACTTTCTCCAGTCATGTGATCTTCTTTAGAATGTTGTTTACCCAATGGCAAATGGTGTAAATTACATTACTTACTCTGCACAAATCCGTTGATCTTGCAGATAAAGGGCCCCAGAATGTAGGCGGGTGCAGTGATGTGGTTGACCAGGTACACCCACATACAGCACAGGCAAATAAGGATGTCGGCTACGACCAGATTAGCACAATAAAGGTTGACTGCGCCTCGGAGATTGCGAAACTTAAGCACCGCCAGCAAAACGGCACTGTTGCCCACCAGTGCCAACACCAAGGTCACCAGGTAGAGCAGAATTTTGCAGTGGTCCACAAAGTCCAGTGAACCGTGTTCAGAGAAGTTGCCTGCAGGGGCAAAAAGTGTGAGAGAAAAGATGATGTAATGTATACTGAAATTGTTAGTGCCCAAACAAAACAATGCAATACCTGGAAAGTTGTGCTGGCTGAAATTGAACCAAACGTCATTAGTGTCCAGAGAGAAGAAGGTATCGCTGGGACATGGATGGTGGGCGACGCCGTCAACCGTCATCACTGGCGGCTGAAACAGCTGAAGCAAGCTAGACCGATTGGTTTCGGCCATTGAACCAGACACCACAGCTAATTTAGCGTGTCAAGCAGACGCTTTAGAGAAGACAAAAGTGTGCACATTTTGATAGAGGAAAACTCTTGTTTCTTCCTTCTTCAGCTGTAACATAACAAATCGGGCTCTGATTCAACACACCAAAACTGTGTTGCGTCGATGCAATAGATGCAAATTAAAATGCAAGAGAAACAATGGGTACCAAAGAAAGACTAAACTATTCACTTGAGGGGCAAAACTTGCTGACGCCAAAGCTGCGGAAACAACACTTGACAAATTCAATTGATTGAGATTTTTCTTTTTTCATTCTTACACACAAGCATTGGCAGAACTGTAGAAGCTCCCGAAGTAGGTAAAAGAGTGCGGGTGCTGTTGTTGTTGCAGGCAAATTGAAGTGAAGTGAAGTGCTGCTTCTCAAGTAGTAGTCAAGTGGACAAGTGGTCATTTGCAGCAGTGTTGCACTGACAGGAGAGAAAGAGTAAGCAAAAATTAGATTGAGAGGAGAAAGAGGGGAGGACAGGGGATTGTCAATGCTCTTGGTGATGGTAATGATGAAGAGTGGCTCAGTTGACTGCTGCTGCTGCTGCTGTTGTTGTTGTCTCGAGCCGAGCTGCACCCTCAGACTGAATCATTCCTCGGCAGTGTACGGCATACCTATGACCGCGCATTCTTCCACGCAAAGAAGAAAAAGAAGAAAACTTGTGTGTGTACATTACATTCGATGTACTGTGAGCATCCTTTCACGCAGGGAGGGTTTAAGACAAAGCCCCCACTTGGTAAAAGGAAACTATGCGTGCATGTGTGTGCAGTTGACGTACGTTTCTGATTGATGTAGCCGATTGAGATGGAGTGAGCTGATGCGGCTGATGCTGCTGCTGATGCTGATGCTCAACTCCTCTTCACTTTCAGTTCAATGATAGTTTGTCTACCACAACAACTTCCACTTCTACCACCACCACCACAACTAGCTCTTCGGTTTCCACCGTCATAGTTTGGTCTTTATTGTTGTTTGGTTTCCCTGCAAACAAATACTACTTGGAAGTGGAAGAGGAGAAAGAGAATGAGGACCAAGGAGAGTGAGGAGATCACATTTTCGTTTTCTTTTCGTCTTCCTCCCTTTGTTGTATGCAATTCTCCTGATGTGTGTTTGTGTGTACGTGTGCGTGTGATGAAAATGTTTAATGAGTGACACAACCAAGAGAGCTGGTACTGTGTTCAGGAGAATGACTCAATTCAGCAGAACAATGGTCAGTTGTGGTGTGCAATGGGAGTGAGAAAGAGAGTGAAAGCAAGAACACAAACAAGTGCCAAATGAAAGTGGTGGAGAGGCAACCAAAGAGAAGGAGAAGGAAAGGAAGAAGACAAGAAAACATGGCACTTGGAAGGAAACGAACACCGCATTGCACCAATTGAGCCAACTGACTGCGACTAGCTCAGCCAACAGTAAACAGCTTCAGGGGCAAATGCACTTTGCTTATTTACCTTTTTGATAGAGCACATACAGAGGATAAACCGCTAGCAAAAACCGTAGATCAGCTTGCTTCACTGGCAAAAGCCCTTTTGATTCTTTGAAAGCGGTCATGACACCAGCATGATCATCAGCAACAGTTCAACTGGCACAAAGCCGATTAGAATGAGGGCACTGAATGAGACTGGTGTACCACCAGACAGCAGTAAGCACCGCAAGAAAAGCCCTCATCTTTATAAATGAAGGCCTATCTGCTAGTCAAATCGATGGGGATTTCAATAATTGTTGTTCTTAGTTTGCTCGGTGTTGCCTGCCTTACACCTGCCTCATCCTTAGCTCCTTTTGGCTGTCTCTCTAGAGAGTCACTTCTTGCCACTTCTACCTCTACCAGATAACTGCAGCATCAGCAGCAGTTTTGCATTTAAAAAGGCAGTGAGCCACTGTCAATGTCAAAGCAGCTGGAGAAGGAATGCAGGAGAGAGCCTGGAGAGCAAAGCCCGCAAAGGTTAAATCTCGACTTAGTGTCACTTATTCTTCTTTTGGTACTGCATACATTCTCACAGCACACACAAAAATCAACAACGACGATTCATGAATTCAAGTCGGCGGCGCAGGCAGAACAACTTTGCCTGCTGAAATTGACAGATTAATCAGTGAGCTCAAGTTACTTGCCGCCAGACTTACTTGCTCTCCACCACTTCTCCATTTCTTTTCTTCTCCTTCAAATGTTATTTCAAGGCACAGAGAAGAGTATAAGCGTCCATTTAGCGCAGAAGAATGCTCGCTTGAGCAGTGAGTGCAGTGCAGTCCTCGATGTTATTGTGCTTTGAAAAAAACTTGAATGTGAGAATCAAAAATACGAATATAAAATTAATGCAAGCGACTTAGAGTACGGGTATGTGAAATGAAAGCGAAAATATGAACAGGAAAACGGTAGGCAGCGTAAGTCAGCTGAAATTTACCACACAAACGATAGTGTGTGCAATTGAGCTGTTGAGTCTGCATTGCAGACTTTGCAAAGATGAAAAAAAGAAGAAAATGCAATTGACTAAATTCCAGTATACTTGATCAACATTATATATACAGAACTGACTGGAATTTAAAAACAAAATTAAAATTTTGTTAATGTGATATGTAAGAAAGCATGAGAGTAAAAAGGAGTTGCCTGTCTCTTGTTCGCTTCATCGCTATTTACAACTAAAGGCAGGTGAATGCGCCCTGATGCGCCGAGACTTTTGACAGCAGTAGTTCGAACAGAGTAGGTATTCAGTACTCGGTCACTGCCCGAACAAAATACTATATTTAAATTAAATGAAAAATGAACCTTGTATTTAAGTCAACCAACTTCAAGTTACCGGATATCAACAAAAAGAGCAAGGTGTGCGTTTTTAATGGTAGCCTTCATACTAAAACACATTAAAACAACACTTTTATTCAAAACTGCTGCTATCTCATTCTCTCTCGTTTTCTTCTTTCTCTTTTCCCCTTTTTCAAGCATTTGTCAATATTTGTTCAAAAAATCACTTGAGAATAGGAAAACTTCAATTAAAGCCTCTTAGCTTCTAAGAAAGGCATCGATCGTTGCAAAGACGGCAAAAACAGGTAACAGAATAGTTATGGAAGCATAAAGGGGCAGCTCATTGGAAACTGAAGCACTCCTATTGATGAGTTACAATTTGCATTTTATTAATAATCATACATTGACAGTGAAAGAGAAATGATTGTGCAATTGAGAGGGAGGAGATAGGCGAGGCAGTACCACAAAAGCGGCGCCATTCGCAGAGTGGAATTAAAAATGCGTCTTATATAAATAGAAAAATATACTCAAATTAAAAGCAAGTGCGTTCCACCTTTTCAAACTAAAAGGCAAGGAAGAAAGGAGAAAGAAGAAAAGAAAAATGTCCCAATTGGATCAGATTCAGAATGCTAGCTAGTATACACACTGAAAGCAAGCAATGCAAACATTTAGCGTGATCTAGCAAATATCAGACAAAGAAGAACAACGACAACAAAAATGTGTGAGTGAGTGTATGCTGCTGGTGGTGGTGCACTCGCTTAGCTAAGCGTTTGAAAGTGAACAGGAAATTCGTTCAATTCGGCGGTAGATAGTAGGGAAAGTGATTTGGAAGAAGGCACGTTCTATTTGCGGAATACCATGTAGACACTGCTGTTGCTGCTGCAGCTGTTGTTAGCATAACAAGAAGACTTGACCAGTCCTCTTGCAAATGGGTGGCGACAGTTTCTGTCACCGATCGCAGAGTGTCGATTTGCGCCTGGATGCATCTCAATAAGCGCCGTACATGTGTGTGTGTGTATGTTTGCAAAATAAATAAACAGCCAAAGGAAAAACCGTATTATGAAATGGAGATTGAAATTGAAAATGAGTGCAAGGAAAAGAAGGTAAACTATTTCAGGTAGAATTGGTTGTGCTGATAATGTTAATTTTAATATGATTTTCAAGAAATACGCAGAATAGCTTTCGGCAAATTGCGGCGAGAATTTCATGCATTGCACACAGTGCACTTGCTAACAAACTAATTTTAATTTGAATATACGCCTCGATTGTTGCTTTTTAAAATTTATGAAGAATAATAAACATTCAACTTGAAAGAATTTCTCCTGTTTCAAAGAAAACTAATAAGATGAAGATGACTCGTCAGAGGGAAAACTAATTACTGTCTGTTCTAAAGAAAGAGAAGAAGGAAGTCATTTGGAAAAGTCAGTCGCTGATTGAAAGAGTGTGAGTGTGCACAGAACAGATTTTTCGGTTACGATTTTCCGTTGCAAATTTGATTTAATTAAAGCAAAGAGGGCAAACTAATTTCCGAGGGGTTCGAAGAACTGCAAGTGTGTTCCTCTCACTGTTGATGGAATCCTTCGCAGAGCGGTTCTGGACTTCATCATCAGTGAGCGTATAAAATGTAGCAGTTAATTCAAATTCTAATGAATTCACAAGTTCAGTGCATTTTGGTAAATGTTGTGTGCACTTTGCTGAAAGATGGGAATTTGCCACTAACAAAAATGCTGCTCGTAGAATTAAATGATGACTGAAAAAAGTAAAAAGTCATCATAAAAAAGAGAAAGTTTGCATTTCACCATTTAGTTAGTGTTTATAGTAGCTACAAAAAAGAGTAAACATAATCAGTTGGTTACTGGCAGTAGAAGATATAGATGATGATGATGAGCTAAGTGATCGGCAGATCAACCCAAATGATGATGATCGCCATCAGAATGCCAAATTGATCTAAATGAACTTATTGACAGAGGAAATGGGAAGCTTTAGTGAGCAAAAAAGTGCATTAAAAATGGTGCCTCTATTGCTTTTCCTCTCTTTCATTCAGAGTGCCCACTCATTAAACCCTTTTCTGCAGTGCCCAACAGAGAATTCACTTTAGTGTATGTTGGAAGAGTGAAGCGGATCTGCAACAATAGCAACATCGTTTTAGAAGGAATGGGGCAGAACTGTGTGTCAATCACACATTGGCGTGTACACACAGGAAAAACGTCTCAAGAATGACAGCGAAGCGGCAGTGTCAAGGGAAGAGTAATGGCACAAAGCAGTGTAACAAAAGCAAAAGCAGCCACGCGATACCACCGCCCACACCGCCTGAATCGGCGAGAATCGGCAGCCAGTCTGCTGCTGCAACAGTAGTAATGGCCTTTCTGAATGTCAAGACTGATCGGATTTAACAAGCACATGGGGCACATGAGGCAGTCAGTCACAAGCGGGAGATGGCGAAAACACAGTGCAGAGTTCAGCAACAAATCTGGTGTGATGTTGGGCAAACACTGCCATGTTTAGTGGGCGATTAGGATCAATGAGAAAAAAGAGTAAAAGGTCACACTGATGCATGTGGATTAGTAGTGCATCGCTTTGGCTCTTTTTTTACTTGGTCTAGACAAAATGTCTAACAAAATGATTGGAGCAATACAGAATAATACGTGACATCTAAAAAAAGTTATATTTAAATGATTGAACTGATTCATCACGAAAGTGGGTCCATAGCCGCACTGAAAACTAGTATCAATGGTATTACTACGAGCAAGAACAAGCATAATCTTAAGCATGATTGAATCTGCGAGCCAGTTCCGCAAACACAGTGCTGCAACGCTGGCAAATTGACGCAATCGATTGCACAGTCCACAGGAAGATTAGTTCCGACGAATTGCGGTCTTTGGCTGGGTGCGCTGCGACAGCATGCAGTCCTCAAATGAAAGATTATATGACCTACGGAAGAAAAGATGAGGATAGAGGAGACCAAGGGAGTAAGACAGGTGAGTGTGCTAGCTGACAATGGCCGATTCTATGTTCTTGCATTGAATTGCGAAAATGCCTGATAGCAGGGCCACTTCGCAGCTGTTCCGTCCATCAAGTCGATAATAATAGATAAGAAGAAAAGGAAAAGGAAAGACAATGGAAAGTAAGATAATAGAAGAATGGGCAGAAGAGGGGAGGAGGAGGCAGCATCAAACGGCAGCCGATCATCACTGACTCACTGATTTATTTATGATTGAAAAGTATAATCGAAATAATGACAGTCAAGATTGAAACACCGAGCAGCCGTAACAAACAGAAGCTACAGTGGAAATAGCAAAAAACAATTGTTGATTAGCAAAACAATGAACATAAAAGAACTTTTAGGGCCAGAAGAATGAAAAGGGCTATGAGGTCTGATGATCGCACGTACAGTCACTCTTATGTGTGTTGCTAAAATGTTACTGCAACGATCAGTAAAGCAGACTCAAATTGAAAATTGAGAAAATCATTTTTGGACAAAAAGAACATGGCAATAGATCACCGCTACGAGAGTGCTGGCAGGCACAATAAACTACATTTGAGCAAAAGTACCACTAACAGAGCTTGCTGACAATTTAGAACGCAAGAAAAAGAAGAAGCCGCAACGCAGCACAGGCTGAGAAGTCAGACGAAATCAGCGACGATCCATTAGCGGGGTAAACTAAAAGGGTAGCGAAGGGAAGGGAGGAGGAAGAGGATGTAGGAGCACCAGCATTCGCAATTAGCGTCTGCACCATCGATACACTGTGATGTGTGTGTCTGTCTGGGTCGAGCCAAAGCAAATGATGAATGTGTTGCAGATGAGTGTGTTGCTCACAGCCACAATTGTCGACATGAATAACCATGGAAAATAACAAACAAACACAACTACAAAAATAAGAAGAGAGGGAATGAGAGAAGTGTCCGCAGTTACAAAGTCCTCAATTGGACCGTCTCTGAAGGAACAGCAGCAGAAGTACAGAGGCGGAAACATCAGCGAACGGATCCATTAGCGGGGTAAACTAAAAGGGAGCGAAAGGGAAGGGAGGGAAGGGAAGAAGGGAGTGAGGGGAGGCACCAGCATTTCGCCATTAGCGTCTGCCACCAGTCGATACACTGTGTGTATGTGTGTGTCATGTCTGTCGGTCGGACTGCCAAAGCAAATGATTGAATGTGTTGCGAATGAGTGTTGTTTGCTCACAGCCACAACTTGTCGACATGAATAACAACATGGGAAAATATAACAAACAAACACAACTACAAAAAAAGAGAAGGAGAGGGAGATGAAGAAGTTGTCCGCACTGTTCAAAAAAGTCCTCAATTGGACCGTCTCTGAAAGGAACACAGAGAGACAAGATGCACAGGGCAGACGGACGGACTGAAAGGCAGACAGATGATGATGCCCGTGGCTTGTGTGATGACATGGCTGAGTAGAAGAGTGGGCAAATGTCAACAGAGACAGCCAAGTCAATTAGCAATTATTGAGAACTGAAACAACAGGGTTAAAGAGGACCGCTGAAGAACTGGTAGAGTCTTCGGAGAAGCGGCAAGTGATGCAGTCGAATCATGCAGTGCCATAATTGGGCGGCCAAGGGCGACAGTTCAGTGCTCTGATCGAAACCTTTTCCACTTCTCAGTCTGATTTAGACTAATGATACGGTAAAAAATTGGAAAAAAGCTTAAAGTGGCTTTTATATGGTTGAAAATGATTCTCCGGAAGTAGAGGGCGATGAAAAGGAAAGAAAGATGACGATTGCAAAAAAGATTTTATAAGACTGGCAGTCTTCCGGCTGCATCCTATTGAATGGGCACATTTGATGACCACTTGGCAGTAAAAATAAAGAGTACTGAATGGAAACAGATGGAACAGAGGGAAAATCGAAAACTGCAGTGCAGCAAAAAAATGGTGAATCAAGCAAACAAACAAACCCAACAAACAGACAGACAGACCGACTCAAATTGACGGCGATAAATACTTGAAAGATCAATTGGTGGGTCATTCGACTTTGGGACACACATTCTCCTGGCAGTGAAAGTAAACAGAACTGACAGCAAAAAAGAAAAAACGTAACGGCCGCACTAATAAAAAAAGGAAGATTAGCAAAAACGAGATTGCCTTTACGATTGTAAATGAATTATTAATGGCACTGACACTAAGGCTAAGGTTGTACACTGGGAAAAATGACAAACTGATTTGCGACTGCTGCTGCTGCTGGAAATTCCACAATGACACGAGACCAAACAGAAAGTGAAGGTTTTTGAAACCAGTGGTTGAAATTCAGTAAAAAAAATTCAGTGGCCAGAAAAAAGTGAAAAACAACGTTGCTTTCTGTTTTTGTCTGTCTAAATTATTTTTCAAACAGTGTCAAATGAAAAGGGGCAAACGGGTAATGGGAACTAGAAAATTGCGACCCGGGCAGCAAGTGAACATTACTCACCGGTGCAAACAAGGGATCGAATTCGGCGTGTACAGCAGCACGCCTGCTTCTTTAGATTCTGTGATGGCGAAATAGTAGAGCTAATAGAAGGCGATTAGTAATTAGAGCAGAAACTGGTGAAAAAGAAAAAACGTCCCTCCAGTTTCCAAAACCAGTAAAGCTGACTGCTGCACTGCAAGGAGTTCAGAAACACACGTACACACACACAACCACCTCGCATGCATGCAGTGGTGTCGTCGGTTTTTGAGCTAATTGTATAGGCGATAAATTAACGCTGTTTAATAAATATTTGATGGACTGTAAAAAGGAACGCACGAGAAGGGACCTAAAAGCCGGTGGTGATAGTTATTAATAATAATGGCTGCTTTAGGCAAATTGAAGTAACAGAAATACTGAAACGATGCCAGGTGCAGAAACTGCTGGCGCAAGTAAACCGGCTAAAATGGCTCAGTGCATTCATGTGGATTCATTCATGGCAGAAGAAGAAGAGAAGAAGCTTGGAATAAGTATTTTCTGATTCGATGTTGATTTATGTCGCCTGCTGCCAGTCCGTTTTCGTGATGACAGACTTACTGACTGTATTTATGACTGACTTGAAGGCAATTCTATTCAAATAAAAACGGCAGTTTACAGTTGAGTACTGACAAGTACTGTACACGCACCAATGGCATTTCAAAACACCCACACACACAAACCAGTATGTGCCTCATTAAAGTAATTAATAGAGTGCTTGTGATAATTAGAAAACCCTGAAAACCAAAGAATGAAATTAAAATATAATTATTTTTTAAATTTTCAAGCTGTGTTTCTTTTTATAAGCACCATTCATGACACATTTTGTAAAATTACTGTGCATGCTTAATCGCTGACAATAGCTCTTGGCAAATTCGGTAATTAGCATCGTCATCGTGAAGAAAGTTACCGATATGCTCCAGCAAAAGAACGGTGGCTGAAGTTGGACAGTCTGGATTGAGATTTGGGTCAGTCGTCTAGATGAGTGCGTGTTGAAAAAAGTTAATTAACAATCGGTCCAAGGGAAAAAGACATTCTCTTACCAGATGCTTTAGCCAAGAGAGAATATTCGGAGGCACAAAGGATATTTCATCCAGAGAGCCAAACTTTGTATTTAGAATATGCGTTGTTCGCAGTCCTGCAATGATCAGAAGCTGACGACCAAGGCCTCTGACGTCCGATACTGTTGCCATCAACTGTAAGTAAAAAAAGTTTCAGCAAAATGACATAATCCAACGACTATGATTTACTCTTCGGCCAATGGATCGCATCCAAACAAAAATAAGTCATAAACATAGCGAAGTCGAATCCGGTCCACATTCAGATACCATTCTCGAGTGATGTGAATAACCTTTGCAAACCACATATTAGCAGTTTGGTAAAACTTGAGTCCTTCGTTGCGATCTTCCTCTGTTAAAAAGGGGTATAGAGTTTATAGAGAATAGGTCACAATCTTCCCATACCGTTTCTGTAGACTGGTAACGTTTGCACAATTGCCCTAATTACGTTAAATAAAAATTTGTTTCGAATATCACAAAGTTCAGGGTCAACGGGCACATGACTGGATTCAGATGAGCTGGAAGAGGGGCGCAAAAAGGAGAAAAGGTCCTTGAAAAAGTAAGCCCGAACCGATGAAGAAAAGAGTGACAGGGGGCGAACATTTCTGAGCGAAAAGGTGACGGTGAACTGAACTGACATGGCCAGGTGAAAGTACTCCACCAGCAAGTCAGTATTGGCCACCTTCTGGTGCATGGCCATCACAGCTAAAGGCACATTGTTGGAGGGAAACTGTTCAGGGTTCAGCTGAATTTTGGCATTTTGCAGTGAATGCTGCTCCAGTGTTTGAAATAAAGTGGTCTTGGGCGGCTCCACATCAACGTAGTGGCTGCCGTACTGTGCTGAAGAGTTAAAGTGCGTCCACCAGTCGTCAAGCTGATACAGCGGCAAGGCTCGGTTTCCCAGGAGAAGCTAGTCTTGATCAGAAAATCTAGTAAATCGCAGCAGTAAACTGAAAAGTTTTCCAGTGTATTTTCATCTGTCAAAACAAAACAGAGATCAGTTGTAATATTTGCTTATTATCAGTGTACTGTAAGAAGAGTTTACCCATTTCCAATTCCTTTCGACAGATTCGATCTTTAGGCTTTTTGCCCATCTTCTCAATTAAATTGCAGAGAACCTCAAAGCGCTTTTGAATGAAGAGTCGCCAGCCCATGCAGGCAACATTGTGCTTCAACACTGAACTGGAAACCTTCTCCAGGTAACTCAGCGTCAAGAACAGATCACTGCTGAGAATCAGCGGCTTGGCGTTCCACTGAAGAAGTAGCTCCCAGCAGCAGTTTATGAGAAGAATGTCCGATTCAAGGCAATTGGGAAAGCGCTGACGAACGTGGTCCAGTATTTCCATCAGCGTTGAGCGAGCTGACAGATCTGCCATATCAGTCACCGCTGTAGTGCTTCTTTCAACGGTTCTAAAAAATAAAGGAATAAATGTTACAGCTAAAAACTGCAAAGTTATTGCAACACAAAACAACATCCGTACCTCTTGAGTGTCGCCGACTCATCGGCGACTGTAACCTCCGAGTCATCCTGACCGTCGAGAGTGCTGGCGTCGGCACTGGGCGAGCAGATCAACAGCTCCGGAGGCACTTTGTGGCGAATTGCCCATCGAGCAACAATTTCCGACACAATTCCCGGGCCACTGGAGAGAATGAAGGAGAGCGATATGGAGTTGAAGCGAACAGGCGAGCCATTGGCGCCCACTTTTGGTTGCTCCGGTTGCTCCTCCTCCTCGAGAGAACACAAGTTCGACTTGAGCAGCATGTCCAGTAGAAAGAGATCTTCCAGCTGCTTCGTCAGCAGGCTGAGGTTCTCCTTGTCCATGTGCAGCGTCTCCCATTCGTTATCGGAGGAAATGATGCTGTGCATTGACTGAATGTCAGCTGCGCTAGGGCTAGTGGTAATGGGCGGCTCCTCCTCGCCGTCAACCTGAGTGACCGAGTTCAGCTCGGAGATGTCACGTGCATTGAGCTTAAACTTGTTAATCAGCGACTTGATCATGTTGACGGCTATCAGCGCCGAGGTGATGTTCGTCGACTTGTAGATCAATTCAATAATGTCCGTCCAGCTGGGAGCAAGCAAACGGTCGTCCATGCCCGTTGGATCAAAAAGCAAGTTCTCCTCTGAGTTCTCCTCACTCTGCCGGATATTGTTCATAATGTCGACAATTTTGAAAAGTGCTTGCGACAGGTTCTCCCAGCATCGCCAGTGAATGGAGTAAGAGGAGTGCAACCACGAGGTGAAGAGAAGCAGCAACAAGTTGGATGGGTAGATACACGCCTCACCTAACAGATAGCCCAGCTGAGAGCTGTTGCCGGCGAAAATGCCATTAAAGAGGTACTGCGACAGGCGATCAAGTGAAACGTATCTGGTGTCGCCGCTAGGCTTCTCTACACTTCCGCTTCCGTCCATCAGAATGATTTCAATGGGAAGCTTCTCGTAAATTTCGGCGTTGTTCTTCTTGACCAGGTGAGTGTAGTACAGGGTAAAGTGCGACAACATGTCAAAGATGGTGAAATCTAAGTCAGTTTTAGCAGCTTTACTGGAAAACTTGAGCACCGATTGACGAAAGGCGAGGAGCGAGAGAATCCGAGCCACGTCATTTCCCGACCAGCCGCCCAAGTTTTCAATCAGCTCCTGGATGTCAGGGGGATCTAAACTTTCTACGGCCAGCTTTTCCACTCGCTGTAAGGTTGCTGGAAGCTCCTTTTTAATTTTGATGTAGCACTGGCAAATCTGCATGACTCGAGAGCACATCTGCGCCACCAGTTTGTTCTCAAAGTCAAGCTCATTCTTGTCAATAAACTGCAGCAGGTCTTGGTGCATTCGCTGTGCTGCCAGAAATACGAGCTGCTCGTCATTTGCAAAGCGAATCAGCTCTTCCAGACATTCACGCCTAATTTCGGCCGTCTTCAGCATCAACACAAGAGTGACCACCTGTTGATAGTACTTTTGACGCTTCTCTTCCGGCAACGTAATGTCCTGCTTCTTGAGAAGCACTTTGAGGTCTTTTAAAATGTGAATATCGCGCGTCTTTTTGCTATTTCTGTAAACAGAATAAGATTCTGTGAGTCAGAAAAACCACTTTTTAATTAAAACCCTACCTGTCAGTGAGTGCACAGAGAAAGGGCACATTAATGTTGAGCAGCTCGCCAGTTTCGTAGTTGAACAAGCAGCACTTGGAGTAAAGGAAGGCCTTGGTAAACTCACCAGGCTCCATTGTGTGTTTGATGTTTTGCAAAATGAGATGATTCAGTCCAAACATGACATGGTCCATGTAGAGTAGCTTGCAGTTCTTTCCCACCTTGAAGGCCGTCACTCGTGGGCCGTTTTGAGAGCACCAAATCTCGAGAATACCACGTTTGGGTGCATAGATTGCCAGAAAGAGAGCTTGTTTGGAATATTCTTTTGGATTAGAGCTGTTGCCCTCTTCCACGACAATCCAGCCCACCTCGGCTTTGCGGTAGCCCTTCCAGATGCGAACTGCAATGGCATTAGCAACGTCAAACAGAATGACCCGACCATAATCGTCGACAACCGCAGCGAGACGACGGTTTGGTGAAAGGCAAATTTTAAAACCGAGTCGCTCGTCAAAAAGGCCCAAACTGCAGTCAACGCTGGTGGCAGGCTTTATGTTCTCGCGAGGATCAGCCTCTTTAGGTTTTGATTGTGAGCTAAAGATGGATAGCACATTTTTCACTTGTTTAAACAGCACGTGAGAAAGCTCCTCAATAATAGTGTGAGTTGTGCCCTAGACAAAGAATAATTTTAGAAGGTAAAAGGTAAAGCGAAAACACAAACAACTCACCTCTTGAGCTCGGTAGAACCCGACAAATGGGTGAATGCCAGTGCTGAGAAATAAATTGGCAGTGTCATTGGTCAGTTTGGAGTTAGGGGAGCTGGCGATGGATCGAGACACCAGTGCATCAAAGTCGTTCTTCACATAGGAACAAACATTCACACAATCGTGAGTTTGCTGATCAGAGGTGCCCGAACTGAAGGCCCACTTCTTGAAGATAAAAGGAGCTTGACTGTTGCTCTGATCTGCACCACTGGCAAATGATGAAAAGTACCCTTGGCCCGATGAATCAACATGTTGTGATTTGGCCAAGTTTTGGCGACACATCCGAAGGGTTTGATATAAGGTGAAGCCATCAATTTGGATCACAGCAGACGGGTAAATGATGAGAATCTCATCCAGCTGTTCAGATAGTAGATTGTTTGCTGAATGAGTGCGACACTTGATGTCGAGAATGGGTTCATCGTGGAATATATGCGAAAGAAGTACTTTGCCGTTTTCTGCGTAGATGCGAAAGAAGCCAGTTGAGAAGCCGACTAAAATGGCCGTCCAGTCACGAAAGTTGATAAGCACATTCTTTTGCTGCGCAACAAAAGGCAACAGTGCAACGGAAGTCAAAGTCTCGTTAGGTTCAAGGCCTGAAGTGAATAAATGGCAAAGTCAATCAAATGCCTAAGCATTGAACTTCTAACCTGGCAACGATGCGCTGTACACCAAATTGAACTCATGAACTGTCTCATCGTGAATAGTGGAAGAGGTTTCTTTGGTACTTCGCTTAAAGTTGAATATTGTCAGCACTTTTTGGCGAGCAATAACCAGCATATCGGTTAGTGGACTCAAGGAAATCTTGCACTCAGCCAGCCACAAGTTCCTCTTTGCCGGATCATCATCAGGGTCACTAAGCACGTCGGAGGTGTCCCAGTTCCAACGATTATCCCAATCATCATCACGCAGGGCCTCTTGTTTGGTTTTATCTTCTGGCACTAATATTGCCTTTATATCATCAAGGTTGTTGACGACACTGTGCTTGGAAATGGATGCTGACATTTCCTCTAGCAATAAATGTTGACGTGTCAGTAGACAAAAACAATTAAAAATACATGAATCTTCACAATTTTAAGATTACATCTGCTGAAAGTTAGAGGATGCAGCAATCATTGAGTTAAAGAATCAATTGGTTTCAGGTGTAAAAGCTTAGCACATGATATAATGATCATCAAATTGATGCGCAATGTCGACTACGACAGCTGTTACGAGTTGGCGAAAAATTGTAAACAAATCGGTAACGGTGTTTGTGGATTTTTGCAGCTGTTTGAAAAAAAATCTCGCAGAATTTTCAGAAGTGCTTTTTATTTTTGTCCAAAACATAAACACGATTCCTCGATAAAACATGGTAAGTAAAAGGTGGCAACTCAAATGAAAGTTGAAACACTAACAAACAAAATTACCTTTGCTCAACTAGAATCCAGTGGAGCAGTCGGCCGACTTGTACAATGTGCTTGACTTGATGCAGAAAAGTGAGGTTCTTGGCGAAAAGGCTCTCCGAGACAAAGAAGAACTCGTACAAATGGACCGTATTCGAAACAAAAACCGCGAAGCATTGAACGCACTAAAGAGGGTCCCAGAAAAGGAGACCGTGTACCTGTGTGTTGGCAATATGTTCTTCAAACAACGCGTTCCAACGGCGACAAAACTAATTCAGGATGATCAGAAGCAAGTAAATGAGCACATTGAGAAGCTGCGTCGACAACTGAAAGACAATGTACAGCAAATTCAAGAGATGGAGGACAAAGGAGATCAATTCGCTAAATTCAATCTAAATCCACTGACACGAGACGAGATGAAAAGTTTCAGCGTTGTGATGAACTCCATTAAAAAGCTCGACTTATCGCAGTAAATTGTAATGAAGCTATATAAAGTATTGAAACATAGAATCGGGTAAAATAGCTAAAGAATTTGTAGTAGAATATAGACTATTTGTGTAGAAGTTTGTCAATTTCTCCCCAATTTTAGTTTTGATTGTTGGCGGCAGGGGCAATGGAGTAGGAGGGAAGCCAGACGATGCTGTTGCAGATGAAGACGAGGTTGTCAGTGACCAGGCGAGGCGCTTCGTGAATGGAGATGCTCGTCTGCGGCGACACCCACAGACCGAAGCACTTCTTCTGACAGGAGAAGAGCTCCTTCTGGAAGGAGGCGATGTTTATGGAGGACGGCCAGATGAGGATGCGAGCGGCCTTGGTGCGGCAGGTGGGGCAGTTGAACTCGATGGACTTGACTCGGGTGAGCGGATCGACTCAGCGCCCGTTGCTCTCGCCAGTGGAGCAGACAGCGAATGCAGAAGCGGTGGGGGCAGTTCTCCAGGTAGGCCCACAGGCGCCCGGGCGAGGCGGAGATGTGCCTCAGGCAGATAGAACACTCGTCGTTGATGACGGGGTTGGCCTGCTGGGTCGAAGGGGCTGCTGCTGAAGCTGCTGGAGACTGCTGCCTGGTCTGAGTTGATCTGAAGTCTCTGCTGGTGAGGAAGTACTTCTTCAGCGGCGTCCGCCCGTCCTTCTGGTAGCGAATGGTCAGTCCGCCCCCCTCTTCTGTTAGTAGCTGATCGCGGACTAGAGCGTGGCTGCGACGGCCAGTCATCAGGCCGAAGGCTCGCCTCTGCAGCGAGAAGAGCAGCTGCTGGTAGGTTTGAGAGATGGCCGCATTCGGCCAGACCATGACGCGCTTCGAGGTGACCGGGCATCGTCTACAGACGAAATCGCCCAGTCCCAGGATGGTGTTGTCCGGCTGGAAGTCACGGTTGTAGCAGCGAATGCAGTACCGGTGTGAGCACCGCTCCAGAAGGACGCACACGCCGGAGAGGTTCTGCTGGCAGGTGGCGCACTTGGAGGAGATTCGAACGCTGGCGAAGTGCCCCGTCAGCACCATCGAGGCCATCTTGCTGACGAAAAGGTCGTGGTCTTCCAGGTCGGCATTAGTAGGGTGGAAGCCAAACTCACAGCGGACCAGGTTGGATCGGCGCATTTCAATGGACTGACATCGGCTGAGCAGGTGGTCCATGCAGTAGTACCAGGGAATGGGACGGAGGTCGTCTGTGGGCAACTCTGTTGTTGCAGTCGCAGGCCGGCGATGGGCAAACGGACACCTTGCTCCTGTCAGTTCGCATCGTTCGTGGTAGGGACACTCCAGGGTGGCCAGTAGGTGGGCGTTCAGGGCTTCGTTCGGATTCATCTTCTGTAGAAACGGGTAGAGTTTTAGAAACGAAAAATGGAGAGATAATCGGCCAGCCTTCTACAGCAAAAGTAGAAAGTGTATGAAAGTTTGAGAAATAGAACTAATGAACTCTCTGTTTAACAATGAGTCACTGAGTGCTACAAGTGATAAGGCAGCCACTGCTGGCACCACCTTACCAGCGTGTGTGTTCTATTTGGCAGCAGAAAAAAATGTCCGAGCAGCCGGGCAGTCCCAGCGATGACTACTACGGCTTCCTGAACGTCTCCAAGACGGCCACCGCCGAGGAGATTCGCAATGCCTACAAGGTACTGAGCAACGCTTCCACCCAGACAAGCACCGCGAGAGCACCGACGAGAGCCTGAAGGCGGCCGCGGAGACGCTTTTCGGCCGACTGAAGCACATCTACGACGTCCTGAGCGACCCGGCGAAACGGGCCATCTACGACAGCGTGGGCGCAGCCGGCGTCGAGGGCGACACCGCCAGTCAGGCGGAATGGACACTGATTGGGCGTCACTGCAAGTCCGCAGAGGAGCTGAAGCGCAGTGGGAGGCATTTCAGCGACAGAAGGCCGCCGAGCTGGCCAACGCCCTCTCATCGGCGAGGGGCACGCTGAGTGTCTTGGTCGATGCGACCGACGTCTTTGAGCACCGAGGTCCACCGGGCCGTTTGTACCTGCCCACAGTGGAGGTGCGCTCCCTGAGCATGGCCCAGTCGCTGAGCACTGAACAGCTCAGTCTGAGTGGCAACATTGGGTGAGCGGCGGCATCGGCAGCGGCACCGTGGCCGCCTCTCTCCGCCACACCCTCTTCGCCCAGCTCTTCCTGTGAGGTGGAGCTGGCCGTGGGGCAGGGGCCCATTCTGGCGACCAAGTACTTTCACAGTCTCTCGCCGAGACTGCACCTCAGTGCGCAGAGCTTCGCCCACTACACGCCCTTTGGCATTCGACCGGGGCTCATCTTTGGTGAGTGGGAGGATGACTTTCTATCCTTACTCTAACAACCCTTCTTATTCCTCTTTTGTTTAGTGGTCAGCCGTCAATTCAACCCCAATTTAGTTGGTCAGGCGGTGCTGAAAGTGGGCAGCCTCAGCTCGCTGTCCACAATGTTGGTCTACGAGAACGAGCAGTGCCGTGTGAATGGCTCGGTGAGTCTGGGCGGCTGGTCAGGCGGCTCCTACCTCTCTCACCAGCTACACTCGCAAGTGGCCCACACTGTCCGCCTCGGGCAAGGTCGGCCTCAAGTTGGCCCTCAGCGGATCGGTGATGGTGGAGTACGGTCTGGAGGGCGAGGTCAGTCCGGGATGGCTGGCCGGAGCAGCTTTATCTATTGGCTCCCTGTCAGGTGTGGCACTGCGTCTCAAGCTGAGTCGTCAGGGTCAGTCACTGGTCGTCCCGCTGATGCTCAGCTCCCAGGTGCGCATGGTGTCGGTCTTCTACGGCAGCACACTGCCCCTCATCGTCGGTGCCCTCCTCCGCCAGTTCTTCTTTGAGCCGGCAAAGGCCGCCCAGGCCACCGGCACTGCCCGTGCCCACTCGCATGCCCACACACAGGCACTGCTCTACCGTCGACTGATGGCGCCCGCCTATCAGCTGATGATGCAACGACAGACATCGGCGGCAGAGAGTGGCGGCGGCGGTGGTGCTGGACTGATCATTCAGCTGGCGCTCTACGGAACGACCGAGGCAGTGCTCACTGCTGCCAGGACTGCCAGCGGCGGTGGTAGCCATCAGTCAGCCGAGGAAGGCAGCCTCCTCAGTCAGGTGTTCGAGGTGACAGTGCCCGTGCAGCTGATGCTGAACGAGAGCACCGGAACGCTGTCCTTCTCCGACGCGAACAAGTCCACCCTGCCGGGCTTCTACGACTGCGCCCCGGGGCAGGCGAAGCAGCTGCTGGTGCGATACCGCCACCACGGTCAGGACTACCAGGTGATGCTCGGCCAGCGAGAGGCGGCCCTCTTCCCCAGCCAGGCTCACCTCATTAACAATCAGTCCAATTAAAATGACTTATTATTTGGGCAATAAAGTAGTACTAATGTGCGAGTGTCAGTGTGAGAGTGGAAGGGTTACTACTACTTGATGTCCGACTGGGGACCTGCCTCCAGGACGAATGACTTGGTCTTGTAGGCCAGCGTCGAGTCGATGGTGGACTTTTGCGCGGAGTAGGGCAGCGACTTGAGAGTGGCATTCGACTTGTTGGTCGTATTGGACTTCTCCACCATCTGGTCGAAGGTCTTCTGGTCCACCAGCAGAGGGCCCACTGGGTTGGCGGGCATGGGCGGGGCAGCAGTTCCTCCTGCTGACTGCTCGCTGTTTGAATGCTGCCTTTGAGGACCCCCTGAGTAGATGGGCATCACTTTGGTTCCCTCGTTGTGGCTCATCTCAAATGTCTTTCCTGAAAAAAGCAAAAAACAGTACAAGTTTGTTAGGAAGGCAGGCCGTCAGGTGTTGCTTAGCTTACCCATTTCGGTGTCACTCTTGGTCTCATCCTTCTCGGGGGCTTTGCTTTTGATAGCGCAGACATTTACCATGAGAAAAAAGAGGGACATGAGAGAGAAGATGACCAGAAGGCTAATGAAATCAACGTCCATGGCTGCAGTTGTGGTTTGTTTGATGACGTGTCACAACCTGACTGAGATTGATAGCGTACTATGGGCAAACACGTTGTAATATATTATGGCAAGAAGTGGGAAAACAATCGAGCTAGAGAATGTTCGAAAAGTGCAGTGGACTGCCTTTCACTCTCATTTGCTGATCATGGACACAAAATTGTGGCTGAATCAGTAGAAAATCGTAAAAGACAGTCACTTTAGAAAAGCATTTTTAATGTGGAGAGGACTGGTGGCGTTGTAGTGCCCCTAAGCATCGATGGGCGCCGTCTTGTCAGCGATCTTGGCGAGCCAGTCGTGCTTCAGCGCCTCGTGCAGTGTCATGCGAGCCTTCTCGTCGGGGTTCAGCATGGCCACCACCAGGTCGACGGCCTTGCCGCTGACCGTGGGCGTGAACCGAGTGCGGAGGAAGGTGGGCCAGTTGGTCATCTCGAGGAGCCACACCGTGGGCTCTGCCTCGAAGTGAAATGGAAATCGGTAGTTGAGCATGACGAAGCACATCACCCCCATCGCCCACACGTCGGCCATGTAGGCGTTGTAGGGGACGTGGTCGACGAGCTGCGGCGAAAAGTACGGCTGGGTGCCGCAGATGGTCTGCGAGAGGATGACGCAGTGCCGCTTGTAGTCCCAGCACTCCTTGGCGAAGCCAAAGTCGGAGAGCTTCGCCTCGTGGCTCGCGTCCAGCAGCACATTGTCCAGTTTGACGTCTCTGGAGAGCAGAAACGGTTAGACCGAACTCAATAGAACTGCATTTACCGGTGCGCCATTCGGAGCGAGGAGTGGACGTGGGAGAGCGCGGCGACGACCTGTGCGAACCAGTACGCGGCCAGTCGCTCCTTCATGGGCCCGTTCTTCTTCAGCCACCCGCTGAGGTCGCCGTTGGGGGCGAATTCCATTGCGATGTAGAGTCGCTCGTTGGCGCGGAAGATGTCGTGCACGCGGACGATGTTCTTGTGGTGGAGGTGCGTCAGGGCGGCCAGCTCCTGCGGCAGGTACTTCTCGCGGAAGATGGGCTGCAGACGGGCCATCTCGATGACCTTGATGGCAATCAGCTGGTCCTCCTGCACGCGACCGTTGCCGTCCGTCTTGGCGCCCTTGTAGACCTGGCCGAAGGCGCCGTGGGCGATGCGCTTCAGGACGGCGTAGTGCTTCCGCTCCAGCAGTGCCTGCATCTTCGGGTCCTTCCTGAAGACGGACATGCCCTCGCTCTCGTCCTCTGTCTCCTTCGCCATCTTCACCTGCTTCCCCTTCGACTTGGCCCTCACTCTGGTCTTGCTGTGCTGCTGCTGCTGTTGGGGCTGCTGTTTGTTGCTCTTGCTGACGCTCTTGTTCGAGGCGGACTTGCTGCTGCCACCGCCATTGCTGGGACTGCCACCGGCCGGGACGGACTGCTGCGATGATCGACTGCCTGCTCGAGGGCCCCGGGAGCTGGCAGTGCGTCCACTGCTCGGGGCGGCAGCCGAACTGGAGGAGACGGCGCCAGACTGGCCCCCACTGCTTCCCTTGCCTTTGCTGGCGCCAATCGAACTGTCGCTGGATGCTCCCCCGGTGGCCTGCGAAGACCGGTGACTGGCACTCGCCTGGTGTGATTTGGACGATTTGGGCGACTTTTTCGATGACATGTTCTGGTGAGTGTGCTTCGAGTGAGACAAGTTAGGCAAATGAGATTTGATAAAGGGAGAGAAAAGTTCGATTTGTCGGAACATTGACCGTTTTGACTGGAAGTTTTCGGGAACTTTCTCACATGATAACGCCACGTGTCATTTTCCGCATTTTGTTTTTTTGTAGATGATCAAATGTCCTCAAACTCCAAAATGTCCAAACCGCTCAAATTGGGGCAATCATCGCCTCTGGACAAACACGCACGTCGGGACATTCTCCACTCGTTTCGCTGTCCCCGAGACTGCCGCGACTTTGAGGACGCCTACGCGAGCATCATCGGCTGTCCCTTTGGCCACTACGACCTGGCCCGCAAGAAGGTCCTGCCCTCCTTCGTCTGCGTGCCCTACCTGCTGGACGAGTGCCCCAAGAAGATGACCAGTGACCAGCTGCTGTTCTGCGAGGACGGCTTCCACCTCGCCGACAGGGACCTGCTCGACCTGGAGCAGTTCACCAAGCGAATGGCCGACTACGTTCTCCAGCGAGGACCACTGGAGAGCAAACCCGAGTTCGAGCTGACCGGCACCACCTCCCTCGAGTGCTGCATCTGCTTTGCCCCCTTCAACGGCATCTACGGACAACTGTCCGACTGTACGCACGTCTTCTGCGCCAAATGCATCACCGACTGGTTCAAAAAGGTACGCCTTATTGTTGATGCCATTTCCTAATCATCTCTTTCACAGGAGCGCAACTGCCCCGTCTGCCGAAAGTCTTCTCGCTTTATCCTCGCCTGGCACGGACTGATCGCCTCAAAGGAGGAAAAAGCAAAGATTGCTCAAATGCAGGGCGAGATGGTGAAAGTGTCCGATGTGAATGATAGTGCTCAGGCACCCTCGGTCACTTCCTCGACCAGTCAACCCGACTATGGCCTTGATTGGAACCAATTTGCTGAGCCTTTTGACTTTCCTTTTGCCAATCCACGTCTGCAAAGTGCTTTCGAAAGAAACTCTAGAATTATTCACAACATTTTGCGAGAAAATGCTCAAAGTCGAGTAAACGAAAACGGCGAAAATCCCAACCAAAACGGTGGTGGCAGCGAACGCATCAACACTGATCACCACTATCTCCCGAACGGTGCTCTTCGTGGAGGCGGCAACAGTCGGGGAAACAGCAGCCGAGGTCGCCCAACTAACCAGTTGCCTTCGCGTAACAACGACAACAACTTTCGCTCCGAAAAGTGGTGACTCCTTATACCTTTTTTTGCGTCCACTTTGTTTCATTGACCCCTGATTTTGTTTCGATTCTTTTACAACTAGCACCGTTTTAGGTTTCTGTTTTACACAACTAAAAACTGTTTCATCTTTGATGGCCTCGTTAGTTATCATTGGAATATTTGTTTTATTGATAGAATAAATACTTTTAAAAGATGCTAAAAAATAATAAGGGAATGTTTTGAGAATAGCGGTGGGAGAGAGAGCAGTAAGAGACTGCTCAGAGAATGGCACACGGTCGCTTGAAGCGGTCTCTGACAAAGAGCGAGTAGTTGCTGTCGTTCATGGAGTCGCTGTTGCTTCGGCCGTGCGTCGTGTTGCTCAGACCGCCGAAGCTGAAGCGCTTGCCGGCACGTGGGCCCATGGGATGGGCCGTGTTTGTTGCTTCTCCCTCTCCTCCCTCTCCATCCAGAATATCTTCATCCTCCTCCTCGACGCCCTCCAGCTCATCACTGCCCAGCGGCCGAACTCGATTGTTGCCCGGTGTTCCATTGCTTCGTTGTCGCTGAAGCTGCTGCTGTTGTCGCAGTCTTTGTCTTGTCTCCACCGCCATCAGCTCACCGGCATCGAGTGTACTGTTGTTGTTGTTGTTGTTGGATCGCCGCTGACTGCCCCTGCTGCTGCCGCCACTGCTGCTGCTGCTCGCCGATTTGCTGTTGTTGCCGACCGCCGTTTTGCGGTAGTTGAGCCAGTAAGTCTTCACCATGCCCTTGCCTTTCAGGCGGATCGTCCCTCGCTCTCTGATGTCCCACTCGTTGTTGTCCAGCAGCCGCTGCGTGTTCTCGCTGATCTGCACGCGCATCTTCAGACTGGACGTCTCCATGCGACTGGAGGTGTTCACGGTGTCGCCAAAGAGGCAGTACCTAAATGGAAAGACGGAAATTATTTAGCAAACACACTGTTTCCCCCTTCACTCTCTCTCCATTCCCCCTCACCTTGGCATCTTCTGGCCGACAATGCCGCCCACCACGGGGCCGGTGTGAATGCCGATGCGAATCTTGAGATGCCGTCCGCGAGAGGGGTCCTTGATATGGTGCACCGCCTCGATCATGTCCATCGCCATCAGGCAGACCTTCCGGGCGTGACAGTGGCTGCTCTCCTCCTGATGCACTGGCAAACCGCCCGCCACAAGGTACGCGTCGCCGATTGTCTCCACCTGCAAATGAGTGGAAAAAGAAAGATGAGCAATTGTTGTTGTTGAGCACTCCATTTCCATACCTTGTAAATGTCGTGCTTCTCAGTGAGCTGATCAAACTGTTCGGGGTAAGGAGTAAATTGTTTTAGCCGTGAACAATCGAATTAGTGCCCTGTTAGCTTGTTGTTCTTACCTTGGTGTAGGTGTCATTCAGCATGCTGACGACCTGCATCGGGGCAATCTTGCTGCAGATCTCCGTAAACTGAACAATGTCAGAGAAGAGAATGGTCACAGAGTGAAAGTACTGAAAGTGAAAGTGAAACACAATTTGATTGAATTAAAAACACTGTTCCCCAAAACAACAACTTTCAAAACAAGTTCACCTGGCACGTTTCAATGTTCTTCTCGCCAATTCTCAGCTTGTCGGCAATTTTCTTTGGAATGTGAATAACGGAAAAAACAGTAACGAGATAAAAATGGCGCTCCATCTTAGTAGACAAGCAAACGAACAAAAAGGAAAAACTTTAAACAAACAAAAAGGCAGGCAAAAGAAAACAATCAAAAATAATAGGCAGCAAAAGGGAGGGCGGAAACTTTGACAGGCCAAAACAGGCGCGGGGGATGACAATAATAATAACCCGGAAAACAAAAGCAATAATATAAACGAGTGAAAAGAGAGGAGAGCGAGTGAGAACGAGTGAGGGGCACTTATCATTTGGTAGAGCAGTTCATCGGAGCGACGACGTTCTTCGTCCAATTTCTTTATTGTTATCTCCAACTGTCTGCTTTTGTGCAGCTCCTAGAATTTTGTGAATTGAATTGAATTTAATAACAGCTTCAGCATTTTTCTTTCAGGCTAATTAAATACCTGGTCAAGGGCAAGCTTTAGCTCGGCACTTTGCTGCTGACAGGCGAGGACCTGAAGGCAGAAATATGAAAGATGGAAGATGTGACAATGTAAGAAAGTCAATAATAATAATAGGGAATAGGGAATAATGGCGAGTAAAAGAGAGTGGTCGCCAGATGGTGCAAACCAAATAGAATCACTTACCATATCACGAGAAAAGTCGTGCATGCTGAAAAGTCATGTACAGCGTCAAATTATGTTTCAGAAAATTATGTCACACAATGCTCCCACAAACCTGAGATCATTCAAGTAGAGACCCGTTTTGATGAGCGTATCAAGGCTAGTTACACTGCAAAAAGAACATGACATGTTGTAGTCAGCTCAATTGAATGAGTAGTTGTGACTTACTTGGGGGCGCCGAGGAATGCAATGCACTTCCAGCTGGGAAAGTACATCATCTGTCCTTTCAGCTGCAGAAAGAGCGACAGATTGTCCTCTCCGGGTGGCTCCGAGGAGCTGTTACAGGAGCTGCTGTACGGATCATCCAGGCCATTGTAGCTGACCACTGATTCGGTTCGGTCGAGGCGATTTGGCGAGCCGAAGCTGCTTCGCAGGTCACAGTTGTTCCGTAGCTCAAAGAGAATGCGGCGACTTTTGTTCTGATTCTTCACAGTATGGCAAGGCGAATTTCAAATGTAGTGTTGGTGTGACGCATTATCTGCAGGAAGAAGGGAGAAAACGAAAGAGAAAAAGAAAAAGAAAAAAAGTTATAAAGAGACAATCCTTGAGAGAGCACCATCGCCGCCACTGCCGTCGTCAGCAGTAAATTTAGCCTACCGAGTCCCAGGTGAATTCAATTTTAGGCTTGATTAACGCAAACGTCTGTGTTAAACTTTGGTTGATTATATTCGGGCAGACGACCTAAAAAGAGAAGATGAAAAGAGGAAGAGGAAATGGGATAAATTAAATTGCAAGTGACAGTTTTTCTCTTTCTCTCTCTGCACTCACTTGCAGGCAGTTGCCCGTCTGGCGAATGCGCATCGACGAGTCGTAGATGATGCTGAAGGGAAAGATCTCGAGGAAGACGTCCGCCGGAATGGGGGCCATCTTGTGAATGGAAATGGCGCTGCTCAGACTGCTGCACAGGCTGCCACCACCACCTCCCAAACCGTTTACGCCCCCTCCGTGCTCAGAGGTGGTCAGCGTCAGCGAGGAGGAGGCATTGGTGGCGGCACTGCTCGAGGCGAGGCTGGCCACACTTTCCGGCTCAGGAGATGGCGATGCACAGGCTGAACCGGCCGAGGGAGATCCATTGGTACAAAAGTCAAAATTAGATCCTTTAGAACTTGTTGGAGGTATGGGGCGCCGCTGAAGGGACACCGCCCACCGTTGGCCGCCGAGGCGACGCTGAAGAGGCGCGAGAGTCGGAGCTGAGTGGCCGCCTGTGCGGCCTCTGCCGCCGTTGATGCGTTTCCATGGTGATCGACAATGAGCTGATTGACGCCTCCGCTGGCCGGCCGCTGGAGGAAGGCGCGATTGTCGAAGCGCAGCTGCAGTATGAAGTGGTACTCATTGATCGCCTGGTTCTCCTCCAGCAGGTCCACGTCGACGCTGGTGTCGTAGAAGACGCGCCCTACCTTCGTTATCTGCCCGACGGTGTACCAGAGGAGGAAGTTGCGCTTGGTGCGGTAGTGCAGTATCAGGCCGTTTTCGTTTTCATTCTCGCAGAAGTAGGACGGCGGACGGAGGCGAGGGTAGCTCAGGCGCAGGTACTCGTGCAGGTCGTCGAGGCTGTTGAGAAAGTCGCGGAACTCGCGACCTAAAAATAAATAAATGTGAAAAAGTAAAAATGTTAGCACCGCAAAAAAACTGGACTAGACTAGAGGAGGAGGAGGAGGAAACAAAAATAAAAGCAAACAGTTTGTGTGTCTTATCAAGTCGCCAATATTAGTCGTGAAAAGTGGCTAATCTAACTGCAGTTAGCAAGTATGTTTGCAAAAGGACATTTGTCAGCGAGAATGAGAGCAGGGAACAAAATGGCATGATTAATCGCACCCGATAGAGGCAAAGAAAGACTGAAAATGAAAATGAAAATGAAAAAAAGAAATCGATTGGTGCAGATGCAGACAGTCAGTTAGTCAGTCGTAGCTGTCGACCAAACGAGACACCGAACGATTAGTGAAAATACGGCGCGCACACACAAAATGTGGGAAAGTTCAGCAATGCCAACAAAAACTGTCAACTCAAACCGGAAACACACTCACACATACACTGGACAGGGTGGACAGGAGAGAACTTTTAGAAAAAAAACTTGCCCTGCAGTTGTTTGCCTTCATTCAGCCAGCTGAGCCATTTTCTCCAGTTTCCTCTCCTTGGCCTTTCAAGTGCAAAGCAATGAGAAATAAGAAATAAGGAAAGAAGCAAGATAGCAGCTCAAGTGTAACAGTTTTCTTCCAGAAAATAAATGCAATAATTGCCGTCATTAGCCTTTCCATCTGAAAGGCAACTCTTAGCACTGGCCATTGCACTGGCGAGGACTGGCACCAGTGTGTACACAGCAAATTCAAGGCAAAAGGCATCATCATCGGCTTGGCCATCACCATCACCAGTACCATCACCATCACCATCACATCGCCAGACTCGCTTGATCACCGACGCTGAAGAAAGCAAAAAAAGTGACACATCTGCCACTGTTCATGCCCAGTTTCACGAGTGCATATATCTGCTGTCCAAGAGGAGATATCGAAGCGGGAACACCACCGTGAACAACAGTCACTCGATACTCAGTGGCAGTCCTGCAGAACCATAAATAATGAGCCGCGTGCCACAACAAAATAATAAAATTATCTAATTATATTGTCCACTCTGTCCACCATTTGTCACCAGGCTTTTTTTCTTTCTGTCTGTTTGACTCTCTCTGTTTGTGCTAAATGTGTGTCACTCTCTGGTGCACTGCAAACAGACATGGGAAAATGAAATCAAGTTTGAGCTCTACGGCAGAATGTGAGGATGCTCACTTCCCTGCAACAAACAAATTGCTTCCACCACCACCGCTGCCACCAATTTTCCTATCTGGTGTTTTCTTGCGAACTGAAAACGGATTGTCCTTTCTGGCGAAGAGAAAAGTCAAAACAAACAGAAATTTAATTAAAAATGCATTAAAGACGGCAAGAGTAATTAAAGACTAGTGCAACCTGCTGCTGCTGCTGCTGAAAAACAGCAACTTTATTTTGTCTGCTCTTGCTGGAAATTCACTGAAATTTTACTAATGCTAATGATAAAAAAGCAAAGTGTTTTTGCAAAAAAAGAAAAATACATAGAACGGAAATTATTTTACAACTGATAGTTAGCTTAGTGGATTTTTCCAGCTAAGTCAATTACTGCTATCCGAGTGCCCTTGCATAGAGTCATAAATTAAGGATCACTTCGATCAACACCCCCGTATTCGGTTAATTGAGAGTAGTCAAACACTGTGGCTATAATAAAGCTAATTAATAGTCAGTCAAATCGTGTATAACGAGACAGTTCGTACCAAAAATGAACCCGTTGCAGTGAAATTGAGTTTGTTTTGTGGCGTGGTGTAACAAACCATAAAATTGCTAAATCAAGGAGAAAGCTTCTTGTTTCGTTTTTGTTGCAAAGGGTTTAAAAGAGGAATGAACGACAATACGTTAGCAAAAAAATTTAAATTATGAATAATGCATGCAATTACAGGACGTCGAGAAAAAATATAAATAGATAAATAAGAAATTGGATCCATTTTCCTGCATCTACTTCAAGGCAAGCAGCATCAGCAGACGCACAATAAACTTCAAAATCAAATTTGCTTTCTTTTCTCAAAACAAGACGCGTAATTTTGGCTTCCTTAACCTAATACTTTTAGACAAATCTTCCCGTAATGACGTTTTAAATTATTTGCTTTAGCTTCTTATTTCACTGTTTTTCTTGTGTGTGTGCAGCACTTTACCGAACGCTTGTGCGTGTGAAAAAAGAGTGAGCGTAGTTCCGCTCACGCCAGTGAGCAGCCAGTTAAGTAAATTAAAGTGAAACTAAACCAAGGACTGAAGGATGGAGGAGGGAAAGTGCGAAGGCGAGTTATGGGAAGCGAGTATAGCTGGTCCAAAGTAGAGCAGCCAGCCGGCAGTCATTAGAAATATGGTGATAGCAGTGGAGGAGCTCACTGCACCATTACGGCTGAGGCTTAATTGACATTTCAGACGCGGCGTGTGAAGGGTCCTTGGGAAGGAGGGGGCAATTAGGTGATAGAATAGAAAAATGGAGATACACTGGCGGCTGATGACAGACAGACACATAGTAGTCCACTTTCAAGGAGCTGTCGTGTGCCGATAAAGACAAGAGGGTGTCTGTCTGAAGCAGGGCCAACAGGGTGGGCTAACAGCCTAATCGCCCCGCAATCACATGTGGACACACCTTTTCAGAATGGTCGGGCAGAAAAAAACATTAATTGTACGGGCACTGCTGGCAGCAACAGCAAATGAAAGAGACGTGAAGTTGACAGATAGAAAAAGAGAGACTAATGTTCAAATGAGCTGGAAATAGTGTGTTTAGTTAGAGAGCCCAAAACACACACACATTTAGCTCTTTTGTTTAGCAGCAGTTTCCACTTTTGGGTAAACACTGGCAAGTTAGTCATTTGCAAATTTAGCCAGAAATAGCCACAGTGCAAAGTGGTCAGTGGTGTACCACAGTGGCGTTCATTACTTTTCACCCAAATGGAAGAATGCTGCTCAATGAGGGACATTTTAATTAAAACAACAACCACTAAAAAGTATTTAGAGCAACTTGAAAACTTTGCCTGTACTGTGAAAGGAGAGAGAGAGGGAGAGAAAAAAGAAAATAAAGACTAATTAATAGCATCTAGCGCGCAAAGAATTTGAAAAGTGCTTGCAAATGGCGGCACCAAAAGTGCCTGCCAGAAAATAGATGACTGCAAGGGAACAAACGCAGGCTGATGAAAAATTAATTATGCTCTTCAAAAGACGCAAAAAGAAAGAAAAACAAAATTTGCATATTGAAAAGTGACAATGGGAAAGTTGTGGAAGCCATTGTGGAGACAGAGGGTCGACCGCAAAAAAAGGGGCGGCAAGAAAGTGTGTGCCTTCAAGTGTCTAATGAAATTAGGTTACAAAATTCGATGGCAATGCAATTGACTCATGAGACTCTTTCCAGTAGTGCAAAGAAAAAAGAGGAAGGTGGTTGTGCTGAGGAAAAAATGAAGAGCAGAGAAATTGAGATTTCTTGGAAATTAATTAAAAGTTGAACATGACTTTCACTTAGTGTGTGCGCGCCTGTGTGTGTGGGGTTGTGTTTGCTTAGAAATGGTTTGCTTTACTCACCCAGAGCCGAGAGAATAATGTCGTATCCATAGCGGCCAATAAAGAGAACAAATGACTCGCCAATTTCAATCAAAAGCTGCTTGTCTGTCAGCTTTAGCACCTGGTGAAAGAAAGGTGAACAATTAGGAGAATGCACAAAAAACAGAAGTATAAAAGGCAAAAATGTCAATTCTTAAAGAGAATAAAAACATTGTAACTTGTGCATTTGTACTGGAGAATGTTCCCAGGCAAAAAAATGAAAAAGAAGCCGTACATTATTAAGATATCATTACGCCCATTTGAAGTGGTGCAACCAAAAATGAACAATGCCTTTTAGGTAATTGGCTAGACTGCATGAACTGCCTGAATTAAAGAATGAAGAAAAAAGAAAAGAAAGAAACAAGAAAAACTAAGAATACACATAGACACACTGCATTCTATTTATAATTCAATTAGGTCACGTTTGTCTGCCTGCACAGTTCAATGTCTGTGTGTGCTCAAGCAGAAGGAGTCAAGTGGGTTGAATTAAAATTAAAATTGACACCAAGCAAACTAAGGGCAAACAAATGAAACAAATTAGGCAAGTCGATTCAAAATGAATGAATTGCTGCTTGAATTTCAGGAAAAGTAGTCGAGAGAAGACGGCAGGAACTATGTTAATATTTAATCAAGCCCCTAGCACAATTTTGCGAGAAAACGGCAAATACTGTTGCTCCTCTTTTCTAGCAAATTGACAAAACTAAAATCAATTTCATGGCGATTACAAATAGTAGTTCACCATATTAGTTGAACTCCACGCTAATACGCGTCGGGTCAATTAAAGGCGAATAAACTCACCCACACGAACTATTACTGACAAAATTGTGGTGGTGGTAGGCAATGCTGCGAAATTAATAATTTACCGAAGCAACCAACGGTGTTTACCTTGGAGTTCAGGGGAAGAGCAGATGAAGATCGTGCTAAGTTGCCCGGCAATGCTGTGAGATGTGTGCCATGTGCTGAGCTGAGTGTTGGCTGGGTGAACGGCACAAATGAACAGAACTGCCATGACACCTAGTAGTTCTGCACTGGTAGTACACTGCTCACTCACTACTCAGCACATGGCATCATTAATCAAAGGAAAAGGGAGGCAATCGACAAACAGTCAATTTCTCCAACTACACTACTACTAAACACACTTTTCCTGGTGCTGACCTGATTAGCCCAAATAAAAATATAAAAACTAGAATTCGTGATGTTGGTTTCCTTCAAAAAAGTAAATTAAATTTTTAAGTTCAAAAACCAGTTTCAATTTACAGTATCTTTAGTTGCAACACACAAGTTAACAATTAATTATTTTTAACATAATTAATTTTAAAATATATGTTCAACTGTGCCCAATCGAACCACTTATCATCGATAAGAGAGCACCAAAAAGCAATTATTTCAAACAAATGAGCAACAATAAATTGTTCATGACTTATTTAGTCTGAGTAAAGTAGTAGTAAGTGTGTCAAATTTATTACGACAACATATGTCATCTGTCTGGAGCAACTCTGATTGACTGTCTAAACTGGCAAGTGCTTTGTTGTGCTTGACAGTTTCCGGAGAACTGCTAGTGCAAAAAGAGTCCATGTGCAAAACAAATTCCTAAACAAATCTAGTTCTTCTTCTTTTTTTACAAGGCCAGCTCTAAAGGAAGGGCTCTGTTAATATTTTGTTGACTAATTTTGGCTGAAAAACATAAAAATAGCTGAGATAAGCAACGCACAGAGGAAGCAATCAA
Organism: Tyrophagus putrescentiae; assembly: GCA_024499935.1. Lineage (NCBI taxonomy): Eukaryota > Metazoa > Arthropoda > Arachnida > Sarcoptiformes > Acaridae > Tyrophagus > Tyrophagus putrescentiae. The sequence continues at coordinate 3,781,340 of JAMZRA010000001.1, read as the reverse complement.
AAGTAGGCCAAAGTACAGAGTAAATATTTACAGTAACTGTACTCGGTAAAGAAAAAGTGTTCGTTTTGGTGCAAAAGAAAGGAGGAAAAAAAGAAAGAAAGAGCACCAGTGGTTTACTCAATTTTGCAATAAAAAACGCCATAGCCTAGAGCGTGTTGGCATGAGAAATAGCCGAAGCTAACAGCAATCAGAAACGGTGCTTCCATCCTTGAAAAAGAAACAATCATGATGATAGAAATTGTTACGCTCGAATGGAAATGGAACAAAAAGCACTGCAGGAAAGTTGGCACATCTACAGATCGCTCGCACTCGCAACTTTGTAGTAGATATCTCAGGACAAAATGAGAAAAATGTGACGTTTTTTCCTTTCTAAATTTCTTACCTGACACGCCTTGTCGATGATGTTCTTTGTGTAGACATCAGGGTAGATGGTGTGCGTGTTGAAGGTGGTCTCTTCAATCTTGGCCAGTCGACGAATTTCATTCCACTTGTCCTGACCGTATCGTTCCTGAATGTACTGGGTGATGTTCTCAATCAGAAGGCCATACATGGTTGGTTGGTTGGTTGGTGGACAATGGACTTAGTTGGAGCAGCAGATAACGGTAATGAAGGCAATGTGTAGTGCAGGGCTTCCGTTTAAGTACAATCACACCAACCAGACACAGACACCCAGAGAAGGAGATCGTCAAAGGATTTGTGGGAGGAAAAAAGGCGATAGAAAAGTTAAAATGCTTCAGTTCGTTCGCACGTAAGTAATCGGATTAGAAGTTGAGAATGTAGGAGTACTGTAGGGCGACACTTAAACGGAGCTGCAGACGGTGTAGCCATTTGAGCGGCCGAGCCAAAAGTGAGGGTAAAGGAGAGGAGAAGTGGAGCCATTGAGAGTGAAGTTGGCTATCCTTCATTCGATGTAATCTGCCGTGTTGGGGCTGATAGCCGTCCAGTGATGGCCAGTGTTTGGCTTCCACTTTCCCGCTGATCTCCTCCACTGTCTGAGCAATACTGTCGTTGCGTTCACGCGAACAGTCAGCGACCGAGTGAGCTCGAGCCAAAGACCGGCGGCTGGCTGAGTGTGTGGTGCTCTACTTCACGCTGAACTTGATCTTGAAACGAGCCGCCTCTCTCTCTCTCTCTCGTCTCTCTTTTTGCCTCGTTTTTGGCCGATCATCAAGTGAGCGATGCAAAGGCAGGGGAAAAAAGAGGAGAGAGAAAGAAGAGGAGAGAAAAGCTAAGCAAGCTGAGCGACACTACACTGTGCTGAAGAAGCCGCTGAAGGAGACAGAGAGTAACAGTTGGAGAGAAGTGACGAGAGTGAGCGAGAACGGGAGAGAACTGCGGAGAAAACAGTGGAGGAAAATGGAAAAGTGACAGTCCTTGGTGACGGGCAGATTGGAGAAAGAAGGAGAGAGAGGGAGAGAAAGAAAGAAGAGAATTCACCGGGGAGAAGGCAGGAGAGTTGAACACTTCCTTTAGTGGAAGACACATTGTCCGACACTGCTAAAACAGTAGACAATGGTGGTGACCAGGCGCCTGACTATTACCAAGGTGTCCAGTATGTGTGATTGTGTGTGTGTGTGTGTGTGTGTGGCAAGGCTACAGGCGTCAGAATGCACACCAAAAAGAGACATTAGCATTGAGAAGAATCATCTGGGACCGTTGATGAGTGGCCAGGGAAAGGGCAGTGACTGGCCAAAACGATGTATGTTCTGTCCGTTCAGTTGGTAATTAATACGACATACAATAGTCTCCGTCAGCTAGCACAGCAACTGTAAGTAAGGGAAGACATTCTACTGAGTGAAGAGAAGAGAGATAGAAATAGCAACAAAAATGAAAGAAAGAAAAGACATGTACCAAGTTCAGATTGCATCCCTTCACTCACGTTCGCCAGTTGTCGCCAGCCAGCCAGCCAAGAGTTGACAACTGTGTCAGACAACTGTGTGCCTGTGTGCAGAGGAATGAGCACAAAGGATTTGGGAAAGACGCAGTAGCAGCGGCAGAAAACGAAAAAAAAGTTTAAGCAGCTGACGTGAAAAACGCCAGACCAAGGCGACATTTGAAGAGCGGAAGGAGGAGAGGAACATCCAGTGAGTGAAGTAAGCTCAGAGTGTCTGTCAGTGTGTGTTAGAAGTGTTATAATGAACATCAAGAGATGATTGAATTTAACAGGCAGCGGTGTGATGGGAGGGTGAGCAATTAGACGAGGAGATTATGAGGGAAAGAGGAGGATGTTCGTAAGTAAAGAACAGCAGTAGAAAGAAGAAGAAGAAGAAGAAGAAGAAGAAAGCAGACTTTCACAACAAAGGCACTTACGGCATTGAGTGCAAAAGAAGAAGTCTGGAGTCAGTAATGAAGATCGACTCAAGTTAAATTGAACAAGATAAATGCCTTCACATTTGGCGATATCCCCAAGAAGAGAAAGTGTACGAAGGAAAAATGAGTAGATTTACCAAAAATGTTGAACATGAAAAGCAAGCAAAAGCTCATCAAACGAAAAGTGGAAAGGAGGGGGCTGCTGAGGTACATAAATAATAAAATAGGGGAGCCGATTTTGGAGAGCAAATTGAGAGGGCTTTTCACGTTTTTGATATAAAAGTAAAGTATAGCCAGCAGCAGCAGAGAAAGAAATGAGAGAGAGAGAGAGAGAGAGAGAGAGAGAGAGAGAGAGAGAGAGAGAGAGAGAGAGAGGGAGAGAGAGAGAGAGAGAATGCCAGAGGATTTCACAAGGAGAAACGGCAATATTTGAGACGCTGATTGGGAAACTTGCAATTCAATTTGCTGGTCACACTTGACGTCGTTCGGTATTTGGCCAAGGCAGCAGGGCATCCACCGCCACTGCCAAACATCAGCCAAGGCCATCACCGAGCGAGTATATCCCTTTGTATATTTTCCCTTATAAGATGACATAATTAGAGTGGCATTCGCCGAACGCTTTTTTCACTGGAAGATCACGCTGGGTGCCAGAGAACAGAGATTCTATTGCAATTCCTGTAATGGGAGAAGCTCAGTTGTAGAACAGTAGTGTGTGTACAGGAAAGAGAGAGAGGGCGAGAGGAAAGGCAGATTTGCAGATTGCTTTCGCCTTTCATTTCTTCAGTTTTTGTTCACAGGCCAAATTACAACTGGACGAGGATTTAAGGATTCCCACCACTGCTGCTGCTGCTGCACAAAAGCCGAAAAAAAGCATTGTGTTTTGAGTAATGACAAAAATGACAAAGGAATCTACTTTGGCCAAGGTCGACAGTGTCTTGCGTAAGTGTGGCGTCGCCTCCCTGACTGCTTGTGTATGTCCGTGTGTCAAAACTTAAAAATAGTGAACCCTTCAAAATTGAAAAAGCTTCTTAAACCAGTCAAAAGCTGTCTCTCCAAAAGTAGCCTGTCAAACTGAAGCAGTTTGGGTACATCTCAATTTGCTGTCGGCTACCCTCTTAATTTCTGTCTGAACACGTTTGAGTGATGCCAAGACTGGTGTCTCGACAGAGTCGCCTTGATCTTGACTGTGTCATTCCATTGCTGCCCAAACAGCCACTTCTCTATCTTCACTCTTTCTCTTTTTTGTTATTTGGAAAAAAAGCAAAAGACAAGCAAACAAAGGGCAAACAAATAAATCATTTTGAACAAGTGTCTGCAGTTTTTTGCCAAAAATCTGAATGCAAGCAAATAAGAAGAAAGGCCAGTTTTTTCCTTAGCCACAGTAATCGATTCGTACTAATTCGATAATTTATAGAGCACTGCTGAATAAATGAGCAGGCCCCAGCTGCCCAGCAGTGCTCTGCATCATTCGGCGACTTTTCTTGTTCATTCTCCGCCTTTTCTTCTTCTTTTCTTCCTTCCCCTCATTTTCGGCCATTAATTTCCATGCTCCTAACGATAACGAGAGAAGGAGATTCTTTGTCGGCTGGCGGACATCACCACCACCCAAACACACATAAACACATAGATTCTCGATGACAGCATCTTCACGCAGTCATATGTGTGTATTGATTAGCTCAATAAATAGTTGGCCAGCTGAAAATGAGATTGTGAGAGAGGAGTGACCCAAACTACCGTACAGTAGTATAGCAGTATCTTCCATCAGCACTGTCACCGGAGATGCAGCTGAACTGGAGAGCGAACGGCTGAACTGCTCTCGACAATGTATGCACAAATCGGGTGACTAATGGCCGGCAGACGGAGGAAAAGAGAGAGGAAGAAGAGAAAAAGAAAGATTTACTTATTCAAGAACACTTAACAACATAAAATAGTGGCGGTTGATCAGTCGACCATTCAGTGCAATTCAATTTGACATTGGCAAAAGAAAAAGGAGAAGAAGAAGAAGATGATGATGATGTTGATGTTGATGAAGAAGAAGAAAGTCAAGAAAGCATCTTCAAATGGTGGGAAATAATTGCAATGGTCTGGCAATGGTCTACATTGGAGTACATTCGGACGAAAATAGAAAAAAAGTAAGAAAAATACATCTGAATATGTGTGGACTATGGTACACTAAATGACTGTTGACAGGAGGACACCCTAGTTAGATGGTCGTTCGGGCGAATGGCAGTCAGCTAGTCATTACTGTCACTGATCAAATTAGATGAGCAAAAGGAGGAAAAGGCAGAGGAAAAGGGAAAAGTCCAAGGTCAGCAGAAATCAAACATTCAATAGCAAATTCATTTGCTGCCAGAGAGAAAGCGCCAGAGTAAAGGTGCCTGAAGAGTACGGTTCGTAAGCGGTTCACTCGGTTGCAGGTCCGGGGCGTGCAACTTTTCCACTGCACAGTGACAGTAACGAGGAAAACTGCACTTCGGCTGTGTTGACGTATCATGAGTTTCCACCCCAAAATCAGACATTTAGTTTTTCAATACAGTAAAGGCCGACAGCCGTAAAAACTGATTTCAAGGCGGAGCCTGATTTGAAGTCTACACAGCCAAAGTGCAGTTTTCCTCGTTACTGTCACAGTGCAGCGAAAAAGTTGCACGCCCCGGACCTGCAAACAAGTGAACCGCTTACGAACCGTACTGAAGAGAGAAGTGAGAATGAGAATATTGGTCGAAACACACTGTGCCGCATGACGTGTGCCTGCGAAATGGCACGTCTCACTTTAATTTCATTCTTATTCAGGATTCTAAGGGAGGAAAAATGAGATGTGAGAGTGAGTGAGAAGATGAAGAAAAGTGATGCGCCAATGAAATGCGTCAGTTCAGGAGAAAGAACAAAGTTAGTGTGACTGAAAGAAAGTGCCTCCTGTGTATGTGCTTCCCAATTAGCAAACTATATTTAATCACTATTTAGTGATAACGCTGACAAGAGAAACAAAAAAAGTCAGTGAAACCAACTGGCAGCCAGCAGCTACCTCTTCCTTTGGGGCTGGCACTGCCGTACCGCAGAACTCAATTTTGTTGCCCCTCTCCTTTTCCTGGATAGCAGCGTTGAAATGAAGCTGTCTATCTTCTACCTGTTTTTTCTCTCTGGTTTTTCCAGGCGCGTCATTTGCGCTTGAGTAATTTCCATTATTACTTGACGAAGGTGATGGTAGTGGTGGTGGTGGTGGTGGTGGTGATGGCATTACTTCGTTTTGGCCATCTAATTGAGTTTTCTTCTTCTTTTTTTTGTCCGAAATGTAAATAGAGCTTGCCTAGATTTCACTTGCCCATTTGGTCTGTTTCACTGCCCTTTACCCAGCAAAGTTTAGAGGAACTAGGCATCTTTCCTTTCAATTCCTTTCCTTTCAAGTGAAGCTAGTCCTCTCTGTGTGTCTATGTGTGTGTGTGTTCTTCCACCTTTCGAAAAGTCTCCACTCTTTCTCCGGTTCATTGTCTGGCCGTCCAATTGTTGCCGATTTCATTGTCTGCAATTGGCCTAATTCAATTTGCTACCGATGTTGCTGAACGACGCCGTCGCCACCGCCGTTGCCGTTGCTCTCTCGCCACCCTACATCCGCGGAATCATCAAATGGTACTACTGTCAGCGGAAGATGAGTCAGAGCGGAAAGAAAATATGTGCTTCGCTTCAGACTTGTGTGTGCACTAGCAGGGCAGTCGCAGTGGTGTGGCAACAGCAATTCCCGGTAGTAACCCAAACAACAGCGGCAGCTGCTACTTTTGCTGTTTCTGCTGCTCTTCTTTAAATTTTTATAAAAACAGTTTTCGTTTTCTTCCTGATAACAAGCTCGAGAGAGGGAGAAGGACCCCTTCGCCGAAAGTTCAACCGTAGTACATTTGTCAAATGAAAAGCAGTGAATCAGGCCGGGCAGGGTTGGGTGTGTTCCCTGGCCATCTTTGTGTACGTGTCTGCATTGTCGCCGTTGTTGCTTCACGGGCGAATGGTAAACGTGAGGACGGCGAGAAGTCTGTTGATTAGCCGAGTCTGCATTACGCCACTGCTCAGCATCAGCAGCTTGATCTGAACGCGGACCAATTGCTGACCGTGCTATCAAGTGCGCTCGCCGATAAAAGTGTGGAAAAGGAGGAAAAACAATGGCGGCGATGATGCTGTTGAGAAGATTGGGAGAAGTAGTTTAAACTAAATGTATCTAATTGAGATGAATGCGATAGCAATAGAGCAAACACACACACTGGCGACACTAATGCTTGTGCAAGGAGGAGATGCATGCTATTTACCAGATATTTTCTTTATTTTAAGTAAAGAATTTGAAAACAAAAGTAAAATTGCTGCTAAAAATAAAAGGAGGTAGATGTAAATTATAGGTCAGATTAATTAAAATGTCAACAACAACACTAACAAGTGCTGTTTACTGATCAATGTGCAGTGTGGCTTAGCGCCGTCTGATGCCAGTGCTGTGATAGAGCCAATGATGATGATGGTGGTGGTGGTGGTGTTGCTGTTGCAGCCACCAGTTGGATTGCATTTTGCCGTCGACAGCATCACCAGCATCGGCACCATCACCACCACTAGCACCATCAACCCAGTGGAGAAAGCACTTGAAAGGCGTACTGCGGCTGACTACCTTCGACAATTGCCCACACCGTTGGTCTAATCAGTGTCACGTAACCCATGCCGGCGACAGCAACACCAGCAGCGATCAACAGCAACACCATCGAGGTGAACAGCAGCAATGGGACGTACTAATCACCAATTGCTATTGATAGAACGGATGTACAGACAGTCAGATCAGATCAGTCAGAGAGAAAAGCTGCGCTGAGGTTACTCAAGTTTGTGTGTGTGTGAACGTGTGTTTGCTACCTAAAGCACCAGACAAATCGAGTGGTGGAATTTTCTCTGGTGCTGCTGCTGCAAGTTCATATCGATTTAAAGGGGCACACAACTTTTTTTGCATTTTACTATCAGCGAACTGTAGTTCTCGCCTCACGCCGATTGGCTAACCTTTGTCTCGCTGCTATCCACTGCAGCAGCAGCTTAGCGGATTTACCAAACGAGTCCAGGCACTCTTTTTCCTTTGAACTTTAAGTGTAAGTGGGTTGAAGAGGAGGAAGAACGCCACAATCAGATGAAAGGGCCACTGCAAACGTGACTAAATCAGTGAGTACTGCACTGGGCCGCCAGCACTGGCTACGGCTAATGCTGCTGCTGCTAATCATCGCAAATGTCGACATTTCTCAGACCATTTGACATTGCCAAAGTTGTTGGCTTAGATGATAGAGAGAAAAGTAGAAAAGGAGATATCAACTTTCAGCACTGTTTTTCTGCTGTAATCTGAATAGAAAGAAAATTTAAGTTGACAATACGCAAAACAAATAATGTAATCAATTCAGCCAATGCTGCTGCCGCAAACTTTGGAAACAGCTGAAAACTAAAACCAAATAAAACCCGGAGAAAAGGCACCTAATGAGCAGCATCTGCAGCAGAAGCGACAGCTGAACACTCTCACCTTGCAATGTTTGCTGAACGGTGAACGGTTAATTGCATTGGATATCATTGTTTCACGACTACAACTGCAACGAGAAATGGTAAGCACATCACGATTAATTTCACTCACTAATGAAGTGATTAATAGACAAAAATAAGTCAAACAACCCTTTTCTCTTTTCTTTTTGCAACAACAACACTGAAAACCAAAGTTAGAATCCGTCAAGACAGCATCCTGTATCAGTATTAGTTCAAGTTCGGGATATCACATTTGAATGATTCGGCAAATGTTTACTGTTATTGATAGCCGCCACCGCCGACATAGCCCCCAACAACAACAGCACCAAACCACCGGCACCCCAGCGCCCATGCTGCCTGACTGAATGGTAATTAAGAGTGTCCTTAATTGCCAATTACTGCCGCATGCAAATCGGCGCTGCTGATGCTGTTGCTGGCGCCGTTGCCGCTGGTAATCTGACACATGCACATGCACACACACGGCTCTGCTGTGGTGACAGTGCTGTCCTTTTGAAGAAGAAGAAGAACAGTCTACTGCATCTCTCTCCCTTTCTCTCTCTCCCATTGATGCCCATTCTCTCTCATCATCATAATCGTCGGTTGTACTGTTTGTCTGTCTGTGTTTGTCAGCACCACCACAACCAATATCACCGCAAAAGCAGTCGCACCGGCGATAAGGCATCACTATTTAACAGCAGCAGTCCCTGCACCGGCGGCAGAAGCATCGATCACTGATCAGCACTACCAGCAGCAGCAGCAGCACTTTTCAGCTGTTGCCGGCAAACACCACCACCACCACAACTGCTATCATCAAGTAATGTACATTCTGCTCGTCCGTTGACTAATCACAACATCATCATCAGTGGCAAATGCAAACAAATCCTTTACTCTTTCTCTTTTTAAACGACGTCAGAAGAAATTTTGTTTGAAAAAATACCAATCAAGTGCAATATCAACAGCAATCAAGTGACACAGTAATCCGAGTCGTCGGCGTTTTGAAATCAGCTGTCGAGAAGTATTCGAGGCAGCAACAGTAGCTGCTGCAGTGGCCTTAGCATCAGATTTCAGCAGCAACCGAAGCAATGACCAGCAAAAACTCTTCATCGTATTCAGTGGACGGCGGCGGAAAAGGACCTTCAATGACAGCAGGCAACGGCAGCAGCAACATGCAAGGGACCAGCAATGAAGGATACGAAGCTAATGAGAAGCCCGATGAGCGCAACACCTATTTCATGGCGGAGATCAATGTGCCCGACAGTAACAACGTAAGTGTGACACCCGGACCTAGGATGCAAAAAGCACTGCCTTTTCGAAGGCTACTGCTGACAACTGTCAACCAGTTGGCACCAGTGTCACCTCTGTCTGTGCTCTTCGCATGAATCCCAGCGCATTAATGGTATCCTCCGACTAATCGAGATTAATTTCCGAGTTAATTTTTGCACATTTAACCCGACTAGTTTAGCAGAGAGCAATTTAACCATCATTAGCCAGCAGTTCTGTTTATTCAGTATTCTGTGTGTGCCCGTTTGACTGAATCGAAATGCCCAGGAGACAATTTTCGTTGCCGCCGCAACATCAGCAGCTGCAGCTGCAGAAACACTACTTTTAATGGCAATCGATTAAGGGCAAATGCTCTCTGAGCTGCAATGTAATCACTTCATTTGCACGGCATCCGAACTTTCACAGTCGCTTCTGCTTCTGCCTGAGTCAATCACACCACCACCAGCAGTTTGAGCAGCGGCAGCATCCGTATCAGCAGTAGTTGGCTAGTTCGGGGAAATCGGGGCTGTGCAGTTTGGCTTGTGCACTGCGTTGGCTAATTTAATTTGCAGCCACTAAACAAGTGTTTTTGTAACCAACCTTTTTTTCTTTTTTCCTTTGCTGTCCAGTACGCCTTTAGCTGGCGTCGCCTGTGGGCCTTCACCGGTCCCGGCTTCTGATGTCCATCGCCTACCTCGACCCGGGCAACATTCAGTCTGACCTGCAGGCAGGCGTGGTGGCCGACTACAAGCTGCTGTGGGTGCTGCTCGCCTCCACCGTCCTCGGTCTGCTGGTGCAGATTCTCTCGCCCGACTGGGCGTCGTCACGGGGAAGCACCTGGCGGAGCTGTGCTACAGTCGCTACCCCGCTCTGCCGCGCGTCCTCCTTTGGATCATGACCGAGGTGGCGATCATCGGCTCGGACATGCAGGAGGTCATTGGCACCGCCGTCGCCATTTACATGCTCTCTAATCGAGTGGTGCCGCTCTACGCAGGTGAGTGTGCTCTTGTGCACAGTGGGCTAATTAAAGCACTAATTCTTACTAAATACTACTACCCTCTTAGGGGTACTGGTAACCATCGTGGACACCTTTACCTTTCTGCTGATGGACCGCTACGGACTGAGGAAGCTGGAGGCCTTCTTTGCCTTTCTCATCACCACAATGGCAGGTGAGGCTAATGGAGCGCAGAGATAGAAAATCAGTGTTTCCTTCTTCAAATGCCGTTCTCATGCCGTTCTGATGATAGCAGCGGTTCTAGCGGTTGAAAAAGTGCACAACTGACTAAACTGATCGACTTTCCTTCATTGCGCAGTAACCTTTGGCTACGAGTTCTTTGTGGCCACCCCGGAGATCGGCAAGATTGCCCAGGGAATGGTGGTGCCCTGGTGCTCTGACTGCGACAAGGACGCTCTCACTCAGGCGGTCAGCATCGTCGGGGCAATGTATGTGCTGCTGCCGAGCAAAATAGAACACCCAATTTGAGCGTTTATAAACTAATTACTTTTTCATCCTTTTTCTTCCCCACTTTTAGCATCATGCCCCACAACCTATACCTTCACTCTGCACTGGTCAAGTCGCGCCGGGTGGACAACCGGAACCGAGCGGAGACGAAGGACGCCAACCGCTACGTGCTCATCGAGTCCTCCATTGCCCTCTTCGTCTCCTTTCTCATCAACCTCTCCGTGACGGCGGTCTTTGCGAAGGGCCTCTTTGGTCGCACCAATGACTACGTCTACGACCTCTGCACGGCCAAGGGCAATCTGAGCTACATCGACTACAATGTCCTCTCCAACGACAACTCCACCTTTGACGCCGACCTCTACAAGGCGGGCATGTTCCTCGGCTGCCGCTTCGGCGCCTGGCCCTTCTACATCTGGGCGATTGGCATTCTCGCCGCCGGGCAGAGCTCCACCATGACCGGCACCTACGCCGGTCAGTTTGCCATGGAGGGCTTTCTGTAAGACACAAATTACTAGAGCTAATAAGCCTGAAATGATTTCCAACACTCATTTGCCCCTTCCAGGAATCTCAACTGGCCCCGGTGGAAGCGAGTGCTACTAACCCGAACCATCGCAATCGCACCTACGCTCGCGGTGACGCTCACCTCGACGGTGGACAAGCTGACGGGCATGAACGACTACCTGAACGCGCTGATGGTCATTCAGCTTCCCTTTGCCATTCTGCCCACGCTCACCTTCTCCTCCTCGAAGCTGGTGATGGGCAAGTTTTCCAACAACAAATTTAACAAGATTACCGCCACGCTGCTCTCGCTGGTGGTGGTCGTCATCAACGTGTACTTTGTCATTCAGACGGTCATCGGAATTGAGAGCTCCTTCAAGTGGCTCATCTACGGCATTGCCGCCATCTACGGCGTCTTTTACGTCATTTTCGTTCTCTACCTGGTGAGTGTGACTTGATCTTGGAATTGCCGAAAATTTTGTGACACCTTTTCTTTCCTTTTCAGGTTGCCTGCTACCTCAGCGTGCTCAACTACAAGTGCCTCGAATCAATACCCGGAGTGGGCAAATACTTTGCCGAAATCAACGAGCTTGAGTACAAATACACGGAATAGGAGTTATTATAATGTATTTGCCCGTATTTGGGCGATTTTTAGCATCAGCTAATGTCTTTTAAACTTTATTTATTACTTTTTTCACTGTATATTATTTTTCATTAAAAGCTGATTTTACAAATCGATCATCTTTTGAATTTTGAATGCCCAGTAACGCTTTCTGCGTATGGGATCACGAGAGAGTCACATGTCGATTTGTTTTGAAAACATTTCATACAACGCTTGTACTTTTAGTTGTTGATCAGAATAAAACCAGAATTATGGACAAGGATTCTAGAGCCAAAGTTGTCGAGTTGAAGCAGACTAAAGGTAAGTCAAGAACATTTGTTAATCCGCAGACAGTTTATCTGTATCTGTTTATTTGCAGAATTTTCTCAGTGTCTAAAGTCCGTCGGCGCTCTGATTTCTTTGCTCAAGAATGACCGTTTTTGGGCCGAATACAGTTTATTGATAAAAATGACGCCTAAGATTGCCATTCGCCTTCGCAATTCTCCATATTCTCGATCTCTGGAGCAGGTAAGATTGACGCAAACGCCTCTGTTTAAATGCTTAATGTTGGGTTTTAGCTTTCAAAGGTGACAACTGAATTTAAAAATGCTATTGAACCAAAGTCACCGTTTGATGAAATGAAACTGTTTTTTGAATCGTAAGTTATCAAACATACTTTTTATAACATTAATCCAACTTTTATCGTTTAACAGAGACATTGCCAATGAAAAGATGGACAAAGTTCAGACCACTGTCAAGGAATTCATCAGTCAACAACAAGTATTAGCACAAAAGCTGTTTATGATGGGTATCTTATCTCAAAAAGCTTTCAAGTTGTCTCAAGTTTGGCTTGAGCTAGGACAACTAGTGAATCACTTTCTTATGGTCAGCTGTGTTACATCACGAATCTGGTATGCAAACAGTACTGTGAAGTTAAAGCTTTTTACCATTCTAACTGTACTTTGTTTTTAGTATTTTCAGCAAAACATTGCTTGTTTATTTATACGACGTTTACCAAGTGACAAACAAGATTTATAATCTGTCAGATCAACATACTGCCCGTGATAATCTAAAACCACTATTGCAAAAGCTAAACATCAAATTGAGACACGATCATGCTTCAAAAAAGCTTCAAAAAAAGAGTTTAACTACAAAGACATCAGCAGCATCAGCAACTAAAAATATTGATTTTGTGGTTGATGACGAAGTAGTGAAGGTTTCGGTAGATTTGGGAGGTATGATTTTTTTCGCAAAATAAAGATCAAAGTTGGCTAATCTATTTATTGTCTTTCAGTTCCGCTGCAGAGGAAGAAAGCTAAACAACCACAACAGCAACAAAAGAAGCAGCCGCCTTCCAAGAAGAAACAGAATAACAAGAAACAGAAAGGAAAGAAACAATCAGCTAAATAAAAACACAAATGTGTTTACAATGGAGTAATCCGAGTTTGCATCGTTATTATTTCTGGAATCGCTGGTAGTAGCCATTGATGGCTGTCGCCAGTTTAATGTCTCGCTGTGAAAGGCCGTTCACATCATGAGAGGAGAGGAGAATGTTTACTCGGTTGTAAACATTGGACCACTCAGGGTGGTGATCCATTTTATCCGCCTTCAAGGCGACCTGTGTCATAAAGGCAAAGGCCTCGTTAAAGTCCTTGAAGGTGAACTCCTTGGTGATGGCGTCACGGCCAGACTTGTCCAGTGACCAGCCACTCTGCTCGAGAAGAGGCGTCAACACTTCGGCACGTTGCTCAGCGGAAAGGGCAGCTTTGGTGGCCATTTTTTTGGAACTGGACGGCGGAGACGACTTGACAGAGGAGGAGAAAGGACGCTTCGAAAAACTGCTGCTGCTGCTGAAGACTTTGCTCTGCGCTGGCAAATCAGTGCTGTAGCTGCGGCTGACAGCGGCGGTGGTGGTGAATGAAGATCGACTTGATAAGAGTGATGTGAGACGGCGAGGAATGCAGCAGCCTCTGCTGCTGTTGCCAGCAGTGGAAATGGCCAGCAGCAGTGAAGCTGGTTTGGCGACCACCACCACCACCTTGGCCGCGCTAAGTGGTACCACCATCAGCAAAGAGAAGAGGAGAGAGCAAAAATGAGGAGAGAAGAGAATTGAAACTGAAACTGAGACTGATCGATCGCCGATCAGGAGCAGCAAGGACGCCTGGAAGGGCAGAGGAGCAGTGGCCAAAGGGGACAATAGGGAATCAAAGTGTGATGCGGCGCTGAATCAGGTCATAGTCAGCAGCAACAAAAAGACGGCGCATCAGATGGCCAACCATGAGGAGACACAGCAACGAGTAAACACAACTGCCGGTGCTGCTGCTGTTGCCGTGCACTAGCATGCGCACAAGTGAACCCTCTCTTCCTCTTTCAAAAAGTAATCCAACAAATCAAGTTCTTACAGGTTAAAAATGAGTTTATTTGTGATAATTGCAACACGTTTGAAAATCCTAAAATTAGTTAATTAGCATGATATAGCCTATAGTATTATATTACGGAGAGAGAATTGGTTGATCAGTTGAATAAATTAAATTCAGATATCATCATCATTCAGTTGGGAAAACAGTAGTGTGTAGGTGCGTAGTTATTTAGAATGTGTAGGTGACAATTGTTAAATCATTAAAATTAGGTAAAGCCTAGCTAGAGTGTGCGCCCCCGCTGAAGAGAGAGTGTTGGAACGTCTTATCACAATAACCTCGTTGGTTTCCGCAGTGAAACACAGTAGTAGTTTTCTTTCAATTGAAGTGCTCTTCAGTAACTTCAGTTCTTCGAAAAGTGAAAAAGATTTGAAAGGATAATACTTCGTAGAATAAATTAATTAATTCAATTAAAAATGAGTGTTTATGTTGGTCCGATGGTGGTGGGGTGATAAAGATGACAGTTGTGGTGGTGGTGTGCGACAGTTAACACACACCAGTTGTGACCCCCGGGAGGAACCTAAGAGTAGCTGTTGAATCGGTCCTGACTGTAGCCATTGCTGCTGGCGCCGCCAAATCCACCGGGCTTAAAGCGCTTCGAGTCCGAGCGATCGTCGTCAAAGCTGCGCTTGGTGCCGTAGCCATTTGAGGAGCCATTACCGTAGCTAGGTCGGCCACCGCCGAAACCGTTACGAGAGCCGCCGCCGCCGAAGCCACCGCGACTTCCGCCGCCGCCAAAACCTCCGCCTCCGTAACGACGACGCGGGTTCTTACCGTAGCGCCACGACTGACTAGACAACTCGTACAGTTTTTGGCTAATCTCCTGCTTGGCCTCCTTCAGCACGTCAATCAGTTCATTTGCCTGCTTGGCGTTGTTGCTCGTAAAGAACGTGTACGCAGTACCCTTCTTATCACGGCGTCCAGTACGGCCGATTCGGTGCACGTAATCCTCACTGCAGCTCGGATAGTCGAAATTGATTACGTACTTAATGTCGTCCACATCTGAGGGAAAGAGAACGGGAATTAGTAAAGGTGGGAAGAGCGGTTGCGCGAGATGCGAAGACAAAAGTGTGAACAGTCAGAGAGACAGGACAGACTGGAAAGATTGAAACAGGCAGAACTTTACCTAAGTGAGTGCAACACAAACGATCCAACGGGAGAAGGCAATCATTGAAAATCATTAGATTCGGCCGTTCAGATGTGTTGCATTCAAGAGGCACAGTGTGACAGGGTGTTCAATCCTGCTTTTATATTCTGTTTGTGTCTTATATTTGCTCTCTCCTCGGCGAATGAAACTCGTGGCGAACCGGACTCAGATTTGGGTGGGTGTTGCAGCAAACTGGACGAGAGTTAGTTGCAATTGTTCAAAGTGCGAGACATGCTGGAACAGTTTTTCAAAATTGTGGACACAGATCACAGAGGCATCACAAGGCACCAAACACAGACAGACAGACTGACACGTGGCTGCAGCCGAAAAAGCGCAACCAGGACAGCAGCACATCGGGAATCGTTTCAAGTGTGCTAACGTCACCACGTGTGTCTTCTCACGCGGTGTGAATTCACCGACAATCGGTGAGCAGCAGCTGGCGGCGGCGGCGGCAGTGCATTCGATCCATTTTGCAGGTAACGATAATGTAATGCAGGCGGCGGCGCAGCAGCAGCTGTTGTTGTTGCAGTGTGATGCCATAGGGATGTTGTGAGTAGTGTTGACCCAGGTGACAAGTGTTGGTGTCACCGTACAAGTCCACAATCATGTCACAGCAGCAATTGCAGTGAATCAGCAAGAGTTGAACATTTAAATTCTTGCTCTTGCTCGACTTTTTTCTCACACATTTCGCACTTTTGTTGGTCAGGTTGAGAGAGGGAGCGCGAGGGCACAAATGGAAGGTCTGAGTGCCTGGGCTTCCTCTCCTTCCGACACACCCGGAGTAGGAGAGACACAGAGTTCACCACTAAAGTTCACCACGCACAGATGCATAAAGGCAAAAATTCTGGACGACATTTGCGCAGGCGGCATTAGAGACACGAAGAGGATTTGGCGGAAATCACACAACCCACAGGGATGGCACAAACGCACAAACACACACACACACATAAACATCCACACAACAGGCTGACAACCGTTGAAGAGTCGTCGAGATCGTTGTTTGATGATGCCAACGAGCAGCACATACTGCAAGAGTGAAGAGACAGCGGCATAGTGGTTGGAGGTAGGAGGAGGAGGTGGTGGTAGGCTAGGGATACACATAAACGCGCGCGCTAAAAGAGGGAAGGGGGAGAACTAAGAAAACCCAACTGGTCAGGGCAACCCACGCCCAACCTTGAGGTGGTATGCTTCGGCTTGTCTCTTCAGTGGTTATCGATTGAATATCAGATGTGTGCGCTCGTTTGGTTGTGGATTGAAAGGGTGAAATCGCCAAAGTAGTCGATGCCTGCGCAAACTTCTCTCCTACTGCAAATGGTACGCGTCGAGAGCACACAAGCAGTGTGTCTCTAACACTGCAAACACCGTGTCTAACCGCCTACATCAGAGTTAGACTAGTTGCGCGCGTCACAGCCAGAATTCTCAACCTTTTGCTAGCAAACAACACAGAACCGAAGATTATCCTGTGGATAACGCCTCCACTGTCAGGTAGTGGGTGGTTGAGCCACATCTATCAGATAATCATCGCATCTCAATCTATCTGAACCAGAAGCTCGCGATACTGGGCTAGCCTAACTCAAACGCTGCAAAGAAAATGGGGCGTGTACTTACCCAAACCACGAGCAGCCACATCAGTGGCAATCAAAATAGTGTTGCGCCCAGAGCGAAAATCTGAAAGATTAAAAGAAAGCACAATGAGATATTGTCGAGAATGAAAAACTTGATGAGAATAAGGATGAGAATAAGGATGGGAAAAGATGTTACAGGCGTAATCTTGGCGAGAATTCACTGAAACAGAAATCGCGCTTACACACTAGCCGTCTTTCTATTTCCCTTTTACAAAAACTAAACGTTCATCGATATAGAATGCAAAGTTGAGATAAAGGGAGTGCACGGAAAACAGAAGATAGAAAAAGGTCGAGTGTAACTTACCATTCAAAACCCAGTCACGCTCGCTCTGTGGCTTATCGCCGTGAATCGAGTTCACCAGCCAGCCGACAGCTCGCATTTGATTGCTTAGCTCATCAACTTTGCGCTTCGTTTCGGCAAAAATGATTGTCTTGTTCTCGCGCAAATTGGCATTCACGTCAGTCAGCAATTTGTACAGCTTCTGGTACTTCTCGCTCTCCTCGCAAACATCCACAATTTGTGTGATGTTGTGGTTGGCCGCCAGAGAAACGGAGCCAATGTTGATCTGCAAAGAAAAAGGCGTGTAAGCAAAATTGCAAACAAAAATTAAACAAATGAAAAAGCATACCTGCATGTAGCTCGTGAGAAGTCCTCAGCCAGCTTGCGCACCTCCTTGGGCCAAGTAGCCGACCACATGAGAGTCTGACGGTCCTTCGGAACTTTGTCGACAATCTTTCGAATTTGCGGCTCAAAGCCCATGTCCAGCATACGGTCAGCCTCATCCAGCACAAGGTAGCTGATGTTCTGCAGAGTGATGCTACCCTCTTCGACGAAGTCAATCAGACGACCGGGGCAAGCAATGATGATCGAAGGCTGCGTGCGTTCCATCTCTCGGCGCTGGCCAACCTTGGAGGCGCCACCGAAGATGCACACTGATCGGGCCGAACGGAAAATGTTGACCACCTCTTTGATCTGCTGGGCCAACTCGCGAGTGGGGGCCAGGACCAGAACGCTAGGTCCGTAGTTGCGTCGGTGAATGTTTCCCTCAACGTGCATCAGAGCGGGCAGAGTGTAGGCAAGAGTCTTGCCGGAGCCAGTCTGGGCGATGCCCACCATGTCTCGGCCGCTCAGGGCAAAAGGCCATCCTTGCGACTGAATGACCGTGGGCGAGGTGAAGCCCTGCTTCAGAATGCTCTCCATGACGCTAGGAGGCAGGCCAATGAGTTCGTCAAACTCCAAAATGGGGTTCATGATGTTTGAACCGCGGAAGGTGATCTGGTTCTTTTGCAGCCATTCGTCAATCTCATAGCGAGAGCGACCAGCGGTCTTGGGGTGCTCCTGGTAGAAAGACCGGTACACCTTCAGATCAGCCGGCGGTGGGGGAGCTGATTGTGGAAAAGTAAAAAATTAGAACTCAAAAATCGAAGCCAGTGGTGAGTCATATACAAACGTACCCATTGATTTGCGAAAGAAGCGGCCACCCGGGGCAGGGTTGGACCCATAGCCTCCGCGGTTTCGATCGCCGTAGCCATTGCTACTGCCGTAGCCGTTGCTGGAACCGCCTCGGCCGCCGTACCCGCGGTCAGAGCTTCCATAAGATGGTCGATCGCCATAGCTGCAAGAAAAGTAGGACAAATCCAGGTCAGTATTGTTCATACAAGCGTTTACTACGTGTTAGAAATTGAGCGATACTCACCGGCCACCGCCGCCGCTGCTGCCACCGTAAGACGAGCCAAACTTCTTTTCAGTCATACTATCCAGGTTTGCTTCGGAGAACTTCGAATTGGTAGTGATGGGAATTGGTGGGGAAGAACGGTAGTGGTGTGGTTTCACAAAAAAGAACGGGAAGTGATCTCAAGGCGTTGGAAGGAGTGAGTCGCTTGAGGGATGAGAGCGAAGTGAGCCACGGCAATGCTGTTTTTTGCTGAGCCAACTCGAGCTTTGTGCACTCGAAGCGAGCCGTCCGCAGAAGACGTGCCCCGCGCAAAGCGCCGCCCTGGGGGACAGCGGCCGCAGCGGCGGAGAAGGCAGCAGCAGCGGCGGCGAACACACACACAGCTCTCGGCTTGCTGCTGCTGCTGCTGATTGTTTCACGCTCCACGGTCGTTTGCAAGACTTGCTTTTTGTCATCTTTTCTTTCCTGGAAGGTTGCACCAGATAGTGAACACGCCAAGTCGAGGCGCCGATTTCCAGCGAAAGTCTTTCTGAGTCAACCTTTGACCGCCATCACCACTCCCAGCACTGTCATTTGAGCTGCTGCTGTCCCCAACTGGCGCTGCACCAGGCAGCCTGCTGCGAGGAAGAGGACTGCTGCCACTGCTGCCGAACATGATCATGGCGCTGCGCCCTCTTCGGGCCCGCTGATAAGCAGCCGCCGAAGCAGCTGCCCACGCCGAAGACCCCCGACCACCCCGACAGGCCACCGGTACCACACCGGACGTCGTCATCTCGCGCTGGCTGCCCCGACGACTCTGCCTCTGTGCGGCCACCTCCTGCCTCCCTCCTTCGCAGAGTGCCTCGCGAGAAACCTTCTCATGACCTCGATGGCACCGGCGCTGAAGAACCCGCCGCCGCTCGCCAAGGCAAAGGCAAAGGCCATTCCCAAGGACCTCGTTCTGCAGCTGCCACCGCCGCAGTCGCCGGTCACTGCGGCAGCTGCTGCGGCTCCCGCTATTCCTCCCCTCGTCGAACCGCTTGTCCCACCTCCAACAACAACATCGGCAAATGCACCGGCTCCTTTTTCACCATCTCCATCACCATCAACCACCGGTAACCTTACCGTCTTACCTCAGCTTCTGCTCGCCAATCGACCGACGCCTGTCAAAGGGCTGCCAAAGTCGACGACGCCCTCGACGCCGAGTACATCTCACGCGCCCACCACAGCAGGGAATCATGTCAAACAGACGGCCGCAAGCAGTGGCAGCCAGTCCAAAGCTGCTGCGAAGAAGGACCGACCAGGCGCAGACATGGACAACCAGGGTCGACTGCAGATTCAGAACTACCTCTGCACGGTGTCGGGGCAGGTGAAGGTGCCGAGCATTCAGGAGATGGAGCACGACTACGCAAGGCCACCCCCGAACCACCCGGACGCGAAAAATCGCGCCAAATCCACCATTTACCTGTTCATGAAGAACTTTCCCAGGCATGTGTACAAACAGTCAAACTACGCCTACGCAAACTGCAAGGACGACGAGATGGTGGACGTGGTGACGGTGGAAGAGCCTAAAAAGATTCCCTTCTTGACGCCACGCGTAAGTTTTAGTGTTGGAAGACAAAACATAAGCATAACCATTTTCTATTTCCATTGTTTAGCCGCCTTCCACGCCTATGGTGGTAGACGAAGACACCCCAGAGCTGGACTCTTCCATCACCGACTCGTGGACTTGTGATATGAACAAGCTGTGGACAAAGGCAAATAAGATCTTACTGGCTGACCGCGTGGAGAGGCTCACCTGTGAGGGCAGCGTCAATGAGGTGCTGCAGAAGCGGAACCTTCAGGAGTGGACGGCCAATAAGTTTAAGGAACTCTTTGCCTCCATGCTCTGGGATCAGAAGCTGGTCATGTGGCTGCACAGTACTCTGCTCGAACATCTCGACTACAACTACAAGCCCGTCTACCTTGACTCGCTGCAAATTCTGAAACACAAGGTTGTGTGTGTGTGTTCAGTCTTGTGAGTCGCTCATTTATTTTTTCTCTATTCTCAGATACCGGACCTAATAAATTGGTTTTACCACGAGCCGAAGGCGACGGAGAACAAGGCCTACAAGCCGTACCTCAACGACCCGCTCTTCAATACTCTGAGTCACTTTAAGCCGAAGAAGCTGCCTCGAAAGCCCATCTTTATCATCATTCCCAATGGACCGCCTTCTAGTCACCAGTCGGGCAGACTCAAGTACTGGCACTCGATGTTTAGCTCCATGGGCAAGGTGGTGACCATTCCGGTGAACGTCAAGAACTACGACCACCTGCCTGACGTGGTCAACGAGACGCG
Organism: Tyrophagus putrescentiae; assembly: GCA_024499935.1. NCBI lineage: Eukaryota > Metazoa > Arthropoda > Arachnida > Sarcoptiformes > Acaridae > Tyrophagus > Tyrophagus putrescentiae. Next base: position 3,760,513 of record JAMZRA010000001.1, on the reverse strand, counting down.
GGCTGCCGTCAACGAGAAGATTCGCAACTCCCGGTCGACCTTTGCCAGTCGGCCGCTCATTCTGGTCGGCTTCTACTACGGCTCCATCACCGCCGCCTTCTGTGCCCTGAACAACCGCCACGCAGTCTGCGCACTGGTTTGCCTGGGCTTTCCGCTGAAGAGTCCCATCGGCAATCGAGGGGTAAAGTGCCCGTTACTTTCTCTTTTGTAGACACTAGATTAAATGTTGTTTCGTTTATTTGTTGCACTAGGAGCTGGACGATCCGCTGCTGGAGCTGACCGTCCCGACGCAGTTCATCATTGGCGAGAACTCTATCATGACGCCCATTGATGACATGGAGGACTTTCGCGAGCGTCTAAAGGATGCGGATACCTCGCAGATTGTGGTGGGCGGCGCCGACGACAAGCTGGTGGTGTCCAATCTGAAGAAGCGCTTCGAGTGCCTGACGCAGTCCATGGTCGACCGGTGCGTCGCCGAGGGCATCAACACCTTTCTCTCCTCGGTGCTGAGCAACTACTCGGAGGATATAGCACAGCTAAACCCCAACCACCACTCGAACCTCATACCGGCAAACCACCACCCGAATCACCTGCCACACCTTGGTACTGGCAACGCCTCAACTTCCACGCCGAAGCAGCCGAAGAAGAAGCAGTCGAAGAAGCGCCCCACGCTGTCCTTTGCAGACGGGGACGGCAGCTCGCCCATCGTTTCGGTCATTCCCAATGGCCTACCTAATGGCAATATGACGCCCCTGCAGAAGCCGCCGGTCAAGCGAAAACGGCCCTCCACTTCCGCCTCCTCCTCTTCCTCTGTCACTTCCAAGCCGAAGTCTCCTCGATCTGGCCGTATTTCGCCGCTGATCATACCGCTTCACAACTTTTCTCCGGCATTCTACGGACAACCGGTGACATTTGGCCGACCACCACCTCCGGCGCCTACAACGGTGAGCAGCAGTATGAACGGCAACTTGGCGCCGGGACTGCTGCCCAGTGATTCACCCGCCCTTCACAAGCTAGCTTCGAAGATAATCTTTCAGCAGAGTAAGTTGGTGCATGGTTCATTGTTCATTATCAACACCATTTCTAACCCCGATTTTTTACCTTTTAGACCAAAACAACAACACTGGAAAGCCTGTCGAGCAGCTGCCTGAGAAACCGCCGCTGGCCACTGGCAATTCCAATAACACCACCACAACCACAAACATCAATAACACCACCCCAAACACCATCACCAACACTACCACCACCCCCACTCTTCCCATCCTCACACCCAACATCAACAACAACAACAACACCTGAATGAATTTTTCCCAGAAAAGCTCCCTTGTTGAACTGTACATATTGTTATAACTGTATTTTTTTATCGTGAAAATCATCTTGGAGATTAAATTAAAATTGACAAACTTTTTCTAAAGAATAAAAAAGTACCATCTTGAGTCAAGCTTCTTGACCAACTACCAAACTGGTAACGCCATCTAACAGAGTCTGGCCAAAAAGAAAGCTTGGCAATAACACGTTGGCTTAGCAAAGCTGACGGCGTTTATGTCTGCCTGTCTGTGTTTTGGTCAGTCGCCTCAAGTCCCGGTGATAGTGAACACATTTGAGAGGGAGTTTCAGTTCATCACCTCTACCTCATCACCCCACCACCACCACCACCACCTGAAGGAAATGACTCGATCAAGTAAAGTAAGCCGACGTTCCACGCGCCTGGCGGTGGTGCATGGCTGCTCCCTCCTCACCATCGGCGCGGTGCTTCTCTCCACAAAGATGACGATGGTCTCTGGCAACAGCCCGGGCGGCTCCCACCTCGTCACCTGCGGCTCGCTGCTGAAGCTGATGAACGCCAACTCGGGCGTCCGCCTGCACTCGCACGACGTGAAGTACGGCTCGGGCAGTGGGCAGCAGTCGGTGACGGGCACCGACAAGCAGGAGGACATCAACAGCTACTGGCAGGTGAGGGCGAAGACGGAGCAGCAGTGCGAACGGGGGACGCCGATCGCCTGCGGCTCGAACCTCCGCCTGACGCACCTGCAGACGGGGCGGAACCTGCACTCGCACCACTTCAGCAGCCCGCTCTCCGGCCAGCAGGAGGTGAGCGCCTTCGGGGCCGGCGGCGAGGGCGACACCGGCGACAACTGGACGGTGCTCTGCGGCGGCGCCCACTGGGAGCTCAACTCGAAGGTCCGCCTGAAGCACCTCGACACCGAGGCCTTCCTCGCCGTCTCCGGCCACACCTACGGCCGGCCGATTCACGGCCAGATGGAGATCATCGCCACCAGCTACTCAGACGGCGCCTCCTACTGGATCGCCAAGGAGGGCGTCTACGTGAAGCCAAATGAGAATGGGAAGTTCCTCAACGGCAACGCCGGCGGCGACGCCGGCCACGATGAACTTTGATGAGGCTCTCCTCTCCTCTTTTGTACGATACAATTCTTGTAAGATATACCCTTTTTGCAGTTTAGATTAATCCTCCTCCTCCTTTTCCAATTGTAACGCACGTGTGATAAAGTGTAAATGTATTGGTGAAACGCAAACCTCTCTTTCTTTCCAATGTATGTGAAGAAGTATAAATCATTGAAGTATATGGTATTTGAATCAGTAATCCATGGTGCTCATCCGGTCGATGACGCCCTGCTCCCGCTCGGTGCGCATCAGCTCGTACTTTCTCCGCACCGACTGCGCCAGCTTCGCCTTGTCCGGCAGTGTGTAGCCGGGCGCCAGAAGTCGCAGCATCTGGTGGAAGCCCTTGCCCTGGGTGACCGCCACCGGACGACAGTCGGTGACGAGAAAGTCGACGATGCTCTGCGTAATGTCGTCCACGTGAATCAGGTCGGAGCGGGACCGAGGCGGAATGGCCTCGTCGTCAGCCAGCGCCACTTCGTGCTGCGACAGACGGCTGTGGACCCCGGAGGAGGTGGTGTTGGTGGTGTCATTGAGGTAATCAGCATCATCGGCATTGTCATTGTTGTTGCTCATTGAGGAGTAGGTCCGCTTCACTGATCGACTGTTCTTCACCGGCACAGAGCGAATCTGCACCTCAGAGTGCATTGACTTCAGGTGCGAGTAGAAGTTGGTCGTGTTGCCCGAGTAACAGAATGACGACGAGCACAGCCTGCAGACCACTTTGGTGCGATCGAGAATCTGCCCCTCTTGGTCGGCGACAAAGCCAAAGTAGGTCCACACTTCGGAGCGAGCATGAGGTAGGGGTACAATCTGTAAAGTAGAAAACATTTGGATTGATCTAAAACAGCCTACTTTCAAGTAAAAGCACACTAAATACCTTGCACATCTGCATTTCATGCTGTCCTTCGTCCGTTTCAATAATGAGGTTTCCACTCTTGATATCGGCGACTATTTGTCCTGCTTCAAGGTGGGCAGCCTCCTCCTCCAATATACCCTCCTGCTCCACTACCTCAGAGGTAATGAGCGTCGAACTTTCCTCTGAAATCTCCAGCTGGGCGCTTTCCACCTCTTCCGCCTGATCTTCCGGCTCATACTTGATGGTCTCGACGGTGCCGGCCGCGTCCGCAGTGGCGAGTTCATCCTCCATCCGGGTGATGGTAAGCGGAATGACGATGGTACTGTTCTCCTTGCTGTTCTTCATCAGCTCGGTGTGCTTGTCCTTGTGCTTTCGCCGCAGGTGGTCCATCAGGTTGGTGGTGTTCCCGGAGTTGCGGTACGTCTGCTGGCACAGCAAACACTTGGCGGTGGTCTTGGAGGTGGGCTCGAAGTGACGCCAGATGGAAGAACGCGAATTCTTTTTGATGCGAGCCTCGGCTGTCTCCGCTTTTGCGCTCATTGCCGTCAAGGCCGTCGAGGTTGTGGCTGGAGGTACCGGCCGGCTGGAGTTTCAAATTTTTGAATTATCAAACTCTGTTGTTTGAATCTATCGATACAATCGAAGAGCACCAACGGCTGGCCTGGCCAGGCGATTGCGTGTTTTTGTGAGCACCTTCTTTGCATCCACTACTCTTGCCTGTGCTGCTGAGAGAGCGCTGCTCAACTAGGACAGCCAATCAAACGGCGCTTTCTCCGAAGGTGAACTTCGGGGCGGAGCCTATTTGTTTGGCCATTCTGCTGCAAAATGACCTAAAGGAGAATGGTGATTTTGGGATGTCTAAGAAATAAAACTTCAGAAAGCAATTGACAAGTACTTGGTCAGCTTGCTCCGACGTAAAGATGCTCACAAAAACAGAAAAGTCTTCATTATTTTGGTTGCTTCAAAAATGGCGCTAAAACTCTGGCTGCTGTGTCTTCTTCTGTAGAAATAGTCTATAGAAGAATAAGCGCGAATCGGCGGCGGCAATTCTGGCGCACAGTTTGAAAAAGAAACTTTTTTCATTTTAAAAATATGAGATCGTCGATTAAATGCGTAAAAGAAGACAAAACTGAGCTGTTTTTCAAAACATCCTGTTTTCAGATTGAGTGTCGCTGCTGCAGTTCTCAGTTACAGCGGCTTAGCACAAGTGCTCACTGTCACTAAACTTCCTCAATGGATCCTGATCCACTGTTACGTAATGACAGCTTCTGGTGCTGCTTCTGCTGATCACCACCAGCATTCATGTGGGCAGCACGTGGACAGCAGCACACATCCCCTTCACTGGAAAGTGGCCACACTGGAGGTGGTGGTGACGGCCGAGCAGACACCATGCTCGCCCTCTTATCATTTATTGTTGATAGCTAATGACTGTGCACTGGCAAGCCATGCTCTACTCCTATTGCTTTACTGCCTCACTGATAACGGGGAGCAAACTGACACGCCAGTGAGCGGTGGTGTGGTGCTGGTCGCCATGGCCATCGTAACCGGTGACTGCTCTTTGAGTGCTCTTCACACTTTAATTACTGGGCGACAAATCAAAGCGGCAGTAGCAGCTGAGGTTCACGTGCGGACAGAGAAGGTATTTGAGGTGTTTAATAAAGTGTTTAAAGTGCAAATGTTTCAGTGCCAGTGCAAACCAAATTGCAGCTACTGCGACTGGCGAGGTCAGTTTGGCTGTTTGAGCGCTTTTAATCAGGCAATCAGATTGCTTACCTGATTTACCTGCTACTGTTGCTGCTTTTCGGCACGATTGCTGTCCTCTCTGGCAAGAGCTCGTGTTACCACTGGTCAGTGACGCCCTGGAGCGTGTGTTTGCGCTCTGTGTTTGCCGGCCAGGCACAGGTGACAAATGATGGCGGCGATAAGAATTGTCACCAGAGTTGTCACCACTCGAACGCCCCTTCTTTTGTTTGTTTTTGTCTGCCAATCTCTGTAACTCGCTGTCGATTTGTTTGCCATTTCTGCTGCTGCCTATTCCAGTGCCTTCGATATCAGCCAGTCAGTCATTGGACGTGACACCTCGGTCTTTGCTTTCTTTCTCAGGCTCTTATCTCGCCGCCACAGCCACCGCCGCTGTCGTCTACAGTGGTCGCCTAGCCAAGCCACGCCAAGTATTTAAGCAGAGCGTTTGTTTCCGTCACGCTCACTCACTTCTCTCTTCTCCTCTCCTCTTCTTCTCAAATCATCGATTGCTCTTAGTTTCTATTTCTATTTCTCTCTTCTTCACTTTCATTCTCCCGCAACCATGCACCGCCGTAGCAACAGCATCCTCCGCGAGCCCGAGTCGAACATCCTCCTGGACCACCTCTCCGCCCTGGACATCGACTCTTCGGTGGGCTTCGAGCGTCTGACGGGCATCATCTGCACCATCGGCCCTGCTTCCAGCAAGTTGGAGACGCTGGTGGAGATGGTCAAGTCGGGCATGAACATCGCCCGGCTCAACTTCTCCCACGGCACGTACGAGTTCCACGCCGGCCTGATCGCCAACGTCCGCCAGGCGGTTGAGATTGCCTCGAAGGACCTGGGCAAGAACTGGGCCGTCGGCGTCGCCCTCGACACCAAGGGCCCGGAGATCCGCACCGGCCTGCTCGAGGGCGGCCCCTCCGCCGAGGTGGAGCTGACGCGCAACCAGCAGATCAAGCTCTCCGTGGCAGAGGAGTTCCGCACGAGGGGCAGCGCCGAAACGCTTTTCATCGACTACAAGAACATCATCAACGTCCTCTCCGTCGGCTCCACCGTCTTCATCGACGACGGGCTCATTTCGCTGCGCGTCAAGGAAAAGGCCGCCGACTACCTGCTCTGTCAGGTGGAGAACGGCGGCATGGTCGGCTCGAACAAGGGCGTCAACCTGCCTGGCTCCAACGTCGACTTGCCCGCCCTCTCTGAGAAGGACCAGAAGGACCTCGAGTTTGGCATCCAGCAGAAGGTGGACATCGTCTTCGCCTCCTTTATCCGCAACGGCGAACAGGTGCGCGAGATTCGCCGTTTCCTCGCCGAGCGTGGCGGGGAGAAGATCAAAATCATCAGCAAGGTGGAGAACCACGAGGGCGTGAAGCGCATCGACGAGATCATCGAGCATTCTGACGGCATCATGGTCGCCCGCGGCGATCTGGGAATTGAAATTCCCCCAGAGAAGGTTATCCTCGCCCACAAGATGATGATCGCCAAGTGCAACGTCGCCGGCAAACCGGTCATCTGCGCCACGCACATGCTCGAGAGCATGATCAAGAAGCCGCGGCCGACGCGAGCCGAGGTGTCCGACGTTGCCAACGCCGTCCTCGACGGCTCTGACTGCGTCATGCTGTCGGGCGAATCGGCCAAGGGCGACTACCCCATCGAGGCGGTGCAGATGATGCAGAAGATCTGCCTGGAGGCGGAGGCGGCCATCCACTCGCGCTCGCTCTTCTTTGAGCTGAACCTCAAGACCCGTTCGCCCACCGACCCCACCACGGCGACGGCCATCAGCGCGGTGTCCGCCTCGCAGAAGCTCTCCGCCTCAGCGATCATCGTCATCACCACGTCCGGACAGTCGGCGCACCGGGTGGCCAAGTACCGCCCTCGCTGTCCGATCATCGCCATCAGCCGCAACGCGCAGGTCACCCGCCAGGCGCACCTTTTCCGCGGCATTCTCCCCGTTTTCTACGATGAACCGCGCGAGGCCGACTGGGCCTCTGACATGGACGCCCGCATTGCCTACGGTGTCGCCTACGGAAAGAAGAGGGGCTTCATCAAGGCTGGTGACAGTGTAGTTTTAATTACAGGATGGAAATCCGGCTCGGGGTATACAAACACTATGCGCATCATCACCGCCTGATCAGGAATCAATATTTTTAATTATTACAATTGTTTAATTACGCCTGGTGAGAAGGAGCGCTAAAAATGTCACCGTTTTGCTATTTATACTATTTATTACCAATGTCTGTCAATGTCAATAAAGTCTCTCTCACTCTCTTGCATACCACTAAACGACGATAACGACAAGTGGAAAGTTTTTTCTTGCTATCTTATAAGTTGATGATAAGTCTTTGAGTCGTTGCCTTCACCTCCCCACGTGGTCGTCTGATGACCCTTGAACTTTTCCCACTTTTTTTTAAATTGACACGTTCTATGTGAATGGTCGGCTGCATTGTTGAGGTGTTGCGTCACTACGGCGCCGCCTGCTCTGCGGAAAAAAGTAGAAAAGGCGCCCACCTCGTGCAATCTACCAGCAATCAATCGTACGAGCAGAGGCACAGTGACGCCAGTTCTCTCCAGTTCTTAGGTTCACCCTCATTGTACTTGCCGTTGCCATTGGCCTCGTTGCCTGCATTTGCCGTCTGTACTTCCTTCCTCCAGCTGCCCTTTCTGTCGCTCGCTCGCTCTCTGCTAGCAGTCTCCCGCAAAGAGCGCGCCAGGCCACATCGCCCGAACGCGTCCACCACTGCTGCCACCAGCACAGCACAGCTGTCTCTCGCGTGTCCTTTCACGCCGGCCTGAAGATCATCTCACTCGCTTTGGAAGCAGCAGCTCATTCTCATTTGTACGATTTCTGTGCAGCGGCAGCAGTACTGCTCTCACCAGGTACGTCCGTTCCAAGTGTGTGTGTGTGTGTTTTGTTCTTGGAACACACGGTCGGGTACACCGCTACCATGACCATCACTTTTACTTCTACTGAATTACTGATCCGTTTTCCTCTCCTTCGCAGACTCTTCATAACTCCCTCATCTGTAGGCTCAACCGCACATTCTCTACCGACTGAAGCATGCCAGGAAACGCCGAGAAGGGCAAGAAGGTCTTCGTCCAGCGATGCGCCCAGTGCCACACCGTGGAGAAGGGTGGCGGCCACAAGACCGGACCCAACCTGCACGGTCTGATCGGCCGCAAGACCGGCCAGGCGCCCGGCTTCGAGTACACCGACGCCAACATTAAGAAAGGTACACACCGCCCCACACAAATGACTTTGACTCTTTACTAACCTTTCCTCTCCTGCAGGCATCACCTGGGGCCACGATACCCTCTTTGAGTACCTGGAGAACCCCAAGAAGTACATCCCAGGCACCAAGATGGTCTTTGTCGGCCTGAAAAAGGCTTCAGAGCGCGAAGATCTGATCGCCTACCTGGAAGAGGCCACGAAATAAACGTCGAGTCGCAACCTTGCTTCCTTTGCTAATTCCATCTCTACCGACCCATCTAGCAAGGACATCCTCTGCACTCTACATTTTCTTTGCAATTATTATGATTATTGTCAAAAATTAGTACTTGTTTATTCAATTATAATTTATTATATTTAACACCCCCTAGGAAAATGTAAAAAAATGAATTTGTAAAGAAAGTATTTATTTGAAAAAAATTTATCAATAAAATCAAAAGGATTTACGACCGAACTTGATTCCAGTTTTGTTTATTATTTTGCTGATTTAGTAGTACAGTGTAGTTGATGAAAATGAGATAATATAAAAGCTATGAAATGTGAGGAAATCTTTTAGAAAATGATGAAGGTATAACTCTTGAAGCAGAAGAATGAAAAAAACCTTTTTTTCTTTCTTAGTCATTCTTGCTGTTTGGATTAAATTCCGCCTTGTTGTTGTTGGACTTGATGTTGCTCATGAAGTTGTGGATGATCTCCTTCTCATCGACCCGTATATTCATGCGAAAGTGTCGGGTTAGTTCCTGAAAAAATATTGGCAGAGGCGTATTTAGGGCCGGCAGTTTAAAAAAAAATATAAAACACAAACCTCAGCGAGTTGAGTCTTGTTCAGACCGGGCTTCGTCTGCACGCGGAAGGTCTTCTTGTAGCGCCGTAAGGTGTTCACCTGCAGTGTTTGCAGGTCAATATCGTAGGCGGTGGTGTTGAATGCTCTTGCCGGGCCCGATGCGTAGGAGTCATTCCGGTCGTGAACGTCATTCGACAGGTCATCGTCGTGTCCGTTGTCATCGTCCTTTCGCTTGCGCTTGCCACTGGTGCGGATGGATTGAATGATTTGCTTATGGTGCTCGCAGATGTACGTGTGCGGGGTGTGTCGGTCAACTGTTAACCGAAGTTTCCGTTGCGTCACCTGTAAATTCGGAAAATAGGGAAACAAGTTAGTTATTTTGATGAATGCTAAATCTCACAACTCTGCCCACTTGCCTGTTTCTCGATCCGTTTCGAGTAGGATGCATTGCCCGAAGGCCGAGAGCACTTGATGCCATTCTCCACCAGACAGCACAGAGACTGCAGTGGACTGCTGGTGACAATGCTGGGCAGGTTGGATATGGAATTCGTAGAGCTGGAGGCGTTGATGATGCCTCCTCCGTTTATAAAGCCGGCGGGAGTGTTTATCGGAGGGAAATTCATGCCGCTCGCTTCAGGATTGATGACCATCACTCACAAGGTGGTACGCCCAGGTGACTTTTCCACTTGATGACTGCTTCGGCTGCTGCTGCTGCTGATGGTGATGATGATAAGATGTATTTGAAGAGCGGTAAAGGCGAACCAGAAACCAAAAGAGTTCAAAGATGGTGACGCGTATTGAGAAATCAAAATGGCGCAAAAACGAAAACGATGGGAGAACTTTTCGAAAACGTCCACAAAACACCGCCAAAGCGTGTTCAATTTTTCTTCAGTGTAAACACTTTACAATCTTCAACGAACACAGGTGATGAAGGCCGATAATATCCGACGGTGAGCTGATTACGGTAAATTCGAGATCACTTTCGGCGCGATTGACACACAGCGCGAGAAACGGCAATGTTGTTGTCAGCGGCGCAGAGTGTGGCCGCCAGAGCGAGTGAGCCACGGTGAACTACAGTGACTCTGCGCTGTCATGGAAACTCCAAATCACCCAGAAAGTAGGAATATACCAGTAATCACTTATAAAAACTAATTAATTTTAGCTATTAACTGATTTTCACTTTGTCAAAGTTGTTTCAGCATTTTTGACTGCCATTTTTCTCGTAAAATCATTCATGATAAGTTACAGGATGTTCACGACTACCTATGGGTGGTCTGCAGCGCCCACCAAGAATTCGGTCAGGGGCGCTAAGACGCGTGGGCATGTTGTTTGTGTTCAGCAGTTTGAGAGCGTGAAAAATATTTTTTTCACGTTTGAGGTTGTTCTATTTTGTGCGGCAAAGTTGGATCGTCGGTTTTCTTCTTTCTCCTTTGTGATGCAGCAGAATACGTTTCGATTTGTTTTATATTTTAATGTTCAAACTTCATCGCCAGAAAACGTAACATGGAAGTCACATTTGACAGCACCGTCCGTCTGTTCTTCAACAAGTATTCTGACCAGGATCCACAGTTGATCTGGGAGAAGAAAAAACTAGTCGAATTTGCGGAAAAGAATCCCACGTTTTTCACTCGGCATTTTCCTTTCTACAAGTGTTTCGTCTACGTCTACGATCGTTCCGATGAGCTCGTGAAGAGTCTATGCCAGTTTTCCACTGATGATGCGAGTACATTTGCAAGCCATCTAAAAAAGAAGCACACAGCTGAAACCTATGCCTGCTTCTACTGCAACGAAAAAAGTGAAAAGGTATCCAAATGCTTTTTAGCTCCTTTTGTTTATCTAACTTGCATTTACATTTAACAGTTCGCTGAGGCAATTCCTCTAATTCGTCACATTGTGAAGAAACACGGATCTCGGTTTTTCCAGTGCAACAATTGTTCGTATCGAGCCATTACTTGTGAGCACGTAAACATCCATCAGAGCATGAAGCATTCAACACTGAACTACAAGAATAGTATTCTTTTTTGCCTAAAAACCCCTCATTCAAGCAAGCATCTTCGACTGAAGGAGTTCTACGATCACTCAAGAGTATCCAAAACCAATAAATCTTTCTATCAGTGTCTATTTTGCTCCACCGTTTCAGTTCTTCGCTCTGATCTTTTTGCGCACTATGTTGGCGAACATCCCGACTATCCGATGCTCTACTATCACAAAGCTCCTCTAAAGGCTGACCTGGTTGAAGTTGAAGTTGCGATCAATGATGTTCCGAAGAAATTTCAAAAACCGTCCGAGCTCATTCACGAAGAACCTGAACTGTTCAATGAACACGACGACGACGACGATGACTTTTTTACCAACGATAGAGCTGGATGCTTTTTCTGCTCTGAATGGGTTAGCATAAAACTCTTAAAAGCTCACCTGTACGAACACCTGTTTGGAGATTCTCCACGAGAGCTCGATTGCAAATCGCTAGATGATGTCTTCTTTTTTAATTGGATGAACAACTTCACCAACATGCAAGGTGCCTATTTTCTGGAGGAAAATGAAAAGGACGGCGACGGCTTTTTCCACAAGCAGTGCCAGCTTTGTCTCAAGATGTCACTTGATGGTGATGTGTCACTGTTTTACAGCGACCATGAAAGCAAATATTCGCTTCGAATGCAGAAAATTCATTTTATCAATCACTCATCCTTTAAGCCTTTCATGTGTCTACCCTGCGAACGCAATGGACAGGGTCAATTTTTCCTGCCTAATGAGAAGAACACTATACTGAAGCACCTGGTCCTTTGCCACCACCCACTGATGGTTAGTATTGGAGCATTGAAGGAGCTGTGTTTCTTTAAGAATTTGTACGACCTACCTGAACAAGAGTGGGAATCGGACATTAAGCCAATTCTCATCCAGGAAAGCCTTGTAATGGAATTCAGTTCTCGAAACGAAGAGCTTTTTAAAATCTGGAAATGGGAAAATATCCTTGCGCTCAAGACGCTGGAAGGCAAATACTACGAGTCGATTAAGAAGTTCAATGCGCTGATCGCCAATTATGATTTAGAAGTGAGCATGGAGCGCGAGCAAGTCGCCGACAAGGACGATGCTACCGAAGAGATAGCCGCCTGAAAGTCGAAATCGTTTTGCACCTAACCCCCATTTCTCATTTGACACACTTGTTACATAACTTTCTATATTTTTGTTTATTTCAAAAAGATAAATGATACAAAACATTTACAAAACTGGTGTGTAATCATCTTGTGTTGAGCAGGATGTGTGAGAGTGAGTGAGTGAGAGCGTGTATTTGGGAACTTTGAATAATGCTGCACAGAAATGTTATAAGAGAGAACGGAAGTTTACTAGGCGGTGACATCACAGTTCGGGGGCTCCATGACCGTCTCCTCGCTGAACAGAAAATCCGGTGAAGAAAGAGCTTGTGAAGAGTTTTTCTTCAAAGCACGCGACGAGTAGTGCTGCTCCTCTTCCTGATGATGGTGATGATTGTGCTGGTTGTGGTGGGTGTGGTGGTGGCTTCGAAAGTTGTGCTGATGTGAATCGTGACCACTGCTTCGACGACGCTTCTTGCCGTTACGGCCGCCGCCGCTGCTGCTGACCACCACTTCACCGGCTGATTCCGACTTCTTCTGCTGCTGTCCCCGTCCTCGAATGTTGTTGAGCAGGCGAATGAGATTCTCCAGGCCGACGGTGAAGCCGTCCGTGGAGGAGCCCGAAGAGAAGCAGGTGTGCGCAAAGTCGATCATTCGCACGTCAAACTCCGGCGCCGGCGGTTTGGAGGGCGGCGATCGGCGGCGGTGGTCTCGGTTGCAGACGTAGTGCTTCGAGGGCACGTATCGGGACTCAATGGGCGAGGTGGTGGAGACGGGCGCTGCTGAAAGAGATGGCTGCTGCTGAATGAGGACATCGCTCGAATCGGCGCTCGAGTCGTCCAGTGCCAGCACAACATTGGCGGCGGTGGTGTCATTGCTGCTGCTGTTGCTATCGTTTGAATCGTCATAGTCGCCCAGCACCTCCTCCTCCTCTTCATCATCGTGGTCCTCAAAGTGGTCCTCCTCATCGGACTCAAAGTCATCCAGGTCATCACCGTCGTGAAAGTACTCCTCCTCGTAGTCCTCTTCGTCCTCCTCCTCGCCGTCGGAGTTGTGGTGCTTGAAGATGGGTCGGTTGCGGTGCGCCGTGGAGCAGCCCTCGGAGACGATCAACAGCGATGTGGAGTAGAAGCGGAGGGCCCGCTTGCGCAGCGTGGCCAGCACCTGAGACTTGAGCTCCTTCAGGCGCTTCACCACCGGGCCAATGAGGTAAGGTCGATTTTTGAAGTAAATCTATCAAACGTAAACAGTAGTTGTTAGTCATCGTTGTTAATTCTTTAAAAATGATCTAATACTAACCTCAAGCTCATTCTGAAGACCAGATTCGTTCTTGATGCGTCGTCCGTAGTACTTGTCCACCTGGTAGAGGCGGTAGTTGTTGTCCGCCACCTTGTGATATGTCTGCATGCCGCAGATGCGAACACCTGTGATTCGGGAGAGATTAAGATTAGCACGCTGACAGTATCAAAAAGGATAAAACGCACCAAGACTAGCTGAGGTAGTGGCGGCGCACTTGGCCATCTGTCGGTGTCGTTTCTCGTCCGAGGCATCCTCGCCGTGCTGTCGAGTGCCCATCTTCAGGTCGAGAATGCAGGGCAGGTGGTAGTGGGAGGTGATGTTCTCCAGCAGCATAAAGTACCGCTGACTGGGCCGAGAGCTGTAGCAGTTGCTCAGTTCAGAGCGAGCAGAGGCGGACGACGGTGATGGTCCGCTGGTGCCGCCGTTCAGTTCGGCCTGCTGCAACAGGCGGCGGTCATTGCAGGTGCACAGTTGAACTCTGCGGAAAAAGGAGGGTTGTTTTAGAACAGTTTGCTACAAGCAGATTACCGCAGTACTTACTTCAACTCGGGCTTGTTCCACGATCCAGGCACGGCCAGAGAAGTGGAACTGGAGGCGGCAGAACCGGCAGAAGGAACTGAAGGCGAAGAGTTATTTCGCTTGTGCGGGTGGTACAGTGTGGGAAAGTTGTTTTCACAGTAGCGTATTTCAACGACGCCTGCAAAAATGATACACAGAAGTGTTAGTCAAAATGTTACCCTTTTTCTCTGTTTCCGCTTTCTTACCTTTGTAATTTGGTACGTATTCTTGGAGCTCACGAGGAATGTTTAGATAAAAGAGCAGTTCGCGCTGAACCAGAGGCTTGCAGAGTGTGCTTTGGTCGAGTAGCATTAGCTGAGTGTGTCCACCGACCTGAAAATGAAGTTTGAATTTTGAATGAGCCTGTTCAAAGTTCAAGAAGAAAGCCGATTCCACCTACCTGATTGTTGTATGGCTGAAGAACGGTGAGCTTTTTGTCTTTGTTGAGGCCGCTACTGGTGGTGGTGATGCTGGTGCTGCCGCTAGGCTCCGGGCTACATTCGGTGTCAGAGTGCGGATATGAGTGGCCATAAGAGGAGCGGTCACTGCTGACGTGTTGGCGCCGAGTAGTGCTGGCACTGCGATTCACATCGATCACATGGCCGTTGTCACACTGCTGTTGCTAATGCTGCTGCTATCGTCGTCATTGCTATCGTTGTCTAGTTCAATGCGAATCAGCGAGTTGGAGCGATAGAAGCGCTGCTGCTGCTGTTGCTGCTGTTCCAAAGTAGAAGAGGAAGGGGCAGTTGAGTCGGCGCTGAAATGATGGCTAGTGGAAGTGGAAGCTGCTAGGGCGTTGCTAGGAATGCTGGAATGCTCAAAGTCGTGGTGCTGGTCATCACTAGTGGAATCAATGGCGATATGCTGCTCAACACTGTCATTCACATCACAAAGTGTAGTGGTAGTGGGGGTAGTAGTTGTGGCCGCCAAGGGAAGTTCATGGTTGCTCGTCTTCATGGTCGGCGCGGTCATGCACAGGGCGATTGGATTGACAAAGAGAGCTCAAGAAAGGGGTCAATGGGAGGCCACAGGGAACGCTGTTTGGCGGGGACCGGCGACTGCTGCATCGAGTCGTCCCACGATGGACGGTGCTGTGATTGTTGGATCCAAAGGGATTTGGGAGGAAGTGAGGATCTAGATTGAGATTGAGAAAAGTTGGTGAGTGCGTGTCGGTTAGCGGCGTGCTGTTTTTTGTGTGTGCGGAAAGAGCGCAGCTGAAACAGAGGCAGTGGCGGCGGTGGCAGCAGCAGCAGTCAAAGGGATTTGAGTGCGCTGAATTGTTCGCTGTAACGCGTGGCTGTGAAGAGTGCGAACGAGAGAATGGTAGAATTGCTGAAGAGTCACCGAAGACGAAGACGACAAGGAGAGAGAACTCTGATTCTGAAGTGTGTCTGTGCAGCGCAGTTCTGTTTCTGTTACTGCCGAGCGGAAAAAACAGTTACCCGTGAATCCTGCTGTTCAGCTCGCAAGACCAGTGCAACCAAGGCGCACAACTGTTGCTGTCTGCTCTTCTCCGAAGTCGAAGAAGAAGCAGCAGCCCAATTCGCAAGAACTTTAAAACGCAAAAAGAAGAAGCAGTAGAAGGCGGAGGTGGCGCACTTGAAACTGTCAGTCAGTCTCCTCTTGACGGGTGCATTCCCCATCAAGAGTGCGCCAGACTCAGAAGCGAAGATCACCGATCGCAAGACAATGCTGGTGGTGGTGACAGCAGCGACGGATGCGCTGGCACACTCATCAGTCGGTGCTGATTAGATCAGATGCGAATAAAATGGTGGTAAGGTCGAGGATGGTGAGCAAAATTGGAGACTACCACCACTGAGATGCTCTCTTCTTGATAATTCATTTCACGGTAAAGCGCAAGTGTTGCTCAGCGAGCTGAAAGTAACACCACAAACGAGAACTGCTGCTATATTTCTAGCTGTATTTGGCAACTGTTTTGCCCTTCTCCCCCTTCCTCTTTCTGCTGAATATAAAAAGGGGATGCTTAGCGTTTGTTGTTGTTGGAATCAGCATCATCCTCTCTGCTGAGTTCTCCAACTCTTTGGGTACATCTAACGAGCAGATGTCAAGCGCAGTCAGTTGTTACAATCATCACCAGATAAAGGCTTAGGTGGCGGAGATGGC
The DNA here is from genome assembly GCA_024499935.1 of Tyrophagus putrescentiae. NCBI lineage: Eukaryota > Metazoa > Arthropoda > Arachnida > Sarcoptiformes > Acaridae > Tyrophagus > Tyrophagus putrescentiae. Next base: position 3,744,428 of record JAMZRA010000001.1, on the reverse strand, counting down.
CCGGTAGCCAGAACCAAACAGTGATGTGTGCTGCTTAAACAACGTGCTGAGCAACAAGTGTAGTAGACTGAACAGCTAACATGCGAAGAAGTACACTGATGTAATGTCAGCAGTAGTTGAGGGAGAAAGAGAATGGAGAATGACAAATGGCTGTGACTTTCTCCTCCTCACACCACCAGCGAATGGTATCACTCCGAAGTGAAGACTGACTGATGAATCCTCTGACTCTGCTGAATTCACACACTCCACTGCTGTACAACACCGGGAGAAACAAAAATCAGCATCGTACTTTTTGTGTTTGGTAGTGTGCTGTACAGCAAACTTGTTGCTGAGACTGTCATTATCATCTGCAGCTGCAGCACCTTCTTTTTGCCTGCCTGCCCGTCTCTGTTTTGCCGGCGGAACAATCGGCGGAAAGCTAGAATCTCACAGAGTGCACGGTAGCTTTTCCAAAGCTCAACTCAGCTGCTCTCCGAAGCAGTAACTTTGAAAAAGCCATTGCCACGCACTTGGGCGACACAAAAACGACCGCATCAGCAAACTATATACTGCTACTCTCTTCCTCACTTTTTCTCTTTCTATCTCCTAGTTTCTACAGTGTGGCTGAGTGCTTGTTCCTGCGAAGAAGGACACACTCTGTGTGTTGAAAATGTGCAACACGCGTTGGCACATTCTCACATTCCAACAGCATGAGCACAGTGCCGGTGCTGGTGTTGGTAACTGTGGTGGAGAATCAAACAAAAGTGGAATCTGAAGCCAACGAAAAGAAGAAGCAGCAGCAAAAAAGTCGACTGTTTCTGCGGCTGAACGGCGGCCCAACTCGATGGCAACCGTTGATGCTGCAGATTTTGCGAAAGAAGGTGAGAAAGAGAAAAAAGAAAGAAAACTAGTGTTTGATGCGTCTGCTGTTTTGAGAAAAGTTAGTGAGTGTGTGTTACGCAACACATCACTGGAAGGTTTTTTATTATCATTTGTCGTCGCCGATTGTAACATCTCGTTTATTAGCTAGCAGTCACCAAGTCCAAGACACTTTACTACCAGACAGCCGTCAATTACCCACAGAGAGTACAATGTCTGACAGTGACAGTGTGCTTTATTAGCCGCATCAGTCAGTTGCCATGCTCTTCCTGCAGCACACTTTTAGATGCAGAATAATCTTAGTTCTAGGTCAGCTATGTCTTCCGCTCTGGCAGCATTCTCTCACTCTCCAAATTGATTGTTCTTGAATTTTCTTCCAAGAGTAAAGTGGAGTGAATGGTCTCTTCTAAGCCTAAACCTTATCACTGCTTCCGTCGTGCGAGTGCTCACGCTCTACACTTCAAATCAGTCAAAAAGTGAGTGCATCATCAGCACTGCTGGCAGTAGCTGCAGCAGTCGATATCTTCTAAGGTTTCTCTCAACAAATAAACACACGGTGAGAGAAAAAGAGAGGGCAGTCCAAATGGAAAAATCCCAAAAAGTTCCCCAAAAAACTGTAAATCAGACTTTTTACTTCATTACGCACATTTTTTAGTGTTAAATGTCTCAACAATTTGAGAGAGGCAAAAATCTCTTAACAGGAGAGAGGTCACTTCCCAATGAGCTGTTGCTGCCGTTGTCACCGGCCTCTCATCAAGCACATTATCACCGCTTCTCATGAGTTGCAATCTCCCAACAAGAGTAGTGTCAATGTCAGTGAGTTTGTGATGTATGTGAGTTGAGACACGCGAGCAGCAATCGACGGAGGTGCTTTGCAGACAGACAACGAACAGACGATCATTGGTGGACGGCAAACAATGAAAAAGAGCAGCAGCAGCAGCAGTTTTCGAAGTCACCAAACAGAAAGAAAAAGACTTTGACTCCTCAACAGACGACGCACTTTGCCATACGGCAAGTGGGAAGTAATCAAACACACACACTTCACACACAATCTCCTTCCAGTGGTCTTCATCATACACTTCTGCTAACTGTGTGTGTTTGCAAGTTATTAATAGAAAAACGCAAAAAAACGCAAACGCACACATGTGGAAGTGTGCGTTTGTCCTTTGCACTTCTTTCACTCCCCTCCAATACACTTTGGTATCGACTTTGGGGATTTAGGATTCGCCAAACCACAAAGGGACGAAAGAAAAACGGCGACACTGCGCAGCACCGCTGAAGTTTTGCTTTGCCTAAAAAGTGTCAGTGCACTTTTCTCTCTCTTTCGTTTTCGATTCCTACATTTTAAGTACTGCTAGCACCAGCAGCAGCAGCGTCTTCATCTCTGGTCGCCCTACACAGTGCGCTGACATTTGTTGGCTCATCCAAAATTAGCTTCTGTACATACTTTTCTCCTTCTCTCACCACTTTTCACTTCATCTGACTGATTGTTTACTACACACACACACACTTTTTTCCGTGAGGTGAAGTTGCTGCTAGAAAAAGCTAGAGTAGTAGCAGCTAATGCTCTCTTACTAGTCTTCCTTCTTCCCTTGCCAAGTCATTCGTCTTTCGGTATCACTCGCTGTTTGTCATCTGCTTAGTAGTGAGGCGACTTCATCAAGGAAAAAGAGCGAGAGAGAGGGTTTGGGGAGGGAAGGGAGAACTACAACAAGTGTCATCGTCATCGTCGCAGTAAGCACTGGCCATGTGACACATCCCACCAGAGACTGCGCTTCATTGTCATTGGCAGCAGCAGCACAAGCAAATCCTATGTCACGGTCGATCAGATGTCTCTGTTGTTGTCACGGGTGAGGTGATTCTCTAATCCCACTCTTTGTCACTCAGCTTTCTGCACTAGAATCTTCTCTCCTGAACTCTACTGCTGTTGTAACAACAGCACACAGTTTAATTATAGCGAGTAGACCTGCTACAATAACAATAACAAATTTAGACCATGTCTAATGCAGCATGTCAGGAATGAACGAGAATGCCTGCCTGCCTGCCTACGTTCAGCACAAAAATGGCGCTCTCAATTTGTCATCAGATGATGTGATAAGGTGCTGGCGCACACTACCACTAGTGTTCACCTGATTGTCCGTGAGATGAGAAGTAAAGGTCTTCTCAAAGATCAGTTTCTAAAATAGAGACCTTGGCAGTGTCAGCACCTTTTCGCCAACATCCTCAACCTCACTTGCAGCAGTAGCAGCGTCATCGCACGAGGTCTTTTCCACGAAGGCATCTGATACTGTGAGGCAGCCAAACACACACACTTCTTCCGCAAAGTGATACCATCGAGCAGTGAGTGTGTGTGGCATACACCAACCTTTCCTTTCCAGCCACTGTGGGTTATATCATTGCCAAAGTGTGTGTGATTTATAGACAGGCAGACTTTATATGTAATCATATGACTCCAGTAAAGGAGTTCAACAGCAGCTGAGTCTCAGTGCAGTGCTGGGTTTATCGCTAGTTTTTTTGCACCGAGCGGTGCTGCACACGCCGTTTTTTCTAGTCAGCCAAGAGGACTGGCTGGCAGTCTCAGCAGTGCTAGTGCAACGGAAGTGAAACTGCAGTGATTAGGATGAGGAGGAGATTAAGACGACTAGACCTTGTGAAAAGTGCTAAGCTGTAAGACGGCATTGACTAAGGTGGCATTGAAAAGACGACAGTACTTGGGACAACATTCGGACAGTACAAGAACACAGGTAGAGAGTACACACAAAGCACACAACATTTACACATGATCCGCTTACCTTATTTTTTTATTTCTCTTTTGACCTTTTTTCCGAAGCAAAATTATCTAGAGCGTTTTTTTACTATCAGCAGTAGGCGACTAGCAAGCGTGCACAGCTGTTGTGTTTGTCGGTGATCGGCAGTTGTGGGGGAGACTGTTTCGTTGACGGTTGAAAATGAGGTGTTTTGATTATCGTCTGTTGCTGTATCGACTGGACACTCGTCGACCGAAGAGTCCTCACAATTTATAGTCGTCGTCGTCGGCGTCGGTGGCACAGTTGTCTCGTGCTCTGTCGCGTCTGATAAGGCTCGAGGGTTGGTCAGTCACGGCCTACCACTAAACACTAAATACTAATCACAGCCTCTGTACTGTACAATAAACTCAAGTGTGCTGTACTCGTACAATGCTGATGATGATGTTGGCAATCGTCGTGCTGGTGTTTGTGGTGTTGATGCTCGTGGTAGGCAATAGCACTTCTGATTGAATGAGAAGTGCAGTGCTTCGCACACTCGACACTGGCCTGCAATCTTTGTACCGTTTCTTTTTACAACAGCAGAAGATAATGGGCGCGTGTGCAAGAGCTCAGATCTTGGTTTTGGTTTTGTTGGTCGTCGCCAGTCGTATTTATCAGTTGGCAAGATTTGAAGTCACTTTTATCACAGTTAGTCACACACACAGTCTGCTTGATATTTACTGCTCAGTCGAGGTGAGTTTGACGTAGTCACAGTTGATTGCTAACGTAATCAGGAATGAAACGACAAGAAAAGGGCGAGAAGAAGAGGAAGGTGGAGAGAATGACTGGCGATGATGATATTATCTGGTCACTCGAAGTCACTTCGCTGATAGCTGAAGCTCGTTCACGCAAAGAAGGGGCAGTGATAGTAGCTGCACACGCAGAGGTGAACTTTAGAACAGCAACAACTTAAATACACTGACGTCAGGGTAGTTGAATTATTCCCACTCTGAATTGTATTGTGTCTGCGGCTGCTGTCAAACACTACCGGAAAGTCGGGGATTTATTGTGAGACCAAGTGGCGCAACCTCAGCACACTACATGAAAAGATCGTCTGTTTGTGTGTGTGCTTGAGTTTGAGTTTGTCTCAGCACGTTCTCTCTGCTTCAGTTCAGAGTCAGTTTAAGTAGTGCACTGTTTCTGCAGTCCACACTGTTCCGGAACACAGGTGAACGATTGCTGCTGACTGACTGGATTGGTTGCGTGTGTGCCTGTGCCTCGCTGTGTCTGCTCTGGACGGCGCTAAGGTTGACTCTGACTGATCGATTTGCTGCCGCTGAAGTAAATCCACCGGCCGACTGACTCTCAACTCTCAAATGTCACCTCACAAATCTGTCTTACTCTGCAGAAACATTCGGGCGGTCCTTATCTTGTCGTGGTGGTGGTGGTCAGGGCACTGTTTGGCAACACTGTTGATGATGATGATGTGGGCAGTGGTTGGAAAACATGAGCTATACAAACGCATGCAGTCAACACAAAATTGTGTCTCTTTCTCCCTATCTCCCTCTCTCTGAACTGCAAATGATGCAAATGAAATGTCGAGAGAGTGTTCAGTCGGACGTGGGGAAAAAATGATGTTAAAGATGAGAAGGATGAGGAGGAGGCAAAGATGTGAAGTGATTGTGGTGAGGCTGAAGAAGGCAGAAGAGTGACAACTCTACAGCACTACACTACACTGCAGGGCAATGATGAATGGGCACTGATAGCTGCTGCTGCTGCTTCTCCTGCTGACTGAAGATGTCTTCTTCTTTTACCTTCTTGTTCAGGGGGGTTTGTTTTTGTCGACAGAAGACAATTCGTGCCGTGTCGGCTGTCTTTAGACGACTCTGCTCAATTTCAGCTCTTTTTTTTAGGTTGTCCACTGGTTGTTCACTCGCTCGGCCGTACACAGTGTAAACACAGTGACACTGCAAACAAGTGGGATCAGCTATTAAATGTTATATAGCTGACAGGTGGTGTGGTAGGTGCTAGTAGCAGTGTCCAATGGATAAACCTTTTTTCCTTCGTCTTTTTCTTGATATCAATCTCACCACTGACAGACTGTCTTCTTCTCGGTATCGACCTTTCAGCCGCCGCCACCGCAGTCGAATCTATTGACTCCAAAGTTCATCCAAAGTCAGTAGCAGTGGTGTGTCGGTATTCTTTTTCTACTCGTTTCTATTACTCGCCTTTTATTTCCACTTGTAAGTTGCCAAATCATCCTTACTGTCACACTGTGGATGCGAGTGGGAGAGAGGGGGCTGATGTGATCTGAGCCTCAGGGCTTGGCTTGTTTTGGGGACTTTATTTTTGCACTGTAATTGCCCACGTGTCGTACTCTCTTTGCCTGCCTGCTTATCTGTTGAAGTTGCCTGGAATTTTCACACCACAGCTCACTTTGGACACTGAAAACAGCTTAAGAGCTGTTTGCACTTTTCTTGTCTCTTGATCCTCACTCACTTACACACAGGTCAACAAAGTGTTTGGCGGCGTCTGCTGTCAAGTCAGCGGTGATAATCAAGTTTGACCACTACTCTACTAGGTACTCTGTCAATGCTCTGCTCCTTGGCATGTTTTGATGACAAAAATGACTGTTGAACCACATGGGCACAGCAGCACATCAGCAGTTTGAGCACAGTCGCATTAGCTTCCTTCACCGCCACCACCACCTCGACCAGGCCCTGCAGCAAAAGTCTGCTGTCATCTTTGCCATCTCATTTTGTGCACCGCAGCTCAACTCTGGGAAAAAACGTTGCAGGATGACTTGCTACTTTTGGTGGCAGCAGCACATCAGTGATGCACTTGACAGTGCTTGTGCTGCTGCTGATGCTACATTTGAGCCCTCTTTGTTGAGTCTGGCCAAAAAAAGTTATTATTTTTACTGATTCAACCCTCACGATGATGATGATAACAATAATGTGTGTGCACCTTGCTTTAATTAATTGTCATATTGAACACAAAAGTGTTATTCAGCACACAAGGAAAAGAGACACTTTGAAGCAAAGTTGTGCAGCTTTTTCGAACATTCGAGAGCTAATCGGCGATCAACGTTGCTGCTGCTGCCGTTTCTGTCACTTCAACTAACGGCAGATTTAACTTGAGGGTAGCGTTTCAGCATCGCTAATGAGCGTAGTGCTCTTTTAATTAATAAAAGAAAGTTGCTGCTGCAGAAAAAAAGTTGACAGCACCTGCAGAAAAGGATAAGGTGCAGATCGGTAGGTGGCAACGATTAGCATTTCAACAAGTTGCTGAGATTGGCTGCATGATCAGAAAGTGGTAGTGAAGCAGGCTGATCATGTGAGCTGCTAGCAAATGAAGAAGCAGCCGATGATAGGATGATGCTGACTGCTAACTGCTCCACTGGAGCCAATCAATTATAAGGAGGCTCCCGAGCAGAAGGCTCCTTACCAGGCCAGTATGGAGAGTTAGTGTAGCTTTTGGGACCATTGATGGGCCCTTTTCCATCTTTCTGCAGCGACTTGACAGCCAACTTCTGCTGCTGCTTCTGCTGCTGTTGCTTAGACTGCGGCAAACCGGAGCTGTTGGGGCCACTGCGTTGAGAGAGGGGCCTGTCGTAAGAAGCAGGTGGTCCTCCATAGGATTTGACTCGAATGCCAGCTCCTGCCAAAGGTGGAGGCAGCTGCTGCAGCTGCTGCTGCGGGTAGTGCTGCTGTTTCAGCTGAGGGCCAGGATGAGCCTGTCTTGATGCCTGCCAGTTCGGAAGCAGTTGGCTCCTTGCCGACTGAGGTGTCCAGGCACGACTTGAAGGCCTGCATTGAGGACTGCGGCATTGGCTGAGGGGGCGGCTGATGTGGAGCGTTCAAACAAACTCCCCTTCCGTTCATGTACTTGGAACAGTACTGCCGCACACTGTTCGCTTGCTGCTGTGGTTGCTGTTGTTTTGCCACCGATGTTTTGCTGGTTCGAGAAATTGGCCTGGTTGCCTTGCACTGATTTCGGCAACTGCCGCTGGGCCGAAAGTGCTGGTGGTGGTGGTGGAGGTGGCGGAGGAGGTGGAGGAGGCGGTGGTGCCACAGAAAGCTGCGCCGACGGACTGTGTCTCTGGACACCACCTCCAGCCTGAGCAGCCCTTTCCTCGTGAATGGCATTGAGAATGCGCTCAGTGAGGCGGTCGGCGAGCACTGTCTCATTGAGGTGGTCGGCGAAGAGGCTGGCCAGCCGCTCGACCAGCGTCTCCGAGAGCTCGTCAATCAGCCGTTCGCCGATGTTCTCCTCCAGACGGTCCACCAGACGGTCCACCAGACGATCGGCCAGCACGTTGAACTGTGCATCGGTGAGCACCAGCGGATCAGCATCGTTTTGAGGTGTCCTGCTGCGATGACGACCACCAGGCGACAGGGTCACCGATCCGTAGAGGACCTGAGGAGCTGGAGAGCTGCGACGACGACGGCTGCGGATGCGACTGCTACGGCCTCCACGACTACCACCCTGGTTAGGCCTTTGACCGCTGGCAATGCTGTTGCGCTTTGGCTCCGCTTCAGCCACTCTGTTGTTGTTGTTGCGAGATCGAGAGCCACGCACAGCGGACTGGGTGCTCTTGTAGTTTGATGAGCGAGAGGTTTCCACTGGGGCGATGGGCTGCCCAGTGCTGGTGGTGGTGGTGCCTCGACGCTCATCATGGCGGCGGTCATCGAGTGGCTCCCTGTCATTCTCATCATCATCGTAGTGGTGACGATAGTAGTCATGATCATGAGGGAGGTGGTGATCATGATCATAATCACGACGCTCTTCAGGATCGTAGTGATCTTCAGGATACTCATAACGTCGATCAAGGTCATCCTGAGGGTCGTAACGGCTGCCTGCTTCGTTACCGACGCCGCCGTAGTCAACTTGGTGGTAGTTGTTGTTGCTCTTCACCGGTGCAGAGTCAGCACTGAATCGGTGGATTCGGTTTGCAAAGTTGTTGCCATAGCTGCGGAAACTGCCACGATTAGCCCGGCTAGCTCGGTTAGAACGCCAGCGACGGTTTCGATTTCGATTGCGGTTGCGATTGCGATTGCGACGACGAGCAGGACTAACACGACCAGAGGCGGTGGTGGTGGCGGTAGTAGCAGTAGTGGACTGCTTAGAGGAAGCAGTAGGCTCGCTCACCTTCTGTCCGGTCACCTTGGCCACTGCAGGAGAAGGAGGAGGAGGTTGGCCAGCACTCGATCCAGCAGGAGGCTCCTTTTGAAGGGAGGAAGACTGCTTCCAGACTTCATCACGTTGGCTCATCTTGACGTTGCTGCTGTTAAACTTTTTGCAATTCACTTGTACACTTTTAAGCAAGTCAAATCTTAACAAAAACTAAACTATAGCTTTTCTCTAGGCTAAATCACGGCGTTTTTATCAACACTAAAAGTGCATTGTTGCTGGTGTGCGTCATTTAGTTCTGTTTAGAGCTTAAAAAGAACTTTTTGTTGAATTGAAAAGTAGTGAGAGATCTGGTGAAAAAAAGTTTATTGTTGACGAGTGCACCATTGGAGTTTTGGTTATTAGTTTTTTACTTTGAACTCTAGAAAAATGCCAAAGAAAACTCATGTCAAAAAAACCACCGAAACAGCTCTTCAGCATCAGCAGCCTCCTCCAGTTGGTGGTGGAGAAGGAGGTGGAGGAGGACTTCCACAACATCGTCGCAAAAAGAAAGCACACCGCGGTCAACTTCGCTTTCCCTGTCTGCCGGCCATCACCGCCATTAAGCACCGAATGGTGCTCGAGGCCTTTGCCACCGTCTTTGAGCAGTTTCCCCTGAAAATCGCCGAGTTGGCCACTCTGAAAGGCAGCGGGCAGTATGTGATGCACCGAACGGACGTCTACACCGATCCGTCCGCCTTCCTCGGACCAGTGCCGCCCTCGTTGAAGGCCATTCTCAAGCAGCAGCAGGAAGAGGAGGAATCTAAAAGTAAAGGTGAGAACTCGGGCACTTGTCCGGTCTCCGCTGTGTGCTGCAACTGGAACCGCCAAGTGCCGCTTTTTGTCACCTACGACGGCTACATCGAGGCAAACAATCACCTGCTAGAGGTTGCCAGCAAGCTGGAAAGCTACTGCGACTTCTACGTCAGCTGGTTTGTGCAGTGGGCCAACGCCGTCAAGCTGATGAAGCCGGAGGCGCAGGAGGAGAAGGCCCTTGAGACGGATGTTCAGGAGGCGGTGATGGCCACGCTGGAGGACATTTACGGCTCCATTAGCAGTTAGTAGTAGTAGGCGGTGTTTGGCTGAAGAGACTACTTATAAAACTTACTTTTTCTTTTTCACCCCACCAGACTTTGCCGACTTTAGCATCGACATCGCCACCGGCCGTTTCGGCGCCATCGTCAAAATGCAGCAGAATCCGCACATCGAAGACTACCGCCACGATTTTGCCATCTTCGAGCGCACCATGTGGTACTCGCTGGTCTTTATCGTTCGCAAGCTGCACGCCTACTACACGCGCACCTACGATGTCATTGCGAAGAACGTTGATAAGCTCCTCTAGATGATGAGTTCTCATTTCATCAGCATCATTCTTATCAGCCACGAGCAGCACATTAGTGTTTGCAGACCGGCAGGCGCTGTCAACTCATTGCGTTTATCAGCGCTTGTTGGGGCAGAAATTAAAATTCCCATTTTGCAGCTGCTGCTGCAGTCGCTGACTTTACCTTATGAGTCGACGACGAGTGTGATGCAACAACAGCCGCATCGCACTCTCAGCGGGCACCAAAAGTGGGCGCCACTGACACACACACACACGTCTTCAACCGCCTATATAAAGCCAAACAAAGTCGGCGCCTCATTTTCGCACCGCTCGACAACTGCCGACGACCCTCTCCCCATCATCTGCATCACATTTCACCATGGCCGCATCAACACCATTCGCCCTTTTTATCCTCTTCATCCTCCTCTTATTTTGTTTCTCCAGCACCGAAGCGAGCACTATCACTCGAAGACAAAGTGGCGCTGATTCGGATGACAGCAGCAGCAGTAGTGGCGGCTTCAACGGCCTCATCGGCCGCATCCTCCCCGATCACCTGAAGATGAACCTGCAGGAGCTGTCCAACCTGGCGATGAACCCCGTGGAGCTGTCCAACCAGTCGCTGCTGGAGCTGTACCGCCAGTCGGCAGACATCATCAACGGCACCGGGGGCGCCGATTCGGTGCTCTTTGAGCTGGACTCCTCGGCCGACAACGGCAACTCCTCTCAGCCAAAGATTCTCGTCATGGCGGTGTACAACCCGGACGCGCCCTCGCACGACGACCTCCTCGACCGCTTCTCCCTCTACTTCGTCAACATGACCGACTCGATGCCGCCTGGCATGAGTGTCGCTGCCGGCGGAGCTCCGACCACTTCGACGCTGAAGCAATCATCCTCAATGCTAGGTGATCAACCGTACGACGAGTACGAGCACCCGAACAACCGCACCAGCTCGCTGGCCATTCTGCAGAACTTTGCGAAGAACCAGGTGAACGCCCTGCTGGGCGCCTTCTGGATGCCCTTCAACGTGGGCGCCCAGACGATGGAGGCGCTCCGGCTGGAGCACGCCCAGTACGTGGCCGCGGGCAGCACCTTCGGCTCGGCGCTCTCAAAGCCGGTCATTATGCAGGCGATCGCACTTCCCAACAGCGTCGCCTCGCGCATCATCAACGTCACCGGCGAACAGGTGGAACTGGTGGAGACGGCAGAGGCGGCCTCGAAGCAGGCAGTCACGGGGGCGATTGACGCTGCCAGTGGCGCCATTGGCGCCGCCGCTTCGGGCGTCAACTCTGGCCTCCACTCTGGCGGTCGGCTGGCGGTGCAGTACGCCGCCCGCCCTCTGGGCGCCTTTGTCGGCGGTAACGTCAACCTGGCGGGCAGTGCCGTCTCTCGCCTCGGTCAGGGACTCGACCAGGCGGCGCTGCAGCTGAATCTGCTCGGTGACCGTCTGGGTGAAAGCGCCCAATCGGTGGTCAGCGGCGGCTCCTGGGCGCTGGCCTGGGCAATGGACGAGGAGATGATGCTGCCCAGTGAGGTGGCGGCCATGGAGGCTGCTGCAGCGGCTGCCTCCGCTTCCTCCTCTCCTTCTCACTGAACACATTTGTAAACACTTTGTCTGAACTTTAACTTTTTTATTATTTATCCACTTTTACCGCCTAACTTATTATTCCCTCCTCCTCCTCACATTCCCTCTCACTCTACTTTGTCACCGCACTTTGCATCCTTACTTTCCTCCTTATTGACTCATTCATTAAATTACCCCTTCCCGATTCTTTTGTTTTTATGTCGGTAATCTTCAGTGGTGATCCCCCACGGTCTTTTATTAATGATTTCCGACAGTTTAGTGGTGGTCAACGGACTCTCTATCGCGTGTGTGGTGTTCTCTTAACGATGTAATTGAGAGTTCAGTTTCTGCTACTGCCTTTTATGGCCACTGAAATTCTTTTCTCTGCATGTTCTTGTCGCAACACATTTAATCAGCCAGCGCTGCTAATCCACATTATCGGCGAGAATTTTTACATCGAGTCACCGAAGTCAAGGAAAAGCATCAGGCCGGTGGTCGTTGTGGTTGGCGCCACTAAATTCAATCTTCTCTTTCCTTTTCTTCCCTCCATTGCATCCTATGGTGGTCGAGTGGTAGCAGTGCAGTTGGTACAGAGAACAGAGCGGCTACCCATCGTCTGCTCTTTCGCTCACATTCCGCTAGTGCTCCTTGCGTCTGGTACGGTCTCTTTTTCTCTCACATTCTCTTGGAGAGAGGTCTGTTTAGACTGTCCGCTTGCCTTCTAGTTCTGCTGCTGCTGCCTGAGAGCTGTATGTGAAACCCCTCTGTCTCTCTATTTCCCGCTCACTCTTTTTGGCGTCTTTGTCGTCTTCTCCACCGTCGATGGGGTATAAAAAGGCCGCGTCCTCGGTGTCGTCCGTCCAGCACTCTGTACCCAGAGTTTTGCCACTTGTGCACATGAACTCCAAACTCGAAAATTCCTTTGCACACTGTAGCCGTCTTTTACTGATGATTGAATCTCAGCTGCTGCTGCACACTTCATCTGCGCCTTTTCCGCTGCTTTTTCTATTTCTATTTCATCAGTTCATCTGTCATCTGTCTCTGTGTACATTGACACAACGACAAATCTTCTCTTTGCTCTGGCCACAAGCGGGCAAACAAACTACCAACCATTTCCTCCTCTCAACTCTATCGCACTTTCGGTGCAAGTTGCTTCATTTCCTTCTTTCTTCTTTTAACTGACTGAGAAAAAGATAAATTCACTCTCATTTCTCGTTAAAATTGAAATTTACCAACACTTGAATTTTACATCGTTGCTAATTCCTTCAACAGCAGAATTGTTTACCAGCCCATTAATGCAAGTTTGTTTACTTTTTGTTTATTTGTTATCCCACCCCCATTGCACCAAGGAAATGTTTTAAAGAGTTTTTAAGCATTCATTGTACGGTTGATGATGTCTTTCTTGTTGTTGCTGTTGATTCTGTTGAATCGTACACAATTGGCCAGCACTGTCAGCGGCAAACAAAAAAGTGGTAGGTCATAGCTAAGTGACGACATCGGAGAGGCTATTAGCAGCAGCAGCAGTTTCGGCTTCTAAATTGTCTCCTCTTCAGTTCGACACTTCTTCTGAAACACACCAAAGTTGACACACAAGCACACAATAGTGAACAAAAAGCTAGACCAACTTAGACAATGCTCAGACATCAGCAGCAAGGAGGCACACACACAGCAGCAGCAAGCACTTATCGATAATTGCCATTATTTGATTGTCGCCACGATCGAATCGTAATTCTCCTGTTCCTCTTCTTTTTCCTCTCTTTCTTCTTTGCTACCACCTAATGAGACTCAGCCGCCTCTGCAGTTGTTGCCGCTGCTGTTTCTTCAGTTGTCTCTTTGGCAGTGTTTGTTTTAATTTCTCATTTCTTCATCACCTCGCCCATTCGGTCTCTGTCTGACTGTGTCGGTGGTTGGTTTGTCTGTGTGTGTTCATTCGCTGCCAATTGCCGTTATTATTAAATCGTCGTCGACGACGTTCTCTTCCCTCCTAATTTTCCACGCACTACAGCTGCACATCAGCAGCAGCATCAGCACTGTTTAATGACACCCTTCCAATAAGGTTCTATTTTGGCGCCATTTGGGTGACAAACACTCACACACACGCGGACACATTTGCTCTCTTTTCTGCTCTTTTCCTGCTGCAATTCTTGGGTAGCCTTTTGGTGTTGGATCACACTAACCACGGCACAGCTGTGCTGAATGACTGGTAGTACAGAGATGCCTGGTTTCGATGCTGGTGAATCCACTCTTTCTTTTTGGCACTATTTGCCGCTGAAGCAGGAACGCAAAATGGTCAACCTTGACTTTGGCGTCGCTGTAATTAGCACTTCTCAATTGTAGCGGTGACCATCCTCGCTTGCCGGTTACCAAAAAGCATCCCTTTTTTAAAAACTCTAGTTTCAGCTGTCTCTTGTGGCTGGTGTTTTGGAAACAGCATATTTTCATCAAGAAATCTACAAAAACAACTTTTTACTTGAAGTTTTTTTGTATATTTTGCCTCTTTTCATACTATTAGTTTTGATTTTGTTTATTATAAAAACGTCCAATAACAAAAAATCTTTAATCTAGTTTGGCAATTAATGTGTCGTGACACACCGAAAAGGCTGACTGCTCAAACTGCCGACTTGTCCAACATTTCACAAACTCATCCACCAAACCCAGACTTGCACTCAGTCTCACAGCCTGGAGACAGTTATTAAAACTTTGAAACGCTGAAACAGAACGCAAAACACAAAACACTGCGTCAGCACTGTGAAGCGCAGCCAAAAAAACTGTCTGAAAACTGGCTTAGAAAATCAAAAAGTCCGCCTGGGCAACAGCAGCGACAGACTTGAGCTACAAACTTCCACTTCAACTTCAACTTCAACTACTGTTTCAACTGAGTCATCATGTTGACTGATGTCGCCGTCTTTTTGTTGATGGCCACTTCTGCCACTACCGCTGATACCGCTGCTGTTGCTGCTGCTGCCGCCTCTGCTGCCAGCGTCTATGCAAAAAATCAGCTGAGCCGCTGACGAGCCGCTGTTTGTCATTGAGCCCGGACCGGGAAGAGCCCGCACTGTTCGGCCATGTCTCCGGTCGTGTCTGCAGCAGCTGATGTAGCTGCTGCACTGATTGGACAGCCACAGCATCACCACAGCTCTCAACTCACCAGCAATTCCTTCTTTGCATCGGGGACGACAGCAGTGACTGCAACAGCAGCAGTGGCCGCCAATGGCTTCCAGCCAATTGAGGAACAGTCCTCCTCAGCACTCTCGAGTGCCTTCACCCTGAGCTCACCGCCCCTGGCGTCCTCATTTTCTTCTTCTTCTTCTTCCTCTTCTTCTTATCACCTGCCTTCATCGCTCACCTTGGCTCTCTTCACGTCGCCTGCCACGACTGAACCTTCCACCTTATCTTCGAGCACCTCCTTCTCGAGCAGTACAGTCAGCGGCGGCGGCAGCAGCAGCAGTTTCACCTCAAGTACCTCTGCTCTGTTCTTCGAGGCTGCGGCGAAAGCATCCTCATCAATGCACCTCCATCACCCATCTACTCACCATCACCACTCCTCCTCCTCCTCCTCAGCGAACATCACCTCATCGATGTTCACCCTGGCGGCGACCACCGCCAACAGTCTGACCACCGCCCAGTTGAGTGCAGCATCAGGCGAGACCACCAGGGCACTGTTCACCACCTACCACCGTGACTCACCGCTCAGCCTGGCCGCCTCCTCGGTGCTGCTCTTGAATGAGAGTTCACTGCTGTTTGAGGACGGCGGCGTCGGCGGCGATGACTCGACGCTCTTCGACAACCTCGACGCCTCGCTTTCGCTCAGTCTCAATCGCGGCATCCTTATGGCCATCATCCTCGGCGCCATCTCCCTCTTCACCATCGTCGGCAACCTGATGGTCATCTGGGCCATCTTCAACTACCGTCCACTGCACAACGTCCAAAATATGTTCATGGTTTCGCTGGCGGTCGCCGACATTGCCGTCGCCGTTCTGGTGAGTTCTTTTGAAGGAGGACAAACTACCATTTTTGTTATTCAATATTTTCCCTTTTTCTTTCACTTGAATTCCCCCGCCAATGATGATGATGCTTCAGGTGATGCCGCTCAACGTTGCCTACAACCTCACCGGAAGGTGGATGTTTGGACTGCATCTCTGCGAAATGTGGCTCACCTCCGATGTGTAAGTAGCCTCCCCAGTTAGTGGGAACTTCTCTCCCCTTGCCAATTGCCCCGGCACCGGCTGTCGACCTGACCTGTCTTGAATGTTCCTTCCTTCTAACCGCTCCTTCTTCCTCTTTTCTCTTTTCTTTGTTGTTGCCTCTGTTTTGCCCTCTTCCTTGCAAACTTTATTACCGATAAAAATGCCGCCCCTGCCATCACTGCCACTGTGGAATCCCTCACCGAATGAATCAATATTGACTTTCGCCTTTCTCATTCATCTCATTCATTCATTCATGCAATTGCCCACTGTTTGCCAACTTACTCGGCTCCTGGCTGAATTGTGGTTTTTTCTCTCTCATTCGTTCTAATGTACTTCTAATTCTTCTACTTTATCATCATCTTCTTCTCTCTACCTATCGACATTGTCTTCCAACGTGGGCCAACGTCCTCTTCACTGGGGCCGTTTTTCCTTTCTTCTTTGTTTTTCTTTCGTTATTTTTCTTCATCTCCCATTTTTCATCCGGGCACATCGTCCTTTACTTGCTGACTGCGTTTCCGTCTGTCTGTTTGTGTGTGTGTGTGTGGTGTGTGTGTTTGTGAATGCCATTTTCCCTCAAATCACCTACTGCCGAATCTTTGGCGCACTACCGGTCACTGTCTAATCTGATTACTATCATCATTGCTTTATTATTATTGCCTATCATAAAACTGACCCATCACTACCATCATCACCACCGCTACTGCCATCATTGTGTGAACAACACTGCCTGCCAATGTCTCCTTTTCTCTCTCTGGTTCACCTTTCCACTCGACCGCCCCTAACTGCCACCATAATCATAATAATAATAATAACAATCTAATTGGCAATGCCGCCGCCGCGTGATCCTGCTGCTGTGTTTCACCGTATTCACAATCAATGATGCTGTACGGCGCTGCAAAAACTTTAAATTATGTGCACTTAATTTTGGCCAATGCTCAATCCACGACTACTGCTGCTGAATGTCATTGCCACTGAATGCGTCTTGATTTTGATTTGCCTTTTCCTCCACTTTCCTCCTCCTTACTTTCCCCTTCTTCCCTTTTCCCTTTTTCCATTTGGCCAATCTATTGCTCCATTACCATTTGGACATTGCTCACGACGACGACCACTGATACACCGACCAAACCACAATCTGCTTTCAATCGGCCATCTATGCATTATTGATGGCTCACTCGCTCACTCGTTCCCTTTTTCCCTCATTCTCTTTCTCGTACCGTCCACTGCCACAATGTGCTCGTATATCACCGCTGGTATTACCGCCGAACAATCATTTCATTACTATTGCGGCAATCACTGCACACTGCAATCGACCATGGTGACTTGCACGACCACGACTACGACCATCAAATAATGCCCGGTGCCCTCACTCTTTCTGTGGCCCCGCTTGCACTGCATGCATGTTTTACCCTCATGCATTACCCATGCACTAAATTCCATTTGCCCATATGATCCAATCTTTTCCTTCCTTCTCTTTTATTCACTCTTTATTCCCTCAACCACCTCTTCTGCCCCTTCTTTACTGTCATTACTGTTGATTGCTTGCCTGCCTGCCCGCTTTTGACTTTGTCCATGCATGTGTTTTCTCCATTTTTGACTACTTTTGACTACAACGACCACCATCATCAACTACCCTACTCTACTCTGCGGCAATCAACAATGGCACTGCATTCATTCATTTCAATTCATTGCACTTATCATTCAAATCACTAACTCTCACCACTCACCATCACCCACTTAACTTCGATCATTGTCAATCAAACCAAATTCAATCCAAATGCTCAATCGCCGCATCCCATAACCGCCGACTGCCTTTTTTGTAACTTTATTCACAATCATCATCTTTATGTGAACTAAACGGGGAACATCCTCTCCGGCTCATCGATTTAAACATGCATTTTCTAATTTGGAAAACTCAAAATCGATTTCCATCTAATTGTGCATGTACTGTGCTCTTTCTGCTTCTCAACTCATATCCGCTTTTATTTCTTCAATCCCATCATCTTTTCGGTGCATCATTTTTATGCTTTTACACTTTATGCACCCCTCTTTCCACTGTCTGTCTCCATCTCTCACTCTCTCACTCGCTGAACTCAATTAATAACCACTCAACTGGGAACTTCAACTGGGCTACCCACATTTTTCGTTCTTTCCTAACTGTTCAATCGATTGTCTCATCTCCTCTCGTCAATATCTTCCCGTAATCTACTTTAAATCGCAAATCAATACTGCCACTGTTTTGTCATTTGCGACTGGTTGCGGACTCTCCTTCATTCCTTGTGATTAACTCAACCTAATTACCCATTCACCATCCTATCTTCTTCCCTCATCTTCCCAACTTTCTACCCTCGTTTGGCTACTACTTATAATAATAATCTGCAGCCTTTGCTGCACAGCCTCGGTACGTTCTACTAGACTGCATTAATTAAACTAGCTAGGCCCCCTCGTTTTCTATTTATCCCTTCCTCTCCTCTCTCTCTCTCTACATACCACTTTTGCCAATCATTTACGCAGCATTGATGCATGCATGAATGGCTAAGTATATTTAACAAAAAAAAGTTGCCGGAAGAGCGGTTTAATCGCCAGTGTAGCTTTTGTTTAAAGGAGGAGGGGAGGTAACAGCAGTTTAGTGCAGCTGAACTTTACAGTGTTGACAAAAAAAAGGCGAGAGAGCAAGAAACTGCAATGTCCTACAAATGCTGTAGTGTGTCGCCCCAGTTGAATGGCGAGTGGCCAATTGAAAAGTGCAAGTGCAGTGATGGCGATTGCCCCCCATTGTTCTGAATATACGTTCAATTTGCCGCTGTTCTTGCTGTTCCCACTTGATTGGACCCTCACCCTCCTCCTCCTCCCCTCCTCCTCCATTTGATCCTGTACACGATGCATGCACACACGCACAGAAAGCATACTTTTGCTTCCAAATTTACCAGGAAACTATGCTTGCCAACTCTCACTTTTTTTCTCTCTCACTTTCACCGCCTTCCGAGCAAAGGCGGAAAGCAAACAGTTTTGGGGCTGGTAGACAAGCTGTTTGCTTTTCTAAATTGGACACTCACTTCTCCAAAAGTCACACACACAGCTCACAAGCACACACACACTCATTGCACACAGTCACTTCCTCCTGGTGATGGTGGCTGGCTGGGGTAGGCCTGACTGCTGCTGCTGAATGCTGGAACACGTTTCTTTCGTCGGCAACTTGCAAATCAAAAGTTTGCACTAGGCACCAACTTCGATTTGCCCAGCAGCAGCAGAAACAGTAGTTGAAACAGAATCTACTTGTCCAATATCCTCAAAAGCCGTCGAGTCGCTTGAGCCCAGCTACGTTTCTAGGGCGTGTGTGTGTACAATCCGCCTTCAACATCATCAGTGTCACTGACTCCTTTCTTTAGTTTGCCACTGGCAGTTTGCCCTCTTTGGAGAAATCGCCTTTGCTCTTTGCACATTTTCTATTGAATTGCACACATACACACACTGGCCCTCTTCTCTGCTCATTCATCAGTGTTGTGAATGCCTTTGTGAATGTGTGTGTGCATTCTTTGGTGCAGATGATGATGCATCATGATCATCATCATGCTCGCACTAATTACTGCCAACAGCTCGGGTAGTGTTTAGTTATTTAGTTGAATTAATTAAAAAATTGTTAGACACTGATGAAAGGAGTAAGGCAACAGCAGCAGCAAATGCTAATGACATAACACTGAACACAATGCAGAACACTGAGTGCACTGCCACTGGCACTAAAACTCAGATGCCCAAAATGCAAACGCTATCAGACGCTGTCACACATCTTCAAATGCAAAAATAGCTTTGGTGAAGCAAATTAGTGATAGACGCACAGCTTTCTTTGCCTCAATAATTTTTGCCGATTTGCTTTCTCGTCAATTAAAACAGGAAAATTTTTTATACTCATTTGTAACGACTTGTATAAAAGGAATGTGCAAACAGCAGTAGGACATTAGGATAGATTTTAAAACATTTCGTTTTTGTTGGTAATTACCATTTTTTATTGTTTTTTGGATAATTAAAATTCTTTATCTTGTTTTTGTTATTTTGTTTGCTGTTTAACAGTTTCTCTTTCTATGTTTAGTCCTTTTTTCTGTTTCATTGTAATCAATCATCAGCTGTGTGTTTGCTTTTGCTTGATTTGTTGTTTGCTCTCCGTGTACTGGGCGACTTTTTTCAATGTTGTGTTTTTCAGCCTCTCCCTTCCCCTTTGCACCTTGTGTATGTTTCAGCAGTGGGCAACACGCACTGACAGGCTGCCTTTCTTTTTTCTTTTTCTGGGTAACAAATTGAGTAATTTAATTTGCAGCAGTATTAGCGACAAATTGCAGCAACATTACTCATTGCCAACAAATGAGGAATTAGCGCTTCCTCTCCCGCTCTTTCTTTTCTCTGCCTCCTTGTGCCTTCTCCCTGAACCTCAGCAGCAGCAGTAGTAGTAGAAAAAGAAGTGTGTTTCCCTGTTAGGCCTCTGCTGTTATGTGCTGGTAATTAAGCCCCATTCTAGCCGGCATTAATAACCATTATTACTTTCACTTTCACTAACTATTTTGCCTCACCATTTTCTCGGTTCTTCCGTTGCTACATTCGCCTTTGCTTGGTTTCCATCCTTCTTTCTCTTTGTTTTCCGTTCACCGCCGTCGCCGACACCCATCTCTATTTGTTTTCATCGTTTTACGTTCAACGGAACTACTCTCTCCTCTTCTTTCCCTCATGGTCATTCTTCACCGAACGCACAGATTCTCAACTTGTGCGCCATTGCATTGGTAAGTTATTTGCTTAATTTTATTGTTATGCGTAGACTAGTGCCACACAGAAAGTAAAGCAATTTCTCAGAAAAAGAGAGAGTAAACAATGTGTTTGGAGACGACAGCAGCAGCAACATCAGAACAAAAGAGGGAGGAAAGATTAAGATTAAGTGCAAATAGAGCTGATAATCGGTGGTAATGGACGAGCAGGCGGTTTGTGAGCTGCCTCTCTGTCTCTGTCTTCTCTGCCCTTTGTTTGCCACCGAGTCAGTGGCCATTGTATGTGTGTGATAGGCACAACAACAGACAGTACCAGACTGATTGGATTTTACTTATTTATTGGCTGCCTCTGTTCTTGACGCTATCTCTCTTCTTTGTTTGCTTTTTCTTCCTCTTCTTTTTCCTTTCATTCACCTTGCCCGTTTTGTGTGTGTGTGTGTGTGTTGCGTGCAACCCAGAAAGACTGCTCACTCTTCGGCAAATTCAGAAAGAATGCCTGGGCGTTTTCTATGGTTTCTTTTTGTTTTTGTTTCCTCTCCTTGTTCATTCCTTGTTCTCTGTAACGATCTCAAGCATTGTCTTCTCCATCTCTCACAATCGGCAGTTAACTACTGCGAGCGCCGGTAAAAGGAGCGTTGCAGCGAGTTGATGCTCAACTTGCAGCGTTTGTGGTAACAACTCAGTCGCTTGGCCGAGCAGTGAGGAACAGCATTTATTAAGCAACTGGCATCCATTATTGATTAGCACACGGCAGCACATGGTAACAGAGCTTCTACCTACGGCGTCTGCTGATCAATTAATTGCCGTCTACTGCATTCCTTCATTGATGACTTGGGACGGCCATATTTTTTCCTTTTTTCTATTTTTGCATATTTCACTGCCATCATCAGCCTCTTCCGTAGGCCATCTTTTTTCGCTGTCTGTTGTTCACCGCCAGCAGCAGAGGTCTGCCTTCCGTTCTCAGCTGGTCACTTTGGGTGCAGATTTCTTTTTTTTTTTTCCTTTCATTTTCTATTGGTTTTGCCATTTACTGGCAATTGATTAAGCAGATTCATTCCATTCACTTAATTGCCCTGCACCCGAGGCACGCAAGGAATAGAGAGCAGACAGGCAGCAGCAGTGGGCTTCACTGTCGTACATTATTGGTGCAGCTCCTGCCTCCGTCTTCATTGCCAGATTTTTCTGGTTCTGTCTCCTGTTTGCTTTTGCTTTTTTCCCTCTACTTTATTGCATCAGACAGGATTATCAATAATTGATGATTCTATTTTAGCATTTCTCTTTTTGTCCTTACCTTTTCCTCTCTTTCTCTCCCCATTTACCTCTCTCCCTCTGGGAGATTGGTGACTCTTTTTTTCTTTTCATCTAGGACTGAGCATCTTTTTTTTGCAGCCTGCACAGATGCTAAGATCCTGTAAGAGTGGCCTGAAGAGCCAGGTGACGAGTCAAGAGTGCCGCCGTTGTTTGCGATCGATCACTTTGATCGCATTAGGTTGAACGAAAAAGAGAGCTTGTGGTGCTCTTTTCTTCTCTTTTTTCCTCCACTCCATCGGTTTCAATTTTTTTTCACTCTTTTTTCATTTTCAACTCTATGTTTGCACTACACTCACCTTTCTTTAACTCTACCCTCAGATAGGTTAGGTGGTACTTTTCCGTGATTGATCTCCTAGCTCATTGCTGTTCTGTTTTTGCGCATTTGTTTGCTGTCATGCTGTTCCACCCATTCCCGGTGGAGGCCATTTTTCTCTTTTTTTGCCAGGCAACCAGTTAGCATCTCATATTTTTATTTGAACTATTTCATTGCACATTGTTTTTTGCGCCATACTTGAAGTAGATTTTAGGAATACTTTTCATATTTACTTAGGCACCAGTATCAATAGAGTTGAAAAATAAAGCAATTTACAAGCTATTTTTATTTTTACCAGGTCACTTAAAACCTTTTATTAGTTGCATGTGCTGTTGGTTAAAACTCCCTAAAGACACAGTCAATCTTCTTTCAACTTCTTTCTAATCACGTGTCTCTGTAGACATTTCTTTTCATTATATGGTGACTTATTTAAAAAAATTTCTGCTTTATCATTGTTAGAAAACTGCCAAAACTGTTTGTCTGTTCTTTTATGTATTATTTTTGCCGACAGCACTTATTGATTCATCGGTATAGCCCTTAGAGAGCAAAAAAAATAGGCAAAACGAACACACACACACACACATCTCTGTTTCCCTAAAGTCAATTTACAAATCAAAACGGCTCATTAAGGCACACATTTTCTGGTTGCATTTTTTACTTGCATTCGTTTCCTTTTTTCTGTTCTGCTACAGCTCAATGCTCTGTGTCGTGTTTTGCATGGTTACGGGTGCAATAATTAATATCCGATCACGACTGCACACTGCCAACTGCAATAAGAAATGATTGCCTGGGCTGGCTGTCGTGCCGTGTGTTTCAGCTTCTTTCCGCTGGTGTCACTCGATTGCATCCATTGGGAGGTGATGGTGGTGGTGGTGGTGGTGGTGGCTATAGCTGGTTGCAATTGCAAATTGCAGCCTGCTGAATTAGCCATATTCTGCGGGGACTAAGCTGCCATTTGAATCAAACTCTCTCGACCGTTTCCAGCAGCAGCCGCAGCCCTAGCAGCCTGTGTGTGTGCCTGTCCTCGTTCCTGGCGTTTGCACGTAGTCGGAAGTAGTAGGCATGCAGTCCAATCATCTGGCCCAATGACTTCCAGTGAGTTTGCTATCAAGTTGCCATTTGCTGACACTGCCAACTGCTGTTCACTATCTGACTCACTTTTTCTCCCCTTTTTGCGTTGGCAAATGCAATTGCCTGCCACTGCAATATTTTGACTTTTTTATATTTTTAGCCACAAACTGGTGTGAGATTTGCATAGTAATGACCTATTTTACCAGTTTGTTTGTTGATTTTGCCGTGGTGGTAGTCGTGGTCGATGTTTGTTCAAACTTTGCTAAAAAGTAAATATTTTCTGAATGCGTTCAATTGAAAATGAGGCAGGGTTTTTTTTATTAAACTTTTTAAAACTCAGAATCAGGTGCTCAATATTCTTTTTTGCCTTTCTTCCGAAAGAACATTATAAATACACAAAAGTTTTTATTTATAGTTAATCATTTTCTTGTAAATGTATTGAATTAATCAGGAAAAACAGTAGAAAAACATGCTAAGTTAAATATAGTTTCAAATGAGTTGTTTGTTTTTTGACAACAAAATTAAAATGTCAATTTTTCTGCGTATTAAACATCAAATAATATTCAGCAAAAGTACACAGTTCACTAGAATTAATTTAGTTTTAAAAGGATTTTTATTAAAAACTCGTTTTGATATGTACTTTTTCGTTGAGCTAAGCTTTAATTAGAACAACTCAACTGGAAACGCCTGTGGTTTGAATGTCGAAAAGTTGTTGACGTGCCTGAGCGGCAGCAAAGTGGCACGATTGCTGACTTGCTGCATCGATCCTTCTCGCTCTTCTCAAGTTGATCGATCTAATTGGCGCAATTAACTGGCGTGCAAATGTTTTGCAATTTTAGTAAACTCAGCAGTAACTTGGCAGCCGGTAAAGATCCGCCTGTTCTCGGAAATTTTGAAATTATGCTGCTGAGACAGTGTTAGTGTGTCTGAATAGCTGACATGTATTGATTTGGGCAAAAAAACGAGCGAGAAGCTAGTTTTTCAGTTGAGTTACTTGAAGTTAAAAGTTGTAACTAATGCTCGATTACACTGTGCTGCAAGAAAAATAAAAGGTTTTCACTTTTGGACTTTACTATTTTGAGTACGCTGAATCTGAATATGCAATTAGTTTTTTTCTGGGATCGCCGGAAGTACCTTAAATTTGGTCCGGAAAGTGCCAAAAAGGCTGTTTTTGACACTTTTCAAAAATTTTTAAAAAATGCTTCCGGCGGTCAACTTAGGTTAAACAAAAACAAATATTATCTTAAATTTTGCCTAGTTTAAGATGGTAAAAGAATTTTTCTAGTAATCAAAATAGTTTGATCAGGAGGACGAACTTAGTAAATCAAGATTTTGATTATAGTATTTCAGCCACTGTATGTTAAAATAGACGCAGTAACTTCTATTATCAAAATCTTGACTTACCAAATTCGACCTCCTGATCAAACTATTTTGATTACTAAAAAATTTTTTTACTGTCAAACTAGGCAAAATTTAAGATAATTTTGTTTTTTGTTCAACCTAAGTTGACCGCCGGAAGCATTTTTTAAAATTCTCGAAAAGTGTCAAAAACAGACTTTTTGGCACTTTCCGGTCAAATTTAAGGTACTTCCGGCGATCCCAGAAAAAAACTAATTGCAGATTCGGATTCAGCGTACTCAAAATAGTAAAGCCAAAGTGAAAACTTCAGTAATCAGAAGTTTGACATCATTTTTCGCACAGTGTTTAAAGTACACTAGCAGTTTTTGACACTGCAAAAAGCGGGTGAGATTGAATAATTGTGCCCCCATCCAACAGCGATAAGCAGGACAGTAACCGTGCTACTCAGTTTTTTTAACTAACCATTTCACCTAAAGACGTGATTTAAAATAGATGAAGTTGAAAGAGTACAGAAAATTATGTTTATTAGCAAATAGCTTGGATCAAACTTGATTTTGTAATGTCAAGTGAAGCACGACTTTGTTTGAATGACAATGCGGCAAAATTGTCGCGGATGGTTTGCAACACATACAGCTCATGACAACCGACGCATTATAGTGCTACAGAAAGTGTTTTAGCGCCAATTAAAAGCTGTAAAGTTGAGAATGAACAAAAGTGAAATGGAGTGTCTAAGTTGACGGACTGACGAGCAGGATCAGTGAAGTAAAGCATATTCTACACACAACCACACTTAGGCCACAGGCAGTGCTGTTGATGAACATAAGTGAACCAGTGCTGCTGCACTGTGTTGTAACACGGAAGCAATTGGAATTAACGGAAGCGTAAGATCGACTGTTCCAGGCTAGATAGAGATTGATATGCTAGTGCTGTCCCTTCAAGCATTATTGCATTCGGAAATTCGCTGATTCAGTTTTGACTGAAAGCGCAGCAGCAGCAGTCATGACCAGCTGACTCGTGACTTGCTTTGAAAAATGTAGCAGTTAGACAGCAGCAGCAACAGCAAGCGTAGAAGAACGGAAACTAGCCAATTGGCTAAAATACTTGATTTTCTCAGAATCTGTTGCTAAAGTAATCTGGCAAAGTGTGGGCGCTTTTTGAAAAAGAAAATACCAAGGTGATTAGCACTCACTCTACGTCAAGTGGGCAAAAGTGGTCTTTTTAGCGACATTGCAGTCAGTTACTAATTACCCTGCCACACTCAAACGTCAGTTTGGCCCTCACTGACGCTGACTGACTGATACCGAGTTGAGCTGGGTTACGAATCAATTGAAATGGATTGCACTGCTGAATGCTTTCCTTTCCCCTACATGTTTCCTTTTGACGCAATAATTATCCTACACCAAAATTAGGCACACAGGATGTTCAGACCTCAGCTGAACCATGTTGCGATGACGTCGACACACGACAATGAAGCATAAAAGGCAGCTGTTTTGATCGGGTGTTACAAGTGCTTGTCATGGTGTAATTGCTGTTGGAGCTCATTGATCCGCTTTCCATCATTAGTTGTGCATGCGTGACAAACTTTGCTGTCTACTCTTGTTGCAATTGAAAATCAGCACACATCGTGACCAGTGAACTGGAGTTTGGCTTTTACGTAAGTATTTTTTTTCAGTAATACCCGAAAAAATGTTAAACAATTAATTAGCCAATTTAAATATAGTTTGTTGTTTAGGTCGGTGTAAAATGTAATATACTTTGCAAGTGTGGGCGCTTTTTGGTAAAAGAAAAAATACCAGAGGTGATTAGCACTCACTCTACGTCAAGTGGTGCAAAAGTGGTCTTTTTTAGCGGACATTGCAGTCAGTTACTAATTACCCGGCCACCACCTCAACGTCAGTTCGGCACTCACTGACTGGCTGACTGACTGACTCACCGAGTTGAGCGTGATTTACCGAATCCAATTGAAATGGACTTGCACTTGCTTGAATTGCTTTTTCCCTTTTTCTTTCCCCCCTTCTACTGTCTTCCTTTTCTTTGACTGCAATTTAATTAAAGTCCCTAACCCAGTAAATTAGCAGATTGAGCTTCAGACTTCTCAGACAGAACCAGGTTCGATTGGACGACGACAACGACAAGACAGATGAAAGCCAATAAAAGGCAGTGCCTGCTTTTATTCGGTGGTGGTAAAAGTGTGCTTGTCGACTGGTGCTAACTCTGCGTTGGCAGCTCATTTGCACTTCTCTTTCTCATTCATTCAGTCGTGGCACACTGCCTGCCTGACACACAAGCCTTTCTGCTCTTACTCTTGTTGCAAATTGAATATATCCACTACACTACACTAGTGTGACTGAGTTTGGCTGTTTACGCTACAGTATTTTTTTTTCAGTAATTACCCGAATATAAATGTTTGCAAATTAATTAGCCAAAGTTTTACAAGTTATTAGTTTTTGTTGTTGTTGTGTAGGGGTGGTGGTAATAATGTTACTACTACTAGCTGTCTAGCCAAGTGCAAAGTTGCAAACGCTGACCAATGTGTGGGAGTAACACTTACTCACTCACTAAGCACACTACTGCCAATTAAATGCCTCTTTATCGCCCTAATACAATGGTAATCAGACAAGACTAGAAGTAGACTATTTGCAGCTATTTACTGCTGTCCGTACCTTTCACCGTCCATCTTTTCATTTGAAGTGCCAGTCAAAGTTGTCAAAAAGGTTGCATCCAACTCTACAGCGCACCTTTTCCAAATAGCATTAAAAGTTGGCTAATCACATATTATATTTTTTTCTCTTTACCTCTGTTTACCTCTTTACCTGTGTTTTACCGCCTACAGAAATTCCCTAGAGAGACTGAGTAATCACTGCTTATCGCACCTTTTTAAAAACTTCTCTACCCTAATTTGTCCTCATTTAACTGGGCTAATCTGTCAGTTTGTTTGTTTTGCTTCTTGTGTTTCCTTTTATCTTGTTTCAACAGAACAGCATCATCAGCAGTCATTTGCCATTTTTACTTTGTTCTCATTTTATTTGAAACTCACATTCTTTTTTTGTCACCCAGTGCCTGGCAATGTTTTTTACCAGCCTATTAGCTCTTCCTTTTCCATTTGCCTTCCTCATCAGTCTGGTCTTCAGGCACTAGTAATTTCAGCTCATTTTCCTTTTGTTCCCTTTTGCTCATTATCAAAATTAATTTAAAGAGCAATGCCCAAAATAAGTCATTTTTGGGTCTAAATTGAGCAGTTAAATCCTTTAACATGTTATATACCGTTGGAAAGCTTATTTTTTGCTGATCACATTCTTAAATAGATATCTTGAGGTGAGAAGTCTTCTGCACGACACTCAATCAAGTTCCTTATAAAAACAGCTTGAGTTCGACAGTTTTGCTATTTTTAATAATTTCGAACTTTGCAATTTTGCTTTTTTATGACAGTGTATCAGTCAAAACAATGTATTTAAGACTTTCTCGTGTTAGAATCTTCCAACAACTTTTTACCTCAAGATATCTATTTAAGAATTGTGATCACAAAAAATAGCTTTCCAACGGTATATATATGTTTAAAGGATTCAACTGCCAATTTAGACCCATTTTGGGCATTGCTCTTTACAATTAGCTTCCTCTTCCCACGTTTAGCCTCATTTTCCCTTCCCATTTTATACGATCTCATTCTATTCTTTTTTTGAGCAGTGTTATGTTAATCGCCACCCCCTCTCTCCCCGTTCTCAATTTCTCTTTCAACAGGACTATCTCTGTGTATTACCATTTAAATTAATCCATACATTGGCAGTGCCCAAGCGTATTGAGGGTCTGCTTGTCTGCTTTCTTGTCTCCACTGTCTGTAATGTGCCTGAGCACAGAAGCATCTCATTCGGCAGTTTTTTCAGCCTCTTTGCGTTTGCACACTTTTTCCTTTCATTCGCACACATTTCTAATTATTTGGTGTATTGTGTGTAAAAGAGTGTCCGGGCTTTCTGCAGTTCTCTTCCTTAGTTGTCCCTGTTGTTGGCAGCAATTAAATTTATTTATTATATTTTTTCTTTTTTTTGCCGCATCAGGACAATGATGTTATGTACGACAATGTTGAAGAATGTGTACAGAAAATGTACACGTTAAAACACGCAGTAAAGAATGCCATCAGATAGTGTTTTTTGGTTGAAAACAGCAAAAAAAACTCTAATTTTTGCTGTCTAAGAATGGAGATGCTTTCAATGGGTAATGATGACGAGCATCTCGCTGGCCCATCAGCCAATGATCAATCATGTAGCAAATCAGTTCACAGTGTCTGTGCATGTGCCTCTCTTTCTCTCTTTCTTATTCTTTTTGTGATATTTAGAAGAAAAGGGAAACACTGTGAAACCTTGGGCGTAGTAGAAACTTGATGAGCACCATCAATCACCAGGAGTGAACACGAGTGAGAGGCGCGAGCAAGCGTGCACCCTCACTTGCAACTCAGGCTCAATTAATCGTGTCTTGGTGATTTGGTGAACTTTCACTCACTGAATGAGCGATGGCGTCAAGTCTAGTCGTCTGTCTATTAGCCATCTTCTTCTAACGTGCACTAATTTTCTTCTTCTTTTTTCTTCTTATTTTTCCTTTTCTCTTGCCACCACAGGATCGTTACTGGGCAATCCATGACCCGATCAACTACGCTCAAAAGCGAACTATGCGTCGCGTGTGCACTTCAATTGGTGCTGTCTGGATTCTCTCGGCCATCATCTCCATTCCGCCGCTCATTGGTATGGACACACTGCACTGCTACCTCTTAATTTATGATGCCTTTCTTTCATATCATATGATATTTAATTGCTTTTGGCATTCATTTTTCTCCAACCTTTTCATTCTTCTTTTCAAGGCTGGAACGACTGGCCGGAGTACTTTGACGAGGACACGCCATGCAAGCTCTCAGAGGAGAAAAGCTACCTCATCTACTCCTCAAGTGGCTCTTTCTACATTCCACTGCTCATCATGACAGTGGTGTACTTTAAGATATTCAAGGCCACCCGAAGGCGACTGAAGGCCAGAGCCAAAGCGAGCGCCATGGCCAATTTGGGACGTACTGGTGCTGCCGGAGCTGCTGGAGCTGTTGGTGGTGGTCAACTGGCAAACACGACCACCATTTCAACGGCTAACCTGAACACTGCCGCCGCCACGACGACCATCATCAATCACAAAGACCACATTACAAAGAGCTCCTCAAATGACGACAGCTCCAGCTCGGGTCGCCCACAGCAGTGCACAGCTCCAAGTTTGACAACTTTAAATCACGGTGCATTCGCTGTTGCAGAAGCAGTGGCCAATGGAAATGGCTCAAAAACGGGAGATAAGGTAGATAAACGCAGTGGCGGAAAGAATAGTGGTGGTGGTGGCAGTGGCAGCTCAAAAGCCTTCCGCAAGGGCAAACACCAGGGCAGTCTAATGATGAACCGAGAGGCACGCATTGAGATTGAGTCAGCCAGTGACGATCTGGATCACTCGCACAATGAGGGCTCCAGTTCGGATGCGGCCAACGAAGGAGGCGAAGTAGAGGCCCTTGTCGCCAGCTGTCCACCGACCAATGGTGGCCAATTTGGTGCTGGTACTGGTTGTGGATCACTAGTCAATGAGGTAAGTGGGCAGAAAGGTGGGCTGAAAGTAGTAGCAGTGGTTTGTTTGCTTAACTTAATCATCCACTATTGCTGGCGCCTGCTTAGCTGGCGACAAGAGTACCTGGCGGCGGCGATGGCCTGGACGACACAGCAGGTAGCTGCCGCTCGTGCCCCTGCAACAACACTGCCGCTGCAAACCCGCCATCAGCAATGGCCAGCAGCAGCACCAGCACAGCATGTTCTGCTTCACTGAACAACGGCAACATCGATTGCAACGGCAGCAACGGCAGCTCATCGGCAGCGCCTCTGCCGTCTGTGCTGCTCAAAATGGTGGCAGCGGCACCTTTTGCAGCGCTCACCATCCGGGCAGTGCTGCACTACTGCCGACGTCCGTTTCCACCGGCAGCGCCAATGCTCCTTTGTCTTCCCAGCAACAGCAGCAAATCGCTTACGTGTGCAGCTGCAGCAGTTCAGGTGCAAGACAGCAAGTGCTCTAGCTCAGAACTGCTGCAGTGAAGAAGCAGCAGCAGCAGCGGTGGCGGGCCAAGAGGACGAAAGAACACGACGAGAGAAAGACCTGGGTAAGGTATGTGTGAATCAACGGACGATCAATGTGACACAATACACAGGCGCGTTCTAACTCTCACTCTCACTCTCTTACTATTTGCATTTTTGTCAGTTCAGGAGTGTGTGAAGAGTAGAAAAGTAGAAAGGAAGGGAAAAAAGAAGAAAATTGGAGCAATTTGAGAAAAAACAGAACTGGAAGAATGCAAATAGTGAAGAGACTGGAGTTCTAAGAAATTCACCAGCAAGTTTAGATGCAGTACAGACTGTGCTAGAAATCTCTTTTTTCTATCTTTTTCCTTTTTCATTTTTCATGCTGTTATGAATTGCAATTATAAATTGCTTTAGTAGGTGTTGAACGCGCCACCTTTTGATTAGATGATATTTGCCCACGTGAGAATGTTCGCCTTTTTTCATTCCCGCCTTACTCTCATCACCCGACAAAATCTCATTTCAGATTCATTCACCCAAACTGCACCACATACTTAAAAGGTCATTGTGCACAAACACACACACACACACACTGGTTCATTGCCAGCCCATCCGCCCACCAATTTGCGGGAGCATTTATTTGAATGACATAAAAAGTATTTAATATCAATCAGCTTTGCGTGGGTACAGTAATTTGATGAAAAGGCCGATGCATTCACAACCTTTCTTTTATTATCGGCACATGTCGGATTCATTATGGCAGTAGTGTAGAGCAATGACCAGCAATTACTTGGAAACTATTAGTCTATTGTAGTTTGTTGTTTGCCTGTTTTCCACAATTCCATTTTATTGTACATACTTTTTCTAAGCTAATTTTCTTTGCATCTAACCAATAAGAGTATTTGGTCAAAATTTATTAGTTAAAGAATGTATTGTTTGAAAACGCTTAAGGGTTTTATGAAAAACTCGTATACTTGCTTTCTTAATCAGATTAGTACTAACTGTAAAAATGAATTAAAAAATGAAAAAAGACAATTGATTGTCCAGTTTGTGCACGTTTATCTCGTTTGACGATGTGTTAAGTGAGTGGGTGAGTGCCCTTCATCCGTAAGACCCATTCTTACAACCCAATATTGCCAATTGATTCACAGCAGACGGCAAGTTTCTGTTCAATCAATTACCGCAAGTAACGCCAA
Organism: Tyrophagus putrescentiae; assembly: GCA_024499935.1. Classification (NCBI taxonomy): domain Eukaryota; kingdom Metazoa; phylum Arthropoda; class Arachnida; order Sarcoptiformes; family Acaridae; genus Tyrophagus; species Tyrophagus putrescentiae. The sequence continues at coordinate 3,712,528 of JAMZRA010000001.1, read as the reverse complement.
GAAATAGTGGAACAACTACAAGTAGTCCCACTTGGTATTGAAGAGACGTTTAGTGCCAGCAAAAGAAAAATAAAAAACAAAAATTTTGCCGTTTTTTTCTCAATATTGACTTATTTCTCAATGTTCAATTAGTCTGTGTCTATAATCTTAAGCAAAGCACTTGTAAGTGGTGATGGAATTATGATTACACGTTTTTACTCACATTTAAAAATATATAACTTATTTACATTTAATTTACATTTAGATTGCTTTTTGAAACCAATTTAATTGAAGCTTGATCCAAACCCCATTTATGAAAAAAAATAAAATATTTTTTTAAATTGCAAGGTTTTTAGCTTGAACCCTATACACTCATCTGAAGTCACATTTTAAAAAATAAAAAGGTGTTTCTTGTATAGAAGCGTTTTTTTGCCCTCAATTCACCAGCAGCAAACTGTCTTACTTTTGTAAAATGGTCGCCAGTAGATACTCGTCAGACGATTTCGCCGTAATCGTTGTCCAGTATCAACAACACAGATGTGCTCTGTCTGTGTAAATGTGAGAGAAAAAAGTAAAAAGTTTTAATGTTTGTGCGAATGTGATTGCCACTGCATTTTAACTATTACTACTATTTTTGCCGTAATCGTCTACAATTTGGGCTGCAGTTTTGGTGGCGATGCTTCTCCTTTCGCAACTTATTGGCAGCCATCAGGGCTTGTTTGTGTGTGTTTGTGTGTACACTGTGTACAGTTTGTCTTCATTTTTCTCTTCGCCAAATAAAAGGGCGCGTGCAATCACCGGCCTGATTGCCAATTAATGAGCAGCTGATTTGCTCTGTGGCTGCAGCTGGCCAAGGGAAAATGTGCTCTTGCAACAAAGCTAAATCTCAGCGGAGTAAAAAAAAGAGATTGGGGTGCAGTTAGGCAAAATGAGAAAGCAAGCATTGCCACTTTGCTTTAGCACCATCAAATCAGCTAACCAACCGCGCCCGAAGGCGAACTTTGCCGCATTGCATTTTTTGCTGTCGTCGTTTTTAGCTCATCTCTATTTGCCTAACTGTCTACTGGCGACATCGATTGTCTATGTTTATGCGTATAGTAATAGTTTTACTATACTTCTAGTTGGTTGGTGATTTTATTTTCTATTTTTTATTCTTTCTCTGCTTATTCTATTGCAATTTGGCCATCCCTTATTGCAAAATTCTGCTTTTTTCTTTTGCAATTTTTGCTCTATTTTTCGTTTATTGAAATAGCTTTAAAAGAACAAACAGACTGTAGTAAAAGTTTTTTATACAGTCGACTAGTATTTTTAAAATTTTTGGTTTTTGTTTGAAAAATTATTCACATTTAATTTAGAAACATAATATTGCGCTCACTTATCTTATCGCACAAGCAATAGCTAAACTGCTACACCACATTGCAAAATTTTAATTTTATGCAATTTAAACTTGCGCTAACAATGGACTTGGCAAACACACAGAGAACAGTGTGCTTGTGTGTTATCATCAGCGACTATTGACAGAGAGTTTGTCAAGTGGCAGATACTTTAGTTTTCCTCCACTGCCCAGCCTGCCACGATTTATCACTGTGTTCTCAGCAGTTTCTCCTTCTTTATGTATTTTTTGAAAGCAACTGCAAAATTGTTGGCACATGCACACACACATTTACAGCGGATAATGGTCAGCTCGGCTGTTTGGCAGTGTGGAGGTTCCCACTTACATAATTGCGCCCACTTGCTCTCTTTCTGTTCAGTTGCCTGTGTTGCAGTTTTCATCATCTTCTTTCAGTGCTCATCTCCTTTCATTCCCCACACACAGACATTGTTTGCGGTACTGTGCGTGGTTTTGCTAATGAGTTGAGCTTTACTTTTTCGCCGCTTTTCTTGCTGTTTGTATCGTTTTTACTCTGAACTCTGAGCACACATTGCCCGCACACACACACAGACGCCAAAACTTAATCCAACGCCAAAAATATAAAGCCCGCAGAGGCTGGAGCGAACACCACAGACACACTTAATAGTGCAGCAGTAGATTCAATTAGGCGTCCTTGTACTGGGCGCTTCTCTCTCCTCTCTCTCTCCTCTCTTCTCTCTCCTCTTTTCTCTCTCTCTCTCTCTCTTTTTCTTTTTCTTTTGCTTTCATTTTCTCATGGGCGCAATGTCGGTTTTAATTAAAAAGCGGCACACTTCTTTCCCTGTCGATGCGTTGAACGTTGTTTGAGCGTTCGTTCGCTCGTTTGTTGTTCACTCCCTGACGCTGTTCCTCTCCAGGACCTGCCACTTGAATCAATCATCACTGTGTCTGCCGCACTTTGTTTGCACTTCTAATAGCGGCGGCAAACAAAGTGCAGTGTGTTCAGCACAATTCGTCTGTTGCACAATGCTATCGGTTTTTAGCGCACACACACACACACAGACAGAAACCTACTGACTTACCAGCTATTGACTGAGATAGAAAGCTTTGGTGTGTAAAGATGGAGATAGAAATGGGAACAATGCTTCTGCTCACTTGCTTGTAAATAATTACTTTTTTGAGAAATGTTTTGTGTGTTGAAAAAACTGAATGGTATTAAGTTACCCTGTGTGTTACTTTTTCTCACAACTATTTTTTTTTGCTTCTGCTCATAAAAAACTTAACAAATGTGCTTACTTTTTATATATATTTTTTGCTTTCAGACAACGCAGGTAGAACTTGCCGGCTCACCGAATGACCAGAAGCCGTTTACTGCCGTCGGTGAGGTTGCGCAACGAAACAGCAACGAAATCAATGGCCTTGTTAGCAACAGCAACCCGCAACAACAACAACTGTGACAAAAGTGGTGGTGGACACATCTGCATTCCAGGTGTCAATTCTCCCGTCTCTCTGCTCTCTCCAACGGCGACCCCCTCGACGACGCTGGTGCCCTACCAAACGGGCAGCATCGCCTCGGTGTCCAACTTTAGCCGCCCTGAACTGAGCTCCTCAAATGCAATCACCACGACGGCAATGAGCTGCTCTCAAAGACGATCATCATGCCCTCGACCAGCGCCAACTCCTCCACTCCCACCGCCCCCGGGCAGACGATTTCAGTGAAGAAGATGTGGGAAGAGCGACAGAAGATTTCATTGTCCAGAGAACGGAGAGCCACTCGAATTCTCGGCATCGTGATGGGCGTCTTCGTTGCCTGCTGGTAAGTGCGGTCTCTAGTTTTGCATTTGATATACCCTATTCCATTACCTGATGTGGCTGTTGCTGTTTTTGGCAATAGGCTGCTGCTAATTACTGCCTCTGTTTAATTGGACACAGTTAATTGAATAGAACTGCTGGTAGGCAAATTTCATCAAATTAAATCTATGCCTATGTTTAGATCTGCACTGGATTGCCAAGTTAGCCCTTTGATGACGACGACATTTTGCCTATTACCAGACTATTCAGTGACGTAAACCCTGTGCAGCTGCCGTTTATGGGAACTAATTTTCTAATTAGCATCTGATGAAAAATGTGCAGCAATGTTGAATGATGATGATGATTAATAGAAAACAGAAAGACAGGAAAAAGTTTTTCTTTTTACTGTCTAAAGTAGAGCATAAACGATCATTATAATTTAGCTAATTAAGTGACCCTCAAAGGGGGGCATAGAAGGGAAAAAAGAATTTTTAGTGCATTCCAATTTTAAGCTTCTAACTACCTGCCCGTCTCAACGTTTTTAAAAAGAAAACAAGTTTTAGGCTCTACGTTGCTGCTGATGATGATGATGACGACTGAATAATAGCTGAATACTAACTACTGTTAAATCCCCAGCGGAGCTTCTTAGCAACAGCAAAAAAAGAAAAAGAGCAATTTTCTTTGCTGTTCAGCTTTTCCTGTTCTCTTCGGTGTGTCCAGATTGAGAAGTGAGAGAAAAAAAGACGCACAGTGGGTCAAAGACCACACACACACACATGTGAACGTTCTAATTATCAGTGCCCGTTGTCGTTTGTGCTTCGTTTGCCAGCAGATAAATGGCCTCATGTCTCCAGCATCGTCATTTCTTCTCGTCGTTTTGCAGCTACTGCTGCGGCCAATAGAAAGGCAGTAGAGCACCACTACTAGTGGAGCGGCAGATACTTCCAATCTACTCTTACGCTCATTGGCCCTCTCAATCTCTGTGCTTTCTTTCCTTACTCATTCAGCGCGCCGCAAATGACTGGCGATGATTAATGTTTCATCGGTTCTGTGCATCATCAAACTAAGATGGATGTTGTGTGTTCACTAGTGGCATGCCATAGCCATGTCCATATTGGCCGTGTTTTCGCACTCAGTGCTCTGTCTATCTGTCATGTCATTTGGTGCCGATTAATTTTCACCCAAGCAAAGCTCACACAAACACAAACCAACTGTCACTTGAACGCTAAAGCTTCATTGCACTGCATCGCATTTCATTGTCTCATTGTCCTAATAAGACGTGCTCACAGCCAGTGGAATGAAATGGAATTCTTCAGCCTGGTCATTGTGCTGCAGTGCCATTTATGTTGCTATTACTGCTCTTCCATTCTGTTTGGCTATTCCTGTTTTCTTTATACTTTTGCTGCACTGGTAGCTCGCTAATAAACAGACAGGAATAAGCAGTAGTGAATAATACAATTGAGGAAAGTTGCTTGGAATTGCTTAGAGCACCAATGTGCCAATGAGCAGTGCCTGTTGCGGTCAGCTGCAATTGCCAGACGTGCAGACAGTGTGCGGTGATTGAGCATCTCAGATGGACAACTGAATGGCAAAACGGTGAATGTCTTGAACATAAACATGATGGATGCTCTTTTAAAGGTTGATGACTGTTTATTATTAACCATGACGGTCGAATCACAAAATACAACTCCATCAACTACTTACTTTGGTAATTAACTAATGGCAGACAGACTTTCAATGTCTAAAATTGATCAGAACTTTAATTACCTCTGCAGTTCATCATTTTTGCTAAGTGGAAACTGTAAAACTTTATTTTATTTTTTGTTGTTGTTAAAAAATTTGAAAAAATAAAATGTTTAGAAAAAATTAAAGCAAAGAAAACTGATTATTTCAGTGTTTCAGCATCTAATGCATCACTATTGAAATTGGAAATCTTAGTTGACGCTGCACTGACACATTTGCCTAAAAGTTATCACTCATTTGCAATTCACGTGATTTGTCACCTCGTTCACCTCTCTTTCACACTTTTACTATGATTGTGCAAGGAAATGAAGCATTATCAAGGCATGTATGCACCGAATTTGCATTTCAATTTCTTGCCGTTTGGATTCATCAGGGGAAAAGAAAAAAAGTTGCGGTAGCGGCAACTGCAATTTGTGTTCAGTTGCAACATTGTTGTTGTGATTTTGTCACTCTCCCTATTTCCACGACTGTGACATTAGAGCAGAATCCGTCCCAGGCCGATGAGTTGTGGCGAAATTTCATTCATTGAGAAGGAGGCCACTCTTTCAACTTCAGTACAGCAGCACTGTAAAATGAGTGAGTGAGCTAATTCATGACCAGGCCCCATTCTAATTCTAATTCAATTGGTGCAATGTGTGTGTGTCCATAGAAATAAAAAAAAGTGGCAAACACAGGCGGCGCATTCTTTCTTCTTTTCTTTTTTCTCCTTTCAAACTGCTCCTCTTTTGCGCTGTGGCTGTTGCTTATTTACACACACCATCCCAACAGCACCACCCGCTGACATTGGCAGCCTATTTGTCCGTTTTTGTTGTTTGGGTCTGTGTGTTTTGCTTGATTGCTCCTCTGTTTTGCCAACTTTAAAGGTCTTTATTTTTATTTTCTATTGTATTACTTGAAATTTTTACACTTCTGTTTGCTGTTTGAGCTGCCTACTGTGCCCAAACCGGGTCCTATTTTTTTTATTTCTTGGTTCCTTTTTCTCAAGTGCCATTGCGGTTTTCTCCTTTCTCAACTCTCCTGTACCTCCCTGTCCCCAAGTGTCACTAATTTGAATAAATAAATAAATTAGGGCCCCCTTTTAAATTGTGGGTCGTTAATTTAATGTTTCACTTCTTTACCCTTTTCCTTTTTTCCTTTCTCTTTTTTTTTCCCTATTGGGCCCGTATTTTTTTTTTTTAAAAAAAAAGTTTTAGGAGTGTTTGAATCTTAAATTATCAGATTAACAAAAAACCCAATTTTTTTGTTCAAAAATGTCCTGCTACTTTTTACACTCTATTAAAACATTATCAAACAAAGAAAAATGCTGTGTCCTCAGGCTTTCTTATTAAAATTTGAATTGTGGGTTTGATTGAAAAGTAAAAAGTAGTTACCCTCAAATTTATTTTTACTGATTTTTAAAAATTAAAGTAAAGCAAACCACTCAATTTTTTTAAACTATCATTTTAAATTTAGGGCCACCCTTTTTCTCTACTACCTGAAACCTTTAATTGGGGATTCCTGCCTATGCTCAGAAGTAAAAAATTCCTACATGGCTTTTGGGTGTTTTTTTTTTTTGTTAGTTTTTGTTTAAGTTTTAAAGTTTGTTTTGCTGTCCAAAAAATAGAAATTTATTATTTTTTAACTTGATCAACTTTTTTTTCTCCAAACACAACACAGGTACAAACTCAAGCTCTCAACCCCCCTAATCTCGGGGGGTTTCAATCGCGATTTTTTGCCTGCTTTTAAAAAAATATTTTTTTAAAAAAATTTTTTTTTTAAAAAAAAATTTATTAAACAATTAAAATTTTTTTTTAAAAAAATAAACGTTTAAACCTTTTTGAGTTTTGATTTATTTATTAAAATATTATTTCGAATTTTATGCATCTAAAAATTAACTGATAGTGGCAACATTTCGATTCAATTGCGTTTCTTGTTGCATTTCTTTGTTTTTACGTAACGCACCATTCTGTCTCAAAATTAAAAAACCCTTGGTTTTTTTTCACACGTATTTTTAAATTTAACATGAAATGTTCCTAAATGAAAATTTTTTCTTTTTAAACAAACTTTCGAACTGTAAAACGATATTGCAGCCTTTTTTCCAAATAAAAAAGGTAGTTAAAAAAATTTAATTTTTTTTAAATTTTATTTTTTTTTAAAACTCTTAAACTTGATTTTCTTGCGGAAATTTTAAAAAAAAAGATAAACCCACCTCAGTGAACTTTTTTGTGTGTTCAATTTGGGCACCTCTGGTATTAAAACCAATAAAGCAGCTTATACAAATTTACTTTTTTCCAAAAATCGTTTAAGCCCTTTGTGGTGTACTTTTTTTTTAAAAATCCAAAATTTTTCCTAGTTTAAACGTGCAATTTATTAAATTAAAAAAATTTATTTTTTTAGTTGTGTATTCAATTTGTTAACATATTTAAATGGCGTAATTTTTGTGCCCTTAAAATTAAAACCAGTTGGGTGGCCCGGTGGAAATTTTTTTTCCTAAAAAGTACTAAACTTGCCGCCGGGGGACATCCGTCTAGTTTTGGTTTTTAATCCTTTAGACTAAAAATTGTACAAATGCCATTTTTCTCAAAATTTTTTTTTATTTTTTTGTTTTGAAAATTTTATCCATTAACTTTGAGCATGTTTTCAAAATAACAAAATTTTTTTTTTTAAACTTTTGTCTTTTTTTTGAAAAGCACAAAGCTTTTTTGCTTGAAAAGATGAAAATTTGTTTTTTTCATATCAGGAAAAGAGAATTTAAAGGCAGGGGAACCCCAAGCAAAACACTGTTGGTTTTTTTGCCATGTTTTTCACGACCAAATTCCGAGAAACCCCACAAAGTATGAAGCAAACAGAGTGTTTTTTTTTGTTCCTCCAATTTTTGCTTTTTTGAAAAATGCCTTTTTTTTGCGGAGAAAATAAAATCTTTTCACAGAAAAAAAGGGTAAAGTGGAAAAAAAACGTTTTAAAAAAAATTTGCCAGTTTGCCTAAAAAAAATTCTGCGTGGTCACTTGCCAATTCAATGTCAAAATCCCCCCATCTTTGCCATTTGTTTCCTTCCCCTTTTCCGTTAACCCTTTGCCGTTTTTTTTAAATATTGAAATGCACTTTTTTTTTTTACGGGGTATTGATTCCCCGTTCAATGCCAAATGCTTCCTTCTCCACCTCGGGAAGGCAGAAAGCGTCAGGGCCAGTTGTTATCGTTATCAGGTCCAAACACTGTCCAATTGTTGCCCACTTGGGCACCTACTAGCTAATAGATATTTGGGGGCCCTTACAACACTTTCAAACGCACGCACACACAAACACTGAGAAAGAAGCACACTTCATTGACGTTAAGCAAAAGTTGGTGAATTACTCTGAAATCGGTAATTTAATTAAAAGTTTCAATGCTAGGCAGTTGTTGCCTCACGTTTTTAGCCATTTTTGGAGTTTGTGATTTATTAATTAAAACATCGACCCAGGAGCATGGAAAGAAAAGGAGAGAAAGAGAGATCGCTCTTGTCGTACAGTTTGCGTTTCTTGGTGCAAGTTGCTCCCTTGAGTATTGCCATATGTACGCACCATTCTGTCACCAACAATCAAAAGGCAAAACTTGGATTTTTTCACACAGTGCTGAACTTTGTGCTGGTACAAGAACTGGTTCCTGTTTGCAGTCTACTCTTGCCTTTTCTCTACCCTCCCCTTTCCGACATGAACCAGCATACCATTATTAACCAATTTGCATCTATTATCGACAAACTTCACATGAAACCACGTGTATGGCAACACTCATTTCAAAGGGGGAAGAAACAGGAGCAAACTTTCATTTTTTCTGTTTCTAGTCAAGCATGTACTGAGTTGATCGTCAATAACAAAAAGTAGTGCTCAGCTTTGTTTGAAGGGTGTTTGGCTAGTAGTCTGTTTTCAATCAAAAAAAGCGGAAACTGGCATTTCAGTCAATGTTGAGTCTATTTGCAGTTAATTGATTGAAATGGATTACCCTTAAATTCAGAAACTTTTTCTTTACTAAAAATGAGTTTAAGAAACAACTGTCAATAATGGCAGTCAGAAAAATTTGCAAATGATTTGGAACTAACAAAATTTTTACTGTTTGCCATCAGGCAATTTTGTGCTGTTTCAAAACAGGGCAAGCCCAGAAAAGTATAGAAGTTTTTTAGCATGTGATTCATTTAGTCGCATGATAGGCAGATGCCAGGTTTTAATCCAGCTTCAGATTGATTAGTTTGCCTAAGCCATCCTTAGTTGTTTTTTCTTTTTGTTGTATTACTTCCATTGGGTGTGCTCATTTTTTGTCCTCGTCGTCGTTGGATTTGTGTGCTAGAAAACTGGTATCTTTTGAACAGTGTTAAACAAAAGCTAAGACTAAACTTTTAGCGCAGTCTGTGCATTTGAGAGTGTGCCATATGTTTCCAGTGTGTGTGTGCATTTGAAGGCTGCACTAAACAGAGAGTCTTTTGTGTATATGATAAGAAGGCGACAATAGTGCAGTTGGAAATTCATTTACACTCTCTGTCGATTTGTCTGAGTTATGAGTGCAGCGGCAACAGCAGACGGATTTTAAGCCACAGGAGAACAAATGTGCGTGTTTAGCCAAATCGATGCACAGACACACACACATACACACACACATTGCCGGTTTTGTTCTCTGTTTCGAGGAACAAGTTTGTTGTTGTGTCAAGCACGAGATCAATATCGACAGTTCGCAGTGTGTTTACGTGTGGGTCTGCATGTGTATGCTGGTAACGCACACCGCCTGAGCTCAAGACAAATGGCACTTTTAGGAAAAGAAAGAAAAAGTAAAGAGATGAAAAAAGAAAGCCAATGTTGCACGCACAAGTGAACGAATGCAAATAAAGCTCCAGCAGTGACAGGGAAAAGAGTGGAAAACAGAGACCACATTGCATCGAAGAGCACTGTGTGCTAAACAGAGTCCCACTGTTCACTTGGTGAATTTGGCTGTTGTTTGCTTCTCTGCCTCTTTGTTCCTAAGCAGTCACCGCAACTTGGCTGCAAACTACAGTGCACAAGCAAGCAAAACCTTCATTCAGACAGCTTTTACCGAGCAATATTAATTTCTTGTCCACAATGTTCATCGGTGTTACTAGATGTGAGCATAAATTATTGAGAAGAATGTGAAACATAAACACAGCAGTAGTAGAAAAAAAACACAAAGCCACAAAGTCTTTTTGTGGTTCAATTTTTTGTATATTTTTGTTTTTGCCATAACTTAGTCGTTTGTGCTGGCAAAACTCTTTTATCTGTGTAATATGTCGTACGTACAGCTCACATGATCGTCTCTGGTTTTGCACTTTAATAATCGGTGATCAATAATGGTGTGTGCAGGGTCCACTGTCTCCGCTGGCTGTTTTTCCTCGACTTTCTCAGCAGCTGCAGTGGCATTTCAATACTGCTGACGTTTCCTTCCGCTTTGTAATTCTTCACACTGACTGACTGACACTCTTTGGTGACTGCGAGGCCGAGGCTTGCATGTGCAATCAGTCAAGTTTTGGTGGTAGTAGTCACTGTCCTTTTGTCCATGTTACATCAAAACTGGAGGCTCTAGCTTACGGTGCTATTTGCCATGACGACTTCATAAACATAGAGGTTTCATTTCCCTGATGAGCTCTAATTAAATAATTAAGTCCCTTACTGCGTAGATATCACTTGAAAGAGAGTACCATCATCAGTTTAGTGCTTTTAGCTTTATCACGTTTTCCTCCCCTTTTGACTTTACACTATGGCTAGACATTTTTCTATTTCTTTTAGTTGCTGCTGCACTATAAATTTAATCTGCAGTGCATTGCTAGACTTTTTTGTTGCATCGTCGTCGTTGTCGTCGCCGTTTTGCTTTTGTCTGTCCGATGCCTCAGTTTTGCTTCCCGTGTACAGAATTTTGAGCTTGATTCCTTTTTAAAAGTTTACTTTTAGTACTGCCGTACTGAGGAGAATAAAGGCTGTAAAGCAATTCATGGCCAATTTGAATCAATTTGCACCCAGGCATTGCTACATCAGCGTTTCTATCTGCCTCTGTCAGTCTTCTTTTGTGAGTCACTTTAATTTATTTAATGTCAATCAATATTAGCTCCTCAATCTATTCGTTTCGATTTTTTTCTTAACTCTATCAAAGGACAATTTTTGTTAGTTGAAAAGGAAAAAAGGGTAGGAGACGATCATTGTTACTAGGCTGCATTCAGTTGGTTTCCCCGTTTTGCAATACAAACACATATAAATGCTACTGTACAGACGCAATTTGATTGAGCAGCTGCTGTCGCCTACGTAAAGCATTTACAATTTTTATTTAAATTTAAATTAAAAGGAAAAGTTGCTGAAAACGGAACTGTAAGTGTGCAATGAGAAGTAGTGTCTCTACTTTTTTTTCTATGAAAAAGTAGCCGCTCAATTAAAACTAATGATGATTCATAAATTCAAGATGTGATGTGATGAAAATAAAAACTCAAAGCGACTAAAAAGGCAAATGTAAGGTCGAGACTAAAATTGCGTGCCCTAACACATCTTTTGAATAGCTAGACTTCAATTAGTGAATTAAAACGGGTCATGCACTTTAGGAGTGCACGCTAAGATGATGGGCAATACACCTCCCGTTTCTTTTACACACATCAAAAGGAATCCCCGTTCCTTTCTTCTATTTCAAAGCATGTTGAAACATTTTACCGTTTGTCTGATGAGCATTACTGATTGCAGAACGTCATTTGAGACAAGTGCAACATGCATTTTGCATTTGTCGCACTGATTGCAAGTTCTCTCTGCACTTTATACATTTTGCATTGAGGGTGTTTTTTCTGCTAAAGTCTCTACATCCGCGCACTGAGTCGCAAATTGTTGTCTATATCACGGTTTTTAACGCTAATTTTTCCCGGAAGATTTTCATTTTTGCAATGACATGCTGATGCTAATGATGGATTGCGATTACGAAACTCCTCTGACGTACTTTCAGATTGAATTCTTTGGAATTTTGTTTAAATTAAGCCGCTGGTATGCATTTATTAAACTTTTTACTTGTCAGACTCTGATTATTTACCATAAAAACCTCTTCAAGGTAGCATGTTCGTGGCTTGGTTTGCCCAACTGTCTGTACTCTCCTAGCGGTTAAAAGGTGAAAACCATCTCCAAAAATCGCTAAAAGTTATAAACTTTTTAGTTTATTTAATTAAAACAAACGTATTATTACAATTTAAAGTGTATCTAAAGACAATAAATTGTATTTTACAATTACGATTACAAAAAACGGGAATGTCATTTTTCAATCTAAATGTTAAAAAATATTGATTTTTAAAACGGGGTTGTAGGTGGGAGACTTCGAGCGATAAAAATTGATGCCAGATTCAGTAGCATTTGAATACAGTTTTAAATCGGCTTACTGAACTGCACAAGTTTTTTAATCTGCTCAAAGTCCGCTTGTAGCCCACCCATTTTACATTTTATTAAAAAATCAACTTTGTAGGTATTTTGAATAACTAAGCGTAGAAATATTCACTGTTATTTGTTTAAAGAATAATCAAGTTGAATCAAAAAATAACAATTTATTAGCGATTTTAGACTCAGTGCACTTTACCTCTAAGTTCGACTTTTGGGCGGCCGAAAGCTCCGTTACAGAATTTTTATGTTAAAATTAGCCTTTAAATTAAAGTTTTAATCAATTCACCTCTGTATAGTTATTAGCCCTACTGACTATCAAGTAAAAAATTATTTCGAAATGGTTCAAAGCGAGTAAACTTAAAATTGTTTTTAAATATTTTATTTTGAGTGTTTATAACAATTAAAAACATTAAAATGAACTCTGTGTATTTTAAAACGTCATTAAAAATATTTTGCAGTACTTATTTAAATAAAAAATTTAATTAAAAAAATTTTTAAAATGTTAATGTTTACTTAAAAATGACAATTTTTAAATTGTTATTTTTCGAGTGTCCCTTGACCGATTTTGATCAAATAAAAAGTGGAATGTCATTTTCTCAGGCTCTAGTTAATGTTAAAAATACTTTGAATTTTTTAAGTACCGGAAGTTAAAAGTAGGGGTGGGCACCGCCCACTTCCGGAGCAGATGGAAAAAATCTGATGCCAGATTCAGAATGCCCGTATTTGAAAACAGTATACTAAATGTTTAACTGAAACTGCACAAGTTTTTATAAGAGCTAAAATCCGCTTTTAAAATCACTCATTTTCACATTTATATTTGAAAAAATCGAACTTCCGGTTTTGTGGGCGTATTTTAAAAGTAGTATTTTTTCCTGTTAGATACACTGTTCAGAAGTAATAATCACGTTTTGTTTTAATAAAAAACTAAAAAGTTTTAATTTTAGCGATTTTGGAGTGGTTTTGCACCTTTTGACCGCTAGGGGGAGTTACAGAGCAGCTGGGGCCAAGGGCACCGAAATGCTCAGCTTGACGAGGTCTTTTAATGGTAAAAAATTCAGAGACTGCACAAGTAAAAAGTTTAATAAAGTGCACCGTGTAAGCCGCTGGCTACGTTTTACTCCTGACTGCTTTTTTTGTACTGCTATCATTGGTCCACAATTTTTCCCTTAAAAGATTTAGGTTTCATTTGGCCACTTCAACTAAGGCACATTGAGGATCACCATTGTCATCATTACTAATGTAAAGTAATTTGGAAATTTTTTCCTTTTTTTGAATGTATTGTCAGTGTAATTGTGAACAACCAGTGGAATGATTTATGGTTGATAACAGACTTGTAGTAGGCCTAATAACTGAACTAAACTGACAAAAGTAAATATCGCGTGTCTCTCTTTTGCGGTGGTTTGATTTACCAAAATTAAATATATTCTCTTCTTCCGATGTTGTCAAAATCTAACACTTTTTTTGCTAAACAGAATTAAATTTTACTGCCAAGCAAGTTGAACAAAGCAAAATATCTGTCAACTAAATTTCAGAAATCGGAAGTAAATGTCAAAAAATGCTATCTCTTTCAACATCATACCGATACGCATTATGCTAAAAACAGCTCTTCAGGCAATATTGTTGACACTTATCTGGACCTAGGTTTTCACTATTTTAGAAAAACAGAATACAATTCAACACTGAGCATTTTTGTCATCAGAGATCAGTTTGTTGTGGTTAGAGATTTTAAAAACTGTTAAAAACTTGAATTTATTTTTAAATAAAATTAAATGACAACTGGTTTTATCTAGTTCTTCCTATCCCGTTTCATGGTAAATTGTTTTGGCATTTGCTAACTAAGTTTAACTGCGCAAAAATTGAGAGATTTTACAAAAATAAATTGCTTCGTTTGTCAAATTTTTTGCCCATTTTTTTGGAAAGCTTAATTTTACAGAGCCAATTTAGAAGCTCCGGAAACGCTGTGCAGTGCACTGCTTTTTGCGGCACAAATGAAATGGTTGTCGCTGCTGCTTATGCCGTGCTGGACCACAGACACAGACACACATTTGATCGGAACGCTCTAATGAGCACTTTGTGTCTGTTGCTGGGTGTAAACTTTGCGCATAGATCGGTTTGAGTGACTTGCAACCAGCCTGGATGGTAACTAATCCACAGTCACTACAGTCACTTTGTTGTTGGTTTTTTTACCACACTACTGTGTTTACCGGTTACTGCGAATGAGGCACGGCCAAAACAACAAGCGAGGCACTTGAATCAATTGCCAAATGACCCACTTTTGTTCCGTCCCGACTTTTGGGGACTGTTGTGTACAAGAAACAACACTATTTCTTCTTTTTTGGTTCATCAGTCGGAACGCCTCCAAAACCATTTACAAATAGTAGTCGTCATCGCAGTTGATACTTTTTTGTTGTTATTACGTTTTTCTTGCTGTTAGCTTTGCAGCAGCAGAAGTTGCAGAGACGTCACCGCTACCGTGCTCTACTGACCAACTAAACACTGCGGCTCAGAATAAATTATTAAAGTACTCACAAAGTGGGCGCTGATGGCCATCAGTCTCTCTATCTTTCTCTTTCTCATTGACTGTGTACTGGATCGTCTCTTTTTCTTTCTGAGTTTCTCGTCCCGGTGAGTCGTCTGCAAGCTGTAGTTTACCTTCTTCCTCCGGCAACAGCAGCAGCAGCTGTAATTAGCGAGTGCTGGTTGAAATTCTCTCGTTTGCAGTAGTCGAAGGCAAGATTTACATTACGGACGACTAAAGCAGTGCACTGGGCTGCTGCTGCTGCTGTTGCTGATGATGATGAACGTGCACTGGTGACCACTGGTCACTGCTCACTGAGTCACTGTCAATCTGCAGAGCAGACTGCAAACTTGTGTGTGTGTGTGCTTGCTCTTGTCGTGTCTGGTCACACTTTGTCCGTAATTGCCACCTCTTTCTCACCCAGTCCTCAATCTACAATCCTCGTTGTTCTTGTTTGTCCACTGTGTGCTTTCTGGTGCGTGTTTGTCTGAGTTTGAGTATTTCTCGTTTGTTTTGCTGCTGGTTGTGGTAGTAGTTTTGCTCAGTTGACGCCAAACGGCTCACTAGTGCTGCTGCTGCTTTGGCCGACGATAAACTGAAAGTCTTCCGTTCTCCAGTGATTGCAATCGTCTCTTTTCTTTTAGTTGTCTGTGTTTGTGTTTGTACTGTTCATCTTTAATTGTCCCCTCCGTTTTAGCCACTAGCTACACAACTGGACTCTTCATTAATAAATAAATTTGATGTTTCATGATCTTTCCTCTCCAATGGGACCTATTCCAGCAGCAGCAGTCCGGCCGATCCACTTGTGCTTCCACTGTGCGTTTTCTTCTCAAAACTCCAATTTAATTAAACATTTTCCCACTGGAGAAAAGGGAAAATTGGCGCTGCAATAAAGCATTACTTTTATTCTGTGTTCATAATTTTGTCTTCAAATATAGCGCGACATTTGAATGAACAAATTCTAATGAAAAGCTCTTCTCTACTTGCATCCAATTTTCTGCTTCCTTTTATTCTAACTCTAGTGGTCACATCAACAGATGTTTCTTCTTTTTAATTCAGAATTGACCACTGCCACTAAACGCATCTAAGGAATCAGAAGAGAACATACACGCACAATGTCTAGCTGACATATCGAGTCAGCCAAGCGCACTGCACACAAGTTTCCATAGTTCATGGCAAACTTGGCAATCATTTTCATCTCGGTATCTTTAGCAGCAGTCTATTTGCGGTGGTGGTGGTGGTGATGGTGGTGATTGTCTATGCTTTAAATGGACACGCTCGGCTTCTCTCTGGACACCGACTCCTCCACATGTCTCTGTGAACCGATCCTTGCGGCAGCGCCTGTCCACCAACAGCAGCAGTCAATTCAGTCCAACTCAAACCTAAATAAACTCAAACCGTCGTGTCTTTCACATTCGCTCAAAAACCACCACTACCACCACCACTACCCACCACTGGCCAGTCCTTCAAGTGACTTGTCACTTTCATCAAACTTTACCCGCACAAACACATTGGATGAAAACGGAAATCACTTGGCACTGAGCTTACCGCCGCTGTCTATCGATAGTGGTGACCATCGCCGCCGCCGTCTTTCAACGCACATTTTGATTAGCCACAGTGCACTAGACACTGAGGACGTCCCAGTAAAGTCAGCACTTCCCTGTCATCGTCACTATCACCGCCATCAGCATCAAGCACTGTCAATTGAGCAGTTCAGCGTAACCACCACCACCAGTACCAGCCAGTTTGACAGTAATCATCGAAGGAGCGCAGCAACACCGCAGCAATCGCTGCCGATTATTGAAGCGAAAATTAGCATTTCACTGTCCCCAACTGGCGACTGTGCTCAACTGCAGCACCGTTGCCGTTGTCGGCCAGCAACGCTCACAATGAATCAGATCGACTACAGTGGTTCGCGGTCACTCTCCAGTGAGCCAATTGGCAAGGATGGCAATGTCACGATAGACAACAATAAATTGCTCATTAGACAGCAGCCAAGAAATGGTAAGAGAAGAGGCAGCACAGCAACGGCAGCACAACTGGCCTCGCATTCAAATGAGACCAGCTCAGGAGAGGAAGCTACTACTACTACTACTACTGCAAATTACGATGGCAATAGAAATAGAAATACAAACAGAACAATCAGAGATCGAAACGTCACGAAGACGTCTACAAAGGCGACAAAGAGGGGAGAAAAGAGGCAATCTTCAATGCAAAGAGGGGAGCAGATTGGCAAGCAACAAACTAATTACCAAGTGGACATGTCTGACAGCAACACAAGCAATGACACTAGTAGTGCTGCCGATGCTCCTGACAATTATAACGAGGCGCCCAATCTGCCCATGTACAAGGTGCCCAGAGACGGAGGAGACAACAACAACAACAACAACAGCAATGGAGAAGATGACATGAATCGGAATCGACTGCTATCCGGGCGTAAAATCTCTCTTCCGCTGATTATTTCACCGGTGTCAAGGCGGCCGCGGCAGCAGCAGCAGCAGAATTTCTTTCATGCAAATCAGGTCAACATAAATCAGAATGGCACTTCTCCTGCTGCTGCTGCTGCCAGTAATTCCCCGAAAAAGTCAACTCGTCGAAACCGCCCCTCTCCTCCAAGCGGGGAGTACTTTACCACAATGGCAATGAAGCCCAGCTGCGAGCAGATTGCCGATTGCATCATCGCCGACAACATTCCTCAGCTGTACAAGTGGGTTCTGGATGGATTTGGCAGGCAGGTGTACTCCTGGCGGAATGCATTCGTCCTCGCGGACAGTTCCACGCGAATGCGAGACTTTATGACGCAGATACCCAAATATCAGGTAAGGTACAGAGGCAGTACTTGCTGACAACAACAAAAGGGGTTGAAAGGCAGGGAAACAACAGCCATTTCTATTTTCAACCTTTTTTTGTTTTTGGCTTCTATTACATAGACCCACAGCTTTGTTAGTGTCTAGTAGGGCAGAACTAGTAAGCACCAAGCAGTGTTCGTCGACAACAATTACCGACAAAGTGACAAAGCAGTGGGTACAGGCATACTGGGAAGAGTACACTGAAGAGGGAGGGAAAAACACGAGCACCCGGCAGCCAGCTAATTTGCATCTCAATAACCGCTCTACTGTTTGAATTGTCACCGAATTTGCAACTGTCTGTAGCTGTGTGTCTGTGCGTGTCTTCCCATTGTTTGCTCAAGCACTCTAACACCATCTTTCCCTCTCTGTGTCCTCTTCCAAGGCGACAATCGAAGCTCTTCACGGAGCGATTGCCATCGGTGAACAGTGTGCCTCGACCATCGCCCCACTGATCGGCAGGCGCATTGAGCTGCTGCTCTCGCGCGACTCTGCCGGGCAGAGCCCGCTGCACAAGGCCGTCCTCTACCAGCGAACCGACTCCATTCGACTGATTCTCAATCTGGCGCCCATTGCACTGCAGACATGTGACAACGTAAGTCAATTACCGATCTCCTTTTTCTTCTTTTTCTGTCTTTGCTTTTTATTTTTGTTCTCTTATGTGCACCGTAATCAGTCCGCTCAACATAACTGCACTGAGAACTTGAAGCTGCTGAAATGGCTGCTCACAGCAGCACATTTGCTGAATTGCACGATGTGTTCTTTAACTTTGTTTGCCTCGATTTGTGTGTGCGTGTGTTTGTTTGTCGACCATTTTTCTCAAAAAAAGAGAAGGAGACGCAAATCGCTCATTAGGGCCACTTATTTTTTGCTGTCTTGCAAATGCTGGCGTGTGAGTCTGTGTCTGTATTGTCAATTTTTATTACCACAAACACATTTTCTTTGCTAGTCGTTACTCTCGTTTTTGCTGCTGCTTTCACATATCAATGCTTTAGTTTGGCAATACTTTTTTCGTCAGTGCAAAGCTGCAAATGGTGGCGGTTGTACAGTAAGTGCAGTCAAATCAACGTAACCACAAAGGGTTTGGTGAAATAAAAGTGATGTACTTGTGTGTGCACCCACTATTGACTGGCAATCACTAAAGCTGCGTTTTACTGGTGTCGATGTGCGTGTTAAGAGCCCTTAAGTGAGACAATTACATCTCCTTTGGTTAATTGAGTTTTTTCAATCTATTAAAACGTTAAGTGTATTTAGGTTCACTTGTAGTGCATTATTTTGTTTTACAAGACTGTTAAAACGATGTCAATTATTAATGCACCAAAATTTGATGATTTGATTACACAATTTTGTCATTTCAGCACTACCTGAGCATAGCAATGTCAATTGTAAGCAAAATCTAACACAAAAATCTTTTTTAGGTTACTTTTTGTGCTCATTGAGGCAAGTCGGTGAGTAGAGCTCAACTGGGACGTTGTTTTTTTGGGACGTCACTATTTTTTCCACTATTCTAATGACTTTATTACTTATTTGCACACAAGTTTTTTCTAGTTTACATAAAGACAATCACACTATTGAAACCCCATATCCGGTTTTTCTTTCTTTAGGGAATTGCACGTAAACTTGACAGGCAAATGAATATTGCACAAAAAAGTAATTACAAAAAGCAGTATTTTTAAATGAACGGTTAGTAAAACACAGTTTTGTTTAGCCCACCAATGCTTCTACCATTTTTGCTAATCAAGGTGAACCACTACTTCACGCCATTGATTGTGTTTCTCCCTTAAAAGCCAAATGGAAAGTTTGACTAGCCAACTGACCACAGTCACCGCATTCTGGCGCTATTGTTTTCATTTTACCAGTTCTTTTTTCAGTGCCACTCGCACAACTCACCCACACACAAGCATTTTTTCTCTTTACCGACGCTAAACTTGACATTCACCTACTTTGAAGCACTGGAATGTGTGCGATTAGTTGTTTTCTCTCTCTTTCTCTGTTCTCTTCAACTGTTTTGCACTCTCTTGTTCTTCGTTTTCAACGTTTCTCTCTTTCTTTCCTTTTCTTTCCCCATCTACCTGTCCAGTGTTTGATAACACACGGCCACTTTATGACAGCGTATATAGCAATGCAAATGTGGGTGCCTGTGTATACTGATTGAGTTAGCCTTGCCACAGTTTTCATTCAGCATTAGAATGCAAATTTTAATAATTAATGTTGTATATACGAAGAAAAGTATATGCACTAGGCAGAAAAACAGCAGCAGCAACAACAATGACAGCAATTCTCTTTCTGCTCAGCACAGTACCTTATCTCACGGTGGCCATTTGTGCGCGTCATTTGGCCCACTTGCACTTGTCGATTTGTCTTTCACTCGACGCGTTCTATCTTCTTCTTTTCCTTTTCTCAAGCCCATCTGTCTTTGGGTTTGAGCACTGATTGCACTGAATAGCACACACATTTGTTCATGTATTTCACTGTTCAATTTTCTTACCTCAATTGCCGATGCCCACTCTCATACATCATTTTTCCCCGTTTGCACTTGTACTCGTTCATTCATTTGCCTAGATGGGCCACTTGACGTAAATACCAAATGGTGGACGAAAAGGATACATTTGCCAGAAAAAGACTGACAAACAAAAGATGCTGCGCAAAATGATTATACGAGCTGTTTAGGAAATGCAGTAGATAGTAGCCATCGATTGACAAGTGCAAGTGGGCCATGGACAAAGGAAGGAGCGAGGGCGCAGAGGAATTCAGTGATTGAGTCATTCAGTGACCAGTTGTACGAGCACTCAAAACATACACAGACATATAATTTTGGTTGTACAAAACTCTAGAATGATGGACAATCGAGGAAATGAAGATAAATTGCTCTAATAAACGAAGGTGACCAGTTGACCGATGAATGACTGGTGATTGGTGAACAGGTAGAGGGGAAACGCACTGCAGCCAAGCCAACATTTCCCAGAATTTTTACTCGTTTCTCATGAAGGCAATCACCTTGATTTGCCGCTGACAGTTGTACAGTTTAAAAAGAGAAGTGTTTCAGTCCACCTGGACATGATACTAAATATAGACACTGCTGCTGCTGCTGCTGTGGATGGTCACTTGACAGCGGACAGAAGCAGAAGCAGTAGCAGGACAGAGAAATGAACCAAAAGTGCACAGACTGAAGGTGCAGCACGTATTACGCCCTCGACAATTAGCGATGGCACTCGTTGCGACCACTCACTGACACCACATGTTCTGCCACCAGTGACAACAGTGCTGCTGCAATGTTGTTGGCTGTGGTTGTGACTACGTTTTCCGCTTTCTGCTTCTCATTTTCATTCTCTCCTTTTCACTGGTCAGTGGCAGTTTTTGTTGCAGTCACTTTGTTTAGTGGGAGCTTATCTCTTTCTTTTTTTCTCTGGCAAACAGCAAGACACCTTAACCTAGACAATGAACTGAACTTGCTGGCTCTACTACGGACACACATTTTTCAGTTTGTCTGTTTTAGCTGGCCAAGTTAAACGCAACGCACACACACAACGCCGGCAGAAATCGATCAATACGCACAACTCTTTAGCTTTCATTTTTGTTGTCTCTCAACCTGACTCTTCTTCATATTTGCCTTTTATATGACTTTGCTCAACATATCTGTACAACTTGCTCCATTTAAAATTGTTTTTTATTTTATATATATCGTTGTTTAAAAATAAACTTGCTCAGTTAAAATTAATTTATAGTTGAAGTTATCTACTTGCAAGTAAGTATGTCAAGTGATATAATAAATGATTTTTTTTCATTTTTTATTTTTATTTTTTGTCGATTGGTCAATTTTGATCTGATATTTAAAAAATGAATGATAAAAAGTCAATTAAGTTTACTGCAGTGCAAAATGAAACGATACTATATATCAAAAATTTGAAAACGTAAATTAGAATCACTGAAATAATTCATTTTGAGTTTATAATTTTTAAATATCTCAACCAGTTTTTGTATCATCAAGGTCGTTATAATTACTGACACTCGGTTAATTTATTTGTGACAACTTTTGCTATTTAGATCACTGTAGTTTGTTACAAAATGACACTTCAATGTCAGAAAGAACAACAACATCAACACAAAATGCATTCCGAATCTCATTCTGCATTATTTGTTTCACCAAATACAACCACTACAAAACTGCCACCAATCACTTTTAGCTCACCATCATCATCATCATCATCTTTTGACCTTTTACCATTTCAGGAAGGACGCACTCCACTTCATTTGTCTGCTTTTTTGCCTGATAACGGACAAATTTACCGCCAACTAGTTGAAGCCGGCGCCATGACCACTGCCACTGACATGGTAAGTTTTATTTTCTGTTTAAATTCTGCTCTGTCTCACTATCATTTATTTATCGGATTATTTATTGACTGTCATGCATGTAAATAGATCAATTAAAAATTTAGCCTTTACAAATTACTGGCAAAAATGTTTTTAGTTTAAATTAAATTAATTCTCTAATGGCTTTTCGTTTCCCTCGATCACCGTTTTCTCATGAAAAAGCTATTGTTTTTGGCTATTATACTTTCGGGACATTGTATTTTTTTGTTTCTGCAGAGAAGGTGTTGCGTCGTTGTCGTTGTTGTTGGTGCTTTTGTTGTGCCATTGTGTGTTCACCCACTGCCCGGGTCTACCACTTTCCTTCTTTTTTTGCCAAGCAGTACGAGTGGCACTCTATTAGTTTAATTGATTGGTCTTTTGCAGTGCTGCTGTTGATAGTGGCAAATGGCACTAAAAATAGTGTGCGATTTATATCTTCGTTTTGCAGTGTGTACTCGTAGAAGGAGGCGGAAATGCTGCAGCACTACTTCTATGCTGGTGACTGCCCTCCAGACAGTTCTACTCCCCTTGCCCCCCATTTTGTTGTGACGCCGATCGACTGTTACTGGTCGACGTCTACCATCAACGTCTTTTTTACCGGCAAACGACCACATACCACACATATTAATCATTGGCAAAGACTCACCTACCTCAAACGACAACAATCGACAGCGCGCACTTTGCTGACTGAGTTTTCCGTTGAAGAGAAAGAAGGACAGATATTCTCAAACGTTCCTTCTACTCACAACTTAGTGTTGCTGTTATGGCAACTTAGACGGTTCTTTTCTCTTTCTCTGTAGTTCCAGCTTTCTCCCTTGTTTGCTGCCTGCTCAGATCGACCAGAACGATTCTTTTTCTTCTTGATTCTTCGACCACCACCACCGTCTCTGTTGCAGAGGTAGCTGCCACCAGACATTGTCACTTTTAGTGCAGACAGTCTTTCTTGCTGTCAGTCTGACTTGGAGACAACAGATTTTTTTGGTGGCAGCCAGAAGCAACACTTTGCTTCAGCACAAACTACTTTTGTTTTCAATGCAAAAAAAACTTGTCGTGAACTTGTTTGATCTTTAACCAATCTTCATCTTTCCCCTCTCTTCTCCCTCTTTGCCTCATTGAACACTCATCACCACACCGACAGTACTACCGTCGACCAGAGGATTACTTGCAAGAGGGCCATTACCGGTCACCCTCATCATCCCATCACCACCATCAGCATCAGCACAAACAGCAACATCAACAACAGGGCCCAGCAACATCTGCAGCAGCGCCATCAATCACTCTCAACTACGGCGCCAACTTTGCAGCAGGGCAGACGCATCGTGAACCAAGGCCAGCAGCCTTTGACATTACCACCGACCAATGGTACACTGAGACGGATGAAAACTTCAACTACGAAGTGTGCTATGACCGATGGTGGCTGCCTATTGACACCCCGGTTTCTGCTGAGCAGCAGCAACAACAACAAACACCACTACTTGTAAGCCTTCTCCCGACGACGGGAAAGCATTCACCGGAAAGCAGCTTTCAAAGCCCAGTTTACAAGCAAACAGACAAGTTGACAATACCACCACTGGTCAGTCGATCATCAGTCAACGATAAGCTAGGTAGGTGTCATAAATGTCCTCGACTAAGTACGTCGTAGTTTGTGGTGACGCTCATTCGTCTTTATAGATTTTTTTGCTTTTGTTTAGCTATTTTTTCACCCGTAGTCTAAGGTAGTAGTGTTTTCGTGCTTACACCGGTCGATTTTCTCATCAATTGTGTGCATGCTGCTGCTCCAACTTTTGCTTGAAACTAATTTAAAATCATTCTTATTTTGTTGGGCTTTTTTTAGTTAGAAAAGTTTTTTGTTACTTGCGCAACGTTAGAGTTGCAGCACTTGCGTGTCTCATTTGGTGATTAGCTTTGGTGAGCAGCGGAGGAGCTGCAGTGCATGATCTTCTCAACTTTGTTGTGGTGTAAGTGTGTAAAGGGCACACCGTGGAGCTCTACCTCTAATGCTCACTGACAGCTCAGTCAGACTTAGATAGGGGTTTTCACTACTGTACAGCTATTCGTCGCCTTGTCAACCAGTGTGTGTGCCAGGTTGAACTGACGAGTTCTTTGGCTGTTGTCGGTTTTTCGCCGGGAAGTTGCTCTTCCCCCAAAATTGTGGCCCTTTTGCGTCGACATTTTAGCTTTATAAAAAGTATTTTTAACTGTAATTTTCTTTTTTCTTTTTGTTTTGACATTACCATTAAGTTTACGGGGCTATTTTTATTATTACTTTTAATTTGATTTTTACTTGAACTTTGAGCACTATCATCCTTCTATTTTCAGTTTGAGACTTTCCATTTTTCAGTCTGTCAAACTTGTGGCCAGCATTCAATAGAAAAAAAATTACAAAGTTTTTAAATTAAAAAGAAGTGTGTTTTGATTCAGTCCAACTTTTTTAGTTTCGAAAAAAATAATAATATAGACTATATCTTTATAAATTGAAAATTGCTTAACTTTTTGCTAATGCATCATTTTGAGTGCAATTTAATTTTCAAAATGTATTTGGCCAAAATGCACAATTTTTTGTACAAGTTTTCTTGGTTTTTGTTTTCTTTTTGTTTAATATTTAGCAGTTTGATAGACCACAGATTGGCTTACTCTTACAGAAGCTCATTCCAGCAACGTAAATTAATTTATGATTAATTTATTCTCAATAACAGCCTGCTGTCATGTGCCCTTAATGATGCTCTCATTGCTAACTTGTCTTTTATGTTTGTTTTTCTCTACATTTGGCTTTCAACTTATCTTATTCTTCTTAGCGGATTTTTAACTTGGCAGTGTCGAGATGTTTCTGTCAACTAATTTTCTGTCAGCTGACAGCAAAACAGGTGAACTTAATGACATCTTCGGTCATCATTAGCTACACGCTTCTCGATTATCTGCTAACAAAATTGCTTTGTTTAATCATTAGTTGGAAAAAGGAAAAGTGAAAAAAGCAGCTTTACTGATAATTGCAATGGGCGCAGCATCTAGGACGACATCAGTTGACCCACTAAGCTAGGCTGGCTTACATTTCGTCTAAGGTGACCAGAACAGGCCATTTTTTTGTCCACTTGATTTACCGTATAGTCTTGCCTTGCCCTTCGTCGATACCTAATTTATGTGTGCGTGTTGCCGGTCATCAATCATTGCCCATTTTGGCTGTTGTTTTCTTGTTGGTGCAAAAATGACTGTTCTCATATTAATTGCTTGTTGTATGTATGTGTGTGTGTCCTCATGGTCGTTTTGGTCTGCCAACTTTCCTGCTGACGGTTTGCCGGCCATAGGTCTGCCCCTCTCTGTTTGTTCTTTGGTCTCTCTCTTTCTCTCTCTTTTATCCCACTCGCACTGATAGTGGTTAGGTTCAGCAGCTCCGGTCTAGGCAAACAATTAGCTCTAAGCAGCGATCATCATTAGTAATTGATAGTCGAAACTGTAGTTGTAGCCTTAGCAGCAGCAGCAGCCTCTACGTTGTGCCACTACGTTTTGCTGGTAAGGCAATCAATAATCAATAGCATAGCAATGGGACTTTCCAATTGGAACACTTGCCATTTCAGGAACTGTACTGCTGCACATTAGGACAGTATTGGAAGCCAATGAATTGTCGGTGTGTATGTGTTTGGTGTCCCATTTGGAGCACTGCACACAGCCTGATCAGCACTCTTTTCAGCTCTCTCCAAATGGTGTTGTTTGTTTACCCAACCAAACCGCACTAGTTTTGGATGACTTGACTACCAGGCATGAAAATAAACGGCAAATGCTAAATTATGCAAACAATAGAATGTGGCGCATTTCTTTTTGACAAAAATGTAAAAAACTGTTTGCTTTTTTGCTCACTGTTTTACATGTTTTTATAAAAGTGTTTGTTACTTGGCCAGTTTCCCAACACAATATTGGTTTGAATTTTTGTTTGTTTTTTAAAGATTGCAGTAAAACTGTGAATAAATGTACCTTTATTCAAGTAACATTTGTTTAAAAGTCAACATGTTTTGTTGAATGAACTGCTAATGTGTTGTTATGCTGTTTTTTCTGTTGATGCTATAAATATGACTTCTAAGAATACAATAAAGCGAATTACCTTAGTCAGGTACATGCACGCACATTTGCAAACAATGGGATTACTTAACTTTACTCAGTATAAAAGCGGTTTCTATTTTAAGTCCGTTTAAGAAGCCCCTTTTCTTTAAACTAGGCTGTTTGCATATTAAATTTGCATTGAAATCTTATTTTCTGATCATTTGTTTGCAGATAAACTTTTATCTACCATAATACCCTCACCTTTCAATGAAGACAAATGTTTTTGCACCTAACAACAGCAAACACTACAACTGAAATTGCCCTTTGATGTCGTTTTTAATTTGTAGTATTCTCTAACTCGTATTTATAGAATTTGAATTTGTTTTTCTGGGTATAGCAATTTGTAGTTGTAGTTGTAGTGCGCCAGTTTTTGCTATCTTCTGGGATCCCTTTGTCCAGTCACATGTCTTCAAGAAGAGTTTGTGCATTGTAATTGCTCTTATATCATTTGCCTGAGACGGCAGCACCCATCCAGTGCCAAATTCACATGGACAGTTCTTGGAATGTCTGTCTCTGTGTGTTTAGTCTTTGTATGGTGATGCTACAGCAGCAACAACAACATCAACTATTCTTTGAATTACTCAAGCGAGCGAATTTGTTTTTGTGCCACTTCGCGCGTCTCTTGTCCAATTTTTTTTCTATCTTTTTAGCGCTTTTTCTGCTTTTTAATTACTTCTTTTCTTTTTTTAACTTTCAACGCGCTAGCTCGCACATACACACTCGTCCGTACATTCATGCACTTTGATGTGCAGAGGCACTCTTAATTAAGGGCAGCTAAAATAAATTTAGCAGAAAATAATTTATTCTGCAAGTTCAATCTGTGAATGCCCATTAATTAAGGAGACCACCAAGGAAGGAAGAAAAAAAGGGAAAATCAGCTGAAGAATTCTAAGTAGAACATGCACTTGTTTTTTGTAGTTGTCGTTGTTGCTCAGCAAGTAAACAATGGTTAGAAAAACTTTAGACAATTTTGTAATAGCATTTTGTTTTTGTTTGAATATTCTGTAAGGTTGCTTTTGTTTAAGATATTAAAGATTTTTCTACTAATTTCATTTTCTTGATCAAATAAATAATTCAATGTTGTTTTACATTGTTTTGATCAATTGGCATTTAAACAATAGCCTAACAATTCCTTGACCACTTTTGATGACATCCATAGTGCTACAAAGAAGTATTGTGTGCTTTGAACCAATAACCAAAAGATGACATGTTCATTGCATTACATTTTTGTGCGCCAAACTGTAATGAATGCTGTAACAAGGCGCAAAACAGAACAACTGCATGTATTCAGAAAAAGTATTGTTTTTGCTACATTTGCTCAAAGAGTAAAATACACAAGGTTTGACCACCATTCCTTGGCCACCAAAAAGTTTTGACTGATGGGCACACAAAAATTACAAACACTTTGTCATAAATACTTTTTTGTCTGGCATTCAAGAAATGCCATAAAATGTGCACTCTCCTCAATTTCTATCAATTCATCGACAGTTAAGCTCTCAGTTCTTTTCATTATTTCACAACTCTCAATGTGCCCTTTTCTCGTTTTCTTCTTTTGCATCTGCCCAAGTGCAAATGATTTAATTGAAAGCATCTCAAGTGTAAGTAAGGAGATTAGTGAAAACGAGAGACTCCTACTACTATTATTTTCACTATCAAATGATAAAAACTGCCGGCAAATAAAACTTTTGGCACAGTTTATATCTTTATCGATTATTTATTGTTTGATGTTTGTGCTTGAGCTGCTTTTGTTTGGCCTGAAACCTTGGCTGTGTGAGCAGACACAGAGTGCTCCAACGAAGCGGACTGAGCCAAGTCACGCAATCGAAATTGTTTGAAAAAAGAAACGTAAAGTAAAGACAATAGCTAGGTCTAGACATGCAAACACTGAGTGTGTGTGTGGCCACAGTAAATAGACACAAAAAATGTGTATTCACTCTTCTGAATAACCATCTTCTAAGATGATTATCACTGCAAACGGAAAACTTATGCACATAATGTTGATGGAAACGGTGCATTTACCAGCTATTAAGCTGCAATTGAGTGTGATTAGTTATGGAGAGGTGTCGTTGCTTTTGAAGTATAGTCTCTAACCGTCTGTGGGCATATTTGCAACCTACAATTGTGTTGTTTGCACATTCAAGTACGTTACCATCAGGCAAATAAAGTTTGCCTAATTTAGCATACTACTCTAGTGCTATCTGTAATAAAAGAAATCGTAGCACTTGTAGTAGTATTTGTGGTATTTTCTTATTGCTTTTCTCACAGTAAAACGGTCTATTGTCTGCCTAACATTAATGCTAATTATTCGATAGATTTGGCAGACTGTTTTTTCAGCAAATAGAGCAAACACACAAATGCATACTGCACTTGCGGTGATTGCAAATAAGCTCGACTGCCTTAATTAAAGTGTCGTTATGATCGGGGTGATCTCACTTTTTTGTTTTATTTGTTGTACACTCAAAACATTAGCACTGTGATCACACTTTTTTCTGTGTAAGTGCATTTGTTGTTGCCACTTCAAGATCATCACCATTATCATCATCATCATCATCATCATCATTGAAGTGAACAAGGATGTGTTGAAGCTCTCTAGTTGTCATGCCACTAGCGCAATCAGAGCAAATGGAAACCAATTATGCAAAACGATTGCCGGCTTTTGCTTTGCTTTAGCAGCATGCGTGCCTGCGAGGCTCCTCATTGGCAACATCTGCGGTGAATATGATCATAAATGCACTACAGCGAAGCTCTGCATAAACACTGCCTGTTTTTGTTGATGGCACTTCCTTGTCCTTGGTGTACCAGACACTCATTGCTCACATCACCGTAAAATAACAACTTGCCATTTCTGTAATTTAATAATGCCAATACTTGACCAGTTTCAATTGAACGCTTGAAGCATTAAAAGATTTTTGCCATTTTTTAAAATGGCAAGTAGTCCAGTTGTCTGCGTATGTTATTCAATTGAATTGGCGTGTTTTCTTCTGTTTGCTTGCTCCTGGAATGTTTGCTAATGGTAAACTGAATCTGGTCGGTGAATTGCATTACTGCTTTTTCCTCAATTGCCAACATTTTTAAACTAGTTTTTATTTTTAGGTGTTTTTAAATTGAAAATATGTCAGTTTGTTTTTTCACTTTAAATAACACTTTTTTGTTTTGCAGTTTTTGTTTGTAGTTGTTTTATTTTAAACTTTTTATTATGTTTTATAAAAATTCAAAACATTTTTTGTTTGTGTAGTTTGCATGTTGCTTTTTTGATAATTAACTGTTTTGTTGAGTTTTATTAATTGAAAACTAATGATTAAAGTTTGGCTTTTTATTGTCCAGTTAGAAATGACCAAAACAGTGTTTTGTATCATTATTCATATTTATAAAAAAAATTTGTAATTTTTTATTATCTACAATTAGCATGTTGGTTTCCATTTTTATCAAAACTAATGATGTTTTGACACTGCATTCTTTTGTATTTTAGTTTTTGTTGTATTTTTAGTTTGAATTAAAAAAGGTCACTCACATAACAAAACAATTTAACTTTTTTTGTCTTTGTCAACACGCCTTTGTTGGTTTTTGTTATTTCCGGTGCATGGTGTTATCTGATACAAACAATTTTTTTACGGCAATTTAGTTTGTCTCATGCCTTGTTTGTTTAAAACTAAACTGTCAAAAACTCAAAAAAATACAATGCTAATTTATTTACATGTGCAAGAGTTCATTTTCATTAGCATGCTCTTTTGTGGTCAGCTGTTTGCAGTTTTGCTCTTTTTCGGTTTTTCCTCTTCTGAATGACGCAATCTTTTGGTGACTCTACCTTAACTGTTACAGGCGAGTTGGCCACCGGGCGAGAACTACTTGCAGAAGCTTCTTCCGCATCGAGAAGCCACAAAATGACGGCAAGTAATGGCTCACTGAATCGACTCAACGTGAAAGAGCTCATCAAGCAGGGCAACCTAACGGCCCTGGAAGACATCGTTCTGCAGGGCAATGGAGATCGACTCCTCGGAGAGACCTCCTCTGCCCCACTTGTGCAGGAGTTTCTTGACAATTTACCCACCTACTTGGTACGTCACTTTAGTGTGATAGAGATAGTTAGCATGAATACTGTTTGATAGTTTGATATTGCTCTCGACCATGATCTCTTCACTCCCTTCAATTTCTTCTTTTGTTTTCCTCTTCCATCGCAGGACCAAATCAGTGAGCTGCACAAGGCGGCCGCTCGTGGCAATTTGCGTGAATTTCAGCAACTTCTCGATCGAAGCTCACTGGTTCAGTCCCGAGACCCACTGGGCGCCACTGTACTGCACAAGGCCACACTGTACGGTCACCTCGACCTGGCGGAGTATATCGCCTCCAATTACGGCACAACGGCACTCGATGCAAAGGACAATGTGAGTGCTAACTACGGACGAGTTTGTGTGCTGTGCTTGTGCCAATATTTTTCGTTCTGTGGTACAGTGCTTTGTGGTAAAGTGGCTGCAAATCTCTTTCTCTCTTGTTGATGATGGAGATAAATGGGTCTAGTGCCAGTGAAAGTGGCAGTGGCTTTCTTAGTAGTTAACAGCTTGTGGTAGCTCAAAGTACACTTTTTTGTTGTTGTTGCTGGTAAAATGAGCAAATGCATGGGCTTTTAGACAAAGACAAAAGCAGCAGCAAAAAAAAGAAAAGAAAAGATATCGTAATGTCTGGGTCAAGTGTGGGTACATTGTTGGTGCGTGGTCTACTGCAATACTGCTGTCTCTCCATTTGCTTATTTGACAAACTGATTTCTGCTTGGTTTAGCAATACTGTTGTGTGTGTGCGTGAGTGTGTGTGTTTTGTGTGGCCACACACTGGAGTTCAGTCAGTCACCACTGAAGTCGATTAGCAGCGACTCTGCACTGAGATGTTCTCAGCAGTGTTCAGTGCTGGAGCACCATCACCGGCAGCAGCAGCACTGTTCCACCACCACTTCTAAGACCTCTTTGCTAATGTGACCCATCCGCTAATGGACTCGATGTACTAATCTTTCTCTTCTTTCTCTTCTTTTTCCCTTTCTTTTCTTACTCTTTTCTGCTTTTCGCCTGACAACAACGACCAAAAGGACGGAAGGACTGCTTTACATTACGCGGCAGGACTTACAGCGACCACTGCCGATGACCGAGGAGTAGGGGGAGGAGGAGGCAGCGGAGGAGGAAACCTCTATCAGATGCTGCTCAAGTACGGAGCAAAGCCAACCATAATCGATCAGGTATTAATACTTTATATCGCCAACTTTTATTCAGTCAGTCTGAATATACAGGGCAAAATGCAGGCAGTTAGTCGTTGCGTTGCGCTCCTTTTCTCTGACTTTGTCAATAATTGATGAAAACGGTGGCTATTCAGCGGTAATGGCCAGGCAGCAGCAACAGCAGATATTTGACACAAACTACTGTTTCATGGCGCCAACTTCAATGGGATCGACTTTTGTCTGTCGCTTTGCCTTTTTCGCAGACATTAGAGCATTGCTGCTGCTCAATGGCCATTTTCCTGTCAAGTGGTAAACGGCTGATGACTGCCATCCATGACTAAGCATATGGGCAGTAATGGGTGGTATAATGCTAATGGAGCGCGTGTGTGTGTGGCTGGCTTTCCATGTCGCTCTTAGCTCCACTTTTCACTTCCTCCTCATTATTCTTTTTCTTTCACTTTTCTCCACCCCTCTTCTTCTTCTTACAGTTTTTTACTCATTCACTCACACACGCTGTGTGTTTTGTTTTTCTCCTTTTCTTCCTTCCTTCTTTTTCTCATTTTACAGAAGCAGAAAACAGCCGACTTTTATCAGCGCTTTCCAGACGAGCTCAATCTTGCTCACATCATGAAGCGCTCTCAACGGCTCAACGCTAATCACGCAATTAATCTGGCCAATAGGATTAAGTCCAAGTCGCCTTCCAGACGTGAGTACTCTACTCAAACTAAAACTAGTAGTAGTAGTCGTAGATATTGACGGTTCTTTTTTGTGCTGCATTCTATTGATCATCACCACCACCATCTTCAGCTGCTGCTGCAGGGCTGCCTGTACACTGTGCACTCTTCTATGCTGAAATGTTTTTCATCACTCAATTTGCTTATGCATTCTTCTTTGTCCTTTTCTTTATTTCTTCTTTTTCTTTAGCTTTACGGCTTTTGTTATTCCTTTCTGAGACCAGAGCTTTCTGGGTTTCTGTTTATTTGCCATGCTCAAAACACAAGCACGCACGCACGCACAAGCAGCAGCCCTTTTCAATGCGGAAGTGCGCCTGTTTTTGTCAACTTGCTCGTGAGAAGAGTTGTTGTCACTTGATTGAATTTGACGAACTGGGGTGAAAAAGAAGACAGGGGAGGAGGAGAAAAGGAGAAATAAGCGATTAACTGGTGCTTCAATCAGTTCTTCTGCTGCCGTGCTGTTGCGCCACTTGTCGCCTTCCGTGTGAAGTAAGAAGCTGTGTGTGTTGATTGTGCACATGCGAACTATTGAAAGAAGGGACTGATGATGGTGAAAGATGATGATAGTGCAGTATGAAAGTGGTAATGCTGATGAAAATGTGGATAGCTAAAAATGGCATCGAAGATATTAGCAAACGCCATCGCTCGACTGAAGAGCCCAATGTGTGTGCTAGGGGAATTGAGTTTGGGAAAAAGAAAAAGAAAAAATGAAAAGAGAAAGTGCACGCTTGGAGGAACTATAAATTAATTTACAACTCTTAATAACACACAAAGAAAGGAATTTGAAGAATGTTCTCTCGATGATGTTTTCCTCTTACTTGGTTTCTCTTGTTTTGATGTGTTTGCTATTTTTGCCAATGACTTTTACCAAAAAATGGAGTAAAAATGGCCACAGAATCAGAACAGCACGCTTTGTTGATCAAACGACTGATTGTTGAGCTGATTTTGACAACAAAAGACGGGCATTTTTTTGTTTAGGTGAGCTTTTTAGAACTGATAGACAGGGATTTTAGTTGCACAGCTCAGTCGTTACTATGCCTCAGTACTTTGGCTCCTTTTCACTGCAAGGAAATGTTAAACTGTTTTCTTTTATTGACTTTATTACCGCTCGGTCCAGACTTTTGCTGCTTTCTCTGATAAAACTCAAAGAAGTGGTAAAGCGAGAGTAATGACTCACTCGGGCTTTACCACTATTTCGACGGTGAAGGTGAGTGAGCTTTGCAGTGCGTTTTTTCTAGAGCCACTGGTCAATGACAAGTTTGATGCCACCATTTACACGCCTCATTCCCGACGTAATGGCTTGTGTGACTTGACTGTTTTCCTCAAATCAAAAACGTATTTTAAGCAAGTTTAAATTCACTTTACTTTTTTCTCCACTAACCCCTCTTTCAAAAAACAAGTGAAAAAGTAAAAGAAATCCAATTTAAAAAAAATAAAAGGTTTTGTTTTTAAAAAAGAATCACATTTAGTCAAATTAGAAATTGAGCCGAGCACTAAAGAGGGCACTTAAATCTTAGGGCATGTTGTTTTTCACCGGAAGATATTTTTGATATCATTTTTCTCAAAACTGATGTGACTTTTCAAGATGAAGCATGAACTACTTGAGATGTAATATCGGAAGTTGAAATTTGATATATTTAGAAATGTAGGAAAGAATATCTTAGTCAAATCGTAATCAAAGTTAGATTTTTAAAAAGAAGTAGCGGCCAATGGGATGTGCCATTGATGCACTGCTGCATTTTCCTTAAAATTGTTTTTATTTTATTTTACATTTCATTGCATTTGTTTTTCACTCGATGTTTGTCAACTTTTTCATTCACCCCAAATGTGTATTTTTCTGACGAGTGAAAAGGTCGAGCATTGAAGCATTTGGTGTTGCTTGTGCGTCTGTGTCTGTTTGTGTCTTACACCACTATCTTGAATTGCTACTGACGTTTCCGTTAGTTATGTTTTTCCTTCAACAGTCTTTTGTTTTAGAGAGCTGTATAATAATATATTTTCAAGGAAAAATTAATTTAAAAAATTCTGCACTTTTTGCTTAGGCGCGTAGCTAACTAGACTGAGTGCAAAAAAAGAAAAAGACACAAAAAAGTAAAACAACATAAATAGAACAAATAGTTTTGTATTTGTAAAGTGCCATGGAATGCCAAATGCCGCCGATTGGATGCAGTGATTCAGTGAGGCAAACACAGACTGGTAACGGAAAATCATTCACTTCTGATTCTGGATCGATTCAAAGTGTATTTGTGTGTGCTGTGCACTAGTGCTGCTGACTGGCTTATATAAACATTAGGTCGTTGGAGAATGCGACGAGGGCCCAGAAAAGAGGAGGAGGAAGAGGAGGAGGAAAAAGATATGTTTTCCTTGCTGGGCACACAGACACACACACTCGTACACCCTGGAAGACAAAAGGAACATGGGCTCGACCATGTGGAAACGATTTTTGTTTGCCTTCTAAATCGCTTTCTCAGGAAACCTCTGTGAGCCCTCGGTGACCGTGATGGTGTGGCGGTCGTGCTGTACAGTTTGATGGTGAGCCTAATGGCAAGCACATACGCCAATGATACCGATTACTGGTTAAGTTTAGCTGCAACAGCAGAAGCAACACTGCCTCCTTCATCGACCATTGGTCCTCCACTCTATTTAAAATTCAAATTGAAAACTAATTGAAGTGCCTTCTCTCCTCTGCAGTCCTCTGCTATGTTTTGAGCGCTCTTTCTCTTTTTCTCATTTTGTATTTTGTTGTTTTCTTTAGTTTTTTCTTTCTTTCAGTTGAGACTGCTGAGACTGCTTTTGGCAGGTTAATTTAAACTTGATAGACGCGCACTCCTCTTGCTTACTCCAACCAGACTCTGAACCTCTTTGTCCATTGAGTTGATGCAGCATCAGCATCAGTAGCAGTAGAATATTGAATAAATTCGAATTTGCCAATCTATTAGCGAAAACCACAAGAAGAGATTGTAAGGGGCAAGGCAGACAAGCGAACTATTTGCTTGTGTGTGATATATCGATTGTCGCGACGCCTGTATTTTTAGCCCCCCCCCTCTTTTCTCATTTTCCTTTCTACTGCCGGTCAATTTTGATTTGAACGCCGGCACAAAACCACAACAACAGCAGCAACGGCACTTTCTCAAGCACTTTTTATGGCAATGCTTTTTTCATTCCTTTTCAATATCGCATTCTCCATTGTTTGCACATACTTCTCGCCGTCATTTAAACCTAGGCCATGTGAGAAAAAAAAGGAATAAAAGAAAGAAAGAAAGAAAGACAATTTAGCTAGCTGGGCTGGTTAGAGCGGGACACAGACACGGGCTGCACAGCAACAACAGCGCTGGTAGGTCGATTGACGACCGATTCGATCACCGCCCTCTCGCACAATGACCCTGCTCTTCACTTTTTGAGCATTTTAATTTTGCCTCCAACGCACGGTTTGAGGAGCACACACACACACACTACTGAGCAATCACTACTTATTCTTTGTTGGCAAATTAAGTTTTAATTAAACTTTAATCAAATTTGCATTTTGCTAACTACTTTAAGTTGGCGAATTTTTTCATCACAGTATTATTTTTTATATGTTTTCAACATTTTTCCCACTTTTTCTTTTCTGATACGGAAGTTTGTCAGTTTGTTTTTCTTTTTTTCTATTGCCGTGTTTTGCTCGGTTGGTTAACTAATGAATGACAGCGTTGAAAAAAAGAAGAAAAAGCCGAGATTCAAATATTTACAACTATATTTGTGTTGGAATTTTGCGTTTAAGAATTGTAAATTCTGTTTGCCCAAATTGGCCTTTCTTTGTGTGTGTGTGATATCAAAAAAATTTCAGCGTCGTGTGTTTGTGTTGAATGTGTGCTGATGTTTTTGAGCCTGCGTTTCTCTCTGTGTTTGTTTGATGTGTGCTATCTGCGAAAACAAAAAGCTAACTGGCTAGCTGTCTGGCGGGCAGGCAAAGGCAATAGTTCCTATTGATTTTAGAATTAAACTCGAATTAAAAATTCATTGCACTTTATTGCTACTGCAAGTGCGATAGCGATAGACAGGCACAGTCAGTGCTGCGTTTGGCGCCGGCAGTCGTCGGCGGGTAATGTCTTTTGCAGTGCTCCTTCCTAGTGCCTGGATGCCTAGTGTTGTTGCTGTATGCAAAATATATTTAAATTGCAGAAATATGACTTTCTAATGGCTTCTCCCTCTTTTCTCCCTTTGCAGGCAAGGAACGCAGCTTATCTCCAACTCTGCCATGGAACAACGGCAACAGCACCAGCCGAAGTCCAAATGGCTCCGGACCGGCAATGAATGGCAATGGAGGTCAGTGGGCGGTGGGGTGCTTTTTCTTTTTTATTTCTTGCTGTTTAGATTAGTTAGTGAGTGCTAGTGAAACAAACTTTCCTCTCCTTTTTTTACTTTTTGCTACTTTTTCGGCACCACTTTTGACTCTGGTTGTATACACTCTTTTCTGCTAATGTGCTACCATGTGCACTGACTCTGTATCTTCTACTTCTTCTTCTTCTTCTTCCACCCACGACCACTACCCTACAACCCATTTTACCAATGATACAGATATCGACGGGATGGACGCTGTTGAAGCGGCGGAGCTGTCGAGCAATGACGGCAGTGTAATTAGCAATGCCAGCACTTTCAACATCAAACGATCCAGCCACCTCAACGTTGCACAACGTGCGCTGATTTTATTTACTACTGATACTGCTACTACTGCTACTTCTATCATTACTACTACTACCACCACATTGGACTGTCAAGCATGTTTGGACTGACAGTGGATCTTTTTTCTTTCTATTCCTCCTCCTCCCCCTTTCCCCCTTTTCTTCCCCTCTGCAGGCATGGAGGTCACCTCGGCAAATCTCCGCCGTTGGATCGAGGAGAACAACCTGGAGATGCTTGAGGGCGCCGTCATTGAGGGTCACGGAGAGCGAATCCGCGAGAAAGCTTCCGGCGTGCTAAAGGACGTCGAGAGTGGCTCCGGCTCGCAGGTGTACATCGAGGAGACGGTGCCGCAGATGATGAGTCGCATTCAGACAATTCACGCCGCCGTCTCTCTCGGTGATCTGACCAGTCTTCAGCAGGGTCTGGAGACCAAGAAAGACTACATTCTCTCAAAGGACCACCTTGGCATGACGCCACTGCACAAAGTATAACACTTTTGCAATCAGTGTTAAAACAGATGCTGATTTTTACTTTTGTTCAGGCGACCATAATGGGCCACGTTGACGTGGTGCAGTACATTCTGGAAAAGTTTCCAGAAACGGTCAACTCACGTGATCGAGAGGGACGGACGGCGCTGCACTACAGTACAGCTACGACCAATCGAAATGGCAGCAAAATCTACAAAATGCTCATCCGTGCTGGGGCCGATCCACGTGTTCGTGATTTGGTATGTACCAATGGTTAAATTGGGTAAAATTATGTAGTTAGGAAAATTAAGAAATAACGTCAGTTCATTTTAAAATTTAAAAATTTTAGTATTGCATATTTTTGGATTTATTGACTTTATTTTGTCGATAAAAAGCATTGGAGCACAATACATCTGACAGAAATAAGACATAACAAAAGAGTGGCAGACATGTTTAATTTAGCATAAATTATAAAGTATCTCTTTTGATACAGCTCTCATTTACTGATTTTTCATTTCACACTAACTCAACCAACTTAGTTTTCTCATGAAAAATAATTTGACAAATTCAAGCTTTTGTTCTCAGACAAATTCAGTGTTTCTAAAGTTTGTACATTTTTCCTGGAATTAACTTTTAGAAAATTTTGTCTAACGCATTCATTACCACTCTTTTAGTAATTAATTTAGTAGTAATGAAGTCATTTGCATTTAGTTGATGATGGTCGTCCACAGTTTTCCACTTAATCTGCGCTAAGATAGCTTGTGCAAAAATTAATTTGCAGCATAAAAAGCCTTTTGATGAACGATTTGAGGCTAACAATTGTGATGGTAGGTAAACAGTGAATGGTACTGACTGGAATGGTTCGTTGACCATAGCAACTTGAGTCCTTACTGGTGAA
Source organism: Tyrophagus putrescentiae (assembly GCA_024499935.1). NCBI lineage: Eukaryota > Metazoa > Arthropoda > Arachnida > Sarcoptiformes > Acaridae > Tyrophagus > Tyrophagus putrescentiae. Next base: position 3,674,543 of record JAMZRA010000001.1, on the reverse strand, counting down.
GTGTTTCTCATGAGTTGCTATGTAGGGAGAGATTTATTTGATAAGTGACACGTACAGGTCGGGGTGAGTAAGGGTGAACTGTGTGTACATTGACTATGATGTGTTGGTGCAGTGCAGCTGGCACTACAGCAGCATAAAAAGCATTTTGATAAGATCTTCAGGTTAACTATTTAGGCTTAGTTAACTGCTGGAAATTGATTACCATGTTATGCAGAATTGCTAATGCATTAGCACAACTTCAATGACCGCTCCTTATCTGGGCAGCAGTTCTATTTCCCTTGACCTTTGCTGTGAGTGGCAGCTCATTCTGCATTTTTTCTTCAAAGTCATTAACATTTGCCGGTCACTGTTTACTACTGTTTACCCTGCTGGCGACAAATAAAGCAGTGGTAGTGAGCATTTTTTTATATTCATTGTACCTTTTATACTGTGCCATTTCATTGAGCCCCAGACGCACATTTTGTTGATGTGGGTAACTGCAGTAGGATGGTGTCCGAACATTGTGCTACAAACTTAATTAATCTTGCATATGCTCGCCAGAGTGTCCATTACGACATTCATCCTACATTCGCGTGAATCGAACCTAATTTGCGTGCAAATGGGTGCCCAGTTTCTCTTTTCAATAGACTGCACAGTCAATGTTGTGTTGCACTGCCTCCGATGTTCAATGAGAGAGTGTAAAAAAGAGAAAGAACATTCACTGATGGCTTTCCTTTACAATTTTTTAATCTTTTTCCGTAAATTTGCCTAATTCTATTAATGCCAACTACCACTACTATTTAGTGTCTATTTCTCCGTAAAAAGCAGATGTTCAGCAAAGTTTAATCACTTTCAGGGTAGCAAGGGCACTAGCAGCAGCCCTATTTGTGTAATGCGATTACATCAGTAGCGATGCATTTTTGCCTACTCGGCTCGTCTGTGTATACTTTAGAGCTCATTTTCACTCTTTTTTCTGTATGTGTACAACCGAGAGCCCAATTGACGATCTAACTTCCCTAAAAAAATGATGTTTCTCTCTCTGCACGCACTTTTTTGCTTCTATAAATTACATCGTTTAAGATTTCAAGAAATTGTTTTCGCACAATAAACAGCTAAATGGCATCTTTCAAATGGTACCAAATTTGAAGTGATTCGAACACCGAGTGCATTTTTAAGATCATAAATTCGAACTTTCCGAATAAGTTCTATACGATTTGTTTTGACTCTAAAAAATACATCGTGAAAGTTATTGAGCTGCGGTTTTTGCCTGAATACTTAGCTCACGGATACCTAATTACTGGCGTTAAATTCAACAGAATTTGATCTTTGAGAGTAATTATTACAGTCAGTTAAAGATTTCATATATGATTTCATATGATTTTTTGAGTTTACATTTATGATTCTATAAATTACATCGTTCAAGATTTCAAAACTCAGTTTTCCTAAAACAAGCAAATGTGCTATCTAATGGTTATTAATTGGTTAATTGACTAACTCAAGTAATGTTTATGACATTAAAGATTTCATTAAAATCTATAGTTAATTCCATTATGATTTTCCGCTTTACATTTATGATCTCTAAATACATCTTTCATATATCTAAAACATTGTTTTACTTGAAACGATGCTAAGTACACCTATTTATGACTTCAAATTAGGTTGATTTGACTTACGGACAGAAAATATTAAAGATCAGTTACAATTTTTGACAAATCCTATTAAGTTCTATATGATTTTTTGACTGTTTCATTTTGGTCTATAAATTACATCTTTCATAATTATGACGCGTTAGTTTAAAAACGACGCTGATAACTATTATATATTGGGTAAGTTTGGTTGATTGGACACTAAAAGTTTTTTATGACGGATTTATCAAATGACACTGAACAAAATTTTTCACAAATTAACCACCAAGTAAACCCAATGTTGAAGGTCGGGTCATTTGGTTTGATCGGCACCGACGGCTTGGGGCACAACGAGCTTGCGAGTTGTGTCCCAAGCCGTCGGACGATGCCGATCAACCAAATGACATCAGTCAATGCTTAAAAATTTAGAAAAACTAAAGAGAACGTGTCGCGAAGCGACACTCACGCCCAATTACGAATGTAATTAGCTGTTTACAATTACTGTTGGCCTGGCACAGTCACTCTGGGTTTGCCTTCCATTCATCTGCTGATCCCTCGTTAATTGCTTTCCCTTCTGTTTATCTCGTTTCCCGGTTCAGCAGCAACAACAACAGCAGCAGCAACCGTTGTCGCATCATCATTTGACCAGTTTCCCTTTTTTAAACAGTTTCTTTTTTTGCATAAAAAGCGTGTGTGCTGCATTTATGATTGTTTTCATTTCATTAAAGATTTAAAAACCATTCTTTGTAATAATAATTATCAATAAAATATCTATTTTTTTATTTTTTAGCATGGAAAAACGGCGGACTACTATCGCGTGCACCTGTTGTCGCTGCCGCCAAATGAGACACTACGTGGTCAGCTGAGCAAAGTGAGCAACACTGTCAAGGCACAGCAGTCTAAAGTGATGGGCCTACTCGGGTTTGTTGTTTTCTTTTTGTTGACTTTGCTGATTTTATAATTTTGTTTTTTCCTTTCAGTGACAACAAAAATCGCCGCCTCATTCAGCCGGCCGTTCGTGAGAAGATCAACAGCGCCCTGCACCTGGGCAATGTTGGCCAGCTGACCGAGTTGATCATCGACGGCTTTGGCCAGGAGCTGCTCGGCCGAACCTCCTTTGGCGAGGACGCCCGGAAGCTGCTGAAGAACATTCCACACAGTCTGGAGAGCATTCGCGAGCTGCAGGAAGCGGTGATCAACGGCGACCAGGAGACGCTGGGCCGGATTCTGACTGAAAATGCACAATTTGCCCGAGTGCGAGACTCCAACTCCTTCACCCTGCTGCACCTGGCAGTCGTCGGTGGGCAGATGTCGCTCGTCAATTACCTGGTGGAGAATCACCCCACTTTGACTGCTACCAAGGATAATGTAAGTGGTTTTTCTGCTTCCAACAACAGTTGCAAGTGCAATTAGCTTTTCTATTTTTAATTTGTTCTTTTCACGTCTCTGCAAGCCAATTAATTTTACCCATTGATGCATTTGATGCAGCAACAGCAACATCAACAGTCGCCGTTGTCGCATTGTTCTGTCTTTTCTTTTTTTTTCTTACGCGGAAAAAAGTAAAAGCTTTTGTCCTAGCGCCTGGCAAAGTGCTAATTTTGTTTTCTTTGCACAAGTGTTTTTGATAATTAACTTTAAACGTTCCCCAAAGTGTGAGGGAAAAAACAGCAACAAAAGCTAATGTCGGCAACGGTGCAAATTGTTAGCAGCAGCAGTCATCAGCCAGTTTCGTCATTTGCGTTGGTGTCTAGTCTTAGGTCTAGTCGCACAGAAATTTGATCTATTTGAAGAGGCTAAAAAGGAAAAGTATAGAAGAGCGATGTTAAAGTGTGCCTGCACTCTGAGGACACTCCAGTGCTGCTGATTTATTCCGGTCAGCATTTGGTTGTCATTCAAATTAGCAGCACTAGAGGCGAGCACACGGTGAGCTGTGTGAATTGAGCACTTTTTAGTTTCTTACTTTCCCTCTTCCTTGCTCATTCTCTAAAACGAGACATTTCTCATTAATTGTGACTGCTCTCTTGTGGCGTCTTTTTCCCTTTCTACTTTCTTCTTTTCCTTCTTCCGCACTGAGCATAACAAGTTCTCGTTCCTTGCTGAGCCCTAATGTATGCGATCATTCACACGGCGTTTCCTATTTCACTTGCGTTTTGTCGCAGCAGAAGCAGTTGATGCGACCATTGTGGCATCATCTCATGGCTTCATTCCGCTTCCCCCTTTTCTCCATTCTCTACCAAGTTTTTGGCAATTTTCATTGCTGTAGTGTTGAAGTGCCAAAATATGTGGCAAAAATGTGTCTTTTTTCTATTCTAAAGCTTTTTCTCTGCTAATGCTCCTCTGCCTTTAATTTGTTCATAATAGCTGCACAACCCTATTTGCTTTTATTGCAGACCCTTTGTCGGTGTCAGTGTGCATTTGCACTCGCACACACAGACACTGTTTATTAGATTGGCACACACACCATATCCTGCTGTGTTTGGTCTGCAGTACTTTCACAATGAACATTTTGTCCAATTTTGTTTCTAGCAATTTTCCAGCAATGTCCATTATCAGCGACTATGCATTTGAAAAAAAACTAAAAGAATCTACTTGCCGCTAACTATCCTTCTTCCCTAAAAAAATGATGTTTCTCCCTCTCTCCGAACGCACTCTTTTTACTCTATAAATTACACCGTTAAAGATATTCAAAAACGGTTTTCACCAGTAGATCGAACTAAATGGCATCTTTCTAATGATACTAAACTCAAGGTAATCAGATAAGCGGAGGTATTTAAAATGGCGGTTTATCTGGTTTCAGCGGTATTTAGTCGTCACTTTTTTGACTGTATTAAATAGACTACTAGGCCTAGAGACATGGGGTTTTTACTGGAGTCATCAGAAAAATAGCCGCTACAAAATAGCTATCTTAGAACTTTGATAAAGTAACCGGAAGTGCCTTATCAGATTTTTGTCACTTTTTAGAAAGGCCATATTAAATACTAAATGAACTCTGATAAGATTTTTGAGCACATCATTAGATTCCTCGCCCTTTAATTGGTCTATGTATAATTTGGTTTTTCTCAAAACCTAAGGGTTAACCAGAAAACCCAAAAAGTTTGGAACGTTGTTTTTTGCTAAAACCAATGTTTTGATTATTTTGGCTGCTCTGCGCAAGCGCGTATCGCTATTGCAGCAGCTGCAGCGTTGGCTAAAGCTGTGCACTCTCGTTGCCGTTCTTGCTGCTATCGCTGCCGCCGCTTTCGCTCTGGGCTGCCGGGGGAGCACAGTTGTTGCGGGGGCAGCATTGCACAGCCCAGAGCGGCGAGGTCTGACGTAACTTGGCCGTTGTCAACGTCCGACGACGAGGGTCTTGCGAGCGCAGCGAGCGAGGCCCGAGGAGGAGGGCGTTGACAGCGGCCAAGTCACGTCAGGGTGAGCCGCTGCCAAGTATTTGGATGATAGCGGTGCATGGATAAAAACGGCTAGGTCTGGCGTCACTTGGTCCATTAAGAACGCCAGCCGACAAGGGAGTTACGAGTTGGCGGGCGTTCATGGTGAGCCAAGTGACGCCAGGGTGAGCTTAACTGATTTAACTTTACCAAGATTTTAGATTTAGAAAAAAATTATGTGAAAGAGCACTTTTGTGTGCAAAGTAGCAGTGCACAGCCCGAAGCGGCGAGGTCTGACGACACTTGGGCACTGTGAACACCCACCGACTCGGGTCTCGCGAGCGGAGCGAGCGGGGCCCGAGTCGGTGGGTGTTCACAGTGCCCAAGTGTCGTCAGGGTGAGCCGCTGGCTAAACTTTTAAGAAATGTTAGCGGTGCACAGTTAGGTGTGTCGTGAGCGAAGCGAGCGCGACTGAGCCCTTGTTTTTTATTTAAAAAATTGCATTCTATTTGCTTTGAACGATCATTACGCAAAGTGTGTCCAAGTTTGCTGTTGTCCGACTGTTTTTGCGTTTAATTTCAGTGAAATGCAATTGAAAAAGTTAAAAAAATCTTTTTTTAGGAAACGTTATAGAAAAATTTTATGATCAATTTGATTTTTTGCATATTTGCATTTCAATAATTGTTCAAACAACTATAAAATTTTAAGAAGATACTCAACATAAAATTGCTCGGAGATGTACTTCTCACATTGCAACTTTGTGTTTGTTGCCAGAAAGTTGTTTTGCCTACTCGATTTTATTTGCAAAAGCATTACAGTTAATTGAAAAGTCAAGCGATTTTTCTTGAATTAGCTTATTTTTAATATTTCTACATTGGTTAGAGGCAACTTGTATTTGCTTTCAAAAAACAAGTCCTAAACCTGACTTCTTTAATACATGTTTCAGAGAAGCTTTTAATGGAGAAGCTCAGTGACTTGGTCGTTTTTAAGATTGAGTGGCTATTTTTACCGATACTAGCAGGGCTAGCATAAACTCAGTTTATGCAGTGTACTCTTAAACCAATGTATTTCTTCGAATCAAATTTTCCATTTATAGTAGTTTTTTACTTGTTACCTCTGATTAAATGCAATTTTTATTATTGCTAAAATTAAAATTATGTTTTTGATTCGAATTTGCAAATAACAAAAAACTAACAAATAAATAAATTAGATTAGAAAAAAAACTGTTTGCAAAACCATAAAAAAGCAAAGTTTTTAACTGTAAATATTAATTGCTCGGTTTAGGTAAAAGTTTTGACTGGAGCGAGTAACGGCACCAAACAAACCTACCCCTAAACATAAGCATAAACCTAAATCTAGATTTAAACCTAAACATAGACCTAGACTTAGACCTAAACTTAAACCTAGATTTAGACTTATACGTAAACCTAGACTTAAGGCCACACTCCAGAAAGAAATGAGGGCTTCCCTGCGCCCTTCCACAAAGCATGTGTTTCAATGAGGATTGTTATGATTCTTGCGGTACATTTATCTCAAGAACTACATATCAGATTTAAATGATGCAAAAAGCAAAAATGAAATTAAAAACTTAATCTAACTTTCTGTGGTTAAATATCTAACTTCCCTAAAAAAATGATGTTTCTCTCTCTGCACGCACTTTTTTGCTTCTATAAATTACATCGTTTAAGATTTCAAGAAATTGTTTTCGCACAATAAACAAGCTAAATGGCATCTTTCAAATGGTACCAAATTTGAAGTGATTCGAACACCGAGTGCATTTTTAAGATCATAAATTCGAACATTCCGAATAAGTTCTATACGATTTGTTTTGACTCTAAAAAATACATCGTGAAAGTTATTGAGCTGCGGTTTTTGCCTGAATACTTAGCTTACGGATACCTAATTACTGGCGTTAAATTCAACAGAATTTGATCTTTGAGAGTAATTATTACAGTCAGTTAAAGATTTCATATATTGATTTCATATGATTTTTTGAGTTTACATTTATGATTCTATAAATTACATCGTTCAAGATTTCAAAACTCAGTTTTACCTGAAAACAAAGCAAAATAGTGCTTATCTAATGGTATTAAATTGGGGTTAATTTGACTAACTCAAGTAATTATTATGACCAGTTAAAGATTTCATTAAAATTCTTATATTAATTCCATATGATTTTCCGCATTTACATTTATGATTCTATAAATTACATCTTTCATGATATCTAAACATTGTTTTACTTGAAAACGATGCTAATTACTACCTATTTATTGACTTCAAATTTAGGTTGATTTGACTTACGGAAGAAAATATTAAAGTCAGTTAAATTTTGTACAAATCCCTATTTAAGTTCTATATGATTTTTTGCGTTTTCATTTATGGTTCTATAAATTACATCTTTCATAATATTATGACGCGGTTTAGTTTAAAAACGACGCTGATAACTATTTATCTATTGGTGTTAAGTTTGAGTTGATTGGACAACTAAAAGTTTTTTTATGATGGATTTATCAAATGACACTGAACAAAATTTTTCACAAATTAACCAGCCAAGTAAACCCCAAATGTTGAAGGCTGGTGTCATTTGGTTGATCGGCACCGACGGCTTGGGGCACAACGAGCTTGCGAGTTGTGTCCCAAGCCGTCGGACGATGCCGATCAACCAAATGACATCAGTCAATGCTTAAAAATTTAGAAAAACTAAAGAGAACGTGTCGCGAAGCGACACTCACGCCCTTGCTTGAGTTAAAATTGGTTAAAATCATTAAAATGACAAAACAAACATTTCAACAACTGTTTTGTATATCCTTATCACATTTTTTCGAGATATTTAACCACAGAAAGTTAGATTAAGTTTTTAACTTCATTTTTGCTTTTTACATCATTTAAATCTGATATGTAGTTCTTGAGATAAATGTACCGCAAGAATCATAACAATCCTCATTGAAACACATGCTTTGTGGAAGGGCGCAGGGAAGCCCTCATTTCTTTCTGGAGTGTGGCCTTAAACCTAAACATAGACCTAGACCTAAGCCTAGACTTAGGCCTATGCCATGACCAAAATTTACAACTAAACCTAAGCATAAAATTTCTAGTAAATCTACTTGACCGGTGGTTCACCCTGACTTGGACACTGTCAACTCCCGCCGCCTCAAATCCGTGCAATGCTCTCCTCACTTCTCCACTGTTTCTCCCCTGTTAGCCAATCATCGATTAGCATTTCCCCCTCTGTCCGCAGGACAAAAATGCTGTTGTTACCAAAAGCATTGCCATCAGTTAGCAACACAATTCCCCCACCCCTTCCTCTACAGCTCCCCTTTCCACTGTACTCTTTTTCCTCCCTTTCCGCTCTGCTTCGCCAGCAGTGTGGGGAGCATGCGCAGTAGCGGCTGTGACGAAGTCACGCACACGCGAACCGAGATTTTTTAATAACAGTAGGGGATATTTTGCCTGGCTGCTCTGAAGTGCACTCAAGTGCAATTCCACATATGCGTCTTTCGTTTTGCTTTGGTCCTGCTGGTGCTTTGCGTGTGTTGTCCAGTTATTGTTGCCAGCTGATCTTAACTCTGCAGTCTCTAGTGAGTGCATTTTATTTTACTTTTAGCAGTCAATTTGCTTTAATTGAAAAAGTCTGTTGCGTGTTCACTTAGTGTTGGTGCTCCACAATCAATGCACCTAAATGATGGCCGATGTGTAGACAGTGCACCAGAGCAGGCAGGCATGCAGCAGGCTAGTTGAGTTTGAACATGAGAAGCCAATCTATCCACCGTTGGTTGTACAGCGTGCGTGTAAAGCAATCCTTCGGTGTGCTTTACACAACTAGTTTTTGGCTTTTTCCCTAGCTACTAAATTTCCGCTGCCACATTTGCTTAGCTCAAATAGGCATCACAACCAGCGGCTGCTTTTTCTTCTGCCACAACCACACACAGTTACACTGTTGCCGCAAAGCTCAATTGACATTTGTCACTTGATTACACAAATAGACTAGGTCTGCGACTGCTAGTTAAATGCTAAGCTAAAGTTGGCCAGAAGGCAGTCAACTTGCAATCAACTTTAGGCAATCAGAAAATGGCATGCTGTATTGTGCGCTTTGTTCCTCTTTTTAGTGCCCTAATGCTCGATTGATGCAAAAAGAATAAGACAAAGTACTGGAAAGCAACTAAAAACGGCGTTAATCTTCAGGCCATTACCATTTACCACTGCACAGTTAGCTCATCAGTATTTGCCTTTATTCTCTTTTTCCTTCTTATTCGTTTTGCATCTTCCTTCTTCTTTTCTTTATTTGCATATGTTCAATTTATTCGCGTTGCATGCATGTCTCAAAAAAACGATCACGAATGGAAGATTAATGGCTTTCCTTTGCGAAAAAAACTGTTTTTGGCTTTCAGCTAATGAACCTCATTTGGCGTTGGTCATTTGCATGTCCCGTGCTCACTAGTCAGTTAGTTAGGAACAGTCAGTCCGACTGGGCAATTGATTTTCGCTTTATTTGTGTTGCTTTTTTGCTAATCGTAACTAATTGAACGCTAATTTACTCGTTGACACCAGCATGTGGACTTTATTATGGTCACTAACGACGCTCGATTAACTCTCGGCCATCAGTTTTCTTATATTTTCTAGAAATACAAAAACACTTTCTCATGCTTCTCCGCTGTCAATCAACTTTTTAGACATTATAAAGTTCTCATTAGCAAAACTGACACTGTTTGGACAGCAGCCGCAACAAACTTCTTTTCCTGAAGTTTGAGAGCTAGTTTGTGCTAAATACTTACGACAACAGCTTACCAGTTTTTCAGAAACGGATTGGAATGATCATTCCAGTGTCGGTAATCGATATATGTGTGTGTTTGTGATATTGCCACTGCCAAACTGGCCAAAATGTTTCAAACTGAGCCTTTCACTTTTGACATTTTCAACTCTCCTTTGGAAACTTTTCCTTTCTCTAGAGATTTATATACTAGACAAATGGATTATTGCCACAGCAGCTTTGCTTATTATCAAACAAGTCAGTTTTCTTATTTTTTCTCTTTTAAATCTGTCCTAATTTAATACTTTGAGAAAATAAAACTTTATGACTATTTGTCATTTTGCGCTTATGAGTGAGATAGGAAGAATTTTTTTTCTTAAAAGGGAAGCTGTCGGTGAAGTTGAAAAGTGTGAAAAGTGGAGCACGACCAGTGAGCCCACCAATGATGACGACGTGCGACCAGTGCCTGTGAGTACTGTGAAAAGTTGAGATTCAGAACGACAGTGTATCACTGCAAGGCAAGATAAACATTAGTTAGAGTTGATTCAATTTGAAACGGCAAATGGAAGCAATGGCAAGTGTGAAGGCTTCTTAGTTTGCAACGGACGAAGCGCACACACTGATCATTGTTGGCTCAGACCACATTAGAAGAGGAAGACGACTGCTGTTGTTGCTGCTTATGAGTGGTGCTGGCAGTCTGTGTCTACACTGCAAGTGTCACTTTGTCAAGTTGCAAAAGTTTGATTTGGGCTTTGCAATGTCTTCTATAAAGTGAAGTCCATGAAGCTGGTAGATTGAACTTGGGCTCTTTTCAAAAGCAGTGAAAACTGGTGCTTGTGTGTGTGGGACGCCAGTGGCAAAATGGCAAACTATTTTGGGTTTTGATTTGGTGATTGGCATGTAAACAAAGTGTGCGACAAAAGCAATGTCTTTTGAAAAGAGAGTGATGCCAGCTGACATGCTCTTTCTCTCTTTCACTTTTTCCCCTTTGTCGAAAAAAAACCGGGGAGCCCCAATCCTCTCCTCCGTCCGTTTGCCTTTTGAATTTGTTTTTTTTTTGTTTCACCTTGGTGTGTCGCCGTTCTTCTTTTGCCCTGTTTACTTAAACCCTTCCTTGGGGTTTTTTCCTTTTTGCCACTATTTGTTCCCTACTTAAAGTACCGTTCCTTCCTTTTGGTGGTGTCCCCGGTGATGTCAAAGGTTGTTTACTAAAAAATCTCAGGCCCGGAAAAAAGGTTGTTTGGCGTGGTTTATTTTTTTTTTTTCTTTTTTTCCGATTGGCTTGCCGGGTGATTCCCCCCCTTTTTTGTGCCTAGTTTTCCCCCTTTTGACAAGGTTTTTCCCGTGTTTTTCCCTGGTTGATGGGACTCGAAAAAATTTAATTGGGGCCTGGGCCCCTAGCCTTTTTAAACTAAAACTTTTTTAGTTCTTATTTTGGTCCTTCGTTTTTTTTCCCTGGCTTTTTTTACAAAGTTTTTTTTCAGAATTTTTTTTTTTTGTTTTTTTTTTTTCAAATTTCCAAGGGGAAAAGGAAAATGTGGGGGTGGTTTTTTTTCCGGGTGTGAATTAGAACGTTGGGTGTAGCCGGTTTGTTGTGTGGTGTTTTCGGGGGGGTGTGTAAGTAAAACCCTGGCTTGTTATTCGGAAAAAATCGTTTGTGTGTGGAGTAGTATGTGGTTGAAAAAAAAAAAACTATTTTTCTTTTTGTCCCTTTTTTGTGGGGGGTGTTTCTTTTGTTTTGGGGGGCTTGGTCGGGTGGGCTCGCGTTGGCGGGGTTGTTTTTTTTTGGCTTTTTTGGGGTTTGGTTTTTGTTTGACGTTTTTGCAAAAAAGTGGGAGAAGCAGTGTTTCTTTTAAGTGGTGGGGTTTTCCCCAAGAAAAATCCTTGGGGGATTTGGGGTTTCCCCCGCCTCCGGCGTTTTTTTTTTTTTATCCTTTCCCCTTTTCTGTTTTTTTTTCCCTTTTTCCCTTTCCTTTTTTTAAATTTGTTTTTACCCCCCTTTTCCTCCGTTTTTTTTTTTTAAAAAGTTCCCCCAAATTTTTTTTTTTTTTTTTTTTTTTTCCCCCCCCCAAAAATTTTTTTTTTTAACCCCCCCCCCCCTTTGGCTTTTTTTCCTATTTTTTTTCTTTTTTTTTTTTTTTTGGTTCCCCCCCTTTTTTTTTTCCTAAAATTTTTGTAAAATTTGATTTTGAACCCCTTTTTTAAATTTTTAAAAACCACTTAATTTTTGGGAAAAAAAAAACCCCTTGCCCCTTGTTCCTTTTTTTGATTTTTTTTTTTAACTTTTTTTTCGTTTTCCCTGCAAACTTTTTTTTTCCCCTTTGTTTCCTTTTTGGGGGGTTAGCAAAAAAAATTGGGTTGTGGGGGGAATTTGGGGAAAAAAAAAAATCTAATTTTCTCATTATTATTGCTGCACATTTTTTCAAATTGCAATGAGGAGAGTGCTTGCTAATTAATGCTGCTAATGTGAGCGGAATTGCTAAGAAGTAGACAAATCGAGAGAAGAAAACACTGACAGACTTTAAGAAAGAAAATGGACTCATAAGCCAAATATTTTTTCAATGACAGCAGTGATGATGGATGCAGTATTTGTAGATTTAAAGACGTGTAAAAAGTGACTAAGTAAAAGTTAGAGTAGAAGCAGTTTTTCTTTTAATTGTGCGCTGATGGCGTTTCTAACTAATGAGAAATCCATTTGGGAAGACTGGGCAATTTGACTGCATCGATTCACAGGCGCTTTTTCTGCTTCATCGAGAGCTCATTTCTCACTTGTCATAACTGTTATTTTATTTTGTGAGACATATTTGAGATATTCGTTTACCCTTTCACTTAATCAAGTTGCTGTTTATGCGCTACTGTTATGACTAAACGTCTGGTTTTTTTTAATTTGAAAAATTTTTTCTTCATTATTTTGGCAGACCAACTTTTTTATCTTTTGTCTGTTCATTCAATATTTGATTTTTGTTTCACACACATACACATTTTTTTCTGAATGCAAAAAACAAAGTACAGTGAAATGATGGCGTTTAATTTTACTGAATTATTCATATCAAAAAAATTATTGCCAACAAATAGAGAGACATTTTTCATTTACTTGATACTTTTTTTGTTGAAAAATCCAAATTTATCTGCTTTTTAGCAAAGGAGATAGTGAATTTGTGAGAAGTAATGATAGTTTGTGCTAAGCCAAAATCTATTTTCAAGATAATAGAGTAAAAAATGCTAAACTTTGATCTACTAACTGAGTTGGTAACAAACTAACACCAATCAGTTGGCAGCTCAGTTGAACTTTTTCATTCATTTATTCAGATTTAAAATTTTGATTTGAACTTTTTTATTCGACTTTTACTTGAACAATTCTAAAAAGAGTTTTTTATTTTGCACTAAACTTTTGTGTTCATTGACCAATATGATATTTTTTTATTCAGGTTTTTATTTTCTGCTCGCCTGAATTCATACTATAAACTTGTTTATCTTGAAATTAGTTTGCAATCGTTATCATACTGGTGTAAAGTTGTCTTTGTCACTTGCATTTTTCAGATAGCACCACAAAATTGTGAGCGTTTATATCTTTATTCAAATAAACATGCATTTGTCCAATTGGCATTTTTACCGGGTTTTGCCCAAAAAATGAAAAACATTTTAAAAGCATTGTTTTGAACTTTAAAAATGTCAAACTAAAAGTATCATGATTAAACTAGTTTATTTTTGATACAAATTTAATCTTTTTAACATGCACAAACTGGTCATTTGTCAATTTAACGCATGTGTATTTTTGCTAAGTTTTTCTTCCTGCTTTCTTAATACATTTTTTATCATAAAAAATTTATAATGAATGTTTTAGTAAAAATAAACATTATTTTTTTAAATATTGTTTTTTCAGTAAAAACTTTATATAAACTAGAATGATTTTCAAATAAATAAAATTAATTTATTATTTTATAAAGTTTTTATGTTGACATTTTAAAAATTATTGTTTTGAAAGGATGAAACCTTACTAATAAACCACAAAAAGAAATATAAAATACAAATTTTATACTAGTTTTTGAAATTTATTTTAGTTGATTTTAACTATGTTTGAAACAGATAAAAATGTGACTGAACGACACTCGACAACACAAATGCAGTATAAAAATAAATTTGTTGATTTAGCAGCCAGAAAAAAAATTGATTTTTTTATTGATTTCTTTTCCTATGCATTTATGCACATCAATACATGTACCCTTGAGCGAGAATGCTTGAAGGGCACCAACGTCGCGGTGTCAAAGAAATCAAGATAAGTGTCAGTTTCTGGCAGTTGCAGTGCGTTAATGTTATGATCACTGCACACACATGACTGGTACTTGTTACTCTTATCAGGTAAAGTATCGTAATGTATCTGTCGGTGTGCCATGGTACTCATGTACTCTTGTGAGGGAATCTCGAGAGAAGATGCGCAAGAGCTGTAACACTGCCGGGGAATCGTTGACAGAAGGCAAAACAGGGTAGAAAGAAGGATTAAGTGAGTGTGAGTGGAAGTGCAACGTAGTTCATGGTCTCTGCTTCATCAACACACTCCCATGACTCATGTTCATTGATCAGAAGCTCTGAACTATTCTCTCGCTCAAGGTGCGAAGGTATGTCACGGTTGGTGGTGGCCGAGCCAACATCACTCGTGTGCACTCATCGAGATGAAGCTACATTAGCTCCATGTGTCAACTGGTGGGAAAAAAACTGCGTAGACATTGACAGTTATCGCATCCAAAACCATGTCATGCTTCCACAAGAAAAGAGGAAAAAAGTGGAATTGCAAGCGAGAAACCCAAGCGTGAAGAGTAAGTTTCTTGTTGTGTGTGTTTCAGCAACACTTTCTGCAATCATAAAACGTGCATGTTCCAGTGACAAGCACAGAAGGCAGTTTCTACATTTTCAACAATTCACACTTGTTTGCACATGTCGTTCAGTGCCATATGTAAGAAACTCATTGAAAGAAACTGCGTAAAATCGTTTTGCACTTGCTGTTTGGAATAAACTCGGTTGATTTAAAAACTTTTACGGAATAAGACATCTGACCCACAATAACGGCCATTATCAGTAGTTCTTCCATCACAGCAAGATATTGGCATTTTTCACTAGTAGTTTTGTTTTTGTCAAGTTCTGGCAATGCTGTTAGCTCCAAACTCAACTTCCGTAAGAGCATATTCGTTTGTCAGTTCTGTTTTTAAAAGTTGTGTGTTTGCAGCAGCAGTAGCATTGACACACATTCATAAAAAACTGACTATTTTCTGAAACTTGACTATTTTTAACATCTTTTTCATTTTTAAAATGCACATTTTTTCACTGTCAGTGTCAGTGCCAATTGTGTTTTAAGAAACTTATTTTTGTTAGTTTACTCTAACACATCCGCTTTTTCACTTTTCTGTTTAGATGAACCGCACGGCACTGCATTTGGCAGCTTTAACCGGAAATACAGACATCTACCGACGACTA
Source organism: Tyrophagus putrescentiae (assembly GCA_024499935.1). Lineage (NCBI taxonomy): Eukaryota > Metazoa > Arthropoda > Arachnida > Sarcoptiformes > Acaridae > Tyrophagus > Tyrophagus putrescentiae. The sequence continues at coordinate 3,659,355 of JAMZRA010000001.1, read as the reverse complement.
TTCGAACTGGGCCTCGATCCAAAGTCAATGGACCAGAAGGGCAAAACGGCGGAGTACTACCTGCGCAATAATCCGGCAATCTCCTCGGCCGAACTGCAGGAACTGCTGGCACTGTCCAACTCTGGCGGTGCTCCAGGCGGCGTTGTGGGCGGCAGCAGCAGCAGTTCACAGAGCATGAACACGCTGCAATCAACAAACAATCGACTGTCGAAAATGAATGGCAAGCCTGGCTCACAGCTAGCAACCAATGGCATTGCTGGAGCGCCGCTGAAGATGAGCTCCAAGCCAGTTCGACTGCCTGCCCTCTCTCGACCAAGTGGCGGTGGTGGCAAGACCGGCAGCTCAACAGTCAAAAGTCAGGCAGAAGAGGGGAAGAAGGAACAGGTGAAATCAGCAAGCGAGAAAACTCCGGAACCTGATGAGTCACCGCTGTTGAATGGAAAAGACGACGCACCAAATGGAGAGTTGCAAAAGTAGGTGGCTTTTTTCTTATTGGGCTTTACTGGAATTTGATTTATCAATTTGATGAGACGCGTTTAAAACACAAGGCGCGTTTTCTTTTTTCCGAGTGCATTTGTAGCCTTTGGATAGACCATGTTTGCACCGAATGCACCATTGTTATGATTATTTCCTCTTAAGACCGGTAATATCTGGTGAATTTCATGTATGGAAACGCGCACCACAGGAGCCGTTTTCAGTAGCACAATCAATCTCCTATTTTTGAGTAATTTTTAATTTAAAAGGCATAGAGGGAGCAAGAAAAAAGCAAAGGAGACTCTTGTGCACTGTCATTGCACTTGGGTTCTACTATCCAGTTCGTGCCCCATCTTCTTCTCGTTTTCTTGTTCATTCACTTGGCCCACAGCTCTAGTTTCTGATCACTACCACTACTTTTCCGTTTTTTTATAATAGAAACTGCAGCAGCACCCCTTGACTCAATTCAACTGAAGACGGTGTTCATCGGTGGTGGTGGTGTCTATGGTGTGCATTGAATGATTAATTTAAATATTGATTGATTGTGCAATCTCTTGCCAGGGTGTGTGTGTGTGCTGAGCATACACACACTTTGTCTGTCTGTGTGTGTACAACTGCAGTACTCTCTTTCTCGTGTGTGTGTATTCTGCATATTCTGTGCCCTGCACACACACATTCCTCCTTTCTGCATTTGCAGCGTCACTTTGCCTGCAATTACAGCCACTGTCTGTATGCATTACTATTACGATTATTACTATTGACAAGCCAATGGGTAGGAGAAGAAGAAAAGAAAAGAAAGAAAAGGAAAAAAGGAAACGACAGGGAAAAAGAATCCTCGTGCGACGGCGACGGTCGATATTGCGCATCGGTCAAAGGAGAAGAGGGAGAGAGAGAGAGAGAGAGGAGAGAGAGGAGAAGAGAGGAAAGAGAAGAGAGAGAGGAGAGAGAGGACTGCCATTGACGCCAGAGAAGCTTCAGCAGAGTTTAGTTGTTGCAGTGTGGTGCCACTTTCTTGCTAGTTCACTGCGTTGCTTCTGCCAATCAATGCAACACGTCGCAGCATTAGCTTAGCACCTCTTATCTCTCGGAAGTTACCGCGTCGTGCTCGTTGCACGTTCATTGGATTAGACTTCCGTTTCTAAACTATTGGCGAGATTTATGCAGTATGCCCGCTCTCCCATGCCAAAATGGAGATGAACGTGCGCCCATTTATTTATGCCTTTTATTTGTTCCTTTTGAGCGACAGACGTTTGTGCTCGTGGCGTGCGGCGGCGGTTGAGGATAATATATCCTTCAATGTCCAATAGCATTGGCAATGTTGCATTGGCAGCCAGGGCACGTCAGACCATATGCACAAAGACAATCCAGGCAACGTGCTTTGGCTGTTCAGTAGACTGCATACGTGTCAATGTGATGCTGTTGATGCCCGGGCTGGAAAAAGAGGAGCAGTGAGAAATTAAATCGACAAATCAGCCGGCACTGCACGCATAAATCACTTGATAGAATTGCCGGATGCCAACTTATCGAAGGGAAACGACGAAAAGGAAATGAGGACCGCGCGCGTGTCTATGCAGTTATGCAATGCATAGGGGATAAGATGATTGAATTGAATGCACTTTTGAGTGTACTTCAGTGAATAAGAGGACCATGAGCATAAGCAGTATCAGCTTTGCTTGAGACGTTTGTTCCATCTTTTGCTGCCTGTTTGGCATTTGCCACTCAAAAAAAAAAAGTGAAAAAAATTCTGCTTTTCTAATTCTTCACGCAGTGATCGAAGTCGCGATTCTAGAATTTTTTCTTTCAAACTGTCCTTTCCAATCATTTTCGTTTGCTTGTCTTCCATTTTCTTGAAATGATACATACTTGATGAACCGATTCTTAGTATTTGCTCCATGTGTGAGGGTCGTTTGCAATGCATGGGCTGTAGCATCAGCGTTAATGTTGTGCTGATTGCACTGACAGAAAGAATGGAAAACCACTGTCCTCACTGTGAAAATTTGTGCTGGCAGACGGCAGTGATCAGTCACAGTCACCATCGGTAATACTTTTTGTTTGGTGACAAGATTCTTTTGCACTTTCTGTTCATTTTTCTCTTGTCTTCCTTTTATTGAAAACTCACCATCTTTGACTCGACTCGATTCATTATATTTGCTCCAGTTTGAGGGTGTTGCGAGGAGGTGTCGCACGCGTTAATCCTTTGCTTATTGCAGAATATAAAAATTGAAACATGACCTCACTGTTAGACATGTTGTTTGAGACGCAGTGATCATCACAGCTACGTCGTTCTTTGTTTTTGGTGACTGGATTATCTTTTTGCCACCTTTGCTTTTCATTTTGCCTTGTCTTCTTCATAACAAATTAATATTATGTAACACTTATAAATCACTATTATGCAAATCATGTTCGTCAGTTTGCTCATTATTTAATTCATGTTGTGCCCGTTTCTTTTTTATATATAATGGGAGACAAATAATTAAATTTAAAATGACTTTTCTTTAGTTTTCAGTTGCTCTTGATCACCAGTTTTTTCTGTTTGTATTCTTGATATTCTATAATCCTCAATTTTTCTTTTTCGTCTTCTTCTCTATTAAACAAATTAATAGTTATGTACACTATCTTTAAATCACTTAGTTAGTTGCAAATCATGTTCTCAGTGTGTGCTTGCCAACTACAAACACTGAACAGGTAAACCAGTCCTAGATATCAGGTGTGTGTTTCAAGTGCGTTAATTAATTATGTATTTGAACTAAAAGTTGATAGGGTTTCCCCTTTGCCTATCATTTCCTCGAACGGCAGTGCAACAGTGTTCAATTCCTACATTTATATAAGGATATTCCGCTTTCCTATTTTGTAGATTTCTCCAGTCTAATTTGAGCGCCAACACTATCAATTTGTTTTTTATTTGCATAAAACATACCAGCAAGTTGTATATTTTAAAATTCTTTCTCCTTCAGCTACGCATTTATTTTGATTTGTCTAACACCGCGTTTTGTGTTCACTGGAATCATTTATAATACGAAATTAGAACATACACACAGGCGACTACTACCGACCAATAGCAGTTCCTTGTTTATATTTCTCGTCATGTCGTTTTGCTGTTATTTGAGTTTCTTCGTTACTCTTTATTCGTTTGGGTTTGCCGTTGACATGTTTGCGCAGTTTCTTATGTTTCATGTCATGTATTCGTATTATTTATCTCCAACTCGTACCGTTTCATTCAAAGAAATAATGAGAAAAATTTGCGTGTTTGCGTTGTTTTGCTTTTGCAGCTAATTTATGGGAGGACGCCCAGATTGATGGCCGCAAAATATGTCTATATGTGTGTGCATGCAGATTAGAAGTGTGTTTTTAGAATAGAAGTTTTTGTTTTCTGTGGGAAAAAAAGTTGCTTTCAATGTATTGCTTTACGGATGCCACTTTGGCTGCTGGTGGCGTGACAAGGCTTAGCATCACTCTCTGGTGTCAAATGCAGCTAAATAATTACGCGTTTTAATCTGAAAAGCGATGCGGAAATGCAGCATCATAACCACAAGATTCTTGTCTAACGCTTGCGTTAATCTTTTTCTCAGAAAACTAATTTTCATTGTTATTTTCTGCCAACCTGAAAAGAAAAAAAAGAGAAAAGTGCTGCTGACCTTGACATTTGAATTGACAGTATTTTTGTCGTCATATGACATCACAAACATACGCAAACTCAAACAAAAACTTTTTTTATTAGAGAGGCTTGACATTTAGAAAATCAGTCCTCAGTTTGGAAGCAGTAGCTAATCAGCAGACAAATTCATTGTAACTGATTTAGTCCAAACCCGATTTGTCAGTACTATTGCCGGCACTGACGCCGTTTGTCCTTTAAGTGATTTTGTGCTTTTGTTTGTCAGTTGACAATGAATCAGGAATTGACATTCACTAAAAAAAGTAAGGGTAAGTTGCTTTAGTGGTTGTTTTTGATGGGGTAAAATTAATGCAGCAACTCGTCTGCTGGCAGTCTTAGTGTCTGAGTGTTTGCAACAAAATTTTGTTTTTGGTTTTTCGCGCAGTTTTGTTGTTTTTTGCAAGTTGGCATGCACTGAGCTGGAGAGGAAATAAAAAAGAAAAAAAACAAAAAAGAAGAATTTGCTCAAAAACAAAATCAAAACTCTATTCACATGTCAAGCAGTGAAAAGACAGAAAGAAAGCATTGTGAAAAGCAGAAGAATCAATTGAATTTACAGTTAGCGCAATTTCTTTTTCCTTTTTCACTTTATCTTATTCTTTTTTAAAACTGCCAACTTTTTGTGTAACAGTAAGTTGGTAAGTCGGCAATGCTTCCCAATTGGCAAAGCCTGATGCACTTGCTTGTGTACTTGCCGGCTGCCAAGCTGTTTGTGACTTCATTCACAGGATTATTATTATTTTTTCAAACTTGTGTGCTTTTGCAACCGCAAAGTTTGTGGTGCTTTGTGCTTTGGCGTTTAGTTTAGTCCATAAGAATAAAACAGAAAAAAAGAAGTTACAGAGAAAAGAAAGGGCAGTTGTACATTAGTGGCAGATAAGTCTTCTGCTACTTCAACTTTGCTTTTAGCTAGGCAAAGTACTACTGCTTTTTGCTCCTAATTCTCAAAGTTGCAAAAATGCAGGCACTGTTTTTCTGCTTCGGTTTCTTTTGAAGTGGCTAAATTTTTCAAACCGGAAACGTTCATTTTTAGACACACACTGCAGAAAATCACTTTAGCACACACTGTGCTTGTTTGTTTTATTTGTCTTTCCAATGCGTCCTTTAGAAAACAAAAAAGATGACTGAAGGCGATAACAGCCAGCCTACATTTTCACATTTTTAGCCTGCAGTTTTCTTTATGTTTTAAAAAACAAAATTTTTAGTTTTTGCTTGAGTATTGTTTTTACTTTTTGACAACAACAAAAACAGATAAAATTAAATAAAGAACTGGCGTGCTGATGTTCAATCATGATGGTTGCTTGAGTCGCCTGTGACAGGCAAAATCTCGGCTTGCAAATCTTTTTCTCTTTTTGCAACATTTTCTATTTCCCGTGCAATGTTGTTGATTCAGCATCATCAACAATAACAGCAAAAACATTTTTCAGTTTTTAGAACCACATATCTGCTGCGAGTTATAATGATCATTTGACAGGTGCCTGGCTGGGGTTGACTTGACAATGCATTTTAAAAACAGGAACAGCAACTTTTATCCTTAGATCAGCGGATTTTAATGGCATACAAAATGACAAAAATTTTTTTAGAAAAAAACCCTTCTTTCTAACGCATTGATTACGTCACAATTAGAACTCTTTTATTGGGTTTCTTAGCTTTAAGGAAAAACCCGCAAACCGGATTTGATAGGCGGGGGGTTTAAGTTTTGGATTTTTTTCCCTAAAGGCATTTTAGTAGAGTTTTTTTGGGTTCTAAAAAGCATTTAAAAAATAATTTTTGCCCTTTTGGGTTTTTAAAAAGCTTAAAGAGAATAAAACCATTGATATGTCCAAAAGGCCTAAAAAAACTTAAAAGGGCCCTTTTATTGCCGGGGTCGACCCTTTAAAAAGAGCCAAAACTTTTTTCCCGGGAAAATGGACATTTTAAGATCCTAAATTAAAAAAAAATAAAAAACATTTCGGTCCAAAATTTTTTTTAACGTTTTTAAAAATATTTTATTTTAAGGAAAACCTTTCAGCGTTTCGCTTTTTTTGTTTTTAGTAACAATCAAATGGGTGTGGGTTGGGAAGCCTTTCTTTACCCAAAGTTTTTTCCCCAAATGTAGAATTAGACCCTTTCCAAATAAAATTCCCCCGGGGCCGAAAGAAAAAAGGGTTTTTGGGTGGTTTTTTTCCCAAAAAAACACTGCAAACGTGTCCATTCCTTTTTTTGTTTTCCAGTTTTTGGTTCCTTTTTTTTAAATTTTGTTGGTTTTGGTTGCCATTCAACCGATTAAAAAAAGAGAGAGGAAAGGCCAAAGTGAAGGGGCAGAGGAAAAGAGGGAAAGAGAGTCCCCTAAATAAAAAGTTTAACGCCCCTGAGCCCTTTCAAGGCCAAATTTTTTTTTTGTTTTGGTTGAAAAAGGGGTTTTAGTTTTAAAGTTGGAGGAGTGGGGGGCCCTTTTGTTTTGGTGGTTTTGGTGTAGGGGGAAAATTTTTATGGGTGGGGGTCAAAAAAGGTTTAATTTTAAGGGGTATAATTTAAAATGTTTCCCTTTGTTTAAAAATTTGTTGGGTTTTCTTTGGGATTAGTGGAAATTTGGGGTGGGGGTTGTTTTTTGTTTTTTTTGGGTTGGTTGGGTTTGGGGTTTAAAGGGAAAGGGTGTTGTGGGGGGGGCCTGTAGATTGGGTAAAATGGCGGGGGGAGGGGGAAAAGGGGCATTTGGGAGAATGCCCAGAAAACCGAACCTTTTTTTTCCAAAAAGATTTTTTATTAGACTACCCGCATTCGTTTTTTCATTTTTTAAACTTTTTTTTTTTGGTGTTGAATTGGAAAAAGGGGTGTGAAAAAATGGGAAAAAAAAAACTGAAAGATTTTTTGGAAATTGGGGACGGGGCGGACAGAAACTTTGGCCCTTTTGGGTTTTGCTGGCATTCCCCTCCCTTGCCGTTTTTTGCCCCAATTTTGGGTTCCCCGCTGTGGGGGGGCCCCTTTTTTTTCCACCTTTTTAAAACTTTTTGGGTTCCCCACCAAACCAAGTTGAAAAACACTGTTTTTGTTTTAAAAGAGAGCAAAACAAGAGAACCCCGAAAACAAAATGGAAAAGATTTAAAGGCCGGGGGAGGAGGTGCAGTACACTTCCCCTAAAAGTTTATTCCCCCCCGAAAAATTTATTTTTTTAAAAAGCCTTTTTTCAATAAAAGAAATTTTTTTAAATAAGGGACACCAGAGGGGTGAAAAAAAATTTTTTAAAGGGGGGTTTTGGCAAAATTTTTTGTTTTTTTTAAAATTTTTAAAAATTTAATCATTAAAATTTGGATGTTCCATTTTGGGGTTTTTTTTCAAATTCCTTTTTTTAAACTTGAAAATTTGGGTTTGTTTTGGAATTAAAAAAAAATTTAAAAGTCAAAAAAGTAAATTGGTTTTTCTTTGATGAAAAGGTTTTGGGCCCCTTCAAACAAAAACTTTCCCCCCTACAATTCATGGTGGGGTTTTTTGGGAAAACGGAAAAGAAAAGGAGGTTTTTAAAATTTTTAAAAAAAAAAACTGATAGTTTAGAAAAAGGGGATGTTGCCGAGTGTGAGTGCACTTAGCTTTCAGCCCATATATTTCAAAGTATCTTTCCCTACTATGAACCGTTTCTCATGAACTAAATACCCTTTGTCGTGTCTTATCGCGTTCCGTCTGGGTTTTCTTTTCGTTAGTAGTGAACGCAGACACATTGCTGTTTTTCTGCCAAATTGGTCTTCACATAATTGCACTGGCAGTGCCTGCCCACTAGCACTACTTGCCTAAAAGAGGCCACAAGAATAGAATAAGCTGTGTGTGGTGCCTAATCTGGCCAATTAACTACTGCCTCATTACGCGATCGATCGCACAGTGGCGGTTTAAGGCGATGGTGATACAGGAAAAGCAAAAGAGAAGAGAAGAGAACTAGCTAACAAACACACAATAGTGCACATGGTTTCCACTGGGAATGCCATTTACCAACAGCAGCAGCAGCAACAGCAGAAATAGTGCCGTGGTGGTCAGTGAGTCTGCCAGTTTGGTGTTGTCTTTCAGTTGCTCCGTTTCCGCAGTGTACTACTAGTGAGAGCAAATAATCATAATAGCATTCTCCATTTAATGTAACCAAATAGTCCATTTAGGGTAGATGAAGATATCAGTTGAAATCATGGCTAAAATGGAGCTGAGTGCTCCCAGTGCAGAAACTATTTCTCTGCAAACTAATTTGCAGGGACTAATAGAGACAATTATTAATATTTGCTTTTAATTAATTAATCATTAACGGCTTTTGTCTTACTTTCCTTTTTTCCTGCCAGTGAGCTGCTGCTGGAAAGCGACGAGAATGCGACAGTGCGACAACCAAATGGCCAGACAGTGGACGGAAAAGAAGAAGAAAGAGAGGACGTGGCGTCATCGACCAACAAACTTTCTCGAGAGGAAAGCGCCGAGGAGCCAGTGACCATTATGGAGAACAGTGTTCAGCAATCGATGGCCAAGGATGCGACAGAGGAAAAAGAGGAGGTGACGGCAGCGGTCAGCGAGACAGCACCGACATCAGCCGAACGGGTGATCGTCTACTCACGAGGAGAAGACCAGCAGTGGACGCAGTTTGATGAGGAGAAGAAAGCCGAGGATGAGACAAATGAGGCCAGTGAGGCAATTAATCAGTATGCTAACGCCACTGCTGCTGCTCTAATTGCCACCGAGGAGACTGTTGAGGACTCCAGTGAAGAGCAAGAGCCATCAGCACCAGCAGAAACAAAAACAGAAACAATGGAAAATGGCGGTGATGTGATAAATGAAGCCAATGAAACTGCAAATGCTGCTCTCGACACTACAACAGCGGCGGAAACCAGTCAGACAAATGGTGGTGACGCTGTAAAGGGCGACGATAACGGTGGTGATCCTACAGCGGAAAAGGAGGAAGGGGATGAATCACTGGCATGGAACAAGCCGGCAGACGACGTCATTGAGCAGGCAGTGGCCGCCGCCGCCGGCGACCACAGTGAGCGAGCCCTTTCGCAGCAGTTCAAGGGCGTAGAGCCAAAGGAGAGCATCATTGCCAGGGTGGCAGATCTGAAATCCTCAACCTCAGATGGTGATGCCGGCCAGATGATGCAGGTAGTCTATGGGCGTGACGCGCCCGCTCTGGATGACGAGGCCACCAGGCGAAAGCGCAGCTGGACGCCAAAACCCGACTCGGCCGGTCGAACCGAAGTGGGCAGCAGTCAGTCTGATCCTCAGCTAAACTGGGAGGGACGAAAGAGTTCGGCAAACACTCGCTACGTGATGAACGAGCCGCTCAGTCAGTCGGCCGACTCGGCGATGAAGAAAGGGGCTGACGAGAGCACTGTGAAAAAGATGGCCGCAAAGCGACCGGAAAGTGGTGGAGGTTGTAAACAAATTTTTTTTAAATTTTATTATTAAAATATGCTTATTTGGTTTACAACAGTTACACTGAATAAAGAGCAGCTAGAGGAGATGGCTAACGCCGTCAAGGCCGACAAGGGACCCTGGCCGGAGACTATTGTTGAGGAGATGGAGCAGAGTGAGTAGAGAAAAAAATGTTCCCAATAAATAATTTAACCATTGTTTAATAAACAATTCCTAGAAGGCGACGAGGTCGACAAGGAGGACGAGGGAGTGCCAACCGAAGAGGACAAACTGGAGCAAATCATTGAGGCCTCAGCAAGCGAAGATGAAGCCAACAATCAGCAAGAAAATCCCACCGATAATCAGAACGGAGAAGGAGGAGGAGGAGGACCGACAGCACTTCCCAACCAGCCAGAGCCCACCGCAACGCCGACCGCCTGAACGAGCTAATTAAGCACTGGCTGGAGGAGGGCGACCTCCTTCGTCTGGAGCACGTCGTCATCGCCGGCCAGGGCGACCGCCTGTTGTCGGTGAAGTCGGAGGACAAGCAGGTGCAGGACTTTCTCAATTTGGTGCCGGCCTACATGGAAAAGATCAGGGCGGTGCACACCGCCGTGGCGCACGGCAACACCGAGGAGGTGCAGAAGGTGCTGACGCGGAAACGATTCGCCCTCTGTCGCGACCAGTACGGCGCCAGTCCGCTGCACCTCGCCGTGCTCCACCAGCACGTCGACATTCTCATTTACATTATCACCCAATTTCCGGAGACGATCGACGGCCCGGACAATGACGGCCGCACGCCGCTGATGTACGCAGCCGTCCTGCCGGAGAGCAATCGCCAAATTTACACCATTCTGGAGACGGCCAATGCCAGCAAAGACACGAAGGACCGCTTCGGCTACTCGGCTCGCGACTACCTGACCAATGAGAAACTGACCATTAGAGATCTGCTGATCAAGTACAGCGGAAAGGATGCTAATCAAGAGGCGGACCTCTGGGAGCGGCCGCCCACTTCGGAGATTATCTCACGTAAGAGGAGAAATAGTGGTGGTAAACAAAAGTGTAGCAACTAACACTAACTTTTATGAATTTCTAGAGCTAACTCCCGACACTGGTTCTGTTCCGTCGACTGCAAATGGCGAGCCGATGAAGATGATGTCAGAAAATGAAGTTGCAGAAAATAGCGACAAAAATGAAGGTGAAGCCATAAAATCAGAGAACTCTGAAAAGTCAGTGCAGATACTGCAGATTGAGCCTCGTACTACCGGAAGCTACTCAGTGGAAGGTGGTGGTGAAGAGGAAGAAAATGCAACAGCAGCAGTAGCTGCAGATGCTGCTGAACCATCTGAACCAGCTGTTGAAACAAAAGAGAACAGCAAAACTGAAGCACCAAATGCAAGTGTCGCAAAGATGGCTAACGGAGTCGTCGCCAATGGAACCGTCCCAACAGAGGCAGCTCGCAAAGGAACAACAAGAGGCTCACTGACGTCCAGAAACTCTAAAAACACTGCTGCTGCCTCCAGCACCGCCACCAACGTCAAACGAGGCGGCACATTTGACCGGAGTGACTCGAAGAGCAAGGGCAGCAACAAGTCGAGTCGACAATCCTCTAAAGAAGGCGGTGATGCAATAGCGACAGGAGCCACCGGTGGCGGCGGCGACCGCACTTTCGAGAGCATGTCCGACGAGTTCAGTCGCTCCCTGCGCAATGAGAAGATTCGCCTGCAGAAGTCCATTGACCGGCAGCTGAGCAGCACCGATGTGATCAAGGCAAACGGCAGCAATGGCAGCGTCATTGACAGCATCCAGGATGCTTCCAGGCCTAATGTGGGCGGAGGTGGCCCGGCCCGCATCAGCAACGGCCTCTCCGCCACCGGCCACGACCTGACGCAGATCAAGGACGAACACGGGCGGACGGTGCTCCACCTGGCGGCGGCCAAGGACCAGAAGCGGACGCTCTTCTACAAGATGCTCTCCCAGGCGATTACCTGGTGGCAGAGCGGGACGCCAAGTACCGGACGGTGCGCGACACGGCCGTCCTCAACGGGCTGAAGAACAACCTGCAGGTGATTGACCAGTTCATACTGGACTGCTTCATCAAGGAGCGCAGGGACTACCTGAAGATGCTCATGCTCGAGGGCTACAGTCAGCTGCTGACGGTGGTCGACGCAGAGGGCAACGATGTGATTGCGCTGCTGAAGAAGCACAGCATCACCACCATGGAGCCGCTCATTCACGAGCTGGCGGAAATTCAGGTTTGTTTGTTTGTTGTGGAGAGAGATGAAGAAGTTTGCTGATTTTTGCGTACTTTTTTATTTTTTTTTGTAGAAAAACCGCGACGAGCTGCACACCTTCATTCGGCACGGCTACGTCGAGGGGGTGGCCAATCTGGTGGAGAATAATGGCGAGCTGGTCACCTCGAAGAGTGAACGAGGTCGAACGGCACTTCACCTGGCAGTGCTCTTTGGCAATCTGGACATCATTGAGACGTTGATAAACGCCAACATCAAGGCGGTCAACACGCCTGATAATGTAAGCGTCACAATGATCGTTTAATTGTATTATTTACTAACAATTTTTCTACTTTTTTCATCAGTTGGGCCGATCTCCGCTGCACTACGCCATGGCGATGAGCAAGATGGAGGAGATTGGTCGCATTCTGATTCACTGCGGCGCCAACAAGGCAGTCCGCGATGTGGTGAGTGCTCATTGAACGTTTGTAAATTTAGAGGAAATCTCATTAACAATCATTTCATACGTGCATTCACAGCGAATGCGAACGCCCACCTACTACTTCGTCTACAAACAGGAGATTCGTGATATCAAGCGGGAGGAGCAGTTTTCGCAGTAGAAACTGAGCTCTTCAGATTTTCCCAGCTGGGGCAACACAACAGTTGAAGTAAAACACTGAGAGCACTTTCCAGCACACACACACACCCACAAACACTTGTGATTTGAAAAAACAGCATTTGCTTTGACCAATCTGTGACTACAAAATAATCCTTGACCTAAACTATTAATGAAAAACACACACACTACACAAAATATAACACTGACACACTTATTCTAATATTAACGTTTGATGATGATACAAAACTAGTGATAACAAATGACACACTGTCATGTAGAAACTACAACTACTTTCCGTGATTCTAATAAACACAAAAACCACTATACTTCTATTCCACACTACAAAAAGTGACACAATTTACCAATGTACCAAAGTGTGAACAAGACCAGAGCAGACCCGCTCACTGAAAATTGTCGAGAATGACCGCCGGAACGGGCCAGTGTTTGGTGGAGCACTGCAGCAGGTGAACGTTGGAAAAGGTGACACGTTTGATGGGGTCTTCCAGGACCAAAGCTTCTTCATCAGAAGAGGAGTTTTTGGCAGGAGAAGCTAGTTCTTTGCACCGGCTCGTTTTAAGGAGAATCACCAGTCGACGGCACTGGGGACCACCTGGTTTGAAATACTCCTAGCAAAAAGAAAAAGAAATGTTATTGTGTATCTTCAGATCATCTCAATCACTCACATTGTAAAAGTCCAGCATTTCTTGTGGCTCCTTGATCGCCCTCACCGCTTCGGCGAGCTTCTCACTGCGGTCGAATCGATACTGGCCGTAGGTGATCTCGCCCCAGTGGGCCGTGGCCGCCGAGTGCAGCCCTTTTGGCTTCTCCTCCAGTCGATTCAGCACTGAAGCTTTCGCCTTTTGCAGTCCTTCCGCGGTCAACTTGCCCAGCAGCCGAGGCACTGTGCCGCCCATAAAGGCCTGCAAACGGGTGGCCACAAAGGCCATCGGATATGAGGACTGCAGCAGACAGGTGAGGCCCATCGTCCCCGAAACGGTGACCTTCAGATTGAGAGAGAGGACGTAGGCGAGCTGCTCCTTCTGCCGCAGCTGATCGAACCACACAAAGTTGATCAGCTGGTGAAAAAGCTCCAGACGAGCCTTCAGGCGGTCCTCCTCCAGGCCGACCTGGTAGTAAGCACCGTCCCGTGGCCACTGGCCAGGTAGTCGTTGGGCACCAGCAGCTCGAAGACGCGCTCAGTGGGTAGCTCAATGTCGCGGTAGGCGTCGTACATGAGCAGGGCGGCGGTCTTCGGGTCCATTGGAGGAAATGGGCGAACAGAAACCGAAGAAGTAGAAGTGCGAGGCCATAATCGCTCTTCAACCTCTCTGCCCAGGTCAACCGCCTCCTTCCTGGTCAGATTGCCGTAGGTGAGCACCTCCACGGGGCTGTGCTCAAAGACGTAGGCGAGAAAGAGGAGCATCGCCTCCGAGGTGGCCTCGCCCATCGCCGCCAGCTGCTCGTCGTAGGACCAGCCGCCGCCGCTGCAGAGCACCGTCTCCAGGAGGTAGTTGAGCTGGTAGCGGGCGTAGTACGCGCCAAAGTCCTTCAGCTCATTCTCCAGCGTCCCGTGGTGAATTTCGAAACGGTCGGGGGTGGGGCGAAAGGAGAGCAGCTCGGTGAGCAGCATCAGCGCCAACGTCGCCAGGCGGTCATTGAAGCCGCCCACCGTCAACTCGAGGCCGAAGCGGTGGGAACTTAAGCTAAAAGTGGCACCTGCGAGGCGGCCGCAAAAGAGGCGCTGGTTGACGTGCTCCAGGAAGAGTCGGCTGAAAAGGGTGACCAGGTCGAGGCGGAGTGGACTGCTGTACAGTTGACCGGTGCGGAAAAAGATGCCAATGAAAGCCTTCGGGGCGCGGTAGGTGCTGCTGTCGGTGCGGTGCCACAGGCGCAAACGAGCGCCGGGGGCGGAGATGCACACCGGATAAAGATTGCTTGCTAATAAAGTGTCCTCACTTTTCAGCGCAAAGTCCCGCGGAATGAAGCTGTTCAGCTCGGGCATCTTCAAGCGAGGATTGAGCTCCACAGCGGACCAGGCGTTCACCAACTCCGGCTTGATACGTTCAGTGCAGTACTGAATCCCATAAACGGGGTCGGTTTTCCATTGACCACCACCTTCCTCCTTCTTCTTCTTTGCCTCTACTTCAAAGATCGGACTGATGACCTGAATGTTGAGCGCCTGCGGCGTCAGCAGGTCGAGAACGAAGGTGATGTCCTCCTGGACAAAGGGCGGAAAAGCCCGGCCGAGGACGGCCCGTTGCAATGAGATGTGCAGGTTGAAGCAGAGGTTGAAGACGTAAGTGCGCGGCTCGACCGTGTCGCGGTAGTGGAACTTGATGTCCTTCACCGCCTTGATCTCATCGTAAATCGCTTTCTGAGGGTGGTCGCGCAGCAAGCGGAGGTACTGAAAGAGCAGACGGGTGATCTCCTCATTGCGCGTGATGCCCTGCGTCAGGTCGAGCTCGACGTTGAGGAAACCAAAGTCGTGGTGGAAGGGCGCGTGAACGGTGATGGAAGTGCAGTAGCCGAGGCGCTTCAGCTCGGCCAGCAGTCCGCCGGGGCCCTCGTGCGACAGCATGAACACCACATAATCAGGCGTTGGCGGCGTAGGTGTTGGGCAGCGGCCAGAAAAGGACCAACCGGCGAAGGCCTTAAAGGCACTACCTTGATCAGCTGTCGACAGTGCGCAGGGAGTAGGGGTGCGCCGGCTGCTGATTGCTCTTATCACCAGTCAGCAGTGAGGCATTGCTTTGCCGCGATTGGGCAGTCGGCTGAAACCATCGCCCTGATCCATGATCATCTGCTCCAGCTCATCCAGTGATTGTTTGCCCAGAACGGCCAGGCCCATGGCGTCGGCGGAGTAGTGGGCGGTGAAAAAGTTCTTCACCTCAGTCAACAGTTGCTCGCTTTTTTCTTCACTGCCGAGCAGCGAGCGCCGATTTCCGGTGGCAAACTTGGCGTAGACGTGCTTTGGATCGCCACAGAGCTGACGGACGCGTTCTGCCCGCACCTCATCATCAGCAAGCTGGGCCTCCAGCTCAAAGTCAATGGCGGCCAGCTCTCGATCGACCTTGTCGGCGGGAAAGCGAGGTGCGGCGAAAAGGTCGGCGAATCGGTGAAGCACCTCACCGAGATGATCAGGCGCAATGTCAAAGTAGAAAACGGTGTCAGTGGTCAGCGTCTGGGCGTTGCAACTGCCCGAGTGGTCGGTGACGAAGCTCTTCAGGAAGTTGTCTTCGGGATACTGAAAGAAGGGGGAGATAAAAAGTTAAATCCAATGATGATCATCACCAGCAAATACCAGTGCAGTACCTTTTCAGTGCTGAGAAAGAGAACGTGCTCGAGAAAGTGCGCCAGTCCCTGTCTTGCCCAGGGGTCGGTCATGGAGCCGACGTGGACGGCCATGCCCGCCGCCGCCTTGTCCGTCTCGGGGTCGCTGATCAGCAGCACGCGGAGGTGGTTCGGCAGAATGAGGGCCCGGTACTGGCGGCGGTCGCTGGCAGGTTTGATGATCTCATTCACGCGAACCACTTCACGGCGGAGGGAGGGGGTGAAGGGAGGGCGGTGGGTGGTGCGGACAAAGGCATTGGCAGTTTTGCCGGTTTTATTTGGAGGTTCAGATGAGGCAAAGAACTTGGATTTTTCAGCACCATCAGAAGTCTGGCCTTGTTTCTGAAGCGACGATAGCGGTGGTGGCATCGATGGTTGGTGGCTCGATGATTCGCATGATTTAGTCATCATTCACACTGGTGCTTGCCAAAATGTGTATGTGTGTGCAAATGTAAAAGATTTTTCTAAACTGATGCTAGCAGTTGAAACCAAAAGTTCGAAATTGGTCAGTCATGTTTGGAAAAAGAGATATTGTGACAAACAGATTTTTGCAGCTTTTTTCTCACGTACAATCATGTCACAGAAAGCAGGCAAGTTATCCAAAGCTGTACCAAAACTGTCAACTGGGGCAAAAAATGTGGCCATTTTAAAAGAAGTAGGCGATGTCTCGCACCAATTGGCCCTAATTAAACCGCTGAAAGCGGACACCAAATGTTCACCGGTAAAGCAGGCGACTTGCCAATCAGCAAAAATCTCTCCCTTAGAGAAAGCAAATGAAACGAAGAAAACTTTCACCGTTAATAAGCCACAAAACATCAGTCCAGCACAGTCCAGCACTGGATTCCCTGTTTCACCTCAAACCAAACCATCTCACCATCTTCCCCGGTTGCAAGCCATTATAATCCGGTCCGACTGCCCAAATTCGAGGATGAGGACTACGACAAACGAAGTCTGCACGAGCTGCTCGACACCACAGTGGAAAGTGTGCCCCTGGTGAGCGGGGCCATCCCAATGCAGCTGATCACCGAGCAGGGGATCATCCTGGAGAACAGAGAAACAGTGGGCGTGCTGACGCTGATCAACCTCCGCCAGGCCAGGATGACCACGATGAAGGTCTTCCACTGCAGTGGTGGGTACCTTTGTGTGAACACAAACTACCAAAACCTAAAGGAAGCTGGACTGCAGACAATGGCGGGCGTATGTCGAGGGGAGCAGAACATTCAGGGAATGATGGTGGCCAACACTTCTAGTGAACTGACTCTGCGACTGGCATCTTCAATGAGAAGCTAGCCAAGCTTGTAAGCTTTTTGTTGATGTTTCCTCGTGACTGACTAAAAACATTGGCATCAATTTTTCAGCTTTCATCGATTGGCTACTTTTCACCCCATTTGGTGTCAGGGGATCACAGTGACGTCTACCAGATTCCAGCAGGTGAAGAGGAGGTGCTTCCGAAGAGCACAGAGCAGTCTGAAGAGACCATTGTTCCAAAACCACTACCTCAGTGCCTCATTCCGCCTATACCGCCCGGTTGTACTTGGGCAAAGAAGGCACATTTCTCGAAAAAGAAAGGAAAGAGCATCTAGAAAAAGAGACAAAGTCTTTTAGAACAAGTGTTTTATATCAAGATGTTTTAGCGCGAAAACTGATGCAATTTAAAAGCAATGACTGATAGACAACAAAAATCTGGTGATTTTTAGTATCCTATATACATATCGACTCTGATAAAATCAATGTTTCTGCTGTGCCGGCGGTTTCACAGTAAAAAGAGTGGCAATCAGAGAGAACTGCTGCTGCTGATTATGGCAAAAGTACTTTGACCACTGCTTGCCACGGAGGCAGATTGATAATCTGTTTTGGTGGTAAAACCATTTGACTAGACTTGATAAGAGCGACTGATTTCAGATGATAATAAACACCACAGATAGGGCGGGCAACATATTAAAAAAGTTTTTTTAAATTGCGGACAAGCCAAACGCAAAGTACGTGTTGATGCAGCTTAATTAATTAAAGCGCTGATCTTTTTAATTAAATAGCATCAAAAATAAGCGCTGCACTCATTAGCGATGTTTGTTTATTCAACGATGACGGCGACGTTTGCGCTTCAAGGACGCCGTCTCTTTTTCCTTCTCATGTCTCATCTGTTGCACAAACATGTAAATGCTGCATAATCTCTCCCCTCTGTGGTCCACAAAGGAGACCATTGCCGGGGGGATACTCACTGGTAGCTGATGCAGCCTTTTTATCGTCTGCCTGCACAACTCCTTCTTCGAATGATCTTTGCCCCTGACAACAGACAGACAGAGAGGCAGCAAGCAAGCACAAACTCACTCACCGGGGCAACAGCGTCTTCTCTCTCCCTCGAGACGATTCAAGTCTGTGCAACGCGAAACACCGAGCAAGAACTTTGCCGGCGCTCTGAATACGCAACACCTCCTACAAGAATCGACGCTGCTAAACAATCGAGCAAGGCCAACAGGCACCCTCTCTGACCATCTGGCCACCACCACCACCACCAGTGTTTCATCATCCGGCCGGCGGTCGGAAACAGCGGCGAAGAAAGGAAAGAAGAAAGAAAGAAAGAAACGGGACAGACGACGCGCGCGCACAGAGACAGAGAAGGACGGTTCAGAAAAACGTTTTTCAAGCGCTGCTGCAGCAGAAGCAGCACTGATAGACAGAGAGGCAGCGAGAGTACAACAGAGTGGGACAGACAGACGGACGGACAGAAGCACTGGCAGAGTTGGCGCTTTCCGCGCTGGAGAAAACGCTTTTTGTCTCTGAAGCTGTGTGAACGGTGGAGAAGATTCTGTGCAAGCATTGCAAGAGCGAGCAACCCCGAGATTCCCTTCACTTCTCCACCAAGTGATCCACCACCACCACCCACCACCACCACCACCACTGAGAAGAGACGCCGTGTGTTCTAACTTTGTACGCTCTGCCACTGTTGTGCCTCTACACTACCGAAGTAGTGTGGGAGCCATCGAAGCAGCGTAGTGGCGCCCAGAGCAGCAACAACAACGACAACGGCAACAGAACATACACACACCACAACACTACCACAAAAGGCTGGAAGCAAGTAAGGCTGCTGCCACACAAACATTACCTTTCGTACCACTGCCACCAGGAGATTCCTAAACACACACACACACACACTCGGTAATTGTGAGCCTCCAGCTTACCAGGGCCCAAAGTAGCAGCAGCAGCTGAAACAAGACAGTCCGGATCCGGAGCGAAGCATTGCGTGAAGCGGATGTCAGGTGTCCGGGCACCAAACTTGACTACTGCTCACACTGGAGGACACAACATGTGATATCGGCGAGTGCTTAGCACAAGACACACTCACCACTACCACTACACCAGTACCATCACACCATCAACAACATCATCGTCGAGAGAAGGAGAAGAAGAAGACTGGCTTCATCATCATCATTCTATCAGTAAGCAGTTCTCTCCCTCCCTCTCACACTCTATCGGGTGCTCTCACTTCTATTTACACCATTTACACACCACACTTATCGATTGCCGTTGATCGCGTAATAGGTACCAACTGTATTGATGTTTGATGATCACTCGCTGATGATCACCTTGAAGCCCTGTGTTGCTCCAACCAACAAACCTGTCCTCGTCGACACAGCAACAACAGTAACAACAACAACAACATTAGCAACAGCAGACGCCACCACAACTAACACAGCAAGATGCAAATCCGTTGGCTTCGATACCTTATTGAGTTCTCTTCTATCCTGGTACTTGCATTTCTATGGCCTATTCTCACTGATGTCACGCTGGCGAAGCAGTTCAATATTGGTAAGTGTGCTTGTTCTACACATTGGTGTATTCTAAATTCTCTAAATCTCTCCCCACAATGACACACACACACAGATCATGCATCAAGCCAAGCATCGACCTTTGCCGATGATGTCGCCCAAGAGGCGGCTCCCTCGCTTGAGCAATCGCTACCATCTTCAATAATGACTGATCAAAAGGCGGCAAAGGAAAACCCTTATAAAGACTATTTAAAGTTCACGCCAGAATCACTCGACTTTGGTTACCAGTAAGTGCCGCTCTCACTCGCTTTCACCGCACACTGTTCGGTCGTTTCGTGCTTTATTTTTAACCAAAAATATATTTCTCTCATTGCGGGTAATTTTCCGCCTCCGCCACCACTACTGCCATCACCCACCACCACCAGTCCCATCAGCGTGCCCGTCATCGAGACGGTCTACGTGGAGAATGTTCGGCCCGACGAGGCGAACATTCAGCTGCTGAGCATATCCGGCAACACGGAGCACTTTCACTGCTCCTTCTTCGAGGAGAAGCTCATCGCCGGGGGGACGAACACCTCCTTCCAGGTGGTCTTCCTCGCCCGCCAGGAGGGCCTAGTCAACAATACTCTCTACATCCACAGCTCAGTGGGCTCCTTCATGTACCGGGTGTCGGCGGTGGGCGAGGCGAGTCCCTTTCGCGTCAGGCCGCTCATCGGCGCCCGAGTGCCATTAAATGCCTCCTTTGCTTCGCTCATCTACATCTACAATCCCTTCTCAACGCCACTTCAAGTATGTATTCAATAATAACCACCGTTTATTAGAAGTGCCATGTGACACACACCGCAAGCACTTTCCTGGTTTAAAATTAGTTTTTTAATTACCTTTTCTCCATCCATTCGTTTCCCTCAATAGCTCACTGAAATGTACACTTCAGGCGGCGGCCTGCACCTCGAACTGCCCGAAAACGAGTACGAAGCGCCCAGCTCGCTGTGGAACGTGCCGCCCTACGAGAGTCGGCCGATCATGAAGGCGCACTTTCTCGCCCGGATCGCCTCTAACTACACCTCCTACATTCGCATTCGGACGAACGCCTCTGACGTGCAGCTGATGCTGCCGGTGGAGGTAGAGGTGAGCAACTCGCCCGGCCTCTACACGCCCCTGGACACGCTCGACTTTGGCGTCATCCGCTCGCAGCACGACTCACCCCGTGTGCTGCCCATTCAGGTGATCAACGCTGCCATGAAGTACATCTACGTGCACAACATCGTTGTCACGCCGCTCTCCGCCGGCCTCAGCGTGGAGAACTTCGAAGGGCCGGTGAAGCTGCCGCCGCGCTCCTCCTCGCCCACCCACATCGCCGACCTGGTGCTCGATCCGCAGCAGTTCACCTGCAGTGGCCTGTGCGTCGGCAAGGTGCTCGTCAAGTCGAAGAACAATCAGTACAAGCTGGCGATACCCTTTGTCGCGAGGATGATTCAAGGGTCAGTTGATAGTCCTTTGGAAAAGTTTGCAGACTTCTAACTCATATTTCTCTCCAGAGAGCTTTACTTCAACTCGACGCTGTCTCACTTTCTCATCAGCGACGACTCCACCACCGAACAGCGGCCGGTGACGGTGGAGAACCGCTTCGACAGCCCGGTGCTAGTCCACGAGATTGAGCTGCCCGACGAGGCGAAGCCCTACTTTAAGCTCACCCTACCCCGTCACCACCGCTCGATGCCCATCGTCCTGCCCGTCGGCAAGCCCTACCCCCTGTTGAGCCTCGAGTTCACGCCCTCACCGCAGCTCAGTCACTTCTCCACCGTCTTTCGGCTGCTCACCAACTACAGCTCATTTGAGCTGCCGCTTTTTGCCTACCGTGGTCGGCTTGACTTGGTAAGTCTCTGTCTTGACAGTCTGCTTTTTGGTTCGCTAATTCTTTGTGTTTACTTACTTCCTTGCTTTAGTTTATTCCCAACTCCGCTGACCAGACGCAAATGGACCTCGGTCTGGTGGGCCTGAACGAGCAGAAGTCGGCCACCTTTGTCGTCTCTAATCACAATCCAATCGGCATCAAGCTCATCTACTGGCAGTGCAACCTGCCCAGCGTCTCAATCGAATTTGTGGGCACCAGCCACGGCAACATCAGCGCCATCAACCAGCAGCGCGTCAGTGAGGAGACCAAGAACCTGAGCCGCTCGGAGGCGACGCTGCTGGCGCCGGAGCACTTTGCCGTCTTTCGCGTGCACGTCAACCGACTGGCCGAGGAGGGGCCCTTTGCCGGGCGGATCACCCTCACGACGCCCTTTGAGTCGCTGGCCGTGCCCCTTCGCTTCAAGGTGCTGCGCGGCAGTCTGAAGGCCTCCAAGGTCATTCTGCCGCGCACCTTTCCGGGGCGGATGTCACGGCGATGCTGCAGGTCAAGTCGAACTACACCAGCCCATAGGCTGAAGGGCGCCTTTGTGGAGCCGAAGGATGAGCGATTCAAAATTAAGCTGCCCACTACCACTACCAGCAGCAGCGGGGACGAGCACCAGCAGCAGCCGGTGATGATGATCAAGCCGGGCGATGACAATCACGTCCTGGTGCAGTTTGACGCCTCTGCGGGCTGCCTGCAGCGCACCTGCTACACCGCCCTCGACATTGAGAAGGAGGTGGGGCACCTGTGGCTGCTGGGCACCAGCCTCTACTCGGACACGGCCTACATCGACCGGGAGCTGTACCGGCTGCTGCGCAACCAGTGGACGATGCTCACCGACTCGGACAAGTCGCCGGCGGTGAACATTCGCCTGCAGGTGGACGGCTTCGGCAGCTTCATCACCGAGGCGCAGGCGCAGCTCTACTGGCCGCGCATCTCCAACAAGCTCTCCATTCGCTTTCCCTCGGTCCGCATCGGCCGCTCCACCACGAAGGAGCTGCTGGTGGAGAACCCCGCCGACCGGGCCATTCTCATTCAGGCGCTGAACGTGGTCGACTACCCCACGCCGGACGTGCTGCTGGCAATGATGAGCAACCACTTCTTCCACCAGCAGTGGTCCAAGGGCGACCTGGAGTCGTTTGAGGAGTGCATTCGCAGCGGCGCCCACAAGAACCGCTCGGCGGTGTTCACCTTTGTCAACTCCTCAAGCAGTGGTCTGTCGGCGGGGGCGGCAGGTGGAGGTGGCGGCGGTGCCGGTGCCACCGCCACCTCCTCCTCCAACTCGAACCGCATCAACGAGTGGCTGGGCGTGGCGCCCAACGCCAACTCCTACACGATGATTCTGCCGCCGGGCGCCCGTCAGCGCCTGGCCATCACCTTCCAGCCCAAGGACGAGAGGAACTTCACTTCGCTGCTGGTGCTGCGGAACAACCTCACCGTCATTGACGTGGTCATGCTAAGGGGAGAGGGCGGCCGAGGGCTGCTGAAGCTCAACTCGAAGCTGCCCAACACTGACCACAGTCTGCTGCTGTTTGAGTTTACGGAGAAGCAGCTGGAGCGGAAGTGTCGCGCGGCAAATGCCGGCGGGCTCAAGGCGGGGGGCGCCTCGTCGACCGCCCTGGAGAAGGTGCCTTCAACGGTGGCCGGAACCGCCGTCACCACCACCATGAGCAGTCTGATGATCAGGCAGAAGTTTACGGTGGTGAACAGCGGTCGAATGAGCATGCAGATTCGAAGCTTCCTCATTGACGGGCTGCCCTGTGAAGGCCACGGCTTCCACATCAGCCACTGTGATCCGCAGTTTCTCACGCCCAACCAGTCCTTTGACATTGAGATGGTCTACTCGCCGGACTTTACCACGCCCTACGTCAGCCACGAGCTGACTGTGCTCGTCGACGATGACGTCTTTCCCGGCGGGCAGAAGTACCAGCTGATTGCGAAGATTCCGCAGAAGTACCTGCGGCAGTGTCTGGAGCTGCTGCCGCGGCCCCTCTGGGAGAACGTCATCTACTACATGCTCGTCACCATGGCCCTCTTTGTGCTCTTTCTCTCCATTGTGGTGGCCATCAGTGATGCGCACCGCATTACCTCCTACTACGAGATGGAGAACAGTCAGGACGATTTGTACAATCAGATGATGGAGGAGAAGCAACCTGAGGAAGGAGCATCCACTAGCAATGGAACTCTGGCCAACAGCCATTCAAACGGCTCAGTGCCGCGCAAGTCCACTGATAATGGGCATGCGAATGGAACAACCTCAACGGAAAGGCAGGTCAAAGTCATCATCAACAGCAGCAACAACAGCAGTCGACAAAGTTTCGCAATCGAAAGGGAAACAAAGGCTCAAATGGAAACAGCGGTGGCAACAGTAATAACAGCAGCAATAGCACCAACTCGGGCAAGTCCTCATTCAGACCGTCCAACTTGATACCGGCGGTGAGCAGCAATGCCAGCAAGCACACGAGCATCCCTCAACATCCTCGGCCAGTCGACATGACGACGAGCTGAACAATGGTGATAAAACGGGTGACTGGACAAATACTACTCTGCAGAGTAGGAAGAAGGCGCTGATTCGACAGGATTCCAACTCGAGCGAGCACAGTCAGCGGTCCACGGACACGTCACATCGACCTCCTCCAGTCGGAACAATATTGACAAATCGGATGGTGTCAGCGATTTGATGAAGGACCGCTCGCGCAAGTCGGCCACCGATTCATCCACCGAGGCCTTACAACAAGGAGGAGGAGGAGGGACCTCCTCTGCCAAATTATCGATCTCAAACGATGCCAAACAGCTGAAGGAGAGGAAAGGCAGATCAAGTACTGGACAACAAAAAGGCGAACAAGAAGGGAGGCAGCAACAACAACAGCTCAAAGGCTGCCAGTGGAAAAGCAGGAGGCAAAGGAAGCGACAAGTCCTCCTCGTCGAAGCTACTGGAGAAGACGGCCAGCGTTGACGGCGGCACTTCCACCAAATCATCCTCCGAATCATTAAACTTCATACCGAATATCGACTCTGGCAACAACGCTGCTACCAAGGCGAGATCGGCCACCCTGCCACTGACTTCAAAAGGAGCCCCCGGTGGTGGTGGTGGTGGTCAGCCGGAAAACGTCTCTATCTCTCAGTCCGATATGTCTGGTGGTGGTCATCACTTTGATATGCTGAATGGTCGAGCGGGCTACAATGTCGTCGTCACCAAGTCACAAACAAGGCAGCAGCAACAGCAGCAGCAGCTGCTTCAGCTGCAGCAATTACAGCAACAGTCATCATCTTCATCAGGCCACAACAAGCAGCAGCAGCCAACAACGGTGCTGGGAAAACAGTCGCAGTTCGATTTATCTGCTGTTGGCAGTAATAACAGCAGTAAGAGCAACGTCATCTCAAAGCTCTTTCCCGACGTCAGTTCAGTTGCCTACAACAACAGCAGTAACATCGCCCCCAGTCAGCTTTACTTTGACATGGCTCAGCCGAACAACAACAGTAGCAGCAGAGATATTTGGGACTCGCCCATTACATCATTTGATTCGGGTAATGCTTAGTGTGTGTGATGTACATTTTCCCTCGGTCATTCTAACATACTTTTGATGCACTTTTTCTACAGAATTAGCCATGAACATGATTGTCAAACAAACGGAAGCCTTTGCCACCAACGATCCGGACACCGGCAAGTTTGGAAGCGCTTCAAACAGCAGCCAACTGTACCCTCGTCAACTGCTGGGTCAGGCGGGTTTGGCTAATCGCAAGGTCATCGCCCCGCCGCCAGGCTTGCCCATACCGGCGGCACACCAGCGACACGACTCGGGAAGCTCAAACTCCAACAACTCGGCAAACATGACGCGTTTCAGCGAGGACAAGTGGGAGATTGGCGAGTGGAGCAATGAGCTGGCGAATGCCAACGCAAGAGCCGCCCTTAAGTCGCGAACTATTGGGACGGTGCAGCAGCTGCCGCAGCCCATCGGCGATCTGAAGTTTGGCGCCAACAGCAGCGCCTCCAACAGCTACTTCTCCACGGGGGATCCCATTCGCGACCTGCAGTTTCAGCAGGCGGCCGCCAAGTCGCGCAACTTTAGCCGCCTGGGCATCAAGGACTTTGAAGGCGGACGACCCGGCGGCGGCAGTATGGCCAACAGCTTTGGCCGAACAGCAGCCAACAGCGGTGGAGGGGGCGGCGGCGGCAGTGGCAATGCCAGCCCCAGCATCGCAGTCGGCGGCGGCAGCAGCTTCAAAAGCGCCTTCCCAGTGGGCCACCCGCTGGGCTCCGTCATCGGCTCGATACCTTCGCTCCGGGCAGCGCCCTGGTCGGCGCCAACCACTCCTCAACCCACTCTAGTCTGGCCTCATCGACGACGCTCTCCTCCTCCTCGTCACTCTCCTCCACCTTCTCACCGGTCATTGGCCGCCCTAACCCACCACAACCAACTGCTGCTGCTGTCGGACACTCGTTCAGCGCCTCTTCCTCCTCTTCGGTGTCCTCATCGGCGAAGACGACGGGCACCACCTCTCGGCTGTTTGGCAGCACCAGCAGCAGCAGCAATGGATCTCAGGCGTCAGCGAGCTTCTCCGACGCTTTTAACGCCATCCCCTCGCCCCTGGACGCCAACTTTTCGCTCAAGTCGAGCCTTCTCTCCGACATTGACTGTTGGAGCATGCAGCCGACGAGCGGCGGAAATAGCAGCAGTGGCAGTGTTGGCCCACCACCACCACCACCAGTCGTCGTCCACTCTGACCGACAACAAGCTCAACTCGCTGTTCTCCAGCTGGAACGCCGCCCGCCCCACCCACTACCTCGGCAATCGGCGACGGCATGAAGAAGAAGAAGGCCACTTCTATCGACTCGCCCACTACCATCTTTGACTTTGGCGGCCCCTCTGACCCGTCCTCTGTCTGGGGCTCCTCCTCCTCGCCAACCTCCAACTGGGCCACCTTCGATAAGGCGCCGCAGAAGCAGAGCAGCAAGGCGATGGACAATGCTGGCGACAACAAGGCGGCGGCAGCTGCTGCCAACTGGCCCTCGCCGCCGAGCAGCGCCGGCGCCTTTGAGACTGCGGCCAGCCGCGCTAGTGTCTCCTCTGCGGGCAACGGCGAAACCGCTCCTGGTCACCGTTCGACGATTACCGCCGCCTCAACCCGAGTCCATCATCGGGGCTCTTTGAGCCGATCTCTTCTTCAGCCGCGACCTCCTCTTCGGCGGTGGCTGCCGTTGCTGGCGATGGATCTGATCACGCTGCCCGAAATGTCATCTTTGAACCGAGCAGCTCGGTCTTTGAGCTGTTTGGCGGCAAGTCGCCCTGGTCTCCGCTGGCTCTCCCTATCCCTTGGGCGGCTCCGCCACCGCCTCTAAGAACTCCTCTGACACCCCTGCAGTGATCGGGCTGAACGAAACTTCCCACCGAACCCCTCTCCCACCTTGTCACACAAGTCGAGCTCCTCCAACCACTCGAGCTCCAACCACTCATCTAACTAGCCACTAGGTAACAGATGTCACAGCAATAACCTACAACAACCTCCACCACCACACATTTTCTTTTGCAAAATTGCCTCTAGAGAGGAGGGAAAGTCAAGTGTGATTTTTCGGCTCGAGAATTTCTAAAAACTGATTTAAATTACTCTCTCATTGACTACCCCTTCTCTACATTTTAATTTCTCTCTTCTTCCTTTATACTCAGCACACTCTCTCCTTCAATCTCAATCAATCTCTCAAAAATAGTCACAACCCTTCATCTATCCCCTTCTTTCTTTCTGTTAGATAGTTTGCTTCATCAATCACATTGCCTTTCACTTAGTGAACTCCTTCCTTCTCTCTTTCTCTCTACTTTAGGTGACACACTTAGCTTGCTCACTCTTTTTATTTCGCAAAACACTCTGTAGTTATAAGTTGAGTTAGAGACAACTTTTACTTTTTTGCTTCTTCACCTTTTATGATAGAACCTTCTTTTTCTTTCCTCAACACTTAACCACACACACACACAATTTCCGTTTTTACTCAGCAAACTTAGCAGCCACTGCTCACTAAATTCTCCTCAACACACTGACACTTGGATGAATCTTCTCTATCTCTCTTCAAACTCTGTGACTCTCAACACTGGTTTCGGCGGTGCGGAAAACGACCACGGTCGTCAACACTACCCACACACACTTAACAACTCTGATGTCAACAACGCTGCCACTGTACTACAACGACGACAACAACAACAACATCAAAGCGACACTGATGATGGTACTTTATTTTGACAAAAGTGAAATAAAGAAATGGCTGTCTTCTCAATCAATCAGAAAGACAACAACACTGAAATCATCACACTCTTTTGTCTCACTTGTTTACACGTCCGCTTCCTCAATTGAGCTGAGTAGCTTGGCCGATTGCTCTTCCGCCACTCGAATGAGGGCCTCCACTTTGGGGGCGATCTGTGCAAATGAAGCGGTAAAGTGGGTAAAAGGAAAGGTCAGCTTTTCAGCCTCACATCTTTCACTTACCTCTTCCCTCAGGTGAACTGCCTCCTTGAGCTTCAAGTTGATGCGCACATTGTAGGCACCGGCGTAGACGGCCGTCCGCAGACACTGCACCGCCACCTGCAGGTCGCTGGTGGTCGGCCGGTGGTAGACGGGCACCAGGCGCTCCAGCACCGGCCACAGCTTCGTCACCTCCTCCATCAGACTGAGCGGCACGGAGATGGCCTTGCGCAGGCCACTCTCCATGGCCGCCTGTCTGGCCGCCCGTTCCGCCTCGGTAGTTCCCTCGGGCAGCTTCACCGCCAGGCCGTACTCGGTGAAGGCGTCGGTGTCCTCGTCGGCCAGCGCCAGCAGCCGCTCCACGGTGTGGTGCAGCGGGGGAATCAGCGTGCGCATCAGGCTGTCCGTCGACTCGAAGGCCTTCTTCCCGTAGGACAGCTTGCCCACCATTGCCGCTAGGCCGCACTAAGGAAGAAAGTTCTTGATTGAAAGGAGGAGAGATTTCACAAATCAGCACATTTAACTTACACCGAGAGCGCCGACACAGGCGCCGACAGTGCCGCCGCCCGGAGCGGCCGTCCGGTCGGCGACCATTCGCGTGAACTTGGCCACCGTCTGATTGACCAGCTTCGTCGGACCATCCTCCCCCTCCTCCTTGATCATGTACTCGATGACCCGCTTGGCAGGGTCAAAGGGCGCCAGTGAGCTGAGGCCCAGCCGACTGACCGCCAGGTGGATCTTCTGGTCCTCCTCGAGGACGAAGAGCGACTCGCGGGCGGTGTAGTGGGCGGCCACGTCGAGCAGGGCCTGGCGGGGCACCAGGCCGACCACCTCTGAGCCGGTGACGGGCAGGCGGAGGGCGGCCGCCTCCTTGAGCACCTCCTCGTAGACGGTGTGCACTGCGGTCTGTTCGTGGTCCAGTATGTTCACCGTCACCTGGGCGATGTTCGCCTCCGCCAGGTACCAGCCCATGGCCTGCGTCGCCGGCAGACGCCCTGGCTGGCCGTTCGCCTTGGTCGCCCTGATGGCCAGCGCAATGCGGTGGGCCTGCTCCTTTGTGGCGATCAGGTTGACGTTGTAGGCGATGAGGAACTTGCGTGCGCCCACGATGGTGGCGCCCCAGCGAGGTACGAAGGCGGTTGGGCCGTAATCGGGCGCCCATTTAGGGTCTTTTAGGCTGAGGGGAAAGGGAGAAGAAAGATTGTGTGATATTTTGTTACAAACTCGGCATCACTTACCGCCCCTCTAGTGCTTCGTACTCTCCGGCGCGAATTTGCGGCACCTCTTTGCTGTTCGAAAAAGTTGGCAGAGGTTGAATGAATTCGAAAAGAAAACTGACTCTACAGCACTTACCGATACTCCTGCTTGGAGGCGTATCCGTAGAGAAAGACGGGCACGTGCAGCTCCTCGGCGAGCCGCCCAGCAAAGAGGTGTGCACAGCGGACACAGTCCTCCATGGTCACGCCGCCGCTCACCGGAATGAACGGACAGACGTCCAGGGCACCCAGGCGCTTGTGTTCGCCCTTGTGTTTGGCCATGTCGATCAGGCGAGCGGCCACCCGGGCGCCGGCCAGGGCGCCCTCCACCACCGCCTCCGGCGAGCCGACAAAGGTGTAGACGGTGCGATTCGTAGAGGCGCCCGCGTCCACGTCCAGCAGGGAGACACCAGCAGTGGCCCTGATTGCAGAGGCGATGGCCTCGATTACCTGTGATTGGTGTTTTAGTCAAGTCGAAGTTAATAATTTCAGCTTTGTCAACTGTTGTTACCTCTCGATCTTTGCCCTCTGAGAAGTTGGGCACGCATTCGACAATCTTCCGTTGGCTTCCCATCTTCTCGCTGAATCTCTGCTGATGATGCTGCGTTTTGTTTGAGCTGTTCGGTGCATCTCCGATGTGTTTGACTTTATGGCTCTGACTTTTATAGACTTTCCACTTTTCTCTTATCCCGTCTGATCAGTTTTGAGGCGCATTTTTTGCTGCCTGCTGCGATGCCTATCAAGCTGGCTGGAGGCTATCGGTGATAGTGTGGCAACAGCTTCTTCAGCTGCTGCTGCTGCTTTCTTTCTTTCTCTTCTTCGGTGACCTTGGCAACGAGATGCATGGCTGTGTGTTTGGCGTGCATTAGTTCGATTCGGAAAATACCCTCCGCCAATCACAAAGTGACAAAACTAGTTGCCCACAAGAATTAGCAGTACTGCATCAGGTTATTGATGCGTGATCACAGTGTGTCAATTGAACTGGTCTTTATTGGGTGTGTGTGTTTCAATCAGGATGTGTGAGGGTGATTGAAACACTTTACCTGTGGTTTAATAAGTTTGATACTCGAGAACAACAGAGAGAGTGTGTAAGTGTCTGTGAAACAACAATCGAGAGTAGAAAAGAGGTGGAAGATTGGAAGAGGCGTCTGGTAAAGTTCAGTGGTGTAAAACATTCAACAACAAAACGGTTGAAGACATATTGGTAATATAATAAATATATATTATTTGCGTTTTAATTGTTTAAAAGTGCATACTCGAATGTGTGAATGTGTGGGTGTGATTGTGTGAGAAGTAAGAAAGGGATTGTAGGTAATAAGAAGAATAACAGGACAGAAGTGGCGCCGGGAAGGGGGCACTGCACTGGCATCACTGGTCGGACTGGTCCCCCGAGGCTGAGGAGGTGGAGGTGAAGGTGGAAGAGAAGGAGTAAATTAATAATAGTAGAATATATATTGGATTGAATAAGAGAGAGAGAGAGAGAGAGAGAGATAATAATTACACAAACACAGGTGATATGAAAAATGAAAAGGGCTAGCAATTTGGAAAAAGGGGACTAAAGAGGAGTGATGGGTGACGATGTGTGTGTGGGTGTGTATGTGTTGAAGGTGTGGTGAATGACTGGCGATGAGACGATAATGCATGTCTTGCTGGGTGTGTGCTGTGCTGGATGTGTGTGAAGGTGTGTGGTGGTGGTGGTGTTGATTGAAAGGCCATTTGATAAAGAGAAGAGGAAGGTCAAGAAGAAACACTGCTGCTTCTGCCCCCACCCTGCCCTCACTGATCGACGCTGAGTGACCAGGCATTGGTGGAGTGCAGCGGCGCGTAGCTGACCAGGGAGGTGGCACCGGAGGAGCTGACCAGGGCGGTCACCGGCGCAGAGACCGTCGGCAGGGAAATGGAGGCGATCGAGGAGACGATGGAGCTGGGCGGCACCGGGCCCATATGGGCCACCGGAGTGCCCACCACCGCAGTGCCCGGCGGCGGCGGCGGCGGAGGCACCGAGACGACGCACGGCTGCGCCTGACTGAGCTGACTGAGCGACTGGGTCAGCTGACTGGCCGACAGACTGCTCAGGCCGACGGCGGTGGCCGCCGCCGAGGACTGCGGCGGCTGGAGGGAGGCGACGCTGGTGGCGGTGGCCACGGCGACGGCCGCCGCCGGTCCGGCGCGCATGTTGTTGATCTGCTCCATGAGGTACTCGTTGGTGCTCAGCAGCTCCGACACCTGCTTCTTCAGGTCGTCAATGCGACGGCGCAGGGCGGCGTTCTCCTCCTCCAGGAAGGACCCACGCCCCGAGCCGTCCACCATTGGACCGCCGCCGCCGCGTACGCCGCCGCCGACTCCGATGCCCCCGACGGCGCCACCGTTGCCGGCCCCTCCTCCTCCGCCGTAGTAGGCACTGGCGGCTGCACTGGGGTGCATCGCATATCCGTGCACCGCTGGATTCATTGCTTCGGTGACGTAAGCCGCCCCGGCACCGTAAGGCACTGCTGCTGCTGCATTGTTTGCAACACCGTAAGGCATTGGGTCGTATCGCTTGCGCTTGTTCGGATTGCCATTGTCGGCGAATTGGTCGTTTCCGTAGCCGTAGTTGGGGGAAATGCCCATGTTGGCGCCCGGAACGCCGTGAGGGCGGCCGTAGCCGTAAGCATCGAGACTGTGAGAGTTGTTCATTGGACTCATTGCAAAGTTGCCCACCGGGGCTCCGACACCTCCTCCTCGTTGGCCATTGCGACCGTCAAATGAATTACGAGAACTGGTAGGAGAGGGCGACTGGTTGTAATTGTCATTTGGAGCGGGGTGGCGAAACTTGCAGCGACCCGGAGCGCGCCTGCAAATGCCGTTGATGAAGTCCTTGCAGACGGGCGTGTTGATGTCCTTGCCGTCGCCGCCGCCTCCTTGAGCATCATGGCCGCCGGCGGCGGGGGCACCATGCCGATCATGTTATTGGGCAGCTTCCCGGTGCTGCGAAAGATCTCCTCCTCCTGTTTGGAGCAGTGCATGAAGCGGCAGTTTTCGCGACGGCACTCGCGGTTCTGGAAGTCGTGGCAGAAGACAAAGTTGTCCTGCTTTCGGTTGTTGTTCCCCATCTGGCCCATGTTCGGGCCACCGGCGTTGTTGGCCGACATCATCATCATACTGTCGCCGCCGCCTCCGCCCCCTCCTCCTTCATTGTCAGGATGCTTGTAGCGGCAGGATTTACCGCGGCGGCACATGTTTCGAAGGAAATCACGACACACGTCATCAGTTCCACTACCGCCGCCGTTGCCCATGGGAGCAGGTGAGAAGGCGGCATTGCTGTTGCTGTTGTT
Organism: Tyrophagus putrescentiae; assembly: GCA_024499935.1. Classification (NCBI taxonomy): domain Eukaryota; kingdom Metazoa; phylum Arthropoda; class Arachnida; order Sarcoptiformes; family Acaridae; genus Tyrophagus; species Tyrophagus putrescentiae. The sequence goes on along the minus strand of JAMZRA010000001.1, from coordinate 3,627,013 downwards.
GTTGCTGGTACTGGTGATGGTCGAGGTGGTAGAGGAGGTCGGTAGCGTGGACACCTGCACACTGTTGTTCACTTTGTCGTTGTAACTGTCACTCTCTTCGCCTTTGGGAATGGAATAGGGCTTCATGGCGCCGATGATCGTCGCCGAAGACTGGTCGCCGGACATCATGGTGGTGCCGTTCACTGCAGATGAGCTAGTGGTGGTGGAGCCGAACTGGTCGCCGAGTCCGTTGCCGTGGTCCGTCGTCGCGACGTAGCTGGGACTCGACATTCTACGTCAACACGCGCCCAAAGTGCCAGCGGTGTCTCCTCGGCGGTGTAGTTGTCACACACACACACCGAAGATCGGTTCCCGTGCGATAGTTCTGGTAGTGGTAGTAGTGATGATGTTTGTTGTGGCGACTTTGTTGTTGTTGTTGTTGTTCGGAAGATGATGATGATGATGGTGATGGTGGTGGTGATGACTTAGAAGATAGTAGAAGATTGAGCAATGGTGCAGGTGATGGTGGTGGTGGTGCAGATCCGCCTCCACTCTTCCACTCTTGACTTGACCCTGATTAGTGTTTAGAAAAAGGTTGCTGCTGCTGTTGCTGTTGCTAATTGGACTGCCGCTCTCTGGAGAGGAGAGTGACCATGCATTGGTGGTTCCACCGCGCAGCCACTACTGGTGGGCGCCCGCCGGAGACCGCAAAAGGTGCTCTCCCTTGCTCGGTACTCTGCTGCTGCAGTGCTCCTCAGTGGCAACAATGGTAAAGAGAGAGAAAGAAAGTGAGCACAGTTCCAATTGGATCGATCGCAGGTGCAGTGAGGCGACTAGTCTCGGATTGTTTGGAGACGACTTGTGTTTAGTCGGCGAAATGTGAGTGTACTGCAGCTGACCGGTCGTAGAGGACGTGCGGCGGTGATAACACCAAAATATTGACGACGGCAAAGGTGGGCTGGCCACTGCTGACGACCACGACGGCTCAACTTTGACCTTGCTGCTGCTCCTGCTTGCCCTCTTCAGAAGGATGTCCATTGTCGAAGGGCGATTTCGTGTACTCCTCGTCCACTGACACCGCCATCTCCTCCTCCTTCTGCCTCATTGACAAGTGGTGTGAATCCTCACCGGCAGGTAAGCGGCGCCAACTCTACCGGGAACACTCGTCAACACACAACAGAGACACTCACACTCGCACTCTCTCTTCTGGCAAGTTCTTCGTCCAGCACGCACCAACCAGCGTTCATATCACCACTCAATCGTGTCGGTGTCACAATATACACTTCAAGCCTACTACTCTCGCCTACGCGTCCGGATTGAGTGAAAAGTGTTGAAGAGCTGTGTCTTCAAGCTGGTGATCATCAGCAGCAGCATCAACCCACAATGCTGGTAGTGGTCGTGTGATCTACTGCACTCCATTTCTCCTCCTGCCGTCCCTGTGCCGAGGTAATCGCACTCGGATGACATTTGCATCGCAGTGCATTTTTGCCGCCAGTTGCTCAAGACGCGCTCATTCTTTCATTGTCAAGTGCGTCATCGTCATCGGCTGACAAGCGCAGTCTTTTTTTGCTTTGCCATCAGCTGATTCAGCCTGAAGAGCAGCTTTTCTCTCCGGTGTTTTTATTCTTGGTAAGTTCAACACGCGCACACAAATATTCATTTGTTGCGCTCTACATTCTCTGTGTGTTCTATAAACTCGAACACTAATCTTTTCCTTGTTTTTCTAGCCTGTTGACTGAGAACTTTGCATTTATTTTCGTCGGTGAAAAATTTTTTTATAAGCGGCAACTCACCATGAAGCTGACCATCACCACTCTGACTGACATCGTCTTCACCCTTGAGGTGAACGATGAAATGGAGCTGGAGAACTTTAAGGCGCTCTGCTCACTGGAGGCCAACATTGCCGCAGAGCAGATGGCCGTCTTCTTCAATGGCAATATTCTGACGGACACGAAAAAGACGCTAGCCGCCTATGGCATCCACGATGGCGACATGCTGCTCGTGCAAAAACTGCCCGGCCCCGCCGGCGGCGGCGGTGGTGCACAGCAGTCCGCAGCGGGTGCTCATCAAGGCATGGGCGTTCCAAATGTACCTCCAAACTTGGCCGAACTGGCAAACAGCATGCGGGGGCAGGCATTTCGCGACGAGGTGACGCCCATCTTCGAGGCACTTCGCACCAACCCCGAACGACTGGCCTCCCTGCGCGTCAACAATCCTCGCCTGGCGGACGCCTACGACAAGGGCCTGGAGGAGTTCATCAGCCTGCTCAGTGAGCAGAACGAGGCGCGCATTCAGGCGGAGCAGCGGCGAATCCGTATGATGATGGCGGATCCGTTTGACTCTGAGGCGCAGCACATGATTGCCGAGGAGATTCGCCAGCAGCAGATTGAGTCGAACATGGAGAACGCGATGGAGTACCTGCCGGAGAGCTTCGGCGAGGTGACGATGCTCTACATCAACTGCAAGGTGAACGGCAACCCCATCAAGGCCTTCGTTGACTCGGGCGCCCAGTCGACGATCATGAGCTAAGGCGTGCGCCGAGCGGTGCAACATTCTCCGCCTGATTGACAAGCGCTTCCAGGGCATCGCCCGGGGCGTCGGCACGCAGAAGATTCTGGGGCGCATTCACCTGGTGCAGCTGGAGATTAACGGCATCTTCATCCCGACCTCATTCATGATCCTGGAGGAGCAGCCGATGGAGATGCTGCTCGGCCTGGACATGCTCCGCCGCTACCAGTGCACCATTGATCTCCACAAGAATGTGCTGCGCATTGGCACCACCGGCACGGAGACGACCTTCCTCCATGAGAATGAGATTCCGAAGTACAAGGAGGCGGCCGTCACCTCGGAGGACGCCGACATTCAGCGCGCCATTCAAAGCTCACTTCAGTCTTCAGTCAGCGGAGCTTCAACCTCGGCCAACTACGGCAGCAGCTCAGGGTCTCAGGGTATGGATGATGATGATGATGATGTGTCAGAGTTTGAGTGCTGAATACTTACGCTTTACGCTGTCATCCCATTTAGGTGTCGTCTCATCAACGTCCACGTCCACGTCATCCTCCTCCACCTCCTCCTCCTCAAGACCTGCTCACCCGAGGCGGTCATTGCCGAGCTGATGGGCCTCGGCTTCACCCGTCAGGAGGTGATTGCCGAACTGGACGCCTTTAACGGCGACAAGAACCAGGCAATGGCAGCCCTCTTTGCTAAGTCCTTTAAGATTCCCACAGTGTGAGCTCCTTTGTTTACTCTCAGCTGACCAATCAGGGTGGTACACTGCTCTTTTAGCTGTACCTAATGATTACAATGAGTGAACCCACTTGGCCCAAATTCTTTCAGCAAGGGAACTTTTCCATCTCGCATCTGACACCACTAGCAATAACCCCTTTCTTCTTCCTCCCTAATCTCCCTACAACTTTAATCAATGCTCAAACCACAGTGGACTTCTTTTGCCTACTACCCTTTCGCTATTGCCATCCTCAGGTCTTCCAAACCTTCTGCGTCATCCGCCCAACAAACACAAACCCAAACAAACACTATCACTATGATACTGTACAAACATGCTTGTCCGGCAAGTGTGCGAGTACCCCAGTTCAATCTTTTCTCTTTCTCTCTCGCTTGACTGTGTCTTCTCCACTGTGTAAATACCGAAAAGCGCCTTAAGCCAGCCGGCCATCTGCAAGCAAGGGAGAGAGAGATAGCTAACTCGTCGTCAGTGTTTCTTGCTTTTTTGTATCCTTCTTTTACTCTTTGGTTTTGGCTACTATTTTTTCAACTTTTTTATGCTTTGTGTACACTCTTCTCCTCCCTCTGCTAACACAAGCGCCTTTCTATTTTTCTAAGACTACACTCTTATGTTTTTCTAACTTTGTGTGAGCTCACTGGTGAATAAGTTAATAACTCTAAGTAAGAATAAACACACACTATAGGTAACATTTGCAGCAAATGGAAAGTCAGTGGTTGGAAAATGATACCAATGTTTGCCCATCCTTTGCATATTCAACCGACGGATAAACAGGTGCTCTTCTCAGCAGCAGCTTAAACCAGATTTGGACTCAGACAACAGAAAAAGCTATTTTTGGTCAGATTTGAGAGCCTTTTCGATCCCCGGTAATTGGCCACTGTCCATTTGGTTGATTGAACTTGGATTGCACTTGCACAAATCCTCCTCCTCCTCTTTTAATTTGTCTCATGGGGTGAGTGGGACAATGAATAAGTGATGATCTGCGGTGGCTGGAAAAAGGTTTTCGAAGTTTTCTTTCCTCCTCCTCAATTTTGCCGAAAAAGCATCTCGCTTCTCTTCAATCTAATTAAAGTACAGTGCAGCGGTATTTGCATTGTCGGAGACAAACAAAGTGCTGGTGGTTGGTGGTGGCACCCTTCCTCCGTGGCAGTGTTTCCTCTGCTCCAGGCGGTGTGCTCAAGAAAGAAAGATGACGATGCTGTAATGTCAAAGGTAATTTAATTACCGGTCGGCAGAACTGACGGCGGTCCACTGGCTGCCCGTGCTGAGTTTACCACACTGGCTATAAGAGCCACTCACTGAACTCTCCTCGACTTCATTCGCTTTCATTTGACCACAGTGGTGAGATCTCATACTTCTTATTTCATTTTTAATTTCTTTCTTTGAGATCTCTCCTCTTCTCCTTCGCGACAAAATGACCCCTCAACGACTCCTCCTCTTCATCTCCTCCATCACTGTCGGTCTCTTGGCCAGTGTGGTCCTCGCTGGCGAGATCTTTGAGCCCTCAAAATTGGCTGCTGCCGCAGCAGCCTCGCCACAGCAGAGTATGATCAGCAGCAGCAGATTGAGAAGGTGATGGCCGACTTTTCAAACAATGGCCATGATTTTTCAGATGAAATTGGACTGCAGCAGCAACAGCCGGCATTTATTAGAGCAGGTGAGTTCGCTGTTAATCGAGAAAAGGTGATTTCAAAAAGTTGCCAATTATTCTTTTTCAGACGTACCTCGAGCCTCCTCTCGGTGGTACCTTCTCAGCCGAGGTGGAGCAGCAGCAGCACCATCGTCTTTCCTCCCAACGTGGGCGTTGAATCTGGCCGGCAACAGCAGACAGCTGGAGAAGAAGCAGAACCACAAGAAGAACCCCCGGGCCAATCCACGAGACATTCTGCGCGGTCTGGCCGTCAAGCGCGACCACTTTTACTAGCTAACGTCTTTGTCTTTTTTGGTAGTATTTTCTGTAGCAGCTTTATCTCTTTTTTAGTGGTGCCAAGGTACACCGAGGTGATCAGTAGCACGCTTTCGAAAACTTATGACTATTGTTGTTGCCGTTGCTTTCGTCCACTTTTTTTGAGAGGTTGACCGTTCCACCCTTTTCCTCCAGTTTGACCAGTAACTCATTCACCCACTCACCGTCAGTGTTTGCCAATGATTCACAATAATAAAGCCCACAAGGAAGGTGTTTATCGGTGATTTTCCAATCACCCTTTGAACCATTTGACTCACGCTTGGTTTCCCGCTCGATGGCGGATTTTTTCGCTTTTGATTTTTACTGCTGCTGACATCTGCTGACGTCTGGCGCACTCTGCTGAGGTGATTTGGTAAAACGTAAACATCAAAGCTGGCCTGGCTGAATGACTGGATGCCAGATCGATGCGTCGTTATCATCACCATTGCTGCTGATGCGTTTCTCCCACTCACTCTCTTGCACTGCTTGACACTGACAGTCCTCCTCTTGTTACTCTTCCTTGCTCATCATCTCTGGACTTTACCACTAGACACCCTCGCTCAGTCGTGCAATTTGTGCAAAGACGTAAAAGCTGATCGAAGATCGTTGATCTCGCCTTTGCCCTCCGGTTGTGCTCGCCAGCTTCTTTTCTAGCATTTTCAGTCCAGTCAACAAGTCGCCAACCTCACAGGAGTCATCAACATGTCGGGAAATGGGCGTAATTCAGACTACACGGCGGTCAATGTGAGTTTTTGGGATAAAGACAGTGCACAGAGGTTTGAAATGGGGTGTAACTTTTTGTGTTTGTTTACCTTCCCTGCAGGTTGGAGGCCAGGACACCTCTCCGTAAGTGTTTTTCTTTTGATATGTCACTTTGTTGTCGTCCACTTGATAACTTTTGTTTTCTTTGTCTACAGAACACGAAGTGCTAATGACCCTAAGATTGAACGGTAAGCAGGCTTCTTCAATTTACTGTGTGTGATACTCATCTGTTTGTGACTTGCAGACTGCAGGAACATGTCGACGAGGTCCAGCAGATCATGTCGCAGAACATTGATAAGATAATGCAGCGTGGCCAGAACTTGGACTACCTGGAAGACCGATCTGAGGTGCTCTCATCGAATGCCAATGAATTTCGAGTTGGGGCTCGCCGAATCTCGCGCAAGATGTGGTGGCAGAACATGAAAATCAACATCATCATTGGCGTTGTCATTCTGGCAATTATTATCATCATTATCGGTAAGTTCGGAAATCTCGTCCTGTTACGTTCAGGTTCTCAAGTTTCCATTTTGTGTTTTTAGTATCGGCAACGTCATCCAAATAAGCGACTCGTCCCCATCGGCCAAAGGCCTTGTTGAATGATTATCTCGGTGTAACGGATTTTAAAAGCGTAATCATGTCGGATGGACACTACTGTACATAGCATGAAAAGTCTTTATATTTTACATTACCTATTTTCACAACTTGAACAAGTTTTTTATCTGCGCAAAAAATGTCCCTTCCTCACTTGGCTCAATGATTGCCCACTTTTTGTAACCAACTTGTAACACGCCCCAGTGTGTAACACACTTTTCCACTACAAACCAAGTTGCCGGATGAACAAACTTTGTTTGTTTAAAAAGCACTAAAGATCAACTTTAATTAACGAAAAAACAAACATGCAGATTGGTTAAAGTATGACTGTTGTTGAAAAAATGACTGACTGTGTCGTAAGTGTGTTGGCTTCTTCCTCTCATGGCTCAAACATGACTCCAATTATCTGCCACTGGAAGGGGGGAGAAAATGAGAAAATTATCGTCAAGTTTTATGCACTTCCAAATTGGCTCCACACGCGGATGTGTGTTGTGGTACTTACATAAAGCAAATGCGGCGGGTAGTGGTACTTCTGTCCGTAGTACTCTGCCATCTTCCTCGCCAGCACCAGGTAGCCCTCGTAGACGCGGGAGATGTACGGCCAGTCCGCACCGTGGTAGTGGGCGCCGCTGGTAAAGCCGCCCGTGGTGAAGTGACCACCACTCCCTTTCTGGCGGTACTTCTGCCGGGAGCTCTTGTGGTACTTCTTCTTCTTCTTCTTCTTGTAGCCCTTCTTGCTGCTGGTCGTCGTCTTCTTGTAGTACTCCTTCTCCTCCTCTTCCTCCTCTTTCACCTTTTTGTACTCTGAGGCGTGCGATAGCTGGTAGTGGTGGTAGCCATGGTCGCCGTGGTGTTTCGGTGGTCTTCGGTGCCGGTGGTGGTGACGATGGTGGTGGTGGTCATTGTCGAGGTGGTCGTCGTGGTGGTGGTGATGGTGGCGGTAATCACCACCGTGATTTTGTTCAGCCTGGAAGCTGTGGTAGTGGACGGCCTTCTGGTGAGTGGCCAGTTTCGGTGGAAAGGGTGATGGTAGAGGTGGGGGTGATGGAGTTTTAAGTGGTGGTGATGGTCGTGGTTTTTGTTGTGGTTGTGGTTGGTCGTACAGCAGCGGTGGGGAAACGACGGTCGGCGAGTGTTTGTTGGTCGAGGCAATGGGCGCCTTCTTGTCGGTGTCATAGCTGGGGTGGTAGGCGTAGAAACCGGCTATGACGCGGTGCAGCTTCTTTGGAGGGGGCAGCAGCTGACCGGCTGCCATGTGGTTAAATAGGAACAGCATCATCATCATCACCACTACCTCCACCAGTGCCGCCCTCCAGCAAAAATGCGGTTTCAAAAACCACTTGTTGATGTGTTTTGAGCTTGCTGTTGACTGAATGGCACTGCTCTGCTGGCACTGGAAGTGGTCGTTGACTGAAGGTCGTCGATTCGGAGCATGAATGGCACCTCTTCTTCTTCTGCATTGACTGCGAAAAACTGCTGACATGATGCTTCGATGTGGTGGTTGATGCTGCTGCCTGAAGACATGTGGAAATATTTTTCTGTTTTTCGGATTTTTCGGATGATGCAATAACGGCAAACGGCAGAAACACACTTTAGATCACATCTGATGATACACACAGCTTTGTTGAGACATGTGTCGGTGAAAATGAAACAACACTTGGGTAATGAGTATCACCAGCAGCACCAGTTATTGCCAATTCCTCGGTGATAATTGGCCGGTAATGGGCACAGCGGTGTGCAGGTGTACCCGAGGCAAATGTGAAGCCAAGTCACTGATACTGCTGAAAACAGTGCCGAAATCAGCACGGACGACTGGTCTTCACGACGACTTGTCGCTAAATGTACCGATTTCAATCAGCCGCTTTCGGTTATATTTTCGTCTCTCACCTCTCTTTCCCTCTCGTTGACACTCTGAGACGCTGTCAAAGGGAGAAAAAAAAGTGAAGTGTATATGCAATTTACTGGCTGTCGAATGCTGCCTCTTTTTCTCCTTCTTCTTAAACTCTGAAGGGTTTCATCAACTCTCAAAGCTGTCAGACAGACAGACAGTTCCTTTTCCCCCAGCAAGTATTTTTGGTCAAAAAGAAAGGAGTTCTCTCCTTTTCTCTCTCTCACCTTTCACCGTTCCCGATAACTCTCACTGCCTAACTGAGCGACTACCTGCCCGCCTGCTGATCTAATTGGTCGCCTGTCATCATTACGGTGATTGGCTTATTAGACTGAGTGGGAGTGAAAGTTTGTACTGTCACCACATCGCGCCATCGACGATATTGTCGTCTTCAGGCTGACATTTTGCCATCTTTCTCTCTCTCTCTCTCTCGCAAACTCGTTTTCCCTTTTGAACACCTAATACCTTTTCTTCTTTTTTCTTTTTGACTGAACATTTGGGTAGGCATTTGAACAAGCACTTTCTTGCTCGTGTGATGTGCTGCGTCGCACGACAAATCTGTTGCCAGCTACAGCACAATCTTCTTCCCTCAGCTGTGTGTGCCGCTTCACTGACTGATGATGAACAGTAGCAGTAGTGCACAGAACAGAAGAGACCTGTCGAACCAGTGGCCATCTCCACACTCCCTCTCTCCCCGCATATCTGCCTACTGATCAGTGGATCTGTATTTTGCCTTAGATTTGCCAGAAGACTGTCAGGTGTGTGTTTGAACACAAAAAACCGAGCAAAAGACGACGACGAAGAAGAAGCCGCAATTTGTCGCGCACCATTAGAGCCAACGAAGCATGACCGCTTCGAAAAGTGCACCTCCGCTGCTGAAGAAGAGACTTTTGCTGCTTCTGTTGCTGCTGTTTCCTCCCCTTTGTACACCTCCCTTTTTTGGTATCTTGAACCTGCTAATTGAAGAGGACACTTCGCTCTATCTCGCCTGTTCGGATACAAAAGTGCTCTCGCTGCTGCTGAGACTTCTTCGATATTGTGAAGATATTCTCTATTCGCCTTCATTACCTCTTCACCCCACCTTTGACTGCTGTTTTTTTTCAAGATCTCACTTGCCACCACTTGCCTTCGTTTTCACTGTCTTCACTTTTTTCTCTTTTTCTCTGTTCATTGTGTTTGCTCAAATCAAATGTGCCTCTGCGCGTCAATAGCAGACGACAGGTTGGAGATTTCTTCTTCTTCTTCTGCTGCTGACCGATTCATCGAAATGACATTTCACACTGACGCCTTTCCCCTTTTCCCTTCCTTTCTCCTCCTTCTTCTTCAGATGATCAGATGGACAGATGAGCGTCACCGTGACCGTTCTTGTCATGGTCGACAATGGCGGCACAATCTTTCGGGCTATCTATAGGTGCAGTCTTTCTGACCTCAGTCACCGGGCACTTGGAGCACTTCTAAATCAATCAGTCAACGCCAGAACCTATCTTCTTCTGTCGAGGCACATCTGCCGATCATCATCCACCGTTGACTGCTGCTGTTGTTGCTGATGACAACTTTACTTGCCATCATCAGCACCTGATTATTACTATTGCTTCTATTAGGCTTTAAACGAGTTTCACTTTTTCCAAATGATTTTGGCGATTGCTTCTCTTGGTGCTGTTGCTGTAGATTATACCGACGTTTTCAATGAACCATGAAAAAGATGAGTTTTACTTTCAGTTTATTTTTTAAAATACTAATAGAAGTGTTTGAAAGTGTTTTCCTTTCGTTTATTTCTATCTTCTGTTGTTTTTGTACTCCCGCGCTAATGCGATTAACACTTAACTGATTTGCTGCCATTTTTACTTTTCCTTTTTTGTGCTTTCACATGTTTTTTGTTTGAAAATAGTTTTACTGTATGCTTCTCCTAAAGTAATGTTCACCTAGTTTAGGGCGACAATTCTTTGAGAAATTACTTACAGTTATACTAGCAAAACAATTCAATTAACATTTCTTGGTTTGTCAGACAACACACTGAGTTGCTGGCTTTAGCTGATCAAATGCAAGCTGACTAAAGTTTAAGACCACTGGACGCTTTGTTTGGATCCGGTTCAGTAGTTCTCGCAAGAGGACAACAGCATGTGTACACAACGGTCAATTACAATGTCAGCCTGAATCGGCTGAATGCTTCCCTTACTCTTTTTGTTGTCTATTCATTAACTAACCCAGTTCAGGCGCATTGAGATGCTCCTTTCTTTTTTGTTTGAGAAAAAAAGACTTTCTCGTTAATGGATTAGTCGATGTGAACCAACGGCTGATTGGAAAGTGACTAGTTCTTTTCAGGGCTAGTTTACCCAGATAAGTGCCCGTGTCCTACTGTGCAGCAGGAAAACCGACTATTCACTGTTTTCTTGTGTACACTTGACCTGTGATGGTACACAAAGCATTTTCCGGGTATTTTTCGGTTGAAACAGTGCATGTGCTACTGATACTGTTTATCTGCTGATCTGATAAGCAGGCCGGGCTACTGAGTATCCATTTTCCTTTTTTCATCATTGCGTCAGTAATTGCTGCCACTTACTTTGCATGCAGCTATTTTTGAAAGAAGTAAGTAGTCATTTAATCTGTTTTTCTTCTTTAATCATTAAACAAGCTTATTTGATAAATGATTGAAATACAACTTACTTACACACGCACCAATTGCTCAATCAAATCCTTTTTAAATCAGGTTCAATGTCAGGGTCTAAAACAATAGTGTGTTTTTACTACCGTCACTAGAAACAGTAGTTTGCAATGAAGAAAACAATAAAAAGAGCAAAACAAAGCAGGTGCAGCAAACTTGACAAGTTTTTTCAAATTCTCTTTTGTTTTACTTTCTTAGCGGTGATAAAAAAAGTACACACCAGCATTTGGCTCACACAAAGGTGTTGCAGTTAATTGGCATTCGAGTCACCAGTGTCAGTCAAGAGGAAAGTACAATCAAAAAATGACATAATGGTCAGTGGCATTTACAGTAACTACTTTTAATGGGTGCATTTCTTAGTGGACAGGCAGGGACCATAAATTACAAATATGGTAATATAAATTGAAACTGAATACATTATGTGTTGATAAGAAAACCACATAGTTTTAGAGTTCCATTGGCTGCTAGTTTTATTACTGAAAAAAGAAAATAAATTTAACATCAGCCCTATCACTGTTATCTGCCTTGTTTTTAAAATGATATGATTTTATATGATTTTATTTTTTTCACTTTTGATGATGCATAAACTAAATGTAAATTTACTGATTTGAGCGTACATTGACTGGTTTTTAAATTTTTGCTAGTTCTGTATATGCAAATTTTAATTATAAAACATCGTTTTTTTATTTGCAACACTGACAACAGCAAAAATGTTGTAGTGCATTAGCACTTGGCAAAAAACACTAATGCAAGACCAATTTTTTTTAGAAAACAACTTTCATCTAGCCTAGGCACCTTTATTGCATCAAACATTTAGCAGCCAAAAACCAATTTACTGTCGGACTGTTCGACCGAGCAGAAATTGCAGTTGACTGATTGTCGTTCCAATAAATGCATTTAAAGTTGATTTAATACCATTTTTGCCAATTTGTGTCGGTGACAAATTGGCCAACAGAGAGCAAGAAGACGAGAAAAAACAAAAAAAATAGTGATGGGTGACACCATAGTTCTTTTCAGCAAAATCAATGCATCGCCAAGAATTGGCTTTGTGTTTACAAATGCAGAATATTTTACTGTTTACTCATTACCATTACAGCTGTCAACTGCTAGTGCTGTTGTTGAATTCTTGATGAATTTGCATAGTTTCTGCTGTTAGCATTGCTTTTGTTTTTATTTTTCACTTGCTGATTTCTTTCTGTCAGTGGAATATTTAGAAAAATATTTTATAGTCGTTTAGTGCAGTTTCATATTATTTAGTGGAATGGAATTTGTTAACTCTACACTTATTTTTGCTTTTGTTTGTGCCCTAATTTTCATACCAGCAATTTGATGTGTTTTCGTTTTTTGTGAACAGGTAACAAAATGTGCAGAAGCCAGGTGTTAATGTCAGTGTAATCACTTTACAAAATTCTGAAGTGTTTTAAAATGTCTTTCTAACTAATTGCTAAAACTTAAATTAACTTCCATTTAGATAAAGTATGCACTTACTTTGTTTAAATGTATTTTTAAGCGATTGTTGTTGCTAAACATAAACATTGGCATTGCAGCGGTTTTTAATTTTGCACCAGTCTGACCAAAACAGTCCATTACAAAAGCATCACAATATTAGATGAAAGGAAAAAATTCTAACATTTGGCCAAAAATCGCTGTTTTTTAAGGTGGGCAGTACTTAATTCCAACTGAATACAGTTTACAGTGCAGTTTTTATCCTGTACTTTGTAATCGTCTTTGTCCTTGCTGACTTTGACTGCACTGTTCATTTGACGACACTGCCACTTACAGATGACTGGTTGTCTGACTGGTTGGCTGGCCTAGCTGTCAACGACATTACAGTTAGCTACTGTTGTCATTGTCATAATACAATAGAAAAATACAAACACTGAGATTTGACAGAGTCTGCTTAAAGGAAATCTTCTTGCTTATTGGAAATCATTTCACGCTTTTGCTTTTGTTTCTTTACTCACATTGTGATTTTCCATCTAAAATGCCTTTAATTTTGCATTGTCACACTTTTCCTTTTTAGCTGTCTGTTTTTCTTTCAGTTTGCGGTTGCAATTGTTGACACTGCATTTACTGGTTGTCAATTTCCGGTTGGTTTTGTCTCAATACAATTTTAGCCTTTTTTATACTGATAAAGTCTTTATTAAAATTATGGACACTGATTTTTTTCACAATGCAGTTTTTCTCTTTTCATTTCTGGTCTATTGTTGCACAGTGTTAAATTGTGAACAGTTGTTTTTAGTTTTTATTTTCTGACCAATTTTTTGTTAGCAATTAATTGGCTGACTCAAACAGCTAAGTTTAACATTTTTTGATGAGCAAAAGATCAAATGAAAAATTTTAACGCAATGATCGAGTAAATTGTTTGCACATCGTATCTATATCATGTTTTGTCTGCTCTATTCAATTGCTTGGTTTGAACCAACTGGTTAACAGATGCTAGTAGCACCAAACGCAGCAAGTGATATATCTCCCAGACGTAATTGATCTGCAGAAATCTACTTTGTTAAAAAGCACTTTAAAGTCGGCAAGAAACTTTAAGAAAATGAGAATATAGAGTAGTAAGAAAGACAACTGCAAAAATAAAAAACTGCACACAAAATATATTTTGATTTTCAACTTATGTGAACTGCAGTAGTAAAACAATAGAACCATATTTTGCCTGATTGGTGCTATTTAACTCAGATTTAAAAGATTAAAAAGTTTTTGTCAGCGTTTTAAAATTGTTTGGTTTTTTATTTTTAAAACTTTATGTTGCAAGTTTACTACCAGTATTGATTCAGCTGCACTTAAAATGAAAAATTTTACGCTATTTTTCTGGGCCAATGTCACACGGGATGATGTGCATTGTGTTTGGTTTTCAACTGGCAGAGCACACATTTTTTTCTCTGTCACATTTTTGATGAACCAGACATTTGCATTTTTTTCTACAAATGAAAACCAAAAAATTTTTTAATAGTAACAACACAAAGAAAACAGTTATGCATTAGTATGAATTTATTAAACAAAAAAATGACAAGTATATAAATACTATTTTGCCACATAAAAAGTACTTTGCTTTGTCAACATACATTTGCAAATGAGTTAAATACAACTGACCAAGGGTAATCAATGCACTTTTAGATTGTCTGTTTTATTTTAGACCTTCATTTGTAGTGTGGAATATAAACAAAACCGTAATTTTGTCTGCATTGAAGTGAAAACAGTAGGCATTCTTTTCATTTTGTACAGCACCATCCGCTTTTTCAGATTTCAGTGCCATTCTTTGTTTTGTTTTAAATGTCTGTTCACACAAAACTTACTCTCAACCCAGCAGTCTTCTTTTTTTATTCTTTGGTTTTTGGTAAACAAAGCTAGTTCATTTTTACTATCTATTCAAAAGTGCTTTTCTTCTAAGTGCATTTTAGTGCAACCCTTTACATCAATGGTTTTGTGTTGAAAACTAAAAAAGAAACAGATTTCTAAATTGACCTGGATGCGTTGCCCACTGTTTTGCCAAAAAGTGTTTGCTTCTCTGCACTTACTTTTCAACTAGCATTTTGGCTATACGAGGTGCTGCTTGCTGTTTGCTCGGTGGACACTGGCCACTGCAGTTGATGCATCAAAATGTTGTTTGTTTGTTATTTAGTCTTGCTTTCAAATTGTGAAGATTAGAGGATTAAATTGGAAATGGCAATGGGAAGTGCAACCAGTGTAACTGACAGTCAGCTGCAGTCAGCACCGCGTGACATTGCCTCATTTCGAATGCGGAAAGCTATTGGACGCTTGTTTAGGTGCCTGCTTGCCCCAATGTCTGCTCTGGCCAATGGGTAAATAGTTTTCCGCAAACAAAAATAGATTGACGTAAAATTCTCGGCTCAATGCCGGATCATGACCATCATCCGAACCACACTGTCATCACTGTTTACCGTCCAGTGTGCGGAACTGAGGAAAAAGAAGAAGAGAACGACGGTCGCCGAATTCATTTTAACATCGTGTGCGAGTGCGCACGCTGCTAGTTTTAGTCAGTTGTAGTCAGTCGTTCAACACCAAACACTGAATTTTTCTAGGCTCCCTTTTCATTCTGGTACATGCTCGTTTGATGATATGTTCACTTTGTTTTCATCTTTGTTTTCACTGATAGGTTCCTCTGATTTTTTTTGTTCTTTTTTCTCTACTTTTTTCTACATTTGTTTTCTCCTCTTTTTCATTTTTTACTGTCAGAATTTTGGCGCGCTTTATATGCTTTTGCTTCTGTTTTACGTCAGTCAACTGTTGGGCAGGCCCTGTTTCATTCAGTGCTTTCACGTGTGCATCACATCACTACAACAATTTTTTCGGAATTTTTTTGCTGGCTCAAAGTTTGTTCTTCACAAACTGTGTGTTGCGTTTTGCCTGCAAACCTGATGGTGTTCTGTTAACACTTTTTTCTCTGACGCCAGTTGCTGTGCAGATGTAGTAAGCATCTCCAATTTCGTGCACGCCCCCTCTCAACAAACTCTTTGATCGACTGTTTTTGTTGTGCTTTATCTTCATTTTCAATGCCAATCCCTCTTTTTCTCTGTGCATGATTGATTTATATAAGTTTTTTGAAAAAGCGACTATTTCTATTCCTAGTTGACCATCTTTTGAAGCTCTTTCAATTCAACTTCACTTTTCCCACTTTTTGTTCTCGTTCTTTTTTTTCGAATATCTACATGCGACAATACTAGAGAGTATTACAACGTGCATCAAATTTTCTGAAATTTTCTGGAGTTTTAGCCTGTTTTTCTAGTCACACCACGATCATTCATTCATCAACAAGAATTTAACTGTGTAAATTGACTTTTTCTTGTTCAAATTTTTATATTTTTACTTTGTACTGTTAAATTTCACGCTTTTATTATTTTTTGCTGCCATTTTCAATGTATATCTATCTATCTATATTGTTAATATGCTCAATAAGCACTTTTATATTACTTTTCCCTGATAAGCAGTTGTTCTCTTTTTTCTAAGCATCCAAATATTTGACATTGTTTTTCTTAGAAAAACTAGATTTTGTGCCAGAA
Organism: Tyrophagus putrescentiae; assembly: GCA_024499935.1. Taxonomy (NCBI): domain Eukaryota; kingdom Metazoa; phylum Arthropoda; class Arachnida; order Sarcoptiformes; family Acaridae; genus Tyrophagus; species Tyrophagus putrescentiae. The sequence continues at coordinate 3,610,918 of JAMZRA010000001.1, read as the reverse complement.
AAACATTGCAACCAGATTTAACTTTATTTAGTTGAGCTTAAAAGCTTACCTATATAGTACCAAAAGGATTTCTTGTTCTAAGCTCAAATGTTGATTTCAAAAATGAATTTTAATGCACATTTTTTTCTTTGTTTTAAACAAATCACATTTGAGTTATTACAAAAATGCAACTATATTGCTTTTTTAGTTACCAGAAAATATAAATTTGTTTTTGATTCTTTTGTTTACTTTGAGAAACTCAAATTGTTAGTGTTAGCACTGCCAATCGTTTTTTTGACGGTTTCATTATTAACTGCTAGTAAACTGGTAACCTGAATAATTTTAAAACTGAAGAAACAGTGACTGCAAAAGTACAATACTGTTTTGCTCTTGTGTATTAAAGTTTTTAAACGTTTAATGTTAGTAATAAACATAGTGATTATGTGAAAATGACAAAAGTTTTTTTTGTAAAAAAGCACAAACCGTTGACCATTTTAAAACGACATTTTACGTTAATTGTGCGTAAATAAATTAAGCGTACAATATTTTTAACGACTTGTTGGGAAAAATTAAATTGTAGAGACAGCCGAAAAACAGTTTTAACAAGTAGCTTTTTGTGCACTGCATTGTCATGTTTAATTATATTTTTAAATTGTAGAATTATGTTTGATGTTTTTTGTTTCGTTGATAAAATTTTTCCTTTTTGCATTAATTGGTAGGGCAAAAATACAAACGCAGTTGACGGTGTTTGAAAACTTTAACACTGCTAAAATTGAGAATAGAAACAGTCTCTTTACACTTACTCTTTTGTAGTAATATGTCAAGAATGTCTCTTTTTCATTTTTTCCATTAAAATTATTTGGCTGTTTGTCAGTTTGAATCTATTTTAGATTTTCATTATGTATTTTTAATTAAACAGAGTAAGAAATTGCAAAAGCATTTTGTGCTATTATTTCTGTTGTTGTCTGCTTTTCATCACTACATGGTCTGTTTGAAGCGCACATTATGTTGGCTCTGATATCGTTTCAGTAAAAATTAGCACTTACTCTAAATTGTTGTTTTCAATGCCAGTCAAGTGTCTAGACTATAAAAAACATAAATAAAATTAAAAAACAAACTGCTCAAATTGATCATTTTTTCAATTGAGTTTTGGATAGAAAAAATTGTAACAGCCTTTGGCACATCAATCAGCAAAACAATCACTTTCTTTTTTTATTGAAAATTAGCAAAATTAAAATAGCTTGTTTAAGCTTTTAGTATGTTTTTGTTTATTGGCCACTTCAAACGGCCTTCTGTCGACGGCATCAGCAAATGAATACATTTCAAATTGGCCTGAAGGAAAAAGCAACATTGAAGAGACAACAATCAAAGCAAAGTGTTTTTTCCCAGAGTTTGCCTGACGGTTCTTTTGCTTCCTATGCTTGTTTTACAACTATTTTAAATTAAATTTTACTGAAAATTGAATTTAATTTTGTTAGCTAAACGCATTCACAAACTTTAGATTATTGCCGTCTTATTTTTTATTCGTTTCAATTAACCAATTTTATAATTAAGCCGTTGATTGATGGTAACCCAAAACTAGAATAATAGTGGCGGTGTTCGTTTTATTTGTTTGCCGTTTTCTGTCATTATTTTTATTATTAATTGAAAAAATCAATTGCTTTAATTAACAAAACTGATATTGAAGGAAAGCTTTGTGACAAAAAATTGTACTTTCTGCTTTAAAAGAAAAATTAAAAATGAAAACAAAAATGTCATTTACGACAATTAATTAAACTGAAAACTACTATTTAAAATGTTGTACTTTAACTAAAACCAAAAGTACTTCTATATTATTAACGTTTGTGAGTTTTTAATTAAGTATAAAGTCACGCAAAACCAAGTTGAAAGATGTTTTGTGATGATGAAAAGTAAAAAGTGTAAGGAAGTTCAATTGTTATGCATGAATGATATTATTCTAATAACAAAAAATTTTACATTTGAAATACATTTTCTGATGACTTGGCGCATAACCAGACAGATCAGCTACTACGATGCCCATCTTGTTGCCGTAGTTTAGTATGTTTTTTTTAATTTCCCAAAAAGCACTTGCCAATGTTGTTTTTGTGTTTTTGCTCATTTTTGCTTGTCTTGTGCAAAAATGTATTTTTAAATTGATTTTGATATTTTGGCACAAAAAAATCAATTTGCTCAAATTTGTTGCAGCCAGAAAAAAATTGTAATCAAGCGTTAACGATTGCTTGATTGTGGCTGCTTCGTTTGAAAATTGTTCCTGGCAATACTTTCCTTTAGCGTTTTTTGTTTTAGTAATCGATGTTAACGAATGGCCTTAAACCTCATTGTGTCAGTCAGAAGCAGATGCAGCTAGCAATTTGATGAGAAGTATTTGCACGGTGGTTCTTTTTTATTATATTGTGTCCAAAGCCCTCCAGCCTCTAATGAGATTCTCTGATGATGGTAATAGCGATAATGATACTTTTAATCAAATAATTGATTACTGGCACTGAAAGTGACAAGGTATCAATCACTCACATTGAAGACAGCGTACAACTACTTAGTATTTATAATCGCACATACTTTTCCTTCCTTGATCAACCCTTTTTCTTGTGAGAAAAATGCTGCACTTACAGTACGCACACACAAGCTTTACTACTGTTTCTACCATCTACTCAGTTTAAAGTTTTGTTTTCCCAACTGACAATCTTTCCCATGAATTTTTTCTTCTCTCTCTCCTTGCAGACTTTTTTGTCGACTGCATGATAATGAATAGGCAGTCATATGCAGCAACAACAGCAGTGGCAGAGGCAGAGGCAGGCACTGCTAAGCCTGCTCCATCACTTGACACTCTGTGTGACAATCACCAAATCAGTAAAGCCCTGTCCGCCTCCGATGTAAGCCCGCTTCAGAGACAAACACTATGACAGCATCAACAGCAGCAGCAGCAAGTTGTCCCATCTCTGGTGCAGCCCCTTCATCCTCCCTCTCACTGACGTCGAATTACACTGATCTTCTTCTTCTTACACTACCTTTTCGCTTTATTTGCCCAGTGAAGCTTCAGCAACAGCAGCAGTGTTTTCTAGAAAAAAACTCTGTGAAATGAGTACCCGCTTCCGGTGCCCCACGTTGCCAGAGCCTTTTTGCCATCTTCAGCACTGGCCAGCTAAACCCATTTGCCTATTACTGTTGTTGATGGGCGCTGAAAGCCAGTTTTTAGTAACGGCAGATGAGCTTCAACATTCATCAATTGTTTTGGACCAGTTGTCAGGGACAACGACGACCACAAAATGGGGACCAATTTCTGCCAACCTTATTGACGATGAGAGCTTCAATCAACAGGAGCAGCAACAACAACAACAGAGTTTACATAAATCTTTGTACGTTTCTCTAAGTGCACACTCTAAACATTCTGAAACGCCTTCAATGTCGACAACTTCAGTGCCTAAATCTCAGCAGCAACAACCACCAGCATTACCAAACAACACCTCCGACTCTGCAGTTTCTGACATCAGCAGTTCCATTTTCACCTGGGACGTCCTCCTCACGCTTATTCTCCCCTACAGCCTCATTTTTGTGCTAGCCGTAGTGGGCAATCTGCTGGTGATCATCACGCTCACCTTGAACCGTTCAATGCGTTCAGTGACTAACATCTTCCTGCTCAATTTGGCCATTAGCGACCTTCTGCTGGGCGTCTTTTGCATGCCCGCCACCCTGGTCGGCGTTCTCTTGCGACGCTTCATCTTTGGCCGTTTCATGTGCCATCTGATCTCGTACATGCAAAGTAAATACAACCGATGATTTTGATTAGAATGGCATTGATTACTTTGGCAGCTTCGGGTGCTTTTTGCTGTTGTTGACACAATCACATACATTTCTCAACTTTCTTTTTTCTTCTTTTTTTTGCACATTAGCCGTCTCGGTGGCCGTTTCCGTGTGGACGCTGGTGGCGATGTCCGTTGAGCGGTACTACGCCATTTGTCAGCCACTTCGCAGCCGGGAACACCGCCAGACTCGCCGTCATGCCTATCGCATTCTAGGCCTCGTCTGGACGTTGGCCATCTTTCTCATGTTGCCCACTGCCATTGTCAGCGAGCTGCAGATGATCAAACAGACTGGTGAGTGCCAGGTTCATTTGTGTGAAAAGACTCATTTTTCGTTCAACAACTGGTCTTCTTTAATCATTTACAGGAAACTTCAAGTGTCGCGAAGCGTGGCCTAGTTTTTTGTACCGAGAAGCGTTCACTATATTTCTCTTGTTGATTCTCCTCGTGCTGCCGCTGCTGGTGATGATTCTCACCTACAGTGCCATTGCTGTCACGCTGCAACAAAGTCTACACCAGAACACCTCTGCCTACAGTGGCTTCTCGAGCAGTGCCAGCACAAAGATGTCAAAACGTAAGCTTTTTAATCCTTCATTTTTCAAGTTTTTTTTCTAAATCTAAATCTGCGTTTGATGGCACTACTCATTTTTGACGTTGAGTCGCGCTTCACAAAGTTGTCACTAAAAGCGTTATAAACAAATTGACAACTGGTAATCGGTTTAGATGCACTGGTGAACTGTGCTTGAAGCAGCATGGCAAATCTAAATATTTGCCAAAAAAATTGTCAATAATGTTCAAGTTGGCTGCCAAACTCAACTGCTAAGCAGCTTACATAAAAAGAGAAAGTTTATTTTGGCAGAGTTAAAGCAATTTCGGTGCATTCTGAAAAAATCAATCTAAAGGTAGAAAATGTCCTTCGATTTAGATATAGAAAAAAATGACAAACTGATTTGACCAACGCCACCACTTTCCTTATTGATTTTCCCAATGAAATTACGTAAATTCAATCATCAGCTTACTAATCAAATTGTTTTTTGCCAATACAGAAACCACAACGACAAGGGAAACAAAAAATGAAGAAGCAGATTGTGATGATGCAGGCAATGGTGCTGGCACCCGAGTGGAATCTACGCAGCTGACGGCGCAGAAAATGATCAATAAAACTGTTGAAATTCGACGAAGTTCTCCCTTCTCCTCGACATCATCCACTGCCTCGACGCTTTCCTCCACCAAGCCAACCAGTGCAGCACAGCTAGCTTCCTCTGAGGATGCCACCGCCAGCACAAGGAAAGCTTACTTCCGTGATCTCCTTAGCCTTTCCGCTTCCAAAAAGTTGTGCAGAAATGGCAGTAATGGTGATGGTGGTGGTGGGGATGAGAACACTGCAACTAGGCTCAACTCAGCAAGGGTAGTAGCCTTCTCGAATAAGGAGAATGAAAAAAGGCCAGCACTACCACTAGCAGCATCATCAACCACCAGCACTCGCTTGCATCAGCCACTGCGCGTCAACTCCAACTTTGAGACAATTCAGGCTCGCCAGCGGCGTGTCGTGGTAATGCTGTGCGTCGTCGTCGTCGAGTTCTTCCTCTGCTGGACGCCCATCTTCTGCATTGACACAATGGCGCTCTACGCACCGGAGGCCGTCTACAGCAGCAGCAACACGCTGGCCAACTGGATTGGCATTGATCTCATCTCCACTTGTCACCTGTAAGTGATCTGCTTTAATGAAAATAAACTGTTTTAATTCATACACTCTTTTTTATTTTTTTTCAGAATTTGTTTCATGAGCAGCTGCACCAATCCGATAACGTACTGCTTTATGAACCAGCGCTTTCGTCGTCACTTCTTTGCCCTCTTTCGCTGCAAGAAGGGCACCAGTATGGAGCACGCCACCAATGGAACGCTGACCAATGTGGCCAATGTGCTGCCAAGTGCCTATCTGGTGACTACGGCAGCCAGTAATAGGCAGCTAGAAAGAGAACCGCTAACGGCAAAGATGAACAAAGACACTGTGGTCAGATCAAGTACACCTCTGACCACCGTCTCTAAGCTTTAGTCGACTTTATTAGTCAATTTTTCTGGGCGTTTTATTTGAACACATGTGACAAAATCATTCTGTGTGATCAGAATCTAAAATGTAAAATTATCTGCGGTTTAAGTTAAACAACTTTTTTTCGCTACTTCATTTAATGTTAAATGTGTAAATAATTTTTTGTTAGTCTATTCAATTTTAATTCTTTGAATAAAAAACTGTTTTAAAAAAAATTTTTTCAATTTAATGCGCCATCTTTTGAAACAGAAAAATATCATTTTTTTAAAAAGTTAGATAAGCTCTGGTGCAGACCGATACTAAGCGATAATGACCGATGCAGAGGATGCAGATGATACACACCGATGCGGACTGATGCTGACCTATGCTGAACGATGCTGAACGATGCTGAACGATACTGAACGATACTGACCCTGGTGAATTTGTTCGAAATTTTTAAAATAGCAGAACAATGACTCACTATTTGATAAAAGTGCAAAAAACTGTTTGTCGTTCTAGAAAAGTTTTTGCTTGTGATTTGTCAACAAGTGAAACATGACTTCTCCTGAATTGCTTACGCTTTCGAGCGAAGAGTTTCACTTTAATGGTATTTTTTACCTTTAACATAAGAACTGCTATTTTAATCGCAAACCTTTTTTTTGAAGTTTCATACACTCAAGCTAGCGAAGCTGTGGTCAACTTTGGGAACAGCTCAGCTGAGCACTACCTGGCCTTCAAAGTGAGGACTATGGAGCCAAAAATGTAAGTGATCACATTTTGTAAATCAAGTACTACTAACTGCACAAATGCCTTGTAGGTACACTGTGAAACCAAGTAGTGGCCTGATTCCTCCCGGTGAGACCATTCCCGTAAAAATCACCTTCCAGGGAACGAAGAGCGAGAGCGCCCTCGAAAAGTTCCTCAAAGCAAAACAGGCGTTCCAACTTCAGTGGCGCGAGATTTACCAGGTTCCCTCTCCTGCTGACAACGCACACTCACTGGTAATAAAAACTGCATTTTAGATCGGCCTAAAAACAACAGAAGAATTTTTGTGTTCTGACCACTAGATGAAACCCAAAAACAAAGAGGGCGGCCCTCTTGAGCAGAAGCTAGTGCCCTGTCGCTTTGAATTGCCGCCTAAGCAGCCTGATTCAGCGGTGCCAGAGGAGGACAGCAAGGAGGTTTACCAAACGACGGAATCATTCGAGGACACACAGGACACTCAGGAGCCTCCTCCTCAACCTCCTTCTCCTTCTGCTCCTGAAAAGGACGAGTCGGCAAAGAAGCCCAAAAGCAACTCTCCGCCACCCTATCGCTCGCTGCGTGAGAAAGAAAAGAAAATGCTTAGCACTGAAGGTCAACAGCAGCAGCAGTCTGAGGAACAGCAGTCGAGCTCACCTGTTAATAATGCTCCAGCAGAAACTGCTGCTGCTGCTGCTGAGGAAACTGCCTTCAAAGAGACTGAAAGTGATGTTGTGCCTACTGCTGCCACTGCTTCTAATGATAAATCGGCCGCAAAGGATTCTAATGGAAATGTGACTGAAACCACCAAAGAGAATGAAGCAGTTTCTCCGGTGGAAAAGCAACCGCCAGAGGAAAATCTTTCGACCGCCAAGAAGCTGCTTTCTAGAATTTCCAAAGCGTTTGAGTTTGCCGCTTCTCCAGGCAAGGAATCAGTTGTTCCTCCTTCTTCTCCTGCTAAAAAACAATATCCGGAACCGAAGCAAAAGGCTGCTGAACCTGCTGGCAAAGAGTCTGAGGCTGTTTCTCCGGCCAAGCAACTCGAGTCTGCTCCAGACAAGGATGCTGATTCTTTTGCCAAAGATTCTAAACAGCAGCCAGAAAAGCAGACACTTGTTCAATCCAGTGCAGAGCCGCCAAAGAAGTTGGAGATTGCTCCTAGAGCCCAGCAGCTTGACATGTCTCCAGGCAAAGATTCAAATGCTTCTGCTAAAGGACAACAGCAACCCCTAAAGCAAGGCTCACTGGGTTCTGAAGAAAAACCGCACAAGAAGTCTGAAATAGCTCCTAAAGCTAAGGAGCCTCAAACTGCTTTGGGCAAAAATCCTGATGCTTCAGGACAGCAGCAGCAGCAAGTGAAGTCACCGCCTGTTGAATCGAATGTCAAACCACATGAGGAGGCTGCTTCTTCAGCTAAGCAAAATAAAACCGCTCCAGACAACGATTCAGGTGCTTCTTCGGCCAGCGAACAACAGCAGCAAACTAAAAAAGATGAAAATCCAGATGATCATCAAACTTTTGATTTGCTCACTGCTTTTTGCGCTTTGCTGGTTGCCCTCTTTGCTGCCTATATCATTTTTGGCTAATGAAGGACGACAACAAGGGCAGCTGTGAGCTGTTTCAATTCAATGGAGTGCCTTTTCTGCTAAACAAACATACCAATATTTTAAGCTGTTTGTTCAGCAATTTACTTTTTAAGCTTTTTACGCTTCTAACAATTTGTTGGCTTTTACAAGGCTAACTCTAAAACAGTTTTAAAAAAGTTAAAACATTTTATTCATGTGCACCTTCAAGCGCTTGACAACGCTTTGACAAAAAAAAGTATTACTGAAAAAAACCTAAAAAATAATGATGATGATGATGAATGTTCTTGCCGAAGCACAGATTGGTCTTTGGTTGTGAACAGGTCAACAAAAAGTGATGATCAGATGTTCAGGTGGGTGTGTTGGGTGATGTTGTACAGATGACTGACTGCATGAGATTTCTTACTATCGCTCTACACTGAACTGGATTAACTAAGGCAAAAAAATAATAAAGTGGGTGAAGCACTATTTGCCGCGAAGACGTCTAAAGTCCTCGAGGCCGATGCGAATGAGGGCGAGCGTGGCAATGACGTCGGCGGCGATGCACATGTAGAAGACGTTGATCCACTGCTTGTTCCCGGAAACCACGCCGGCCAACAGCGGGCCCACGGCGGCGCCAATCGATCCAGTGCCGTCGATGATGGCCGACACGGTGGCCATGGCCGCCTGAGAGGGCACCTTGCAGGCCAGATTCGCCGACACTGCCGTGGTGATCAACGCGTAGGGCCCGTTGACGAAGGCGCCGGCGATGAACTGCAGCACCTGGTTCAGCAGAGTGGACGTCGCCGACCAAAGATAGTACGAGTACAGCTGAGGAGAAAAAGTAACGGTAAATAAGGGTAAAGAAACAATGTTAATAACAACAACTCTTTACTTACCGATGGAATTGCAAGCGTGAGGAAAATGATGCAGGTGATGCCGCTGGCGCCGCTTCGATCCGCCATGAAGCCGGCGACGATGGAGCCCAGACAACCGCCAATGTCGAACATGATGGACTGAAAGGCCGAAGAGGAGGAAGACAGGTGGCTGGTCTCCTCTAGGTACAGCGGCAGCCAGAAGAGGAAGGTGTAGCTGACTAGCTTGGCAAAGAACAGACACAACGAGAACTCAATGACGCCCTGGAAGAGTGATGATGATGCAATGTGAGTTAAGTTATCAGAATTTTTTATCATGAACTTACGGGAATGCGGATTGCCTTCAGAATGGTGATCGCCTCCTCACCGTGGTCCAGCGGCTGGTGTTCCAGTGTCTCTTTGCTGGAACTCTGCGTCTCTCCCAAGGCAATAGTGTACATGCCATCGTCCACTGGAAACTGACCGGCCTCACCCTTGTCATTTTTGCGGCCAGTTTTGTTGTTGTTGTTGTTGTCAGCTGAGTTGGCCTCTTCCAGCCCATCATCAATGGCCTCCTCTTCAGTGGGCGTAAAGTCAACGTGCAGTCCCACAGAAGTTGGCTCTAGAGTTTAACGAAGAAGAGATGAAGTTGTATCAGCTGATTTTCAAACAAACAAATCAGTTCAGTAACTTACTGGGAATGAGAAAGAAAAAGACCAAGATGGCAACGCCAAAGCAGATCAGGCCGGGAACGGCAAAAGAAAGGCCCCAATCATCTTCGACAAATGCGCCTGTAAAAACGTGAATATCAGTCATCAAGTTTCCAAACAAAAAGTAACAACAAAACCTACCTGCCACTGCAGCACCCATAATGTTGCCCACACTGGTGTGCCAGTTCCACAGGCCCAGAATGAGGCCCTTTTTGGTGTTGCCGAACCACTCGCCGACGACGGCGACCACTGCCGGCCACCCGGAGGTCTGCGCCACACCGGCGGCCATCTGCAGCACCACAAAGTACCACAGCGAGTGAATCTTGAAGAACTTGGCCATGCCGAAGGCGATGCTGATGGCGCCGCAGACCACCAGCCAGACGGAAAGGAAGACGCGCAGATTGCTGCGCTCAGCAACGTAACCGGCGCCGAACATGCAGAAGGCGTAGAGGAAGAGGTAGCAGCTGTCCATGACGCCCAGCAGCTCCTTGCCGTTCTCCTTGTCGAAAGGCGCCCAGCCACATTCGGTGTCATTGCTCAGCAGACTGTCAACGGCAGCAGAGGCAGGCGTGGCGGTGCAGTTCTTGTGCAGCTCCGCCTTCACAATCGACAGCGGCCGACGAGCGGCGTGGTACGTCGCGTAGACGATGAAGGTCAGTGCCAGTACCACCCCTCGGTGGAAGGTCAGCTGGGAGGCGGTGTTCCGGCCGCCGGAGCTGATCATCGGCCCCAGAATCTTGGCGCTCAGACCTTTGTACATTTTTGAGAGATGATTTTCAGGAGTTGATATTGATGTGTTGTTTCAGGTAGTAGGTTTAGATTGTTTGGTAAGCTGGAAAGCTTCAGCTAAAGAAACAATGGCACTGGTTACATTCTTATATACACTTCGCCGAAGTGCACGCTCAGTCTATCTCAGTTTGCTTTCAATCAGCAATGCTGCTCCTCTCTTTCTCTTCATTTTATCTCTATCTACCTGTGATTAAGTTGACAACAACCTCAGCAGCAGCAACAGTGACACATTGTCTGGCAGATGACTGCCCGAGATAAGTCAGAAGCGGACAATCTCCGATGTTTTTCTCTCTCTCTGGCTCTCTCTCTCTCTCTCCTCTCTCTCTCTCTCTCTCTCTCTCTCTGGCTCTTATCTCTCTCTCCTATTCCCTAACACCTTTTTTATGATTGCCGCCGCAAGGGCTGTTAACACTTTTCTCTTTAGTCCAGAATGCCTATCTTTTTGTCTCTAATTGATCACATTACAGTCACGTAGCATCTACTAATAAAAAATACCGTTTCACCACCTGATTTGTGCGTGAATGGTAGCACTCAGTGACAGTATTGTGCTGTACTTTTTGACAGCAAGCACCGGGGGTGTACCTGAGGTTTCTGACTAAAATGAAAGTAAAGTGCATTTCTGAAAATGCACCCACAGAATGTCCTACTATACAGCACAAAATACTACTTTTATACAGTTCATTTCAGACGCTGAGGACATCAGCACTGCTGTTGATCTGACTGATCTGGTTGCTCAGGAGTTTTGTACTGTGAAGGGGCGGTAATCTTTCTTTTACTTAGAAGATCTGATTTGCACCTGGAAGCAATTTACTGTGCTACCCGTCAACAGTGCTACTGCATTTTGCACTCTCACTAGGTTATCCCAAGCACTGAAACTGAGCTCCAACAGGTGCAATAAGTCAAGTGCAACTAGGCAGCAGATGAAATATTTATTGAGAAATGGATTGCATTTTAATTACTGGTAAATTCTTTTAACCAATATATTGAGTCAATATAATGGTTGGATACTGTGGAAAAGGAAATTGTCTGATGGGAAATAGTATTTAGCAATAGTTTAAAATTGTTCAACATAATTGCAAAATTATTGCAAGTTGTACCTAAATATGGATCTTTACAAATCACAATTCAATAACTGGTAAAACTTTGTTTTTTTAAGTGCGTTCAACAGGTAGTCAGGAGTGTACCTACTGTGCAAGTGAAAATCTTCTCTCACGTACTTTGAAATTATCAACAAATGGAGCAGTAAAAACAGTCTAATATAGAAATGCTGTTTAATTAAGTGCTTGCCTTCCTAACCGCACTGTACAGGTGTAGAGTTGTTTAGTGCGAGTTGGCAGACAACTCAAATTTCATGCATTTTAGGGTGCATTTTTAGACAATATTTCAGCCATAAAACAGGTTGATAAAGTTTGTGTTTTGATTTAATTAGCGTAAACTATGTGTTGGCTAAACATCAAATTTGTGCGCAAGAAAGAGTACCTGAAAGCTGATACCGGTGTGCTGGCGTTCACAAAGTCATTCTCACTGGTTTTTAACAGGTTTTTAACCACCTTTGGTTGGGAAACATGCACTGGTTGCACTGCAACTTTGTGAACATCACCACCAGTCTACGTAACTGTAGTGTCTGTTTGTGTCAGTAAATGACAGCCACTGCAGCAGTAGTTGGACACTTAAATTGCGCTGTTTAATTGTCCGACAAATTACTTTATGGTATGCGCTTAATAATAATAATAAGAAAAAAGGAGAATAGTATACCTGTCGGTGCTTTTTATGAGCAGTCTGTTTTTGGAGGTCTTTGCTGGTGCTGCCGGTGATGGCTTGCCAAATCGATCAGTGCAGGTAAGAGACTGCAACTGTACAACAAGTTGCCGCTGGAAAGACACCAACCACTTCAGCAGTGCTCAATTCGGCAGAACGGTGCAATGTTGTAATAATACAATAATCTGCTTTGTGCCGACACAGTGAACAGCACTAAATTTCCTCTCTTTATGACTTAAGGAAAGGAGCACCCAATGATGATAGCAACAGGTGCCGAACGCGGGAGAAAGTAATGGAAAAGGTCGTAAAGATGATAAAGGTGAAGAAAAACAAAATAAAAGATTGTAAAATCGATTAAAAATTCTTTTTATTATGCTTGAAAGTTGAGCCAGAATGTAGTCACTAGGAGTCGGTAAAAAGAAAAACAGGCAGTCGGCTCTATTTTTAATGTGATGAGTTGAGGGTTTTTGTCACGTCAAAAAAGTGAGAAAAAAAGTATATGATGCTATTTTTAACAGAAACAACACCGGTGCAAGACCAGTGCTGCTGGCCACCGCTGACAACACACTGGCAGTGCAACTTTTGACAACGGCAAAAAAACTGCTGTTGAGAGACAAGACAAAATGACAGATGCAAAAGTTGCAAAGTTGCCGGCTTTTAATTAGTCAATTCAGTGCTAATTTCAACGACGCATGTCGACTGCCGATTGTCTTCAGAATGAAATGGCAGTATCAGTGGTCTTCAACACTAGTTGATTGACTGTACAAATCAGCATATCATTTATACAACGGCACTACTACCAACTTGATGGCATCAATCATACAGGTGCGCGTTTGTGTCTGTGGCTTTCTGGTTGGTTGACTGGTGCTCTCGTTGTCTTGGCTTTTTGGTGGTGATGCTGTGACGTTGTGCTGCTGCTGCTGATGTTGCTGCTGCTGCAGCCCGCAGTGCTTTAAGTGGTTTTAGAGGATGCTCTAAGCGTTTAATTAAGCTCATTAACAAATGCTGATTAGCAATCAGTAATAACATTGCAAACCATTGCCACATCACTGGCACTCATTTAAATTTTAAATAGTTTAAACATGACCAGTTTTTGTAGCTACAAAAATAGGTTACATTTCAAACTAATGTGCAAGTTAAAATTCGTGGCTTGCCTATCACGTTGAAAAATTTGCTGCAAGATTATTAACTTTCAGCAACCCATTTTTGTAGGCTTTAAAACAGAGATCCTGGTTTGCTAGTTTTAGTGATGATTACCACTTGATGGTTATCACTTAAGAGACGGGGGAAGTGGGTTTCCCTTGCATGGCTTTGGTTTTCTTCACTTGTATCACCGACACTGCTGATTTGCTTGCTGTGTGGTCAACACTTTTTTCTGGTTAACAGTCAGTGTGATTGCTGCCGGTGGAATGTGTCTGTGGAATGTGCTGCCTGTGAGCAGTTAATGAGGTCAGTTAGTCAAAAAACACATAAAAAGTCAGTTTATTTTTTGGGTTTCGTTTTTGTTTTGCTAAAGTGTCTTGAGTGCAACAGCAACATTGAGAGTGTCCTTTTTATTAAATTTACCTCAATGACTTGTTTTATTTACAATTTCACTTTTTTGTAAATTACTACTAAACAGGTTTTTGGTAAAGTCGTTGATCTAGTTATTATTTGTCGTTTTAGTCAATGACAAAACAGGTACTTCTAACTCACAAGTATCACATAACGTAAGTAGACAATGCATGTAGACAACGGCAATTAATCCTTAAAAACGACGGATTAAAGGGAATCATTTACAAAAGCTGGCGACAGTCAAAGTGCGCTGCTAACAGGAAATGTTCACTAATCCAAAAATGTACAACACTGATTCACAACAGCTGGTTCACTTTGATTTACTAATTTGTTTATTTTTTTCTCAACAGAGATAACTAATCTGGTTTGGAGACAATGGCATTGTGCCATTCTTTCATCTTTATGGTGTTGATTGACACCACCATCGTTAACATCTGACGTGATTGCTGTCCTTTACTGTTTGATAGCCTCAGACGTAGTAGACACAACTCTAATAAACCTTACCTGCCCTTTTACTGTCTTATCTCAGCAACAGAAATGCGTCTAAAACATTTTAAACTGCTGTTATATGTCTCTGTTCACTTTGCGAGTGCTTGTCTCAAGTGGTGATAGCGATATAAATTTGATTTAGTGAGGTCGATTGATGAGACATGCAAAACTTTTAATGTACATTGCCAGACGTGTCTGCAAGCAGGCGTTATCAACATTAGCCGTTTTGTTTTAATTGCAATTATTTATTCAAATATAATAGAGAGCGTTACATAGATACATTTGAAAAAGAGGGATTTATTGCCAAATTATGGCAATGAAAAGAATTTTAACAAGAAAGTTAATTGAATAAATGTTTAAAAATCAAAGTCAAAATGCTTTAAATAAATGTTTTGAGATTGCAATTTGTAAATTAATTGTTGGGGAGTTTATGTGAAGATATAAGTACAACGAAACAGAATTGAAAGATTCATAAGTATGAAGGAAAAAAGAGAAAAACACGTAAACGTTCAAGATGATAGCACTTAAAACTGTTCAATTGTTGAGAGTGAAGTTCAGGATAAATTGAAGTCGTTACAGCTTTAGTACTTTGTGAAAGATCGCGGGCAGTTCAATGGCGTTTTTAGCGCATGTATTAATGTAGGTGTTGGATTCTTGTGTATTTTTACATTTACAAATCAACTAGTAGAAAAAACTAGTTACATTTTTTAAAATATGATACAGGAGGGCTAATTGTTATAATTTGTTGATCTTACTAGCTTTGTACAAGTTTGATTTTAAGTAGCATTCATCTATCATGTCATCTAATGCAAAAAAGGACATTGTGAAAGCATGTTGCAAAGAAACTGCTTTCAAAATTGACAGAATGACAAGTTGGAGGGACCAGATGAATGGGCATTACAAAGTTTGAAATTTTTGTGTATAGTATTTTTAGCATGTGACCTGTTTGATTGTTCATGAAAAAAGGATGAAAAGTTGTAGAAATGAAAAAGAAAATTAAACAATGGATTTGATTTTCAGGAATGTACAACAGCGGCATGTTAAATAGTAGTCTTAGCGGCTAGACTTTGTACTCTTGGTACTGCGAACTGGGTCGGTGCTTTCGGTACAGCTTAATGGTACTGCTCACACTGAGCTGCTGGTGCGGCAGGGCGTCCGCAGATGAGGTGCCATTGGTGGGACACGTCGTCGAGGAGGAGGAGGCAGAGACGGAGGAGGTGATTGAGGAGGTCGTCGAGGAGGGGATGCCATGAGCACCAGCACCACTGCCATCACCACCACCAACAATAGCAGGAACAGCAGCAGCAGTTCCCGATCGAGGAGTACTGCTGCCCTGTTCATTGCCGGAGGCAATACCCGATGAGGAGGGCGCCACACAGGGACTGCCTGAAGTGCAGAACTGACAGTGATTCGAAGTGGACACCGTCGAGGAGGACAGCAGGAGGTGGTCGTAGAGGACGCTTCAGTAGTGGTGGTAGACTGCTTTCTCCTGCCGCTGTCACCACCACCTCCAGCTGGTAGCTGTAGTAGGTGAAGTTCACCCCCCGTTTCCTCCTCTTCCTCCTCCTCATCCTCCTCTGACACTTCAAACTCATGTGGTCTCATCTTGGTCAGTTCTCCAATGAGAAACATCTCCTCCTTGCACGTCTCGCTGATGGTCGTCTCTCTGTGGACTCCTGTTCAGTGGTGGTAGTACCCTCGCCACCATCCCCACCACTTCTATCACCGTCTTTTCTCTCCTCTCTTCAGCGTCCGACCCTTCCGGCACCGGCGTTACCGTAAACCTTGCGATGGTTGTGCTCCCACTGCCGCTGCCGCCGCCGCGGAGAGGTACTGCTGCGCCTGCTGAAACTGGTACTGTCGGTTCATCTCCTCGAGCCACTGTCTGGGCAGTGTACAGTAGTTGTTGGGCAGACTGGCCACCACCGGCAAGCCGCTCCATACTCTGCTGCATCTGAATGCGCTGCTGCAGCTGCCGAAGTTGGTGAAACTGCGGCATCAGCTGCTGGGAAAGCCGCTGTGGTAGATGTATAGGTAAGGATTGCCTGTTCGAACGCCGTAAACCCGACTGAAAAAAAAGAAAAAAAGTTGTTAGTTCATCAGCATCAAAAGGGTTCTCAAAATAAGCAAAATCAAGTATGGCATAAAAGTAGCAGTAATAAGGAGTAGTAAAGAGTAGTAGTAGTAGTAGTAGCAGTAATGATAGTAAATGAAGAATGTAGAATGGAGCTCTTACAGGCAGCGCTTCCTCGCTTGCACTCCTAGTCAGCTGGCAGCCTGACTGCTGGCTGCCATTGCCGCCGCCATTGCCCGAATAACCCGAGTTCAGGTCAGCGTTAAGGTCAGAATCAAATGCGCTACCGTTCTCCTCGTAGTCGTACTCCTCCGCCTCGTCCTCGTGGCCCTCCCGCGCGGTCGACGTCGTCGTTGAGGTGGTGGTTGAGGGCGACAACGGCGGCAGCGTCGCAAAGTACGACGGCGTCGGCGTCTGGTAGTGATTCCCCAGACCAGGGCCACCAACACCACCGCTAGGTCCCATCTGCCCTGATCCGCGGGTGTTTCTGTAGATGAAAATACAAAAATTAGTTTTAATATCAATCATAACACTTTTCCCGGCAAACCTCTGAACAGCAGACATCGGCGGCATGCCTATTCGACTGCCGCTGGTAATGGACGCCCGCGAGGGCCTCGCTCTGAAGGCCTGCGATGAGTCCGGACCGACACCAGCGTTGCCCGTTCCCGCGAGCAAGTACGCCAGGTCCTGTTCGACCAACTGCGAGTCGAGACTGAGAGCGGGGGCAATGTTGTGCCGAGGACATATGCCCCTCCACCACCACCACTCCACTGCTAGATCCTCCTCCCCTTCTGCCTCCCTCGCCAGGCCTGCTGATCTGCTCCGCCGAAGTGATGCTCCGTCCTGAGCTGCTGCCTCCGAGGTGACTGCCTCCACCGCCGCCACCGCCACCACCTCCAGTGACGCCGTACAGATGGCGGTCAGTGTCCGCATCGTCCGCCGAATTGGTCGACGAGATGGGCTGCCCCAGTTCGTCCAACTGCTGCAGCAGATGCGCCAGATTGCGAATTTTGATGGTGGAGGCGGCATTTGGATGGCTGACCCCCGCCGCCGCAGCCGCCGCCTCTGCGCTCGACACGCTCTGAAAGTGATCGTTGATCTTGAGCAAACCTGCAAAAGGAAGAGATGAACAAAATTTGAAAAGTTTAAATGAAATGCCGATCATTGTTTTGTAATTATACTGCATCGCTAAAGTGTTGGGAAGTTGTGTGCAGTCACTGCTGCTGATGCTGTAGAACGAGAGCGAGTGTCTCTATCATGTCAATCACCAGTGGTGGTGCAATTGAACGGCAAAAAAGCTGCACTGCCGGAGCTTCTTCTTCTTTTTCCGATCAGAGCAACTAGACTCAACTTACTCTCTCACTTTCTCCCTTTCGTTCACTGGCTGACTATTTTTTGCCAGTTCTTCTCCTCTCTGATCTGATCCAATTGGACTGCATCAGCAGCAGCAGCAGCTACTTGCAAACCCTCAAACAGTGAAAGACTGGCAGAAGGCAAGAACAACAACAAAAAGTGTAGGAAGTGGGAGCCCAGCGCCAATAGGAAAAGAGAGAGAGCAAGTCAAAAAACTTTTTGACACGTTTCTGTCAGAAACATACGTTCAGTTGAGGAAGGGAGGAAAAAAAGTGAAAGTGAACTCACTCCCGGCACTACCATAGTCATCAACTCACAAATGCTCGGCAGAGACATGACAAATTTGGCGAAATTTTGCAAGTTTACTTGATTACAGAGAATTGTTGTTTCCATTTTCAATACAGTCCCAGACAACAAAGTTGCAGTGTTTGAAAATTTTTAAACGATATTGAATATCCCACAAAAATACATTATAACTTAGCAAAATTTAAAATTTTAAAATTTTAAAATAATTTGTAATTGAGCAGTAAATGACGTGCAACAAATTAAATTACTTTTTTCATTTGTAAAACAGTACACTAGCAATTTAAATGAAAGTAAAAGATCATTTGCCTTTACAAACAAAACTAAAACTGAAATAAAAAACCTTTCTGAGACCTTCACCTTTTCAGCTTCCATTTAGCGGTTGTACTGATGTAGAAAATCTACCCAACGAAAATGCCGCAATTAGAGTGAGAAGAGAGAGGAAATCAAGTGGTAAGCAATTTAAGTAAAGCTCACACGCTGAGGCTTGCTGGATTTGGGCTTGATCCTGCTGAGAGACACACAGTGGACGGCCACAACACACAGCAAGAGTGGGAGTCCATCGGTTGATGAGGAGGCCAAGCAGAGCAGTGGAAGCCAAACATGGCTACAACCCAATATAATAATAATCAGCATCGTAATTATGATAGGGCACCACACACACACTTACTCAGACACTGTGTGTATGTGTGTGTGCTTGCCCGAGAACGTCACTCGGCAAGAAAATAAATTTGCAACAAATTAAGCGTAACAAACTCCGCCAAATGAGTTCATAGGCCAGCAGATGAAAGAGAGAGAGAGAGAGAGAAAGTGGGCAAAATGAGGCAACGAATTAAACGGAAAAAAGCTGAGAAGGAACAGTGATGCAGAAGAGAGAATGGCACTGGCGGAAATGCAGTCGGGGAAAGTGTGTGCTGCACTTTCAGTGCCAGTGTTGTGGGGTGATGATGCACTCGGGTGATCTGAGCAGTGGCATTTACCACCAACAGCAGCACTATTTAGCCTGGTCAGCCAGTCTCTGTGTTATTGGATGGAATATGCAAAGGAGGATCACTTAATTAATAATTCACAGCAGAGTGAAGATAATGGCAGTAGTGGTAGCTAGTGTGCCTAGTCAGGTCAGTATAATTACTAATCCGCTCTTGATGCACCTAATTCATCATAACGCACCAAAAAAGCTATTGTTTTTTTTAAGAAAACAAATGAGCTTACTTTGAATGAACAAAACACACAGAGTGCACTTGTAATTGTGATCAGAATTGTTTTATATTTTTTAGATGTTTTAGTAAAAAAATCAAATTTTTGTTTTGTGTTAATTTGTCAGTTGTATATCAAGCCAATAAAATAAAAAATTTTAAAATTCATAAGTATGTTCTGTTGCTGTGGTGCTCATTAATTCACTCTTTCATTTTGTTCTGCTGGTAAAAAATCGTTTGTCATTAGCAGTTGTCCTTTTTGTACTTTTCTGCACCCGGATTTCTAGTTCTCTTTTCACTCTAAGTGTCATTCCTTTTTCCTTTTTTCCGTTCAGCAACACACATCATCATCATCGTCCTCGTCATCTTCACCACCTCACTCGCACCACCCATTATCGACAAGAAAATTAAAAATAAATTAAATTTATGTAATTAAATTTAGATTAAACTTTAATTTTCACAACAGTTCAAAAAGAAGACAGAGTTAGAAAAACGACGACAATGTTGTTGCAGCGTGAGCGGATGGCGGCACAAGGGACAATCTAATGAAACTTTCACCCACTCACTCACTCACTTGTTCTCTTCTCTCAATGCAAAAGAACAGTCTGAATTGAAATTAAATTTAATTATTACGTTGTCTGTCGTTTGGCGACAGCAACGACACAGACCGACACACACAAACTGCGACACACAAGCCAACAAACACAACAACTTGGCAAAACTGGTCAATTCTCTGTCTGTCTGTCTGGCTGTCTGTTTGTCGTGTCAAAATTTAAAAAATCGGTTGCGGCACCCTCCATACAACTAGACAACTAGTGTGCAAAAGTTGCCCAACTTGTGTCACTGATGCACTGCTCTAGTTTGCACCAAACTGTAGTTGAACTTCAACTACCCGAAAAAGTTAAAGGCGATGAGCAAAAACAAAAGTGAGAGGGAAACTAGTGATATAAAATTGAAATGTGACATTTGCTGGCTCGATATATCGAAGCGAACAACAACATCAACAGTGGTAGTTTCAACATTTGTTTCACTGCTGCAACATTAGCAGAAAGAGGAAAAGGGAAAAAAGGAAAAGAGCTAACTGAAACCAAAGAACTCGCTGATAGATGCAGTGGCAGCAGCAGCATCAGTAGCAATTAAGTGAATGAAATATAGATTTAAAGTTTTTCTAAAACAATGCCAACTGTCGAAGGGAAGACAAACGCTACGTTACAGCACATTTCAGAACTGCAAACGAAAGAACGACTGCAAAGCAGTGCCGCGGCAACACTGGTCCAACAGACAGCGGATGCGGAAATGATTATTTGCCACTAGTGTGTGTGTGTGTGCATGTTTGTGCTGTTCTACCGACGCCACAAACGGGAGGCCATTGTTTCGTGGTGCAGTTCTTGCTGCAGCAGCAGTTGCTACTTGCACCACTCTTTGATGGCCATCATTTGTGCTTTGTGCTCTGTACCCGACTGGGACTAGAGCCGAAGAAAAGAAAGAGAGAAAGAAAGAGGGAACCGAAAGGGGAAGATATGCTAATAAACACATCACTTGGCACAAGCTGCACTGTTCGGGTTGATGCCGTGGCATGCCAGCAACTACCGTAATGATTTATGAATACATCAACTACTTCTACAGGAGTACCTAGACCAGCAGTTGGTGTCTTCCAGTCCTCAGCGTTCAGGCCATAATGTACTCCATTTTTTCTGCCTTGCAGTGCCAGAGTACACTGGTTTTACTTTATCATCACTACCACATCGTATAGTTCTTATGCATAATAATAATGTGTTTATAATATAAATAGCTAATCGTTATCCAGTGTGGAAAAACGTGTGGGTGCAAAATTCTGTTATAAAACGACGGCAAAATGAGTTTTGTCTCATTACTACCGCTGTTGGACTGTTCATGTAATGTTCGACATCAAATGTTGACATCCAGTCATTTCTTGTGCAGATCAATCAAACTTGTTTTTACTGTTTTTTGAAAGTCAGTGACAATGTTTTATAGTAATTGTAAAATGTCAACTTGATCACTTACTGCTCTCTGTCTTCACAATTACCTCCTTTGCTCAAATGGACTTTGCCATAATTGTTTTTGTTTGTTAGTGCAAGCACCAAACGGGCCTATTTTTCAAAAACATGCACAAAGTTGTTTTTAATTTTCAAAGCTTTTTAAAGTGCCTTCTAAAGTGGGTTCTGAAAAGGCACTCTATTTTCTAACAAGTGCTTCTACTTCTTATCTTTTTTTATTTATTCTCCTCTTTTCCTGTTTTTCACAAAATTGATTGTCACAATTTTCTAGGAATTCGATTTGAGTGACACTGAGTAGAACATGTAAGTGAGAGGGTTTCTTTAAAACTCTCAGATAAAGCAGTTGTTTAATTGAGCTTAAATGAGTTCAATGCTGTTGTCAGCGATAGACAAGACATAAACGCAGCAAAAAAGGCTCAATAAGCTCTGCTTCAATTGTGGATGTTCTCTTAATTAGAATGCAATCAGCAAAGTGACGAGTGAGATGGGGACAGTTAAAAAAAAGTCTCTCCGTCTAGGATTGTTTCCATTGTCAGACAGCTACAGGATTTTAGCTAGATCGATGTCTTTCAATGAAATGCAGACTTTTGCAATGAAAAAACTTCAGTAGTGCAGTGCAGTGCACTCTGAGCAGTTGCAGTCGTTAGATTGCAGCAATTGCCGTCTGCAATTGCACTGCCGAACTCGAATCGTCTCGAATCGACCGACATGATGGTTGCTAGCACAGCAAGGCATAATTAGCCGACAACAGGCAGCAAACTGGCAGCACTGTTTCAGTAGTAGCAGCAGCCGCAGCATCTCAGTGCGAGCCCAGCTGAGAGGCCAAGCGTAATTAATTGCAGACTGCCGTTCGATGTCAAATGGCTGTCGGCGGCTGATGCTGTAGTAGACGACCTCGAGAACTGTGTAGATGTGTGGCAGTGGCTGACAAAAGAAAGAGGAACTAAGAAGCATTTTACAGTTTTAAAAAATTGTAAACTGCAACAAACTTTTTCTCCACTTCGTTTCAATCAGAATTTGTCGATAATTATAGAGGCAAGGGTAGAGTGAAAGATAAGAAAACAGTTTCTGAAGTAGTAGTCGACGAAATCACAGACAGTCAGACAGAGAAACAGCAGAAAGTTCAACCCTCCATTAAACTAAAAACAAAAAATAAGACAACTAGATCACTGCACTTTGTCAACAGCAGCAGTAATTATTAAAAACCTCTTAAAACTCAGTTTTAAATAAATAAATTGTCTGATTTTTAGATTGGTTTTGATGAAAAAAAGTTGATTTGTCAGCTAGCATCTTTTTCCAGCAGTGAGGCAAACATCAAAGTGAAAACGAGAAAAACATTAAAAAGAAAAAGAAAATCTGTACCCGATTGCCTGACGCACACTGCTATCACTGTTCATCGAATTGTTTGCCAAATTATTACCGAAAAGATGTACAATTGCAAGCGAGCAAAGGCTTTTAGCGGACCAAATCACTACACTAGGACAGTTCAAACACAGATTTTCTGCAACTAAACTTACAGTGGCTATTGTTTAGCCACTGCTGTAGTTAATGGACTGCCCGGAAAGCACACACACACACACACATACACAAGCAGGCAGTGTTGTCTTCAATGGCTACCAAATCGAAATGTCCGAGCCGGTCTCATTAGCTGCTCTCTCAGCAGCCTATCTTTTAGAAACACAATATCACACGCAGGCATTGCAGCTATTACTTCACATTAATGAAAAGGACCGTTTGCCAGCAAAGTGTGTTGGTGGCATTAGGGTAGAAAAGAGAAGAAAGCGCCCAGCAGCAAATAATGCTTTGTTCAGTCACTTACCTCCATAGTCCGAGTCGAGGAAGGAGGCGGAAGACTTCTTGCCGAGGTCATTGGGCGTCTGTCGACCGAGACTGCCCGGCCGCTGCCCGCACCACCGGAACCGGTTCCCGAACCGGGGCCGGAGCCCATACCGGTGCGAATGGACTCCAGTGACTTCTGGTGGTGGGCCCGCTGCTGGGAGACGGTGGCCAGCGCCTCGAGGATGTCCTCGTGGTAGCCGTTCAGGCTTTTCAGCGTCCGCTCCACCTCGGTCAGTGGAGACTCGCTCTGAGCAGATCCAGTACCCTGCAGTAGAAGGTGATTAGTATTTGTTTTTTACTAAAACCCAACCACCACTCAACATACCTGTGAAGATTGTCGGTGAAGTGAGTGGCGCGAGTGGTGCAGTCCCACGGCGTCGTCCTGCAGCAGCGGCGTCGTCACCGAGGTCGCCGCACCGCCGGTGCCCACCGGCCCACCACCGCCACCACCACCGCCCAGGTCGCCCAGTGGGGCATCGCCTGACTCAGCATCGACGCCCAACCACCCCTGGAGTGTGGCACCTGAACCTGGTGAACGCCGGCACCGGCGGCAGCAGCCGCGGCCGCCGCCGCCAGCAGCTTGTCCTTCACCGACAGCTTAGGCAAATTGCTGGGGGAGAGCTCGATAAAGCGGGCACCACCGCCCCCTGCCCCCGGCACCCCCGCCCGGTCGTCCATCAGCAGAAGCTCATCATCGGTGTCCATGAGGGCGGGGTCCACCGGTGAGGTGGCCGAGTCCTTGCGGTTGTCCCTGCTGCCGCCGTACAGTGTGGGCGTCTGGGAGGCGGAGTTGGCGACGACCACGGCGGCGTGCGGCGGCAGCGACATGGGCGGCGGCGGGGGCGGCAGGTTGGCCACCTTGGTCTGCTGCTGCTGGTGGTGCTTCATCTCGATCATCTTCTCGTCGCGGTAGGAGGGCATCGAGCCGAAGGTGATGCGAGGCATCGAGTTGATGGAGGAGCCGACGCCGCCGTGAAAGACGCCCCCGCCCCCGCCTGGTCCCTCGCCGTCGTCAAAGGTGCCCGGCGGAAAGCCTCTCGACTCGGCCATAGCTCGCATCTTATTATTCTCCTGCTTGTTCATGATCCGTTCAGCTTTTCCGGGCATTAGGCTGCGTCGTCTAGAGAAAAGAAAAAAAGAAGAAGAAAAAGATGTATAAGGGGACAGGCGTACAAAAACACAGAAAACGACACGAGAATGACATCCATTTAAATTGTAAATGACCTAGTACTCTCCCAGCACTTTCACACACAAACAGAAGTCTCCCCTACACCATTGCCATATTCATGCTCAGGCAAATCAATTCAAATCTGTTTTTGCCTTTCTCTGCCTTCATTCTACAGCTGGCAAATCATCAGCAAAAGCTGTGCAGGAAAAGGAGGAAAGGAGCAGGCAGAACAGGCAGTCAACGACAGGCCGAGCAAAGAGGCTCATTATCGTTAGCATAATGGTAACGATATACCAGAGCCCAGCAGCAGCCCAGTGAGGACTGCCAATGAGAGAGTGCCTGCCGTCCACTGGCCATTCAGTGTGGGCTGTTTGTGTGTGCATTTGCTGCCGCCGTCGATGCTGTTGTTGTCCTCCTTCTTTTGCTGACTCAATCGCCTCGGCCGACGACGACGACTGACGCTTTTTTCAATCGGCTGCAATTTCCTGTGCCGCACCACTTGCTAAACTCCTTCTATTTCTCCCTTTCTTCCTTTTTCACTTCGTTGTTTGCGATATACAAAAACAAAAGGCAAGCAAACGACACACACACACACACATTACGGCCAGATAAATGCCAATGATTGTCCTCGTTTCCAGCACACACACACACAAACATATCCTCATTGAAAAGGAGAAAAAGAGGGGGTCCAAATGAAGCGGGTCCGATTGAGGAGGTGTTGGCGTGGCTGCAGGCAAGGCACACCAGCATGGTGGCGACAGCAGTGGGCAATGGCAGCATTGTGCACATTAACATTCCATTCAGTCGCCGATAAATATGCATGCTTGAGAAGAGAAAACATATTTAAATTATGACAACATCAACTCAAAGAGGAACGAGCTGTATGCAGCACCAGCAGGTTTTTTTCTTTACTCAAAAGCACCAGAGAAAGGCAAAAAAGCAAAAGAAGATATGTTTTCAAGAAACGAGCCGTGTTTAAAAGCAAAAAGAAAAAGAAGTAACACAGGCTATTCATTACATGCTGACAAAATGTTGACTAAAAAATTGATACTAACTTATGTGATAATAAAATAAAAACATCAGTAGCACACCAAGGTACTAAAGTTGAACCAAAGCTAAAAAAGGCAAAAAGCTCTAAGCAGATTTATCATTCTCTTTTACAATTTTTTAAATCTAAAAAGGTGAAACAAAGTCTGCTTTACACAAAGTTTTTATAATGCAAATGCAGATAGAAACACTCAAGTGTTCAGACGGCAACAACTTTCAAGTGAAAAAAACTTGAACACTCTTGTTCTCTTTCTCTTTTTTATAGCCGTCTGGTAGACATTGTAGTTGCTGCTGATGCTGGTAGACAATCAACTGAAAGTGACATTTAGACAGCAAAAAACAGAAGGCAAAAAATATTCAAATTGAAAACAAATCAAGAGTTAGAAAAGAGGATTGAGATTTACAGTGCAACACAGAATCTCGATTTGTGACTAAGTAAATTGAATTTTACAGTAAAAAAACTTTTTCTCATCTCAGCTACATAAGGTTTTTCTCTTTCTTCAGAAACAGCTAGGTCAGTGGCAGTTGATCGAAATCGCCATTTGACGATAATAAAATTAGATCGCTGTACAGTGAACAGAGTGACGAGCGGCAAAGTTTAAAACTTCAGCTACTAGGGCTATTTTCAAGTTGCAAGTGCAGGCAAATGCAAACAAATGTTGATGGAAAGAGTAAAGCATTGATTTCCAATTGCAATTGGACTCGAGAACTCTTTGCAAAATCTTATTGCTAACACCAACAGAAAACTCTGTACACTGTCACAGTGTACTTCACTCAAAACACACACTCCCAAAACAAGTCAAATCGATTTAAATGTTACTAGCTGATTTTCAATCTGAGATTTACTGTAATTTAGAGTAAAACAAAAACTGTATTTGCATAAATCAACCTTATTTAGAAAAAACATTTTGAATTTCAATAAAGTCACTCCAAAATGTTACATACTTTGTCAATAAATAAAACAAAATTTCATTTGTTGTAACCGGATATCTTGTTTGAATAGTCATGCTGTTTAACTTAAAGATTTAATTAAAATTTTATGTTGCTGCTAAATTAGGAGTCATTTACTTTTTTCCAACAAGTGCGCATTTTTGAATAAAAAATGTGCCAATAAACATTTTCAATAAGCAACAAAAACATCGTCTTTTATTGAAATAGTTTTGCAGCAAAAAATGATATCTTTGTTTCATCTTTAAAAAAATAGAAAAGAAAAATAAAAATGTATCTTTTTTTATTACTTCTGATGTGAATTAATTTGCAATTAATTTGTGGCTTTGACATTCCCCGTCCCTCTTCGTCCCTTTCTTCGACATTCACTTCCCTCACCCACTCATTCAGCGCCCTTACCAGTGAATACAGATTGCATTGTAGGCACTGAAGGCCTGGATTGCCTCTACTCAGTCTGCAGCCCATTGATGATGGTGCCCAGTAGAGCAATAGAGACAACACACACACTGCTAGCAGTAATATGATAACTGGGCCCACAGAGCAAGAGTCATTAGAAGCAACACATACAAAGCAGAGTATCTTCTTTTCTCACTCACTCACTCTGACAATTTCATCCTCAGTCAGCAGAAGTGTGAGAGTGAGAAAGGAAGAGAGTGACTCTGTGTCTGCTGCAGCAATCTCGTCGTCTCCACTGTTTAGTATTAATTGAGACTTGCGACATAATTGAAACTCACTTGTCCCCTCTCCTGTACTGTGGGTACACTACTTCTCTCATTCTTAGGCCATCTCATCTAGCGCCTCTAATTCGTTATTCGTCATTTTCAGTCCATTTAATAATTTCCTATATACAGAACATCAGTGTGCCGAGTACTGGGTGGGAGAAAGAAGGAAGGGTGAAGGGTTGACTGAATTATCACTTGCCTGGTCACTCTCCACTTTCAGTCCTCTTTGGGCCCACCATGTACAGTGTTGTTATCTTCGGGTACAAGACGTTTGGGCAAAAGTTAGCCTCAGCCAACGACTTTTTCATTCTCTCAGCAGCAGCAGCCAGCCACTCCGACAGAGAACAATCACTGGCACGAGAGAGTGTGTGATGTGTTACATTAATTTCATGCATCGTTTGCCCTCTCGCCCTTTCTCTATCTCCTCAGCGGCAATATGACCATCATCAGACTGTAAATTAATACACGACTTATCGTGACAGTGTCATTCTTTCACTCTCACTTCACATGAACTCTTCTGCCATTAATTACTGCCGATTGGCCACATCACATTACTTTTCTTTCTTTTCTTTTTGTTCCTTCTCTGTTTTAATTGTCCAAGTATAAATCAAGGCTGTAAAGCCAATTTTTCCCTATACTAATTAGTACTGCCAAAATCTTTGCAACTCTATAATTAAAAATACTCGAAACACACCTAATTTTAATCATTCTACCCAAATCATTAAGGATTAGCACTTACCGATAGCACATGGCCATTAAGGCAAAGAAGATGAAGACGCAGCCAACAATGACCACCAGAATGACCACCAGCTGTCCGGCACTCATAGATTGCTTCCTGCCCTCAGGATCTGCAAAAACAAATTAAATTAAATAAATTAGCAAAAACTCATTCTTTTGTTGAATTAAATTTAAAACCCCCTCCTTCTTCCACTGACCGTAATCGTTGATTGTCCAGGGCATGGTAGTGGTGCGATTGTCTATCGGCGCCGGAGTCACATTGGACAGCACTGGAATCACAGCCATCGGCTCCAGTGTGGCCCCGACTGGGCTAAAGCTAAAGGTGGGCTTCTTCACAAAGCTAGAGTCACGATTACCCGGCAAGTAGAGCGAGTTGGCACTACGTTCATCGTCCACCATTGAGGTGGCCTCCGAGAGAGGCACACTACAGTCGTGTCCGACCCAGTTTTGATCACAGGCGCAAGTGTTTGTGTTGGAGCAAGTCTAGTCAAAGAAAAAGAGGAAAATTCATAACATTACAAGAGAAAATAAAGCTTCTAGGCTTTGAGTGATTGACAAATCGATTGCAATCAAAAAGTGCCGGGCAAAACTGGTTCCCCCCAACTTACGCCATGTCCTGAGCAGGTTTCACCGGGTGATATTGTTGGGCAGCTAATCGAATCGATAACCGCCTCAATGCTGACGCACGTTTGATTTATGCAAATCTAGGGAAAAAATTGGTTTGTAGAAAAAATCTCAGTCAAAACTCATTTTGGTTAAAAGTAAAACAATAACAACAACTTTACCTTATTATCCAGGCACTTGGTGCCGTCCTGAATCATGCCCATGTTGGCGATGTCCGCCCGAATCGTCCCCGTGGTAACTTTGCACTCGTACTCTGCTCCATTCGTGTACACCATTGTCCGCGAGTACTCGGGATTTTGCACTTTGAACTGCGGGTTCTGATTGCCAAATTGGCACTGCAGGGAGCCACACATGAGGTTACTGTGGTGATGATGGTGGTGATGGTAGTGATGAGGCAAAAAGATGAAAGTAAAACAGGAAAAACAGCAAATGTCAAAGAATGATGATGATGATGATGATGATGATTATGGTGAAGGCAGCTATGTTGCCTGTAGATGAGACAACACTGTCGCTGCTCAGCAAGCAGCAGTACTAATTTGCTCAGGCATAATTATTATTCTTTACCAAAAAACTGGTTCATTTACTGTTATTTTCTTACGAAAATCTCAATAAATAAACGACTGGTTTCAAAAACTAAAAATAAATATTTTTTTAATAATAAAAAGTTAATTGAACATTGTTTTCAAGAAACCTTTTTTGGGCAAATTTAATTAAATGTACTTTTAAAAATATTGTTAAACTACAAATGTCAAATGTCACTTTATTAAAATGTAGTCAACGCGTTCTGTTTTAACAAAAAAATTAACAAAAAAATAGCAGTTTTTCTATTTTTAACATTTTTCAAACAATTTTAACTAGAAATTTTTTATTGTAATACAGCTAATTGGAGTCTTATTAGTTGTGTAATAAAAAAATTATGCTTAAAAAAAGGATTTAGATTTAAAAGAAAATGAAAGCAACTTTAAGAGTCAGCAATTACTTTCTCCAGAATAAATTACTGCTTCTTTCCACTTGTCGACTTTTTGATTAAGCTGTTTGTAACAAAACAACGAACAATCGGCTACAGATTATTCCAGTTCCTAAATTTAGAATCATTTGGGAAGGCCGAAAAAGCAAAATCTCTACTGGTACCTCCCACAAACAAACTCATTTGTACATTTTCCTATTCTTTTTTTCCTATGCAATAGAACCTGCTTTGTCAGTTAATTAACCAAACAGTTTTTTAAATTAAACTCACCCTGCACAGTTACAAAGTAAAAAGTCAATTTTTTGAAACTATAAACTTTAGAGAAAAGCACTAGGAGTAGTTGCCTTTGATTAAAATCTTATGAATGTCAACAATGATTCTCAATTATGAGGCCAACTGTGAGAAAAACAACATCAACTTCAGCAGCATGCCAGCAAATGAAGTGAATCGATTTTTAAGCAAGTATCCCCTTCATTTTGCCTACTTCCCCTTCTTCCCCAACTTACCCGGCGGTGCACTTGACGTGTTTTCCGTTGGTGTCCTGTCCGCAGTTGCCCTGTTTGGTGCCCTGGCCATTGTACTGAGAGTAGCAGATTGCCTCCGAGGATCGCGAATTGGTGCCCCAGATGACTGAACACTGGTGGTCCAGTGTGGGACACTCGCCGTTGTAGCAGAACCGATGCCATCCTTGCACGACTGACCGTTCTTCTTGTACACATCTGGTGGACACTGAGAAAAAAGGAAAAACAAATGAGAGAATGAAAATAAGGCACACACAGTGCTGCTGTGTAATCAAGAGTCAAGCTCATTTGCTGACCCTGCTGACCCTCCGCCGATTAGACGAGTCACTGATCGCCGCCTTCTTCTCCCTCTTTTCCCTTTTCCGACCAGCTGTCTGATTAATAAATCATGGCAAAGGGGGAAAGGGGATGCTGACTGAGACTACACTGTGACAGTCACTTGCTTACTGCCATCTAGCATCTACAGCCAATAGAAAAAAATGCAGTGCAGGACAGCACTGCAGTATTTCACATACCTCGCCACTCTTGCCGTTGCATCTCTCCGGCAAATCACACTCGTCAGCGGCCGTCCGACAGATTTGTCCCAGTCGTTTTAGCTGTGTAAAAGGGTGAAAAGAAAAATAAGCAATTAGATTGATTCGTCATATACACTTTGTTGCGTAGTTTAGCAGTTTATTCAGCTTTAATCAGCAATCGCATCGACAGTACAGCAGGCCTAACTACTTTGGCTAATCAGCTAAACTAATAAAGAGGGGAAGGAGTGGCAATCAAATGCCACTGCTGTTGATGCTTCATTTAAGGAACTTTTTTCCTTCTGAGCAAAGTCTCGCTGCTTCTGAATTAATTTGCTAAAAGTTGTCTTTGCGACGGACGCAGTTGAAGTCCACTAAAGAAGAAAAGTCGGAAGCAAACAAGAGGAAAAAGAAAAGAAAAACAAAGTCGTCTGTTGCCGCGCCACTGGCAGACTAGCAACGTCTCGATTCGATCATAATTAAATTAGTCGAGCACAGTGTTTTCGGTGGCAGTTTCCACCAACTGCTGCCCTTGCTGCTGCCTGTGGTCTTACATACCAAATGTGCCAATTTGAGAAAGAAATCTAGTAGCTAACTTTGAGTAGCCAGACAGCTCCCCAAAGTTAGCTTTGTATGTTTTTGGTGGCATTCCAAACAAGAACCTTTTTTGCTTGACGACTGCTCATCCCTTTGGCTCATTTACCATACCAATTAAAGACTCACACAAACAATTATGCGTCAAGGGGAATTCCAACAAGGCAACACACTGTCACAAATATACGGAGATGCATAAAAATGTCTGTGAAGCCAACTTGATTTTGCTGCATAGAGTTAATATGGCTTTTCAAGCAATGTGTAGTTAAAGTTTTTCAAATTTTCAACTTAGAGTCAATGAGCAAAAACTGACAAAAACCAAAAGCCAAAAGCAAAAAGCAAAAACAAAGTTACAACTTTACCACTTGTTCACTGATTTTTCAAGCAAACAGAATGGCAGAAAAGAGAGTTGAAAGAAGAGTGCTCGGCAAATGCCAAATAGATGAAAAGCTGAAAGGGAGAAAGAGCTTTCATCGCAGTCGACTGGCCTGCGCATAGCTGCAGGCTAAACTTCAAGTTTATATTATCGCTTTGTCAATTTGTGGTTTTATGGCTTTCTGCGCCCCTCTCACTCTTCATTGAGCCTTCACGTTCAGTGCCTGTCTCTGTCTGTCTCTCTGTCAGTCAGTGTGTGCTACTGGCCAAGTCCCAAAGGCAGACTTTTTGCCGCTCAGTTGCCTGTGCACTCTCCTCTCCTTTCTCCACCACTTGTGAAAGCACCCGTCCGTTGCACCCTCTCGGTAATTCTCGGCTGAATAAACGATCAAGTAGATCGTTCTCTACACTGTCTTTCTACACAGTGTCGATGGCAATTGAATTTAGCATGGGAAAGCAGTGTAGTGAAGAGTTTAGAGCACAGTAGAGCTAGACGGCATTCTTCAGCAGCAGTGCTTCCGTTTTGTAAATTATTAAATTATCAAAGTAGTCAAGTAGTGTTTTTAAAAAATCCGAGCAAGTACTACCACCACTTACCTTGCAGTCCTTGCAGCAGGCCCCCGAGGAGCACTCCGCCTCGACCTTGAGCTTACAGGTGATGGGATCACAGCAAGGGTCCTTCTGCATGCACTCGTCAAATGAGCCGCAGTCACATTCCTCCTCCTCCTCGATGATGCCATTGCCACAGGAGCGAAAGTCCTCCAGCTGATTCGGCTTGTTCAGCAGACAGATGCCGTGGCCAATCTGCAGGGCATTGTTGTAGTCGTCGATGCTGCACTTGCTAAAGTGGTACGGCTGAATGCGATCGTCGTTGAGGATGTTCTTTGCCATGATGCAGCCCCACCAGTCGTTGCACTTGCACTGTGATGCTGAAAAAAATAAAAAAATATTTTGCATAAATATTTGCGTTGATTACTTGGTGGTTTCCTAATTAATTCAAAGGTTAAACCGCACGGAATAGATGATGAGGAAATCACTACTTTGTGTGCCTTTTTAAACTCTCCATCCTACTCACCCCTGCTATCGGCATCCTTGCCGTCCTCATCGTGGCCCATGCCAATGTTGTGGCCGAGCATGTGCGTCACCGAGCTGGCCGTGAGATGTGGCTCGTAGATGTTGCTGTCCTGACTGACGCCCACTGCCTTCGCCGTGCAGATGCTGTCGGGCACGGCCATGCCAACCTCGCCCGCTCGAAATGGTCGACCACTGTGATAAGAGGGAAAAAGAAAGAAGTAAATCAAAGAAACAAAATCAGAAACTGTGAACAATGTAGTAAGAAAGTGTATTAGTGTGTGTCTACTAAATTTTATAATTAATTTTTCCACGTCAATGAGCACATTTCATAAACTTGCTGCTGTTCACTTTTTTAATATTTTTTGACTAAATCAGCCAGACAAAAAGAAAGACACCTTAGTTAGATGATGAAGACGACGACGACAAAGATGATGATGATGATGATGAAGAAGAAAATAATCGACTCACTAAAACGTTAAGCAAAACTTAATTAAAAAGCCTATTGAAGTTTGTGCCAGACAACAACTAGTTTTTGCCTTTTTCAAAGTTTACCTTCATCATATAAAACTTGTTTGGTCGTAAACTAAAACATTCTATACAAACTTTTAAAAATCAAATCAACTGTCCATATAATCTTTTAAAAAATAATTTTTTAACTGAAAAAAATAGTTAAAGAATCTAAATAGAAAAATTATTTTGCAGTTAAAAAAATTAATTATTTTTGAATAACCTAAAACAAGTTTTGTCTATTTTTAACTATTTCAGCTGCATTTGTTAAGTTTAAAATTGAAGTAAACAAAAAAGTGAAAAAACATAAACTATTTTAAACTCAAAACTTGACAAAATAAAAAAAATAGCAAATAATCAAAATAATTTGCAGCTAAGAGGACAAGACAAAGGCAAGTTGAGTAGAAAAACTGGTGTGACAAACGACAAATTTGTCACGAAGCGATCAAACAAACAAACAAACGAGTGAACAGAGATAATAAATGAAAAGCAGAAGACGAAAGCAAAAGGGACGATTAAACATAGAAGAAAAGAAAATGAATATTTGCTGACATATACAAAAGTACTGACAAACTAGACCTGAGTGAATAAACTTGTTGTTTAAAGTGAAACAAAGATTTTTCCAGTTTGTTTCTTTTTTTTTCTGCAAGGATGGCATTTACAAGTAAGTAAAACAGCAAAGGTACAGTTTGGCACCCGATTTTCCAAGAACCGTTTCCGGGCTCCACTTAGATATTTACTATTATAATCAAGCCATTTTTCGTTTCCCCCATGATGTGCGACTTATAGACATTTGAGTTACGGTATTTGGGGGCGATTGACTCTTGAGCTTGTTTTCACTCTTTGTCACGAAGCGATCAAACAAACAAACAAACGAGTGAACAGAGATAATAAATGAAAAAAGAGACAGACAGACGGCAAAGGGGAGAAGAAGAACAAGAAGGAGAAAGAAAATGAATATTTGCCTGACAAATACAAAAAGTACTACACAAACTAGGAGCCAGAGGAATAAACTTTTGTTTTAAAGTGATATAAAATGACGATCATTTTTTAGGCTGTTCTGTTCGGTTCAGTTTGGTTCGGGCCCCGGCGCACAGCAAGACAAATTTGCCCGAGTTTTAAGTGAAAATGAGGATGAAGATGAGCAGAGAAGAGTGGGGACAAAAAGCGGCTGGAGAACATCCGCTTTGACAGTTGCAGTTGGCTAAGCGATGGCAGAAAGAACAGGCAGCAATGCAGCAAAGCGACACTTTGCAGCTCAACCATAATGGGCATACTGCACTCTTCCTCTTTCTCAGCACTCCAACCTCCTTCTCCTTCTTTTGGCATAACCGTTTAAATGCATTTGATCATATCGTTAAGCATCCTCTCTCTCTCTTCCCTTCTATCTTTGCACTGGCTGGGCATAAACAAGTCTGAGCACGTACATAAATTGGCTTTTCGTGGGTCGCTGGCCAAAGGCACCATTCACTCATTCACTCATTCATTCATTCGTCAGCCAGTGCAGCATCTCGAGCTTTCCGAGCTGCTTTGACAACGACAACGATGGCTGAACTAGGAAGCATCCAAACTTGCAAGACTGTGCACTTTTGTGTCTGCACCCCAGTCAGTCTTTAGCCACACGTCGATTCGATCGAATAATTCTACTGTTCACCAGCAGAGCCACACTACCACCACTCAGCACGAACTGCTCAATTTTGCATTTTCAAATTATTATACAAGCGTTGCCAAAAGAGAGAGAGAGAGAGATGAATGGATGGAAATCAATGAAATGCTAACCAGAGATGGAAATGAGACTGTGACTGAGAGGAGACAGACAAACTAAAGGGAAAAAGCATTTTCTCTACAGCTACTGCAACAAACACTCAGAGTAAAATGATTTCTCAATAGCCTGGCGCATAGTTAGTATCTACTTCAGGCAAACACAAACAAACAATAGCACTGGCAACATATTTTATCATTTGTGCAAATGTGTGTGTGTGTGTTTAACAAAAAGCAAAATATAATTTGTAAAACTTGGAAACAAGCGTGGTGAAAGAGTGAAGCACCAAACTATCCCCTTCTTCGATGTAGATTTACTTTTTTTACTTTGCAGCAAAATGATAACAATTGAAATTATTCTGTTGCCTAAATCAGCTGCTGAAAAATCGAAAAAAGCAAAACAAAATCGTTAAAGCTGCCGCTGCTGCTGTCGCTGCAAAGCTGTGCACTCATCTTTTTTGTTGCTGCTGGTGCTGTTGGTGTGTGTGTGTGTGTCATTAGCAAATGTTGCTTGCAAGCAAAATGGCATTGCCAAAAACTGTTTCACAGCAGCGTCTTGAGACATCGACACATAACAGCTACCGAAACAACAGCAACAGCAGTGACTTAGTTTTCTATACTGTACCGATAGTTTTTCCTTTCTACAAATTCTTCCATCCATCATGAACATCTCTTCTTATCTTAATCTATGTGCGCAATCAAGTGCTTTTTTGAAAATATATTGAACGGGTAAAGACTTTAGTGTAGAAAACGAGAAAAAAGCACTGGCTTTCAGCAGTCAAACCAACAGAGGCATCATGTGATGCCGACGCCAAACACTGGCAAATAGGATAGAGCAAATCGATAATATCAAAGTATGGGTACACTTTAAACTTGAAAAAAAACTTGTTTTTTGGTCACAATGTCCTTACTCAAAGTATCAGTGTTTGCAACAAAACGATGAATAGTTTGGAAAATAACTTTACAATTACAAGCCTTTGTCTGAATGTTGAAGCAACAAAAGAATGCATTTTGCATATTTCAGTATGCTGATACTGATAGCCTCAATTGCCAGATGACAATTGGTGCCAAAATGCCGGCACTAAACTGATAAATTGTCGCTTTTTGAGTGGAAACTAAAAACAAATCAATCATCAAATGCAAAGTATAAAATAAAACAGCTGTGAGTTGCAACAAAAATTAAATTGAAAAAACTCTCTCTACAAAATGCACCTTTTCAAAAAATAAAACGGTGTGCCTGGGCTTGTGTCCGGGCCCAAAACTGAAGACAGCACAGTTCTGCTGTTCTACTGCTACTATTTACTCAAAAAGAAATTTGATTATAATATCAATACGGATGATGATAATATAAGGCAGGCAATATTTTGACTGGTCAGTAGATTTGCGTAGTGCAGAATGAGTACCAGGGAGAGATATTCGCATCGCTTTTTCTCCCACTTCATACAGACGAAAGCAATTGACCAAAATAAAGACGGCAGCTGAAAAGAAGCTAAACAAAATGGGAATTCTATAGAGGAAGTCAGTGAGATAAAAATGAAAGACAGAGAAAGGGAAAGTCGCCATTCAAGAAAGAGAAAGAAAAGGGAAGAGCGAAAAACGTAAGATAAAAGAAGATTGAAGGGAGAGGGAGAGAGAGTATATCAGCGCAGGACGAAGTGCAGACAAATTCAATTATTGCCTGCAAACTGTGGCCACTCGGACCCTCGGCCCTTCTTTTTTTTCTTCTTCTTTCTCTTCCACACTCTCTCATCTTCTGTGGGCCCCTTTTGGGCCACTCTGTTTCAATGGTGTGTGCATCATTCAATCACAGAAAAAGAAGAAGGGACAACAGCAGCAAATATGATTGTGCCGAATTATTTCGGCAATGCGGACGAGGCAGAATTGGAATCGTGTCGACGTAAAGTTGAAAAGAAGCACGAGCAGAGGAGGAAGAAGAAGTTTGCTCATTGAAAATAGAGCTACACTGTCGCAAGACTAAAAAACACTGCAAAACATTCTCTTCACCAAGCACTCAACCTTGTTTTAGAGAAACTTAAAAATAAAAACAAACTTTTGTATGCGTAATGAGAAGACGCTAATGACGAGAGAGTGTGAGGTAAATCTGTTTTTGTAAACACTAGAAACAAAAAAGTGAAAAGAGCAGTACTTACACTAGAAGATGCGCCGCATCCATCTCCACCTTGTAGAGCTTCCTCGAGACGTACTCCATAAAGCTGAGCAGCGTCTGTCTGACATCATCGCTGACGTCAATTTGATTGCCGAAGCCCCAGGTTTCAATGTACACCACGGAGACGCGCGTGTTGATCAGCCGAAAGTAAAGGTCGACGATGTTGATGATCTGAAAGGCGTCGCTCACCACGTCATTGACGCGAGTGTTGTTCCGCGCCTTAAACTAGTTTGTTTGAAAGCAACTCTTTAGACACACTGGGCAAAACAACAACAACAACAGCTGAGAACATTGCAGACTTACCATCGATTCATCGAGAACAATGGCCAGCTCGATGAACTTATCTACTGCTCGCACGTCACGTTTCACCTTCTGGCTACTACTGCTTTCGCTTCTGCTGCTGCTGGAGGCAACAATGCTATCCATTAGAGGCAACAGTTGAGGTGGCGGTGCAAGCGATGAAACGGAGGCAAAGCGTGAAGTCTTCGACATCTTCGACATCAGAGTGTTGCTCAGCTGAGGTGGTGATGATGAGTGTAGATGATGAGATAAGGTTGAGGGTGCGTTTGAAGGCGTTGTGGTCAAGGTGAAATGCGGTGAGGAGGGGGAAGAGGGGAAGAAAAAGAGGAAGAGGTACTGGGCACTGGTTCATCGGCTCCACCGAATGACTCGCCGGGCGGTGGTGGATCAGCCCTGAGGGCGCCACTGTGCGGCGGCCGTTGTCGGTACTGCTTGAAGCCCCACTCGTGGAGGCGAGTGTTCCCGCACGTGTGACTGGTCGGGTGCGGGTCGGCGCCAAAGGAGCGGTAGATCACGTGAGGATGGCGTCGCTGTATTTGTATTGGTGGTTATGATTGAGCCAGTTAGTGTTAGTGTGGGTAATTTGAGCAGACCACCACCAGTAGTAGTGTGCTGCACACCACCAGCAGTGTCCACTTACCGAGAGATCGCCGCCAACAAAGGGGCTGATAACGAACGTTTCATTGTGAAGGTGAATCATTCCGCTGAGAGTAATTAAGCAGAGGGGGGGGAGCCGGAGAAAGAAAAAGGAGAGCGGCAAAAACAAAAGACAAGACAGTGTTCAGTGGTTAGTCGTTGCTTGAGCAAACACAGACAGGCAGACGAACAGACAGACAGTGCTTGCCACACACTCTTAAATGGGCCATTAAATGAAGACAAATTACCTAATTCCTTTGCAAGTGCTGAAGCCCGCCAACGCACCCGGATAATCGCGAATCGTGCCGTGGTAATAGCAGTTTTCGTATTCCTGCGTGAAAAAAAGAGGAAAATTAGGAGACAAACGACGGCAATTACGCTAAAGTGAGACAGACAGACAAACGAATGCTCACTTGTTCACTGGTTTTTTACAAGCACTCAAAGTGTTGGCTGCTAGAAAACACACTTTTTTTGAGATAATTTAATTTACTCTGTTCACATGCTTTTTACACTGCAGTTTCCCACTTCCCATCTTTCATTCTCTACATCTAATTGGCCAGTCAGATTGGGTGAAAGCAAGTGTTAAATTTAGATGATATAAAGATAAAGAGATGCTTTTAGAAAATAGCTACATGTTTTTGTTTTTGTTTTTTAAAAAAAGCAAAAAAGCGTTTATAGTTTTCCTTTAGTCACCAATAAAAATGTACACAATTTTCTCAATACTTTTTCCTTTAGTTCCCGTTTATTGTCAATGATCGTTAATTAAATTGATTAGCCTTTTCTCTAATCCTTGATGTATAAGTGGGAGATTACCAATGGTGGACACACAGGCAAACACAGTTCCGGCCGACACAGCAAGTCCAAGTCGAGTAGTAGTTAAGCAGCAGGAGCAGTAAAGCTGTAGCCGCAAGACCGGTGAAGCAAAGAACATGGCCAGTTTTTGGCAACTGCCTGTCCTGACGGCGGCGGTAGGCTCTGGTCGCTAATAGGACTAATGTATCAATTGGCCGGTGTAGTACGTTGGGCAGAGAGAGTGAGATCGGCACTTCTGACCACCCAACTGTGCCCAACTGGCAGAGAGCACACAGCACACAGCACACAGGCCGGCATGCTAAGCGAGTGTAATCCCCTGTAAGGGCTTAAGCTTGTCAAATGATAATAGTAGTAATGGCGGCAGTAAGGAATGCAGGACGGCAAGTGTACTCTTGTAGTCCAAGCTACCACAGCTACCACAGCCACCACCACCGGCCTACTTTCCTGCACTGCATTTCCCAGCCAGAGAGGCACAGCCTCTGCTCTCACAGTAATGCCCTCGATTTTTGCATCTTCTGAATCAATTTACCCATTTGCAAGCACGAGGAGAAAGAAAGAAAGAGCAAGTGACCCCAGCAGACATCTATTTATACATCATCAATTTGCTCAATAATTGACGACAAATTGGACGGAGAGAGCACTCGTCGTTGGACGCCATTTACAGCCTAGAGTTGCATCCTATTGCTTTTCCATCTTTTATTTTTTTCCATGTCCATTCTACTCTAACTGGCCAATTATTCCAATGAATTTCATTCTTTTACCTCTTGCTTACAACTGCTCAAACTGAATAAAGTGTAGTGTAAAAATGCATGATAACTTACCTGTGTAGAGATATGTTGGGCACCTTCTTGAAGCAGATGCTTTTGAACTAAATTAGGGGCTAACAAGTGACTGGAAAAAAATCAAAAGATTGAAAATGATTAAAAACAGATTTAAGTGTAGAGCGACTTACGAATTGAGCTCCAAATCAAGGCGAAACTTGTAATTAAAGGCTTTGATGAGCAAAGTAGTTTTCTTGTAGTGACGATCAACACCAGTCTAAAAATTGGAAAATTAATAAAAGCGGACAATTTAATAAGCTGTGTACAAAGTTATTTTTAGAATTACATTTATTTATTTCTGCAGCAATATAACGGATAAAAATGTTGCAAAACTGCTGAGTCAAACTTTTACAAACTTGCTGCCCAATTGTCAGAATCTGGCGCCAGTGTTGATACAGTAAAACAAAAGGCCTATTTTTATTTTTACTTTTTATACAAAAATAAAAATTTCTAAAAATATTTTTAAAGTTGAACATTGAGTGAATACAGGTATTTTCACTGGATTGAAATAAAAAATATTCAATTAAATTGTGATTGAGCCAATCAAAAATATGGTTTCATCACTAGTCACAATCAACACAGTGAAAAAGAGTGGACACATCATCACTTATGCGCTGATTTTTGCGGCTCTTTCCCTTTCCTAAAGCTTTGGAGATTCGCAGCAGCAGCTGAGGGCAGTCTAGCGAGCAATGAGACTGAGACTGGCAATGAATGTAAATTGCGTCTAAATGACAAATAGAGCGCCTGTCGAGATTGTCCAAGCGCAAGGTTCATTTGTCTTACTTGAGATTGGCAGGCCAGGCAGTAGTGAATGCCAGTTTAGCTAGCGTAGTAGCGTACCCATTCACTCACTCACTGGCAAGGGCCACCACCACCGCCAATTCCCAGCAATTGCCAGCTCCGTCATTGACAACAGTGTGTGTCGACACACACCAAATGAGACATTTTTCGGATTTCCGGGATTTCTCCGGCGTTCAGGAGCACTCGAATCAGCAGTGGCGGCGGCGACGGCGAGTTCGTTCGTCTGTTTCTCCGTCCGGTTTGCGGCCAATCTGCTTGTTCTTTGCGCCCTATTGCACAATATTTGCGTGAGCTGCTGCTGTTGCTGCCAATCTGAACGTTTGCCAGCAAACGGACTGAGCAAGAGAGAAAAGTAAGCGAATCTTTTCTCCCTCTCTCTTTCCTTTTATACAATGTGGCCGTTCAATATTTACTTTGTTGCAGTGCCTTTCTTCTTTACTTCACAGTGTGCACACCAAAGCAGTCTTTGTTTTCTGTGTCAAAATTAACTCAATTACAGCTCTCTCCCTTTCCTTTATTGAGGATAAAGCAAGGAAATGGTGTGCGGCTTTCGGCCTGGGCAATCGGTCAGCTGGCCAAACTATTTGCAGAGAGAAGGAAAACTAGTTCTACTAGTCCGATTTCAGACGCCTAGATTTAGACCGATGCTAAAAACAGAGAAGGAAGCAGCAGTAGAGAAAGAAAGAAAAAGAAGGCATTACCAGTTCCTCACCGACAACAGTGACATACACACACAGTCAGACAGTGAGCAAACTAGTCATTAAAGCGTGGCAGAACGGCATCGTAGAAAGGTTGAGAGAGAGAGAGAGTGAGGGCAATAAGGACGATGCAGTTTGCAGACTAACCGTTCCCAGCTGAACAGCCAAAATCCAGGCAAAAAGAAGGCGACTGCTCGATTGATCGTTAATTGAACTGGCAAATAGTAGTAGTACGGTGCTAGTTGAAGAACAAACCGACAGTCGCAAATTGTTGCCTGCGTCTGACCAAATAAGGTCGATATAAAAAGGAAAAGTAGCCTCAAATACGCTCAAAGAGTTCAGCTGTTGGGTAGCCCTGTGTGCGCAAAACAGATCTGTGCTACAGCACAAAAACAACTCATCGGGGGATTTCATTCAGTCAAGAAAAGAAGATCAAACACACACAAATGGACAACTTTAAACAACGCTCATAAACACACACATAAAGACCTTACCTTATTAGCATTTGGATCTCTGGTGGAGATGCCCATCTTTCCAGATTGATGGGGTGAGCTGCGAAGCTGCACTGGATAGATGACCTCGTAGAAACGACTAGGAATGTTTGAGATGAGCTTTTCGTTATCCGGATACAGCCTTTTGAGTCGCTCTGCTTCAACTGTGAAAGAAAAAACAAAAAACAAAAAAAATGGTCAAAATAAATCAATACCAATAGGAAAAGAAGTAAAAAAGGACAATTGTATAATTAATCTTGCTGCTGTTGTTGTTGCTGCTCTGTTTTCGCTTGCACGAAGCAGAGAAGCGGGAAAATACTTAGTTCCACAAGAGAACAAAAATAAAACAAAAAATGATTTCACAAGAGGAGAGTAAAATCTGCAATTGACTGGCTTGAAACAAAGAAAAACAAGTAAAACAGAACACTAGAGCCTGTTTGCAGTGATATTAAATCAGCGATTAATTTTTTATTTTTAAAACAAAAATAAATAAAACATTTAATTTAAAAGCTTTAGTGAAAAAGTGAAATGTCAAGTTTCAGGCACACTAATCGTTGCTAAAAACATAAATGTTGCAAATAATTCTGTAGTATTTTTACATTATTGTCAAAAACAATTTTTTAATTATTTTACATTTTTTATTTTTATTAAAAAGAACACAAAATATATCAATACCAAAAATAAAGTTGTGCAATTACGTCAAATATGCTCCAATAAAAAAATATAGAAAACTATTGAAAAAATAACATTGCCTAGAGACATGTCTATCTTAAAATAGACAAATAAAAACAGATCGTACATTTTTGTTGATTTTTACTATAGAATACAATTATGGTAATTTTTAACTCATTTTTTTAACAATATTAAAAATGAGTATTTTTTAAACAAACCAGTGAATAGTAAAAATAAAATAACTAAACTTTGTTTTTGAATAAAAAACCAAATTGATGCAAAGAAAATGACAGAGAAATTGGTCAAAAATTAGTCCTTACCACTTGGCCGGTGATCATCAACATAGTCTTCTCGAAGTAAATCAAAATCTGAAAGTAAAAATACACTCATTAGTTTTGGGTTAATTTTAAAAATGTGCAAAATATTTCAACAATCGATTTGTCAAACACTGTCAGATTGGCCAATTTAACGGAGATTTCACTTTGTGATTGAAATGCATTTGATAAACTTCATTTCTCTTTTTTCAAAAAGCATTGCAACAAACTTATTGTCTATTACCAATGCATTGACAAATAGACTTTCGTCATGCAATCGCGTGCTCAAAATAGTCGTTGATCAGTAATGGCTAAGTATCGTGCTTTCGAAAAATTTGAAGATGATTCAATTGGTCAGTTGATAACATTTAATAATTGTATTTTTAATTGTTTATTAAAAAATAACTTAATTTTTAGTTTAAAAAATAAAACCAAACTAGTAAAAAATCACAACTTTAGCTTTTTATATTCTAAGATTATTTTTGTTTGTCTAATTGTACGCTGACTACTTTTAGCTCTAAAAAGAATCAGCTTTTTAATAAGTAAGTAGCTAATTCCCTATAATTAAAACTTAAATCCATTTTTAATTGCAAAGTAATGAAAAACACACGGAACAGTAAAAGAAAGTTACACTAAAACTTGATTGTGCACATAATCGTGCTCATTTGTCTGGCTTACATTGTTTGAAATAGAAATGAAAAAATGTGAACCAAACTCAAACTTGTGCATGATACTTTTCACAATACTTTTACTCC
The DNA here is from genome assembly GCA_024499935.1 of Tyrophagus putrescentiae. NCBI lineage: Eukaryota > Metazoa > Arthropoda > Arachnida > Sarcoptiformes > Acaridae > Tyrophagus > Tyrophagus putrescentiae. Next base: position 3,567,826 of record JAMZRA010000001.1, on the reverse strand, counting down.
AAAGTTGAACCTACATATTCAAATTAATTGCTACCAACCCAACCAAAAATGCAAAAAAACAAAACTTTTTATAAACTGATAACAGCACACTGTAAAATGGAAAAATAAACAATAAAAATACAATACGTTTGTGAGAAAACAGATGAAATAATAAAAAACAAAAACGAACAAAAGAATTATACTACGAGTAAGTAAACACACAGAATGAGACCTTATGCTTGGGAGAAAAAATATATTGAAAATTGTATTGCCCTCTTCAAAAGCGATTACAACACCCGGCCACAGCTGCACAGTGCATTTTGAACCATTCGAAGCAAGTGCATTGGATGATGATGATGCTGCTGCCGCTGCAGCACACAAACCCAAAGTTTGGCTTCCGAATAATAGTAACAAAAAGTGAAATATAAAAAAGGAGAAGACAAAATTATGATCACTGCAAAGGCGTCATTAATAGAGAATAGTGAAAAAGAATAAATAATATATAACAAAAAAGTGATGCTAAAGAAGAAACAACAAAACACATCAAGTACATGAAAGACAGCTCGTAATGAGAGCGGAATACTCGGCACACACACATCAAGTGAGTCAAGTGCCCTTTCCCTTCTTCTTTCTCATTCACTTGCGACCCTAGCTTGCACTTCTCAAAGTTAAACTAAATACAGAGAAATATAGTTGCAATTATTAATAGTTTAGTTGCATTGTTCAAGTGTTCTAGTCAGAATAGTTGTACTTTAACTAATGCAAAGTCTGTCAATTGTAGTGGTGATGGAAGTAGACTTCCAACACTGCATTGATTTTGCATTGCAGGAACTCCTCTATCATTATCAAAAGGTAATTGGAAGAAGGCAAATGAAAAAGTATAAAACCAGGTGTTCTATGAAATATTTCAGTTTGATTTAAAGTTCTAAAACAGTTCAAACCTAAGGAAAATGTTGCTAGTATTGCTGAACCCATGTGGGCACGTTGGCAGTAGTAGATTATGCATTTGGTTTAATCAATTTTCAGCAGAAGCAATACTGTGTAGTTCTATGTCAAGGCACTAATTATGACAACTATTTGCTGCTAAACTACTACAAAAAAAACAAAATGAGAATAAATACAGTGAACGTGCACTAATCACGAGATTTGCCGTGATAGCAAACAACAAAAGCAAAAGAAACAATAAAAAAGAATGAAAAGTAAACTTTTTTTGCAAAAACGGTGCAAAATGAGGGTAGTGTGAGTGGAAAAACAAAAACAAAAAACGTAACAAAAAAATGTCACTAATTAAAACAATTCAGGGAAAACTTCAACAGAATGTGACTTTAGCAGAGTGCACTCGGTGGTTCCTCTAATCGAAGTGCAGCACGGGGGAGTTTTTCCTTTCTCGCTCAAATCAAAGCTCGGTCTTGTTGATTGCAGCAATAATAATTGACAGTAAAATAAACAAATTGGTAAAAGAAGAAAAAAAGGGAAGAGAAGGGAGAGACTGGCAGATGCCTAGACTCAGAGTAGAAAACGAGGTGGGTGAGTGGGCCTACAGAGGCAGCCGCATCCGACTAAACAGTTCCGAAATTGGTTGCAAATTCATTAATTATTCCGTTTGTTTGTCGGCAAGGCTGCTTCTGTTGTTGCTGCTGTTGTTGTGCTCTTTTTCTCCGTTCATTTAGCGCACGCAGCACTCCACTCATGCATACAATCGAAATCAAAGCGCGCGCGAGCGATGCTCTTCAAGGGATGGACGAGATGCTGCAGAAGATGCTAGAAAAACTAAATCAATGAGCAATTCAATGCAGTGCAGTTTCTGTTTCTCTCTTTGTCACACTCGTCTGCTCTTGCAGCAACTGAAAAAGGAAAAATAGCAACAAAAACAAAAACTGTGTCTGCGCTTGAAGCTTGCAAATGAGCGATGCTCAGCATTGAATTTAATCTAATTACTGAAAACACATAAATTTAAATTTCTGCCTGAGCAAAAGGAAAGGGTTACAAAGTTGCAGGGTGACAAACGTTCATAGTTACTTCGTTGCCACCACCATCACCGCCACTAATAATTGTGCTGAGGCTTGCAGAAAATTCCCCTGTGAATTTAAATTTCTATAAATGCACGTTTATTGTTTTACAACTAGGAAAAGCTGCACTAAACTATATTTAGAGTTATAAAATTATCACATTTTTAACGATGATGGTGATAACTACTTCCGACAAATCAGGCACAAACAAATGCTGAGGGAGAGTAATGCCGTAATGGCTGAAAGCACAGTGGCAGCAGGCAGTGAAACACATAAACACACACTGTGCTAATTGAAAGAGAAAAGCCAATTTAGGTATTTGCATGCAGACAATTGGCATGCACCCAAATGAGCCGGTACTACTACTGACCTGAAATACTGAGCAAAAGACTGGCAATCTAAACAGTAGACGATAAACAACAATTGTTCTAGTTATGACAAACAACAACAGCAGAAATCATTGATTTATGCAGGGAGGAGACGAAGCGGTATAATATTCCAATTCGACAACAGACTGCCAATTTGTTGTGGTGAGAACACGATATTGTAGAGCTTAGGTTTTGATTGCCAAAGTGCATATTTGTCGGGCATTCAAGTTGTAGGCAATTGCACCAACATATCTGCATTAAAATCCTCAATTTTAGTGTTAATGTTCAATGAGCCACTAATTAATTCTGTGTAAATCATTATTGACATTAAATCTATGAAAAGAAAACTGCTCAGTCATTAGCGAAATTCAAATAATTCCAGCCAAGTTGCCTTTTCACACATACACTGCATCGATAGACAAATGCAAAATGATAACCGTCATTAAGGTAGATAGGCAGACATGACTGGCAGTTTAATTAGCACTCACACAAAATGAAAGTTAATTTTTGCAAAAATAAAAGGTTAAAACCACTTTTAAGAAAAAAGGTATTGTTTATCACAATTAAAAATAAAAAGTCTACAATGTAATATTCAATAATGATTTTAGTTCAAAACTGCACAAAAAATTCAAAAGAAAAGAACAATTGACGTTAACAGTACTGTATGGCATCTTTGCATACAATGAGGAACAATGCAAAGTTCAATAGAATAAAATAGTTAGCACAGCATTGCGTTAACTAAATATTAACTATTGCGCTAAACTGAGTTTAAATTGATTTTTAAATCTGCTTAAATTGCTTTACAAACTGAAATTTAAGTATAATGTGCACTGACAATAATAAAGGCAATCATTATTATGAAAGGATTGACAGGGCAAATATGCTGCAACAAAATATCCAGGAAAATCTGTGTAACATTTTAAAAAAAGTAAAAATAAAACAAATCACAAATTTACCTGACCTAGCTGATAAAAAACACACAACAAACACCACCTCTCATAATCGATGAGTTATTTGTCTGTGAGTAATTAAGATAAATTAGTTTGTTCAAAAGGAGGAAATTCAGTTCAGGTTAGCATGAATCAAAAGTGAAGGCAACAGCAAGGCTGTATCGGTAAATAAACAGAAAACTTTTTCAGGTGTAAATTTTTGGATAAGCTGAACGTGGAAAAAGAGGAGAAAAAAAAAGCAAAAGCAAAACTGGAAAGAAAAACAGCCTGCACTAAAGGGCACACATAAAAAACTGCACGTAAAATGTCCATTTAAACGCGATCAATCAAGTTGGTATGATGGCTGGAACATGCCGAGAGAATAGCCGGCTTCTATGAGGGAGTTCTCTGGAAGCAATACAATGCAGGGTAGTTTTATACAGCGTAGTTAGAAAAAGTAGTCTAATGGCTCTCTGGCTTAGCACATGCACATTTATCTAATTGACCCTTTTCATCTCCTCTTTCTTCAGGCGCATCTTTTCACACCGTCTTGCCCGGTATCCTCTGTGCACACCTATCAATCACACAGGGCCAATCTGGTCATTATCAATCCACAAATACACACAACACACACACACACATCTCCTTTGCCTGCACACATTCAACCCTCCCTAAGGAGGTAAAAAGAAGGAGATAAAAAGTGAATACAGAGAGTGCAAATTGTCAGAGACAGGCCCATTCATTTGCCGTTAAGCAGATGAAAGAAACAGGGAAAAACACGAGAGAAGGAGAGAAGAAACGAGAGAAACTACTTTTCACAAATTCATTTTGAAATTCAATTTAAATGTAGACAAAGGCAGCCAAGCAAATCAAAAGCACACGCAAAGCATCTGAAAAAAGAATGGCAGAACGAGCGAATCTTCTCTCTCTCTCTCTCTCTCTCTCTCTCTCTCTCTCTCTCTCTCTCTCGTTTTCACTCTCGTCACCCGTCAGTTCTAACACCCATTTCTCGGCCATTTGCATGCATCAGCAAGTGACGCCTTAACTCAATGGTCCAAAGACTGACACTATTCTACTTCTTTCTGTGATCACCCCAGTGCTCATCACCATCGCTCACACACACACACAACACACACACAACACAACACACACAAATATCTGCCTAATTTAACATCTATCAAATGGTTAGCGATCACACGAGCTAGGACACAAACACCACACCAACGCACACACGCACGGACACATCCTCCTCTCTTTTCTACTCTGCTCCATGCTCAAAACATGTCTCAGCTTTACAATTCGAGAAATGTGCGCGTTAATGTGTGCCGCTGAATGGCCCTTCTTTCTTTTCTAGCGGTGAGTAATGGTGGTTGAAAAAAAAAGTGTGAAACCCCAGACTGGTTGATAAATAAAAGCAGCACAAAAAGGCTATTTTTGCATCAAGTCTAAGTCTAAGCGCAGAAAACAATAGACAGCAAACTTTTTTGGCTGCCCTGCAATGCATTTCCCTATCTCTTTAGACCGGTTTCATCAGAGTGCAAATCATCACCAATCAACAATAATGATTTCCGTTCTATGTCGTTTTTGGAAATGATGCAATCAAATTTTAAACTCCATTACTTTTCACAAACATAACTAGTATTAAAATTTCTTCACCACAAAACATCTCTAATGATTATTGCATGTTTGATAAAAAATCATTTGGTATTTGTGTCTATACCCTAAACGACTTTGTTGCTAGTGTGCAAACGTTTTGGAAAAATTGTCTTAAACATAATAACTTACAGGTAATATGGTCATTATCAACTCATTTTTTAGACAAATAAATTTCTGAAAAACTACACTAGCATAACAAAAAAAGTACAACTTCAAAAACACCAAAACTAAATCTTTTTTGTAAGCTGCTCTGGTAAAGCACGATAACATTTTGATAAATTTTTGTGTGTTCACTCTACACTCTCTTACACACACACAATGTTTAGACTTAGAGAAATACTAAGTTTACTAATGCATCTTATCAAATAATAGAAAAGTTTTTGTTCACAAAGCGTTCAAAGTTGAGGGCAAATGAAAATGGAAAGAGAAAAAGAAGTGAAAGAAAAACTAAAAGTTTTTTTGAGAGTTTCCGTTGCTTAAAAAAGAATGAAAAAAATATGAAAATGAGAAGGCCAAGAAAAAAATGTGCAAAAAGAGAAACAAACCTGAATAATGAGAAGAGCCAACGCCAGGAATGGAGGCAGTGACAGTGGGCAATGGCGACGAGAGGAGCGATAAGGTAAAGAGCAGGCAAATGGCCAGACGCACCGAAAAGACGTGAAGAGACGAGAATGGCTGATGCTGCAACGGACAATGCCACTGATGGTGGGGCCCACTAATGGTGGACCACAGAGATGGCCGATTAGATAGACCGACAGAGCTGTACGACTGAGAAAATGGAGGAAGAAATGGCTGTCGCTGAAAACATTTTGGCGCAAAAGACTGCTGCCACAATGCGCAACAGTACTGCCGCCATTCAAAAAGGTAGTGATGCCGTCCTGATTCCCTTGTTGATGATGATAGTGGTTGTGGTGGGAATGATGCTGCTGAAGACCATTTTAAACGAGGAGTAACTCTGTACTGGAAAAGGGTGCAGGCGACTGCAGTCCACCAGCAGCAGCAGAAGAACATGAAACTGATGTCAGCTGTAAGCAGTTGAGCCGCCAGTGGAGTCCGTAGAGGTAGCCGAAGTAAGCAGGTTATAAAAGGTACACTGCCACTGCCATCAGTATCAACTGCTTCAAAGAAGCCATCGTCGGCTGCCAAAAACTGATCATCAGTGATGATTTCCGCTGCTGACCAGACATTTTCTAGTGCAGGCATCTCCATTGACAGATGTGGTGAACACTGGCGCATTTCGACTAAAAAAGGGTTCGATAAAAGAGGAAACAGTAGACGTGGTAGAAAAATGCATCAAGTTGAGCAGTTGGGTGGGGTGAAGGTAAGGTAGAGGAGAAGGTGTGACTGAATGATGAAAGGAGAAACATGGGTTCAGGCAAGGTGGAGAAGGAGAGAGAGAGAAGAATGATGATGATGGTGATGAAGATGATGATGAAATCACAATGGATCGGTAATGAAAAAAGAGGAAGATTATGGAAAAGTACTGTATCTATTCAATGTCATCTTTGGTAGTTGTGGTCCGCACTGGTAGCCTCTGGAGTGGTTGCCATGAGAAAACAATAGTGTGCAAGGCAGCAAATGAACAAAGATGGGGCTATTGTTTTGGGGTGATATGATGCGGCGACAGATTGCTCAACTATGTCGGAGTGAAGTTGCGGCTACAAATTGTGTGCCCTTCTTTCACTCTTCAGGCTTGGAGAGGGCACTTGTGTGCGGGCAAGTAGTAGTAGTCGGCTCTGTAGCATTGGATGGCTACCATTTAAGGGCTTCGTCATGCAACAAAGGCTTCCTGTACAGGAAGAGAGAGAACTTCACTAGGCCACTTCTTCTGACGTTGCCGACGCTGATGTTGCTGTAGTCCTTGTCGTCGTCGCCGTCGTCGTTACAGTGTGGCAGTTTTCCTCTGATCGCAGTAAATCAATTAATTAACTTTAATTATATGCCCGTGCTTGGCTGAGTGAGTGTGTGTGCGTGTGTCACCACATGGCAAGTGTGAGGTTGAGTGTGTGCCGAAGCTTCTGTTGCTGTAGACTCACTGTGCCGAAAGATGAAAAGATTGAGGGGGAGGAAGAAGAAATGGGATGAAAAAGGCGCTCAAGATGGATGCTTTCTTTTTCCGCTTCTTCCTTTGCTGGAGCTCCCTCTGATTTTTCTTCTTCTCCTTCTCCGAGGTTCAGACTTCTTTACTCCATACGCTTGCCGCCACCATTTTCATCTCATCGTGCCAAGCATCGTATGGTCTGGCTCCTTTTAAATAAGAATGAGTTGAGCAGAGCAGGGCCTCTTCTACATGGGTCGACAAATTTAATATTCACTTCACACTGGTGCTTCTGCTGGTGGTGGTGGTGGTTCGGGGGAGCAGAATGACTATGCGCCCAAAACAGTTAAGGATGAAAACCAAGAGAGAAAGAAGGGCAAAAAAGAAAAAAGAAGAAAAAAGAGTTCAACGGCACACTTCACTTGGCGGCGGCAGCGACGACGCCGGCAAAGGCCGCGCCGGCAAAATAACACTGAAGCCGGGCGGCACTGAAGTTCAAAAAGAAAGAAAGCGAAAGTGAGACAAAAGAAGAAGTAGGTTTCTTGGGTAGCAGAAAAACAGCAAGTGCCTTTGCATGAGTATGTGTGTGTGAGCTCAATTGACGTTGCGCGGAAGAAGACGGAGAAAAGGAAGAGAAAGTTGAGGATGATTGAGAGATAGAGAGCGAGAATGCTGGCTGATGATAAAATGAAAGATGATGACGATGCGGAGAAAACACTGAATAAGAAGAAAGGACATAAACAGTGACGATTCAAAACAGAAAAGTGAGTACAAACAAAGAAAGAACAAAAAGTTTGTCCGACACTTCAGCGGCAAAATATGATGATGCAAATGATAGTATGATCAAGGCCGACTGCAGCACCATCAACACAAACACACACACCCAAACAGTCTGCTCTGTTGACAGCTCTGTTGATTGAGACTGCCTGGGTGGATATCAATTTATCGAAAATGGCGCTGACACTGAAAGTGAGATAGATGGTCGAGGAAATTGAACTCGCTAGTGTTCAGAAGAGAGGAAAAATGAAGGAAGCAGTTTTTCTTGCTGAGTAGCCACTGAATTTTTTGTTGCTAAAGTATGATGGGATAAAGGGAAAAAATTGCAATGATGGTTAGTGATGATGAGAATGAAAAGCAGCGAACTACTAAATACTAAACAGCAGCAGCAGCGGCTTTAGCACAAGCAGACAAAAGTCCGCTTTCAAGTGCAATAATTAGCATTTAAATTGTAATCATTAATAACTTTCGCCCTTCTTTTCACCACCGCCACCACTCTCTCTTTCTCTCTCTCTCTCTCTCCCTTCCCCTCATCTTCTCCATTTGCCATTATCTTTTTGTTCTCCCTTTCCCTGGTTTGCCTCAATCTGTCTGCGGGTTGTGAGGGCTCGTTAATTTGATTAATTGGTAGTGCCACAATGAAGAGACCGAAAAAGAGAACGAAAGAGATGAGCGGCGAATGAGACAGCGAAAGTGAGTGGCATAGGACGAGAGCTTGCAGAGAATGCAGAGAATGATCAGGGCTCAAGTGCAGGCAACAGAGACAAACTTGCAAAAGGGGTAATTGAATTAGAAAAGAGAGAGAGAGAGAAAGCAGCAAACAGAACAATTATGGACAATTTTTGTGAGCTTGGCAGCTGCTGCTGTGTTGCGCACACAACACCAAACAATAAAAAATGGCATTATTAAAATTGAAATTATTTTTCTTGTGATATTTAATATTTTTCTTCACTAAACTTTTTTATATTTAAAATTAATTATTATCCTAGTTTGTTAAATTAAGTTTTTTGCGCAGTCTTTTGTGTTTGTAAATTTAATTTTTTTATCAGTTTTTTTCAATTAATTTCGGTTAAATTACCAGGCATTTTGAACAAAAGCTTAATAAGTATGAAAACAGAAAAAATACTATTTTCAAAGCTTGAAAAAATAAAATGAGAAGAAGTTGGTAACGTGGCGCGCGGAGAGATTTACAAGCATGACGTAGTCCAGACTGACTTTTAATGGTAGAGGGAGCAGTTTATAAAGCATTTACAGAGGTTTCGAACTTTGCGTGTGCAAATCCACGTCACCAGCGGCCTGGTGGCCGCTACTAATGTTGTTTAACTTAAAAAAAGACATTTTTCTTGTTTTTAAGTGCCAGTGAGTAGTCAAAAATAAATTACCAGACATTGTGCTGATCAGAAAATCATCATCATCATAGCACTGCACCCAATGGCAGTTTTCTGAGTTTTTCTATGGCAGGTTCATTGTGCAAAAGAAAAAACGAAGCAAATGAGGAAAGCTTGTTTCACTTTGGTAAAGTAAATTTGTCTCTTGCTAGTTTGTTTCTTTTTCTTCTTCTGCTCGTTTTTCTGCTGACTGCTCTCTAATTGGCTCTATTTAAGCAAAACAACTTGTGTTTGTGGTACTGAATTCACTGAGAGTAGAGTGCAGTCAGTTCCAATGGCAAACAGTAGACAAGCAACTCAATTTGTGTTAGTAATAAAATTATTAATTATAATTTGAGTGGGTCTCTTCTTTGGACAACTCTTGGCAAACATACACACACTATCGATAGATTTTGCTCAAGGGCAATTGCTGAAGTGTTCGTGTGTGCGTGTTGCGTGGGACATGCACTGAAACAGGCACCAAGCACAAATACACACACAAATTGGATTCGATTTGATTCAGCAATGAGAGAAACTTGACTGAGAAACAAACACGAACGGCACAAAAAAGCAAAAGAGGGGAACGTATGAACGCAAGGGCAAGGGAAATGATGACGACAAGATAGCTAGCCAGCCAGGAACGAGTGCCACTCAAAGCTGCCTGGCAGTGCATCATGGCCACTAGCAAACTCACTAGCAGCAACAGCAGCAGCAGCAGTCTGGCATCTCTTTTCTCATTTCATCTCATCTCATCCTTGGTCTCATCACAGTCGACCACTCCAGAGTGATTGCAATAACAATGCATTTAAAGAAGAGCCCGAAAAGAGAGTCATAGGCACATAGCGACATTTGCAAAGAGGATACAGAGAGACTAACGATGATGAGCACATAGGACTGAGTGTTAGAGGCAAAGATGAGACGCAAACAACAAAACAAAGATCCCAACTGCAACACAACAATAATGGCTGTTCTAGGGTGTACAAATGTTTGGTAGCTGAGGAGGAGGAAACAGAGGAAAAAGACAGAAAAGGACAACGAAGAGGCAAAAAGAAGAAAAATAAAAAGAAGATGAAGTGAAGGCAAAGACGACGGCTGTTGCTGCTGCTGCTGCTGCCACTGTTCTGGAGTGAGTGAATTGAGACAGTCAGAGGAAGAGGGAGACAAACATTAAAACGAAACAGAATCAGGAGAAAATAGTCCAAATGAATGGGCTAGAAGAGCACAGCTGTTTGCCGTCACATGCCCAGGCAGACATTGCCACTGCCAAAATGTGCAATTCCTGTCGAATTGAAGGAGAGCGTCAGTTGAAATGCAACTACTGCTTTCAGTTTTTGCTGATACTGCTGCTGCTGAAAAACGGTGGACAAACGGCAGCAGCAAACTAACCAAAAATGATGGCAACTTCAATTCGATCGAAACAGTGCAGCTTCAAGATTGTCGCCGCAGTCGCCGCCACAAGCTTAGACCAAGTCATGTGGTGGGCTTTTTATTTGTTTTCTTTGTTGTTGTAATTTCTTTGAAAAGTGGAGATTACCACAAAAAATTTACACGTGAAAATTGAGGCTGCAAAAAGTGTCAGTGTTGCTGCTAAGATAAAACAGAAAGTTTAGTGATGAGAAATCATCATGTCCGATTATCGGCTGTAAACTAGTTTTGTTATGAAATAGAGTTTTAAAACTAAATTCAAATTTTGAGTAAATTTAAAAAATACAAGTCAGACATAAAAAAGTTTGTATAAATGGGTATTCAAACAAAGATAATTGTGCAAACTAAAAAAATTCTCAAGAAAGGAACTAGACAGAAAAACAAATAAAGTCAATTGAAAGAGTTAGCAGCAATAGTTTGTGTTTGCATTTATGTTTGACTTGTCAACAAAAAACATTGACTGCGCATTTTTACTTGTTGTGTAGAAATGCAATGCAGCAAGTCATCACTAACATCAACTAAAAACATTTGCAATACATCTACAAACAGACTTTGTTTCAAAAAAACTAAAAACAAATGCAGTGAAGTTAACTGTTTGCTGCTACAGGCGCTAACACTTCAAAAGTATACAAAATCATTACACTTAAACTACTTCAAATTTGATAATTGCACTTTATAGCACATTTTAAGCAGAAGCTAAATTGGGTAAGTGAACTGCTACAAAGTTAATCTAGGGGATTTAGCATTTTAAATTAATTTTTAAACAAGTTTACTAATGCGTGGGTTCACTGCTAAAGTGTAGCATATAGCATTACTTTGACAAATAAGTGAGGCATTAGCAAACACGCTAAAACAAAAAGTACAAAAAACATTTATTTAACTATTCAAAAAACTACAGAGTATAACTACCATCTTTATTTTATTTTGTACAAAATAATCTAAATTGTTAATATTGAATTTTGCAACAACCAGTATTGTACACAAAGTCCATTCAAATAAAATTCTTTTATTTTATTTGAAAACGTTAGTGTTTTAATTTTTAAAACGTAAATTATATTTATTTTTTTATTTAGAAGTGTTTGCTTGGCCAACTTAAATAAAAGCTAGGCACAACAAATTAAATTCTTTAACACATACATTAAGAATGCCCCATTCCTGCTGTGTTTGTTGACCAACGTTTTGATTTTTTTGTTTTTCAAAACATGAGCAGCCAAAAAGGGAAAAACCTCCACAGATTTTTATATTAATTATTGCAATGGCAAAAAACAAAAAATAAAAATAAACCGTGTACTCGTTTAACACTGCAAACACTAATACCATTGATTAAAGAATGAAAAAAATAAAAAGTGCCATAGAAAAAATTAATAATCTGAAAAACTGGACAACCGTTTAGAATTTACTCTTGCTCTCAAAAAGCAAAGCATAAGCAAAATAAATATTAATTAAAGTGCGCTTATTGGAGAGAAAAAGTGGGCAAAAGAAGAGAAAGCGAGAGAGGGCAGAAGAAATTATGAACGCCAAAACAGGCGCCAGTTGGGCGCTTGTTGGAAATACTCGTCAAGTATTTACTCGATTGCCGCTCTCAATGTGATGCTGGAAAAACAGCAGCCAAAAATAAAGAGGCAAAGAAAAAGGAGGCAGACGCACAGACGACAGAAAGATTGGAGAAAATGCGTAGAGAGCATGGCGGCGAGAGTAATCCATTTGATGTATGATATAATTAATTACAAATCAATATAGCACATTACAAGAATTAAAGTTGAATTACTGATGAAAAAATGGTAGAAGGAGAAAGGGCAATGGGAGAATGGAGGCTAAAAGGGGGTAAAGAGAGAAAGAGTGTGAGAGGAACAAGAAAGGGCAGTTGTGGTGCCAGTTGGTTCAATTCGATGCTCTCACTCTCTCATTCCTTCCTTTTCTGATCGGTTAATTGATGCACGATTGGCTGCGCTGGCAATAGTCCTCACACGATGGCCACGACCTCCTTCAACTGCCATTTACTATTTCCTCTCACTGTTTGCTCTGTGGATGAATCAAAACTCAATTTGCCCGGATTAGGTGCGATTACTGGCACCAAAAGAAAGGAAAAGCAAAGGCAGCTCAAACAGAGAGCACACACAAACAGACAGGCTCAGGCTGTGTGGCCCACTTTAGGAGCAGTAGTTGAGAATCAAAAGCACTAATTGAGACAGCAAACCGACAAAAAGATTAGTTGCATTAACCGGCATAAATGAAACATTTTGAAAAAAAGGTTTTTTATTCTTTGCCCATCAAAAATAGCCGCTGCAAGCAAGAGAAACGCTATGCAAGGGCATTTTGTGTGTTTGTATTTGCCAACCAAACAACCAACAAACGTATTGTAACAACAACTACTGTCTGATTAATCTATCTGCAAGCAATGTTTGCAATGAAATGTTTGCCTTTTTTCACAAACAGGCGTCAATTTGATTTCTCGCTGATGTGTTTGGGTGCAAAATAATTTTGCCTAAAAATATATTTTTTTGTTTGAAAAGACTTATCTGACAACAACAATAAAAATAGGTTTGTAAGGCTTAGACTATTTTAAAACAAAATAGAAATACAAATAAATCTTGCACTTTTACGGCAATTCAATTAGTGAGTGTATTGTAAATTGAGGCATTACACGGAGTAAAAACAGTCAGCTCCTAAGGGCAATTTTGCAATTAAAACAAAAATTGTAGACAATGTAGACCTATTTGCAAATTGAAAAGTTAAATTTAATCAATAAAACATTTGCATAATTTAGTAGATAAAAAACGCAAAAATACAAATTCAGAAGTTTTTATGCAAAAAATGCTTTACCTTTTAAAGCTAGAAAGCTGAAGATTCTTTGAAAATAAAGTTTAAAAACTGCTAAAAATTAAAATTTAAAACACTGAAAAGAGCAGCTATAAAAAGATGAATTATGATGTAAACAGATGAAAAATGAGTGAAATTGTCGCTGAATTGATGACTTTTGTAATAACATCGTTGTAAAAAAACAAAATTAATGACAAAAAAAATTTTTATGTATTAAAAATATGGGGCCAAGTGGCCCCATTTGCTGAACAATCACTTCAGCAGCCAGCACCATCACCACCACCGCTGCTACCCCCATTGACGACAATAACAACAGCACTTCTGAGTAGCAGTACACTTGTGAATGCGTGCACACACTTTTTAAAGTGGCACCATTTTTCTTTTGCCAATATTCATCGTTGCGAAAGTTGAAGTAATGTGTGGTACAGACGATGTGTCAATGTGAATTTGAGAGAGAAAAGTTAAAAGTGAAGTGAAGAATGAGATTAGCTATCGTGAGAAGGTTTCACCCAGTGGGAATCACCGGTGGTGGTGGTATTCACCCGGTGATGTTGCTGTTACTCGGTAGCGGTGGCGTTTTCCCCTTCTGATACCGTAAGTGATGTAAAGTGAAAGGGGAATTAGATAGATGAAGCAATAGATAGGAGGACAGGCAGATAGGAAAGGTATGGGGTAGATGGAGTTGTGAAGTGAAGTGATACGGGGTAATGGTTGATGGCAGTCAGTGACACACTCAGTTAGCTGTTACAGTTAGCACTGAAAGAGCACTGACACACACACATCCACATCGATGGAAAGATAGATGGATAGATGGTCTGGCATGGTCTGCAGGCATTAAGTGGCTCAGACTCAGGGCTGAGACAGACACGAAAGTCGTCAACAGCGGAGAGGACAACGAAGTGCCAGGCAGCCTTCCACGGTCCCAAATGGCGAGAAATTGCGCGCGCCTAAAGTGGCGCCAAAAGACGGGCACCAGCGTTCCTTTCCTTCCTCTTCCTTCTTCCCTTTCATTGGCTCGCCTCTCGCCGACCACGTGCTTCCCTCCGCCAGTGCCACTAGCCGATTCGGTGCTCCACCAGGACGGTCACAGTGAGCAGTGCCACTGCCGCCGGGAAATTCTGCTTGCCGATACTGAAGTGAAGAGAAGAAAAGAGGAAACGGGAGCAAAGAAGATGGAGCAAAGATTAGTGTGAGAGGATAGAGGGAGAAAAGAAAGATGGGTGAGCAGTTGAGTGAGTGAGTGAGGGCAATGGCTCCACTGAAGGGCTGGATAGCTGGATAGACACTGGTGATGGAGAAGAGGATTTGAATTCAATTCAATGTGATTGAATGATTGCATGTGCTGCTGCTTCAAGAGTGATTCAGAAAGGGAGCAGTCTGCTTGAAAATTGCTGTTTACATATAATACGTCAGTGCCTGAAACATTTTTAAAAAGAAAACACATTTGCAAAATTTAAAAAAAAATAATTGTGATTTTCACAGTAAAACACAATTTTAAAAATTAAAAAACACAAAAAAGTTTTTTGAAAAATAAAAAATGACAAATAAAAGCTGCTTCAAAATTGCCTTACTTCATTTGATATAGACGGATAGATAGAAAAAAAAGTAAAAAATATATTTGCTGCTCAATTGTTAAAAACGGGAAAAACGGAGAAATAAAAAGAAAAAAAGTGAAAAATAGTTTCAATAAAAGGCTCAATTGTGTTCGAGCATTGTGTACAAACGGAGAAAAGAAGGAAAAAGAAGAAGAGGAAGATGAAAGATGAATACGAGACACAGAGCAGTAAAAAGCGACAGAATGCAAAGGAGACACAATGAGACAAAACTATTATTTATGGGCAATGGAAGAGCTGCAAAGATTGACGCCAGATTTGCGCCCGAGTAATGGATGATGTGGGAAAGTGAGGCATTGCACTGGGGGCACTGGCGTTGAGCAGTGAAGCGGCCAGCCAGCCAGTCAGTTTGGTGGCTGCCGCTGAAATGCAAATGAATCACCAGAGTGTGCACTCGTCCAGAGGTGACTGTAGCAGGCAAAAACTGGTGAGGCAGATAAAGAACGGTTTTAACAGGCTTGAAAAACACACACACACAAACACGCATTAATACCTCTGCAATTGGTGAGTGTCACAAATCAAAGGCATTACATTGCTGACGGTGGTGGTGATGCTTGTTGTACATTGAAGAGTGCAGTTGAGCCGAGTGAGCAGAGCGAGATTACATCAAACCACAAAACGTCTCTTGAGAACAGTAGTGAGGCTCATAAATTTAACATTTTCAATGAACCAGTCGGTAGTACCCTCATTCACAAAGTAGCGCATTTGAAGGTCATTTCAAAAGATTTTTCAGCAGAAACTGTTTGAGATAAAATGTTAAACATAAAACAAATTGCATTAATTATTGTACAGTGTTGCGACGGCGCTGCTACTAAAATGCAAAAGAATGAGAAAGAATTAAACTGAAGCACTCTTTTTCCTTTTTTCTCAAATCTGCAACTATGTTGGTATAAAAAGGGCTCGTTATTTAAAGATGGATTACTGCAGCTTGGAACTGCAGCCAGAATTACTGCTGCTGCTGCTGCTACTGTTCACTCAACTTAACTCCCAATCATTGAATTGTGAAGTGTGCAATCTTGGCTTTAAAAGACCCTTATTTGCGCCCAAACTTCTTGCTCCCTTGACTCTCTTTCTTTTCAGTGGCGGCCTTCACCAGCACAGTACTGTCTGCGGCAACACTAGCAAAGCAAGAATATCTAACTGTGTGTGCACTCACAGCATTGGCCAGCAATTTAATTGCATGGATTTAACGTGCCATTGAGTGGTGCTACTGGGTAAGAAAAAGAAAAAAAGAAGTGGCAGAAAAATAAGAGAGGACTACTTCTTCCGACTGACGCCTTCAATCTTTTCTTCTTCCTTTCTCTCTCCCTTTCTGTCTGCCAATAGCTCGATAACTCTCACATGCCGGCGAGTTAAGCTCGACGAGTTGTCGTCATTGCTTCCAACCTCTCTCACTCTCTTTTAGAAGCTACCCCTCTTCTCAAAAGACTTCTTCAACGTACTTTCATTCGTACATTGGCAGTCAGTTGCTCAATCACACTTTTCGCTTTCGTTATCGTTTTTGCCCTCATTCTCATTGCGGCACTCTTTATTCACTTTCTCTTTTCCCTCTTTTTTGGTGGTCGGCATCTACTATCGTTTTACTTTCTTCTTTCTTTACTTAACATTCAACAAATAATTAATTAGAGTCAACCAATGAAAAGAGAAAAAAGTGAGAGAGTGAGAAATTGGAAAGTAAATGTGCGTGTGTGTGTGGTGGTGAAGAAAAGAATAAAAGGAAAACCGAAAACAGTCCAAACTGAATGAGCAAAACGGCAGCTCTGGAGAATAAATGGGGAGATGCAATGAAAGAAAAAGATGAGAAGGGAAAATGAACGACAGCGAGTGGAGAAACAAAAAGAAAAGTTTGTCTAACAAGCGATCGGACGTCTCGCAGGAAAGAAAATGAAAGGGAAAGAAAGTGACTGTCTGACGAGTTGCCTGCCTGACTGACTGACTGGCTCTGCCGCCGTCTAGTTATCGCATATTGAGCTTTATTTGAATAAGAAACAGAAGTACTACTACTACTACCATCAGCACCAGCATCACTACTACTTCTACTTCTATTTCAAGTGCCCCAACATCAGCAGCAAATGAATTCCAATCGATAGATATTTGCCGCCTGTGCACCAGTCAGCCAGGACCATTCTAATTGTTACCGCGTCACTCAGCAATTTGCCAGCAGTGCCACCAGTGCCCACACTCTTCTCCAAAGTGCACACACATCTTTCCACTGGTAAGCTCTGGCGCTCGTGGTGATTTATATCGATCGCCAACCTCTGCCAGCAGTAATTTACTCAATGCTACTGCTCACTAATTGTAAGTGTAAATCGCCCAGAGAAAAAATGAAGGGAAAAAGCTAAGGACACTCTGGCCAACAGTGAACAAAGCAAAGCGCTGCAATGTAAAAAAAATCAACTCAACAGCCAGCATTGGTCAGCTAACGAAGCTATTTTCAGAAAGCAAGAAAAAATAAATTTATGATAATTTATTTGAACGGTTAGTGCCTTTTAGTGTTGACATATTAGGCAATTTTTCCATTGTTGAAATGCAGTGCCAAACAATGAACAGCACATTGACGCTTAATAAATGTTTGTGTCTGCTAAAAAAATATTTCAAAACTTTTTATACAGCAGAGGAAAAATATGATCTTGTCAAAATAAAAACTAAAAATAATTTTAAAATAAAAAACATGCATATTTAGACTCTGCAAAAATGGTTGTGCAAAAGCATTAAATTAAATTGAAAGCAGTGTAAGTCAATTTAAAGCAAATTAAGACATTCAAGACTCATTAGCTAAAGAATAAAAGAGAGTTAAAAGTAGTTGCCTTTTGACTGTTCTTTTGCATTCTTGTTCATTTCCAGCTTAGCAATGGTATGGTAATAAATTTAAATTTAAACTTAACAGCAATTGCAGCAAATCACTGCGCACCACTGTGAGCGTGAAGCTAACTACGCCTGACCATGTAGATTGAAAGAGCAAAACAAGCAAAACTGCAAGTGAATGGCAGTGAGAGAGAAGTCAATTTCATTAGAAACAATAATTACATATACACACATACACACACATAGAGACATTACACAGGCCACACACATCACAGTGGAACAGCAGCACAACACAGAAATGGGCGCCAGCAATTGTAGTCGGGCAGTAAAACAGTAATGATGATGAGGCCGACTGAGAAAAATAGTTGATGGCGGAGAATGAGAGAATGGAAATGGAAGAAATATAGAAAATTAAATATTAGCCAGCTAAAGTAGAGCTAATATGGATGTGAAGAGGAAGAGAAAGATGGGGGATAGTTTTTGGCTAGGGCAAAGCCGCGCGCTCGTGAGCCACTGATAGGCTACTAGTGATCGTAATTATACAACAATAATAACAAGCCAGAGGAAATGTAGTGCGGCGAAGGGAGCCGAGAGCTCTACAAGGGTTAAATGATCCATTGCAAACAAATGACTGCCCTCACACTGCTCTCACTTGCGCGCTGGCTGGGTCTAGTGCACAGCGAATTGAGCGACCACTACATTTGGTACAAGTGTTCAATTGAATCAAGTGCAACCGAGTTGAGGACGGCACAGACCGACGGTTTTATCTGCCCAATGAAAGCACAGAGTGAGAAGTTTCTTTTTCTTTTTTCTTTCTCTTTTTCACCGAAGCAATGACCAGGAAGAGCGCAATGAATGCGAGCACTTGCGTAAGAAATCACATTGCCTGCCAACAAACACAAACACACAAACACACAGACAACACTCTGCAGCATTTACATCACTTTTTTCTTACTGAGTGTACTGCCTTTTGTGTTATTTTTCTTCTTTCTCTTGCTGGCAATTTCACTTTTTTGTTGAATAGCCGCAGTTTTGCAAACTTCACACAGATGTACGAGCTACCACACACCATGAGCATCATTTCGACAAACCACTGGAGGAAGTGCGCACAAATGTGTCAAGCTCGTGTCGTTGAATAGCTCTAAATTAAATTCAAAATTCCCGGAGTATGCATAAAAAGAAAAGAACGACAAGAGAAAAACAGAAATTAAATATTAATTCATTTGCAAAAATAAGTTATTTTTTATAAATAAAAACGCTGCAAATGAACAGTTGAAATTACACTCCGATGACAATTTTTAATGCTTCAAAGTTTTGTTATACAATTTAAAAGTTTATTTAAATACAATAAACGCTCTTATTTAACAAATAATTTTAATTTACATTAACCAATTTAATTTAATTTACAAAATTATTAAAAATGTGATGGTTTTAAATTTCACAAAATGCAAATTTTTAATTCAATTTTTTGTAGTTTACAAAAACTGGCAAATAAATCAATCAAAGTCACAAAATATTTTTAAATATTTATACTGTTTAAAAAACTTTATTTTAAAATTTACATAAAAAACTGACCAGCAAAATAATCTTTTAAGTAAAAATTTGTTTTTATAAATTTAACTAATTTATTAATGAAATAAAACAAATCATTTTTTGTATGCATACCAATTAGTGCATGCGTTAGCGCTTTTGTGAAAGTATAATTAAATTTGAAAGTTTGTTTTTGCATGATTTTGGCAGTTATAAACAATATATAAAGTTACAAATTGCAGCCAAATTAGCAATAATTAAAATTGTGTAGCGGCAACAAATAAATAAAATCACAAACTCCAAATAATATTCATAGTTTCTCACACTGAAGCCAATTATAGAACAATCATAAAAGATGTTAATGATCAGCTTGATCAGTCAGTGAAGGAAAGCAAAGAAAAATAGCAGAGACATTCAGAAAAGAAGCAACTTTTCGCATGGTCCGGTGGAATTAGTTGCAAATTATAGATTTGCATGAGCATTAGTAGTCATTAGAGGGGCAATCTATTAGACAATAGAACAAGAAGGAGTCATTCAAGAAAGAGAAGTTCAACCGATTTGGTTGCTTACAATCAGATGAAGTAGTAGTCACCAGTGAATGACAACAACAATGGCAGTGAGAAAGACAAAAGGGAAAAGGGATGTTCCGTAATTGCAAACGGCAGACGGCAACAGAAATTGACAAGCAAAGTCATGACTTGCTGAAAAAGGAAAAGACGGAGAGAAAATGGGAGGAAAAGATGTCACAGCACAAGTTGGGCAGAAACAAATGGACAGCATTTGAAATAAAGAAAAAGAGTGTGAGAGACTTAATCTAATCGGTATTCACACAAAGAAATCGCAACCAAGAATAGAGGGCAGAAGGAGAGGGTAATTTAATTGCGCAAATTGACTTAGAGTGCAAAAAAAGAGAAAGAACCACTGTTTTGTTCACTTGAAAAGTCACTGTGTGGTGGTCATTGGTATAAAAGAGAAAAAGAAAAAGAAAGTGAGAGTTGACTATTTTTCAAGCAATTGATTACTAAGTGGAAAACAAGAGAATGAGGATGATGCGCAAAGCGTCAAAGATGCAAAAAAAGAAGAGGGGAAAGTGAAAAATTAAATGGAAAGAAACAAGTTGGAAGAGCCAATGTTAAATGAGCAAAGGCAGGCAGCTAAAAAAGAAAAGGAGAAAGAGGAGGAGGAGGCACTATTGAATTAATCAAATTTAATCAACTTAAAAGCCTATCGAAGAGGCTGATGCTTCAAAAACAAATCTGCAGATAGCAAGTTTTACACTAAACTGCTGCGGCAATCTTTACTTTGGGGCTCATCACTCCAGCTCAGTCTTGCTATCAGAAGAAAAAAAATAAAATGAAGAAGAATCGACTACAGAAAAAAACTTTGTTCTCTTTTCGTTGTAATATTTTTTCATTTTCTTATAATGATGAGTCTGAACAGGGGACGTGTAATCTATGTAAATCTTGTGTTGAGTGAATGAACATTAATTTGCAATCGACTCGAGTGCTAGGCTGTCTGTCTGTCTTTTTGTCTGTCTGTAGACGCACGCACATTCACATCAACGCTGAAATCATTCATCATAAGTGATCTGCTGTTCAGTTGCAAACTGCAGCTGTGAGATCGATAATCAACTTAGACAAATTAGACTGCTGCTGATGCTGATGTCGATGTTGAAACGATGCCGGCACTGAGACTAAAACTGCTTGGTGCAACTACTTAGAATAAGGAAAAACAAATACCAAAAAGAAATTCAGTGCAACTACACTCACTTTTCACAAAGTTTGACACTTGACTTTTTCCAAAAAGACAAAAAAGAAAAAAATGAGAAATAAAAACAAATGCACTCTCGCCCTCTAGAGCATTCAAACAGCTTTGTGAAAGTGTGAGTGTGCATGACAACTCAAAAGATGGCAAAAAAGATAAATTTTGAGTAAATATTGAGTAAATGATTGAGTGATTCAAAGAAATAGGTCTGATGCAGTTTTCAAAGTTTATTTTTCAATTTTTTACACAGTAAAATGACATCTTTTCCTAAACTAAACTGTTTTTGATATAATGCTGCGCACTTCCCTAATCTGGATCAAAGTTGTGCGGGCAAAAAAACAGTCTTAAGTCTATTTACAATAACTAAACTTATACTTTGTCTACGCATTCTAATTACCCACAAACAGACTAGTATTGCACTGGCAAACATATTGACTGAAAAGAAGATGGAAGGCGGTGACGGTTGAAAACTGAAGAGACTAATTCGCAGAGAAAAAGCAAAAATTTAAACAAGCCGAATTAATTTGCATACATTATAAATTAGTGCCGAATGAGCGGTCAAAGCACAGCATCGAGCAGCGCTGGTGCTACAGTGTAGAGAACACACCAACACCGAGGCAGTGAAGCAAGTGAAGATGCGGCGCCCAAGATGAAGCGGTTTGCTGATTTGCTGCTTTGCTGAGCTTGCTGTTGCTGCTGATTCAAATGCGCCAGCAGAAAACACTGCCACTCTCCAAAGGATTCAAATTAAATTGAATTAAATCAAATTAATAAGGGGGTAAAAGAGAAAGAAGGAGAGGGTAGTAAAATATTGAGATAAGAATCACAAGTGGATGGTGCTACCAAAAGGGATGAAATGTCGATAATAAGCTGGCTGCTGGTGCACTATCAAATCAGTGAGCTGCCTGTCGTCCGCCTTCGATTGCTGCACAAATTAGCTCGTGTGCAAATCTGCAAAATTGGATAAGTCAATAAGAAGGAAATCAGAAAGAGAAGGCCGAAGGAGATGAAGTGCAGGAGAGGCGGAAAGAAGGACACGAAGACACAACGTGGCAACTCGCTTTTGCATTCGTTTTCCCTTTCCCTCTCTCTCTCTCTCTCTCTCTCTCTCTCTCTCTCTCTCTCTCTCTCTCTCTCTCTCTCTCACGCCCGTTTACAAAGTCAAATTCAATTTGCATTTTTTACAGCTGACAGACAACCAAATGCCGTACTGGTGAACAAGCCCGTGGAAATTCAATTTTAAAATTAAATAAATTGAAAACACACACATTTGTACTCAAAATTGGAGACATAAACAAACAGAGTCAGCTTGACTGATGTCAGCTTCCTATCGAACTGTTGATGACGGCATTCAGATCAAGGAGGTCATAATTAGGCCGCTTGTCAGTGAATTAAGTGGTTAACAGTGTAGAAATGCTAAAAAATTACAAATTTTTAATAAAATTAAAACAAAAAATTTTTTAGTATTTATGCTTAAAAACAAATCAAACACTGTTCCGACTCTTTTTCCCTGCTTACAAATAATAAACTAGACAGTTAAACATCGACACTAGGCATAAATCGTATTGATAAATGCGGTAAAGATGAGATCGGGAACAGACAGAAAAGAAGAACGCCGCTGAACATGTTCAAGTCAAAGGGAATGCAATTTGAAAATTAGAAGCAACTTTATGAATGAACAAATAAAATACAAATTATTGTGTGTGTCTGTTGGTATGGTGTCGGCAGTGGCAGTCGTAAGGAGGAGGAGGAATTAGGGAAAGGAAGTGTGTGTGGTACTGGCAGGCAATGCCTGGCAATTGCAGTTCAGCTCACCAACACAGTGAGAGGGCAAATGGCAAACACAGGCAACTGCTGCCCAGCTGACTAATGTCCCTGTCAAATCGATTGAACGAGCCCAGTAAGAGCAAGGGCCTTTCACTAAAAAAAGCGATTGAGTTTTGCAGAAAAGGAGACTGCTGTACAGCGTCTACCATTTGTTGGGCAGAAACCAAAAAAGAAAAAAAGAAGACAAAAAATCTCGCTTTCTAATCGTTGCCAGTGAAATAAATTTAAAATCATTTTTCCAACATTGTAAGTGACAGATAGTAAATAATCGACAGACTTCAAAAGAAAGAAGAAGAAGAAGAAGAGAGACTTCAATGCCGGCTAAAAAGTCAGAGGACAATGAGACTAAAAAATGAACACACGAAAGTTAAAGTGAAAAAAAGACAGTCAAACAGACAGAAAGAAAGCAAAATGAGATACATTAAAACAATTCACACAAGCTATGCAGCAGCACCAGCAGAAGCATCAGCATTGCTCTGCAAAAACAATCTGAAAACATCGATATTTATCGAGGAAGAAGAAGAGGAAAAAGGGAGATATTTGAACAATGCAGACAGTTTGTCGGGAGTCGCCATTTGATATAAAAAAGCGATATAATAAAGAACACTGCAACTAATTGGCTGCATTTGCTGGGCCAGAAAACACGCCCCTTCAACCGTTTATCGATATCCAGTCGTTTCGTCTCGTCTTAGGCTCTCTTCGTTTTTTTCTGGCTGACTCTAGCAATCTTTTTTATTTTAGAAATATTATCTCGTTTTTAAATTAAAAACTATTTTTTAGTTTTAAAACATAAAATTTGTAATTTTAATCATGTAAAGAGTGCCATAATAGCCTTTCAGTTTTTTGACAGGCCATTTTTGTCGTCTTGTAAATTGGCGAAACATTCATGCTAGTGGGGCATAAATAATTTCAGCAGCATTTCACTATTCAGAATTGCTTTACTTATTTTGAATGATTAGTGTTTTGCTCATTGTCAGCTGCTTTTACATTAAACTGCTGTTGCCGTTTTCGGTATTGAAAATGGAAGAGTTAACTTTAATTCAAAACTTATTGTAAAATGTGGACAATAGCTCATTCCGAGAATAACGTCTATTCTTATATTTTGCAAAAAACTAATGTTTTAAAATTTTAAAAAGTTTGAGGTTTATTTTTAAACAATTATTTTTGATTTGATTATTTAAAAAAACTTTATTTTAAAAACATTTACAGACAATAAAATTATAAAACAAAGTATTTTTCATTTTTAGCAATGTTTGCTGTCGATGATTGTGAGATACTTTTCATCGGTGAATCGCGGCAAAAGAAACCATCTACAATTTTAATTTAAATCATCAACAATCAGTGACCACCAAAAACCAGTCACACTAACCTGATAGGAATGAGCAGTCCAATGATGAGCGGAAAAACGAGTTGCACGTACTGCCAGGGTGCAAAACCAAAAAAGCAGATAATCGCAAGCTGACCAACTTGCACTGCAGTAAAGAGGTGTACCGTCTTCTGAGGACAGTAGCGCAGGTAGTGAGTAGGGGGATAGGAGGCCTGACAAAGGTGTGAAAAAAGATGTTTAGGAGAGAAAGCAAAGCAGAGCCTGGCAAAAAAAATGCACTGCAGTGAAGTGCACCAGCAGCAGCAGCAGCCTACCTGTTCGGTGATGAGCAGGAGAGTTCGCTGGTAGAGTGAATTGTCGCGCAGTGTATTGGCGGCGCAGTAGAGAAAGAGGCCGGCGAGGACGGCCACGGGGACGGCGTTAAAGAGCGCCGGCCAGAGGGTGACCACCAGGGCGATGAGCACGTGAATGGAGATGCCCGTCACCCGGGTCTCTCGCACTCGCAGCACCGCAAAGCGCTTCACCGCACCGGAGTTGTTGGCGTCGGTAAGGGGGACCACATCGGCAAGTGCCCGTGCGTGCATCGGCGAGTGCGGCAGAATGCCGTGCATCCAGGGAAGGCCAAAGAGCGAGAGGAAGATGTTGAGCAGTCCCACCACCAACAGGTCCCAGTGGTAGGCGTCACCCTTGGTCAGCCGGTTTGAGGGAGTACTGACCAACGCCGCAGAGACGTTCTGGTCGATGAAGAAGAGAATGGAAAGGGCAAAGCCGAGCACTGCAGAGAGGAGAATGGCGGCAGGGGTCAGACTGTGCAGTGTGGCGAAGTTCCAGCGGTAATCGGCGCTCACTTCAAAGCTGTCCGCTGAAAAAGAAAAAAAGAAAAAAGAAGAAGTTGGTGATTTGCAAAATGGTCAAATTAAGAAAATGCTAAATAAATAGTAGCGACAGAATAGAAACAGAAACATCAGCAACAGCACCAACAGAAGGGGAGAAAAAATAAGACTAAAAGCCAACGACAAGAGAACAAGGAATGGATAAAAGAGGCAGCAGATTTCAATCAGCAAATCAATCAGTGCGGGTGTGTGCAAAAGCGACAAGCAAACAAAGGCTGAACATGAACAGCTCAAAGAAACTGGAAGAAGACAAGAAGAGAAAGAAGAAAAAAAGAAAAGAAAAAATAGCAAACCAAACAGAAAAAAATTTGTCGCCGACGACTGGCTAAATGAAAGACTAGTAGAAGGAAGGGATGACACAAGACAAAGCTCGCACTTCTGCAAATCAACAGCAGCTAGTCGCCGATTGGGAAATATCGCCGTCCAGTGAAAGGCATATACAGAGAGAATGAGAGAAGGAGAAAAAGCAAAAGTTTAAATTAAATTATAACGCGCAAGAAAAGACAAAAGGCGACAGTTGACAAGTGAGAGCCTCAGTGTCTGTGTCTGTGTGCGTGTGTGTGCAGTCCACACAGTGTGGACAAAGCAGTGGGGAAAAAAGAGGGAGTTTGGTGGACAAAGACAAAATCGAGTTGATGCACTGGATGCTGTGTGAGCAGATGAAGACAAACACTGAAAAGACAAAAAGTGCACAGCTCAGACTGTGTGTGTGTGACTGTGAGCCAAACTGACCAAATCTGCACAGTCAGTCAGTGACGAGTCAAATTAGAGAAAGTGCAAATTCAACGACCATCAGAAAGGGAAAATTGGGAGAAGAGAAAGAGAGATGAAAGAGCAAAGCTGAATGGTGCGCCTATGTAAATATTGAGTACAGCTGCCAAATATTTATACACAGTGACCACTTTTATTCACTACTAAATGCCACCAAAAACGGCTCCAACGGGGCTACAGGCGCTATTCCCACTAATCACTTAGAAACTGAGCAAAAAACTTGGGCCACAAACCGGCGTTCACACTCTCAAGTTCATCATCGGCGGCGGATAAATGGCCAAGTTGGCAAAAAATAGTGCCTTCGTTATAAACTTTGATGTGAAATATTGCCCTTTAAATTGAGTTAAATTCTGTTTGAAGAAATAAAATAAAATGATGTGTTCTGTCAACTGTAAAATTATTGAGAAAATACTCAATGTAGACAAACTAAAAAAGAAAAAAAGATCTGGTAATCTGTGGTGAAAACTGGACATTCAAAGAAAGACAAGTTCTTGACGTAATGTAAAAAAGCCAAACTCCCGTCGCCTTCACTTACATTCAACGGACATTTTAATCAATTAAAACATTTTTTACTTATCAACCCAATCGGATATCGTTACTTGCCCTCTTTTTTAAAAATAAAAATCTGGTCAACTTATAGTACTGGCAATTGAGTTCACTAATCGAGTTTCAAGAGTTCCTTGCCACTTTTCGATTGCACTAATAGGATTAGCGAAGACTGCAATGCTGGTTGAACTAAAGGCTCTCACTGCTTGTGCTGAAGATGGAAAACGATAGATAAAAAAAGGGGGACGAAAAATTGTGAATGTGTGTGGGGTACGTCGCCAGTTGACTGGTTCGGACAAATATAACACAACAAAAAATTGCAGAAAAATACCAATCATCATCGATTTCTTTTGCAAAAATTTTTTCTTATAGAATTTCTGTGGCTTAGACTAGTACTCTTCTTTTTCTTCCTCTTTTGCTTCTTCTGCTACGAACGAATTAATCTCTCTTCTTTTCCCTTTCTTTTGGCTCTCTTTTAGCCTATCACTTTTTGCCACATGTGGCCAGGAAAGCGTAGTTGAATGCTGGGCCTGCTGATCCTACACAATCGAAAACGCATGCGTTTCATTTTCAGAGTTTGGGAGAATGTGGCGTATTAAAAAATCACTCAAAGAAGAGGCAAAGTGAGGTGCCGGTGAAAGAGAAAGAGAAGGTGGTGGCGGCAGATGATGCCACTCTTTGCTGATTATTCCACAGCTGAAGAAGCTTCAGCAGCATCAAAAATTCTCTCTTTGCTGGCAAACCAGCATTTGTATTTATTTTAAAAATAAAAAATATTATCGTCGCAAAGCAGAAGCCTGATCTTTTTCTTTCTCCCTTTCTCGTTTTTGCTAAACTAAATAAATAAACATTCACACAAAATAGTAAAAAAGGCTGAAATAAGCGCCGGGCCAGATAAAGACAGATAGAAGAGATGTGAAGGCAAAGAGTAAAGTAGGCAAAAAACATTGATGCAGCAAAAGCAACAGAGAAAATGTGAAGAAAGCAAAAGTGAAGGCGCAATCTATTTTTTGTATTGGGTGTTGTGTGTGCGTGTGTGTGTTTGTTTGCTGCTGGGGCCAGAAATAGAGAGAGACTTACGTTGAACTGAGGCAAAGGCAAACGATCCAATTAGACTGAAGACGATGACCGACAGTGGAAGTGCGTAGTCAGCAAGTGTCTCTCGCAGAAGACTGCTTAGATAAGGCCTGCAACAAAAAAATGCAAGAAAAGATAAAATGCAAAATTCAAAAAAATAAAACAAAAATTTAAAATGTACAAGGGTGTGAGTGTCGCTTCGCGCCACAAACCATCGTTTCATTTTGTTTAAATTCATTTTAACGTTTATTTTGTTCATCAGGTTGTTAAGCATTGACTGGTGTCATTTGGTTGATCGGCATTTTCCGACGGCTTGGGACACAACTCGCAAGCTCGTTGTGCCCCAAGCCGTCGGTGCCGATCAACCAAATGACACCAGCCTTCAACATTCGGGGTTTACTTGGCTGACTAATTTGTGAAATATTTGTAAAAAAATTCTGTTAGTGTTTGAAAAATCTATCGGTAAAAATACTTTTAGTATTCCAGTCAATTTAAACTTAACACCAATAGATAAATGCTAGTTAGCGTTGCATTTAAATAAAACTGCTTCTTGATATCATGAAAGATGTAATTTCTAGAATCATAAATGTAAACGCAAAAAATCATATATAGAGTTCAAATAGGGATTTGTACAAAAATTAAAACTGGTTTTAATAATTACTTCTGTAAGTCAAATCAACCTAAATTTAAAACCAATAGATAGGTAGTAGTTAGCATTGTTTTCAAGTAAAACAGTGCTTAGATATCATGAAAGATGTAATTTATAGAATCATAAATGCAAATGTAAAAAATCATATGGAATTAATATAAGAATTTTTATGAAATTTGTAACTGGTCATAATAATTACTTGCGTTAACCAAATTAACTCCAACTTAATACCATTAGATAGGCACTACTTTGCTTTGTTTTCAAGTAAAACTGAGCTTTGAAATCTTGAACGATGTAATTTATAGAATCATAAATGTAAACACAAAAAATCATATAGAATTAATATATGAAATTTTAAACTGGCCGTAATAATTACTCTCAAAGGTCGAATCCTCTTGAGTTAAACGCCAGTAAGTAGGCATCCGTAAGTTTAGTATTCAGGTGAAAACCGCAACTCGATAACTTTCACGGTGTATTTTTTAAAGTCAAAACAAATCGTATAGAACTTATTCGGAAAGTTCGAATTTATGATCTTAAAAATGCACCCGGTGTTCGAATCACCTCAAGTTTGGTACCATTTGAAAGATGCCATTTAGCTTGTTTGTTGTGTGAAAACCGTTTCTCGATATCTTGAACGATGTAATTTTCAGAAGCAAAAATGTGCGTTCGGAGAAATGGAGAAACATCATTTTTTTAGGGAAGTTAGATATTGCTGTTAACACTTCCTGTTTTGTCGACACACTGTAACTGCAATTTTAACTTGCATTCTGTCAAAACTCAACAATAATTTAACTACTGCACTTGCTTGCGCCATTGTCTGTCAGTGCATGTGTGTTTGTGTGGTCAGACAATGCTATTTAATATTCAAATGAACCTAAATCATATTCAAACTTTTCTCAAGTAGTAAACAGGCGCGGAAGTTTACCGACTAGACAAAACAAGTTCAAAAGAAGAGAGTTTCAAACTGACAAAAAAATTAAAATGTTCCTTATCAAAGATGCAAACACAAAAATAATTAAAATGTAGAAACTTGAGATAACCAAGTTTGTTTTTAAAATTAAATTATAAAGGTTTCAACAACAATAAACACTACTATTTAAAAAAACTTAGCAGTAAAAGTTAAATAAAATGTCACTTATCACTCTGTGTACTTCTAAAACGTTAATTAAATTGTAACTTTTGACATGAGTGCTTATCTAAATCTTACAAATAAAAAATACTATTATTTCTACATATTGTCAACAAACTACAAACAGCAGAAAACATGGCATAAAAACAGGTATAAAAAAAATTGCTCGCAATATGGTAGGTTAGCTGGATGCCCTTAAACGCCGGGTAACCTCGAGACATTTAAAAAGTGTAACAAAATGAAAAAAGTAAAATCACAAAGTCTTAGCTGAGCAAAACAAAAAAGTAAAGCTGATGCCTTTTAAAATATGAATCTGCTAAGGAGGGAAAGGCTTCTTGGCAGAGGAAAAGAGAGAGGAAGAAAGCGCTCAAACGCAACATTTTCCAGTGACTTTAGCTCCTCCGCTTAAAAATAGAATAGCTACTTTGCAACTTTTTCCAAAAGAGCACTGTTTGAAGAGAAGTGTATGCGAAGTGCGTGAGTGTGTATGGAGATTCAAAAGTCTGCCGCCGCCGCCGCCGCTGCACCGACAAACAAAATCTGTCACCGAGAATAGAAGGGACAAAAAGTGGCAAAAGGAAAAAGAGGGAAATAAAAAGATCATTGGACAGAGCAGACTGAAAACGACGGAGCATCATCATCAGTAGCAGCAGCAGCAGTACCGTTCAGCTAGTGCCGATATCGGCCTG
Organism: Tyrophagus putrescentiae; assembly: GCA_024499935.1. Taxonomy (NCBI): domain Eukaryota; kingdom Metazoa; phylum Arthropoda; class Arachnida; order Sarcoptiformes; family Acaridae; genus Tyrophagus; species Tyrophagus putrescentiae. The sequence continues at coordinate 3,537,838 of JAMZRA010000001.1, read as the reverse complement.
ATAACGGCACTAGCTACATTTGACTGTAAAATTAGCCATGCGACAAACGATGGAATAAAAGAAGTGCTGGAAGTGTGGTAGTAGCTGTAGCAGCAGCAGCAGCAGTCGATTGTACTGCACTCACACACAGACCAGATTTCGCTGGCCTTTGTCATTTGAGCTGGGTAGAAGAAAGGGGGAAAAAGAAAAAGAATGATAAAGAAAAAACTTTTCAAATGACAACATTTTATCGGCAGCGAGCACACAGCAAGCCATCAGCACCAGACAGAAACAGAAACAGCAACAGCCACACCAGGCAGTCACACGATCTCCAAATGGATTGCAAATGATTTAATCGATAACCGATAAATAGTAGGCGACAGATAGTGCGCCATTGCTGCGGCGGCTGCTGCTGCTGCTGCTGGAAGTCTTCGTTCGTTTTCTTTCTCTGTAACAGGCACAAAAAATCTTTAAAATGAAATTTAAAATTTCCTAAACTATTGTTTATGTGAAAGCTGAGCAAGAGCAAGAGTACAAAATACGTTACCAAAACACTAAAATGTGTTTTCCAGAAAAAGGAAAAGGTCTAAGGAGCTGAAATTAAAGAAGAATTTAAAAATTGAAACAAGAGGGAGATTGTTTCTTTCTTCTCAAACTGGTTCTCTGGGCAGATTCACCCAATTTGCCCCAATGCAAGTGCAAAAGGGAGAAGGAAGGTCTTTCCGTTCTCCACTCTGCCAATCGATATATGCACATCAACCAGTCTGCGAAGAGTTTGCATCTCTCTTCCTCTCACTCTCTCTTGCCTAAAAAAGACTGAAGTGATATCGATTGGCGCCAATCTTGGTGAGATCATTTCCCAATTGCGCGCAAAGCCGACACACACACATACACACAACACACACACACACACACACACACACACACACACACACATCGTCTCTCGCCATCTCCGCAGATCGACAATCTAACTAGATGACTTTTCTCGCTCTCTTTCCCTCCACTTTGGTGCACACTGCTTTGTCGTACAATCAGTGTTGAAAAAACGAGAGAGAATATAATTTATAAAATTAATTTCCCTCGTTTGGCTCGTTCTTCCTAAAGCAGTAGCGTCACTTTAAAACCTTCAACACTGCCACACACTGCCTCTTCAACTGTGCCAGTACTGCCGAACTGCTCGTACCACCACCACCACCACTACAGCAGCACTCACTACTACAATAATTTCACAATTTAATATTGTAATGAAATTATAATTTATTGCACTGTCGAGACAAAGGCTGCGAGAGTAGGAGAGAACTCGTCAGCTCGTTCTGTGCAAATCGATTGCACTTTACAATCACTCAATTACTCGCCCGCGCGAGCTCGTTGACTGCTTCAGCAGCATCAGCATCAGCGCACTAGCAGCACTTCGCTGGCACTAGCTGCTGCATCAACTGCTGCCTCTCACGAGAACTCTAATTATTGCAAGGACACTACTACCCTCAGCAGAACATGTGTAAAGTGCACTACCAACACCACCACCACCACCACCATCACTACCAAAAGGTTTTCAAATATGAAAAGTGCTCTAGCAAGTGAGATCAGTAGTGCAGGCAGTGATGAATTGAACTGCAGGCCTTGTACGTTGTCACCGTCCATGCGCGGCACTTTACACAGCTCAGGCTGTATTGGTCGATTATGGCAAATAAATCAACTCTTTCCTCCATTGCCATTTCCGCTTACTCCTCAAAGAGCACAAAGCTTTTTAACAGCAAAAAAAGTTCATTCAGACTACAATTGAAGTAATTAAAAACAGCAGAGATTCTAGGCTGAAGAAAGGCTGAGCACTGCAAAATGAAGCAGTACTAGGAGAATCAGATTTAGCCATCTATCAGCTTCCACATCTTCACCCAATTCCTCCTGGAACCAATTAGTTCTAATCACTGAGCACAATAACAGAAGAGAAAAGAAAAGAAATAAATCAAACAATTGAAAGTGAAAAGAATCAAACTTTGTCTAATTTTGTGTGTTTTCATTTCATTGCACTACTTCTAATTTTAAATGCGCTTTTGAGAGCTCTTTAAAGTACTCTCTGAGCATTCTTTTAGCTGAATAGAAAAAGAAAAACATAAACCAAAAAACTATTTACAGTGTCGATGAGAAGGTGAAAAGGGAACGATCTGCACCACCAGAGCGAAGAAAGAGAACTTGGTGGTCTGGGGTAAAAAAGGAGGGGGCAGCTATTTAAGCAGTGTCGGGGCAAAGAACAATTGCAAACACAGCACACACACACAAACACAGACAATTGTCAATTGTGTGCGAGAAGTGAGAGAGCATTGGATCGAATGCGGCCACACATGCCCATAATGCAGTGTGCGGCCCGCAACAAAGTTCGCCAACTCCCCAAAGTCCATTTCGTCTGCTCGCTAACGAATATCCCCCTTCTGCTTTTTCTATCTATCTCCCTCTCTCACTCACTCAATTCATGGCGCTCATTCAAGTTCAGCAGCAGCAGCGGAATCTGCAGCAAACAATTCATCAGGATGCAGCAGCACAACATTGAGCAAACATATAGATCAGCACCATCAGCACCAGCACCGCCACAGAATGCTTTTGCCTATATATTTTGTGATATTATTACGTATACAAAACGTGAACATACATGTTATTTCAACTAAAGAAGAAGAAGAAAATGAAGTAAAGAGCAAGTTTGTAGACTTTCGATGGAGTTAGCAGCTCAAGCTGCTGCTGATGCTGCCGCTGCAGTTACTAACTCAGTGGAGTGTAGTAGTCCGAAGTAGTCCGAAATAGTAGTAGTGCACTAGGAGTGTACTGGGCAGCGTCGTCCGGCGATGATGCTGCAAATAAAGCCGTCGTCGCTCGTCGTCGGCAGATCGATAGAACTGTATTCTTATGTAAATATTCCCTTCCACACACACTAATGGCATGTGTCAATGTATGGCCAACGTGTGTCCCCTCCTTTCAACCTAGTAGTTGTGTACTAGTAGTTGCCTTTCTTTTTTCTCTCTTTCCCTTCCCTCTTTCTTCTGGCCAAAACAATAGACCAAGAACTAAACGGGCTAAACTTCCAAATCCAAATCAAAGTTACACTGGTGTAATTTAAAGACAGCAATAAGCGATAAAGGCGGTTAGGAACAGAAAAATCTCTGGCCGAAAAAGGAAAAAGTGCATCGCCAGCGTGAACCCTGGTACCCTTTTGTACTACCACACAATGGAATAAAAGATACACACTTTTTAAACAAAAAGCAAAAAACAAATCACAGCAAACAGCTTTCCATCTCTACAACCTCTGAACGACTAAACACTGCCCCGACTAAACGGTGGCCACATGTGGACACACAAATAGAGGCTCTCATTGCCCTGAAACACACTCGCCGATATTTGCTGGTGCAAACGGCAAAGCAGGCAGGCGAAGAAAAAGGCAAAGACAAACATTGCGCCTTGGAGATGGTGAAAGCTACTGCTGGACTTTCGGTGATTTAGTTTCCCTTTCACTTCTCTCTACCAAACCTTTTCTACTACTTTTGTCTGCCTTACTAGTTTCTAGTTCTGGAAGTCACACACACAGTAGCACACTCCAACTCCAACTTGCCATTTGCTTATTGCATTCTCAATCTCACTTTCACCGAATTCATTGGCATTTGATTAAAGCGCGCACACATCGATATATATTGGCGCCAAACTCTACCGAGTCCAGCACTAGTGTCCGAGAATGAGTCTGAATGAATCGGGTAACAGCAGCAGCAGATCGAACAGCAGCAAAATAAATGGAGCAAAAAGCAAAACAAAGAGAAGAGGAGGAGGAGGAGAAAAAGCTGGCAAAGAATAAATTAAAATGAAACGTGGCTAAATAAATAACAAAACTGAGAGAGCAGGTAGTGGAAGCTGAGATTGAGAGAGCTTCATTCCTTCTCAGTCAGCCAGTCTGTCTGTTTGACTGCCTGTGCTAAATCGAGTGTCGCTCGATCTGTCTCGGTCTCTTTCCTCTCTGGAGCGCTTTGTCTGTGCTTCATCGTGCTGATAAATTGAACATCGACGCAAGCTGCGAGCATGATGTGCTGCTGATGCTGCTGCTCAAGCACTCGCCAGGCAAAAAAGCTGCACAGTAAAGCGAACACATACACACACCTATAATTAGAATTACACGAGTCAATACTGCTACCCATTGCAATGCTGCTCCATTCATTGAATAACAAGGTGTTGAAGAGCTTGAAAAGAAGCGAGGAAACGGTAGAGAAAGCAAAAACACAAGCTGACACCCAAATAAAGTAGCATTGAAGAGGTGTCAATGAAGGTAGTTGTAGTAGTAGTAGTAGAGCATTCCCAGAAAACGGTGTTTTTCGTTTCCAGTCAAGTAACAACCAAAGTGATTTATATTACAATCACCACCACCACTGATCTGATCTAATCTTGACTGCACATTTTAGACTCAAAGTTCCTGCGCACAAAAAAAATGCAAAAAAACAAACACTTACGTTGTGCTAAAGTTGTAGAGCAAGAGGGCGGCAATGAGCGTGCCACACATCAGCAGCACAAAAACAATGGACCGCTCTGGGGCGCACTGCGCCGCCTCTCTGATCAACTCCTCCACTGATATGTTGCTGCTGCTACTGAAGACGTCTGATGGAAAGCAGTAGTTTTCAGTGAAGCTCTCCACGCACAGATTAAGTCCGTCGACGATGAAGGCGAAGAAGATGAAGGTGGCGAAGATCTCCTCAATAGAGCGCGTACAGTAGACCATCAACTGGCTGAGATCGAAGAGGACGTAGAGGAGGAGGAAGAAGCCGTTCCAGAGGCCCACGGCGGCAAACAGATCGAGAAAGTCCACCTCGAGGCTCTCCGCTATGCGGTACACTATCTGCGTGTAGAGGCAGAGCGGCGCCGTCGTGGCGATGATCACCAGCGGCTGGCCGGCGAAGAAGGCAAAGACGAGGCCGCCGATGGCCTGCCCCAGCAGCGCCTCCTTCGGGCCCATCAGCGCGCCGGTGTTCTTCTGATTGACCACACCGAAGGCGACACAGGGCAGAATGCAGGCGAAGAAGAGGGTCAACGTGGCGGCGGGCACCTTCACCCAGGTTCGTTCGCCGGTGAAGCCTGTGAGAACGAAACAAACAAAATAATCAGCATTTTTTATACGTTTTCAAATAAAAAAGAGCAGCCGCTTACCGTCAATAAAGTCACTGGGATAATACTTGAGTCGACGAGTAAAGTTCTCAATCAGTCCTTTGCAGAAAGAGAATTTAAATCTGGGCTGAAAGTGAGAAAAAAGTGTTCAGTTAGAAACCAGAGGAGAGTAGCTTCAACCAAACTCCCTTTCAATATAGCACTGTTTCCATTAAAGGTCAATGTGATTGATCACTTTGAACTTTTTTTCAAGAGCAAAGTGACAATCAGTAATTACCATCAGAGATCTTATAAAGCTTAATGCAGACTGATGAGGGGAAAATCCTTACTCAACCGACTATCTGACTACTCACCAAAAATAGTTTAGAATAAACTGGACTCCTCTAATTTAAACCCAAATCACTAATGTCAGTCAACTACTGCTCTCATTTAAGTTTGCAGCCACTTTCAAAAGTGAGGTCAGCCAAATTACACTTATAATGACAATAAGCACAACAAATGAAGAGATTTTGTAGCACTGCTGTTGCTGATGCTGCTTCCACTGCTCATTTGCTAGCCAAAAAGACGAAAGAGAGAATACAGAATGCACTCCCAGCGTGAAGTCTGAGGAAAGAGATGAAAAGATAAAGAAGAAAAAGAAAAAGTATGATCAAATGAAGCTCATTTGCCTCTTCTCCTTCTCCTTCTTCTTCAGTAACGATAAAATACAATTTCAGCCAACAATTCAGCCTTCATCTTACGACGATATTCTCTGCCAGACAGTAGACTTCTGGCTGGCCTAGTCTAGCCTACACTCTCTGCAGGCTGCCATATTCTTCCTACTGTCAAGCCTACTGTGAAGCGAGCATCCATTCATTCATTCATTCATTCTTTGAGCTGGGCGCCTTGATTCATCACATATGATTACTCGATGGAGGCAAAGACGCCGCTGCTGCTGATGCTGACTGAGCTGGCGAATTAGTTCCGGAAGCTGCCAGCAATTGGCAATGGGCGAGAAAGTGAGAACTTTAAAATTATATATTGACGCAACGAGGCGCGATCTTGCAGACACAGAGATTGTGGAGCAATGGGGAACACCACAAATGTGCCATTTCAGCGGCTGCCAACAAACAGACACACAATTGAGATGAAAGCGATTTCCTGCCATTCTTCCAACTAAACTATTCTTTTTCCTCTTCTCAAGCCTAGTTTTTCATAAAACAGCATTAATTTGCACTATTAGTAGCAGTTGTAACAAAGTGGATACAAAGAGGGCTGGACTCATTTTAGTAGGTGAACTTGGTGTTGATAATTACTGCACTGATCTAACTTTTGAAATGAAAATACTAAAAACTATTTTTCTAAGCAGATGTTGTCACCTTGGTCACTACCAATCTGTCAACTGTTCATTGTTAAAACTTTTTTTCTATTTCTTTCACTCTAACTATGGCAAAACTGAGCAATCTAAAGAATCTTTCACTCGTTCACACAAGTCTAATCTTGCTGGTGCTAGTGCGGTGGCAAATAAAAAGGCATTAGCATCCTAATTAAATTACAACTTTGAAGCGTCTGGGATAACAAACTAGTTAGCTCGAATAATAATGGAGGCAGAAAAAATAATAAAGCCAAATCTCGAGCAAACAAACTTTTAGAGACTGACTGACTGCCGGGGAAATGAAAGTAAAGCAGAGTAAACACAAACAAACAAACACACAAAAGACTGGTTACTCTTGAACACTGCTAAAGCAAAGAGAGATTCTAGTAAGTAAGTAAGTAAAAGATTCTTCAACTGTTTGGGGCATACCTTGACAGGGTCATCCTCATCCTCTTCATCGGGATGACCTTTTGAGCCACCACCTCCTTTCCCTCTTCCCTTTTCCAGCCCTTCGCCAGTGGCGGCATATTCGTCAGGCAGATTTGCTTTGAAAATGTTTTTGTACGACTTTATATTCGCCACACGTTGCTCGAGAATACTGCAGAATCGATCTTCGTCAGAGGCAGTGTGCAGCGCTATTCGAAGGGCACTTTCAGAGAAGAGCGTTGAAAAGGTCCGCGCCACCTCAAAGGCTCTCTTTGAGGCTTTCTGTTAAAGGAAAAAGAACAAAGCGGATGAAGCATTAATTAAAAATTTAAATTTTTAAACATAAAAAATTAAATGTAAAAATACAATAACAAAAACTTGAATTTTATTAACTATTACAATGTTTTTTCTTTCAGCTCAAAATTTTTGTCTGCCTGTCGAGTCCTTTCGGCACAAAAGTAAGTGACAAGAGAAATGGTCCAAAATGGTCTGAGAGGTCAAATGAATAGGGCAGATGACGGATTGTGTGAGAGTGGAGTGAAAAAAACTGCTGAATGACTGTGTAAAAACGAAAAATTGAATTACACTAAACTAGTGAAAATGGAAGACAGACAGACACGCACGCTGGGCTAATTCAATTAGAAATTTCAAAATTCAGAAAGTTTAAATTTGTAAAAATAAAAGATAACAACAGTGAAGATCAGAGATGGTTTTGATGGCTTGGCAAATTACTATCGTAACAGTGTGAATGTGCTGAAAACGTTTTAGAAAACAAAAACATTTATAAGTTTTATTTATTATAGAGGAGATGTCACTTTGGTTTGTCCTGTATAAATGAATTTTAAACAGTTGGATTTTTATTTCATAAAATGATTTTAAAACTCATTATTTAATACAAAGTTTTTTTGTTACCGATAAACATAAACAAATAACCTAGTCAAACGTTATTGAGGTTAGTCTAACCTAATAATAAAAATGAAATTTAAATAAAATCACAGGTATAAAATCCGTTAAAGTGATCACCCTTTTTAGTTACCGAGAGTATTTCATTAAAAACTGCACAATTGAAGTCTTTGTAGTCTTATCTTTTCTCAGAGCACTTTTAATTTCTGTTTACTTAACCAGTCAACAGTCTCACACAAGTCTTTCATTTTGTGATTTTCTGCCTTCTCAGATGTCAAATGCCACAAGCATTTAATGCAATTATGCATTCTCGGTCGACTAGGAAAGAGAAACCGAGTCCTTGCCGAGTCCTTCTCTTCTGAACGTATATAGACCTCTCACTGCAAGATGAGATGGCAAGTGAATCAATCTAATTGGAATCAATCAAGACTGCACTCTAAGACTGAAAGACGGAAGAGAAAGAGCAAAGGGAAAAGGAGGAAAAGGGGATTTCATTTGGTTACACACACAAATCCCTTTGCCTCGTAAATTGTAAATTGACAATTCAAGAGAGAGAGAGACCTCAAGAGTTGAGCTCTCAAGTGCTCTGGTCCTAGAGTGAAGAGTGCACCCGATAAAATTGTTGAGCCCTTTAAAGTTGAAACTCAAATGAGACAGCAAAATTTAGGAATAGGAACCGACTCGGCTCAAATGGCGTAATTTGCAATTTGCTACTCTTTGTGACTGAGTGTATGTGTGTGTGTTTGATTTACCAAAAAGCATTCCAAGGAATATTGCAGTTGAGCCCAAGGGCAACGAGGAATAACAGGGCAACTGGGAGAGAGAGGTACCAGAGAAATGCAAAGTGCAGACAATAGAAATGTCAAGGAAAGGAAGTGTTTGTGTGCGTATGTATATGTGCGTCTATTAATAGCAAAAATCAATCGACATTTGGATCGTTGAAGGAGAACAAACTCTGCTGGAGAGCTTCAGTTTCACTTTCAGCTCCTCGTTTCCAGCTGCAAGCAAATCAATCAATCAAATTGCACAAGTTTGGACACTCTCAGCACTACTGCCGAGCACTACTGCTGAGCAGCACTTGAACTTTTGGAGGAAAAATCTTGGATTTTTGGACCTTCAGAAAGCACCAAGAGTGGTGGCGAAACCAGCAAAAGATGATGGTACACACTTGAAACTGCTCATCACTATCACTCGCTAAGATTTAATTAAACTTATTTGAAGAAGAAGAAGAAGAAGGGGTGGATTACCTCAAATGTGGGCACCAGAACGAGAATGATGAACTGGACAGATCGAAGTGTCGGCCCAAAGCAAGTGGGCCGCTTCAGACGGGCGATGACCACTCGTCGATGTTGAAGTTGGCTGACGGATGCACTGAAAGGGAAAAAGAAAACTTACACTTGTGCAAATCACACGAATAAAGCGCAAAGAAATGATCTACGAATCAAGCAAATGTTTTTGAAAGAAGAACACACAGCTGAGACAGCCGCGTCGCCATCGATTGGCTGAAAATGCAACTACAGAAAAACTGGAAAAATGCGATTCTCTTGCATTTTTGCTGTCGCACACTACTTACTACGTACAAAGCCAGCTGGGATCGTGCAAGTACTGCCCGTCCTCGGTGAGGTGAATATTCTGAATGACATTGGAGAGGTGAAAGGCGGCATTGTTGGCGGCGTACAGCTGCGCCCGAGCCTCATTGAGCACATCCTCGGGCAGGGCCTGCTGGAAGACCGCCAACATCGAGTCGATGATCACCTCCACGGAGGAGCAGTCACAGTCGAGGAGGACGCTGGGACGGCTGAGGAACCAGTCCAGGTCGCGCAGGGCTCGCACCTCGTGCTGAAATGACTTGTTGGCAACTATCTCATTGGTGGTCAGACAGAGGAGGACGCGATTTCTACTTCCCAGCGGAATCTCCGCCGCCCTGAACATCTTCACGCCGTTGGGCTGGTGGGCTTTATTGGGGGAAGAGCAGTTGCTGCCGCCGTTATTGACTGAGTCGAATCGATCACCACCACTTCTGCCGCCCACATCTGAGCCCTCCGGATCCTCTGAGTAGTACTCTTCGCCGTCCATGTTCACCGGCAACGTCTCGTCGATGGCGGACACTGAGAAGGCATGACTGCGACGGCGAGTTTCCTGGAACTTGAAGGGATTGATCTCCGGCTGATCCTCGTAGTTGTTGTTCCCTTCAGGACTAGCACTTCTAATGGCCGAAGAGCCGGGAGATGGATTGCTGCTGTTGACTGAGCTCAGTGAGATGTGGTAGCTCTCCACTGCCTTGAAGCTGGGCGGACCGGTGTTTGGAGTGGACGGAGTTGCTGTTCTGCCGTGCAAGTCCTCAGTTGAAGGATCAAGCTCACTGCTCAGCGGAGAGTCAGTGGAGTTGATGGAGGAGTTGTCAGAGGAGACGGCTCGAAAGTGCTTTGGTAGTGCTATGTGCGAGAAGGAAACTCGCTTTTTATTGGGATCCATTTCTTTTCCGTTTTCAATTGTAGGAAGTGTCGCTCAGATGATGATGTTGAACTAATGATGATGATAGTGATGGTGATGATTGCTAGTGGTAATTGATAAGAAGGATTTGTCTTTGCATTGGCTTTGCTAGAAAATAAAGAAGGAAAAGGGTGGTCATTAAACGGTGGAAGTTAACCTAAATATCGTGTGTGTGTGTGTGTGTGAGTGGACAAAAGGCACCATAAAAGCTGATAATCATCTGGGTAACATTGATCGTTTAGCATGGTTGTCGAGTGACTTGTAAGCAAAATTGATCGGATATGACTCAGATATCAATAAAAATTTGACTATTTAAAGCAACATTTTCCGAGAATACGACTAATTGAGATGTCACAGTTTGTTTGCAAGTATCAGCTAAAACTTTTATATTACTCTAAAGTGTTAAAGATGCGGAGTGTTTAAGATGTGTTCAATGAGTTGATGCAGTTGACAGATAAGGGCAAAAAAGTGTCAAATAGCTGAAGATCAAAGCACAATCACATCAAAGTAGATTGCTAATGAAACGTAAAATAGTGCTGGATTGATGGTTCAACGGTTTAGCAGTAACATCAATGAATCGTGACCAACGTCGGCGTGGGCATTAGCTGCAAATGCACACCACACACATCGACTACCTGCTGTATGCGGGGCTAATATTAGACGACAAAAAACAGCACTGCACTAGCTACGAGGTTGTCACCATCAAAACAACACAAAGAATGCACTTTCCAAAAGACATAAAATTCATTATCATCATTATCAGATTTGGTTTTTGTTGTGATAAAGACTACAGCCGTTTTAGCTGCACCTTCTGCTTGCAAGTACGCTGCAAAGGCATACACCAAATCAAATCAGCACAAGTTTTGACACAAGAACCGTTTATGATGCGGCCATAAAGGTGGCAGCAGCAACACACTCAGCAGGACAGCAAACGATTACCACTGCCAACTGCATTAAAAGATCATCATCATCCAGACCAACACAAGTGCCAATTGACCATCTAGTGAAATCGAATTGAGTAGAGAAGAGGTGCTACACCGGTGTGCAAAAACAAGCACACTAATTGAGAACGTGAATGAATTTCAAATGAGAGCACACCAATGTAGCAGTTTGACAAGGCACAAATAAATAAGCACTTACCTTGACGTTTGCTGCTGATGATAATAATGCTGATGGTAATGGCAACAACTGCAGTAAAAGGCTATAATACTGGTGATGATCTTGTGCGGTGTGCTGTAAAACTACATGTGAGTGAGATTGTACGTCAACACCTAAAAGGTGACAGAACTGCTCTAGACACTGCTACAAAAACAACTACTGCTGCTACTACTGCGGTCGAGGTTGCCGGCAGCTGCAGATTGACTGCTGCTGCAATACTGATGTACGGTGCTTTTGATAGCCGAGCAAATGTCAAATGTGTGTTTGAAGGCAAGCAGACTGACTTGCCTCACAAACCTCCTTCCAGCCAACCTTGTCACCGGAGAATGCAAATGACTCAACTCAGAAGATGGGCACCAAATCATCATTATCAGATGCTATGCATATCGCTATAATTTCCATCTACTGCTTTACATTAGTGTAATCTTTTTAACTTTTGTTTTTACTTAAATCAGGAAAAATCCCAAACTTTGTCGTAGCTGTTTGCGTACTGATCTACAGGTCAGTTGCTTGTGTTTACAGCAGTGAATGCCAAACTTGCAACAAAAAAGCTTGATCAAGTGCAAATGGAACTACAGTTTGGATTCTAATCTATGCTTTTTATTGATAAAGCTGAGGTTGTTAACAATCAGTACGTGTACCAGAGAGTGTAATAAAGTAGTCGTGATAGAAGGTGTGAGAACAGTAGTAGTGCGTCCTTTTTCTCCTTCTTTAATGTAAGTATTTTTGGCAACTCACAGTTTCACTGTCCCACTGGTTGCAAAAAGAGGATTAGGCAAAACAGACTGAGACTTAGACTCTCTGGTACAAAGTGTCAAGTGCATGGTAGACATCAGTGCTTGATAAGTGTACGCTATTTTCAGACCATCAGTATCACGGAGGGGTGAGGCGTACTAAAATTGAAAGTTGATAAGTGCTGTCGTGACATTGTTGATGAACTTGCGGTTGTACTGGTGACTGGGTTTGCAAAATAAAGTACTGGCAAGTGTGTAACTAATGATTGACAACAAACGTTTATTCACAAATATTTCAGATTCAAATACTCCAACTCCTTGATTGTCGAGGTATTCATTTTGTAAAATAATTATTTATTTTGTACAGCATTTACACACATACACAATTGGTATAGTACAAAAAGTGAACAACAGAAAAACGAATAAATAAAAACTTTTGAGTCAAAAAGAGGGAAATGCTATTTACACATTTGACAGTGTCTAGGGACAGTTTTTCTTGTAAAACGAGTTAGTTTGGACACGTGGAATTCAAACAGATTGGAAAGATCGATAGAAAAACAGAAAAGTTTGTACAAGAGTAAAAACGAGTTCAGTGGACTTGGAATTGCAAAAGAGAAAATAGAGTGAAGTGGTACGGGACAAAAGGTATAAAAGTTAGATCACAAGAGGAAGAGAAGAGGCTTCAGATCAGGACAAAACAAAATGAGTACAATTGAACAATTGACCATGACTGAGAGCTTGAGAGAAAGTGGTGGGTTCAAAGATGAGAAAGAAAGAGGAAGAGAGAGACTGGAGATTGCAAAGCGCCAACGTCGCGCACGGTTCAGTACTGTTTCAGCAGAGCAAATTTTTGATCATTTTGCATTTGCTGCTATTAGATCAAGAAGGCTGAATCACACTGGTCGTCGTGGTGGGCGGAAGTAGTGAGAGGTAAATGGAGTTTTGCCTCTCCCGACCAAAACCTGCGGCTCGGTTCACCGCCGACGACCGACTGCTTTCCAGCTGCTCATCACCGGCAGACTGTTGAACATGTTGAGCCATCTTCTCCGGTGGCAGAGTGTGCTCACAGATGATGTTTGGCAGATTGGAGGCGTTGGCAGTAGTTATTTGACTGCCAATCTCACTGCCGCTCAGATCATCACTGCTCAGTTTGGTAGTCATTGGCGGTGGACACTGTTGTGAAGAGTCGAGGTCCACCTTGACGCTGAACAGCAGTGACTGCTTTGAAGTCTGGCACTTTGCCTGACTGCTGTACAGCAGACTGCCCGTGGATGGTTTGGAGCCGCCGTACAACAGCGAAGAGGAAGAGGTTTGTCCACCAACTCCTCCGCCCACAGCTCTATTGTTTGCGCCCATCAGCTGGTGGGCATTGGCCGAGGTGACACTCTTGAAGCACTTCCACTGATCGAGCATTGACCGCTTGCCGCTGCCGTTGCCAGACGGGTTGCAGTGCTCATCGCCCAGGTCATAACCGTAGGTGTTTGGCAGTCGAGTCTGAGGAAGGTTGCTCTGTGAGCTCTTCTGGTGTTGGCAGTCGCCCTGGCGAATGAAGCGAACGCCAAAGAGAATGAGCAGCACGAGAACGGCCAGCAGCACCATAATGATGCCAAAAATGAGCACCTCAAACCAAAGGGTGCCATCGTGCTTGTTCGGATCTAGTGGTGGATAAATAAAACAAAGTTAGTTTTGCTAATCACCAAAACTCCAACCATTCAGTCAACAAACCTCTATACGACTCCTCAAAGTGCTTGCCCAACGAGTCCATGTTGTCCGTCTTTGCTGTGCTGCTGCCGCTTCCAACAGCTCTGCTGGGGTTCCACTGACTGGTGACCTCCACTTTTGGTGGTTCATTTCGGTCTACCCCCGCCACCGCCGCCTCTTCCTCTCTGATGTTCGTTTTCACGTAGTTGCACATGTCATCGAGGCAACAAGTGGTGCTCTTCTGCTGGTGATCAGCTGATCGATGTCCATGATGGCGTCCACCGTCGAGCAAGTGTCGGTGGCCAGTGCCGTGGTGATGGGCACCAGTTCGTTGAGGCACTGCATAACCGGCATTCTGCGAGGCAAAGACGTCCAGCGCCTGTGTCAGACAGGGCGTCCTCTGGCCGATGGGCAGCATTTCAATGCAGCCATGACGGGAGATGTCACTGCTCGACCGACCGGCGTTCACAAAGTTCGAGTGCTCCACGAAGCAGGCCGCCTGAGGACCGGTCGATTTGCACATGTACCCGGTGCGCACACAGGCGGGCTGATTGCAGTGACAGCGAATGTCACCTGAAATGGAGAGAAGAAAAGAAAATAGGGTGATTAGTTTAGGGAATCAAAGTGATGATGAAGAGGAAATGAGTGCGGAAATGAAACTACTTCTCATCGATCTGATGATTAATTGTGCTAAACAGGGAGGTAACAAATACCGTTTAATACCTTGCTAACGATTGCACTACTAGACAATTCAACAGTTGGCAGAGTAATTGAGCAATAAATTACCAAAAGACGAACATCATTTAGCATCGCTCAAAATTTGCGATCGTAATTTATAAACCGACTTTTCTAAGCAAAACAGAGGGAGAGAACGGATAGCACAGCTAATTCTATGACAATTCGATTCCACCCTGGCTGGTGGTGCCATACAGATGGCAATTACCGACAGAAAGGGAGAAAGATGTGAGCATACAAACAATATTTATTTATCAAAAAAGTGCTGGTGTGTTTGACCTAAGAAACAGGTTCAATGGCAGCAGCAGAGCCAACAACAACAACAACAACTGCGACGACGAATAAAAGCCACAAGTAAAAGAATAAGAAAAGTGGCTAGACAATTCGGCAGTTTGGTTTGATTACCTTGAAAACACAAAGTGAGAGAAAGCAATCAAATCAAATTGAGAGAAGAGTGAATTCAGAAAGAGTCGCCAGAAAACTGGCTGTAGCTGCAGAAATTCTCTAAATCATCACAGCAATAGCAACAAGTGTACCTTCACTCGCACACATTTCAATTGAGCTCTATCATTTGAGCAGCTTATTTCAACATAAGAGAATTATATTGAAAACAACATCACTGTAAAAAAGTTGGAAAAGAAAGATTGAAAGAAAGACATTGCTCCTCTTGCTCACTCTCTTACTCTCCACTGAGTCAATCTATAAATTTTAAAGTACCAAACCTATTATTAACATACACAGAAGGGCAAAGGTGGTGATTAAAGGTAAGTGTCTGTGTGTGTGCTTTGAGTGCAACAGTGATGGTCTGCACTGGTCTGCATTGCCATTCTCGCTCATCGATCGGCGGTAATAGGGGCACACACACACGGCACACAGTGTCTGAACTGCTGCTGCTGGTCAGTCAGATTGAGATTGAATGTGCGTTCAGGTGTGTGTGTGTGTGCAACAGTAAGGCGACTATTAGCTTTGAGGAGAAGAAAGAGAGCGAGAATCAATCGAACAGACATTAGAGAGTGCCCAGTGTCCAGTGCTGCTGGTGGTGGTGGTCATTCAGGCAGCCTTCGGTGCCTTTGCACTACTCACAATAACACAACAACAACAAAAACAGCAACCAACTTGAGAACGATAATTAGCCAGTAAACTACACACCACAGATTTTGCTGTCTTCTCTATTAGGTGAGTAACCTTTTTTTCTTTTTATAAGGAAAAAATAAGAGGAAGAATTTAGCGCTTCTCGCTGATGCACTCACTCATTTGCCCGTTCTTTTGATCCCCTCATTCAAATGTGCTAAATGTTTTGATAAGATGTGTGTGATTGGATGATGAATTCATCACTTTTTGGCGGTAGAGGTTGCCTGAAAGAGCTTCTTTTCTCTGATGCAAAAGAGCCAGTAAGCAGTTGTGTGTTGAGTGTCTGTGAAATGCTGGTTGCCTTTTTGGTCTCCCTCATGGTTCCCCTTCTCTCTCTGTTGTCGCAGTAAATGGAGCCAGTCAATTAGCCATAGCCGTTGTGTTTACTTAGCCACTGTCGCAAGAAGTGAGGAGGCAGAGAAGGAGAAGGGAGAACAGAAGAGATTTCATCGACACTGCTTCAGCAGCAGCAACAGCGGTTTTGCTGCTGAAATGCAAAGTGCACTTTAGCATTCGCTCGGTCACTTGGACTCCGCTATCGAGATCTCTGTTGGTGCAGGAGAGAGAATAGAAAAACGAAGAAAAGGAGGAAGGGAAGCATTTTAAAAGCTTTTGAAAAGCTGTTGCTCTATCCATCTCCACTTCTATTTAGCAAGCAAGCACTCTACTCTGCTTCTCTTTGCCTTTTTTTGCCGCCCAAACATCTCTTACCCCCTTAAAGTTGATACACAGACAGACAAACACTAACCCGAATTGGTAGACACTGAAAGAGAGCACGCGTGAAATTCAATATCCATTGGAGCCATGCTAATAATGTCTGAGACAGAGCAACAGCTGTCACAAAAAAAGAAAGCAGGCAGAAATACAAAGGGGTACAGCACACGACGACCAACTAAGCAGAAATATGAAACATAAAACATTGTTGCTTCACTTTCACCCCTCCATTTTTAGCATCTTTGAGAGAAAGAGAGTGAAATGATAAAGAGGGGTTCAGAGATGCCTTCAGTGCTAGTGCCAGCAGTGTGTTTACTAGAGAACTGGTGCAGAACTGGTGCCGCCAAAGTCTGGACAGCAAAAGTGAAGAGGAGAGGGGGTCACGACCAGCAGTGTTCAGTGAGCAGGCCAATTTATGGCCATGATGAGGGGCCACTTGAAGTTGAGAAAGAGAAAGCCTGTTTGTCATGCAAGTGAGATGTGCAGAGGAGAGGAGAGGAGGAGACGGTTTGCCAGTGGAGTGCCATTAGGGGTAATTAGGAATGGAAAGAGAAGTTGAAGAAGGAGGAGGAAGATGGCCAGTTAGCTGGCCTTAGCCCTGCTTTGCGCCATCACAGCCATAGCAGCAGCAATTTGGCCTGCTGCCACAAAATGTTTGTGCAGCAGCAGCCAAGAAACAAAGAATCGAGGCAGTGTATGGCAGAGAACAAATAGGCCAGTGGAGGTGAAGGAGAAGAGAGGAGAGGAAGCTTACTGGACTAGCTAGTGGCCGCTTTCCTTAGCTAGCTCACTCACTCTCCCCCGTCATTAGGCGGCACTGTAGTGAGCGGTCAGCTATCATCAGCAATCAATCTCGCCGCTTCGTCACCGCGCGCCAGTCGGGGCCCAGTGTGGCTCAGGCAGACAGACAGACCGAGAGAAGAGAAAGTCTCCTTAGCAGTGGTCTTAGCATTCGTCGTCGTCGACTGCGACGTCGTCGGCCCATTGCCAGCAGAGCGTGTGTGTCTCTGCTAAGGGACAGAGGTGCCCCACGTAGACACCGAGACAAGATAAGATAGTGCGCGCCAGCAACAGCAGCAGCAGCCTGTCGCAATCGTCTGAGCATGCATGAATGAGATTAGTGGGACCAGCTCGGCGTGCAGAGCAGATAGTGCCTCCACATATGAATATATATGATGGGCTAGCCGCACTAAGTGCACCTTCTTAATCGGCCCTAGCACAGAGACACACACGGACACTGCA
This sequence comes from Tyrophagus putrescentiae, assembly GCA_024499935.1. NCBI lineage: Eukaryota > Metazoa > Arthropoda > Arachnida > Sarcoptiformes > Acaridae > Tyrophagus > Tyrophagus putrescentiae. Next base: position 3,520,141 of record JAMZRA010000001.1, on the reverse strand, counting down.
AGGGAGGAGGACAACAGGAGAACAAGGCCCATCATTATCTGAATCAGATGGCGGCGGGCAAATGATGGCCGGAGAGTCCTCAGAGGAGGAGGAGGCTCTGGCGACCGGTGTGTACTAATGGCAACTGTCGCGATCGACAACGATTGACCGTCGTCCTTGTGCAGAAAGAGATGGTCAACTGATCAAATGACACATCGGCAGTTGTGTGTGCGTGTGCGTTTCCTCTCAGGTGAACCTAGCAATTTGATCAGAGTCAGAGACTCTTTTCCTAAGGTAGTTAATAATAAAATAGGAAAAGAAAAAGAAGAAGTCTACCTGCCATTACAATAATAGTCAAACAGTTTTGGTGTCTGAGCAGCTGCCGCGAAAAAACTCACTCACTCTTTATTAGCCAGCTAAGTAGTGGAGTTGGAGGCACTTTCTACCCACAACAACAACTCTGCTGTGTTGCAACTTCCCCCTGTGTTAATGCACCTGATGACAGGTCGGGAGGTCAAAGGTAACAAGCGAGGAAAGAGCAGCACACAGTTGCAAGCTGATCGCCACTGATGCAGAGAGCAAAACACGATTTGCCAGACCATCATCACTGAGATCATCGTACCTAAAAGACTGTGATGGTGGGCACACTAATGAATCGCCTAGTTGCGTCTTGTGTGTGTGTGATTGCAATTAAAGAACAATTAATGAAAGCTACAATGAAAGCGATATGAAGAGGCAGTGGTGAGCGGTGAGGGGTAGAGAAAAGAAAACAATTTGTCTTCATCAATCTCAAAGCGTGACAAAAGTTGCAGCAGCCACAACAAAACAAGTAAAAGAAAACGAAAGAAAGAATAAGAAAGTGATATCCCCCTTTTGATGATGTTTTCATCATTCTTTTCTGCCATAGAGTGCGCCAACAATGCCACATTCACTCATGATGATCCCTATTCTACTGCTTAATTAAATTTACATTGCACTGGTCCACCTTCTTTACCTTTTTTTGTGTGAGAGTGAATGAGTGAGTGATTATGATGATCATCATCATCGACAGAGCACAGTGATACCCTGGATACGGTTGTGGTGGTGGTGGTGGCAGACAGAAAGACTAAAGTCATAGGTAATAAAGTCAGTGAAGTTGAAGGTGCGCAGTTGAAAAGACTGTGCAGTAGACACAAAGTGAGAGGGAGAGAAAGTCTGGTGTCATTAGTGAGAACATTAAAGAATCGTCCATCATTGCCAGTGACCAGCGCAACTGTCATCACCACCAGCCAGTGTCTGCGGGTAACGTAAGAGCACATAACACACAGCACACAGACAAATAGACAGACAATCTTGAATGAATTTTCATGACTGCATCGCTGGCCGCATCCGTTTCACTATCATTAGTCAGTGGCTGCAAGTCAGACAACAATGAGCAAGGGCAAACCACAGTCCTTTTCCGTCGTTTGTTTGGCTGAGAAAGTGACCCTCAACTGTGTTGCCGGCAACTGACCGTGACGTAAAATTTTTTGCGCAAGTTCTACAAATCCAGACTGTTATTGGGTGTCATTTGGCGCGACCTTCAGTTGAGGATAATAGTAGTACGCCAAACAAGAACACGGATACAATCGTCCTCTTTTTCAATCACTAGCTTCAATCGCTCAACTCATCACTTTCTTCTCCTTTTTCATTGGCTCCATCCTTTGCACTACTCCTTGCTCTGTCAGATAAATCAAACTTTGCCTTCATCGACGTGACGTTCAATTGGCCACGAGTGAGGAGTCTCACTCAAACTGGTCCTCTTTACATGTCTTTCTCTCTTTGCCTGACTGTTTGTTTGCTCGTCATCTCTCGTACGCTCGTCTACGCTGCTAATTAATTAGCAAACGACGAGGTAAATTAATAGCAAAAAGGCCAAAACATTGAGGTGAGACCACACGCAGCTACCTTCACTGGCTGTTAACTGTTGCTCCTTTACGAAGGGCTAATGGCGAAGGGAGCATACTCAGTCATCACTTGTCGTAATAGGGCATCATCACTTAGGCAACGTTTGGTTTAAAAAAAGTATATTTTCAAGTAGAAATAATAACTGTTTAAAAAACAAGGGTTCAGATTGGGTTCAGATGGTTGAATTTAGCTGCCACCAAAGTTGGGTGCCAGCGCAAAAAAAGTAACAAATACTGTAAACAAATCCCGCCAAAATTTTGAAAGACTAGTCACCTAAATACACCTAAATACACCAAAAACGCACACTGCTGTCTACGACGGCGCTGGTTCTTCCATTTTGTCCAGCCTAGCGAGGTGACGAAATTGCCCTTCGGTCTTCAGCCCTAACTCCCATTTTGAAGTTCTCTGACACTTCCCTTCGATCTAGCTTTGCAAAAAGATGAACGGAAATTCTACTGAAATGGAGCATGCCGTCGCTCAGCTTCCAGAAGACAGTGTTTTCGTCTACCTGAAGCCCATCGAAGCGATGGTGAATAAATCATCAATCTTGGCCACCCTCAACCCTGAAGAAATACACTTCTATATTAGTGTTCCAAAGAAAACATGCTCTAGTGAACACTTGGCAAAGTTTTTGGCAGGCAAGTTTGGTGGAGGTCGCCTAGAAGAAAACGACACTTTGTGGACCTTTCCGTTTGTTGTTTACGCCAACACAGAGGGAACCAAGTACGCGCCAATTCCAAAACTCTTCACTATGGAAATGATGGAACGCTCGTACCCTTGCTACAATCCTACAGAAAATTGCTTCACCATTTTCTATAGTCATGATCGACGAATCGATTCAGTTGCCGAGGTTACTGCTGCTAATGGTCCATCTACTCCGGTTGCAACTGTTAGCTTCTCCTCATCAGGTTCGTCGTCTGCTTCCAATTCGACCAATTCAACTGAGGTTGCTTCTCTTTGTTAAAAGCAAAATATCATGGAGTTCTGCCTTATTTTCTAAATTTAAAAATTGTAACTCTCTTTTGATCAACTTGTCAGTCAACAGGCACAACTATACTTTCATAACTCTTTGTGTAACTCAAACTACATCATCACAACTTTTACTCTAAAAGCCATTTCGAAAGCATGGCCAATTTCAGTTGGTCATTTCATTTAAACTTTAAAACCACTTTCCGATATAAAATTCACAGAGAAAAGAGCATGTTTATCTTTGGTAGATTGCCACTTCCACTCGCTCTCCTAACCACCGCCTAATTGGACTTTGATTGACTAACCTCCCTCTCCTGCCGTCTCGATTGTGTTCGGTGTTCGCAACCGTAGTCTACGATCAAATTACAGCAACCTCCTCCTCTTCCTTTCCTAGCTCAGCTCAGGCAGATTTGCCGAGCAGTAGTAGACTTTGACGACTAATGACACAGACACGAGAGGGACGCGGCGACGGCTGTGGCGGCGGCAATCGTGGTGAAGAGGATCACTGCAAAGACAAATTTCGCAGAGGACCATTTTGCCAATTGAAATCAGGCACATCGGTGGCACTGTACCCTCAACAACTACCACCACCATGACCTGTAGTGGTAATAATAGGTAATTGCAGTGATGCAGCAGACAGCAAATAGTACCTTCCAAGAAGAACAGCAGCCACCACCACCACCAGTCGCTCTCACTGTCTCTCTCTCTCTCCCGTTTTCAACATTAGAGCAGTTCACGAAGACGATGGACTTGTTGCGTGTCCAGCAAATTTGCAAATGTGCCGCCAAGCGCGAAGAAAAATCGAAAGTCCTCACTCAGCCATCATCATCTTCAACAGCAACAGTGACTGCGACCGTCATCGTCAACATCGCCAGCCGACACACAATCGTCATCAAGTGGAGCGCAGCGGCTGCACAGACAATACACTGCAGACACACAAATTGCCGACAAGAGATGGGAGAGTGAGGAGAGAGAGAGGAAAGGCATGGTCATTGTGTGTATTTTACGAAGATGCCGTCGATCTGCGGATTCTGCAGCACTGGCAACAGAGAACACTGCTGACCACGCCACTGCATCGTCATTACCGTGATCGATATTACAGAGGAGAGTGAAAAGAAGAGAACAGAGAATAGAATAGAGTGGCAAGCCATGTTCACTCGTCTGCTGCTGCCTCATTGAGTACCTCAATTTGAGGAGAGAGACAGTCAGCCAGGGAACGAGAGCGAGAGAATGTAATTGAACTTAATGACCGCCCGGTTATACCGCTCGGTCGACCGACCATCCATTCTGCCGTCGCTCTCGTCTTCGAAGACGTTCTCTTCATTGGCCGAGTGTGGGGAGAAGAGCAAGAAGGGAGCCACAAGTGGGAAAGCGGCAACAACAACAACAACTGCTTGCTTGCTTGCGGCCACCACTGCAGTGCACTCTCTGTCTCTATTCTTTCCTTCCCTCAGTCAGTCCATCTCAGTCTGCGCAGACGGAATACACAGGAGGGCAGAACAAAAAGTGAAATGATAATAACAGTCTCGGTGCCGGAGATGTGTGTGTGTGCCCAGGAGGACAGTGTAATTGGCCCTGGCAATGGGACTGCAGTCACAGAGGCAGACACTACCACCACCACCGCAGTCAGATTCAGAGATGGCAATGATGGTGGTGGTGGTGGTGGTGGTGGTGGTGCAGCACAATTCGATAATTGGCCCAAATATTCCGTGTTCGGCTGCTTGGCGGCTCCGATTCGGTCCCTTCGCAACTATGTTCTTCTTCTTCTGCCTGTCTGTCACTGCTGCAGTGCGTGCTGCACGTCTGCTGATCTTCGTACTACCTGGGTCTATCATTACGTGTCATTAACGGGGGAGACTGGTGGCACTGAGAGAGAGAGAGAACTGGTTCGGGTTCGGACTGCAGAGAGAAGTCGGCAAAAAGGAGGGAGAAGGACACAGAGTGACCAATAATTCCGTTCTGTGGTCAGTGGGAACGGGGGGACCGACAGTCACCGATGGTCACACATTATTATCCCCGAACCTTTAAGGTAAAACCGCAGACACCACCACCACCACCACCAGCAAATGACACCCAAGAAATAGTCGCACACATTGCATTACGTCTGGTATGTCCTGTCTGCAGAGCACAATCAGCAAAACACACAACACAGCAGCAACTACTAGTTTCCAGAGAAAGCCAGGACTCGGTGCTGTTATTATGACAGTGTTGATAATAAAGGTAGTCCAGAAAAGAATGTGTCATTTACGGTCGTGCTGTTGTATCACCGGCGCCAGGGCGGTTATCGGCAGTATGAGCAGACGACAACACCTTGATAGCACACAACAACGCGAGCGTACATTTTGGGAGCGCTTAGAAGCAAAAAGTGAGCAATTAATAACTGAGTCAACAGTTAAAAGAAGAAATGCCGATGAGGTTAATCCTCCTCCTCCAAGCTCAAGGTATTTACGGCCTCCTGAGATGATCACATTCTCGCTAAGCACTCTAAGCACACCCACAAGCCTGGTTAGTAGTGGTCAACGGATTGACTCAGCACCAAAAACTTCTGCTGACCCTGACAGCAGTCAAAGCAGGTAGGAATGACGTCTTAATTAAGCGTTCTCTCTTAATAGAAAAGACTAATTGGCAGTCACAGAGCATCCTCCTTAGCAATGAAAGCCGATTCCCGCGGGACGTGACACTGCACAACAAAAGGCAATAACTTAGGAGACTTTATACCAATTGACGGAAAAAGTGAGCACAGTGTCGGGAAAAAGCACAAATGCAAACTTGGCCGGCAATACTACTACTACTACTACTATGCATCTCATTTCCGTTCATTAGCCGGCGATCGAGATTAGATAGCCGGCAAGGCGGCAATTGTTTCACCACCACCACCACCACTAAAAGCAGTAAGTGGAGTGCAATGATTAGTGATGGGCTTACGTAAGGAAACCAGCGATGGCTGATGGCTGAAACACACACATTGCACAGCTTATCACCATCTTGAAGGGCTCCAGCTTGGCGACAATGAATCGCAGACAATGGAGCAGCAGCAGCAGCATTGTCCTGACTGCCGGGCAAGGTGGCCCACTCACCTCAGTGTGGTTGCCTGTTTAATTAGTATACAGCAGCAGTCAATTGGTAAATATGTACACACCACACACGCTGCCAGGCAGGTCACAGATATTGTATTGAGACATTACCAAAACGGAAATGGTGCTCAATCTCAGATCACTTCAAATACTACAGAGGAGGAGAGTGAGAATGAGAGACAAAGAAAGAGAGAATGAGAAGAAACAGAAACTCATGACTGCGATTTACGACCATTGTCACAGAGAGACACTTTGCTTTGGTTTGCCAAACAAAGCTAAAACAATGAACAGCCGCCAGCAAACACAGCAAGAAGAGGAAGATGAGATGGCAAACAGTGCCGAGTGGTGGATGATAAGCTTCGCCATCGCTGGTGATGTTTCCTGAAGGCAGCCTTATTTCATTCATGAAAAGAGTGCAGTCCTCCAATCAGAGCTCACAGGTGACAGTCAATAAGAGTCAGTGTCAGTGAAAAGGAGAAAGAGGAGGTGGTGGTGGTAGTGGTGCCCATTCCTCCAAAAACTCTCAAATGCAAGTGCATAAAACAATGCCAGCCAGGTTTCGCATTACCACAGCCGGCAAACGAACGGCCAAGGAAGTTCTCCACACAAGCACACAAACACACACAACAGACACTGCCTGGCAAAGAGCGCCGTCGCGACGTGTCATGCTCTAATGGGCCTTATTTATGGTCATGCTCTTCTGGTCTGCTGCTGCTGCTGCTCACAGACGGACTCTGACTGACTAGGCAACAGCAGCACAGAGAGATGTAGACGGCGACAGGCGAAGAAGGGAGCACATGTGAACATGAGATGGTCAGCTCTGAGCTGCTGCTGATGGCCGCTGACCACTGTCTCACGTTTCAGTGAGAGAGAGGGTGGTTTAGGTTTCACGCCAAACCAAACCGCCGAACAAATGAGCTTCACGCCAATCGCCGGCAGTGATCACAATCAGGTGCAATCAGTGGCTGACTGACCAAAAGTGGGCAACTTCAAAAGAGCAACTTTCTCCCTCTCTGCTGATTGACAATCATCTCATTCGGTCTAGGCTTGGTGATTGTTAGGTGGGAAGGTGCACACACACAAACACACATCACCGGTCATACACGGAAATGCACAAACAATAGAGTGAAGTTGAGGGTGCGCTAGTGTCAAGTGCTGAAGGGAAAGCCACCGAAAGACAAACAGGAAAGGTCAACAACATGTCAAAGGTAGCCAAAGTAAAAAAGTAGAACAAACTGACGATGATGGTGTCTAATCTCACCAATAAAGTTTGAACAAAGTGACTAGTCAGCTATAAAATAGAGACACGCTAATGTTCAAGGCAGAGATATTGTGTACGCTGAAACCAGAACACTCTATCGAGATGTCATTGGCGCCAAATGGAGGGCAGATTAAAAGTAAATAAAAATAGTCAGCCAAACTGCTGCTGAAAACACCTCTATTCGGGGCAGAGAAAAAGAGGGGAAGAATGAACAGTGGCCACTAAGGTGTCTACTGCAAATGCTGCCGCTGCCTATCTGCAGCCGCCAATCGAGACGGAGACGCTGCTTTTTTAATGCTTCAACCGAGACGCTGAAAAAGAGCAACAAAATAGTGAGAGCGAGGGAGAGGATGTAGCCTGTGTTTGTGTGCTTAGACTCAGGGACAGATGACTGATAAAGGACACCGTAGTCAGAGGACAAGGTTCAGTTCAGCGCTGGCTTCGATAGTGGCTTTCTGCAAAGCAAAGAAAGCAAGAAGGCGACACACGGCGACAACTCCGAAGATTGTCCTTCGAGTTCTGCTTCTTCTGCCAGGCAGTCAGGCAGGCAGAGACTTTGGAGGTTCGATCGACTTTAGAGGCAAGTCGACTTGTTGATAAGATAGCGCCCGCATTCAACCGAGAAACAGCCGCTGGCCGCAAAGATTAAAGGCGAGATTGAGAATTCGAGGAGTTGAGAGTTTGCTCGGAGTTTTGCAACCAGTGCGGCAAAAGTGCACAGAGAATCAACACAAAACTTTCGCCGACTTAGTTCGATTTCTCCATCTCTTTTTCTTTAGCTGGCCTGACTAGAGAAGGTATCGTCGATGATGATATAGTTGTATAACTGCAATTATTATTACCAGCACTACTATTTTTGTCAATCTAATCAATGCCATGCTTTGCATCAGCATCAGCAGCAGCAGCTGTTTTCAACAGTTGTCGTCGTCGTCTGCATTGCAGTGTGTCTAGACAGTCTTGATGGCAGTAACATTGTATCAATAGCGACAAATGGCATCGGTATCGACAGCAGACGACACAAGTGTGTGTGTCTGTTCATAAGTGCGCTAGGGAAAGTCTGTCCGACGAGAGAGGGAGGTGAATGAGGCGACGACGGCAGAATATGTAAATATTAAGATAGTGTGTGGAGGGGAGGAAAGCAATCCTAATTAGAAGTGGAGAAAGAATGGCCAGAAGAAGCCTGTGACAACAATGAGAATAATTAAGCAATTTGCCATGATTGCTGCTGCTATCTGCAAGTTTTATTTTCTGCAAGCACAGCACAGCCAAAGCCGGAAGGTCGACATGTCGCATATTAAGATAGAGGAAGATAGCTGCACAAAAAAAGGTGTAATGGAAAAAGAGAAGGCACTTTATCGTTATCGCAGGCACTGCTGATTTGACTGGGAGAATCCAACCAAGACGGTCGACGTCGTCCTCATCGTCGTTGGAGGTAATCGAGAGAAAAAGAAAAAGAAAAAAGCAATGTCTCATACAGACAAACAGACAGAAAGGACAGAGACAGTAAAGGACAATTGTTAGTGAATCCTCACTAATTTGTTAGTAATCGATTGAGGATGGCAATAGGCCGAGTCAAGTGAGTGTGAGGGTGGTTGGGCACCACAAGAAAGAGAGAGACTGTGTATCAATGGGACTACCTAACAGACACTGTAGTGGGACCTTGCCGGATAAGACATATTTGTCTGCAGACTCTCTGATTTGCCTGCTGCCGTCTGTCACACACACACAACACTGAAGCAGAAAACTGTCGCATGAGTTGGCTCGGGTTCAACTCACTGAACAAGAAGAAAAATTAACTTGTACCAAAGTGAAGGACTACACTGAGGGACTACTACACACTGCCAAAAAAAGGAGAGAGAGAGACTAAAAACAAACAAGACGGAAAGACCGCAAGACTACACACACACACTCATTGTCGGGCCCACAATCTCACTCTGTGTGGAATTCAAGTCAATCGGGCCGAAAAGGGCAGAAGAGAGGGGAGAGCACCGGTTTGAGGAAGCTGAGCACAGATCAACAGTATTCGATTTGCCTGCCTGCCTGCCCTGAACACACAGGTAAGAGAGGCAAAATGTTAACTGATTGACTAAGTGGCCAAGAACAAGTTCACCAGCAAGCGCGGGCTTAGCGCAGTCCTAGCAGCAGACCTAGTAGTAGTACTAGGTCCTAGTCCAGAACATGGACCCCGCCGACACAGAGAAAGAGAGAAAGACTGAAGGACTGCTGAAGAGGACGAGAGGGGCAGTGAAAGAAAGGAGAACACTGAGTTCAGTGGGGAGAGGGAGAGAGAGAGCAATCAAAGTTGGACCTAAGTGGCGAGACAAAAGGAATGTCGAAATACAAGAGGCAAAACAAGCGTCGCCACAATAGGGGCCCAGCAGGAGTGTGACCAAGAGTGCAGAAGCGGTAGTGCTAGTGCACAAGTTCAGTTCACAGTTCAGTCAGTTGGGCAGTTGGGCACAGCCAGCAATGGTAGTGAGCTCTGGTCACAGCAAAGCACAGCTAGGGCCACAGCAAGGCAAGGCGAGCATGTGTGGACCAACCACACTGACGAGCCACACTGTGTCACTGTGGAGGCAATGGGGTAAACACAGAGTCTGGCTCTGGCGGTAATGTTACGCCAAGAGTAAACATGCACTTCGAGTCAGTTGTTGAACATGAGCACTCGATAAGTCTCGACAACAGCTCTCTGATACATCTCGACTCCCTGCCCAAATTGGCGGTGGTGGTGGTGGTTATCTCGAATTTCACTTTTGCAAACATTTCATATACAAACACTCAGAGTGAGCTGAGATTAGGAGAAATATGTTCAAGGGCCAGGAAGGGAAAGAGAGTGATAAGAGGAAGGTGGTGGTGGTAGTGGTGGTCATCGAGGAAATCTTTGCTTGTGTACTCTCAAGGTGGAGACGCTCGCCAAAAGAACAACAACCGCCGACCAGACGACTAATGCAACTAATAATAATAAAAGGAGAGCGAAAACCAAGTAGAAGAAGAAGTACATAAACTCGACGGTCTCAAGTGTGCAAGATAACAAGCGAGATAGTATTACATGGTGCAATTGAACACACGATTGAGCACTTTCCCATTCTAGTCTCTTTCTCTCTCAATGCTGAATGTGACAAATTCTTCAGATTGCAAAAGGGCAAATGGACATTAGTATGAAAAGGGCATAAAAAGAGCAAGATAAAAAAGAGTGAGGTAAGTTGGGGCAATGTAAATTTGTCATCCTCAAGGCAGAGAAAAAAAGAGAGGTGAAGAAAGCAGGCAATCATCACGGCAAATCATAATCGTTATCGAAACATGCAGTGCAGGCAGTGCTGAGACTGTCGAAGAATGATGAAGACCAAGTCGCCGATGCCGACGACGGCGGAGAAAGAGAGAGAGAGAGAGATGTCATTAAGGCCAAGTCCAAGGGTATGCTAATGTGAATGTGAATGTGCTGCGCTCAGCTCTTTTACGAGGCAAGTTAGCCGCAGAGTGCAAAGTGCAACAGGTTGTTGTCCCAACAGTCTGGGCAGCAGTTGCCTTGCAAATCGATATGAAAGCTAAGTGTCAGCAGTGTTGAGCACAGACGAACTGCATCACCGAAAGGAAAAAGAAAAAGCCTGGTGACAATAAAAAGCCATCTTCCCAAGCTGAACTCCAGTCAATAGCTAGGAGTACTTTTTCCTCCTCCTTCCTCTTCTTCTTACCTGCTCATTTGCACAATCTCAGTGCAATGAGACCGACCGAGCTTCTCCGATTTCAAACTCTGCGGCAGACTCACACTAATTACTCTCTATCTTAATATTGCTCGACCAAATCACCGGCCAGTAGTCCGTCCGTCCGTCTGTCTGTCTCCGTTGCAGCTTTCAAAGTTGACCTGTCGTCGTCGTCGTCTTCCTCCGCTCGACCACCAGAGCTCTGACTCTAACTCGCGTTCCTCTTCTTCTTCTTCTTCAGCTTCCTTATCTCCTTTGGTGGGATAAGGACGAAGAAGGTTAAAGGTAGAAGAAGGTAGATAAGAGAAAGAGAGGCAGGCAGTCAAAAATGCAGATGGCACCGAGACGACAGTGGACACAGCGGTGATGTGGTAGTGTGGACAGGGAACTCGCGCGAGTGAGAGATCGAGAAAGCGAGAGAGCGAGTGCCCATCACCAAACATCATAATCACATGGCAAATGAATGAATATTTAGAGTACCTAGCACTAACTAGAAACGGAGATAAAGCAAGCAAAAGAAAGAGAGAAAGACAAGGCAGACAGACACACAGAAGTCATCGCCTGGTCACTAAACACAGAGACAGTGGAGAAGGAAGCGGGGAGAGAGAGCGCTCACAAATTGAATTTATATTAGTCAAAAAGGAAGAAGATGTGCAGGTCTGAGGTCGAGGAGGGAAGCAGCAGCAGCAGCAATGGCAACATCAGCGGTAATGGTAAACGATACCGAGACGAACAGTGACTGAGTGAGTGAGTGAGCAGTGGAAAGCCAAACAGAACAGAGTGGCCAAAGTGATTGGCTGGAGGGCATCGTTTCAAAGTTTGCAGCAGCCAACAACTTCAAAAAGCCAACAACTCTGCTGTTGCTGCAAGTGCTCTCAGATAACCGAGAGAACAGAAAGACTGTGCCTGCCTCAACATGCTCCTGCGTTAAGTTGGCGCCAGTTAAGTTGGTTGCTGCTGCTGCTGGCAGCAGTCGACATTGACAATTCATCGAGGACCCTCTCTCTTTCTCCCTCTCCGACCAATTTATTTATTTATGTTTGGTCTGCAGCAAGTTGTTGTTGATGTTGTTGTTGTTACTGCTGCTGCTGAAGGTTTAGTCGCTGAACGTGCATTTATCTTAAATCATCTTACACCATTGCACTATTGCGGGCAAATGTTTTCACTCAGCAACTCGACGATAAATAAGTAGTGTGCTGAGAAGTGCTGCTTGCCGGTAGGCAAGTAAGCAAGTAAGCGATACTTTGTCGTAAAAATGCCTTGCACTGTCGAATCACTGAGACGGCATCGTCGAACAGTGCTGGCTGCAACTGAACATGTAAACACAATCACCATAGTGCAAAAGGAGAAGAAGAAGAGATTAACTCGGCAAAGTTCCTCTACTAAGTTCCTGTCTTTAAATGCTGCTTAAAACACAGAATATATGCTGAAGAGAAGTTTCTGAAATGTTCTCAATTAATAGAAATCAAAGTCTAATTTAGTGTAATAGCCTTTTAGCGGTACAGTGTAAAGCGCTACTTACATTGAACAGTGGAAAGAATGGCAAGAAGAAATGTAGAAAAGAAAAGCCGAGTCAGTGCACGTCTTGCTTCCATCTTCAGATGTTGATGTGAGGCTGCCAAATGTGGGTAAGAATACTGTTGAATGATCGGAAGGTAAAGAGTTGTCCCAGTGTTAAAGTGGCAGAGATTTGGGCAGTGATGACTGTCCAGCGACAGTGCTATTTTCCTGCTGCTGATGATGAAATGGATGCTGAGGCACAAAGTAAGTGTGCATCATTGGCAGCGTACACACAAAGCTGCTGTGATTAGATTATTTGTAATACTACTACTTCTAAAAATAATAATAAATAGACAGCAGAGTTGATAAGTGCGACGAAGAAGAAGAAAAAAGGAGAAAGAGAAGCTTAGATTATCAAGCAACTGCAGCCGCCACATGAATCAACACGTGATTTTGACAGAAGCAAGAGGGGATATATCGCAATGAAAGATGCCGGAAAGTGAGCTGTTCAGTGTTCAAAGGATGAGATGGAATGATCAGGATGAAAATGAAAAGATGAAAGAATATTAAAGGTGAGGATGATGGCTGATGATCAAGACGCTAAATAAATAGAAACAGCCGTAAACACAAACAGGGCAAATGTCATCGGATGAAGAGAGTGCAAACGGAGAGAACTGGCGCGACTGCACTCGACGGTGGCTAGTGGAGAAGTGAGTGGAAGAAGTTTGCAGTGCAGTCACTCAGTGCAGACGGTCGGTGTACTAGTGTGCGGCGACAGTGCGCGCGCTCTTTACAGTAGTGGAGGACTGATGATGATGGTCCGCCTGTTGAAGGGGGAGAGTGTAGAGGGGAGTGCAAGAACGAGAATGCTACATAGTCAATGAGAGAGAAAGGGCAGAGAGTGAACTTCGTTCCTCTTCACGTTGATCATCCATGGCCCCCATTAGGCCTTCGGCTGCTCCAAAGCTAGCTAGCTAGCTAGGGCTTGATTTGCACTGATTACCCGTTCTTGTCTTTGGCCAAGGAAAAGAAAGGAGAGGAGAGAGCGCGGCAAAGATAATTAAGAAGCTGCGAGAGAGGTAGTGAGTAGGGAGAACACACCGCGCGAGACACTGGCTCCAAAGGAGTCTGTCTCCGTCTTCCTCACTTCAGAGCAGGGCACAAGGACAGGTACACAGGTAGACACAGAAGGAGAAAGAGAAGTAGAAGGAAAAGGGACCCTAGGGCAGACTGCACCACTGAGCCCAGAGAAGACGGTGCAGACACTGACACTCGTTCAGTGGTCAGTGTACGTGGACGTTTACGTTTACGCTCAAAAGTGGGCATTGTTTTACGCTAATTGCCCTTCTCCGCAGCAGCAGCAGTGTTTAGTCGGTGATTGAGAATCTCAGCGTTCCCTATCAGTCGATTCAGTAGTCAGACAGACAGACGAGGTGGGGGAAGGCACTTGTCGCCAACAGAATTCATCGATACACTGAGAAAGAAAGGAGGGCATTTGTCACTGTGATGAGCTCCTGTCGTAATAGTCAGAAAGAGAGTGAGGAGACTGATATTCTGTGCTGAAGTGCAGTGCACACACCGAGACAGCACACTGGCGACACACTGCAGTGCCATAAAAACAAATTCCTACAACTGTCGAAAGAGAGAGGAGAAGGGATTATATGTAATAACCGATTAGGGCAATTAAGCGATAATTAGCTACAGAAAGAAGAAGAAGGAGGAAAGAAAGGGAACACAGAAGAGGAAGAAGCAGGAGAAAGTGGAGACAGAAGTGATCTGCAGAAGAGTGGACAGAAAGGGTGAAGCCAACCAGCAACAGTGATGACCACTGTCTAGACTGGACTGTCATTTGTCGGCAGTGCTCACACTGTGGTTTGGTCTACCGCAGTTGGCTCAGGAATCAAAGTTGGCACAGAATCGAAAGTTGTCCTTGAAAATCTGCCCAGCATTCTTATCATCATTCCCCTTCCCCTGCCACCACTTTCTCCTGAGTATAGCACATAGGCGATGATGCCATGCTTACCACCACCGTCGCCACCACCACCACCACCAATCATCGTAGAGAGAACGTTGCACGACACAAAAAGCAGAGCCGCCAATGACGCGACACTGGGCGCCATTGGCGCCACTGCCTCAGCCACCGCTACCTCCTTCTCCTGCTCCTGCTCGTCGCACTGGCCCACTAATTGCTCACCGCTGTGTCATCACCGGAGCGGTAGCACTAGAATGGCAGCAGCAGCAGTTAGTCAGTCTCCGGCAAAGGCAATCACTGGGGGCAAATAAGATCGACGACAGTGTGTGGTTGTGTATGTGTGCTCAGACAGACGAGATTGGAGACGACACTGACTGGCAAAGTAGTGCGACTTGGCTGCTGCCTAGCTGCCACGTGCTACAGGACAGTCTTGCGCGACACGTAGAACGCGCATAAGACAGCGCAGACTCAGGTGAGTGCTTGGGCAGCTGACCGGCTGCATCATTCTCGGGTATGTGCTGGTGAGGCAACTCGCCAGGTTGCGTCGGCTTTGCCGACCCACCACCATGGGAGTCCTCAGGCCTTGGAAACGCTATCATCGGTTCACGATACATGGCGTGATTAAATGACGTCGGTGGCCTAAATATGCCTATGCTGCCTCCGCCTCTAGTGCCATTACCATGATTGGCTAATTGCCGACACAAACGCAGCTTCAAAGGCCTAGCATGAGGCTGCATCTTCAAGTCCGAATACTTAAAGTGCATGATTAGCCTCGAATCGTGCTGATGACCAAGTAAATTGAACATTATGTCGGCACCCGCTCTGCTGCCCTCTACAACAGCCATTGCTCGTGTCGCCTTTGAATTGCCGGGCAACATTAGGAGCAGCCAATCCAAGGACCTAACTGCGAGTAGCGACGTGCGGCAGGCGTGCATGTCTTGACTGCGGCAGCACCTACACGTTGCAGATTCGAGCACTCCAGCGCTGAACATTCAGGCGTGCAATGTGTGGTCGATGATGTGGCACAGGCAGCAGCGCGTGCCTGATGCCTGTCGTCGCTGCTGCCGTCACCCATCCCCTGATTCGGCTCTTGTGTCACCTCTGAGGTGGATCGCCTTGCGCCAGGGAGCAGCATCACATTGGCAGGAGTGATGCAGCGCCAGGCACCCCAGACGGCGTGCCGGACAAGAGCTCGGTGGAGCAGGCGAACGGGCTCGCACTTTTGGCTTGTGGCGAAAGGCAATGGCGCGCTGTACTGAGCTGCTGCGAGGCTGGGAATAGGCAGTCTGACAGTGAGTTCGGCGCCTCTTGTGCTACCTGGCAGAGGTGGGTCCAATTGGGTCACTGGTGTAGTCCTTGCTGTACCCATTCCTAGGGGATTAGTTGCATTGCACGGCTGAAGGAGTTCTTCTCGACGAAGCTTTGCCGCACAAGCGTGAGAGGGAAAGACAAAGCATTGGCAGGAGTGACTGGCAGCGTGCCATGCTTCACCAGCTCCAGCCACCGTTCGACGTTGTCACAGGGATCCAGACTTTCGGTAGAGCAGCAGCGAACGGTGTGCTGCACTTTTGGGTCGTTGTGGCGAAAGGCAAATGGCGGCGCTTGTGACTGATGCTGCTGCTGAATGAGGCCAGTCTGACAGTGAGTTGCCGCCTCTTTGTTGCTACCCTGGCAGTGGTGGTGGTACTCAACTTGGGTGCACTTGGTGGTAGTCTTGGCTGTACCCTTCTGAGAGGGCGATTTAGTTTGCATTGCACGGGCTGAAGGAGTCTTTGCTCGGACGAAGGCTTTGCCCGGCACAAAAGTCTGTGAAAGAGGGGTAAAGAAAAGTGAAATGTTTTAGGATAGAAGTACTTGTAATCATACCTTGTTTTTGACGCCACCCTTGAAGCTCTTCTCCACCACCCCCTCCTTTTGCTTTCCTCCTTCGCTGGGGCTGTTGCTCTTAGGGTGACTCATTTAAAAAGCGGACATCTAAAAAATGTGCTCCCAAAAAACATCTCATTAAAAAAGTTCACCTTTTGATAGTAGTTCACTGGTGTGTTATTGTTGGACAACAATACTGAAGCGGTGATTATTGCAAGAAGTAAATGTACACAATATTGAAAAAACACATGACTTTTTAGAGAGATTTGATCAATATAAGCTCAACTATTGACTGCTCCGGCATCAGCTGCCTTGAATCCTAGGCGCTGACCTTGTCCTTCAGATAAAACTTTTAGCGACTTTTGAATAAGGTCGGTGGTGAATGTAATCAAATCACTGTGCTTGTCCGAACTGAAATAGAGCACCAGTAGAACGGCTGTGGAGATCAACAAGAGAGCCAGCAACACGGCGAAAACGCACATCAGAACACGGCAGAAGAGTGAACGGTACAAAGGCAAAGAGTAGATTGTCGATGACTTTCCTGAACTCTTTTCACTTCGCGGATTCAATTCATCCATTTCAGTGTTGCAAATAGATCATCGCTCAGCTGAGAGAAACGGTCTTTGGTGTTGACGATATTCTTTGCCGGTATTTTGTTCGACTTAGTAAAGATTCCGGCGTTCTTGAACGGTTCATCATGTCAGATTGATAGAAAGAGCTTGCTGAAATGTCAACGCAAGAACATCCGCCTTTAAATAAGACCGCTGTCCCTTATCCTTACGAATAATGGTGATGTAGTCTTCCCCTTTATCATCCCCCTTATCAGCAAAGAAGCTGGGACCAATGCTTGCATTTTCTTGATTCATGTTGACTACAAATAGTGGGTGAAAAGAGCAGATTAAGATTATCCACAACGATAAACAGCAGAGCAACATCTTTGATACCTAGAGAAAAGAGCTCATGCGGCTCATTCCGAGTCTATTTGAACGCTCGGGCAGTATCGGCGAAGGAGGAGGAGGAGGTGGAAAAGGGCTCGAGTGCAAAGGAGACGGCGTACCGTTACGGGTAAGCCCCTTGCCGAGATGTAATCGCCATTGAAGATCATGGTCATCACAGAGAAGTTGGAAAACTTGGAACTCGGTCGCAGCGAAATGCAGATTTCCAAACGAGGAAACAGAACTTGCCTTTGTCTTTGGCCAAGCAGCATCAGCAACGGCAGCGGCATCGATGCTCTCCAAGAGTGGTAGAGGGCGCCTTGAACTGCGGAAAAGCGAAAAAAATCAACAAACAAAAAAGTGCACATTTTGCAGCAAAATCGCCATAAAATTGGACGGTAAGTGAGCGATTCGTTTATCGTTAATCGTAAACCACTTTATTGATTGCTAACGCTTCTACAGAGTAGAGAATGTACAGCTCCTGGAAGTAGGCCTGCATGGTGAGGTGTGGTCGGTAGCGGCAGTAGTGGAGGTACCCGGTGAAGGTGCGGCGCAGTGAGGTCACCCATAGAAACGACCGAAACCACCAGGTCTCATGCCAAAGCCCCGATAGCCCCCCATGCCCCTTGGAAACCCCATCCCCATGCCCAGTGGGAAGCGCATGAACTGCGCCTGAACAGCTGGCAGCTCGCCCAGGGTGATCAGCAGAATGGTGGCCGTCACCAGACACAGGCCGAAGAGAGTGGTGAAGTGCATGCTGGAAGTGGTAAGTTCGTTTGTTCGGTTTTGTTTTTGCTTTGAGGACTTTGAAGTGAGCGGATGATGATTTCCAGACAACTGACCACTCGTATTTATACTGCCCACAACCAGGTAGAAAAAATGACAAAAGAGAAAGTGTCAAAGTCAATGAAAGTGGTCTCCATCGACCTACGTTTCAGGTGGTGGCGGTGACAACTAGAGCAAAATATGGCCAAGTAATGCGCCCTAATGGCAGATGCCGTTAATTAGGGAGAAGCATTTGCAAACAATGCCCGCCCGGTAATTGAATCCGAATTGCCTCCATCCGTTCAAGTACAGAAGAGGTCGAAAAGGTCAGTTGTATTCAAATTAACCGCTGCTTCCGAGCCACACTGCTTTGCACTCCTTGTAATCCACTTGTACGATATGACCTCTGGCTGTACTCGATAGTTTGTTTGCGCGCGATTGCTTCCGATGATGGATGTGTTCGTAGTGCCAACGTTTGAGAGGCACTGTCCACGGCTGATTAGATAAGTGCCGTCAGATATTTGCGCTCTCAGCATCAGGCCAGAAATGGTTGAGAAACGATGTACAAACCCAACTAACCAACGTCAATTTTTGGTTAGCTTGCTATTGCTGTCGTCATACTTCTGATCACTAAGGCCATAGTCTCCGTCTCTGCTGAAGTCCACCACCATCACAACAAGCACCATCACTAGCAAAGCCGTCATCAGTCGGTTCAGTGCAGTGCACAGGGCACCGTGAACTAGAAAATCACAGTACCGTTCAGCGCACCGTGTGAAGATGCGGCAACCGATCTGTCCACTCCGCTTGCACGTGCATTTGGGCACCAGTTTTTGCTAATTTTAGCATGGCAGGTTTGACAGTCTCACTGACTGACATTACTGACTGTGTAAGCGCTTCCAGCCGCAAATGTAATCAGCGGGTTGAGCACTTCTTCGGCACTTCTTTCGGAAGTGAAACTGAAGTTTTGCTGATTACTAACCAGCACACATACCGCTTGATCACTTTTTGAGGGGCATGGGCTTTATTATTTATTTACATTTTCTTTGCGATAGTTCTCCCCCTCCATCCTACTTTCCTTCCTTCCTTCCTTCTCCTCTTTCTCGTGACATGCTACTCTACTACTCGTGACACTACTTTCTTTTTTCCTATTGCGCAAATCTGGAGACGGTTTTTGTGCACCAGTGTCACTTGTTTAGTGGAGAAATGTATTTAGATTGAACTTTACAGACAACAGCGTCACACATTCTCCTACATCTGCACCAACTGCAGATCTAATCGGTGTGCCCTCTTCGCACCTTTTGGAACTGGTGTATTTCCCCACCGACTGGCCTTGATCTTTAATCACCCAAACTGTGTACAGCAGCAAACAAGCGTACAATGGTAGAAATGGTAGCAATTGATTAGTAGTCGCCAACACATCCAACCCAGCCAACTTTATTTTTCAACACTGCACACATCACCGATAAGATGGCAGCTTTAGTGCACCGTTAGTAGCACCAACAGCACCAGCAGCATCCCGGAGTTGGGTTTTATTTTGGCTAGCAACACCTATCGGCTTCATCGAGTCGTTTGGCTCTGACTTCAACTTGGTTTGCTCGCCAAGATGAACATGTATTTTCTATTTTGGTTACATCTGTGGCTTTTACCGTGGTGGACCTGTTGACGACAGCAGCCGAAAAAGCACTTTGAGCGACGTTCACACAGTGCCTGCTCGGACGGCAGTGTTATCAGCGCAGTGCACTGCGACTGGTGGCGTGTTGACGCTGTTGTTGCTGCTTTTGCTGCACTGTGGAGCCTTATCAGATTTGTCTGGAAATGCCAGGGCGCACTTCGGCATCGCTTCGGCAAACTCCAAAAGAGTTAGAGAGACCAGTGCCCTTGTGGTGGCAGTGGCGTACATCACCGCCACCACGAACGCCAACAAACAACAGTGCCGTGTGCCAAACGCAGGGCGCTAGCAACAACGAAATCAAAGACGAGCCATCGATAGGAAAGAGAGGGAAGAGGCGCCAGGCGTTTTGAGGAGAAGGTGGTGGCTGCTGCCAATTGCTAACCGACTTTCATCATCATCACCATCATCTCTAGGTCTCTCCCCATCGCCCCACATTTGTTCAGCACCCTCTAAATCGGATGCTTTTGATCAGAGCTCTCTGATGATTGTCTGCTGCCAGCACCGATGAAGATCATTTTGGCTCGTCTGCGCCGGTGAAGAAGACGTTGCTGAAAAGACAAAGACGCTGAAAAAAGAGACTCGCTAGACACTGGACTGGAAAGACACAGTGTTTGCTGCACCTTCCCTGGTCGGTATCTTTTTGCGCCTGCTTGCCAAATAGTAGTAGTGCCTGTGCTGCTCGGTGCTGATGCGCCTATCATCATTACTGATTCGGTGTTCTATCTGTACGGTGCTATTGATAGTGGACGAATACCGTACTCGAAGACTGCCACCAGAGGAGAAGAAAAAGATTGATGTAACACTTCAAGTCGATTGCTCTACTCTATCACCACTTTGCGCACTCTTTTCGTCTATTTCTTCTTCTTTTTCTTCTTTTACCTCGATTAGATGGTGAAAATGATTGTTGCTGCTGCTGCTGATGGTAGTTTTGTTTCTGGTGTCCGCAACCAGTCCTCATCTTTAGGTGTTGTGCGGTGCTGTCTTTTGGCTTCAGGACAACTTTTCAAAAGTGTCCCTTCAGTGGTGAGCAGCAGCAGCAACATCATCATCATCTTTTCTACTGCTGATAACCTATCAACTGAGTCCTGCGTTCGCACAAAGGATATAATGTGTGCCACAGCGGAGGCACAGTGGAGGCGACTCTGGCCTGGTGATGGTGGTGGTGATGATGATGATTTACGGCTTGACACTCCATTATCGGTGAGGTAATCTCACTGCAATTTGATTCAGTTTGCCTTTCTCCTTCAAAGGAGGAGGAAAGCGATAATCTAACCTTTCTGATAAGGCAGCGAAGCATTGGAGAAACTCTAAAACAGCTTAAGTGCACTAAGCTAGTTGATGAGATATTAGTTGCAGTAGTAGTAGCCGCGGTGCTGTTGAAGTGTTTAGGCTTTCTGATTTTTCCTCTTGGCACTGACTCAGCTTTCCCAGTTTTATTATCAGCCTGATTTAAATCACTTTTCAGAGTAATCCCGCTGGGAGAGACACTGAGTCATTTTGCTCGCACTGTTCACACAGCTCAAATGATCACCTACTGTTGAATTTACACCTGTGAAAAGGGAGACTTGCAGCACCTACTGAACATCTTGGTTTCAAATTGAACTACTTCTGTTTCCAATTGAACCAAATTTGTCACCACCACCATCACTAACAACAAGTGGAAAGTCACTGACTGGTTTGTTTTCATTGGTAGTTTGAAGCAAAACACGCAAAAAACCGTCTAGCTATCGTCGCAAGTGCCAGACAGCAGCAGCTCGTGCCGTATCAAGTGGCAGCTCGAATAGAGAAGAGCGCTGATTGTGTGAGCCGGTGCCTGCCACTTGCAGATTTAGCCCCAATGCTAGGGAGGTGCTTCATTGGCATTTACAGGTGCCCCAAGTGGTCTAGAACTTTCTGGTTTTGGAAGATTATGAGTGTGTGCTTGGTACAGTTAGTAGACATTAATTCTGCTTTAAATTGATCATTAACTGTGCTGCTTGTGAAGGTGTGTGTGAGTGCGAGTACATGAACCAGGAGCACTTCAGCACTTCAGCAGCACAGTTGCAGTAATCACTGATGGTGCACCAGTTTAACCCTCAGCAACAGGAAAGCGCAGGCACGTGACGATAACGAAAGCGACTGAAGATGCAAAAGCACACACTTGTGTGCACAATTTGCGTAGAATTAATCAATCGCACATTACAGGCACATGAGACTTCATCATGCCTGGATAGTGCTTAGATAGTGCTTGAATGTGAGTAGCTGGCAGATACTCAAGCTCACTCCTGCTACCAAACTTTTTCTTCCAAACTGCTTCTTTTTGAGTAGCACCCAAGCAGCTCAACATAAAAAAATCAACAACAACCGCATCAACAACAAAAACATCGAATGCAGCAACAACAACAACAACAATCACCTTCACTATCTCAATTTAGCAATCACAACTTTTTTGCAGCTTTCAAACACACATGTGCACATGCTGGTGGTGGACTGCTGCCTGGGTGGTGATTAGCTTGTGATCTTCAGCAGCAGCAACTGGCGTTTAGCTCTTGTGCTCATTAGCGCCTTGTGACTTGGTCGCTTAGTCACTCGCGCTCACAAGCGCTGTACACAGCACTCTGCGCACTGTGATTTCCAAGGCGAACTTGAGGAAAGCCCGCTCCAGGCGTTGGTGAGATCGAGAGAGTGAGTGAGGAGGAAAATGAGGATGAGGATGGGTGATGAGGATGAGTGATTGAGCCTGAAAGTGATCTGGCAATCAGTGACGATCATGGCGGAGGATCTTGGCAACAGCAGCATCTCAGAGTTTATTGCCATTCTCCTCTCTTCCCAAATCTTCGCCATCTATCTGCATCTTCCTGGGCAGCTCTCCAAGAGAAACTGGTTTTGGGCAACTCATTTGGCGTCCACATTGCCTCCTTTCCCTTTCCCTTTCCCTCCCATCCCATCCCCACCCCTGCCCCCTCTTGGCAAGGGATGCCCGTTGCAAAGTGGAGTGTCACACGCGGACGTTATTGAACTGTCTTGGCACTGCCGTTCATGTCACTCGTCACAGTTATTTTCCTTTCCAGCACATTTTCAAAGATCATTCCAAATTGATAGCGGATGTGCCAGCTTCTCTCTCTCTCTCTCTCTCTTCTCTTTCTCTAGCTGTTTGGCAGATTTAGTCGTTTCGGCAAAACTGCTGCACTGCTGTGACTATCAAGCGAGCCTGCAAGTAGCTCTGGTTTCTTTTCCCTCCTAGCTGGCTGGCTCTCTTCAAACTGCCTGACTTATCATCGCCAGTGCCCCTAACCAGGCAATCTGGTTATCGGCTTGACTTCATTTTCTTTACATTGTACACTGTGGTAGTAGTAGTAGTAGTAGTAGTTTATGTTCAGTAGCTCTAAATGTTTACGCTGTAGAGCTGCAGCAGCTTCAGTGTTTTCTGTGCCGCTTTCCCAAAATTACTTTGGTTAACGTCAACGTCAACAGCAACAACAACAAACGATGTATTCAAGACAACTGGTACAGCACACTGCTGCTGCTGAAGCTGCCTTCCTCTACGGCCTTCAGCCAATGGTCACCACCATTTTCCAGCAGCAGCAGTGGTGGTAAGAAAGAAACGAAAAAAATATTGTCAAGATGCCTCATCTTTTCAAGCTCCACCCAATGTGCAGCAAGTGTTGTCCCAGCAGCAGCATCAGCAGCAGCAGCAGCAGTACAGCAGCATGTCCTTATCCAACTGGCACTGCCTGTGCATATTCCTCGCTGTACTGTCGCTGGCTATCAACGGCACTACCACCACCTACCGATACTTCGTTTTCTTCTTCTTCATCGTTTCTGCTGCTTTTCATTTTCACTTTTCTTCTTGTTACTACAGCAGCCTCTTATCTCACCCTCCGTGTTGCAGCAACCACAGCACAGAACAGTCAGTCAGTTAGTTGAAGCCTCGAAGCGAACGAGGAGCGCGCACGAGTATAATCAGCCAGTGTGGTGCACTTGATTTTCTTATAAAAGGCCGCTCAAAGGCTCAGTGTCAGCTCAGACGACAGCAGAGACCTCCCAAATGAGCCACCTTGCCACCTCGTTCCTAACCCACTCTCAAACTTAAAATCATTTTCGCACGTACAGACGCACGCACTCACAACTATCACTACCATTAACTTCATTTCCACTTCTTTTTTCACTGAATGGAAGACCAGCAGCAGCAGCTCAAGTCCGGCAACCACTTTTCGCCCATGCTCACCTCATTTGCCTCCTTTGACGGCTCCATGGACGCCTCTGCCGCCGCCGGTGGCTACTACTACCACTCATCCTCATCGGCGGACTCATCGCCGGTCATGGCGGGCGTCTCCTCCTTCGATTCATCGCCCAGCCACTCGCCGCCCTTTTACGGCTCATTCCCCGAGAGTTCGGGCGGCAGTCCGCAGTACTACCTGCAGGCAGACAGTGCAGGCAGCTGCCAACTCGAGCAGTACCAGCCAGTGCAGGAGTTCTTCAGCACTGCAACCAGCAGCCCTGTCGCTACCTCAAACAACAACAACAACATGGGCCACCTTCTCATGGAACAGCAGCAGCAGTCTCCGAAGCAGCAGCAGCCTTCAGTGCACATTCCCGGACTGAACGAGCTGACCAGGCTTTTCAACATGGCCGGAAAAGTTGAGGACAAGCTGGCAATTCAGGAGAAGATCAACAGTCTGCTGCACAAGCACCTTCCGGTGAACAAGCGACAGCAGCAGCAACAGCAGCAGCAGAAGCAGCAGATGCTCCTGCAGCAGCAGCAACAGATGACCTACCTGGTCGACTCGAATGGTCTGAACTCAAATCAAACTCTGATCACCCCGCCACTCAGTCCCAACTGCGACAACATGGGCATGTTCATGAGTAAGCAGAATCCAATGTTTGTGCAGCATTCCCCACTGAAGCTGCAGTCAAACTCGGGCATTGCCACCAGGTCACCAATGCACGGTGGTCAGGTGGTCAAAGTGGAGCCGCTCAGTCCGACGCTGATGGGCAGGAAGATATCGCAGTCATCTTTTGGTGGTGAGGCAGCCAACAACAACAACATCAACAACAACAACAACGGCAGTTGTGGCAGCCCTGATAGCGCCCACAGCAGTGGACTGCTACTAGCCGGAGGAGGACAAAGTCCATCTTCAAATAGCCCGGCAAAGGCTGGCAGCATCTATTTTGAGCAGCAGCAGCAGCAGCAGCAGTACACTGGTGGTCAGCAGTACATGGCAGCAACCAACTTCTCCTCTCTGACCAGTCTGCCCCTCTTTCTGAACTGGTGTCCATGGACCACCAATCCACCAACCAGTGCGCCAACGAGCTGAAGTCGATGATGGTCGCAGCGGCGGCGGCTGCTGCTTCAGCTGGCGCTGTCAAGCCCTCCAAGATCGGCAAAGGCAAGGGCAAGGGAAAGGGCAAAAAATCCGGTGCGGCCGGTGGTGATCTGAGAAAGTCCGCCGCCGCAGCCGCCGCCAGCATGGGCAGCTTCAGCCACGGCTCGCCCCCTCAGTCGCAGAAGCGAACCGCCCACCTCTCTGCAGAGTTTCGCTACCGCACGAAGCTGAACGACAAGATCAGCAAGCTGCGCTCGCTGGTCGGCCAGAAGGTGCACCTGAGCAAGTCGGCGGTGCTGACGCGCAGCATCGAACGAATAGTGAAACTGCAGAAGCTGACCATCCGCCTGCACGAGTCCAACCTGCGACTGCAGAGTCTGGTGGCCAAGTACACCGGCGGACAGAGTGTGCCTGCTGCTCAGAACACCGCCTCTGAGACGAACAAGCCGCTGATGAGCATCAAGGAGCTGACCCGATCGCTGTCCGTTGGCTCGGGCACTAGTATGCTCAACTCTGGTCGCAATGGTCAGTTCGGTGGCAACAACAGTCAAACGACGATTGACATTGACCTGGCGAAGTACATCGACTCGCAGATGCTCTCTTCGCCCGAGTCAGACCACCTGCCCTCGACCATTGAGTCGACGGTGAACTGCAGCAACGGCAACAGCAACATCACCTCATCACCCTCAGTTCCATCAGTGGTCTCCACTGCCGCCAGTCAGTCGCTGGCCCTCAACGCAACTGATGAAGTATTCGATTTTGATCAGTTCCTCGATCAGTTTTAAAACTTTTTGTTGTTCTCTTTCTATTTATTATTGCCCTTTCCCTTTTTTCTGTAAATATTATCACAACAACAACAACTATTTATATCCCCTTTTTGTAAATATTCTCTTTTTTGTTTTCTCTCTTATATCAAAAAATACAAAAAAATACCTCCTAAATGAGTCGCAACCACTTGTTGATATTTGTGTGTGGAGGAGCTTCTACGAATACTCTACCACAGAGAACTAGATGGAGCTAGTCAACGTGAGACAGTTTAGAAAACTCAAATATTTGCCAACATTTGCATCACATGCAACGACGGAAGCTGATGATGCTGCTGCTGTGGACTTATTTAATTGCTTTTTAGCTGATGCAGCAACAGCAGCTTTTGTTTACTTGTCTGTTTGTTCTGTCTAGATGCTTATCACCACCACCACCAGCAACAGCATCATGTGGATTGGCCAAAAGCTGTCTCAGCTGACCAAGGATCACCCCTCCCACTCTCTTATGTACCTTTGTATGGTGGTAATCAGAGTGGCGAGCACCTAAGCTCCCTTTCACCCTCTTATCACTACCTCTTCTTCTTGGTCTTCACCCCACCACCACCACCACCACCATCATGTGTCTCACTATTTGCGCGGGTGCACTTGGCAAGATGATGATGATGATGAAGAGGAAAGCAAATAGTGACTTCTCCAATCAGCAGTGCAGAGCAATCTTTGCCGCTTGCCAGACAAACCGTCTAGAAGTGCTGAAAAGATATGCGAATGCTCACCAGTGAATGCCTGTCTCTTTTTCTCCTTCACTGTCCGTCTGTCTGTCTGTGTCTTCACTTTCGGTCGAATCGATCACTTCACTGGCCTGGTGAATGCAGCTAGCCAGCTAGCTCTCCTCTCTTCTCACTTTCCTCGTATTGACGATGAAAATTTTCCTTTCTCCTGGCTATCAGGAGTAGCTTGAGCTAGTGTGAAGAAGAAGAAAAAAAGAAGAAGAAGAAGAGCACTCTTTGAAACAACTGCCAACAAAAACTGGTCGGTGCTATCGCGCTGCTCTGCTCTCTCTAATCTGGCCGCCGCAATTTCTGTCTAGCAGCCGCCTGGTTGGAGAACGAAAAATTCAAACACTGCACACTGATTACAGAAATGTTAGTACATGCACACAAATGTACAAAAGTAGAAGTGGAGATTGCTGCTTTTTGGTTTTCTCGGTGCAATATCCAACACCCTGAGCCTGGTAGGCTTTCTTTGTGACTGCATGATCAACAAGTGGTCCTTATGTACATTTTAGTGGTCATGTGCCAAGAAACGACAGCAGTACTAGACAGTGAGGAGACAGAGGATGAGACGAGGTGCCATCCCATCTCATCGGTGTGACCACTTTCGATCATTGATCTGTCCGATATGAGAGCAGCAGTGCAGATACGCAACGGTGCCTGGTGCTTGCATCACCTCGAATGTTTGAACTACCTCTGCTGCTGCTGCTGTTTGTGATTGTATGCAAGTGTCAGTTGATTTGAGCGATTCGAGCGCTTGAATAGTAGTACACTTTGGGGGCAGTGGAATCACACAAATCACACTCTCAGGATCAGGATTGACTTTTGCATGCATGCGCAGCTTTTGAGGGTAGACAGACAGCAGTGTCTGGCTGCTGGTGGCTGCTGTTGGCAGCGCCCAGCGCTAATCGAGACAGCACCACCAGCATTCATCAGGACTTTATCATCACCTCGATAATATGTGTGCGCTTGCACCGCAATCCACTGGTCGAAACCAATTGGCGCTCGTTATGTGTGCTCTTTTATTAGTTCTGTCGCTCATTTTTTTCCTCATCAACAGCATGTTATACAACACTCACACACACATTTTGTATACATAACAAGCCCACCTAGAGTGATATCCCTGCAGAGAGAGGGAAAACTGCAGGCGAAATCAAGGAAAGCAAGGTCACCATCGATGAGCACCATTTTCGAAGAAAAGCCTTTGGTGGTGGCGGTGGTTGTAATGGCCACTGGTAGATGACGTCTTCAGCGCGCTACGCTGAAGAATGTAAAAGCAGTGCATACACTTTCATTCATTCCTCTGTCCACTCTCTGTGCTACTCACTGTCCCATGTCTGCCTGAATATGTGTGCTTGTTCAGAGTGCAGCCGCCGCTCTCTATTCAATCCAGTGCAGCATGGACAGCACAGGTACAGGACAGTACACAGGCGCGCATCATACGGCAACAAGCATCTAGTTAGCTGACTATCTTTCTAACTGCTGCTGCTGTCTCCTTTCAGTATTGGTATCAGGCCGACAGCACATCTGTCCTTCTCCTTCTCCTTCTCCCTACCACCCTGACTTTCTTGTTGGTGAAAGCCCAAACTGACGAGAAGCGGTCGGCTCTTACACTGGCTCGATATTATTGCTGCTCCTTTTGCTCCTGCACAGGAGGCATCGCAGGCATCGCACCACCAGCGCACACTGCTCGCCATTGACAGTGACAGAAGAGAGTGCTTATAACACCGGACTCTTCAGTACTCTGCTCGTCACTTTCTCCTCTTGCGCCCAGTCGAAGCTCTTCTGTCATCACCACCAGTTGTCTGTCTTTCTCTTCAACACATCTTCATTACCACCCAAACCCGAGCAATGGCAATCAAGCTGAACAAGGTTCTCATCTCCGACCCCGTCGACGAGGCTGCCGTGGAGATTCTGCGAGCACGCAATCTACAGGTTGACCTGCGAACTGGTCTTCCCAAAGACCAGCTGCTGGCCATCATTCCCGTAAGTTGAGAGTGCTGACAAGTTCTGCTTTCCAATCAAAACTGACTAACACTTTTGTGTGAACGTTTCCAAAACAATAGGAGTACGATGCGCTGATTGTCCGCTCCGGCACTCAGGTGACTGCCGACGTCATTCAAGCGGCGAAGAACCTTAAACTGATCGGCCGAGCTGGCGTCGGCGTGGACAACATTGACCTGCCGGCGGCCACCAAGGCCGGCATCATTGTCATCAAGTAAGTTTTCTAATATGGTTTTACATTATTTTTTTCTAACGTAAACCTTTTATTTAGCGCCCCAGGCGGCAACACCATCTCCGCCGTAGAGCTGACCTGCACGATGCTGCTCGCCTCCTCTCGGTACGTCGCTCAGGCCTGCAGCTCGCTGAAGAACGGCGTCTGGGACCGAAAGAGCTTCACCGGAAATGAGCTGAAGGGCAAGACGCTGGCGATCATTGGTCTGGGCCGCATCGGTCGAGAGGTGGCCATTCGCATGCAGTCATTTGAGATGCGCACCATTGGCTTCGATCCAATCATTCCCGCTGAGGTGACCGCCCAGTTTGGCGTGCAGTCCCTCTCGCTGGAGGAGATCTGGCCACAGGCGGACTACATCACCGTCCACACGCCGCTCATTCCACAGACCAAAGGTGAGTTCAGTGCTTCCTTTTAGTACCTATCACTAACAAAACATTCTAAAACACCTTCTCAGACCTCATCAACGCAACGACACTGGCCAAGTGCAAGAAGGGCGTCCGCATCATCAACGTCGCCCGCGGCGGCATCATCAACGAGGACGACCTCCTCGCGGCCCTTCAGTCAGGTCACGTGGCCGGCGCCGGCCTGGACGTCTTCCTCGAGGAGCCGCCGAAGAACACGCCCCTGGTGCAGCACCCCAAGGTAGTGTGCACGCCCCACCTGGGCGCCTCGACGAAGGAGGCGCAGAACAACGTTGCCAAGGAGATTGCCCTCCAGTTTCTGGACATCCTCGACAGCAAGGCGGTGCCCGGCGTCGTCAACGCGCCGCTCCTCTCTGAGATGCTCAAACACGAGAACCTCATCTGGACGCGACTGGGCACTGACCTGGGCAAGCTGGCCGCCGCCGGCAGTCCCACCCTCCAGTCGCTGAAGGTGACCGTCACCGGAAAGCTGGCCACCGCCGCCGTCAAGCTGATCAAGGAGTCGGTGCTGGTGGGCGCGCTGACCGCACTCGGCGGCGCCTCCGTAAATGTCGTTTCCGCGGCGGGCATCGCCGAGGGTCGAGGCATTGCCTCCAGCTACGAGGTGGCCCCGGCCGCCGGGCCTTGCTGCCACCACTCCACCGTCACCGTGGAGACGGACAAGGGAGGGCGGTACACGGCCATTGCGCAAGGTCGTCGCGCCTACCTCACCACCGTCAACGGGGACACCTTTGAGCCGGCGGTGGTGCTCGACCACACGCTGACTCTGCTGCAAACGTCGGCCAGTCTGGCGGAGGTGCTCGCAGCTAACGGAGGTGACGTGGTTCTGGCGGCCACCCGCTCCAAGACCAACGCCCAGCTGTACGCCATTCACTCGACGGGCAAGCTGGTCGGCGGCACTGCCAACGCCAGCGCCGTCACCTCGGTGCAGTTTAACTAAAACCGCCGCACGCTTTGTCTGCTTACAATGATTGGGTGGGGATTATCCTCTGTCCACTGTCAACGAGAAATTATTACCAAATGTTTGACTTACTGTTCTACTACTGTTTGACCAATTAAAAGATGTGCCTTTCGAACAATTGAAAATCATTTGCGATTGTTGCAGTCTATTGCAGCCACTGACATTGGCAACCCCCTTGTGTGATCATCGAAAGGGTTTGTGAAAACTGAACAGCACTAGAAAGGGTTTTTAACCGAGCCACTTTTTTGTTCAGTTGAATCCCCTCATTTATTGAGCACCAGTTCTTTTTGTGCATTTAACTGTGCCAGACAAAGTGTACCTGAAGTGTACCGGAAAGTGTACCAGTTGCAAGCAGCACGAGGGGTACGACTACTGACAGTAGTAGCACAGTAGCACTATCACTGGCACACTTTACTCCCAAATAGGTGACTTCCACTGGGTGAACACTTTGGAAGAGTGAGAAGAAGAAAGTGGTTTTGACCACTGTCAACTGAAACCTTTTTGGGCTTTTAGTAGCACACCTTGTCTCGAGGCAGTCAGCCACTCTGTTCAGGTCAATCGTGCCGCGTCACTGCTCACTGCTCTTCTCTTTTCTGTTCTCTGCCTCCTGGTCACGTACGTGACCAGTGGCCATCGTGCGACAAGAGTAGACCAAAGTAGGAAGCTAGTGAAAGGGTAGTCAGTGGTGAAGCGGTTTGTTGAATGGGTGAGTGAGTGAGTGAGCCACAACAAACAGCTCAACTAGAGCAGCGCACATTTCAATCGAACCATGCAAAAGTGGGCACCTCGGTTTTGTCTTCCTCCACCTACGTGGTCTTGCAGTGGTCTAGACGATCAAAACCAAAGTCTATGCAATTTTCGGCAGAGTTTGCCCATTTCAGTCGGCTAATCAACTTTGGTGCAATCATTTGTTGTCGGTCTACCCTTTCGATGTAATAAAATTAAAGTTTGGCTCAAGTTTAAAAAAACTGTAAATTTGTTAAAATTAATCAAACTGATTTTTTCACAATTTACACATATTCTAGCACTGTTCATGTGTGAGCATGT
This sequence comes from Tyrophagus putrescentiae, assembly GCA_024499935.1. Classification (NCBI taxonomy): domain Eukaryota; kingdom Metazoa; phylum Arthropoda; class Arachnida; order Sarcoptiformes; family Acaridae; genus Tyrophagus; species Tyrophagus putrescentiae. The sequence continues at coordinate 3,489,015 of JAMZRA010000001.1, read as the reverse complement.
GCGTTTCCATAGAGTTCTGTTTTCTATCGGATAGAGAGAGAGAGAAGGTGCGCCTCTTTACCGTTGATGGATCAAATTTGCATTTTCTCTGCCCCTTCTTCTGCGGTGTGATCACATTGAGAGGCCAATGCTCGCAAACGGTAACTAAACAGTGCCACTAGCACTATTGGACACTGAAGAGACACTAGTTTTAATTACAACTTGGCGCTTCTCACTTTGATAAATATGCTCACTTGGTGGTAATAATGAGATTGCACGGCAACTCTGCGGCCGGCATAGAGCAAAGCAAAACATGGATTGAAATTATGACTATGAGAACAACAACAACAAATGATAATTGCAGACTTTACTTAATTCTTTAAAATGACTCAATGATTTTTATTTTTAGTAATTGTGTTTTTTAAAAACACAAAAATAAACTTTTGCAATCAGCATCAGACAGTCGTAATATTTTATTCTGCAAAGACTTTGAATATTGAATAACATTTATTAGCATGTTCAGTTACACATTTCTATAATCTCTACTTTTATACCTTTACTTTATGTTGATATTCATTTTTTAAATCTTTATCTAACAGTCTATTGCTTACAAGTGTTTTTAGGTAAAGATGAAAAAGTGCTATTAGAGCGATTCAATTAATAGGTGCAATGGCGTGTGTGTACGCACTTCTGAAGCAAGAATAATTGTGACATAAATGGTTTCCACACTTGGTGCCATTTGGGAAATCAAGAAAAACAGACACACTAGAGAGGGAATGGACAATGAAGAGAAGGCCAATCGAGGCCAAGATTGAAAGACTACCTCACAAAAATGAGGAAACTTCAGGGTAGAAGCAGGTCAAGTCTGGTATGCACTGCTAGTCGTTAGCAGATGAGTGCCAGCTAATCTCACCCCTTTCTTTTCAAGCAAGCAGGTGACCTTAATTAAAGAATTATTTAAACCAACATGTGCAAGACAGGACAATGGACGAGAGAAAAAGGCCACAGAGAATGTGTTTACAGCCGAGCAAGTCAGCAAGCAGACAGCCAGTCAACACAGGAGCAGCAGCAGCGAATAACAAATCAATCCCAATCGCGACGACCATTTGTTTGAGCAATCATTAGGAGGACACACTGTCACTGCTGAGTACAGTAGCTGGGTACAGTAGAGTGTCACTTCTATGTTCACCCCCTTCACTCACTACCACAACTGGAGAGATCCTGTCCTCGACCATAGCCTGTCCACCCTGTATATAGGTGCATGTATGGCGGCAATATGCAGCAATGCAGCAGCAGCTGCTGCAATTATCATTAGGCCATTGCTATTCGGCATAGTCATAATTAAAACACATACACGCGGTGGACACTGGTCACACTGGAGAGAGAAGGGAAGGGAAGGGAATGTGGAGGGTTCATCCGACGGTGGACACACTTGCTCACCGGTAGTGGTGCTGGTCATCAGCAGTAGTGGTGGCGGTGGTGAAGGTGGTGGAATTGCGGAAGAGTGTCACCAGTAAATGTGAGTGTGAGTGTGTCTGTGGCTTAGGGTTAAACGGGTCAACGGAACAGTGGGAAGGAGTGGAAAGTCAGAGCGATGACTGCTACCGTACGAGCACTGCTCACACAAACTGACCAACCAAAAATGTGAGAGTGAAAGTGGTGGACAGTCTTCGTGATCGAGCACTCTTCGACGGCCTCGACACCCTCAGTCTCTCCCGTACCACTGTTGCCTCTGTGTTCTTCAACCCGCTTTTTCAACCGCTGTCTCTCTTTTTTGGTTTGTAGCTTGCTGCTCAACGTTCTTTTTGGGTTACCACTACGCTGAAAATCATCTTTTTCTACGCTTTGTTTTCATATGCTGTTTTCTATCGCCTTTTCAATTTTTTTCTACTGTTTATAATACATAGGTGTTTTTATATATCCAATGTGGTTATTAAATTTTAATGTTTTTCAAATTCAATGTTTAAGTGCAAATCAAACTTCAGCAATATCAAGTGGTGAAAGCACTTGATCTTCTTTTGTTGTGCTTTGATACGCTTTTATCGTCATTTTCTACAAAAAAAAGTGCAACTTGCAAGCATTTTTGTACTGAATCAACAAAACAAACCAGTGATCACTTTACCACTTCTTTTAACCAAAACTATTTGTATAAACAATTTGGATTGAGTGGTCATTTCATTGATGACATTTCAACGGTCAGACAACAATAAATCTGATCTCAAAATTAGCTGCAGCGTCCTCAGCTGCAGTGTCCACCACCCACCTGCCAAGGCCACCCCGCAATCGACGCTCATTTTTCCGAGAAATAAACAACAACAATCAAAGCATTGACGCCCTCGACATTGGCCAGTGCACCGAACACTCCCCTTCACACACCCTTGCCTTCCTTGCTGACTACATTACCTGTGTTTATTTGTTTGTGTTGTGCTGTGCTGTTGTTCATTGCTCATATAATTACCCCGCCATCGGTGTCCGACAGCAGCAGTTCCCGGCAATGCTGGGGATCTCACCTTCTTCTTCCTCCTCCAGCAGCATTCTTCTCTTGTTCCTGCTGTCACTACTTTGACTAATCATCAGTGCCTTTTCTTCTTCTTCTTTACTTGGCGTCATATAGCCAGAGAGCTATGAAAATTCGGCGTCTGTGAATTAATGAAAAGAAGAAGCAGTGTTGTGAAACCACTGTGCAACACTGTCTGTCTAACACAGTGTAATCACCCATTGAGTTGTAATTAAGCGAACAGAAGATGACGGACTGACTGACTGAGCACCACCACCACAAGTGACCCAAGTGGACACCCAAGTCGTGGCCTTGTCTTCCTTTTTTCTCTTTTGCACTTGTGTCCACCACCACCACTACCAATTCTTCTTCTTTTTCTACCACCCACTTTTTTTGTTACTCAACTCTACAACCGTATAATCAATTGTATTTTCCATTGTGATAACCACACACACACACACACACACCTTTCTTCCAGATTTTCTACCTTTCTACTTTTCTGCCTGAAACCCTTTTTGTACCTGTTTTCTGAGTCACCACCGCAGAATTTACAGTTCGTTTTCTACTTCAACTACCGCTACACACCACATTTCAACCCCCTGTGCCTCCCTTTTTACTTCTTTTCTATCACAAAACTGTGCACCATTTACTGCCTTCATGTTTGGCTAATTTAGGAGGAAAATGACAAATGAGCCAAATAGTACTGCGAACAACGGCAACATTGGCAAGAATGACGAGAACAACAACAACAGCGGCAGCAGCAACAGCAACGGCAACGCCAACAATGGCAATAATGAAGGAGTTGAGGAGCAACCGAAGGAGACGGAAACGAAGGCCACTGTCGAGCCGCCGCCAAAGCTCGACCAGAATGGCAATCCACTCGAGGAGAGCGGTGGTGATGGACCAGGCGCTCAGCAGACTGAATCGACGATAATCAACATCGAAGATAGTGATCTAGCAAAGAAGGAACCAGAACCGCCGTTGCCGCCGCCCACAACAACAGTCGACACAGAAAAAGAGGAAGTAGTGCCGCCACCGCCAGTAGCAAACTCCATCGACATTGTCACGCAAACGGTTCCTGATGGTAAGTGCTCGCTTTTTCAAGGTTTATCTTTTTCCCATTTCCAATTTTTTTCTCGACAAAAAATGTGCGCTAGACGACAACCGCAAGTTAGCTCCAGTGCCAAAGGAGATCTACGGCGGCAGCACTCCGACCGGCTCCACCTCACCGACGCCCACCGGAGCAAAGGTGCAAAAGCTTAAAAATGTGAGCATCCAAGAGCTGAAGAAGGACCTGGAGAGGAGCAGAGCACAGCAACGAGCAAAAATGCGAGATGGGGGTGCCGGAGGGGTCGCAGGAGCACCTTCCACAGAACAACTGCTGACAACTGTTGAGACCAAAGGTGGCGGCGGTGTTGGCGTGGCCATCGGCAATAACGTTCACGCAACAGCAGCACCAACAACAGCAGTCTCATCATCCTCATCCTCAACATTACCTCCAAAGCCGGTGACCATGTCCACACTGCCCGTCGAACAGCTGGACATCTCCGCGCCACTGGACGTCAGCTCGGTAGGCTCATCTGCGCCGACGCCCACACCCGACAAGGTGGTTTCATTTGAGGAGCCAGGAGGCGATAACAAACTGCAGCCCTCAGCAGCCACCACCTCCGACCCTGATGCTAAGCAGCTTAAACCCGCAGCAGGTCCGGGGAAAGGCCGTGGATCAAAGCCAAAGAAGAGCGTCGCCACTGTGAAGCTGACCGAGCTGGAGATGGCCAAACTGGGGCGGCTGGGCATTGCCGGCGGAGCCGCTGGCGGCCCTGGAGGTGGCAAGGGTCGTGGTGGTGGTCGATCAGGCAGTGTCAGCACTCAACAGGGTGCAGGCGGTGCTGGTGGTGGAAAGCTATCACCTCGTCCTGGAGCAGGCCCCTCGCCTCGTCCCTCTCCGCGAGCATCACCTCGACCGACTCCGCCTGGATCACCCACAGCTGGTGGAGGACGCCGAGCCGGCAGTCGGGCCGGTGGCGCCGCCAGTGACCAGGGAACGGACGGTGAAGGAGACGCCGGTGGCGCCGCCGGCGGCAAGAAAAACGTCGTCCGAGTGCCTCGCAAGGACATGCCCACCCGGCGAGAGCAATTTCAGGAGAAGCAGAGAGCGGCCAAGGCCGCCGGAAAAGCGGCGGCGGGGGCTGCTGCCGGAAAAGCTGGAGCTCCGGCAGGAGAAAAAGCGGGAGAAGCAGGAACAGCCGAAGCAGGCGCAACTGCTGAAGCAGCAGCAGCTGGAGCCGGCGAGAAGCGAGGCTCATCCTCGGAGCGCTCCGGTTCGAGAGAACGAGCTGCTGGTGCGGAGAGCAAGGGCTCGCTGACACGTGAGGTGAGCAAGGAGAAGGGCGCCAAGTCGGGCTCACGGAAAGCCTCGCTGATGGACGGCACCTCGCCCGCCTCCCGCGCTACCAAGAACATCAACGACTACGGCTACAAGCTGGTGGCCCTCTGTCGGAAGGGCGACTGGGTGGGCGTCGACACCGTCATCAAGTTCATCAACAAGTCCAATGTGGAGTACGACAAGGACGCCGCCTCGGAGACCACCGGCTGGACGCCGCTCATGTTCGCCGTCCGCGAGAATCGAATACAGATCGTCGAGCAGTTGATTGATCTGCAGTTCAACGTCAATGCCAGAGCCAAGGTAGGTGCCGATTGTTGCCACAAAAAAATTGGTCTACTTAGTGCCCCGGTTTGAAAAATGAGTCAAAAAAGAGAGAAAGAGAAAAAGAAATGGAATGTATATTTATTGGCGCCGGTGTTCCGTCAGGAAGAGAAGAGAGCGGCAGTAAAAGTGAAAGAGTGAGCTTGTGCAGTAGCACCAGTAAATGAAAGGGTAGTTTCTGCTGCCGCCGCCGCCGTCGCGACGTCGGACTGCGGAAATGAGGTTAATGGCCGTGCTGGCTAATTGTGAAGAGCTTAGCAGAGCTGGTCAGCAGAGGAAAGTGAGAGAGAGAAGAGTGGTGGCTGCTCAGTGCCAATTACCAGCGTGGTGAGAGTGCGAGATGGGCAAGTGAGAGCACCAATTAACGGGGTGCTTGCACCTCTCTTTCTCTCATTGCACTCTGTTACCCCGTTACCTAGAATGAGTGTGTGTGTGTGTGTCTGAGCGAGTTGCGGTAATCGATATTCAGTAGATAATCAAGCAGCAACAGTGGCTAATTACCAGCAGCAGAGTAAAGAAGGTCCATTCACTCATTGAAGTGCCATGCATTATTCATAGATTCATCTCAATCTATCTATCTGTCTATTTACTAGCAGTTTTTGTGGGGATATTGCTCAATTGAGGGTCTAAATAGAATTGAGGATCCCTTTTTCATAGTCCAGAAAGGAAAGTGCACTCTCCGATGGATCAATTGCTGATAGACTGCCAGACAAAAGATAGACAGAAGATAAAGTGGTGATAAAGTGCTTACCGGCAACTGCTCATCAGTGGACAGTGTTGGGTGAAAGCACTGCACGCTGGGCTATATACGCGCGCAAGAGGGGGCCCCCATTTAGTGTGTTTCAGCAAGAGACAAAAGTGTCACTAAGTGGGTTAATCCACGGCAGAAAGAGTAAAAGTTTTAATTATGAGTCATGCGTTTCAGCAGCAGCAGTAGCTGAAATTGCAGATAAGCGTGCGGCACACCGTTGTGAAGCACCTGCCTGAAAGATAATCGAATTCATTGCGAGCCAGCGAGTGCTCGGTACAAGTAAAAAAAGAAAAAAATGTGCGTTCAAAGTAGCGCACAATTGCACTGTTTTTATGATTGTTCCACTGCTGTAATCTAATTTGGCATTCCACTTCTGTGTAGTGGCTGCTAGCTGACAGCAGCAGCTAATAGTTCCGTTTCCGCTCTTGATTATAACTGAAAAAGTTGAATGAGTGAGAGGGTTGACTTTCATCTTAGGCAAATGGATGGCAAATGAAGTGAAAGTGAAAAAAAAGATTTAAAGTGGCAATTACCCGGCAAAATTTGCACTGGCAAAAACACAAACATCCTTACAATGATTAACATGTTTTCGAAATCGATCTGCCAATCATCAGGACAACCTGACAGCACTGCACCTTGGCTGCGCCTACGCCCGCGAGGACACCATTCGAATGCTGCTGACGAACAAGGCCGACCCGATGTTGTCGGGTGGCGAGAAGAACCAACTGCCCATTCACATTCTGGCGCAGAAGGCGACCGGTGCGGCGCTGGTCCCCCTGCAACTCATTCTAAAGTCATGTCCAAAGGAGGCGAGGCTGGCCATGGACACGGTAAGGACAATTGGGTGCAGGTTTAGGATCACTTACTTGAAAAGAGGGCTTACCAATGTGGTATCGATGATTAGGATGGAAACATACCGCTGTTCTTGGCGCTGGAGAATGGAAACCACGGAGTCTGTCGAGAGCTGCTGCACGTCGTCGCAAAGGACCAGATAAACACGCACAAGCCCTCAACGGGCGAGACGGGAATTCACATTGCCATACGAAAGAAAGACATTGACATGCTCAGGTTGATGGTCGACAATGGCGGCGATGTGGACCAGCAGAATGTAAGCACTTGTGATGGCGTTTGATTCACTGAGTTTTTAAAACTCAAATTCATTTGGCACTTGCAGAAAGAGGGACAGACCGCCCTGCACATGGCGGCCATTCTGGGCGACGAGCAGCTGATCAAGTTCCTGCACATGGTCGGCGCCAAGCCGAACATCCAGGACAAACAGGAGCGGACGCCGCTTCACCTGGCCACCGAGAACGGCCACATGAAGACGGTGGACTTTCTGACGGAGAAGTTCCGCGCCTCGGTGCACGAGCGCACCAAGGACGGCAGCACGCTGATGCACCTCGCCTCGGCCGCCGGCCACCCGGGCACGGCAATGGTCTTCATGAAGAAGGGCGTCGCGCTGCACATGCCAAACAAGGCCGGCGCCAAGCCGATTCACATGGCCGCCAGTCGGGGTCACGGCGAGGTGGTGAAGGCCATCGTCCAGAAGGGGGAGCACGTCGACGCCAAGACCAATGTAAGTGAATGATGATGATGATGATGATGCAATTTCTAAATCTTTCCTTGCAGGAGGGATACACGGCTCTGCATATCGCCGTACAGTCGGGCCACGCCGAGGTAGTGGAGGCGTTGATCGGCATGGGAGCGGCCGTCCAGCAGAAGGCGGGCTCCAATGGCGAGACGCCCCTGCACACCGCCTCGCGTATTGAAAACGGCAAAGCTTGCGTGGAGATGCTCATCAAGTCTGGGGCGCAGATCAACGCAGTGGAGGCGAGCGGCGAGACGCCGCTGCACTTTGCCGCCCGCGAGGGCTTCATCGACACGGTGAATCTGCTGCTGGAGGATCGGGCCAATCCGAGCATGCAGAACGTCAACGGGGAGAATGTGCTGCACATTGCCGTGAAGGAGTCCCGTTGTGTCATTGCCAAACGCATCATCGAGTACATGGTGGAGACTTTGCGAAGAAGAACGCCACTGATCTGGTGAATCAGGCGAACAAGGTCAGATTTGATGGGATTGTGTTTTCTCGATGTTATTTGCTTACCTTTTTGGTGTGTTTGTAGAATGGCGAAACATCAGTTCACTACGCTGCCAACTTGAATCCCACAAGTTCTCACTATGAGAATGAAGATCGCGACATTATGAGGCTAATGTTGGACACGGGCGGAAACTCTTTTGCCGAAACGCTTGAGGTAAATGCTGTCGAGTCAGCTGCTGATCAGCTGATGTTTGTTGTTTACAACCTTTTTGCAAACACTCACTTTTTCGTTTCAGAAATTGGAAACGCCGGTCCACTTTTGCTCCAAATCAGGCAACACCAACACACTTCAGGAGATCATCGGCTTTCTGCAGCCCATCGACGCTCAGGTGGCCTGCAACAAACCGACCAAAAATGGATGGACGCCGCTGTTCTTTGCCTGCTCGCAAGGCCACTCCGATGTCATTCGCATGTTGCTCAATCAAAACGCCAGAGTGGACGTCTTTGACGATGTAAGTGCTGGACTTTACTTGTTTTGTTTTTAATTACAACTGTTCACTTTTTTCTTGGTTCGTAGAGAGGTCAAGCGGCGTTGCACATCGCCGCCGAGCTTGGTCACGAAGAGGTGGTGGAGATTCTCCTCGAGTCGAATGCCTTCGTCAATGTGCGCAACAAGCACGGCATGACGCCGCTTCACCTGGCAGCGAGAAAGGGCTACAACAAGATGATCCGCCAGCTGGTCACCGAACATGGCGCCCTGCTTGATGCCTTTACTTTGGTGAGTAAGACTTTTTTGTGATATAAGCTAACTCTTTTTTGCATCGTAGACCAAACAAACGCCCCTTCATCTGGCGGCTGAAGCAGGCCAGCTGACCGTCTGCGAAACACTGCTCAGCATGAAGGCCGACGCAGTTGCAGTTGATAACGTAAGTTGTGGTGAACTGAAATTTAAATGAAAAGTAGCCTCTTTTACCTAAAATCTTTTCCACTAATGCAGCAATCCCAAACGCCACTTCACCTGGCGGCGGAGCACGACCACTCCGAGGTGGTGCAGCTCTTCCTCAAACACAAACCAGACCTCGTGTCAGTGCCAAACAAGAGCGGCTACACCTGTGCTCACATTGCCGCCGCCAAGGGCAGTGTCGCCGTGATCAAGGAGCTCATCAGACTGAACAAGGACTCGGTCATTAATGCTCGCATCTCGGTGAGAACTTTCAGAGTTTTTGTTAGTGTATTTCTATTGATAACGTTTACTTTGTAGAAAACCAAGTCCACCACGCTTCACCTGGCGGCCGAGGGCGGTCACGTGCAGGTGGTGAAGGAGCTGCTGGCGGTGGGCGCCAAGGCGACCGACGAGAACGCCGAGGGCTACACGGCGCTGCACCTGGCGGCGAAGAAGGGCCACGTCAATGTGCTGCGTGCCTTACGGGAGCAGTCCACTGCCTACTGGAAAGTCTGCAGTAGAAGGGTGCGTGTACTTTGATAAAGATGCAATCAGTTCTAATCGACTTCTCCCCCCATTCAGATTGGCCTGACTGCACTTCACGTGGCAGCCGCCTTCGGTCAGACGGAGTTTGTCAGTGAGATGTTGCCAATAGTGCCTGCCACCATCAAGAGCGAACGGCCGCTCATTGATCCTAGTGGTGATGTAAGTGCCGGCGCACAAATGACTTTGTCTTAAGCATAAATCTAATCATGTCATCTTTAGTACGGAATAACCCCTCTCCACTTGGCTGCTCAGAGCGGACATGAAAACGTAGTTCGGCTGCTGCTGAACAGTCAAGGTGTCTCCGTGGATGCGGCCACTGAAGTTGTGGTATGGTTTTTGTTTGAAGGATTCCTATTTGGTTGCCTTCATTAACTTATTACCCTTTTTCAGGGCACCATTCCAATGCACCTGGCCGCCCAGGGCGGTCACCTGTTGGTGGCCGGTCTGCTCATCAGTCGAACCAGTGAGCAGCTACATCGGACGGACAAGTACGGCCGGACTCCACTTCACCTGGCCGCCTCCTTTGGCCACCGAGACATGGTCTCACTGCTGCTCGGTCAGGGCGCTCACATCAACACGCAGGACAATGTAAGTGGTGGGGGGAGACTTTTTTGTTGTTGTCACACCTATCACAAACACTTTGGCTCCTTCAGAGAGGCTGGGCGCCACTTCACTACGCCGCCAGGCACGGCTTCCTCGATGTAGTGCAACTGCTGGTGGACAGCGGCGCTGATCCAACTTTAAAAGCCAAAGACGGTCGAGTGCCGCTGTGCTGCGCCGCCGGTGCTGGTCACTACGCGGTGCTCAGCTACCTCTTCAAGAAGGAACACGAGACGCTCAATCTAATGGAGGACAGAACGGTGGGTTTATTTTTTGATACAACATTTCCTTCTTACTGATAAAAACTCCCCTTTTATCTAGTTCCTCCTCGACCTGATGGTCTGTTCGAAGCAGCACGAGAACAAGCCCATCCAGGAGTTCATCCTCGTTTCCTCGGCTCCGATCGACACCGCCGTCAAGCTGGCGAAGTGCTACGAAAATCTGGCGCAAAAGGAGAAGGACCGGACGCGTGACCTGGAGGTGGTCTGCGAGTACTGCGACCAGATCGCCACCGACCTGCTGACGATAGCAGCCACGACGAACAACGCCGGCCGCCTGCTGCGGGCGGTCGACTACAAGGGCACCGAATTCCTCGACGTGCTCATCGAGCTGGAGCGGAAGGAGGTGGTGGCGCAGCACGCCGTGCAGCAGTACCTGACCAACGTGTGGATCGGCAACATGAAGTGGGCCGGCTGGAAGTTCATCATGCTCTTCTTCTCCTTCCTCGTCTGTCCCCTAGTGTGGGTGGTCGTCTCCTGTCCCTTCGGCAACCGCCTCTCGAAGATGCCCATCATCAAGTTCATGCTCTACCTCGTGTCGCACATCTTCTTCATCGCCATCCTCACCATCACCACCGTCAACCCCTGGCTGCCCATCTACATGAACGACGGCATGTGGCCCTACTGGCACGAGTGGCTACTGGCCCTCTGGGTGGTGGGCATCTTCCTCGCCGAGATCATCAACCCCGCCGACCGGGACGGCCTGGGCGGCATCAAGGTGGTGGTCGTCTTCGTCTCCTTCATCGCCATGATCGTCCACCTGACCACCATCGTCACCGGCTACCTGAACTACTTCGACGAGACCGACCGCTGGGTGATGCTCTACTGTCGCAATCAGCTGCTCGCCGTCGCCCTTCTGTTGTCCTTTCTCGAGTTTCTCAACTTTCTCACCTTCCACCACCTGTTCGGCCCCTGGGCGGTCATCATCCGCGACCTGATCAAGGACCTGCTGCGCTTCCTCGCCATCCTCCTCATCTTCATGGTCGGCTTCTCGCTGCACATCTGCGCCATCTACCAGCCGGTCTTTGAGCCGCCCGACACCATCAACGGGACGCTGCCCAGCTACGGCCAGGAGTTCCAGAACCCGCTGGACACCTTTGAGATGCTCTTCTTTGCGCTCTTCGGCCTGGTGGAGCCCGACTACATGCCGCCGATGCACCTCAGCCCACCGCTGGCGAAGATCATCATGAAGGTGGTCTTTGGCGTGTACATGATGGTGACGGTGATTGTGCTGATCAACCTGCTCATGCCATGATGTCCAACACCTACCAGCGCATTCAGGCGCAGTCCGACACGGAGTGGAAGTTTGGCCGTGCCAAGCTAATTCGAAACATGAACCTCACCTCGCCGACGCCATCTCCGATCAACATCTTCGTCGGCGTCCCCTACATCGTCTGCAGCAAGTTCCTCAACTACCGAAAGGAGCGCAAGGGTCGTGGCATCACCGCCGCCCTTGCCCACCGGCCCTCGGTGGTGGCCACGCAGAAGTGGCTCCAGGGCGGGCCGGGCACGGCGGGCGCCGGTGGACGACGTTCCTCGCGCGCCACCAGCCACATCAGCCGCACCTTCGGGGCGACCTACGCGGAGGACGGCGAGGTGCAGAAGCCGATCAACGAGGTCATCAACTGGCCGTCCATTGTCAAGAAGTACCTCGAGTTCATTGGCGCCATTCGGGCGGGCGAGGAGACCGAGGAAAAGGACGACGGCGCCATCCTCAACGACGACCAGGCCTTCATCTCCACCGACTCGGCGCGGCCAATGACCTAGACACACACGCACACATCTGTGCACAGCAGAGTAGAGTTTCTCTTTTTGTTATTTGTTACAGACACACCTTTTTTGCTTTTTTTGTATCATTTGTAAATAAACTCTATCTGACCTTTAAAATTGCACAAACAAAATTTTTAAAATTTTTAATAATGCAAAAAACACTGGCATACGTCTTCTGTGAAGATGAGTGGGAAATGAAATTTGAACTTCCAAAATTCATTTCGGCACTGTGACATTTAGAGAGTACTGCAGTAACGCTTCGCCCTTTTCGCTTACACTCCATTTCATCCTGCTACAGCAGTGCGCCAGTTTGTTTGCCAGTCGCTGACATTCGCTCGTGTGGGACAGTTGAAAAAATACATCTCCTGATTCGGTTAAATCAGCCCAACTTCAATCATCATGAGTCGTCAAGCGGTGACGTGAGCCCTGCTGTGAAACGCATCATGGTAGAACTAGCCGAGTTCCAGACTGACCTGGCCAGTCAAACGATGTGCCACTTTGAGCCGGAGAGTGAAGATGACGTCCTCCAGCTGAAAGGACACATCTACGGGCCGCCGGACACTCCCTACCATGGCGGTGTTTTCCACCTGAAGATATCAGTGCCTCAGAACTATCCCTTTCGTCCTCCTGCCTGCAAGATGATCACCAAGGTGTGGCACCCTAACATTAGTAAGCAGTTTTTAGCACAACAAGTTTTCATTTGAGTAACCTTTGTTTTTTCTGTCAGGTTTTAAGGGCTACATCTGTCTGGACACTCTGAGAGAGAATTGGGCGCCCGCCTTGAGTATAAGAGCATTGCTGATAACCATCCAGGCCTTGCTCAGTTCAGTTAATTTTCAACGACATTATACCCAGACAGCTGCTTTCTGGACTTACCACTATGCAGTGGTCAACAAAACCGAGCAGATGATCACTGCAAATGCTCAATTCGAAGGTAGGCACTAAATGAAAAGTAGTTCAATAAGCTGACACCTCAATTTTTACTTTTTAGCTAAGGTCAGTCAAGTGATGGCTCAGAAGGGCACCGATTACGACAAGGCACTGATCGCTCTTTCCACCAATGACTGGAACATTCAATCGGCTATCAGTAATTTTGGACGATACTTTCGCTTGGATTCACTCGGCACTTGAAAGCTACCTTCATTTTCCATATGATACATTTGTCAATGATGTCAATGTCATTTAAAAATATTTATTATTGTAGAAAAAAATTCAATTTTCTGAGGTTAAATGTGAAAAAATGTTGTCCTGGTTTTTGCTCAGGCCGTCGTTGTTGAGTCCGGGGGGCGGGGGTTTGAGAAAAATTCTACTGGCGTCAGGATGGGGGAAACTGTCAGTCGGTCAAAGGAGCTGGTTGAACGGGTAGGAAGCGGTTGGAATTTGGGTTTTGTTTAATTGGTCTGGTTGATTAAAATCGCAGTAGGATCGTCACAAAACACCGCTTTTTAACAACGCTGTTTTCGACTATTAGCTAATTTGGCGAGGACTTTAGCGGTTTTTTGACGTGAGTTCGTTACGTGGGACGGATTTTTTAGGTTCTGTGAAATTGACGGTTTGGGTTGAAAAGAAACAGGTCTGGTAAAAAGGAAACACATGCGAACTGTGGGCTGCAAAAAACACCCTAAGACGGCCCCTTTGCTATTTGTGCTAGTGACTAGGAAACTTAGCTAGATTTTTAACGCTGATTTCGTCAAGTCATAGCCGGGCCAGACACTTATGCAGTTCGCGCAAATTCGCGTGTGAGTCGAGAAGACACACTCAAAACAAGGAACCTCGATACCACCACCCCATAAACAAGCACCACAGAGGCCTTCACTTTGCACTTCTGTGCTTTAGGGATCCAAGCTCTTCTCTTTATTCAAAGCCTTGCTCCCTTGAAACTTACCACCACTCCCGCCGATCAATACCTGCAGGAAAAAGTCGCATGGGAAGTCACCACTCGCACGATAACACACACATAATCTACTAGTACTCCACAATTAGCAAACGAGAGCGGCCTGGAGGCCCACTCTAACATCCTTTCATCTGATGTCATAAATCCAGGCTTTCCTTCTCTCTTTTATTCATCATCTTTCTTTGAAAATTCATACCAATTCCATCTCCCAGTGCTGAAACAAATAAGTTTCAGAAGAAAACAGTTGAGTGAAAAACATTGAACTACCAGCTGGTTTGATAACACTCATCATGACTAGCGTGAAACAGTACGTGCCCTCTAATTTGAGAAAGCAGGTTCTAGGCTCTTAGTGTCCAAAACGGTAGACAACAATCTTTCACCTCATGACCTATTAACCTAATGTCTCTTCGGCCAACTAAATTTTTCATTATCGAGCAATTTAAAAGGTATTCGATCAATCCTGGATAAAACCAGTGGACACATGGATAACACACAAAAAGTGTCACGAAAAGTGAAGTGAACAAACATTGCAAACAAGCACTAGTTAGGGTTTTTGCCCCAATACTGGGAATCGCTGGTTGCGTCAGACCACAAGCAGTCACAAACAGCATGGAAAATCTGGGTTGACCACGTTCGGTTGTGCAAAACACTGCAGAAAAACTTAATTGTTGAACCACTACTAATGACAATTCATACTACTGTCGGAAAGGTAGCGAACTTTTTAATTTTGAGCTCTAAACCCATAGGACGTTTTGCGATCCACTCGGGATGGGAACTTCCGGGAACATCCTGGCTCATTACCACGACATCGAGAAGAAGGTAAAGTTTCTGAAAGGTCAAATCAAGAAATGCAAAGACGATTTTGCAAAAAAGAGCAAGCACATTGGAAGTGTTAAGGTCGTTTCTTTCTGCGCCCAATACGTGAAAGCAAACCGCTGGTGGAATTAGACCCACAAGCTACAAAAACAGTGGAATAAAGCTGGGATTTTGACCGAGTTTCCGGTAATGGAAAAAACTGCAGAAATAAGAGCTGAATTGGTGGAAGCCCAGGCATACGTGAAGGAGAATCAAGAACGTATGTGAGCGGAACAGGTAGCGAAGTTAGAGGTTTATGGAGCCTCCACACCATCTGGACCGGTTGAACTTGATCCACCTGTGTCAGGGAGGCCTTCTTCCGGGAAAACTGACCCAAAGGGACCAGCAAAGGAAATAGAAGTGATTGATCTAGAGAAAAAGGAATCTAGATTTGAGTTTGTCAAAAACAACATCGTAGACCTGACCAACCAGATGCAACTTGAGGATAATGGACTTCCTCTTTATCATGGCGAAAGACTTGGAGAGACCCAAAGAACAGGAGACTTTTTTCTCTCTTTGAGTAGAGATGAAAAGCCCGAGCAACGCAGTATACGACGAAGAATGCAGAACACTACACGTTTGCCAAACATCATCACGCCGAATGTCGCTTTTCGAAACTTCACCACCAATTTTGACAATCTTCCCGGTCGAAAAATTCAGTTTTTGAAGAAGATTGTAGGCAATGGAGCAACACAGTACACTGTCCACATTGCTATTGACGAGTGCACAAGACACATCCAATGGGAACTGGCCCATGTGAATGAAGAGCACCTGTACAATTTGAAAAACAGACTGGCTCTGTTCAAATTAATTCAACGTGTACTCACACACTATCGATTTCCCACAAAGCATTTTATCATCAAACTGAAGAATTGTCCTGCGAAAGACGAACTTTTGGATATTCTCTGCCGAACGAACATCCATCAAGTAGAAATGACCGGAAACACACCATATTTTCACTACCTGATAGACGGGCTGATCGAGAAAGCACGCAAGGAAATAACTTCCATTTCCCGCTGCCATGAAAAACGCTATCCTGAGGCTATCAAGACCTCTTTCAACCTGCACAATGACACCCCACAGTACGTGATAAAGATGAAACCTAAAGTGATGGCTGATAAAACCCGAGAGTATCACGCAACTGCACAGTCGAAAGTTTGTTTGAAACCTGTGAGACTTGCCCCAGCACCTGTGATGAACAAATTAAGCTTCACTACTTACGAAGTAGATCTAAAGGGAAAAATCGAACCTTTCCACGTTTCTCAGCTCAAGCTGATTAAACCGACTTCACTTCTTTGCCAACCACTCAACATCATCATGATTTTGCTACTTTTGCTTCTTTTACTTCTGATCGGTTTTCCGATGGCCACTGTAGGCATCGATGAGCTGAATTTCACACCAGCACCCACCTTTGCCTCCCTCATAACTTCACTTTTCACCTCCTCGACTACCAACTTTATTACCGACACCTCTACCTGTTCAACACTAACAATCGCCAACAACCACCAGCAATTTCCTCAGTTCCTCTCATCTCTCTGACAAAATAGTAGAGGTGGTAGTCAAGGAGGTAAAAGGTGAAGTTATGAGGGAAGCAAAAGTGGGTGCTGGTGTGAAGTTCAGCTCATTCGATGCCACAGTGGCCATCGAAAAGCCGATCAGAAGTAAAAGAAGCGAAAGTATCAAAGTCATGATGCTGTTGAGTGTTCGGCAAAAAAGTGAAGTCGGTTTAGTTAGCTTGAGCTGAGAAACGTGTAAAAATTCGATTTTTTTCTGATTTATCTCGTTGGTAGTGAAGCTTAATTTGTTTGTCACAGGGTATGGGCTTTTGTACTGAAGCTCTAGCGTTTGGCAGTTTGTCTTGTGTTTGTCGTAGTTGAGAGCGTTTTGCTGGTGTTTTGTTTGTGACTGCACAAAAACTTTTTACGAGTTTCTTTTATTGTTTTGGTGTACAGGTTGTCAGGGTCAGTTCTGAATAGCAGAAATGCCAGAGGATAGCCAGTTAAAAAATGTATCGTGTTGTTGTACTCCTCTATCACTTGTTATAGATGTGTCATCTAGGAAACTTTTCTCTCATCCAGTCGCTTGCATTTTAGCTTCTGTACAAGTGTCTGGTTAACTCTCTCCACTATGCCGTTGCTTGCTGGGTGATTTGCTGACGTAAATACAATGGCAATGTCATTTTTGTGCAAGAACGCTCGAAATGCCTTGCTGGTGATGGCGGGGTAGTTGTCAGCTACTATTAGTCGTGGTTTTTGCACGGTCATCACATTTTGAATCAGGTGAATAAAATCCTGTGCGACTTTGGTCTTTAAAGCAACTGCCCATGTAAATCGCATGTAGGCGTCGATGGCTAAGTGCAAGTGTTTTTTGGTGGTTCCGTATACCTTAAATCCTGACTTGGTGTCGATGTGCAAAATTTCAAAAGGGGCCATTGCTGGTTTAATAGATCCCAGCGTTCTAAACTGTCGGTTTTGTGTTTTGACTTGAGCACAAACTTCACATTTCTTGACCGTTTCTTTTGCGATCTCATTCAGCTTCTCAGTGTAGTACTTCATACTAAAATGACGCTCTAATTGGTTCGTTTGCAGTTTTTCCTTGGTCTTCTTCTGCGATTTCAATATGGTAGAAGCCGTTAGCAATGTCCACAGTGGTGAACCAATAGGCTCCTAGGAATAAGTCCTGCATTTCTTCAATACAGGGCATTGGAAAATGCTCTGTCAGTGTGTTCTCGTTGAGTTTTATGTAGTTGATGCACATTCTTTTCTTTGCGCCTTCGTCTTTTTTGTCAACCATTACGACCGGAAAAAAGTAGAAAGAAGTGGAAAGTGAGATGATTTCATTCTCTAGCAAGAGCTTAATTTGGGCATCAATGTTTGCCTGATCTTTAACTGTACATCTGTACGGGCGCAAGGTCATGGGAATTTCAGTGGTGAGTCGGATTCTGCATTTTTTTCCTTGTATTAGTCCAATTAGTTGGTTGTTTTCAAAAAAGATGTGACTGTATCGATCAATTAGATTCTGTATGTCACCAGTAAAGGTGTGACAAAGAAGAGTGATTTGTCGGCAGTCCTGGTTGTCTTTGAATCTTTTCAGTAGTTGATATTTTCCGTTGTATGTGTTGAAATGGTCAATTGAGAACGTAAAGTCGATTCATAGTTTGAATTGGCAAAGTACTTTAAGTCCAAGAATAATCATCGTTGGATGATCGTAAAACAGAAATTTTGTTTGATGAGAATATCGGCCAATATGGGCCATTTTCTGAGTAGAATGCTTTTTTGGCTGAAGTGGGAAAGAAAGTATGTCCTGGTGCATTGTTTCTGGCATTAGCGTGTGTAATGACCAACTCGGTGACTGGTCGTGTTTCCGGTTGAGTCCAACTTGGTGGAGGTTGAGGGATATACTCCGGAGGTGTCGGAGTTTTTGGTGATCGATTTATCGACAAGTCTAGCGGTGGTTCAGGTACTCGAACGATTGTAGTAGTAATTGGTGCTGGGGCAGGTCTCACAGGTTTCAAAAAAACTTTCGACTGTTCATTTGCGTGATACTCTCGGGTTTTATCAGCCATCACTTTAGGTTTCATCTTTATCACGTACTGTGGGGTGTCATTGTGCAGGTTGAAAGAGGTCTTGATAGCCTCAGGATAGCGTTTTTCATGGCAGCGGAAAATGAGAGTTATTTCCTTGCGTGCTTTCTCGATCAGCCCGTCTATCAGGTAGTGAAAATATGGTGTGTTGCCGGTCATTTCTACTTGATGGATGTTCGTTCGGCAGAGAATATCCAAAAGTTCGTCTTTCGCAGGACAATTCTCCAGTTTGATGATAAAATGCTTTGTGGGAAATCGATAGTGTGTGAGTGCACGTTGAATTAATTTGAACAGAGCCAGTCCGTTTTTCAAATTGTACGGGTGCTCTTCTTTTACATGTGCCAGTTCCCATTGGATGTGCACTCGTCAATAGCGATGTGGACAGTGTACTGTGTTGCTCCATTGCCTACAATCTTCTTCAAGAACTGAATTGTTTGGCCGGGAAGAGTGTCAAAATTGGTGGTGAAGTTTTGAAAAGCGACATGCGGCGTGATGATGTTTGGCAAACGTGTAGTGTTCTGCATCCGTCGTCGTACACTGCGCTGCTCGGGCTTTTCATCTCCACTCAAAGAGAGAAAAAGGTTTCCTGTTCTTTGGGTCTCTCTAAGTTTTTCTCCATGATAAAGAGGAAGTCCATTATCCTCAAGTTGCATCTGGTCGGTCAGGTCTAAGATGTTGCTTTCGACAAACTCAAATCTAGATTCCTTTTTCTCTAGATCAATCACTTCTATTTCCTTTGCTGGTCTCTTTGGGTCAGTTTTCTCGGGAGCAGGCCTCCCTGACACAGGTGGGTCACGTATTGGGCGCAGAGAAAAACGACCTTAGCACTTCCAATGTGTTTGTTTTTTTTGCAAAATCGTATTTGCATTTCTTGATTTGCCCTTTCAGCGACTTCACTTTCTTCTCGATGTCGTCGTAATGGACCAGAATGTTCTTCACCTGGTTTTCATCCCGAGATTTGTCTCGCAAAATAGTCCTCATGGGTTTGGACATTGCTCAGAAATAAAAGAGGTACGGTACTTTTCCGAAGTGAAGAAATTAGGTTAATTAGGTAGTGGTGAAGAGATGAAAGTTGCTCGTCAGCGGTGATTTGGCACAACGAAGCAGTAAAGATGCGCGCTGCAGATTCGGCTCAGCAGATGGATAAAGATGCACGGTGTCTGCTGTTTCGGGACGGCTAAGTCAGCGATGCGGCTGATGGGCAAACCCAGCTGGTTGTTGCAATGTTTGTTCACTTCACTGTGTTTGGGGATCACTTTTTTGTGTTTACTTCACTTTGGCACTGGATCACTTTACAGGTTGAGTCGATGACACTTTCAAAGTGCTCGATGAAATAAAAAGTTAGTTGGCGGAGGGATAACCAGTGTGTTACTAATCGTGCCAGTTTGTAGATTGTGAGTTTTACTGTCCTGTGGACTACTTTCAAAGTAGACTTAAAAACTTTGCTTTCTAATTAGTGGCCAAGCTACTAGTACACTATGATGATGATGATGTTTTACTCACAACTTACTGGCTAGCTTGATCTTTCTCTCAATCAAACTCTCTCTTTTCACTGCACCTATGTGATCAGCACAAGCACAATTTGAAGATGGAATATGGTGAATTTTATTATAGAAAAATGATTGAATAGAACAAGACAAAGGAAGGGCCTAGGATTCCTTATGAAGCACAGCAGTGAGAAAAGGTGGTGGAGAGGGGCCTCCGGTGGCGCGCGCTTTCGGTTGGTGTTGGTGGTGTGTGTGTTGAGGGTGTTGAGTAGTAATGCTCACATGCAAGTTGTCTGCAGGTCTGGTCGGGTGTCGGGGGTAGAGGCGAGTGAACGGTGAGGCAAGGCCTTTTATTCTGGAGGAGCATCTCTGATCACCTGAGCACAAAAGTGCAAAGTGAACGGCCGTCTTGGTGTGTTTTATTGCAGCCCAACAGATGGTCGGCATCGGCAGCGTTCCTTCTCCAATCGACTGTTGCCTTTCTCGTACTCAAACGCGGATTTGCAAAGCAAACTCAGCAATAAAATTTTATTGTACTGCGAATCCAGGAAAATTCAGCAAAAAAATCTTCAACTAAAGTTTCCTCCGCCAAATTAGCACTAAATAGTCAACAGGGGCTCGTTTTAACAAGCGGTGTTTTTTAATCTCGGAAAATTGAATATTTTCCTACATACGTCTTCTTTGTAGATGTGGCCCAGACCAGGCGAGCCACTTTCCCGTCGTCTGCAGAAAAATGCAGGCCACAGTGCCGCTGGTCAAAGCGTAGTGCTGTCACTACCTCAACGCAAAAGTCTGTTTATTTTAGAAAACTTTGTTTTGAATCGCTTCTCTCTCTCTCTCTCTCTCTCTCTCTCTCTCTCTTCTATCTTCTCTTTACTAATCTCCTGCGCGCGCCCTTTCTTACTCTCTTCTTTGTCCCTTGTTCCTATTCCTTGACCCATGTGAGCTTTTAGCACCACTAATTTTTTATAATTGTTCCCATAAAACCTTCCTTTTGCTACTTGTTGCTCTCGACTTTTGTGCAACAGCCTCCACGCCTGCACTATGGAGCGCAACGATGATAAAACCTCGCAAGTTTGACTTTTACCAGCTCTAGTCCATAAGTGCGCGTTAAAACTCTGAATTCACATTGCGACAAATCAATCCCACCTCTGTTATCATGAACCGTCAATTGGATAATGAACGCCATGCTGTGCAGCGCATCATGGTAGAACTAGCTGAGTTCAAGGCTGACCTGGACAGTCAAACGATGTGCCACTTTGAGCCGGAGAGTGAAGATGACGTCCTCCAGCTGAAAGGACACATCTACGGGCCGCCAGACACTCCCTACCAGGGCGGTGTCTTCCACCTGAAGATATCAGTGCCTCAAGACTATCCCTTCCGTCCTCCTGCCTGCAAAATGATTACCAAAGTGTGGCATCCCAATATTAGTAAGTAGTATTTAGCACAACAAGTTTTCATTTGAGTGATTTTTGTCCTTTCTGTCAGGCATTCCAGGCAACATCTGTATGGACAGATTGAAAGAGAATTGGGCACCCGCCATGAGTTTGAGAGCTTTGTTGATAACTATTCAGGCCTTGCTCAGTTCAGTTGAAGATTTGTCACCACATGATACCCGGACGGCCGCTTTCTGGACGTACCACTACGCAGTAGTCAACAAAACCGAGCAGATGATCACTGAGAATGCTCCATTCGAAGGTAGGCACTGGGGGACAGTAGTTCAGTAACCTGACCCCTCAATTTTCACTTTTTAGCTATGATCAGTCAAGTGATGACTCAGAAGGACGCCGACTACGAAAAGGCACTGGTCGCTCTCTCCTTCAATGGCTGGAACATTCAATTGGCTCTCAATAATTTTGAGCGAAACTTTCGTTAAAATCATTTGACATTTAAAAGCTACCTTCATTTTCCATATGATACATTTGTCAACATTGGCAATGTCATTAAAAAATAAATATTAAATGTAATTGCCAATCGTTTTAATTAAACACGGGCAATATGAAACAACATTTTAATCTATTTGTGATAGTACAAAAAACAGTATACGTCTTCTTTGTTGAAAGTTGAGGCTAGGAGTTTTGATGATCACCGGCGGTAAAAGTTCAACTTTCACTGGACAGCTTCCTCCTGCGCATTTTTTGCCAGTAGTCCCCTTCACTCTACGACAGTAACTTAAAGCTGTCATTTGCAAATTGGAAAACGGGAAGTACATTTCTCTCTATCATCATGAACTGTAATTGGAAATTACAGGAAACTGCTCTTAAGACCATTAAAAGCGAGCTCAATGAGTTCAAAGCATACCTTTCTCCAAACTCGTTTTACCACATTGAGCCGGAGAGCAAGGGTGACTTCTTCCGACTGAAGGGCTACGTCCACGGACCACCTGGCACTCCCTACCAGGATGGAATCTTCCACCTGAAGATATCATTGCCCAAGAGCTATCCCGTAGGTGCCCCAACAGTTCGCATGACCACAAAGGTGTGGCACCCAAACATTGGTAGGCTGTTTCTCTATTCATATTGTTTTTTTATCAAACTGATGATCTTTTCCTATCTATAGACGAGTTGGGCAACATCATTTTGGAAGACATTCTGGGAAGCGAGTGGAACCTTTCCATGTCCATTCATACAGTGATGATGAGCATTCAGAATTTGCTCGGCTCACCTAATATGGACAGTGGTCTGATGAGCAAGGCGGCCTGCATCATGAAACAGGACCTAGAAGTGTTTCAGAAAACGGTCGCTTTCTGGACGTACCACTATGCGATAGTCATTAAGACCGAGCAGATGATCACTGACAATGCTCCATTCGAAGGTAGGCTTACTGCTGCTGAAAGTAGTAACCCAAAAGCTTGTAAACCATCATTTATTCCCACCTTTAGTCATGATCCACCTAGTGATGATTCAGAAAGGCATCAATTACGATGGTGCACTGAACATTCTCTCGGCCAATTGCTGGAACATCCTAGAGACACTGGTTGCTGATACTCTCTACCTGTAGCTCAAGACCACGACCATGATGCCTCAAATGACACAACTGTCAGTGATATTTTTGTTTTGTTTCACCATCTTCATCAAATAAATAAATTGCACACAACAACCGCACTTCAAGCAATCACGGTTTACTGAGGACGCCCATGAAGAGCGTCAGGTCGGTGGGTCGGTGTCGAATTGCGTAGAAGAAGGGTCGATTGAGCAACAGTTGAGGGGGCAGGCAGCGTTTGGTGAGCACTGCGCCGGTGACAGCCGCCGCCACCGAGCCCTCCTCATTCACCTCGATCATCGTCTTGTGGACCACATCGGCGAGGAATAGATTACCATTGTCGTAGTTAATGCGACTAAAGTCGGCGTCAGCGGGGCTGAAGGCGGCTTTGATGCCCAGCTGTTGCAGGCTGCTGCTCAGTGACAAGTTGCACTGAATGGTGAACCGAGGCAGGTGCAGCTCTAGCGTCAGTGGCCGGAGCGTGCTTTGGAACGCTGGGCCGCTGTTGTTTATCAAATCGCTAAACTGTTCACTGATGCTCCTGCTGTTATTGGTCCAGTCGAGGACAGGAAGGAATATCAACATGTACAAGTCTTCACCCTCATAGGGAATCTCCACAACTTCTCCTGCTCCATCAAAGCTGCCGAATTTGAAGCTGCGTTTCAAATACATCATTGGCACCTCCACTGATTCACTGCTGCTGTAATAGAACGGCTCTAGTCTGGTATTCTTTTCGTCAAATGGAAACATCCACTTTCCCTTGAAGTAGATGGCATTAAGTAGTACCATTCGGGTGTTTGGTGTGAGCTCATTATCAAAAAGCTTTTCAATTTTTCCACGCGTCTTCTCGTTTACCCAGCCGTTAATTTCTTCAACAGCATGTTTGCCACTGCTCTCAAAGTCAACATTCTGGAGCTTTGAGTTGAACTGTTCGATTACTTTTAAAAAGCTAGGTAAAACTGGGAAGTTGTTTTGAATGACTATTGCATTGGCCACTAGCAGCTCATTGTTTGCACCGGATTTTAGTTGTTGCAATGCCTATTTTGATAACGAACTGAGGTTAGAGTCAAATAAAGATACAAATTGCCCACCTTTAGTGCTTCATCAAATGCCGCATAAACATCGGATTCTAGCTTCTTATGATCAAACTGAAGTGTTTTGCAGATTTCCTCTAGTGTTTCAGTTGCACTGCCGCTCGACAGCATTGACAACACTGTGACAACGCCGAATGGCGAAACTTGCAGATTCCTTGAGGTGCCGGCATTTTCCGCTTCCAGCTTACTCAAAAGTAAACGCCCAAAATCATCAATTGCACTTGAAAGCTTGGCCATGGGCGCACTTAAAAATCTAAAAGTAATGAATGCAAAAAGTAATTAAAACCTGCCTGAACGCTAATTACTTATTACGTGGAAGTACCTGTGCAGATGTGATGACAAGAAGATGGTCTTCGAAAGGGTAGATCCTCCAGGCTGATCACACTTTTGCTGATGACAGAACGCTGATTACGTTTTGTTCCAACAAGACAAAAATTCAAAACAAAAAAATTCTTTAGTTGAAAATATCAGCAGGCACCATCTGTGGGCACTCTTTAGAAGTGGGAAAATTTCGAAACAAGCAATGCAAACAAACGACTCGGCGCTCTTGGAACTTTGGCGGGCTCTGTCTTTGCGACTGATTTCGCCGGTGGCCAGCAGTAACGGTAGGCTCAAAGGCGCCTTATCCGGCACTGACACTTTGTTCCGGTGCGAGTCAGCTATCTCCCTGGTGGAAGCCTCATTTAGCCGACAAGTTTAGCGGCAAAGTGTCCCCTGACATGCACTGCTTCACTGTTCCCGAGCTGACCGGCGGCGGCTTTTGTTCGGTGGTCGATGGCGTCAATGGGCTCCAGTGCACCCAGTGCCACTGCAGCTCAAAGTGTCCCGTCCGTTCGCTCCGGAGACACACGTCAATGAGAACATGGCAAAAGGTAATTCGATTAGGCAGTGACCCAGCAGAGGAGGGCAATTAAGCAGAATGCCACTGTTGCTGCTGCTGCTGCTGCTGCCTACACACACAAGCACTACCAAAAAGCTACCGAGAATTGTCAGGCTGGTAGAATGGACAACCCGAATGGAAGTCCTGCTTACTCACTCTCACTGACTGCTCGGGTATAGTGGCCAGTGCGGCAGTCATGTTCGGGTGCTGGTGCTGGTGCCTGTGCTGGTGGGCCAGCACAGCAGCAGCAGTGCCGCATGGGCACACTGCAATGGGGCGATAGATCGTCGTCGTCGCCGTCGTTGCCAATTAATTGCTCTCTCCTTCGCTTTTTCCCCTTGGCTCCTTCTGGCGAGTGAAATAATTGATCGAACTGAAACGATGATGACAGCCAAATCGCGGGCTTTGCCTGAAAGAGAGAGAGCAAGAGCAACATGGCTGGTGGACTACCAGCGACTCGCTGGTGCTGCTGGCTCACCCACTCTTTCCTTCCTTCAAATCTTTCTGCATTCAGCAGGCACCGAGGCAGCTTCGTCAGCCTGGTCGGGGGCTTGATCAAATTGGACTCAATCTCCTCTTTCGGGCTCCTGCTCACTCTTCTTCTCCCTAAGTGAACTCGATACTTAGTTAGGACGGAGCACTGAGCACTCTTTCTTTTTCCGACTCAGTCTCTTGGTCTGTCTGGTGGGGCTGAAATCGGGCACACCACTGACTATCCAGAGCACACCAGAGACACTGAGCAGGCAACAGCAGCAGCCGTCCTCGGCGTTGTTCATTCATTTGGCAGCCCTGTGACAGTGTCAAGCCTGCTGGTGTCTTCTGGCACCACCACCACCACTTTGTGTACTCTTGTCAATTGCGCCAGTCGCGCCTTGCTGCCTTGCACACCGACACACATACACTTGCCATTGCATTTAGCATTGCCTGACTGCCTGCCAGTGGATCCACTTTCCAATGGGAGCCACTGTCTTTGGCAGTGTCTGCCACGAAGCAGCCAGCCAGCGCCAGCCGGCTCGTCAGCGCCCAATGCAAACTGCCGCTGTGAGTCTGAATCAGCGTCAGATAGGCAGGCAGGCAGGCAGGCCATGGCGATGGCGATGGCAATGCCTGCCTATGGCGGCCATTACATTGTGCTGCTATAGCCTGTGTGCCATCGCCATTGCCACTGGATAGGATAGCACTTCATAGGCACCACCAGCCATCCGAGCAGGCAAGCAAGCGAACCAACTGCAGCAGCAGCAGCCATCATCGGCAGGCAGGCAGTGGCAGGCAACGAGCCGCAAACCGAAGCATCTCATCTCGTTTTCCTCTTCTTGTCCTCGTAATGTCTCCCTTTCCCTCTCCCTCCTTTTCACTCTCTGACGTTCATTTAGCACTGCAGCGATGAGGTTCCTTTCTCTTTCTCTTTCTGCTTATGTCGCTGTCTGATGTGCGTGTGTGTGTGTGTGAGTGCAGTGAGCACTTGATGTCTCTAGCTTAACCTTTGTTGTTTCGTGTCTTGTCTTCTTGGTCCCGCATCAGTCAGCAACAGCAGAAGCAGCAGCAGCTAAAACACACGCATCTTCAAAGTTGTGGTCAGCTCTGAAGTGTGCACACTGGCGGAAAAATGCTGCTGAAGAAAGCACCTAGAAGGTCGGTCAGTCTAGTAAGTGCTGCCTGCCTTCGTTCTAATTGAATTCACTTTTAGAATCAAACAAGTCCAATAGATTCTTTCTATTGCTCTATTGCCCTCTGCTGGCGCATTACATTTGCCAGCAGAGGGTCGACAGAGAGTGCTGGCAGTGTTGGTAGCCACTTTTGCCCACAGTCACATAGAGAAACTGCAGAAAGCACAAGCTGAGTACATGGCAGTCTATGGCAGTGAGTTTCTAGTCGAGAGATTCCCATTGCAGTTCCCATTGCTCAGGCAGCGAGTGTGCACTTCTCCTGCCATTGAGTGAAGCTCGAGCATAGGAGAAACTGCAGGCACACAGGGCACACATAGCACACAGCCATCACTACCACCATTGCACCACTCTCAATGTCTGCCTGCTGTTTGGTGCCAGTGCTGGTGCTGCTGGCACTGTCGAGTCACCGTGAACGCTGCCAGCAAATCTGCCATCCATTTCCATTGCCTTTACATTGCCTTCTTTGCAGTAGTGGCAGCAGTTTTTGCATAGACAAAGTCTCCCGTTCTCGCTACTGCTGCTGCTGTTTCTGCTGCGTATATTTGGCCTTTGAGCGAACGTTTGGGAGAACCTCACAGAAAAAGAGAGAGAGAAAGCAGACCCTAGGGCCAGGCAGGCAGACAGGCAAAAAAGTGCAGGGAGTGCCTCACCGAGCGTTGAGCATTTGAGCATACACACTGGCAGCACTGACTTCATCTTCGACCTGCCACATTTCTCGCAGCTCGGCTCAGGGTCCCCGCTAGTTCGACGACGACAACGACGGTCTGTAACGAACGTGAGACACGGTCGGCAGTGCCCACTTTCGATGGGAAGGGACTCGACTGCTCGATTTGCCTTCTCTTCCACCGGGGCCCCTGCAATTGCCAGCAATCTGCCGGGGAGTTGAGCTACTTTGTCTGGGGTAGTTAGCGTCGCTCTGTCGAATTCGCAGTCAGTCAGTCTTCTTTGCGATCGTTCAATTGCCTGCTTGCCTTCAACCACTGGCCATTGCTCGAGCAGCTTAGGCTGCTGCTTCTGCCAGCCGCCAAAACTACCCTCCTCAGCCTATTCTGATGATGGCTATGGCTCGTTTGGCAGTGCCAGTGGCAGTTTCAGGCAGGCAGTGGCAAGCTCATCACCGCCGCCAATGCTGCCCCGTGCGATCGTTGCAATCACCACCGTAGCAGTAGCCGTCGTCGTTGTCGTGCTCTTGTCCTCCGAGTCGGGTTCGTTTGCCAGGATACCGCCGCCGCCGCCATCACTGGCTGCAATTGGAGGCTCATTCACTCACTTGCTCACACACTTGCCTGAGACACAAATACAGTACCCACCACCATCATAACTACCGCCAACGACTGTCTCCAATTTAAGCATTTCAAATGTCGGCTCGAACTTTTCAGCGCGCACTCTGAACTGAACTGACTGAGTCCACCGGTGGACAATGCCTACCGGTGTCTACCTGACTGCCGTTTGCCTGCCTGCCTGCCTGCGTCGATTTGTCGATGCACTTTACCTGGCCAAGACAAATAGAGAAAAAGTGGAGAGAAAAGTGGCGCACCAGTAGACAATTCGCATTCAGTTATTTTCAGCGCAAATGAGACGGCAAATTGAATGCCCCGCTTTTACCGGTTGTAGTGTAGACGTGTTCTAAAAGCTGGGCTGAATAATCGATTGCTCACGTGGCGCTGGTGTTTCCCATTATTTGAATATTCGCTCGCTTTTGAGCTAAAATTCTTGATTCAATTTACTGTCAAGGACCAGCACTTCTTTTCCCAAAAACTTCCCTACAGTGAAGTACGCTACAGTTGTTGACTAAGTAAGAAGCACTAGAATCTCAGCAGTCTCCTGCTAGTTCCTTGAAAAGGGCAAAACTCAAGATAGAAGATGAAGTGTTTTTGAACTGTCGCATAAAAAACTTTAAGATGGTGAAGCATTCTCTCGAGTGCCTGATTGTTAGCCTGAAAAACTATGCAGTGGCGAGAGCTAATTGCGAGGGTTCCACCACCAGTTTTCCTACGGGACGGTGGTGATGGCAGGCAGGCAATGGAGAAAGAGATAGCAATAGCAAAACGAAGCTCAGGCAGCCAAGTGAGCCAAAATTCGCCCTCCGCCGGCGGTTCAAAAGTGGCGCTCCGGTGGCACTGCATTTGCGGACCGCTTTCCAATGCTCAGCGCTCATTGGCTGCCGGCAGCGGCCAAAATGCATTGTCCTCTCCACTGTGGCTTCTCACGTAGTCTGCCGTAGACTGACTGCCGCAGCCGCTGCAGGAGAATCACCTCGCCCGTTGACAAGGACTAGGACTGCCGGTAGAACTCTGCCGTCATCGAGCCGGTGAACACCACACAACCACTGACGACTTCGTCGATCCATCCAAGGATTTCAACTGGTAAGTACTCCTTTCCTTTTATCCTCGTCTTATCTTCCTGCTGTTGCTGATGCTGCGATTAGATTGACCGGCAAACTGTTGCCTTTCTTCTTTTTGCATTTGTTTGTTTGCCTTCCTTCGCCATCTTTGTCTCTCCACTTTTCTCCATTTTCTTCCCAGATAGTGCCCACAGATTAGGCGAGATATCCTCCTCCTCTTGCTTAGTGTCCAAAAAGTATTACACCCGCAATTTTTTTCTTCTTGCTAACAGCAGCAGCAGCATCATCATGGCAGTCGATTCTGCCTGCTTTTTGCCGTTTGTTTACACATTGCAATGATGATAAGTTTTTGCATTACACCACCGTTTTTGCTCTGACGTTACAGTACAAAACAGATTCACAGTTGAGGAACATCAATTTTAGGCGCGCAACCGCCACCATGACAGAATGCGTGATGCGCGCGCTTTTCGTCTCATTATTTTGTTGTTGGTGCAACCTCTGCTGCTTCTAAATGCAGTTGCACTTGCGAGCTGTGACTTGTTTACTTCATTATCGTGAAGCTTTGTCGGTTGCGAACCGTCTAAATCGAACCGGTTATTGTCATTTTCTCTTGCTGTTCCCAGGCTGTACAAAGACCCGATTTTCAACAGATTGCCTCATTAAGACCGACCATTGAGCAGTTACAACCACTGTTTGCCAAACAAACTTCTCGGTTTTGTTTTGCTTCCCCTTCTCGTCGCGCTGGTTGTCCTCGTTGCGTCGTGCTCTGTTGTCTGTTGATACCGTAGGACATTGACATTTGTCTACCAGTGTACATGTAGAAATCAATCGTCCTGGTCGGTTTACAAACAGGCCTGTTACGCTCTTTGCGAACCTTTTCAGCGCCTCCATCTTTTTGAACCAGAATCCCCAATTTTGACAGTTGCTGATTGTCAACAATGTTCCCTTTTCTAACTTCACCTTTGTTGCATTTAAAAGTCAGGCTCTTTCCAAGATCAGAGAAGGAGGCTTGGGCAGCCCCTGTGCCCTCCCTTGACAGGTCAGGTAGTTTGGGGGCACTGTTTTCTGGGCCCTGTTCTCACCGGCCGGCAAGTTGCCGCCGCCATTGTGACGAGTGCTCCTTCTTTCCAACCGCCGTCTTGTAGCCAATCAGAAAGTACATCCTCGCAAATTTGAAACCCGCGTACTCTCTTGCGCAGACCCGCTAGCAGCCAATCAGAGTTGGCTAGAATACTTTCAAATTATCCAGCGCTTCGCGCGGCGGCAGCCTCAGTGTTCCCCAATCTTCTGATCAGCGAGACCACCATCGCCATAAGCGTCTATGCGTTTGCCGTTGAATTGCCAGCGCTCTGTGCTTTCCAATGGGCGGGCGAGCGCCATTGCTTTTGCCGCAGTCGCACAAAGCAATGGAAGACTGGCTGGATGGCCAGGCCAGGCTATGCCTATGTGCTATGCCTGCCTGCTTCTTATGGCGTCTCTGCAGTGCAAACGGCTGGCTCGTTCGCAGGCGCAAAAACTACCGCAGCAAGCGCTGCACCACTCCAGTGGCGAACAAAGCTTAGCACTACTCTACGGGCTTTTTGCCTGCTCCATACATTCTGCCAACGACCATTGCTGGCTTTGCAGCAGTTTGCCTGGCAATCGACGTCTCTGCTCGTAGCTTGCCTTTGCCTCGTAAGTTATATGTGCCCGTGTGTTTCAATGTATCCCCATTGTATAGCCTTGCCTAGGGATCCCCTTTCTGCTATTCTGCTTTAATAAGCGCCCATTTTCCAAGTCCCCACTTTGTCTTGCTTCGGCTTTTCTCGCTGCCTTATTTCGCAGGGTACCGTCTAGACAAGCAGTCAGTCGGTCTCATCTCTTGCCATCATCTGCCTCTTTGGGTATTTGACTTTGCACTTTTTACCAGTTAATAATTCTCCCTGTTAGTTCTCTGTCCGACCGTCATTGAGTTTCCATTGTGTGCAGGTTGCCTTTGCTGCGAACGCGCGCGCTTCTTTTGCCGGGAAAGATTTGGCGCGCTCTGCCTCTTCATTCTCTCTGCGGTGTATGAGCAGATAGTCTTTGTTCTAGTTTCACTCGTCGCAATTTGTTTTGTCATCGCAAAGTGATCATCAAAGTAACATTGCCTTTTTCTCCTCTACAGTCCACTTAATTGACCCGTACTTCAATCGCTAATTGTCAACCGGCGAATCATGCCCAAGGACGCTGACAAGCCGCGCGGCCGCATGTCGGCCTATGCTTACTTCGTGCAGACCTGCCGCGAAGAGCATAAGAAGAAACACCCCAGTGAGAGTGTCGTCTTTGCCGAGTTCTCGAAGAAGTGCTCTGAGCGCTGGAAGGTAATATCTGACTATCTCTTTCAAGCGCTATCAATTTGCTAATAACAATGTGTTGGGTTCCTGTTGCTCTGTAGACCATGAATGACAAGGAGAAGCACCGCTTCCACCAGCTAGCCGACAAGGACAAGAAGCGCTACGAGTCCGAGATGGCCAACTACAAGCCCAAAAGGGTGAGGGCCGCAAGAAGAAGCGCCAAAAGGACCCGACGCACCCAAGCGCCCACTTTCGGCTTTCTTCTGGTTCTGCAATGACGAGCGTTCCAAGGTGAAGGCAACCATGCCCGACTCGACCGTTGGCGATGTCGCCAAGGAGCTCGGCCGCCGCTGGAACGAGTGCACCGAGGACCAGAAGTCCAAGTACGAGGCTCTTGCTGCCAAGGACAAGGCTCGCTACGAGAAGGTAAAGACGACTGTGTGTGTTTACATGAAAGTACTCGCTTTGCTAACACTAATTTCATTCAATAGGAGCTGAAGGCATACAAATCTTCGGGCAAGCCGGCTCCCAGTGCCAAGGGAAAGGCCAAGCCCGTGAAGAAGGTCGAGTCGTCCGAGGAGGAGGAGGACGACGATGAATCCGACGATGATGACGATTCCGATTAAGCATTCTATCGAAGAACTAACTTCAACATCATGTCATTCAGCCCATTAGTTAGTTTGATCAAATCGGTCTCATCCTTCAAACAATGAACTCATCGCTTTTCAATCTTTATTCTCTCTATCTTTGGAAATCAATTTAATTTCAATGACACACACAATCGAAAACAACACAAAATGTTTACCTTCCTTATTTTGAATATCATTGAATATTACCCTATTCTTATTTAATGATTAACATCTCTTTTTTGCTGTATTTTATTTTTGTAACTATCTCACACACATACACACCTGTATTTGGACTGTCCCCTGGACTTCATTTACCCAACCTGTCTCTCATACACAAACACAGCCAACAACCACAGCACACACAACACCAACCAACAGCAGCAGAAGCGCGTGCCCAGCACCTTTGGTTGGAAGGAAGTCGGTGTGTAATACCCGTCACCACCATCTTCCCGGTCCACCACCACAACCACTTCCTTTTTTGTGTGAATAGATAACGTTTCATTCAGTTCGATTTGTGTGTTTGTCGTAGACATTTCATTTTCAAATCTCATTAAAATTTCATTTTTTCGCTGATTTTGCTGGACATGCTTACTGATTTCTCTTTTCTGGACAGAGGTGCTAACCAGAGGGTACTACCAATCTCTGGTAATCATTGGGATCATCATAGGATCATTAGGAGTGAAGCAAAAGCGGCCTCTGTTGGCCATCTTCACCCATGCCCTTGAGCGTGGCGTGTCTAGAAGAAGGTCAACCTCCGCGAGAGCCCACAAATGGGTCATTCGTAGACTGGTCGCCACCTGCAAGACAATGAAAGCGTCCCAGTGGGCGATGGTCGCTGGCGCACCGACTCGTCATCGTAGCGCCCACCTAGGTGGGCGCCACTGCCGCTTCACGCTGATGCCCGGTTGTTTGTTGTGATCTGGTGGTCGGGTTCTCCGTTTTTTCTTAGTTTACTTTTCAAGTGCTCCGTTTATCTTCCACCGAAACAACATCATCATTATCATCCCCAGCAGGAGCCATGGGCAGACTCTGGCACGAGGATGGCTATCCGACGGTGGAGCCGGGCAACCCAATCGTGAAGGGCCGTCAAGAGGTGCCCACCGATGTGGACTACCGTACCATTGAAGAGGTGAGAGCTCGCCTTCAAGAGCTGAAGGCGAAGAAGGACTCCTTCGATCCGAACGTCCATTTCAGCGGTCTCAGTCGTCTGGGCCCAAAGTACACCGTCGCCGAGCCGCTGGCCTTCATCGACGGGCCGAACCCTGATCAGCTGAAGATGAACTTTGCCCTCGCCTACGGCCTAGGCGGCCTTCCATGTTCACCGCAGGAGTGCTGGGAAACAAAATAGTGCACGGTCGATACCTGAAGGGGATTCTGTCAGGCCTCATGATTGCTCCCCTGGGAGCGCTGGCCATGGGAGAGCTCTACAAGTGGAACATCAAGCGACAGAATAAACGAACAAACGTTCTCCTTCACTACGCCATTCTCCACGAAAAGGACTTTCCTGTTATCGGTAAGTGTGTTTACTGTCCCCTTGTTATTCAAACATCTAAAACACTGACAAAAACTCTGCAGAGCGCAAAAAGTTTAACGAGATCCTCCTCGACTGGGTGCCGCAGCGTTCTCTTCACCACCTGGGCGAAGGCAACTGGAGCTGGAGACTTTGGTAGTTTTGCTGATCTGTTGCTTCAGTGGCTGTCACTCTTGTCTCAACGGAAGATTTATTGTAAGATTATTGGTGATTATTGATTCCTTGGTGTAAGACGTTAGATGCGTTTTATTAGAAATAAAAATGTATCATTTGTATAAATTACAGAGAGCTTCATTTTCCTTCAATCACGGGTGCTGTGTGTGTGAGTGATCTGGAGATTCTCCTAGAGAATACCAGCCTGTCGTTCCATGGTCATGTGAGGAGGCAGCTGAACTTCGCAAAACTCTCGAGGATCTGGAAAGAGGAGGGAATCAGGTGTTTAGTGGTGTTTACTATTTTTATGCTCTGCAATTTGGGCCAGGGGCTTACCGTTGAAGATCTCATTTGGGGTGATCATTTCGTCGCGACCTTCCAGCACGTCCAGCATCAAGTTGGAGCGCGGCAGGAACGGCAAGTGGCCGACATGTGAAGCGGCCTTGCGTTCGGCGAGAAGACGAAGCGGGCATGGATGCCTTGCACCGATCGGAGCATCGTCATGTTGCGGTACTGTTCGCGGTCAAAGGCCGACTTTTCCAGCTTCTCCAGCGGTGTGCTGCCGTAAGCTTGCTGCTTCACAGATGAGAAGCTGCAGGGAGAAAATGATAGATTGGCGTTTAAAGAAAGAACCGATTGAATCCGGAATCGTATCCCTTACCCATGAAGAAGCACCGACTTTTGCGGGTTTGAACTGTCGGCAGGATTGAGTTTGTCCTGTTGCTCGCCGGCATTCGCCTTCTTAGCGTACTGCACCGTTTCTTGGGCGATATTCTGGGCCTTTACGGGAAGAGACATCTTGGTTGCCGAGAAGGAGTTCGGAGTGATTCAAATTGACAGAAGTAAAGAAAACACACGGCTTGGAAATGTTGCTTTGTCACTGAAGTGGCTAATTCCACCGGTGTGTCTGGTAGTGAACACAAACGCTTCGGTCGAAATAGTGGCGTTAAAACCGCCGCAGCGGTCTCTTTTGACGGAGATAAAAACTTTTTCGAAATCTGATCATGGACTTTTTCGAGGATTCCCAACCGAGTGACTCAGTTACTGATTCCCGATTCAGCGAAACTCTGGTGGAGATTTTTGAGGTTTGTTTAGTGTTATTTTCAACATTTCAACTTATGTTTGTTTTTTGTTCCAGATCCTCAGCCAAGTTCCTGATCTGTTTCAGCTGCTGTGTGATTCCATTTTTCCCAATATCACTGGAAATGATCAAATCAAGAAAGGGCTCGTGCTATCTTTGTTTGGTGGAACAGAAAAGTTTGATCCAGAATGCGAGTGCGTTCACGTGCGTGATTACATACATGTGCTCCTTCTTGGAAGTCGTTGTTCGCAGAAGAATCAAATTCTCAAGAGCATAACTTCACTGATGAACGAAACGTCGTGTTATCTAGTCGGCAGCTGCTCGTCACTCAAACTCATCGCAACCAATACCAAGCGGAGAAAGTGTTTGCCGGATGAACCTGATGCGGCTTTTATTTGCGACAAAAAAAGTTTGTTTTTGTTTAAAAAATCATTACAGTTGCTAATGTTTTGTTTCAGAAATTATTTGCTTAGACGAGCTGGAAAAGATGGGGAAACTGCAACAGCAGATTGTTAAACAGTCAATCGATCACAAGAAAATTGGCGTTCGAGATTCAAGAGGTCAAGTCGCTTTTCATCCTTCCAAAGTTTCAATCATAGCCACTGCAAATCTTCAATTTGCTGAATACCATTTCGATAAACTAATTGAAAAGAACACCCGAATTCAACCGGATCTGGTTACGACATTTGACTTAATTTTTCTCGTAGATAATGAGAGAGACAACAACTCTAAAAATGATTTGTTGGAGTACCAGATTGAAAAGAACCGAATGCACAAAGTGTCAATGGAAAAAGCAAAAGCTCGAAAATCAAGAGTTTCTCAAGCATCAGCAAACTTTGAAAGTCTGGTTGAACTCCATCAAAGTGGCCAGCTCTATGGAGGCGAAAAAATTCTGCAAGATGATTCTAATGAACTGCTTTCACTGCCACTCATTCGTAAATACATTTCATACTGCAATGAGATTGTTCACCCAACAATTGATGATGATTTGAAGAAAAATATTCAGCAATTCGTCAGCACAGAAATACTTGAACGCTCAGAATACAAATTGTCGCTTCTTCGCGTTTACGAAACCGTTTGTCGACTAATTGAAGCACATGCAAAGCTTTACATGCGTCAAACTGTGATCTACGAGGACGGCCAAGCGGTTCTGGACATTTTAGAAAAGTCCATGGCATTGACTAAACTATCTTTGCCTGGTAAGCTTTTTTTGTTTGTCATTCACTAGACATTTAACTTATTCTTTTTTTTGCAGTTATAACCAAGAGAGCAAACAGCAAAAAAGGTGTTTTGAGGCCAAAAGACTTGTACCAGGTCATCTGCAATGCTTCCAGCTACTTTAAAAAGAAACGTTTCACAGTCGAGGAAATTGTGGAACTGAGCCTGCAGTACATCGAAGGAAATCATGATCCGAAGGTAATCCAAAATGCAATCTACAACTTGAATGAACAGGCGCTGCTGATCAAGCGATCCGATGGATATGAAGTGGCCTAATTTTTTACTCTCCCTTTTTTGTTGAACTACAAATTATTAAAAACACACACTTTAACCGGCACTTGGCATCCTCAAAGTCGGTAGCCCTTTCTCGTCTACCTGTGCACACTGACACTTTCCCATTTACCCGGCTCACGAAGCACGCATCTTTGCAATTTATCACGACCATAAGCTTCTGAGAAAGAGAGAAGGAAGAGAAGGCAGAGTAGGTGAGGTAGCGCCTACCTCGTCTCGCTTTTAATATGATCGATCGTCTGATCGTGTGCCTCTCCGTTAAAAAGAGAGTCGAAGGCACTGTGCATTCGGTCTTTCGTGTCTGCATTCGATCTGCAATCGATATAATTCGATCGCCGATGATTGAACCCATATTTTCCACTCACCCTAAACAGTTGCTCCAGAGTAAGTGTTGGGCTGCTGTGCAATTTAGCCAACTTTACACTCTCCCTCTCCTCCCCCCTCAATTTGGACACCAAAAGTGCCTTCAAAAAGTGGCGTCAATCACCGGCTAATTTACAGTTGCCGCTTTTAGAAATCTGTATCAGAGGCATGATTTTGTTGACATTTTGTGTCTTTAAAATCGACTTGAATTTAGAAAGTTTTTTAGTTGCAAAATTCAGTTTTAGTTTGCAGACAGTGGCAGACAATATCAAGTTAGCAAAGTTTGTATTTTTAGAATTCATTCAAAACAAAAAGCAATTGCAGGCATTTTTAAATGCTAATCCCTTTAGTGATGATTGTGAGTATCTTTTGGTGGTGTTGATGCAGCAGCTGCAGCACGACTCGACCTACTTCCCCTTCACACACACACCATCAGCAGATGTTTACATTTCACTTTTAGCCTTTGTTTTTATCTCATCTCTAATCTTTCACTATTTACATCTCGTAATGTTTCAATTGAAAATTTTCTTTTATTTTGAAAATCTGTGCAAAACAGTTGTACAAAAATAATTAAGTGCGATAATAAATGACAAATACGTCAGCGTAAGATTGAGGGGAGAGGGGCCTTTTAGCGACGAGCCACCTTGACTTTGGCGCGTCGATCAACAGCAGCGAGTGTCTCTGGAATCTTCCAGCAATTGTAGGAGAGAGACTTTAGTGCTTCCTCGTAACCGATGCCAGTTTGCGCCATCACCTGACTGATCATGGCTAGAAGAAATGGAAAATTGTGTATAAGACCTTATTGAACTACTGCTTTCCCCAGATCCTACCTTCCATTGGAGCATTGTCAGCCATCATCTGCTCGGTCTTGTTGACCACCGCGTAGTGGTACGTCCAGAAGGTGGCCGTCTTCTGGTATGCCTCTCGGTCTTTGTTCATCAGGTAGGTCACCGTGCCGTTCAGGCCACTGTCGGAGTTGGGAGTGCTGAGCAGCGCCTGAATGCTCATCATCGCCGTGCGAATGGACATGGCGGCGGTCCACTTGCCACTCAGAGTGTCCAGACAGATGCTGCCTGCTTCGCCTGAAAAGGGGGGGGGGAGAAATGGTCAGCTTGACAATGGACAGACAGAGGGCTATACCGATTACCAATGTTGGGGTGCCACACCTTGGTGGTCATCTTGCAGACCGGAGGACGGAAGGGGTAGTCGTTGGGCACTGTCATCTTCAAGTGGAAGACACCGCCCTGGTAGGGAGTGTCCGGCGGCCCGAAGACGTAGCCCTTCAGCTGGAAGATGTCATCTTCATTCTCCGGCTCAATGTGGTACATTGCCTGGGCGGCCTGGTCCGCCTTGAACTTGGCCAGGTCCTTCTCGATGCGCTTCGCAGCAGGGTTCACGGTCACTGATTCACGGCTCATGGTGAACGATGGAGATAGGACCGTTTTACTTGGATGCAAACCTGCAAATGACAACTCAGCGACTGACAGCAGTGCACTATAATGATGACGATGCAATTTTTGCAATATTCTAATTTGGAACTTTTTTCCAATTACCTGAACTGTTTTGTCAGCTTTTTGTTTCAATTTTAATTTTTTTTAGTAAAAGTGCTTCCTTCACCATCAGGGAAAGTTCAAATGCACCAGTCTGCTGATTTCCACTAATTTGCAAAACAAAAGTCTCAAATTATCTCAGTCGACCTCAGTCTTCAATGTCACTTTCAATTTGAACAAGTTGACTCTCTGGCCGGCAGATGCAATGATTGCCCAGTGTAACCTTTCAGTGCTGCATTACAGCCAATCACAATGAAAACCTTCTGCCTTTCCATCTCAGTCAGTGATATTGATTTTAGTAATTTGAAGACATAATCTGCATGCATCACGTAACTGATTTAATAATTACACTTTTTGATTGCTGTAGTTTTCGTTTGTCAATCAACTTATTTTTAACAACATAATAGAAAGTGCTTTGAGAAGACAGTTTGTTTTCAAGTTTTCCTTTTAATGATTATGACATTCATTTTGCACTTTTTCTCACCATAATGACTTTCTCTGTTTTTTCATTGAACCCTCATTACCAAAGATTATTCGGAAACTCATTCTATCGTTTGCCCATCAGCAAACTTTTTTCAATTTTTTGTACTTTCACAGACGACTAATATTGAATTTGTAGTTGATCGTTCAACTGTTCGTCATCATTGTCTCATCATTATCCAACCCGTCGTACATTAACTTATCTTTTACCTGTCTGAGGGTGAGAGACTCACTTATGATTGAATTGCCTCTTTCTTAGGATGTGACCAGTTCACATCAGACCCAAAACATGTCCATTTGATTAATTCAAATTGCCCCTATTGATGTCTTCTTTCACATCACTTTTCACTGCTAATTGATTCTCAGTTCATTCAAATGTATGCAAATTAGTGTTTGTGTGTGTGTAAATAATAGCCGGACTAATCGCACCCCTCACTGTAAATAGAACTAGTCCACCTAGTCGCACTCAATTTGGAGTTGTTGCTTGTACTTGTGCCAGGTCAATTACCATATAATCATGCCAACGTGTTTGTCTTCAGTTGTTGATCCTCACTGGCGACTCATCATCTTCTCAGTTTCACTGCTCAGGACTTTGCATAATTGCCAGATTAATATAGCGACTCTCTTCCCTTTGCTTGCAGGTTTGAGCAAAACAGCTGCTGGTGCAGCTTTCCAAGACAAGACAAGGGAAGATTGTGTGTGTCTGGCTGACTACTCAAATGATGCATTCAATTGTACTTTGCTGAGAGGTGATTCAAATTGTGTTTAGCTGA
Source organism: Tyrophagus putrescentiae (assembly GCA_024499935.1). Taxonomy (NCBI): domain Eukaryota; kingdom Metazoa; phylum Arthropoda; class Arachnida; order Sarcoptiformes; family Acaridae; genus Tyrophagus; species Tyrophagus putrescentiae. The sequence continues at coordinate 3,449,736 of JAMZRA010000001.1, read as the reverse complement.
TCATATTTAGTAGCAGTAAAGGGCAACCTCGTCATAAGAAGAGGGGAAAACGAGTATCATTTCCCAAGAGAGCATTTCACTACCAAACTTGTTAGCAACAAAAGAGCCGTGCTTTTTGTTTGGCGATAAATCAATTTGCACACAGGCTTTTTACATGTGTTTACCACTTTTCTCCTACTACTTTATGTGTGTGCGTTTGTCTATCCTTTTCTGTGTTGAGCATTGCTCGAAAACCACTTTTATGCTCTTTCTTTCGCATCTTCATCGGATCAGTACATCTTTCTCTTACATCATCATCATTGCACCCATTGTTTCTCTGTTGTTGTGGTTGTGTGTGTTTGTGCCTGGGAATGTCCTCTACAGCTTTAGCCGTCCATATCGACACGGTTCAAGTATCAAGCCATCTTAAGTGTGTAAGTTTACTATTGAGTTTAATCTTGTGTAATGCGAAACAAGCAGATGAGGGATAAAACAAAAGTCAGTCTTCAATGTTTTTATTTGCCAACTAGATTGAGGCCCAATCAGCTTCGTGACTTGGTCTATTTGTGAATGGACAAATCACCCTGTTGATCTGGTAATATTTATAAACACTACAGGTAGAATGCTTTACTGATCAGGAAAGATACAAAATGGTCAGACTATTAGATGGCAATCTTATTTGCACACTTTCTCAAAAGCATCATTTTTAAAATTGACCAGTCATCTTTATCTGTATTATTTTTAGTTTATTGATTTTTTTCGCTCGACAATCACTTTTTAAATTACCCAAATCTACGCTGCAAAAACTTAAGGAGCCCGGAAAATGACTTTTTTTGGGCGCATCTGAACTTCATGTCAATTTGTACCATAACCAGCACCTCTACTACATCATCCACCGGGCAATAAATTAGTTCCCCGTTGGCAATATCGCTCGTTGTGGTTCTGCTTCATTATCACCGTGATCATCTGCATTATTACCATCAACACCACCGTCATCATCATCACCATCCGCATCATGTACACTAGCAGTTCAGGTAATCAATCGACTAATAGGCAGCTCGTGCGCGGCAACACAAATTGCTATGCAAAGTCGTCGTACCTTCTTTTCACAGTCGTCTGGAAATAGAACACTCACTCACACATTAACTGGACTGGCAATCGATGCGCCTGCGAATGTTTGTGTTGAACTCACAGTCTGCTCATTGCTCTTCAATCAGTTCTTTTGGCTACTTGACTTGCCCGGGCCGATCATTGCTGCTGCCCGCACTGACTGAATGGGCGCCTAATCGGTGTGTTCAATGGCCGCGAGGATGAGCACTCGCGAAAACACCGAACACGTCCTCCTCCTCCTCTTCTTCTTTGAGTATCCTCGTCAATTAACATCGAGCACTCTTCTTTTTGTAGTACTGTGGTAGCTTCTGAAGAGGTGGCAGCTGTATACTACGGCTATTTTCAGACACTCACTGGCTGCCCTTTCACGTGTGTGCGTTTGTGTGTTCACTTCGTTTTCTTCATCAACTTCTTAACCTTCTTCTTCTTCACCAGCACTACCATCCCTTTTCAAAAGCTCATACCATCACCACCACCAGCACACAATGTGCTACCATTTCTGCCTGGCTAGCCTACATTTTTCTACGTAGCCTTGCCCGTTTAAATTCCACCTTTTCTTTTCCTCATCTTTTTGCTCAGCCTGTTATATTAAACTTTACACACTTTGATCGACATGTCACTTTAGTGCTCAGTAAGTGAGTGAGGGAAAGTAGATGCACTTTCTGGCAATTGGCTGCGGCTGCGGCAATCAGTCATTGCTGTTCAATCTACCTCTCAACAGATGCTCCTGTTCAACTTAATTTTTACCGACATTTTTAGTTTATAGCGGCACTTTAGCCTACTCTTCAATTTGGCACAATTTTACGGCAACAAGATGAACATGAAAATTGTTAATAACGACACTGAAATCGCACCAGCATCAATAGATGATTTTGCCACTGTTGTTCTATTTATTACCTCAACAAAAGTGTGCAGGTGAGTGAACCCGTTTGGGCGCTCTACCTCTAAATCCATTTATTAATGACTTATTATGATGTTAGTGTCTCATTGTTTCTAATCTCGTCTCTTTCTCCTGTCCATGTCGTTTTTCACACTTGCTATACAAAGTGTCTGCAACATCATTTTTTCTTTGATTAGGATTGTCCGCCTAACTCACACCAAGCTGCTGCCTATTTACTTTGTTCACAAGTTGTCGAAATACTGGCGATCCTTTTCATTCTTCTGCTGCTGCTGTCAAACGGACATCATGCACTTTCACACCATTCACTGCCATTGACAGTAGACTTGGCAGTATTTAGATATGTACGCCATTTGGCAGCTATTAGACAACACAATCGGTGGTAATATCCTTGCAGTTCATGCTGCTGGACAGTGACCTTTGCCGATTTTTTGTTTGAACAATTGCATTACTAGAAATTGATGTTGATTTGTAAAAATTTGCACTACAAATTCTTTTATTAGTCAGTTGTCTAGTTTCTAACTGATTCAGTTTCATCATTTGATGCGACATTTTTTCAAACAGAATTTTTATTTTCAAACGCTGGAATTTGCATTACGCATTAAGTGGTCATCATCCTCTTCTCGACTTGTTTTTTATTTGCACAAGAGAGCTTCTTGTTTTAGCTTTTTTCGACCGCTGCCGACCAAGTCGTCGATTTGTCATTATATGAATTTTTTTCTATTTACTTTTTAAAAATAGAAACAGTATAGCATAAGAAGGCGAGAATGTGCAAAGATGTTTGTCGTTTGCCGCTTTCTGGGCGATGTCGTCTGGTAGCGCGCTCACCAGGACAGAGATCAGCCTTTGTTCCCTCTGTCTTGTTCCCAGGTGAAACTGCAGGTGGTAGTGTGTCCACTTGATTTGTCAGCTCACCTCTTCTAGAGTCTATCTTCCTCACTCTATCTAAACAGAAAAAAGTGATCGATAGATTTTGTCACGCTGCCTGCTTTTTTTGTTGCCGTGTTGTATTCCCGACACACTTAAAGCAGATTACAGCCAAAATCACAATTCAATTGACGAGATTTACCTTACCAAGATGGCTAAGCTTGATAAAGTTTGTCTGTGTGCTCTCTCGATCATCATCATCATCATCATTTTCAGATGAAAACCATGTGGTTGAGAGTATTTTTAGAACTTGTAGTGAATGCTTTATTCTTTGGATTATCACCGCATGACAGATGCTCTCTTCCTGTTGACGTATTACGTTACTTTGATTAAATATTCATAGTATTCTCTTTTGTTTTTTGTTATTCTAAGCACCTGACAACCTGTTGCTTCCACCTGTTGCTTGCTTCTGTTTTCAGTGCAATGCAGTAATTTTCACTAATCATTTTTATGTTTTGCCAAATTATTTTTTGTTTTTTTAAAAAGCAAAGAAACTAAGCGTGACAATCAGCTATGACAGCTACTTTAACTCTTTTTGGTTCAATGGATTTTTTTCCTGAAAAAAGCTGCCCAGTTTGTGAAAGTTTTTAGTAAATTCACACTTATTTAGGGTGCTGAAGTCCACTGTATAACTTAAATCTCACAAACACTTTTACATCTTCAAAAAGCTTTCTTTATCCTCGATAAAAATTCACTAGCAGCAAATCTGTCCACAAAATAAGCCACACAGCATTTAGCAACTTTCCCATAGTCATTTGTTTTCTCATGTTGTACACACACAAAAACACTTCTCCCAAACACATACACAGCTAACATTCATTCACTACTACATACAACTACCACTGAGCACAGGGTCTGTTAAAGCAAGAGAATAGATGAGAAGCAACAGCAAGCGTGTGTACAAGCGTGAGAGGACAACGTACTACACCAAAGAAACCAAAATAAACGTTGTCATCATTCACTTTGGACTCAGCAGTGCCTGTTCAGTGGACGGTTTATCATGCTGGGCATAAGAGAGAGGTGCACTGATGATGGCTAAGGACAAACAAACGAATCGATTGTCTGCGCTTTGAACTTCTTCAGCGTTTGTGTTTGTGCTCAATTACAGTTCTTTGGCTCTCTGTTTCTGTCCCTACCAAATCAGTTTGTGGGCACATTACCCTCAGATCATTGTCTGTCATAATATACTTCGTCATAATACTGCAAACTGACAATAATAATATTATTAGCTGTGGTGTCGGTAGAGACATTCACTTGGGTCATTCGCTCCTCACTCAAAGAGAAGGTGTTTGAGCGCATTAGGGCGACAGTCTGCGAATGCTTTTTGTGTGCAGTGCTCTCCTGTTGTTGTGGTCCCTTGATGATCCTATCTTTTCATCTGCTCTATCTATACCCTTCACACTGGACAGTAAAGAAAGAGGCGGTAGAGACCTTCAATTCTTTTCCCCTGCAGAATTGTCTAAATTGCCCCTTTTGTTTTGTTCTCTACTCCATTTTATATCTCTCTCTCTCTGAATGGGAATTCACTCTTGCATGTCCTCTTTGTCTACCTAGCTCGACTTTTCTTCCTCACTACTTTTTAGCTACTCTTCTCCTCTTTTTACTTTTGACAGACTGTCTGATAGTCAGGACTTTCAATGGACTGTTTCCGCTTTGTGACTTCTTCTTTTTTCTTCTACTCGTCTTGATGTCATTTAATTAAGTAAGAGAAACAAAAACCTTGGCCATTAATTACCTGTACATTTAATTAAAATTGTCATCTCAAAGTTGCTGTATCTTCTATTATATATTTGATTAGGCAAAATCTTGCTTTCCTTTTTTTCCTTGATACAACAGTTGTAAAAAAGACCTTTTAATGAAACTTTTTGCAGTAAAAGTGAAAGTAACCTTAAATAAAATCTTACAACTGCAGCATTTTTTCTATTTTGGAATCTCCTCTACGCACGTAAACAATAAATTTGGAGGTGCCATATGTGCCGTGTGTTTAGTTTGCACGTGAGCAAAAAATAGGTGGAGTGCTTTTTCTCGGTCGTCGGTCTTCTGTGTGGTTGCATTTCCGATTGTACGATTGTCATTGCCACAAGCACTGCCATACAATGGAACATCATCATGCAAGTGCAGTGCACTACTGCGCTGTCAATACACACTGCACATATTGCCCTATCGCTCTGCACCAGCACACGGAGACAATCGTCAACGCAGACACTGCAAACTGCTCGTGCACATTGTCATGCTAATTTGTCTGTTGATTATCCTCACTGGGTCTACAGGGTTTAGTTGTCATTGCTTCTAACCAATGGGGATAATATTTGTTTGTGTGCAAAGCGTCAAATGATGACCATTTACGTACATTTGCGCACATTACTGACGGACACATCTTTCATCCCCCACCCGAAATGAGCGTAAATAATGCCCCTTTGTCTACTCCACTCAACAAGTTCAGAGATTTCATCCAGTGCTGACAGATTTACTGCGCTATATTTCACCAGTGTTGTGCTTATTTATTAATTAATTTGCCCTGGTTTAGTCTGTTCATAGAAGTTAGCTTACTAACTGTGTTCCTGATAATAACTACCGTATTGCCGGTGGTAATTGGCAGTAAAAAGTTCACTCCTCAATGTGAGGCGTGGATCACCTTGTTGTAAAAAGAGAAAAAAAGGATGACGATCCAACTCATTCTAAATACACTTTGCAGTTAGCACTGTTGAATGCTGTTTTTGTTGTTGCTGTTCCCAATGCTCTTATTGTCTCATCATCATCATGTGTTAATTAGCAGCATTGTAACATGGCGACGCTTAGAAGTATTTGTGCAGCGTTGCACAAAAATTGTCGTTTGCATTTGTTGTTTTTCTAAAGCATTTTTTGAGTAATTCAATTTTGATAATTATCAGTTGCCTTGAAATGCCGTTTTTTTCTCTCCACTGTAATCTCACTTGTCAATCTTGTGCAGCCTGACCGGCTGACCTTCACCGTTAGTTTTTGCCAGATCACCTACCTACTTACCGACCCCTCTTCCCGTTCTCTGATCACTTACCCTCGTAAGGTTTGCTTCATTTGCTCAGTAATTACCCCCCAGTTTTTTCAAGAAAAACCAGTCAAGTGAGTTTGTTGATTGACTGCTAATTTACTCTCTTACCGTTAGGAGTTTTTTGCCTGGCAAGTTTTTGTTTTCTTCTACACTTTTTTCTTCTAATCGAATCAAGAATGAAATCCAATGACGACGACAACAACACCAACAAAAGCTAATCTAGCAGTGATCATGAGCTGTTTCACCGAACCATAACCTGAATGAAGCCTGAGTGCAATTTGTCAAACGACAGACGCCTTCTTCTTTACGCTTCCTCTTTTTACTTCCAAATATTCTCTCTGCAATCTTATTTGATGGTATGCTGGCAAAAAAACTCAATGGCAGTAATCTATTTACCAATTATATACCTTTTCATTTTAAAGCCAAATCACGTGCACTTTTTGATTTACTGGCTTGATAAATTGGCTGCACTGTGTGCACTGTTGCTTCAACTTCAAAACATGTGTGAGTGGAGTAAACGGGTAATTGACTTTACCGGTTGAGTGAGGTAGTCTCAGTGGCAGCAGCAGCAGCAGCAGCAGACACAGCTGCAGCACAACCAAAGTGGAAGATCCAGTTGAACTTGAAGTGGAAGCTACCACTATCACCACTACTACAGACACACACAGGCAGTCAGGGTTAGTTTGAGTGGTAGTGCACCTGTGCCAGTGCCAGTGCAGCATCATCATCAACAAGTGTTCAAGTTGCATTCAGTGTCTACCAGGCCGTCAGACTGTGTGCAGAAGATCACACCAGAGAGATCAGCAAACCCGGAGAGATAGTGTGTGCCGGTGGTCGAGGGCAGAGTGCATATCACGCCGGCGATAGCAGCAACCTCAGCAGCCTGTAGGCACATGCATTATGCATCACACTTGCTTGCTTGCTCTGCATCTTTCACTGTCCCTTAATTCTCATATACACCTTCATCTTCAGTCCGTTTCTTTTTCTTCCTTTCCTTCCTTCTCTCACTGTTTTCTCAGTGTTGTCTGCCTGCTGCTCGCTCTTTGGGCACCACTCTCTTTCGATTGACGGCCGACGGCAGAAACAGCAGCAGCGGCACTTGTTCAGTCAGTCCGACTGTGTTTGTGCGAGTGTGAGTGTCTTGAAGTGAGTTTTTTTGCTTTATCGTCTGCACACACACCACCACCACTATCACCGTTGCCGACACTGCCAAAGTTGCAGTCACCTGTGTGCCACTCTCGGACACTGACTTCATTTGCCTGCTCTGCTCTGAACTGTTCATTTGCTCTTCTGATTTTGCCTTCTTTTGCTTTGCATCAAAAACACTGTTTTTATCTTTGTTTCTACGGTTTTTCTGTCTACCGTTCTCTCCCACTCTTTGACTGCTAATGTGCGTGCAAATGTGAAGACCGACAAGCAGTAATGATCATACTATTCTAAAGTGATTAGTGTGGTCACTGAGGGTCACTAAAGAGTTGAATTTACTGCTACTGCCAGTTGTGTGCTCTTACTTTGCCATCGTCTTTCATTGTTCGTTCTTTTTGTGTTCATCTTTTTACTTGTGGTCACGACTTAAAAGAGCTTTTGTATTCTTTATATAGTTTGTGCTGACCAGGATTCTGTTGTGAGTTTCCTTTTACTACTCTCAATTAATTGTGCGGAAGTTCTTTTTTATCACCACAAATAGTTTTTAACTTTACCTTTTGAATTTTTTTCTGTTTTTAAATCATTCACTTTATCTTAGAGCATCACGTGATACTGCAGTGTTGTCATCAATTTCTGCAATATTAATTTTAAAAGTGATGCAACTTACACTCCCACACCAAATGCACTAGTGCTGATAGTGCTGACCGCCCCCTCCCAAGTGCACTCTTGTGATACCATTTTTCATCTTTTTTTGTTATTACTTGGCCATCAAAGACATTTGCATCTAAATCATGTCACAATGTCATCTCTGCCAGTGCACTGAAGAAGACGAGGACTACGACCACTCACATTTGTGTAGGTGTCAGCTGGCGGTGTACGACAGCGGCAACAGCGCCATTCCAGCTGTTTTCAGCATTTACTACCGATGCCAAACATGATGATGATGATGATGCCATTTCCGTCCCAACTGTGACAACTAACATTAATTTTCAATTTTAAAATCACATTTTTAACTGAATTGTCTTCTCTGCTTGCATTGTATTTCTCATCACTTCAGTGTACAGTTTAGAGAATACCAACTTCTTGAATACCACAGATCAACGCGACACAATTCACTCATGATGGGCAACTGTGGGTCATCACGGCGCACGCACTACTGCTGTCGATCTGCTGCTGCTGCTGAACAAGTAAGATTATAATTTTTCAATTCTTTTGAAGCATTAACCCAATTCATCAGCAGTTAATTGCCGTTGTTAGTTTTATTTGTTGTTTGCAGAATGTGAGAATGTTGTTTTTGTTTGTTAACCTTAGCTGGTTTAGTCTTTTACTCTACCTAAGTAGTTTCTATCTTTACTTAATGAATCTCATCAATTGTCTCAACTACTGTTTGTGCACCATCGCTAAGCCACTTGGCATTTCTTCTTTTTTTCTGCTTCATCTTCCCTTTACTTCAGCTGTGATTGACGTAATGCGGCAATGATTAATCACCGACCGAGTTCTGTCCAGAGCATGTGCCTGAGCAAAAAAAGTCTGCTGAAAAAGTCTAAGTTGAGAGCTGCTGCTGCTGCAGGAACAGCACTCGGTCAGCAACATGTTTCGGTGTCTACCAGTGTCTGCCAGTGGTTGTGGGAAGTGTCGGACTGTGAGTAGGACAGTACGCAATAAATAATCAAGTTAATCGATTGATCGATCGCACACCATAGTCCATTCAACTGAACGGTCAATTGGTGGTGGTGGTGGGGAAGAGAGATAGAGTAGAGCAGTGTGTCGTTGTGAGCAGGTTGCCTCCTCATGGAGTTTGACTTTGACTTCAACTTTGACTTTTTGCATCCATCCATCCATCTGCGCAAACTGCCGTTTTTCTCCTCTATGCCATAGGCAAGTTGAGTTGCAGTTCCCATTGCCTCCCTTTCCTCTCCTCCCCTCGCCTCTCTCACTCCCATGGCATCCTATCATCTTATGGCCATTGGTTATAACTAATTTTATCGTCCATCTCATTGCCGCCAATGTGTGCTGTGTTTGTGTTGTGGCCGAACATGTTTCATGTCGCCTTTGTGTGCGATCTTATTGCGCTTTTAGCGCCAACGGCAAACACTACTCTTTACTCTCTTTCTCTGTCGGTGATCATGGGCGTAGAGATGCTTTCCTTTCTTTCTCTTGCCACGGCTGCCAATGTTACACAACTGCACAACAACAGCACACTTGTTAGTGGTCGGGTGAACCGAACGCAACTACTGCTGCTGCTGTTGCTGGTGCTTCGAGAACAACTGTTCTTTTCACTGTTTTTTTATTGCCGCTTTGCCTATCGATTGTGCCGCGACAATAGCCGCCAATTGGCCCCTTCTATTGCTAGCTGCATTTTTGTTCACGTGTTCACTCTCATTAGGAGGCGATATTTCCCTTCTCGAAATCCTGCTGTTGCTGATGCTACACGCACACCACTAATCAGTGATATATGCCCTTTCTTTTTCCTTGGTGGTCTATTGTCCACTGGTAGAAAGCATTCACTTTACTGCAGGGCTAAACTTGTGCAAAAAGCGGTGTCCACCTAACATCATTTGGGACTTCACCTTTAGACTATTTTCAACGCTTTTTATTTCAGAAAGTTGCATTCAGTGTGACCAAACACAGCACTCTCTCCTTCTCTCTCTCCTTTGATCACTTCACTGATTTTCCCTTTCAATGTTCAAAAGTTTTGTCCGTTTGTGTTTGTCTGCGCTTTCTCTCGCTCTTCAGTGAATGACAAGTCGAGGGATTATCACCTGATGGTGATTTATTCATCACTGGAGCACTCTAAATGAGTGCTCCTGTTATAGAACAGGTAGTTTTTCTATATTTAAATGTACGATGGAAGTACGTGCTGTTTTGTGAGTGCTGAGATTTCCGCAGAACAGAAACTTGTCACTTGGTTTGACCTGTGTGGTAATGACTAGGTGTCAGGTGAAGAGAGAAAGCAAAAGGGATTTTTATTGGCTCACTACTATTTGGTGTTGCTCTTGGATTCAAGGAAATCTAGTTGAAGTGATGCTTCACGGTCATAGAGATTGATCTGTACGGCAATATAATAATTTGTGAATCCTTTGATTTAGGTGAACTTTTGATTTACAAGTAAGATACTACGTTGTTGATGTTTTGTGCAGTTTTTATTATTTGAAGAAGATCGTTGCCTGCGAAATTGAACTGAAAATGACTGAATTATTATTTTTCAGAGTGAAAGGTGAAACGAGGTGAAAGACAGGTGGTTAATGAGAATGACTTTACTACTACTCCAAACTGTGAATGTGCAATTGAGTCCTCTTCTTTTTCAGTTTAATCTCTCCCAATCATGGCAATTTGTCAGTTTACTTAGTGCAAAAAGCCCAAGTGTCCTCTCCTTTCTGCACTGCAGTTCACCCTTTCTCCCTCCCAATTACCGCTCATTTGAGGCATTCAAACTCTTTCAGAGCGGCAATATCGATGGCAAGTTCAGACTATTCCGCCAGTGCTGCTGCCTTTTCTGCTGGCACTTTGCTCCGTTGCTGATGCTAATCGACCAAGTGATTTACTGTGACACGAATGCATTGCTAATATGTGAACTTGGCAAAGGGAACATTAGCATTGAAGCTGCTGCTGCCGTACTGCGGCTGCTTCTTCATTTTGCGCATTGGTCATGGCAGGTTAACGACAAGCTGAGGCGCTTCTTCAGAAGCACAATTTAAAACTTATGTACTTAGTTTTTGCAAAAGTCAAACCTAAGCACAGCTGAATTATTAAAAAATGGAAAAGATTCGTTGAACAACAACGGACACAAACATTGTACATCACTCTGTCTTCCAATCAGCTTACCTTGCAGCCCATCAGAAAAAAGATGGCGACCAGCGAAGCGGAACTGGGCAACCACAACAACAGCAGCAGCAAACCCGTACAGTTTTTCATTTTCAATCAATCAGTAATTGATTTGAGTAATGTCCAGTAATTTTTCTTCAATTTCCCATTGTTTAGCTTTCCTCAATTTTTTTGTTGCCGTCACAACTTTTACTAAGTCTGTCTCTTTATGATGATTATGTTGGCACAAAAAACAAACAGACAGCAAAAGCACATCTTCTAGCATAAAATAAGATAACAGGTGTCTGTGAATGCTGTTCTGTTCGCACATTGGTTTGCAACTGTTGTTGTTGGGTTGCAGGCATTGTTGTGGCATGCAGAAAGAGAGCGACTCATTAGGAGCAACGATGACGACGACGACAACGACATGAATGCGCGCCAATTACTAGCTGAGAAACACGAAAAGGGAAGCAATACGTGCTCGACAGCAGCTTCTGACTGTTTCCACTGCACTGCACAGCTGCCTCGAGGCCACCGACACATTTGCGAGCCATCAATTGTTATTTGTTATGCTAATTAATTGCCTCCATGTGCAGCAGCAGCACTAGCAGCACTCTCTATCTGCCTATCTTTTCCTATCCTCTCTCTCTCTTTCTCTGTTTGGCTGACTATCTCACTGGTGCATGTGCCTTTTTGCTTTTGTAATTTTGCATTTTTATTTGCAGTAGTATTATGATCGGTTATTTTTAGATTAGATGTTACCGCTGTGTGTTTCAGGTGTGCTCTAATAGCGCAGTCACCGTTTTTACCGTTTCTGTTGTTTTGAGCCCAATATGTATCGAGGCTAACGGCAGCGGCAGCAACAGCACTACCTGTTTGAATATTCGATTAGCAGAGATCTATTGGTCTATTAGGCGGCAGACAGGTATTGTGTGTTGTCTGCAGTTTTTCTCGGTGCCGACTAGCTTCAACTGACGGCAACTACTGGCCAACTCGTTAAGGGCGAAACTTGGGTAATCGATTCGAACTTGTTGCCAAAAATTGTCTGTCTTTCTTAGCAACAGCTAGGCTAGCTTTGCTGGGCAGCATTTTACTCTTTAATCCGCTCTGATGCAACTCACCTGTTTGCCCTGTATACCTTGCGCTCTCTAATGACATTTTCCACTAAGTTTGAGCATATGGCGTCTGGCGAGTTATCTTCTATCAATCTCTCCATCTGCTCTTGTTTGTGTATTTCTTGACTCGAGTATGGAGACACACAATGAACGAGCTTTCACTTGCATAGTGTTTGTTTGTGTGTGTGTTGTAAGTGTTGTTCACACTTTGCAGCTGCACATTTACACAACAACTGCTAAAGGGAAGAAAGGTATCTTATTCTATTTATACTCTAAATTGCCAACATTTTTTTTGTTAATTTTCACTTTTGTTGTTAAGTTTTCTTTATCCGGATTTAGACATGATTTTAATTTGTGGCTTGTTTTGTTAAGCTTATTCAATTAGTATTCATTAGGCTAGGTATTTCACTTTAGCAACACCTTTTTTATTTGTGTTCATTGAATAGCTAAACTTGATATACTGTATTGAACAATTCTGGTTAATTCACAGTTTCCTAGTCTAACGCAGAAGGTCACTGCGTAGCTTAATTAAGCAGAGACATTGTTTTGATTACCTTCAATTAGTGTGAAACGTACTGTCTAATTTAATTTCCACTTTCTCTTTGTTGATTTTAGTAATTGCTAGTAGCTTGTGCTTGTGGATGAGTTGAGAGAATAGAAACAAAAATGAAATGAAATATGTAAATTAAACTGGTTGCTAATGAGGCTGACTTTGATGTCGATGCAGGTGAACTATAGAATGCTGTGACAGTGGACCAGTTGAACAGGTTGCCCTGTCGTCATGCAGCTGTACAGTGCTGCTGTCCACTGCTGTTGACCACTTCTGTTGACCATTGACCACTGCTTTCCATTGCCATAGTGCTCCTTCACATTTGCCACTCTTATGTGTCTTTTTATGATTGTGAACAATCGCTGCTTCAATCGAAACAGCATCGAGGTGGCCAGTACTAGCCCGCTAGCGGTGCAACAACCTTTATGGTGGTCGGCGACGGTGATGCTCACTGCCATTAAAAGTTTATGCTGCGCTGATTTTTGCAGCCTGAACTCGCTTGACGGACACACACGTATTGTTTTACTTTTTATTGGTTTGCATTTTTGTGGAATTTGATCAAGAGCTTCAAATCAAATTTTTCAGTAAAGAATTGTTAGTGGTTTCTATTTTAGAGTGCTAAAATGGGGGCCAGAAGCCACAAACCGAACAGTTCACCTACTACTACACTTGAATTGTCTTGTTTACCATAGTAAGTACAAATTGGCATGGCAGTGTGCTGTAGTCATGGTGGAAATCTATCCGTGGGAGGAGAAAAGAGTAGAATCTAGGCTAAACATATGTTGTGTTCGCTTTTTCTGCTTACCAAATCTGCCTACTCAGGTGTGCTGTGATAAGTTCATGGCAATTGCTTTCATGCTCACTCATCACCACACTCACCGTCAATGTACAAGTGGCAGCTCTGTCTATTCAAAGGCACTGTCGGCAAGTGTCAACGAGCCAGAGATCACCTCTTTGATCATTTCACCAATAATGTGACCTTTACACTTCTCTGCCACAGTAACTCTGACTGTGTTGTGCAACTAATGATGCTGTTCGTGTTACTTTTTCTGCTTCTAGAGTCATTCTTTTCGTTCGTGTCTGTAACTAGGAAAGTTTGCTTGTCTGTGCAGACCACTACTCAACGACCGTATACCGGCCCGTTAATTTTGTATAATCAATGTGCACAGCTCGGCGAGTTTCATCGATGAGCCAATTCGAGCAATGTTCAGTATCTGAAACCGTTTAAACATGAGATACATCTGTTGTCTCCCATAATGTTGCTAATTGTCGTGTATGATGTATCGGCACACACGACCATTCAGCACTTTTGCTTGTGCACTGTTGCATTACCCACCGTGATTCTGCTGTGTTGCTACATATCTTGCTTCATTAGCTCCATTATCTTACTTTTCCTTTCGTGTCTGTTATAACCTCAGGCAAGAAGTATTTCTCTTGAAATACATTGTTTTTTGGAGTGATCTTCCTCAAAAGCACAATTACTGAAGCTCGGCCATGTGCTTTCTTTTACTGGAAGTCACTGTTTGCACACATTACTCGGCAGTGTTGTCTCGACTTCCATCTGTTCTGCTGACGGGATGCTTCATTCTTTGAATGACAACCCGTTGTAGCGCGACAAGTTGTCTAAACGCGTGTCTCAAGTACACTGTGCTCTAGTGCATGTGAAGTTGATCGAACACGCCATTCAGTCAGGCATATTTGCTCGGCCTGTGCTTACCCTACCTTTGATAGTCATGCCGTCGCATAACAAGTAGACTGTATGTTCATTAGCCCACTTATCACTTTTGTGTTTTATTACGCTTGTCCGTGTAAGAAAGATATTTACCTCTTCTAAAATATTAGCAACTGCTCTTTTGTTGGTACTTGCTAAAAGCACAAGTTGGCAAAGAGCAAGGATAGTAGAAAGGTGCGTTTTGCTTTGCACGGAAGTGACTTGTGTTGGAGCCCATCACATCACTTTGCCAGTGTTTCTCACTTTTTCCATTCTGTTATTGTCATTTACCAGTGTTATCTTCTACACTCTTTGCGTGACAGATCTCTCCAATTGCTACGTGTCGGCTACTGTTTGATCTAAGACGATGACGATTCATATTTACACTGTGCTCTAGTGTCATTGAAGTTAACATCAACAACAGCAGCAACAGCCAAAGACAAGGCAAATCCTGACATTCGCAAGGCACTTCTTTTTCATCTTTGGAGATATCTCCCCTTTTCTAAGTGAGCACATTCGTACGTGATCTACTCTGCCACTTTCCTTTACTTAGACTGTACTGTCTAATTAGCCTGCGTGTGTCCAGTGGTAATGAATACTGAGATTTCCATTTTTACTGTCCACTGAGCAGACTGACACTGCCGGTTACGAGAGAAAGAAAGTTGGGCGCCAAAGCGCAGCAAGTGCTTACGTTAAAGAAGAGGTGCTGCTGCTGCTGCTGCAGGGACCTTTGGTTTAGTGGCAGTGCCCATTGTCTGACCACTGTTGCCATTGTCTCCCAGTTTTCACCATCTCCCTCCCTCCACTTTCTTCTCTCACTCACTTTCTGCTTATTTATGCGCCGATTTATAATTAATTTTCAATTAATTACCAACCTGCTGGTTAGCTGCAATGCTGCTTGCCTAATAGCCACCTGTTGCTAGCTGACATTGATGTTGCTGGTCCACACAATCTGTCGCCTGCTTTGGACAATGCAAAGCTGACCAGTGACGGAGTTTGTGTGTGTGTGTGCTCATCATAGAGCACACAATTGCCGTAAGTTTCTCAACTTGTTTCATTAGCTAGTTAACTGGTTATTTTGATGCTGTTGTTGTTGTTGTTGTTGTTGCAACTGTAAGCATGTGACAAATTGAATTTTAATAATATGTGTGGTCAGCCGTGTTTTGTTATCATAGCATCAAGTTCGTGCACGCATTTGTATTTTTGAAAAAAAGGAGCTCTTCGTTTCACTTTGAGTCAGCAGCATCACCAAATTGAGGGGTATTGTGAAGATGAGCCATTGTTGGGACTGCCGAATCGATCGGCAGATGAATTTTTATCGTGTACTTAGAGGTGCACAAACACACTGTAATTGGCCATCACACGCATGCATCACCACCACCACAAACCGCTAATTGATTGTTTATTAATTTGCACCTTTATGATCAATACACGAACAATCAGCCAATTTGGCTGGTGCTTCTCTTTTTCCTCTTCCTCACAACACTTCCCTGTAGGAAGAGAACTGTGCATCAGCACAAAAAAGTGATGCGGGCATTGCCAGTGAAAAGCAATTTCAGACGAAGTAGACTTTGCGAGAAACTGCTGCTGCTTTAGTTGCCTGAGCACTGCAACTACGTTTCGTAACTTACGTCAAGAAAAGTAGAGCACACACAATTTGTTTTTTGCCTATTGTTCTGTGTCTGACATTGCCGTACTCTTCTTCTCCGTATTAGCGGTGAATTGTATTCACCGCTTAGCTACAGCAATCTTTTGACATCAAATAAAAGTGCCGCAGTACCAACATCTGCAGCTAATTTGTTGGCAGGTACTCTCAAACACAACAGAAGTACGGATACAAAATGACTATTTCAAATGTCATTTTCCTTGAAAACTTACAGCACATATCTCACTGTAGAAAAAGCAGTCATGTCTCTGACATTCAGCTCACAAACACACATCTGTCATTTTAATGGTTTTGGTGTGCGTGTGCTGAGAATTGAGCTGTGTAGGGCACAACTTTAAATATTTGTAGATGTGCTCAATTTTGAAGCGCCTCAGAGAGGTAGTAAACTTCTGAATAGATGCACAAACAATGTTTATGTTTGCTGCTAATACACCTCTCTAAAATGGATCAGGTCAACTTTACTATTAACTTTTTTTGCTGTTGAAATGTTGATATGAAGGAAGAAAATATGGAAATGGAAAACAGCGTTATTAGTACATGAAACCGCCAGCTTAATCGAATCGGTGGCCGGCGGTAATCAAGAAACGATAAACATGTGTACATGAAAAAAGTCAGATTTTCTCAGATTAATTTCCATTAACGTTGTTGATGTACTACTGCATCAGCAGCAGCAGCAGCAGTCAGCAGTCCTCTGGGCACCGTCATCATCATCGTCGTTGTTGTTGTCGTTCATCAATTCATCATCGTCGTTTTACACCACGGGCAAAAAAGTTAAGCCGGACAGAGCCTATCAGCTTTCCCAGCAGCACTAGTCTGCTAACCTTGACGTTCATTTTTTCCATTATCAGTCAGTTGGTTGGTCAGCCAGCAACCTGCCGTGCTGCATGCACCCTTCATCTGTTGCCTTCACAGCACACAATGCAGTGCACACCAGCACTGTTCACATCCGTTATCCACGGCAATCTCAGCATGAGAACTGCAGCACTACTTTTTCCGCCGATTTTGATTCGACACCCGTCAAGTGCAGACTTGACTTGGTGGTATTCATTTGGAATGTTGTAGTAGTAGTAGTAACTCACGCAGTCTCATCGGTGATGATGATCAAAGTGAGCGAGCGAGCGAAATGGAAGTGTCATTTGCGAGAGAAGGCAAAGGTCATTTTTGGATGCACTTTACGGCTATTATATGTATTGTCGTTGATGACCTTACTTCAGCGAGTGCCATTGCTCCATTTTTAGCCATTTACCTGCAGAAATGATACTATTTGCAGAAATGCTCATTCATTAGCTCTATTCTACTCCATATACTGCCATCATTTGGCATCAGTTCACTGTCAATGTGAATGTTTGCATACCGGAGCACAAATGTAAATGACGCTAAATCATCCAAAACTGCTAAAGTCCAAGCTGTTGTTGACAAAGTTGAGCTGCAGAAAAAGAGAGAGAAAACACTGTTACGGTAAGTAAGCGTGCCTCAAATGAAAACGGCGGCATTAATTAGTCGATTAATGAACTGCTTTAATTACAATTTTCTACCGCAAAAGTGCGGAGAAGGAGAAGCCCAACTTTGAGACAAGTTTTTCTGCTGCAATGTAATAATGAGAGAAGGTGCACTGATAGATGATGCGGTGATTCGGACGAGCTGATGCAGAGCGGAAGATTAATGCTCAGCAAACTGTGGTCACTGTGCTCACTGTTCACTGTGGTATATTTAGACGGTTGCAGGAAGCCTCCACCTGTGGTGATGGTGGTGGCCACAGGCAATGACCACCATCACCACCATCACAACCACAACTTACGGCAGCAGCAAAGTTTAACTAGATCAAATAACGTCGTCAAAAGCAAACTCCTCATTGTGCACCGTTTGAATGGTCACTTGCGGGTCTATTGTAAATGCTCAAAATGATCGTTGATTTAGATTCCTCCTGCAGGCAGTGCCTGCGCATCTTTTGTACTGGGGGTCACTAGGACGGTAATGGAGCAGATAAATAGCGCCGATCGCTGACTACTGCTTTTAGCTACCTTTTTGCTTCTTTTTTGAGCGAGATCTCTAATCGATAATGGCCAATTGTCGGTGGTAAACTGTGTCTCCCTCTTTCCCTGCCTTTTCCGTCAAAGGCAGCTGTCCGTTTATCTTGACGTCAATATTATGAGCATCATCATTTTTGTAAAGGCAGTTTTGCAGTCACTGATTCAGCTGCATTTCCTATTCATCACCACTGCCAACAGCAGTACCTCAGTATACTTCCTTTATGTTGAATTATTACCGTTTACTAATAATATTAGCAGTAGCAATGGTAGAGCAGCGCTTCCTTATGACATCTAAAGTGATGCATCTGTTTCAGTGGAGCAACACCAAAAGTGTTAACACTACTGCCGAACGAAGAATGAAATAAGTTTTTTGCATAGTGCCATTGACAGGCACTGTGCACCACCACCACCACTACTGCCACCAGCTGTGTCGTGGTTACGATTTCCCTTTTCAGCTGGCATGAGTTTGAAGAAATAGATCGCCAGGCTGACTGCAGCTGAAGACAGAGACACACAAGGTGCCACTGGCACGGTGGATGTGTACTACAGTAGTTGTAGTAGTACAGTACAACTACTGAATATGACTTGGAGAGGAGAACAATCGATGGAAGACAATTAGCACTACTGGCACGACTTGATTTATGCTAACTAGCCTTAAATGGTCTGCTCTCTTACTCGATGTGCTTTCACTGTGTGTCTTTGAATCGATTGTCATCATGTTGGACGGCCGCTGATGACGGTGATGGCCAATGACAGGAGAAGTGAAAAGAGAAATTGAGGAATTGACTTTCTTTTTTGTTTTCAGTGTGCTGCTTCACACAAGTAATGCCCTCAAATGAAAGCAAAACACTGAAAACTGCCTCCATGATTGGCGTGGAGATGAAACTCAATTTGTCTGCCCAATGAGAGTGTGTGATTTGCTGCCTGCTCGGGATGACTACTTTTTGTGCAAGTGTGTGCTCTATTGACTGTCACAATACAAGGTGAAGCGCACAGTGTGTCTGAAAGTGCTGTTTGAAGCTGTTTTTGAGAGCAGTTAAATTAAATTACACTTCCAAATAAAAAAAGTGGAAGCCTTGCACAGGGCACACGGGAGCGGCAGAGGATTGACACTAGAAGTGGCTGCTGAATCAGTTTCTGTTTATTGGAAAGCCATTCGCACCTTACACTGCTTGTGCCCTTTTGTTGTTTGCTCGTGTGAGCTTGACTGGGCAAAAATAGTGCTGAAAAAGTGATTTGACAAAAAAGTTCGTGTGTGTTTGTGTGTTCACTCTCTTCAAAAGTCCAACAATAACAGCAAGGTTGTGTGGTGATGGTGGTGGCCGTGTGGGTGGCGAGAGAGTGTTCTTCAGTTCAATCTCAGGTTGGCCAACACACGAGTAGAGATGATCACTTTTTTGTGTTTGAAGTTCACTTTGGTGGTGACAGCGTGAAATGTAGTAGTTCACACTTTACACACACGTTTTGTAGAAGAGATTGGAAGGTTTTCAAGTTTACCTTTAGTGACAGTGGAGCACGTCTCCCTTGAGTGAACATTGACTGTTTTGTTTTATTCATTCAATGTTGTTACTGTTTTTAATAATCAGCATTTAAGTGGTTATGAAATTCAATTCTTGTTTAGACTTTAGGTGTGTAACTTTTTTACCTTATGCGGAATCGCTAAATTAAGTTTAAATGAAATTGGGCATTTTCCGCTGATGCGACTTGCACTGACTAACAATAGCTTACTGGTAAGACAGTGCATGCACTTGCAATTTACTTTGTTCTTCTTTTCCACCACTTTGTTTCACTTGCATCTTCCGATGATGTAGCTGTCCACTGGGCTGGTAATTTACCGTTGTGTGTCTCGTGATTCCCGTGCCGTCCAAGTGAGCTACTGTGCTGTAACTTTACTGGCTGCTCAAAGCTGCTTTCGCTTTCCCTCTTTTTCATCTCAATAGCACTTCAAAGTGAAGGAGCCTACTGCTAATCTGAAGCTTATTTACCATGGCACAAGAAAAGAAGAGGGAGAAAAAGAGTGTGTGTAGTGTTGTCTTGGAGAACGGGTGATCACTGCTGGCACAACTGTGCTGCCTCGTCAACTTTGGCATCCCTCTTCCACACCACCGTCGTCGTCGATCGGTGCATTGTTGTTTTCCCTCTCTGCTTTGCATCCATCTGTTCCCCTTTCCCCTCTGATGATGCTGCTGTTGCACACTAGTTGACAAGTGCTCGGTTGATGGAACGGTGCTGTTGCAGTTGCAGCAGCATTAAGGTGTCGCCATATGGGTATTCGGCAATCTGCTGAGATCGCCCATCGCAGCCGCGCAGGTCGCTTTACCACTTCCTTGGCCAGAGTTGTGCTGTGCTGTGCTGAGCACTCACGTGGGCGCGTTAGTGGAAGGAACGAGCGAAAGTGACTGCTCCACTGCTGGTGCTGTCAATCACCTGAACACGCACTACATTGCTTATGCACGGCACACTATCCTACAACTAACAACATCAGCAGCAACAGCATCAGCAGCACCTAAGCACTGATGGCCACTGTTGATTGATATTGTTCAGTTCTGATGGCTATGTTTTCCTCAGTCCTAATCAGAGCCTACAGTTGTTTAGTGTGTGTTAGTTTAGGTTGAGCTGAAAAACATTGAACTGCAAAAACACACACAACAGCAAGCTGATTGCCAGTTTTATTGGCAGTGTCACCTTCACAGTCATGGAAGGAGTTCATTAGTGTGTGTGTGTGTTCTTGCCAGGGACAGGTTGTTGGCGCCTGACAGCCAAACACAGACGTTCTTGTGTCTAATGCAGAGGCACACAACACACAAACTTGAGTTTGTACACTGTTTGGTTGTTTTCCCGACGGTAAGTTGACGACTACACTGATGCGACCAGTCATTGAGCATCAAAACTTCCCCCGATCAAGCTCGTTGGCTTTTTGGGGCAAAACCAGCGATGCATCTCGTTAATTGCCACTGTCGAGTTATATAACTACGTTTGACAGCATAGCAAGAACTACTTTTGACGTCAGGCGGTTGATTTTAGTTCACAGAAGGACAAATTCATCAGCGCTGATCAGTGATCACTCATCTGTCATCCCTTCCTTTCTGATTGCCGGGAAAATTTTGTACCCACTTTTTTCACTTTCTGTACAGGCTGTTTAGTTTAGAGAAAATTCTACAAGCTAGAAGTTGGTTTGTCGGTGATTTACTCTCCCTTCTTCTCGTTTTCCGACAGGTGAATTGTACATTTGCTTTCTGTCTGTTTGTCTGTCTCTCTTTCTCTTTCTGTCTTCTTCTTTCTCTCTCAAGATGAGACAACAACTTAAAGTTGAAAAAAGAAAAAAAGAAGGCGGGCATGCGCTTGCTAGCCATCACTGACAATCTCTTGTCTCAATTTGCCGTTTCGCTGACGTTCCACAGGTAGTACACAGGCACAAGCACAGTCTTCACAGTCGAACACTAGCGTTCAGCAGACGAAGAGCGACTGAGAGAACAGACAAACAAAAAGACTCCTCTTTGCAGTCCTCGTCGATGCTTAACTACATAGTGGTCTTTCTACACCGTGGTCCAGTGGTGACAGAGACAGTTTCAGTGGCAACCATCCGGTTGAATCCCCGTTTAACCTTAACAGTGCGGCACAGTACTCTTGAAGATTTGCCTAACACTGTGACGATTACCACAATTGCTGCTGCTGCCAACAACAACGTTTGCCTTAGCTTGTGCAAGCAAAATACCGGCAACACAATACAAACAGTTATCATCAGTGCTCTTTGTGTGCATGTGTGCTTTACCGTGAAAACTGTACCTGTGTCTACGACTACTAGGTTGTTACAGCAGCACCAATTACCAAATTGTTTCAGCGTTTGAAAAAATAATGCCGCCAAACCACACACCTGTGCTGCTGTCCTTTCCGCCCTCTCACCTGATCCTCAGTTGGGCCAATCAATCGAGAAAAGAGTTCAATTAGATTACAATGTCTCCATAAATCAATTGCCGGTCGACGTTTTGTCAGTGTGAAAATTACCACACAGTTTGCTATTCCTCGAAGCCACAAACAGACAACAACAGACAACAACAGCAGCAGCAGACTCATTTGACCTACGGCGGCAATCAGCATTTGCTTTCTCTTTTCGCTATACTGAACGACAGACAACGGATGGTAAAGTCAGCACTGTCACGGCTCACCTCGCCGTCTCTTGTTCTCTCTCGCTCCAAAGTCTTTTGGTGTCTTTGCCACCACCACCACCGTCACAGACAGTTTCTCTGCCTCTTCACCTCTGGTTGTGTCTCTATTGACCAATTAATGTGCATTTGCGCTCGTGCCACCGACAAGATCACACCGGTGTGATGAGGACGAACGCAGCAGCAACGGCAACGGCAGCAAACACAGTGCTCGTCGATTTCTGCAAGTAATGAACACTTTCTTCGTCTTCTTTCAGAGCCTGGCGCAATGAACCTGGAATGTGTGCGATTTGTGTGCTAAGCAGTGCGCTACCAACGGTGCAGCAACGCCTAAGTCGACAAAGCGAAACGGTGGTGGTGGTGGAAATGAAAGTGAAAGTGATGCAGTGCCATTATCATTCAGTTGCATCGGAAGTGCAGCAACAGCAGCAGCAGCCGCATCGCCAATTGTTTGCCTAGTGGATTTGATTTGAATTTGCACCTACTGCTACTGCTCACAGTATCAATCATCAGTCATCAGTCACAAACACACACACTCGCAGACGTTCAGAGTCCAGCCGAACGACACTGCTCATTATCCCTTCTTTTTCTTCCTTTTCTTCTTCTTCTGCTACTTCACATTCAAATATACACACAAAGAAAAACGCACACACACACACATCTCTATCTCTATCTCTTCCTCAGTGGCAGCTGACAGGTAACAACTGCTGCAGCAGTATGCAACAGCAACTGTTCAAACAAAAATGGTAAATGATGTTTTGATCTTTGGCGTATTAGCTCTTTGCTGCCGTACAGATACCATTCAGTTTTCTACCAGACGCCTTTTCCTTTGCATCAGCAGTAGTAGTACTACTACTAGTAGTAGTGTTGCAGCAGTTGAAACATCATCAACATCAACTTCGTTGAAATTAAACATCTGTTCTCGCTCTGAAACTCCGCTTATGCGACTCAACAAGTTGTCTGTTGTTTAAAGTGTGTCTGCCAGTTTGTGTGTGTTATAATAATATTTTGAAAAGCTGCTGTATAATTTAATCTACCTGATGGAGGTGAGGAAGAGGCAGCATTTACTTCATTTTCCAAACACTGCCGGACTGCATCCGCACACACACACAGGCACTTCTAGTGCACAAATTGTCAAGTTGAAATTGAAAGAAAATAGTTTACTGAGGCTTTTCATCTGCCCGCAAACAGCCCAAGTGTGGCTGAATGAAGAGTTTGTCGTCTCGCTTCTGTGCTTCTGTGCTTCTGTGAGTCTGTGTGTGCTGTTGTGCTTTGAAACAGTCTGCCTTGCACTTGTTCCATTGAAGTTACATCGGAAGTGATTTATTGTCCTCCGAGAGCTCCTCTCTTTCTATCCACCTCAATCTTCGACGTTGCTCTGTTTTCTTCTCTTTTCACTATTTGCTTTCCTTTCCGATGCTACAGTTTCGCATGACTTAATCGTCGCCTCCTTTCACCTGTCTCGGCTGATGTTTATGCCGCTGCTGCCCAGTATCTAACAGGCACAAAATCTTCAGCTAAATCATATTAGGCTTGACCAACATGGCAAGAAGTTGCTGCCGTTGTTTGAACTTTTCAGGCAGCCCTTTTACGTTTCTCTAAACGCCTCTCTGGAACGTTTGATTTATTTGATGGGCCACTCGTTGAATGTAGCTCATTTTGGTGGCTGCAAAAGTAGTGCGTGAAAAAAGTGAATTACTCTACTTTATCCACTTTACATTTGGGTGTCAGTCTGTGTAAAGAGTTTGTTTGTTTGCAAACACTTGAAACCTCCTTATTTGTTTTATTTTGTGTGTTTATGTTAGATTTTCAAATAAAATGCTAATCGTAAGAGTGATTGCCGCCGCACTGCGATCATCTGATGAGTGAGTGCTTCCAATTCTGATCAGAATTAAAGTTAAGCTTGTTCTTCTTTACCACACAATTGAACTATTGTTTATCATTTGTTCAATATTGCTATATTTAAGTCAACTGCTTTTAATCTCATTTTAAATCGATGCTTTACGTTGTTGCCGCCGCTGCTGCTGCTTTACGTTGTTCCCATCAGCGTGCGGCGCCTTCATCAGCACCATCAACACCACCAGCACTAGCACTGATTGTCTCGATCAATCACCGAGCACCGCCATCATCTCCTGATGTGTGTCAGTCTGCAAAGTAAACATTGTCTCATCATTGCGGCGCTTTGAGGATGGGAGCGAGCAAGTGCACTTGCTTCTGTGTTGAATCAGTGCTAGTGTGTGTGTGTGGAGAGTTATCACTAGGCACACTGATGACAATTCAGCAGCAGCAGCAGTCTACTGGATGCTGTTTTACTGCCGTCATCAAAGCAAAGCTTCAGCGCTTCAGTGTTTCAGTGCTGCTTCTGCTAACTAACACTCGCCCAATTACTGAGCATCCATTGTGCATTTAGGTGTGAGGCATATGAGTGGTGTTTGTGTGTTCAGCGTAACGGTCTGTGTGCATCCATCCATTCTCCCTGTTACTCCTTTCTTTCTCCCTTGGGATCATCATCAGCACCGCCGCCGTCGTCTTCTGATGATCTCCCTTTTTACCGCCAAGTGATCATCGCCCATTCATCACTCATTTCTGTCTCCTAATCTACCTTTGTGAGCTAGGCATCTCGTGCAGCCGCCCAGACCGCGGCTGCATCACCGCTGAACTGTCGGCGGCAAGTCTGAGAGAGCGTAACATACACTGACAATATCGCTGTCGGCACTGTTCTCTCTCTCTCTTCTTTAGTCTCCCTAATCTAATCTGGCTCCTTCCAGACGCGCCATTGTGTAGTGTGATTTTGATTAGCATCGTACAACATCACTGCTGCTGTTGCGGCTGTAGTAGTTGTTGTCGACAGTCGGGCACCTGTTGATGGGAACAAGTGCCAGTACTCCCCACTTCAGATTCTCTTAATTACAAGGCTTGTTTCTTGTAAGTGAACTCTTTTTTCCAATTCTATCCTTGTGTGTTGTATGACTTGTTTTTGCACAAATATCCAGTGATTGTCATCATCAAACTGCTCAACTGGAGGATCAGTTGATTGCTTTGATTGCTTTAAATATAGGCAGCAATTAATCTGCGTCTGTCTGGCGACAATTAATCTCTCATGTTCTTTGGCGGTTCCCTTCATGTCGTACATGTTTTTGTGTGTGTGTTATTTGCTCACTTGCTCATTTACCTATTAGTTTCTGGAATGTCTCCGTTTTTAGAGCACACACACACGCACACATTAAATATTTGGCATCAAAACTGATGTAGACAAGTGTGACACTCAAAACTGCAGACGCATTCCAAGTAGTATTCCGCTGATTATTGCACCTATCCATTGCTCATGACTTTCAGCGTGTCTTAAAATTCTCTAAGACACTCATCGACTGCAGGTCGTTTTAACTTACTTCCCTTTATGGCAATATCTCTGCAATTGGTTGGCTTTCCTCTACTTTCCTTACTAAATATAACGAAATCAACTCGTGCACCTTGATTTATTTATATTACCACACACACTCACTGATTGTTGCGATTGGTATCGACTGGCTCTTCTCTTCTCTCTCTCTTTATTTTTGTGCATTGCCAGTCGCCAGTTGCAGCAGCAGTAACAGTCGAATTTAGGAGATCACTTACGAGTTGGGGTGGGAAAAGTGTTGGCGTTAGTAGCACTAGACAGTGTCTCAAAGATGGGGGCAAGAGAGGAGAGGATGTACTGAGGTAGTCCACTTGTTCGAACTCACCATTTTTGTTTTCCCTCACCATCAGAGCCTTTTTTATTTTTCCCAACCTTCAGCACCAAAAACACAGTTGAGTGTCATGTGCTGCAATGCCGCTAATCGATGTGAACTGACAACTCAAACTTGCAACTATTTTTTCTTTACCTGTGCAATTTTGTGTGTGTAAATTGAGATTAATCGATCGATTGCTGCGGTTTAATTGTGAGACATTTGTTTTTTCTTTTTCTACACTAATCACTTTGACATTGCTCCAGTTTCTTTTATTTGAAATGACGGAAGGCACCGTAATCTACATTGATTGACATTATTGAACAAAACTGACGCACCATTTATTGACGATTTGAAGTGAATCCAGCTGACGTTTGTTTGAGTTGAGAAGTAAAGTTAACCTGATTGCTATTATAAAATTAAAGCATTTCCTTGTTTTTATCCTTTCTAAAAGTTTGATTAAACTAACCTGATTCCTATTTTGGGTGCATCAAACTTTGTTTTTCCTTTCTTTGTTTTAAGTATCCAAGCTGCACTCTGAAAGTACCCTCTTCCTCTCAAGTGCCAAAACTGTCCTATTATAAACTTCAACATCCTTAATCTCCTCCCAATTTATGGCCTCCTTCCAACTGTTGACTTTTGTTCCTCATCTACGTTCAGTGTTTAGCCAGTGTTGTTACGACCAGTGCATTTATGGCGTTCAGCAATGCAGATGTCATAGAAATGAAGATGACTGTCTTTTAAAAGTGCGCAAAGTGTAATGTAGTCTAGTGTGTGAGTGTTTTGTTGTCCATTTCATCGTACAAATGGCCACCTGGCTAAAACCTGGCACTGCTCACTAGGACTACAGCTGTACAGTTGTTGCAGCAGCAGCATCAGCTATACTTCTACATGATGTGCGGCATTGGTTTATCTTATCAACCCAATAAAACCATGCCAACCCTATCACTGCAGTCTACTATCCTTAGACATGCATCCATCATCAGATGGAAGATGTGGAACAGAGTGGCGTGCAGCCAACTGCTGACTCCTTCCTTCATTCCCTTGGCACCACTCTATCACTTACCGGAGTGAGTGAATGAGTGAATGAGTACGGTACCTGTCAGTGTTACTTGATTACAAACTAGGGAACAGTGTGCTTGCACACTTTCAGTCGATAACATCTATCATCTGTTTTTGCATAACTCATAAGTGTTTAATAAACACTGTTTATCAAGTGACTGATTGAATTTTAAAGGTTTTAAAAGTTTGCAAAAAAGAATCTGTCTTGTTCAGAAAACATCTGTAAAGCACACCTAATTTTCCTAAAAGGAGATGATCATTTTGTAAGATGAATCTTTTTTGTTCTATTTGAGAAACTTTTTGCCTTTTTTATATTATTTACATCTACTGTAGTAAGCAAATGAACGATCGAGTGAAAAGCACGTCACAAATGCCTCTCACTTTCAGCTGTCTCATTTGCATTGACAGCTTCTTCTTCTTCTTTTTTGCTGCTAGCGTAGCGTCACACTGCTTCATTGGCTTCACAGTCATTCCACCGAACATGATTTACCGTTGTCACTGTGTGATGTAAGAAATGATAGCAACGTCTGCTTCATTACGTCTGCTTGATTTTAATTAATCTTCACATATTGCATAATTTGCCTGTTTGCAGCTGATCGACGTATTTGCAGAACGATTCCACTTTTTTTCTTTTTCCCCTCTAGTGAATCGATACTTTTCTTTAGTAGCTAAGGGACTTTAAGTATTTGTTTTATTTTTGTTTATAAAGAAAGTATGTTTGTTGAGGTAGAAGTTGCTTGCAGCATAAATA
Source organism: Tyrophagus putrescentiae (assembly GCA_024499935.1). Lineage (NCBI taxonomy): Eukaryota > Metazoa > Arthropoda > Arachnida > Sarcoptiformes > Acaridae > Tyrophagus > Tyrophagus putrescentiae. The sequence goes on along the minus strand of JAMZRA010000001.1, from coordinate 3,422,089 downwards.
GGAACAAGATGAAAAGTTAAGTTGATAAGTGTGTGGCGGCGCGACTGATTTGATGATGTGCTTTCATCATCACCAGCAAACATACTTTTGATTTATCGTTTTTAAACTTTGATTGCCTAAATATAGGCTATCTCGTCTTAAAAAAACTTTCCCCATTTTTCTAACTTTTGTTTGTTTGTCCATCATTTTGGTGCAGCCAAAATTGGGACTTTTTTGGGGTTTCGCTCTCTTCTGGCTGTCACACAGTCGTCACACCAAGTATTATTGCTATTGCTATATTCTTTCACACTTTACCATCGATCATGGTCGAGGCACCTTTACCTTTACCTTTACTTGTACTTGGGTGAACTTGGTCGCTCCACTGTTCTTAATTAGTACTAAAACCATGTTAACTCCTCTCTCTTCCCCTTTTGCGAACAACAGTTCCTCGTGCGCATTGAGACGCATCCAACAACACCTTACAGTGCCATCCACATTGGCAGATATGTTTGGCGAGCATCATCATCATCATCCAAGGTGGTGGTGGTGGTGTTGATGATGCGCTGCCGTACAAGTGATGCTGCCTGCTTCTCTCCCCCAGATTAGATACTGCTGCTGCAGTGCTCAGAGGTGCCTCTTTTTATGGTACAATGCCTTGCCTTACCTGTGCGTTTGTGCATGTGTCGTTAGTAGTAAAGTAGTACAGCTCTGCTTGTACACTCCACTTTACTTTTTTTATAAGAAGTCAGTCAGTAAGTAGCGCGTCTTCTTCCTAAACGTTGCGCATCTTTGCGCTTCGCCCAGCCGATCATTTACATCTTTTGTTGAGCTTCGTTTCTTGGTTCAAGTCAGTTTCGAATAAGGCAAGCTTTGCGGTTAGAACGCAAGTAAATGTGTTTTAAACAGCTTATCAGCAACTTTGATGACACCGTTTTTGCATCAAATTAATGAGCTTTCATTGCCAATTGTGACCTTTATCTCTTATTTTGCACGCCTACACGCACAACTTTTTTCACATTGTATGATAACGCTGTATGTGAAGTTGTCTGAATTTTCCCGCTCAATTTTTTGTTATCAAGTTTTCCGACAAAAAATCTCTGCCGTCATATGCCGATAAGGCAATGATTGTTTTGTTGAGAAAAGATGTTGCCAAGTGTTGAAAAATTAAATTGATAAATACTAAAACAACCTCTCATTTTTGCCATCATCTCATTTGAACTTGTTCTGTTTTTCCGCTTTTAGATTCCGCCACCACAAAAGGCCGACAACATGAAGTCCATCATTAAAACGTTTAACAAATCGTCCAACAAATCTTCCAGCAAATCGGCGTCTTTCAATCGACCACAATCAGGTCCGCAATTGAATCCCGGAGAGCTGCCCTTCAAGCCGACAATTCGGTTGCAGATCAATTTGCCGCATAATCAGCTGATGGTGTTGCGGCTGATGCCGGACACCATCCTTTCAGAAATCAAGCAAATGATCTGCACTGAAAAGTCCTTTGACCCGGGCAAGTACTTGCTGGTTAAGCCATTCAAATCGGGCCAAACGCCGCAGTTGCTGGAGCTTGACAAGTCACTCAACTTCTATCATATCAACGAAGTGACGGTACTGTCGAACAAGGCGTACCAGGAGTTGTCAAAGCAGTTCAGCGCTTCCAATTGCAACCAGTTTACCTCTTCAATGTACGATGAGGACTCGAATCGACTTGGAGGGCAGGTCGATCTAAGTCAGTCCACGCCAAACATCGCCGCTGGCATGTACAAGCGGTCGCTCTCTGAGACGCACTCGCGAGACAAACAGGATGGCGACAATTGCTCCATTCGAACTGCTCGCTCGTACAAGAGGAAGCCCGCCCCTCCGCCTCCACTGCTGAAGGCGGCCAAGTCGATGCAGAATCTGGCGCCCATTCGTGATGAAGAGGAAGAGCGGCCGTCTTCGGAGGTGTTCTCCTCATTTGAGCACCACAACGACTCCTCTTCGCTCTCTGAACACTCGACCACAACTGAGGCCCCTAAGGTGCCGCCGGAGAGCGTGGTCACCACTCAGCCATCCAAACAGCATCATCAACAACAACAACTCCATCACCACCACCATCACCGTCTCAGTCGCCAGAATTCCGGTTCCGACTCGTCAGGATACCACGAGATGCTGTCCCACACTGAGACAGACAACAGTACGCCAACAAACTCGCCGGCGCCTCCTGTGTCGCCGAATCCCTCAGAGAGTCCCTCCACCTCCCTAGTCAGCAACAAACCGCCCCCGGTGCCAAGTCAACGAACGTCACTGTCGACAAAGCCTTCTGCTGAACACAACGGCAAGGGCGCAGCTCCAGACTCGCCTGGATCGGCCACTTCGGCCACGGCAACCTCGAGCAAAAAGCGACGAGCTCCGGCGCCGCCGCCACCTGTCGCATCAGCAGCAACTGCTCCGCCATCTGTTACTGAGGATTCAACTCAGTCGACAAGTGCACCGCCATCACCGCGAGTGGTTAAATCGCCGAGCGCCGATGCTGCTGAGCCCAGTACGTCTCGCCTGTCAATTTCCTCAAAGGGAGGAAATCCTCCAGTTTTTGAAACCTCCCCCAGAGCCTCCTCCTCTGCTTCATCTTCCTCATCGTCAGGCCTTGAAGACTCTAAGATGTCCTCTCTGAGCGACACTAGCCTGTCGCCCATTGTGGTCGTCAAGTCATCCGGCGACAGCGGTAAATCAATCGCTGCAGATATTGACGACTCCATCAACCCGACCCTGAACTCAACAGAGATTCCTCAAACCGGTGCACAACCAGTGAAGGAAACTGACTCAAAGTTGGACCAAACTGAGGTCATTGAGTCAAAGGATGAGTCATCTAAAACGTCTGAATCCTCTACCGCCGCTCTTCAGCCGCCTGAAGAGACTGGAAAGGTAGTGTCACCTGATGCCAAACCAGTCGAACAGCCTAAAGTAGAAAAGGAAACTGCTGTACAACAGCAGCATCTAACTGAACCGGTTGAGCCTGACCAGAAAAAGAGCACCGACCAGCAGCCGGCAACAGGTATGTCAATATTGTTTGAAGGAGAGCTTACTCGCTTGCTTTTTCTGGTTGTTTGATTTGGTGGCGAGCCATATTAGCACATAGTAGTGGCCACTGTCAGGTTGCAGGCCACTTCCTGAACTGCTAGCACAACACACTTTTTACAGCGGCGACACTGCAGTGTGTACACTCTTGTACTAGTATAGTATAGTAACCTCCCCACCCCACAGTTCCTTCTTCGGTAGGTGAACAACTGAAAACGACTGAGCACGAAGGTAGTACTGTGCTGCAGCAGCAGCAGGAGCAGTGTACCAATAATGAGGCAGTGAATCAGCAGCATTGCTCGGTCAATTCACCTCTGGCAATTGTTGAAGAGGAGAAGAAGAAGAAGGAAGAGAAGGGTATTCTGTCGGTTGTTCAGCCAAAGCCGAGAAAGTCCACACTTGGCCATGATGGACAGACAAGTGCGGTGGCTGTGCTTGAAGACGAGAAGTCTGCCGTAGTGCAGCGTACCAATTCGGCACGTAACAACATTATCAACAGCACCTCCACCACTCAGCAGGTGCTCACCTCTGAAGAAGGTGATGAAGAGGACAAGGAAGAAGAGAAACCTGAAGACCAGCACCGGCACCAGCTGCAGCACCAATTTCACTCCCATGAAGAGGGCGAAGTGTGTGCCTGTGAGCACTTTACCTCCAACTACAGCCGAATTCGATCGCAGTTTTCCCAGTTTGAAGGTTTGCTACCTCTTTGTTGTTGTTGCTGTTCACTTGTCTGTCTGTGTGTGTTTGCTTTTGCACTCTTTTCCACTGTTTCGCCCCCTTTCAGTCCACTTGTACTGCTTATTACTGCATTACTTCTATTCATTAGTGGCGCTGCCGTGTTCTTCTGTTGATCAAGATCTTCTGATCTCATTTATCATCTTATCATCAACCATATGCTATTTTGTCGCGCACAATCGGAACAGTTTTTGCTTTCTTTCTTCTACCTCTACCATCACCACTGCTCGCTTAATCGCTTGGTAAATATTGCTTGATGCTTATAGTCGATATATAATTTGGCCGTGGTTACCGGAGCAAATAGCGCTTATGTGTTTGTGTGTGGTATTGTTGCCAGTGGAGTGCTAATTTCTCTTTCTCTAAATCAGTGCAGGCTTCTTTTACCACTTTCTCGTTGCCGCATTTTTTACGCACGCGTTGTCTGGCCAAAGTGGCTAGTGCGGGGTGTTGTTTCCCATTGGCCTCAAGGAGAGAGAGAGGGAGATCACATGAACGAATGAAGACTAGCTCATAACTAGCTCGATGCACTGATTGTCTGTCCCAATGGCACACTTCCTGTCGCCCAACATTGCTTTTGACTAGGTGCCCTCTCTCAGTTCGCCGGCCGCATCGTTCGATCGCATTGCTTGTTGCTGCTGCCTCCCCGGTGACACAATGTTTTCATAAGCATAAGCATCTGCAGTGCAGTGTAGTGTAGCAGAAAATGGCGGAGTTTGTACAGTTGTTGCCGTACTGCTCGTTAATACTACCACTGCTGCTGATAAGGGAAATTTTTGCCAGCCACAGTCTCTAACGAGGGGATAACAATAGAGAGCGTCAATTGCACAGAAACCACAATTGCAGTGCTCTACGCCCGGCACTCTGTTTCTTTCCGATGGCAGTAGTCATCGGCGGCAGTAGAGCTTGTGGTGGCAGTGGTGCAGCAGCGACGGCAGCAAACTCTACCTAAAAGCCGAGCGAGCCTGAAACAATTAGCTTCTGTACCGCCCAGTGCATTCGAGCAGAGCAAACTCTCTCACTGTACATCAGTGTGTGGTCATGCAGTGGTAGTAGTGTGGTTTGTCCTCAGCGCACAGACGCACAGGGGAATTCACTTTGGTGACAGTTCTTTTCAACTAGTCTGACACAATACCATCACTTCAACAGCCAACCAGACTTTCCCTCTTCTTCTTCACCACCACCACCACAACCGCCGCCATCGTCAATTGCATTTTTGCTTTTTTTTGCTCGTTCACAAGTGCCTGCCTTGAACCAGCCTTAATTAACCCCGGCATTACTCAAATGTACCGTGAATTACCACTGCAGTGCTAATTGCTGGTGATCAAATTACGTAAGTTGTAGTCGGTGATGCAGTTGCCACTTCTAATTTTAATTTGGGGCAATCCACGCTCAGTTTAGGTAATTCTAGTGCCCTTTAATCTTCCGTTTACTTGTTTGACTTTGCTGTTGTACAGACTAAAATGCAGTAAACAGTATGTTTTCCCCAGTTTGATGAATCACTAGAAACACTACCTTGTCTTAAAATTTATAGTAATGTTAATCTCTTGTTTGCTTCTAAGTTGCATTAGCATTTAGCAATCATATTTCTTTTATATTACAATAATCTAATATTGAGAAGTGCTTGTGACAAAGCGGTTTTTAGGTGTTGTTGTTGTGATTGTTTATCAAAGGACATTTGCTGTTCACCAGTGTAAACTCCTCTATTTTTGTTTTTACTTTTGAGCCAATGTTTTTCAACTAGGGCTCTGATTTTCCTTTGCATAAGGAAGCAATCGGTTGATCCACTTGCTGGCTTTTCGCCTACGTCGCATTGTGTGTTTCATGTCACGTTTATTTTCCTTACACTTTTCCCCTCCCCTCCAAATGGACCATTAATAATCGATAATCATATTTGCGTCCCCCTCTCTCGCAACCACTAATGGCAATTGCTGCTCTTAGAGTGCGCGGGCGCGATTATTACCGTTGATCACCAATCACTTGACAAGTGACTGTTCAGATACAGGCGCTATATTCTTCATGCGTAACCAGTGGCGGCCGAGGCCTATTGACATTTTGTTCGGCAGTTCCTTCTTCTTCTTTGCTTTTCACTGTGACTTTTCTGATGTACCTAGCTTTCTTTCTTTTGTTTGCGGTTTTTATTATTACTTCTTTTACCTAATTGAATTGGCCACATTTTTAATTGGCACCTCGCATCTACACTTTTTCTTCTGCTACGCTTTGCTGCTTTCGGCTTTGTGCTGAAGATGATGCAGAGAATGTATTGAATGCGTCTTTGAGTACTGACGGTCTTACCGTCGTACATGGCTTTCTATTTCTAGATTACCTAATTACTGATATAAGGGAAAATGAAGATGGTTAATGAAGGATTAGCCTACTGTTTGTTTGCTGCCTGGCTGTCATAATGTGCTCTGATAGCTCTGAGAACGTGCCTCTAATTTTAGCATTCAAAATGCTACTGATCATTGATTTTTGGTGATGAGGGTTGGTACTGCCTGTCCACTGACTTGCAGAGCTTCCATAAACACACACACACCAGCTCCCTTGGCACCCTTTGACGTGTTTGTCATATTGACTGTTACTTCTCCTTCTCTCTCTTCCCATCTTTGCAGACACTTCTCAACTCTGTGACTCTTTCATTCCTGCAGTTGTTGTTGTTATCCTCCCAATTGCGCACTATCGCAGCTGTAATCACAATCATCATCTGTCTGTGGTGTGTTGCCTGCTTCTCTCTCTCTCTCCTGTTTTCTCTGTTTGTCTGTCAGTGTTGGCCAGTCGCACACAATTGCGGCGGCTGCAACGGCGGTGGCCCAACTCATAATCGACATTTCTTGTCGGCCGTTATTGTATTTTTTCCTCTTCTTGTGCCGACATCGAAGTGCTTCTGCCGCCGCTGCTGCTCAATGTCCCAGTGTCACAAACTACTGCTGTCCATTCGATTGCCTGTTGCCATCAGTGTGCAGTGTTTCCACTTTGAAATTAAAAAACTGTGTGTGTTTGTCCTTAAGATAGTTATCGCCCGCCGCTGACCATGTTAGAAGAAGCTGTGCATGAGAATTCACCTTCAGTGCGGTGTTAATTGTCCGCCTACCTGTGGCTACTTGCTCATCTGGCTTTTTGGAGATTTTATAATTGCCAGTCACATTTGAGATGTCATTTGCCACAGCAGATGCTGCTGCTGGCCTACACGACGGCAACGACTCTAATCGTCTTGCATTCAATTTCCCGAACATGTATTTGCGTTGAAGTCGCTAACGTCGTCCTTGGGCTCATCTTTTCTTCTTTTTGGTAATAGGTCATCATCATAACTGAATTTTTACCTTAAAGTTCATTTAAGAGTTGTGCCTCCTTTCTACTTCCCTTTTGAATGGCTAACAACAACAGCAACGTCGAAAAAGGGGACAATATTGGCTTAAACGGCAAATGATAACAGCTTTTTCGTTTGTTGTGTTTGTTTGTTGTGTGTGTCTTACCTGTTGGCGTGTCTCCCTGCTAAATGGATCGCTTTTTAGTTTCCCTAAACTCAATTGTGTCAATCTGTGTGCGCCTGTGTGTTTGTGTGCACTTTGATGATGTTACGAGCGTTTCTAATTCTGTCCTTTCTGTCTTTCTCTTTCTTTCCCAACAGCAGACAGCAGCAGCAGCAAATCAGCAGCCATCTCGTCGCCGAAGGAGGCTGCTGCCGTGCCAACATCAGCGTCAGCATCAACAGCAGCAACCACATCAGAAAAGAAGTCGCTGCCAGAACCACTACCACAAGGTGGTGACAAGGAGAAGAAGGAGGAGGCGGCTGTTCGACGCCAAAGCAGCAGCATCATCAAAGTGGTCGCTGAGGAGTCGCCTTCAATTGGCAGTGTGAGTTCAGCGAAAGCGGACATCGACAACCGTTCGTCGTTTCTGCACAGCAGCAGCAAGGTGCCAGCTGAGGTTCAGGAAGTGACAGTCGACTTTGCCGACCAGGACCAGGACCAAGAAGAGGAAGGAGAAGACGGCGAGATGAACGGCTCACTAAAGCGACCCAGTGTGGTCACCATTGGCGAGTGGAAGACGGCGCCCAAAGACAATGAGCTACTGCTTCGTCCTAGTGGTGCTTCTTCAACTTTGAATCACATCAACGCCAACGGAAGCGTGTCACGATCAAACTCATCCACACTGGATCGTAACCTCCAGAAACAGGTCGAAGTGACGCTGAATGAGCTGAATGATACTCTCGACGGCTTGGACGCCAGTTCTCCAGTGACTCCGCCGTCGATTCGAAAGAAGAAGATTCCCGTTTCCGTTGAACAACAGCAGCCAGCAGTTGTGGTGACGACAGCGGCAGCAGCAGCACCTGCTGCTTCAAAGGCGAACCAAATAACGGTGGAAAATGGTAAAAGCAAAATTAACATCAACAGTGGTGTTCCTAATGGCGAAAGAAGAGCAGCCGTCCAGCCACAGACACAGCCACCGAAGCAGGTGATCCAAAAGGAAGTAGTCAGTGCCGCTGCTCCGACCAAAGTGTCCATCGGTTCAATGAAGGACCTGTCGTCGCCAGCTGTGCCGAACTCCAGCTCACACTCTAGTGAGAACCTCGTCTCCATTTCGCCGATGCGGTCAGTGCGTGATAACATCGCCAAGTTCAGCGTGGCGGCTAACAACAGCAACAACCTGGGCACCTCAAAGGCCAACTACTCAATGTCTCACCAGGACCTGAGTAGTCTGAACCGGTCGCTGCCAAACACACCCTCGGGCACCCTGCTCGGCGAAGCTCTAGTAAGGTGGGCGTGGCGGCCAGTGTTATTCTGGAGGCGGAATCACCGCAGGTCAGTCGCAAGTTGGCCAACTTTCGCATCGGTTCATTCAAAAAGGAGGTTGACATTTATGAGCAGCCAAAGTCGCCAAGGCTAAAGCCCATCTTGACCACCGGACAGTGGAAGTCGGAGCCTGCTAGTGCTGCAACTAATTCAGTGAGCAAAAATTTCATTAGCAGCAACAACAACAACAACATTAGCAGCAGCAACAACAGCAACAGCAAACCTAGTCAGCCGAATGGCGAGTCTTCCAAAGCAGCATCGCCAGCTGTCATTAAAGTGAATGGCACGAATGGTGTTGCTGCTGGTGGTGTGGTCGGCAGCACGGCAGGAACTCTGCCGGCAAAAAGTACAAACGGCTTTGCATTGCCAAAGGAGTCCGCGAAGAAGGTTTTCAATGCGAGCAATGCCACAATCGGCGCTGCAAGCCAGAATGGCGAGCGCTCTTTCCTGCAGGAGCTCAAATCGCGCACCTGGAGTCATCGAACTGGACTGTCGACATTTGACGAGGAGGAATCAGTTACTGCTGCTCCTGCTAACGGAGTTGTCCCTGCAGCAGCAGATCCTTCAACAGCATATCCCAAGCCGAGCAGTTTTGCCATCAACCACGTTAAAAGCCCAACTTGGTCCGACAGCCTGATTTGTATGCTTCAGCTAAGCAGCAGCAGCAACAGCAACCGCTAAGCAACGGTACAGCTGCAGTCAACGGCAGCAGCAAACCTGCAAGCCCATCCGTCGTTCCTCAAAGTCCAGTTGAGCCTAAAGTTACTAAAGTTCAAGTGAATGGCAATTCGGTGGCTGCACCAGCACCAGGGCCACCACCTCCTCCTCCGCCACCACCACCGCCGCCTCCATCAAACGGGCAGATTGACCTGACACTGGCCAGTCGATCACTGTCGCCCGAGCTGAAGCAGACCAACACACTGCTCGCCCCTAAGGGATGGAAGTCGGTGAAGGTGGCTGAACAGCCAAAGCCGATTCGCTCTCCACTGCGCAGCAACAGTCACAATCCGGGAGCCACCACCACCAGCCCGATGGTGAGCAATGGAAATGGACTCAAAAGTAGTCCGGCCTCTTCCTCACCGGTGGATCAGCATGACGCGCTTCTCAATGAGATTCGCAATTTTCAGAATAAGAGCAAATTGAAAAAGGTATGCTTTGAATGAGTAAAGTCATTATAACTGTGTGCTAATCACTTTCTCCCTCCAATCTCTAGGTCGCCAATAACGAGCCATTCTCCTTAGCGGTGAACGGCTCCTTTCGTTAACACTGAGATCATGATCGCCAATAACACTTGATCATTGTGATATTATTTTATTTTTATTATTGCCTAGCATGTCGATATTATTAAACACATTCACCTCTTCCTCATCTTTGTCTTCCTCTTTTTTCTGCGCGATAAAACAACGAACTTATTTCCGATTTTTTATCAATCTGTTTTTCATTCATCTAATTGTACATTTAAATAAATCATCATTTTATTGCAACGTGCTAAACAGTGTTTCCTTTTGAATCATCACAGCCAACAGTTCTATTTTTTCTCAAATTGACTATAACACTCACCTCTACTTTACCTAACGCTCACATTCGGTTTATTTTCTCATCGTTTCCAGAACCTTGAGCACAAGCACAACAACCATGCCGTACGCCACTCGTAAGATGGTGAAGTACATGAAGGAGAAGGGGCTGAGCAGCTCTGGTGAAAGCTCAGATGAAGCCGTCTCCAGCGGCGAGAACGACAAGAAAATTCGTGAACTGCCCAGCTCGGTTGATCCAGTGGAAGATGAGCCTCAGGGGGATAAGGCCAGTCCCAAGTCGCCTGGTGGTGTTAAGCAAGTCAGCAAGACGAGCAACAAATCGAAGAAAAAGACGAAAAGCAAAACAAAGTCAAAGTCGGCGAAGCTGCGCAACAAATCTCTGGTCAAGTCGAGCACCGGCAAGGTGAAGGGAAAGCCACGCTCTGCCAAGTCGAGCAAATCCACGAAGAAGGGTGGCGCCGCTGCAGCTGCAGGCAAGGTGAAGATGATCCCCGCCACTGAAATGGCTCTGAAGCCGCTGCAGGTGAAAGGTGTCAACTACGGCGAGATGACCTTTGACGAGAAGAAGGTGCAGTTCATCGCCGCACTGCTCAAGTCCAATGTGCGTAAGCTGAAGGAGATGGACGCCACTGAGTCCTCGGAAGAGGGCAAGAAGGCTTTCAGCATGTACAGCATCGGCGAGAAGAAGCCACTGGAGAGTGGTGCCAAGCCGCACTCGGCCAAGGCCCTTTACCTTTGCACGCACAAGTCATTTCCGCCTGATGTGCAGGTCATCGCCAAGCTCTACGACCCAAAGACGTACGACCCGAAGAGTTCGCTTTTCCTCAAGGTGCTTCGCCATCTGGGAAAGAAGCACCCTAATGTCATTCAGGTAAGACAAAAGATATTTTATTGACTGCATTAGCTACCCTCTCTAACTCCTTAGACCTGGGACGTGATTCACCACGACGGATCGATTTACGTTTTTCAGGAGTTGGTGAGTATAAAGAGTGGTTTTTTGTCTAAAGCTAAGTTTCACATCCTATTTCAGGCTCCCTACGGCTCAATGGCAGAGCACCTGAAGAAGAAGGGAAGTCAGCTGTCTGAGGAGGAGTGCCAGCTGGTGGCCTGTCAGTTGCGCACTGGTATGGACTTTCTCGGAGACATGGGCGTCTCTCATCGAGCCATTTGCCCCCGTCACCTGCTGCTCTTGCACAAGGACCTGCGCGTCAAGTTGACCGGCTTCCGCAGTGCGGTAATCTACTACAATGAGAAAAAGGATGACATCGCCTTTCAGCCGTGTTTGTCAGTGAAGAAGAAGTGCAAGGAGGGCACTGAGGACTACAATGCTCCTGAGATGTACGGCAACTCGAAGAAGGAGCAGTTTGACCCAGTGCAAGCTGATATCTGGTACTAGAGCAGTTTAGAGTTATTGAAACAAATTGTTCATTTTTATTTTTTTTATTCTAGGTCTGCGGGCGCCACACTGTTTAACCTGCTGACTGGCAAGTTTCCCTATGACTGCCTAAAGAACAGTCCCAAGGTGGAGAATGAGATTCAGAGCAATATTCGCTCGCTGAAGCTCTCCGACAATGGCAAGAGCGCCCTTGGCTACATGCTCACCACCGAGTCCACCAAACGATTCTCCACTGAACGTCTCAAGGATCACCCCTGGTTCCACGAGAAGTAGCCAGACCTCTCCTTTCTTTCTCACCAAGCTTTCACTGCAACAGCACACTACACTTTTTGTTCACCAACTTTCTTCTCTTGTGTGTTCAGTGATGCATTCTCAAAATCGGCGCCACTTGTGCAACAAAAAGTGTGGAGTTTATTGAAAACCAATTTTTACATTGTAATATAAAACCGATTCATTTACACATCCTGCTGTACATTTACTGAATGTTTTACATTAGGTTAAAAATTATTGTTTTTAGGCTCTTGTGTTGATCAACTTAAAAATCTCAAATGAAAGAATTGATAAAGAGAATCGTTAAACTATTCAATCTTGTCAAACAATAGAAAGTCTTTTTATATGAACATAATGTTGTAGTGGAATAGTACAAAGATAAATTCTTTTGGTTTTAAAAGTATTTGGAATGGTTACTCATTCAATTAGAAAGTTGAGCTCGTCGATCACAGTTGCTGATCTAGACTTGCTGAAATGCCAGTGTTCCCTTTAAGTTCAGGTTCAGTTCCTGAAATGTTGTGTTCCTCAATGTTGAGTTCCTGAGAAAGTAAAGTTTCTCTGTTAGTAAAGATAAACAAAAACAAAATTACAAATTACCTTCTTGACGAAAGGAGGCAGGACAAAGGCGCTGCGATGCATATCCGGTGAGTAGTACTTGAGCTGCATTCGCTCACATTCCTCCGCGGTGAAGACAGTGAGTGGCTTGGCGAAATTGACCTTAGCCTTCTTGCTGGCGACGAGGAAGCCAATCTGACCGGACGGATATGACGGGACGGTAACAGAGGCGTAGGCCACTGAGGGGAAGACGAGTTTCGCCTTGCCAAAGAGCTCCTTGATGAAGGGCAACTCGTACCAGAAGGACTGAGCCTGGCAGCAGATGATGCCGCTGGGGCCTCGCAGCGCTTCGTACAGGCCCTCATAGAAGGACTTGTCATACAGCGTCACGGCCGGCCCAGTCGGGTCGGAGCTGTCGGTGATGATAACATCGAACTGGTCCTTGTTCTCCATCACGTACTGGTAGCCGTCGGCGATGAGCAACTTGAGCTTGGGACTCTCAAAACCAATGGCCATGAAGGGCAGGTGCTGTTTGGCCACCTGGACGACCTCCTCGTCGATCTCCACCTGGACGATCTCCTCTACGCTGGGGTGTTTGGTCACCTCGCGGGCCACGCCACCGTCGCCGCCGCCGATGATCAGAACGCGCTTTGGATTGGGGTGAACGTTCAACGGAAGAAAGGAGATGCTCTCCTGGTAGACGAACTCGTCCAGTTCGGTGCACTGCATTGCGTCATCGAGAACCAGACAGCGCCCGTAGTAGTCGCTGCAACAGCAAAAGGCAAACAGGTGGGCGTTAGTGTGTTTGTGTGTGCGTATTCACTTTAAATAAACACTGAAACATGACACTTACTTCTGGAGGACCAGTATGTCCTGGTACTTGGACTTGCGCTTCTCGATGACCGCGTTCATTTTAGTCGACATTTTGATCAAATCGGAGTTACTCATGGCGTTTTCGGTGAACCAGAAATCTTTAGAGGTGAAAGACGACGACAACGGCAGTGACATGATATCAGCTGGATTGGAAATGACAGGGCGATTTCGCAGGTTATCACACAAAAGTCAACATAGAGCAAAGCAGAGAAAAGCAGAGAGTGAGAGAGATGTTCGTGCTGCTGAAGCTGAAAGTGAAGTGAAATGCGAAGCCAGCCAGACTGACTGACTGAAGCTCAACAGCCTGTAGAGTGAGTGCACTGCAGTGTACAGATTGGCGACGATGAGCGGCCACAGTGCTGTAGTGCAATGTAAATGTCAGGGAGTACAGTGATCACTCGTTCAAGTTTCTCCCTTGCAGACAGCAGCAGCAGTTTGTTTGAGCAGACATCTGGCGCAATGCAACTTCTATGTGTCAAAGTTGCGCATTTGATACGTCTCCCCTAAACTTATTAAAACTTCTGAACTAAAACAAAAAATGCAAAAACAGTAAAACATTTAATTACTAAATGGCACAGCACACTTTGCCTTTTCCTCAGTGAGAGTTCTGCTGGAACATCTCTTTCTTCTCCTTGATCTCCTCTTTCTTGCAGGCGGCAATCATCATCTTGGCCACCGCCTTCTGACTGTACTCCTTCTTCGCCTTGGTCGGCTGGTAGCGCTCTCCCTGCAGCAGACACTGTCCGTAGTAGGTGAGGTGCAGGCCGGTGGGCAGGTCGGCCAGGGCGACGGCGCTGGCGCTGGAGTTCTCCACCGGAAGCTGACACCCGGCCACCGGTTCCCATTCCACTGCCACCGCCTGTCCACCAGCTGCAGCGGTGTTGTAGCACTCAATGGACTTGCTGCAGCTGGCGCCGTCGTAGCCGCCAAAGACAAAAAGCTTTCCTTCGAGGCTGACGGTGGCGGCCGCGTGGCGGACCACCGTCATCGGCGCCACAAATTCCCACTGGTTGCCATTGGCAGAGAGCTTCTCCACAGAGCGCAGACTGAGGGGAGAAAACAAAAAAAAACTAAATTAGTTTAGATGCAACAACCCCAAAAGCAAATGCATTCTGACCAGGTGTACTCGGTAACGTCGGTGCAGCCGCCCACTGCGTAGAGGCAGCCGCCACTGCTCAGCAGAGCGTGTCCTCGACGCGGCACACACATGAAGCTGACCACTGTCCACGCGTAGCTGATAGTTCCACTGGGCGAGGTGGACGTCATGGTGAGCACCTCCACTGAGCTGTTGCAGAAGGAGTCGACGCCGCCGGTGATGTAGACCTTGTTGGCGTGCACGGCAGCGGCCGCCTCCTTGCGGGCGGTGTGCATCGGCGGCAGCTGTCGCCAGACCTTCGTTCGGCTGTCGTACGCCTCACAGCTGCGCATCGAGCCGCTGGTGTTGTTGCAGCCGCCCATGGCGATCACCAGGGTGGTCTGACCACCGGTGTGGTGGTGGTGGCCCTTGCCCGTGCCGACCGTGACCACCACCGCCGCCAGGTGACTGCGTCGTTCGGTCATCGACGGGCAGGCGGTGAAGCGGCCAGTGGCCAGGTTGAGCGACAGCACAGTGTTGAGCACCTCCAGGCCATCGGTGCCGCCCACCACCAACATCGATGCTGCTGCTGCTGCCCTCCTCGGCCCGGCAGCGCCACAGTGGCGTGGTGGACGCGAGGGGGCGCTCCCGGCAGATCGAGGCTGAAACATCGGCCGGCTCGGATGTCAAAGGTCTTCAGCGTAGAGGAGGGCAGGCCGCCTTCGAAACCACCATAGATGAGTGCCACCGTGCGGGGCACTCGAGGGTTAAAAAGTGGCATTGGCCAGAGAATGGCGGACAGCGCCTTTGGCTTCAGCAGCAGTCGTTTCATCAATGCGCCGTCGTTCTGCTGCTGCCGAACGAGATGCCAAAGAGGCGGGCCATCAGCGGCCACATCGTTGAGGGAATCACCTGCGTGCGCACCTGCAGAAAGAGCGGCGACCAGAAGTGGGCAAGGCGGCTTTTCGGGCAGTACATGACCCAGAAGACCGCCGCAAGGAAGGCGTCCATCTCATTGGCGATGTTCAGGTGGTCGTCGGCGAGGATGGCCGTCAACTGGCCCAGCGTCAGCTCCACCAGACACTCCGGCTTCAGCACGAGAATGTCGTGAAAGTGCAGGAGAATGTAGCGGTAGGCGGCGGTGGCCAGCGGCTGGTGGCCAAAACGGAGGGCCACCTGCATCACCTGGACGGCATTGCCGGCAGAGAGCTGTCCGGCCAGGCACTTGAAGCACTTCTTCAGCAGAAAGTCCAGCTCGTAGTCGCGCCCGATCGGGAGCAGCTGCCAGGCGAGGCCGTAGTCCAGCTTTAGGCAACCGGCGCGGTGGTACATGCTGCCCACGATGATGTGCAGCATCTGACCGTTGATGCCCTTCAGCAGCACCCGGGGCACCTCGTGAACGAGCTGTTCGCTGGTGAGCAGTCGGTGCACCGGCTGTCCATTTTTCTGCTGCTGCTGCTGCTGCTTGAAACGATCAATCTGAGGGACAATCTGCTGGCTCCAGAACTTGGGCGCCTTCATCGCCAGGTAGAAGGCGTGCACTGGCTCAGTGGCGCCGTCGGCGGTGGCCAGCACCAGATCGACCGTCTCGGGGAAGGCGGCGGAAAGGTGCTGCAGTGCCTCTAGTTGGCAGCAAACGCGAGTCAGCTGTCGGTGGTGGCTGTGCAGTCCAATGGGCACATTTGGTGGGACTGCTCCGACCAGCGGAAGGGATGGCAACATTTGTTCAACATAATTTGACTGCAGCTCAGAGTTTAACGAGTCGTCTTGCTGAACTTCGGAACTGCTTTGTGCTCCCATGATGCAAACCAATGAACAGTGATGAACCGGGCACGGCAATCAAACAACTGACTGGCTAAATGGTCAAACGGCGCTGCTAAAAAGGATGACTGAGCAAATAGAACAGTTTGAGTTTAGTGTACAACAAACAACTTTTATTTTCTAAACAAGCAAAAATTCTAATTGCAAGTGCGTTGCTGGTGAAGGTAAAGCACTTCAGTGAGCTTTATGGCTGTGAAGGAATCGATTGGAGAGAATGACGTGCACACCGGCTCGGTTTCCCTCGTGAGGATTCAAAAGCTGCTCAATGAGGATGGTCGCGTCCGGTGGCAGTCGTCTGGTGTATCGGCTTCTTATATATCTCGGATAATCGTTAATCTCAGCGAGCATCTGCCGACGATCTCGGTAGTGAAAGGGAAAAGCTAAAAGAACAGAATTTTGATCATTGATCAGACTTTGAAAAAAACAGTAAAAGGCATACCACTGAACATCATAATAAAGAGCGTTACTCCCATGGAGAACATGTCCGCCTTCATCGCATCATAGGGGCGATGATCGAGAATCTGGGGGCATTCGTAAGGAAGAGTGCCGCTGAAAGTGAAGACAAAATGTCATTTGAATCAGTTGTTTTACTTAAAAGGTTTCATTTACCAGAATGTACTGCTGAGAACGACGCGGTTTCGGTGAGAGTCGTAGCAGTGCTTCGCAAATCCAAAATCAGTCAGTTTCTAAATGGCACAAAATTAACGATGATAATTTTTTTAAACTCATTGTCTTACCGCAACCATGTTGCCATCCAGAAGAATATTGTCTGCAGGTGGTAATCGATGTTACTTTTTAGTTTTTAGCATCAGAACCTAAAACAAACCTAGTTTAATGTCTCTGTGCGCGGTTTTCATGTTGTTGTGCAGGAAAGACAGTCCCGAGGCGGCTTGGAGGAACCACTTGCAGGCGAGTGGCTCCTTGAAGCCATTGTGCTTGGTGGCGTAACCAGCAAGGTCGCCATTCCCTGCAAACTCCATCACAAAAAACATCTTAAAGAGATCAGATTGCAGATAAGAAAAAAAGATAATCTTATTTTAACATTACCCAGAAGCACTTACTTTGTAGTTGCATCGAAAGATGTCGTACACTCGAATGAGATTTTCATGTCTGCAGTCAATGAGAGTGCTGATCTCCCGTGGAAGGTACTTCTCTCGTGTACTCGTGTCCATCTTGTTGAGGTCAATCACTTTGACTGCAAAGAGTTGTCCTTGTCGATTGGTCGCCTTGTAGACAATTCCAAAAGCTCCTTCACCTAGCTTCTTTTCCACCTTGTAGCCTTTGTACGAGATGACGGCCAACGTCTTTCCGTCAAAAGATCCGCGCGATGAACTTCGAGACTTGGGCATGTCTGCTCACTGGCAAAAATGATCACGTTGCTAAACAAGTGCACCAGGTCATCAATTATCTGGCGCCTATTGTTGAACTGGCAACAATCATTTTTTTAGAATTTTTTTTATAAGATGTGTGTAAAAATTGGTGGCTTTATCTGTTTGTAATCACTCAAAAAATCTTAACTCCAACCAAGTAGCACAAAAATGCGTTTTCTTTTGCTTCAAACTTTTCTGCTTTTGCACTACTTCCAAACAGTTATCAGCGCCATTAGTGATGGTGGAAATGTCCGCCACAAGAGACAGTTCGGCATGAACAATCGCGATGAAGAGAACTCTCCCTTCAACTTTGGCAACTCCTTTGACGGGCAGACTACCTTTGAGAAACAGAAAGGTACTGTTAGTGCTGTATTTATTTGCATTTTTGTAAACCTTTTCTTCCAACTCCCCCTCCCCCAGCCACCCTCATGCAGGAGTTTGAGCAGAAGTTGGCCGAACTTCGGGCGAACAACAAACAGGAGCTGGCTAATGCGGTGATGGAGTTGAAGCACCAGCTGACCGGACTGGGCAAGACACTGCTGCTCGGCCAGACTCAGCAAGGGCTGCTGCTCTCGGCGGCTGCAGCTGCCAACAGACAGCGTAAACCAGAGCCCAATGCTGGGGCAGCAGCAGCGGTAGTGGAAGTTGCAACCATTGCCAGCAGAAGCGTCAGTGATGACGATGATGAGCGCATTCACCAGTCACTGCTGACCAAGCTGGAGGCACTGTCGCAAAACTTCACCAGACTGACGAGCAACTACCGAAATGCACTGCAGGAATCAGTTGATCAGGCTCAGTCGCTTTCTGGCAGTAAAAACAAACAGCAAAAGGAAACGAAGAAGAAGAAACAGAAGCAACAGATGAAGTCAAAGTGGAAGAATGATTATGGGCTGGACAGCAGCAACAGTTTCTACGATTTAGACTCTCAGCTGGGAGTGAAAACATTGGCAAAAAAGAGCAAAAAGAAAAACAAGCAAGGCAAACAGTGGCTATTTAAGCCAAAGAAACCTATCAAGGTTCTTGAAAAGCCTGCAAACCATCGAGCGGTTTACCCTGTTCCAGAAGAGCCGCCACCTTTCTACGACAACCGACCGAGACAGATTCCAGCTGTGGAACGATCCATGGTCGAGGACCAAGGTGGTGCTGGTGGCGGCGATCAGGATCAGCTGGGCACCAACAAGTACATTACTACGTTGCTGCTGGTGCACTGGCCGTCTTTGGCTACTGCTGTTTTGCCATGAACTCAGGTAGGACGTTCAGATGCTGTGGTACTTTTTTTAAAACTTCATTGTTGATATTTTTTCCACTTCAGTGGAAGACGTCAACTTGGCGAATCAAGAGAAGCATCTTCAGAAGAAACAACGAGAAAGGGCAAGGCGTGAGAAGAGAAGACGGAGAAAGCTTGGAAAGAAGCGAAAGAGAAGTAAAGACAGTGAAGATGACGAGGATGAGGACGGGGAGCGACGACCATTCTCAAAGTACAAACAGAAGAAACCACGACAGCGAAAGCGACGACGGCACTCGAAAACGTCAATGTCAACTAGTCGAGATCGGTCCTTATCGGGATCAGCTGACGGGATCCACCAGGGACCACTGAACAGTGTGCACATTGGCAGCCTAAAGCAGCAGGGGCAGCAGCAGCAGCCTGCATCCCAGATTCCACCCGTAAATACTGTGCCCAGTGTTGCCACCGGTTTTGCGCTCTACCAAATGGATGGAGGTAGTGCTGCTGCTGCCCTGACCAGACGGCCACTGAGCCGGTGATTGTCCTCGAGGCAGACCAGGTGCACCAGTTCTTTGGCGCCCACTCTGACATGGCCACACAGCTGGAGGCAATGATGAGAGACTTCAGGCGCATCCCGCAGACTATGATTGAGACGGAACACCCTCAGCAGCAGTCCGGTCCCAGCAGTGCTGAAGCAGCAGCTGAGAATCAGCAGCAGCAGCAGCACGTTGAGAAGCAGTCCACTACTAGTGCACCTTCACCACCACCAACAAAAGCTCCCACCACCTCCAGCAAAAATCCTCCCAACTCTGCTAGCTCTCAAGAGGACACTTCAGGCACTCCAGTCGAGTCGCCCGTCACCTCAATGAACAGTCGCAACAACAGCAGCAGCAATAGCAGTGTGGTGACCAGTGCTCAGCAGGTGCTCTTTCAGAGAAAGTCTGCAGTGGCAAGCAGCAGCACCAGCAACAGCAAAAAGACGCCTAAAAGCCAAAAGTCAAAATAAAGATGCGTGCCGCTGGGAGCTGATTTCTGATCTCTTAGTGCTGAATTTGGGCAGGCCAGCTGGCAATGCTGCAATTAATTCTTTTTGTTCAAACACTAACACACAGTTCTACGGAACAAACAAGCCCTAAACAAATAAAATGGCCACCAAAACAAAATCTATTGTGAGTGAAAAAATGTCGCTTCTCTTACTACTACTACTGCTGACCTCAAGCTGGTGTGCAAGCTCAGTCGATTGCGATGAAGATGTCAGCAGATTTGCGCCCTTTATCCTTGGCGGCAGTGTCAGCCCACCAAAACGGTGGCCATTCATGGCAAAGATCTACCGGGAAGGGAGGCATCACTGTGGAGGCGTCGTCTGGAACAGCTATCACATTCTGACGGCTGCACACTGCCTGTAAGTAAAAAAGGGTTATACAAAGGTAAACATATCAATAGGTTGAAGACTTCTGCATACCACCTCTTTAGACAGCAGTTCGATGAAAGGGAGTTCATCATCTACCTCGGCCATGTGAACTCCTTTGAAATGGAGGCAGTTGTGAGGAGCAGTACATCTTCACAGTGGACCGGTTCATCATTCACCGAGACTACGTGGGCATGAAGAGGGGCTACAAAAACGACATTGCACTCATTCGCTTGGACCGGGAGATTGACTTTGAGAGTGAAAACACTGAAGGTTAGCAAAAAGCATTTTTAGGTTTGAGGTTAAAACTAATAAGATTACTTTTTTAGTTTCCTGCGTTTGTGAGCCGTATCCTCTGGAGTTGCTAAACACTAACCAATGCATCGTTTTGGGTTGGGGTCAAACGACGGCTGACAGTGAAAGCTCACTTTCCAACAGCTGCTTCAAGTGGGGCTTCCCATTCTCAGTGACGCCTACTGCTCACAGCTGGAACGAGACTTCAGCTCACATTGGGCGCTCTGTGCTGGCTTCACTGACGAGGACAATAAGGATGCCTGTAAGGGTGATTCAGGTATGCTAAGTAAATTATTTTGTTTTGACAGTACATTTTGTTTTGTTACTTTTAGGTGGTCCACTGTTGTGTCCACTAGCTGAAACAAGTGAGGTCTACTCACTGGCAGGCATTGTCTCTCATGGCGTCGGCTGTGGCAGTCGCCTGCATCCAGGCTACTACACAAGAGTGGATCGATTCATCAGGTGGATTGAGGCGCAATCGGGGGAGTAAATGGAATCTTTTTCTGGAAAGCAAAATTAAAAAGTTGTCTTTAGTGTTCGAACTTTACACTTGCATTTATGGTTCACTTCAACGCTACGTACCTTTTCATTTTGAAGCAGCTTCTCAAAACAAACATCGCAATGCCCAAAATGCGCCCCTCTCAACGAAGCAATCTGCCACCGCCACCGTCACAGCGTCGTGGTCAGACAGCAAAGATGCAAACATACTCATCGAGCACTGCTTTTACAGCAGGTTATCAGCAGCGAACCGGTCACTCACAGCCACCACCACCATCATCCCAAGTTGGCTTTGGATCCTACTGCAACTTGAATGTAATACTGTTCAGCTGGCAATGATTTGCAGCCATTTATACCTTCTCTCTTCGGCAGTCCCAGCTTCCCTCTCGCCCTCAACCGCCACCGTTGATCTTTGCCGCTGGTCCCTGCGTCTGCGATGGCAGCGCCCTGCCGACTCCACCGGCGCCCGGTCTGCCTCGAGCTAATGAACGTCGAGTGCGCGATCGACAGAGCCCGTCGGCTGCTGGTGCTGAACCCGGAGACGGCAACTCTGACTCAAATTCTGACGAGTACTCGATGGATGATGATGGCGAGTACAACAACAGCAGCAGCAGCGGCAGTAGCAATGACAACCACAACAACCAAACTGAGCACTACTACCGCCCACTGGGCAGAGTGGCCTCACCGGCGCCGGTGCTTCTCACCGGACTGGCCAGTCTGCAGTGTCCTCAGACCACTGCTGAAACCGGCGCTTGCAATGCCGAGGAGATGCGTCGTTCTGGCCTGCCGGGTAGTGGCCCCTACTCACCATCATCATCAGCACTGTCTCCTTCAGCAGCACCGCTGTCTGCCATTCTTCGTCTGCTGTTTCCTGCCTGGTTTCTTCCTAGCTCTGAACGCAATTTCAACTAGAGCAAGCAGAGGCCCTCTTCAATACGACAACAACAACAATTTACGCGCCTGTTGATTACTCAAAAGGGGACAGCATTTTATTGGAAAAAATACAGCAAGTAAATAGAAGAGATTTTACAGTAATAAATTTGATACTACCAGCAGTGTGTGTGTGTGAGTGGATGTGTGAGGGCCACATCGGAAGATGATCCGATGGAAGGTAAATTTGACTGACCGAGAAAACAAAATTAACCATCCCTCGTCTCATCTTCAGGTGCGGAATGCTGCAGGCAAAGAAGGCTGCTTTGAAAACCTCTTCTGGAGGTGAATCTTAGCTACCTAGGGCGTACAACCAATGCCGGTGATTACTACTACAGAAGAGCAACCACTCTTCATCGAAGCGCACTTTTACAAATGCAAATGTGCTGTGACAGAGAAAGTTTCAAATGAAGTAGGAAACAACGTCATTGGCTGTGCGCCCTAGTGCAAACAGAAAGGTAGATGACAGTAAAGTTGGACAAACGATGATAAGTGGTTCTCCTCAGAGACAGCAAATGCCGCCAAACAAATTGTCACGACGACTGATGCACAAATTTGTTTGGCGATTCACCGTCACTGAAAGAGACCTGATGGAGAGAAGAACTAAAGTCAACAAGTAATGTGTGCTGCATAGCTCAACACCGGAATCTAATCGGGAATTCCTGACTGATCGAGCAAGGATGAAAAGAGCAGATAAGCCACAAATTCTCGAATAGTTTCAGATAGAGAAGGGGTTAGTCACATTCATGTTGATAGAGTTAGAAATAGCATGCAGAAGAAGTACCTCACCGGAAAACGAGACGATGTGTGGGCAAGTTTAGGGAATACAAAGAAAACTTACTCAACACTTCGTCTCTTCTTCAAATGAAGCTAGAAAGTTGACAAATATGTGAAGTGTCTTACCGGAAAACTGGACGACGCGTGTGCAAGTTTGAAGAAGAACTAAGAAAACATGTATTGACACATCAAGAGAGGCAGATCAAGGTAGTAAGGTGAAGGTGCAAACCAGAACACCAAAGCAACACTAGCAGCAGCGGATCAAGTGCGGAGCACAGTGTGTCAAACGTCATCGGAGAAGGCAACGTTGATCCGCCATTGTTCTGCTGCTGCTGGTGTGGCTTAGGTGCACTAGTGCAAAAACTTTAGTGAAAGAGAGCAAAGTTGTACCTGGACGATGGTAACTGCTTACCTTCAGAGACGATGAATAGCGCCAAACAAATTGATTGTGTGAACTAAGAACAATTTGTTTGGCGGTTCACCGTCACTGGAAGAGACCGTAGAAAGAAGATAAAATCAACAAGTGATGTGTGCTGCATAGCTCAACATCGGAATCTAATCGGGAATTACGGACTGATCAGGGCGGTAGTCCTGGCAGATAAGTCACGATTTCCCGATTAGTTTCAGATGGAGAAAGGGTTAGTCACATTCTGATTAGCAGAGTTAACAATGGCTGATACATGCAGAAGAAGTACCTCACCGGAAAACGAGACGAAGTTTGGGCAGGTTTAGAGAATACTGCACCAAACGTTCAAAGTAGTGTTTCTGGAACCAAACCTAGTACATTTTGTTTACTAGGTCCTCAGTAATTTTTGTACTAGATATTAGGTCTTAGATTTGGGGCAAACTCAAATTATGACAATTTTTCTGAGACAAAATGTAAGCAACTTCTACATAGGCGTTACTGTGTGTCTATGGGAAAATGGCTTACATTTTGTCTCAAAAAAATTTTCATAATTTGAGTTTGCCCCAAACCTAGGACCTAATATCTATTACAAAAAAAATACTGAGGACCTAGTAAACAAAATGTGCTAGGTTTGGCTCTAGAAACATTACTTCTCACGTTTGGTGCTAAGAGAAAACCTACTCAACACCTCGTCTCATCTTCAAATGAGACAAGAAAATGAAAAAAATAAGAAAAGTGTCTTACCGAAAAAGGGAGACAATGCATGGGCAAGTTTGAAACATTCTAAGGTTAAAGAACATAATTGACACATCAAAAGAGGAAAATCAAGGCAAAGTGAAGGTGCTTACCGGTGAATTCAAGCAACAACAGCAACTGATCAGGTAAAGAGCGCAGTGGCAAACGTCATCTGAGAAGGGAACGTTGATCTAGTGCAAATTTAAGTAAAGGACAGAAAAGTTGTATTGACGAAAACGTTGATGAGTGGTACTCCTCAGAGACGGGGAATGTCGCCAAACAAATTAGTTGTTAGAACTAGGAACAATCTGTTTGACGGTTCACCGTCACCAAAAGAAACCTGCTGGAGAAGAGCTAAAGTTAACAAGGTGATGTGCGCTGCATAGCTCAACACCGGAATCTAATCGGGATTGACGGACTGATCAAAGCATGAGGAAGTGGTAGATAAGTCTCGTTTTCCCAATTAGTTTCAAATGGAGAAAGGGGTTAGTTACATTCACCTAACTATGACAAAGTTGTTAAGGACTACCTGAAGAAGCGCCTCACCGGAAGACAAGACGAAGTATGAACATGTTTGAGCAGTGCGAGAAGAAAACATGTTCATCACCCGTCTCATCTTCAGATGAAACTAAAAGACGAGCGAAAATGAAAAAAAAGTGCACTTACCTGAAGCAGCCATCATCGGAAACTAGCCGGTGAAAGGAAGTGATGAATGCACATGTGCTGGTGGTGCTACTCATCATCGGGAACTGGTCGGAGTAAGGAGCTGGTCAAGAACTCTATAGAGAGCGATCAGTCTCGATGACTCCGATCAGTTTCAGATGTGAACTGAGAAAATGAAGAGGCAAACGGCTGAGAAGAAAAACAAATCAGAGAGAGAGAGAGAGAGAGAGAGAGAGAGAGAGAGAGAGAGAGAGAGACTCAAGTCAACGTGGTGGTGGCAAGATGAGAAGTGATGATCATCAGCAAAAACTGCATGGCTTTTATACTCGACGCTCGGGCTTTCTCTGTCGGCAGAAGCAGCAGCCACTGAAGACCCAGCTCGTTTGCCGGAACCAGCACACACACACACTCTCTCCCACTCTCCCTCCCTCTCTGGCTCTGACTCAGTCTTCGTCGGCTCATCTTCAGTGGCTGCCGCTGCCAGATGTCCTCTGCTTCTGTCGAAGAAGAGCACTTCTGCCAACTGTTGCGCACCAAAAATAACTCTGGTATGGAGCAACACCACCGGCACGTGCCTGCCTGCCTGCCTGGTCGGTGGTTGCCGCTGCTTTGGCTGCTGCTGCAAGTGTCACATGAAGTAGAATGCGGGAGAATGAAGAGAGAAAAACAAAAGAGAAAGAGAGAGAGGGAAAGATGACACTGTGCGTGGATCAAGGGGGCCGAATGCGGCAACAGTAGCAACAGTAGCCCATTCCGTTATGCAGTGAATTACTGCCTCTGCCTTAGCCTGCTTCCAACTGGGCAATTACTCACTCGGCAGACATTGAGCTATTGGCCGATCGCCGATCGGCCGGGTCATTACTGCCACTGGTGGGCACACACACTGATTCAGGGAGTCTGTTTGTGTGTGTGTGTGCGAGTGCGAGTCACAATTGTCAACCGATTGATTTATACTGCAATCGTACACCACAATGCGGCACACTGGCAGCATATTCTCCGAACCGTTTTGCCAAACTGTTTCCGTCGCCCTTTTGGGCTGCAGGCAGGCAGGCAAGACGCGTGTGTCAGAGTACGCGAGAAGAAGCAAAGTTCAGTAGCAAGGAGAGGGTCACCAGGACACTTAATGGTCGGGCAGAAGTGCACCAGTGTCACTGCCATAAACTGTTATTTACATTACGCAGTAAACACAGCAGGGTGTCATCCTCCAAGAGCAGTAATGGTAATGAGGGTGATGGTGATGATCAGAAGAGAGCTACTGGTAATGAACCCAGAGTCATTTCAATTAGTGCAATCACACAGTGGCTAAACTTCAGTGGTAACAACAGCATCACATCTGCTTGCGTTGCACTTTAGTTCTGGCCAGCAGCAACAAGCGGGTACCAAAAAAGCGGTTTCTAATTGCTTCTGAAGAACGAAGTGGCACCGATCGCCGCCGGAAAGTCATTAGCAATAAATCGTTTCTCCTCAAGTGAGTCACTGGTGTCACAGTTCAGCAAACGGTGATTCACAACAATAAAGTGGTTACAATAAGTGGGCAGTTTTCGAACTTCATTGGACGCCTACAAAAGAGTACTGACTGGCTAGTTGACAGCTCATACTTGTTGAATTTGATAGTGCGTTTGCTTGCTTTTGCTTTTGCTAGCTCAAAGTCCACTGCATTTTCTTTTTGCTAAGGTTTGCTAGCACTAGAAAACAACTTCTTTTTGTCAGTGCTCCGTCATCATCATGTCTACTGCCACTGCCGCTCCAGCTGCAGCTGCTCCCTCGATGCTCGACCTGGTCGGCTGGGACGCCGAGATGGCAAACCCAAAAACGGCCAACTACGAGAAGCTGTACGAACAGATGGCCCAGGCGGCCAAGGGCTCGCCGGAGAACGTGGAGATCATGTGGCGCCTCGCCTACGCCACCTACTCGCTGTCGCTCAACCTGACCGACATCAACGACATCAAGGCGAAGACCACTGAGGCCTTCAACCTGGCGGAGAAGGTAGTGGCCATCGACAGCAACCACTTCCAGGGCAACATGTGGATGGCGATGACCGCCGGCAAGCTGGCCCTCATCGGCTCGAACATCCAGGCGAAGATCAAGTACACGGTGGCCTTCCTGCGCGCCCTCGCCGTTTGCGTCCGCCTGAAGCCCACCGACCCGATGGTGCTCTTCATGGAGGGTCGCCTCCAGCTGGCCCTCAGTTCGCTCACCGAGGAGGAGAAGGCCGCCATTCAGAAGCAGTTCCCGCTGCCCAACTCGAACTGGGCCGAGGCGGAGGCGAAGCTGCGCCAGTCGATCGCCATAAACGGCGCCTACATCGACGGCTACATCACCCTCGCCTACCTGCTGATCAAGGCGAAGAAGTACGCCGAGGCGAAGGAGGTCATCCTCAAGGGCCTCTCCCTGGAGCTGGTCACCAAGTCCGACCAGGAGGTGGCCGCTGAGCTCAAGTCGCTGCAGACTCGCATCGGCAAACTGGTGCCGCAGTAGTGGCGGTCGCCAGAAAAGGAGTTGCACCAGCAACGAGCTCTTTAGCTCAATCGGCAGCACTTGCACCAGCTCCTCTTTCCTCTGCTGCTTCTGCAGACAATTTAAATTTTTATTTTTAATGTTACAATTTTATTATTGTTTTACATTATTAAAATTATTGTTTTGCTTTTAGCATACCTCTTGTTAGCAAACTGCCTACCTTTTTGACACTGCCAACACTGTCTATGTCTTTGATGCAAGTGCCTTTACCTGTGAACAGTCAGTAGATCTGAAGAAGGTCAGTAGCAAGGAGACCTGAAAAGGTTCCACCAGCATGTGCAGCCGACGTCAAAGCCAGAACCCGAGCCCAAAGTAGAAAATAAGTTTTTACAATCCAGCTTGTATTGCTTACAAAAGGTACAATTTCACCAAATAACGTACTGATTACAAATGCTGATCACTAGAATAGTGAATCACACACACAGCCACACACAGTCATCATCCCAACGGCGGCGGTAAAAGGTGCTCTAACTCTCCGCCGTCTTCATCGTCTGCTCCTTTCCCTTCTTTTGCTGATTCTTTATGTTTTTCAAGCTTCTTTACCTCTTCAGTTTTTTTCTCTGCTGCTTTGCCATCTTCCTGTTTTTCCTCCGTCTTGATCGCCAGTTCATCATGCTCATCTTTGAGCGTTTCCTTGGTCGATTCTTTGCCACCTTCTTCTGGTTCATTCATTTTGCCATCCTCTTTAGGCGGCGGCATCATCATCTCCTTTGAGCCTTCATTCTCTTTTGCTGCTGCAACCTTTTCCACTTCTTTCACTGGTGGTGGTGGTGGTGGTGGTGGTGGTGATTTTTTTCCTTTTTCAGCACCTGTATCTTTACTTGAAAGCTTCTCCACTTCCTTCACTGGCGACTTTTTCACTTCTTTCTTTTCCTCTTTTCTGACAACATCCTTCTCTTTTCCTTGCCCAAAGTCGTCCTCACTCTGTGTGCCATCTTCAGGAATCTCGGGCAACTCACCTGAATCCGAGTCTTCCAGCTCTTCGAACTTGTAAACCGTGTCAGGCTCCCCTTTCTTGCCCTTAGACAGGTGGAGGTCATCTTGCCCAGCCATTTTGCCTTTCTTAGACTTGCCTTTCTTGAACAACTCTTCCAAGACTATCGTCTTCACCTGAACGCCCTTACCGCCTTGATCGTTGCTATCGTCACCTGTGTCATCGGAAGAAATGATATCGTCAATATCATCTTCAGATCCAGTTGTTTCGTCAGCCGTCTTTTTGTCCTTTTTCTTTTTGAGTAAAGATTCCTTTTGCTTGACATTAGAGGAAGAACTAGCCGGCGGCTTGGTGAACATTTTGGAGCCCAGTGATCGAAATTTCGGTACTTTCGGCTCTGGAATTTTCTTCTGCTGCTTCTTCTGGTCGCTCTTACCACTTGTTGTTGTTTTTGCCGTGTCCTTTTTGCTGGTTGGCTTTGCTTTTTTGTTTTCACTCTTTTTGTTCTTTTCACTGGTCATCTTCACACTGGGCGTGACTTTTTTCTCGCTGACCTTCTTATCGCCGACCTTTTTATCGCTGACCTTCTTATCTACCGTCTTCTTGGCGCTCTTTACTTTTTCACTTTTCTTCTTTTCACTCTTTTTCTTTGCATCAAATGGCTTCTTTTCGCTTTTCTTCTTCTCACTGGGCTTATTTTTATCAAACGGTTTCGCCTTTGCGCTCTTTTTCTTCTCATCGTTTTTCTTTTCATTCTTGGTCATCTTCTTGTTCTTGTTCGGATCATCTTTGGCACCTTTAGAGTCACTTTTTGGTGTCGCGGGGCTTTCCGCCACCTTCACCTTTGAAATGCCAGTGCCCATTATGGTGTGTGTGTGTGTTTGAGTTGAAAGAGCTAAAGAGAATGAAACACACAGAAAAAAATCCTTCTATGATGAGTATTGTTAGCGAACAAAAAAGTTACAGTTTAATTTGAATTTAGAGCAATTTGAACTATTCGAAAGGTGACAAACTACTGATAACCACCACCGCCTGATCACCATCATCCCTTCTTCTTCTTTGTCTTCTCCGTCGCCGCCCCCGTCGTCGTGTGGTCGTGGTCGTCGCCGCCTTGTCCTTCTTCTTCTGCTGTTTATTATTGTCCACCGATGGGCGAGTGGGCACCAGCTTCAGCTTCACGTACGGGTAAGTGAGTGCGGGCAGTGGAGTGCCTGCCGTTCCGGCGCCATCACAGCAGACCGTCTTGATGACCACCCGCTGCTGTTCGGTGAAGTGCACGCTGACCACCTTCTTCCGCTCGTCTGCCTCGCGGTAGGCGATGTTCAGCACCAGCTTCTGTATTCGGTCCAGGTCGTCCTTGATGTGCTGCGTCACAAAGTCCATGCTGACGCCCTCCAGCAGGCCGACGATCATCCGCAGCTGCTCGTCATTCGCCTCCACCACCGTCGGATCGGCGGCGGCAGGCAGGTTGGAGGCTCCCTCTGAGTCGGCGTTCACACCAAAGTTGAACTTCTTGGTGGTGGTCGCCGCCGCAGCGGACTTCTTACTGCCGCCCTTTGAGTTCGGATTCTTCAGCGCCTTTGAGTTTGCCTTGGATGAGTTGCTGGTGGTGGTGGTAGTGTTTGTTGTACCCGTTCCCGAAGAGGCAGTGCCCTTTGAAGAGGAGGTGCCAGTGCCTTTGGAGCTCGCCTTCGATGAGGCCTTGCTGCCGCCCCTGGCCGACGCCTTGGCTGAGCCTTTGTTTGTGGTGCCTTGTTTCTTTGACTGCTTCTTACTGTTATTCTTACTACTCATGCTGGCTTATGTTTAGAAAAGAAAAGGAAAGAAGAATGACAAGTGACAACAATCCAGGAAAGGCACCTTTTGTAGCTGAATGAGAGCGAGTGAACAATAACAACACACAAAACTAGCTGACACAAAATAGTTCGAAATTAGCACAACAGCAACCACCCCACTGAAACGTCAGCACTTTAATTGGGGCCAAATAAAGGAAAGGAAAGATGCGCCCCAATTTTCACTCGAGCGTGGCGTACTTGCGAGTCCACTCGCGGGCCTTCGCCTCGTACGCCTCTCGATCGGTGTCCCACTGCTTGGCCAGCTCCGGACGGAGCGAGTGGCCGGTGAAGGGGTCGGTGAGGAGGGAGCAGATGCTGACCAGGACCATGCTGACGGTGAGCGCCGGCGACCACTTGCCGCCTAGAATGTCCAGGCAGATGTTCCCGTCAACGCTCACATTGGGGTGGTAGACCTTGGTCTTGAAGCGCACTCGCGGCGGCCGGTACGGGTAGCCCGCCGGAAAGTCAATGGCCAGGGCAAAGACGCCGCCGTGGTAGGGCGTGTCCACAGGGCCCAAGATGGTCGCCGCCCAGTGGAAAATGCTCGAGTCGTCCACCGGGCCGGCGGAGCAGTTCTCCGGCGGGTCGCGCTGCAGCTCCAGCAGCTCACGGCGAATGCGATCTTGGGCCGTAATGATGTGGTAGTCAGGCAATGAACGCTGCAAATAAAGCGGGCTTGGAAAAAGGCCGGTAAGGCTCAGATGATTTCTACTCGCTTCAGAAATGGATTACTGGTAATTGGGCTACTGCGAGTGGTATTATCAGGCTTAATGTGGTGCATTCTTGTGAAAAGAATGCGAACAGTTAACAATCAACAAGTGGAATTAATTAGATGAGAGCTTAAAATCGGACAGTTCTAAATTGATTTCTTCCTCGTTGACCGCCTCGACGGTTTCCAACTCCAGATCGGTCAAGTCGCTGACCAGTTCGCATTCGTCGGTGTTCAACGAGTCAGCAGCAGCGGATTGCTCACTGGCTGGCGATTCATCAGCATCATTAGCGGTAGGCTCGGAAATGTCCTCCATTGAAGCTTCCAGTTTGATGAGTGAAATGCGGTAAAAGTAATTGCGCCAGAAGGATTCCTCAGTGACCCTGTGATAATAAGAAAATGGTTTAGTTGTTAACGAAAATTCAAAACAGCGCACTTACTCTTTGGGCACCAGCAAATAGCGCATATTCTGAAGCAGTTCATCTTCCCATAGAAGGGCCTTTGCCATCGGTGCCGAGGCTTCCAAGTCGAAGGCAAAGTCAATGGGTGGAGGTCGCAGAAAATTGCGTCGATCAGATGACAGGGCAAGTATCTTTTCCTTTACTTCACTCGCCTTCACATCCAGGCAAGTCCACAAAGGAGCTAAAGCGTCGTCAACTGATTCCGCCTGTTTTACCGTGTTCTCTTGAGCTGAGCTTTCCATCAAAGAAACAATCTCTTTTCCCTTCTTTAAGACACTGGAGCCCAAGTTGAGTGTCGACTTGGTGACGACTGATCCAAAGCTTTTGGCGCTGGCCAAAAATACCTTTGAAAGGTCGTTTTCCTCCTCCTTATCAACAGCAGCATCGTCACTGATTGAAGAGGACTCTTTCTCATCGGTGGTTTGGTCATTGTCGCCTGATAACGGCGGCGGTAAAGCAACCTGAGTGTCGGTTAGCGGAGAACAAGCGGCAATGGAGTTTATCATATCAGCGGCAGACTTTCCCAAATTGTTCACCTGCTCGGTGGTGGACTTGAGGAGGGAGGAAAAGAGATTCATTTTTGACGTTGGAGAAAATGCGTTTTTGCTGTCGCCTTTTGCTCACTGCACAGCTCACACTAAAATGTAAACACTACACTGGTGCACCTGAAGCGTAGAGCAAGCGAGCACTGGGCGCCGTTCTGAAATGATGAACCAGCTGATGTGTACTGTACTTGTTTTGATTCAGGTAAAGAGAAGACTTTTAAATTTTAAAATTTAAAAGGTTGGTTGACACAACTCAAAAATGCGAAATTCTTGATGATTTTCCCAGCTAAAATAATGCGTGGCCCGTCTTTTGTGAATGATCAGCTGATTATGAAATGTCGTCACTGACGACTCGTCAGCTGATCGTTTCTATTCATTTGTCATAATTTTCCTTTAGAAAGATTTCCACAACTTAGCGACCATGGATGCTGAACTGACCGCCGCTGATTTGATGCAGGAAAGGCAAATCTTCCTAATAAACCGATTCAATTTAGTTTATAACGTAAGAAAAGGCTGCCAATTCATTCTCAAAGAGTTGAAGGGTTCAATTCTGGATGACGGTTTCATCGATATCACTTTTAAAACTGAAGCACTGAAGGATGGAACATTTCTCAGCTGGGTAACCATTTCGAGCATCAATGCCGAGTTCATTGAGTGGGCAAGACAGGAACAGGAGTCGATGGAAAAAGCACTGAAAAAGACCGTCGACTACCTAGCCGATCTGTCAACATTTATTGCCAATTTCAAGAAGCGTAAGTTTGTTATTCTTTTCCCTTTTATATCTTTAAGTTGTACATTATCTTTATTTTCAGTTGATTCAAAGAGAGAAAACAGTGATCACTTTATCCTTGACTCACTCCTGCAAGAGCACCGCAAACTTCTGAGTTTTAAAACAGTAGAGCTTGACAGCAAAACAGGCCTCTTTCAGTCCACCATTACTTTGAATCATCTGAAGAACTTTTCTAGTACAGGTTACGGAAGTTTTTACTCAATGAAAGCAGTGGGCGGCGAGGCGATTGCCTACATTCGACGACTGGCACAAGGTGTCACTGTGAACTTCAACCCCAGTCAACCTCTCTTGAACATTTCACCTATTCCATTTTAGATTTCCCAATGTTTTATCAGGTTTTATCCGCGCTACAGTTTTTAGACTCATTAGTCAGCAAACCGAAACCGCAGCCGAGCACAGAGCAACCCAAACACTTTAATAAAGCTAGTTGTTAACCGAAGAGACAATCAGTGAAGTATGAGGAGGTTGAGGAGAATGCACAGGACAAACTTGCCAGGAGAATCAAACAGGAGACTAGTACTACGAAGTTGAGGGTGGTGGCCCGAGAAGAGGTGGCGGAGGATTTGTAGGAGCGCAGATAGGCCAGCCGACTGGCATTGACGTTGGGGAAGAAGTACTGATACATGCCCGACTGGATTGCTGGACAAGAGGAGGTGGAAAAGATTCAGAGAAGGTTGTCACCACTTCTGCTACCAAAGCTTACCATCACTCTCCAGGGCAAACTGGTCCCGAATGAAGGCAAGCACCGAGTCACACTGCGAGGAGGAGAAGGGAAACTGGGCACAGCGGCTGCTCTGCTGCAGCTCGTCAATCTGCGACTGGAAGGCAACTGCCTGGTACTGCTGGCTGAAGTTGTCGCCCTCCTCGGAAGATGATGATTGCTGATCACCACCACCACTTGCACAGTGCAACTTGACCTGCTGGAGCATGCACCGCAGCAGCGCCCACACCGGACAGCAGAAGAGCGGGCCCTGTTGGTCGTCGCCGCAGCTCAGCACCAGACGATGGGGCTGGTGGTGATGGTGTTGGCCTGCACTGTTGCCCTCATCTGGCAGAGTGCCACTGTGGATGCAGTTCCAGTTGAGGGCGACGAGAGAGGAGCAGTCGGAGAAGGCGTTCATTGCGTCCAACTTCTCATTGCACTCCGCCACTTGCTGCTGCTGCTGGTCTGCTTCTGGGAATAGGAAAAGGGAGGTTAGGAAGATTGGGGAGTGTTTTCCACCACCGCCACCAGAAGTTTACCTGACTCTTTTCGAAGCGGTATGCTGTGGATGAGGCCAACGAAGGAGAAGGAAATTATAAGTAGAAGTTGAAGAAGAGGTTGGGTCATTTTGGCAAAGGGGGGGGGGGAAAGCTGTATCGGTGGGAAAATTGTGCTTTCTATGTTGTTGTTTTGCTGGTATTGTTGTCGTCGTTGTCGAATAATGGTATTTTGTTATTCTACTCTACGAATTCTATTTTAGTTCTAAATCTTCTCCTTTCTCTTAGTGATGAGTCTTGCAGTTCACTACCGCCGTTGTGAACTTGCTCCTCTTCTGCTGCACTCGTGATAACCGCCGTTTTCGGCCAAATCGAATCGGCTTTCTGAAGATGGACCGTGAGAGCACTACCAGCTGTTTGCTGTGACCGTTTGCTTGGTTCGCTTGACCGACTGCCGTCGACTTGACCGAGTCATCGATGGAAGAGGACTGCTGCTGCTGCTGCTCATCAGCGAATGCCTGCTCCAGCTGACTGGCGGAGGGCAACTTGGGCACCAGCGCCTTCACCAGTGACTGCTGCTGGGAGGTGAGGTACGCAGAGAGAAGGGCCACCACCATCAGCAGAAAGCAGCCTTGCAGCTTCATGATGCTTGCCCTTGGTTGATGCTGCTGCCTGCCGAGACACATTCAAATGAAGTTGAAATTGGAAAACTATGAAGTTTGAAGTCTATAAATGGCGAAAAGTTGCACACACAAGTGAACGATCTTCTGTCAAAGGATGCGACTGCTGCAATGAGACTGCTGAGAGTCGTAAACTTCCATTTTATGTTCTGGTGACAATGTGGAGCAGAAGAAAGTTCTGCTAGTAGGTAGGTAGTTCAGGTAAAAAGTAAGAAGTGTGTCTCTACTTTAAAGCGGTGCGGCAATTTAATTATTCAGTATGGTTACTAACGTTTTTGCTGCCTAAGAGTATTACTTTCTCCGCCGCGGCAGTTTGTTTGTCTGATTTTACTGTTCACATTGGTCTGCCCCCATATTGTAAAATTCACTTGCAAGAGCAGTTGATGCAAACCGGAATTTTCTGCCGCCCTCAAGAACTTTTTTCATGCTAAAATTTCAAAAATTTATCATTTTTCAATTTTAAGTTTTTTTAAATGGCAGGTTTAACGTTTTCTCAGAAAACAAAGTTTTTTTTGCTAAAGCTAGCTCTTCCGATTTGGTTTCCGCATATGCCTGCTCTGTTAAGCCCTTTGCTCAGTTGTAAAATGCCACCGACTAGTTCTTATTTCGAAGTCAATCACAAGGTCATGATTATATGATTTATACTTTTTTCTTTCTCTTTTTCTCGAGTCAACATTGACTTGGCCCATTTTGACAAGAGTGAGAAAAAGAAAGAGAGAGACTACTGCCTTCCGTCTTGAGGGGGTAAAGGATTAAGCTTTCAAGCGATGAACTTTCACCCGGTCAATTGTCTATTGACTCTACTGATTAAAGTTTATGCTGCAGTCAATTTTTAATAATAATCACAGGGCGAGTTAAGGCTGGAAGATTTAATGAAGTTTGGCAGTAATTGAGAAATAGGCGGTGTGTTCGCCGTTAGTTCAAACGGTTCCAACTTGCTGATCCAACCCGTTCTTTAAATATTGACTCTTACAGTCAGTATATGTTTGTGGAGAGGCCAATTAAAGTGTTTCAAACACATGCTGAAGCCAATTACCAATTGGTCGATGCGGAGAGAGAGTTGTGAAGCGTACCACCACCACTCCTCGGTCCACTGCTCCTACGGTTTGCCTGTGTGTGTCATAAATAAAAATTAACCCATTCAGTGCTGTGGCAATGGACTCCAATGGAGATTAAGGAGCAATTCTGCTGGTGTGCTTGCCATTGTGTGCCACAGTGGCTTTCTCATGGTCGATGCCAAGGCCAAGTGGTGGTGGTGGTAATGAAAGCCCTTCACCTCTTTACCCATTCCCTTTCTCCTCCTCTTCATCGTCATCATTGCCGGCAATTGACTTTTCGCGATTTGTTTGTCGCCACTCAACTGCGAATTACCTCTAATCTCTCTCTCTCATTCTTTCTCCCACTGTCTCCCCAATGTATCAAGGCACCATTACACATTATTAATTTATGGCCTGTCTCTGAGACAAACACACACAAGCTTAGCACTTTAAATTAATTGAATTGTAGCATCTACCATTGAGCACACACAGTGTAGTTGGCACAGCGAAACCCCCTTCGCACCGAGGTTCATTGGCAATGTATGCTTTTTATGCCATAACTTTAGCCCCGGTAGCCGCAACTTTAAACGCTCGGCGATTGCACTTTACTTTCGCTTTTGATTTGCCTTCTGAACTGTCTCTGCCACCGTCTTGTGCTCGTAATCTGCCCTGGTTGCCCTGACTCTGTCCGATTCACTCTCTCTCTCTCTCGGGGTGCTAATGACTGCGAGCTTAGTGTAAATATTTATATGATGACAATAAATAAATGCGGCAATGGAGTTTAGGCATTGGAGAGGAGCTTTCCCTCTCTGCCGCCTCGGAGCTAACCTCATTCCTACACCTCTTTACCTCTTCTGTCTTTTCTCATTGTCCCCACTGTCCCCACCTTCACCGGTTACAAGTTGTCCTTTGTCAGTTGCAGAGCAACCCCGGTGCCGACTCAAAAGTCTGCCGTTTCACGCAACCGTTTTGACGTTCTTTATTTAGCAATTCTTCTTTCTTCTCTTTTCTTTTGGTTTTCCCCCAATGACCAATGTGTTGCAGTGGTACCAAGCGTCACACTTGATAATAGTAGATGCAGTCGTTGCATTTTGACACCAAAATTGTCTCTTTTTTTCAGTTTCAAATGTTTTTAAACTGAACTAGTCTTCAAAGGTTTCCTCACGTCTCGTATGCTGTGTGCCTTTTCATGTTAGCAGTCAACTGGGCCAAAATCACGTGACACTGTGGCCCTGGGTGATTAATTGCTCTTCCCTGCAACGGGATTGCCCCATGGTGAGGGCACTCCCTACTCGAACGGTAAGTTAGAAATTATGGAGGTGTGCTTTATATTGGCAATATCAGCACCGCTTTAGTCTTGATTTTTTGATATTTTAAGGCAATGATGGCATTTTCCACCATTGTGGGTCATCAGCACAATTGACGGTGTGAAATGTCTTCATTTGACTTCGACGTTACCTGTGAAAAAAAAGATCTTTCTTTTCCAGCCACAAATTGATTCTTTATACATGTCTCATTGGTCAAGGTGTCATGGATTAGTATTGATGAGAGTGGTGGACTGGTGGTGAGGACAAACAAAGAGACTGTATGACTGCAGTTTTTCTTTCAAAAAAGAACCACACATTTATTTCCTGTTATTTCTTATTCAAATCAACTCGACGTTTGATGTCTTTATTTACAGTTGAAGTTGCACAGTATAAATATTTTTAATGTTAGAGCAAGTCAGCTGCAAAATTAATTTGGAGTCAGCTTTTCATTTGAGCAGTTAACTGTTACATGTTTATTTGTGGAAAAGTGAGAAGTGATCAACTGTGAATGAGCATTACGCAGAAATGCAGCTTTTGAGCTTAGGAACATAAAGCGGTGTGAAATATGAAATAGTGCTAAAGAGCAGCGATGATTTAAAGTCTTGATTTGTTTTGATATTTTTAAAAGTAAGAGATGATTTAGAAAACCACACAAAAATGGTGCTCTTTTGGACGGTCAAGTAACAGGAACCAAAAGTGACAGTTGAGTTTTCGGTTCTGCCAATTAGGGCATCTTCGGTAAAGGAACCCGGTAATTGTGACTATAAAACACGGTCACAAGCTTTCCAGCAGCATCATAGCAGTTTGGATAGCTCAGTGCTATCTCTCCCATGGTCAGCCGTTTCAGTAGGGGGGAGTACTCGTTATGGTCTCGTTTCTCAAAAATGGCAATTGGAAAGGTGTTATAATCAAGTCCTTCCCTTTCTTCCTTCAGTTTAAACTTCATTTCCAAAAACTTTGCCAAATGCGAAACGGTGCAGGATTTCTTCGGAACGTTTACATAAAAGCAAGTATCTTTGTACTGGAGCTCGGACAAAATCGGCGAGTGGCACATCATCTGCCGAATGGGTTTGAAGAGGACATTTACATTGTCAGCTGGAAGAAGGAAGACTTGCTTTGGTAGGTCCTTCAGATCGGAAGGCATCTTCGTCATTTTGAAAACGAGGCTTTTGATACTTTAGCTGGTCTGGACTGAAAGTAGAACTTCAAGTTGAACTATGAAGAACGCAAGAGACTTTCATGATGCAAATTACTTTAACTTTTGCCAAGTGAATTTTGCACAAAAAAGGCGTCAAAACCGACAGTGTTAGACTCATTGGGTGTTTTTAGACAACAGCCATTTTTTCTGTATTTGGCGGCTAATTTAAAATGCAAGCTTACGGTGATTTGATTATAGTTCGATATTCTTCAATTGTTGATTACTTTTACCGGAGTTTAAAACGACTTCTTTTTTGACACAGCATCATTGTTTTTCTCAGTTTACATTTTTGCCTTATCATCACTGCTTCTTGACTGAACTTCTTTGAAGAAACACTTCTGACTTTGTGAGCAACACTTGGCTCTTCTGAAGACTTCAGCAAGAGTACGTTCAAGAGGACAAGATGCCGGATAAGGTAGTGGATGACACTACACTGATTATACTGTCAGTGCTTTCGATTGCCTTTGGAATCGGCGCACTAGTGGCCATCTTCTTCTACTGCAGCGACGAGTCACCCGCCCCAGAAGAGCCTGACGCCGGAAAGCAGAAGAGCTCAGCGCCACTGTCCTCACAGAACAGTAAAGTGCAGTTTGGTCCAGGCAGTAGCAGTCATCAACACGTCAGCCAGGCAGGGCCAACTAAACCGGCTAAACATGCGCTGGAGAGCGTTCAGGAGAAGTCCTCGCAGCCGCCGCCTCCCTCAAAGTTGGACAATCGATTTGGTAAACTGATCTCAAAAATAGTGCTCGATGTCGACGTGGATCAGCCCAGCAAGGATGACATTGACGTCAGCAAATACTTTGACAATCTGTCCAGCAAG
The DNA here is from genome assembly GCA_024499935.1 of Tyrophagus putrescentiae. NCBI lineage: Eukaryota > Metazoa > Arthropoda > Arachnida > Sarcoptiformes > Acaridae > Tyrophagus > Tyrophagus putrescentiae. Next base: position 3,383,667 of record JAMZRA010000001.1, on the reverse strand, counting down.
AACAAAAAGGGCAAAGAGGGCAACCTCAAAAGTGCTAAAAATGATGCACTAGTGTCGCACTCAAAGGCAAAGCCGCTCAAGAAGGTCAGCAAAAAAAGGGGAGGCGGAGGAGGAGGAAAGCACAAAAAGTAACCTCCAATCTTGAGTCAAGAATAAAGGGATGCTACTGTGCTCTACTCAGCTCTGCAATGGTCTCCCCAGTTTGTTGTGATTACTTTGGAGAGACATTTTTACAAAACTTTTATTTTTACACTAACAGCATAAAAAACTTTTCAGTCTTTAGAATGAACTGTTACTGCCCTGTTTCCTAATTTTCCTCATCAGCGTTTTAATTACCAGTACTTTACTGCTGCTACTTTAGAATCGCTTCGTTTTGCTAGCCCCAAAATCTCTCTGGCTCTCAATTATCAACTGCGCATAACTGGAAAGGCCATTGTGTGCCTTTCTCTCTCCTACTTTTCTGCCTGTCGATATCTCCGTCAAAAACTGTTTCTGCAGCTAGTCCTAACGTGGCCAGCACAATATGGTATGATCCCCTCTTTCTCTCTCTACTCATTCAGTAATGGGCCATAATTTTCCGAGCACTTGAGCAAACACAATGGCGATGCATATTGCTCACGCGTCAGCACAGCACTCACTCACTCAATGTGAGCGAGTGAACGAGCAAGGGCCGATTGAGCAAGCGATTGCCATCATTGCGCGCGGTGTCTGGTCCTTTCTTCTTCCTCCTCTTCTTTCTCTTCTCTACCGCTGTTAACACTTTGTCTGTTCTTGTTCACTCGCCCATGGTCCGCCGGCAAATGGGCAATCGATACATATTTCTCTCAATATTATGATCCACTGGAGATGACGAGGAGAAGAAGGAGGAGGTTGATGATGATCTATCACTGCCACCATAAAGGAGTTCTTTGCGAGTGCTCAGGACGCAAGCCTCAGTTCATTTGGTTTCTTTTACTTTCTGAGCCTTTCTGTTCGAGTGATCTGAAATGCTTGCTCTGGCCACTGCTGATCACTGCATCCATTGACCAATCAGCAGTACAATTGCCAGTAATTCTGGTTATATTTGCTAATTCATGTCCATAGAAGCATTAAGGGCAAATGCAAAATCAATCATAATTGGATTTGGCAGTTATAGTTTAGCTGAAGAGCTGAAAAAGTTGAAACCACTTCACAATTGCATATTGTGTTTGTGCAACATTGAGAATTAAAATGACGTTAATCATTTCAATTAATTTAAAAATTTTTGGCTGTCCTGATTCATATTTTTGCTGTTGTGTTCCAGCAACAATAGTAAAACACTGCAGTGTCCAATTGCACAACTGAACAGAAGTCTGTCACCTTTCTGCAGAAACTGAATGTGCTGATGAGTTGTCTTGATTAGAGAAAAACGAGTGAGAGGGAAAGTGAGGCAAAGGGTGACAAGAAGAACTGTCGCCAATGCCACACATGTCCTTTGAAACTGTCCAAATATTGTACCGTTTGTTTGTCTGCCTATTTGTCTGTTTGTTTGTTGCCTGCAGGCGACCCATTCACACAGGCGCAGACAAATGCAAATGCAAATTTGATTGATCACAAATTGGCTCAACAACTGATTGATTTGCCTGTCTGCTTGTCTGTCTACTTGTCCTTGCTGACTGATTGGCCAGCTTGGTCGCACACTGTGATTAGCATTGACCAGAGAAAGAGGAAGGGTGACAATCGACGACGTGTGCTGGCCACACTGCTGCGAGGTGACTGAAGAGTTGGTGGTCGTCAAAAAACTAGCGAGACACAGTCTCTCTTTCTGTCTGCTGTTGGCTGAGTAATGCAATTTTCCAATTTAGTGAATAAACTGTAATTTGATCAAATGGTTAAAATTATGTTGCAGCAAGCAGTTTACAGTTCACTTTATTTGGCTTGATTTATATTTTTGTTTATTTACAGAATAGTACAGACAATGAGCACAGTACAATGGAATTGTCAATTGGTAGGAAAGCCAAAGCTCCGACTGCTGCTGTTTCTGGCCAGCAGCGGATGGCAAGAACAAAAGTAGTACAGTCAGTTTACTTTAGTTACTCAGACAAAGACTTTGCTGACTTCATTTGAATATGAATTATTAATCGATTGATAATTTGCTTACACGGAGAATAAAAGGCCAGTGTGCAAAACAAAGCACTGCCTAGCTAATAAATCATTTCCCAGCCTGGCCACAGTTGGCCAGTGCTGGTCTGACTGGACGACTTGCTGGACCAATATACTGTCCGGCTGTTGACATATTATTACCATTATTACCATTATAATTGTCCTGACCTCTGACCTCCGGTCAGAGGAAACCAACGACAGTAGTAGCAGCAGCAAATTGTGTGTGACACGTGTGAAGCAAAAGTTGCATGACAAATGCGTTTACTGCTACAGATAAGTGCTCTCTTCCTCCTTGATCTCCGGGACTTCACGGGCCACTTTGCCGCAGTCGCAGTGACATGACTTGCTGCTGGAAAAAGGTTGAGGAGGTGGAAGTGGTGATGAAGAATCCAATCTAGGCGACTTGCTACTGCAGTTCGGCGACTGACTGACCTCCTCCTCCTGTTCATTGCTGCCGCTGTTGAACTCTTTCTTGTGCTTCACTCGACGATTCTGAAACCTGAAAAAAAGTTTGTTTGGTTAGCATACACTGAAAAGTAAAGAATCTAAATGCTACATACCAAATTTTAACCTGCTTTTCGCTGAGTCTCAGACAGTGGGCAATTTCAATTCGTCTCAAACGGGAGAGGTACATGCTCTTGGCAAACTCGTGCTCCAGGTGGATGATTTGGGTGGAGGTGAATGCTGTTCGAAGACGAGATGATGCCGAGCTGGAGGAGGTGGTAGAGGCGGCTGAGGGTGAATGAGATGGGTCTGCTGGAGATGATGTGGCGGCTTTCTCAGGCGTCACTTTGACTGGAGGTGAGTTGATGGGAGTAGTAGTTGTGTTGGTGGTGGTTTGAATGGGCAAAACTACTGTCCCTTTTGAGCGGCACTTTTTTGCATTACTAGATCCTTTTAAGTGGACTGCTTTAGTTGTTGCAGTGCTGCTATATTCTTTTGTCTCCAAGAATGCCGCTGAGTCGCGTTTACGATTTGACTTGCAAACACTCTCTGGTGGTGAGGAGGATGACTTTGAGGTGACATGTTTTTCAGCTGGCCACTGCTGAGTTTTGGCTGAGTTTTCGGAAAATATCTGACTCGGTTGCTGCTGGTGTTGATGATGATGATGGGCGACATTGCTCTCCACAAGTAGATTGCGAAAGAGAAGTGGATCAAATGAAGCGTAAAACTTGTGATAGCCTGATACCAGTTGACTGAGGAGAAGAGGGTCCATCATTTGTGGAGATAGGACGGCTGATTGCTGCTGTGTTGGGTGCTGAAGTGGATGCTGTTGACTGTTCAGCAGAGGTGGTGGTGAGGCAGAGTTCTCATTGGGAATTAGGTTCATTGCAGCAACGGCGGCAGCAGCAACAGAGGGAGAATTGTAGCAGGGCAGGTGAGTAGCGAAGTGAGCTGGAACAGCGTGGCCGTACACTGATGAATTGAGCAAAAAATCGTTGAATGCTTTGGTGGAATGTTTTTGGTGAAGAGTTTGATGGTGGTGATGGTGGTGGTCAGCACCAACTGCAGAGTTGCGTCCTTGCATCATCAGCACCTTTTCCAGCACCTCAGAGTCGTCGTCAAAATCCTCCTTGAAAGCGGCTTCTGAAGTTGAACCTTGGCGCCTGTCAAGCAGTGAATCGACAAAAAAGGAACGGGACATAGTTTTTTAATCGATCTCAGCAACGGCAACAGCGACTTTACCGAATGAGTGGCTAGGGCCCAATGAGTGGGTCGATTTATATATAGCAGTTTGGACCGCGCGGTGTGTCGACCAAAGGTAACGCCCAATGCAGGGCACTTCTCAAAGGGCAATGGGCAGGTCAATTGAGACTGTGAGTGCTTAGCAGCAGCAGCGATAGTCAAAACCTAGTGCCCGTGGTTTGGCTTGCCTACCACCTCTGCACTGCACTCCTCTTTGGTCCGTCCCCAGGGCACACAGACGGGCACACAATGGATGGAACACAATTGGAACGGAGAAACACACACACACACATGCACACCAGCACAAGCAGTGCGTAACAGTGGTTAATTTTTAATCGACTGCGGTTCTTTCTTTTAATTAATTATTAAACTGTTTCCGCTAATATTTAATTTGTTATTTGGTAAAGCTCTGAAGGAAATTAGTCATTGATGATGACAAGTCGGTGAAGAGGACAGTGTGCGTGCTTTTGCTGAGGTTGTTGCTTGCTTCAGCTTCGTTCTGGTAAATCTATAGGTTTCAATGTATTGTAAATTTAAGTTTAAACTAAATTTTATTTTACTCAATGTTTGAGTGCGTCACTTCTCATGTGCTACTTCAAGTAGTGTTCTTTAGTTTTCCAATCGGTGTTTTGTTTCACCGAGTTTTGCTACTCTTGATTGTGGTTTCCACTTACGACTGCCAAACATGTCTTTCTAATACCATTTACATTGCGGATTATTGACTTGATCACTGAAATGTGAGTGCAACGTTAAACTGTTGTACTGACTGGAGCACCAACCTCAAATTATGTTATATAACTTGGTCAAATAAAAGCACAATTTGATCAATGTAGAACAGCAAACAGAAAAAAACGCACATTTTGCCCAGAGCATTTGGTCAAACCTTTGCAAAAGCAGTCTTACAAGTAAAATCGACAATGGCAGGTTTAGAAAATGATTAAATTACGAAAAAACGTTTTAGTATTTAGAATTACAAAGTTATAAAATAATTGATAAAGCAGGGAGCTTTATCCATTTTTCATCATGCATCATTTCTTTGAGCTTCAAATCGGACAATGATGATGCATTAATTGGTTCGTTTCACCTCCTGCTCACTAGTACGTGCTTGTTGAAAAACAGTTCCAAGTCACAGTAGGTGGTCGCAGTGGAAGTTGCTCAGTGCACCAGCTGAACCGAAACCAGTCAGCATATAGTTCCAATTGGCACCATTACACAATCAATGTCTCTTACTACTGTTAAATCATCTCGCACAATGCGCTTTGTATTCATTTTATGACAAAACTAAAACGTTTAACCATCAATCGGTGTTTGTACCATTGTCATCGGTGGTTCATTGAGAAGAGTAGTGAGTAAGAGCTATAACACTTGAGAGCTAAAAATCTGTTCCAAGTTGCTGCTGTCTTAGCACTTGAGATTGTCACACAACTTCAACCTAACACATTGAATGTGTGTTATAAAATAATTGACATTTTCACAAGTGAAAACGCTTGACTCTAGGTAAAGCACATCGTTTTGTTATTCATCACCACCAAACTGCTGGTAAAAATTGTTTGAATTGTTTTGGCACTACTAAAAAACTTTTGCAAATCAACAAAAGCCAGTAGCCAATATAAAGATGATTGTTTTTCAACACAAACATTTAGGATTGCTGTAAATTAAAACGAGTCAAGTCAAAACTGCTTGAGGGCCAAAGATAATTGGCCCGGTAATTCACTACTACTACCACTGCTGAACTGTCTCCACTGCAGTGTTTTTTGCGTCGGCATTCCCAGGCACTGTCTAGACGATGGTCGAATAGACTTTTACCAAGGTAAAACTCTCTTTTGCACTTCGGTGGCAAGGTTTCGAGTTACCTAAACACTGCTGCTGCTGTTGCTGCTGTGAAAGGTGCTCATCGCAGTGACAACGATTGACACCTAGGAACAATGGCTGCAGCAGTGTCTGCTCTTCAGCGGCAGACAATCACCACTGTGCCTCAACCACCGGACCAGTCAAGGTGGCAAGAAGGCCAATTGTGGAGAGACCGGCCACAAATGAACTGCCTCCTTCTCTTTTCTTTCCACATTTGACCTTTCTGACCTCTTACACAAAGCTCTTGTGTGTGTGTGTTTTGTGGAAGTACTTGGTGGGCAAAACACACAGGAACAACAAGCATGGCTTGAACAAAAACAACACCTCCAGCACTTTACACCTCCAGGTACACACACACGCTCAATTGTGCAATGAATCTCAAATGGATCAGTGCAGTGGAACGTGAGCTAGACTGAGCGGGCCTTCAGTTGGTCTCAACTTTCTGCAAAACAATGTAATCTGATCTCTGCGCAGAGAGTGCTCAATTAGTAGGTGAACTCATCAAAGAAAGGTGGCGAGATTTTTAGATTTAGATTTGCTCCATCGACTCATTAGCCTGCAGGAAATAAGTTTTTGAGTCCAGATAGATTTAAATGCCTTTCTCTATCAGCAATCGCCTCTACTTTAAATACCTGTAAATGGTGACAATGGTTTTAAATGCTTTTTACCAGACTTTTAAGTGTGCATCTAATTGAGTGATTAATGCAGTTGATAACCTGAAAGCATTTGGAAGATTTTCAGGCAAAGTAAATGTGGACAATTTAATTAAGATTTTACCATTAATCCAGCTGCACATTTAGCAAACAAATATTGAATTACAAATTAGGCTAGAATGTGTAATACACAGAAAATAAAAAGCAGATAATAGATGCAAAAAGAAACCAGGATCTGGTGCATTGCCATCAATTAGCCACCATTAGCCTTACGGTTGTACTCAATTTACACCGAGATTGAAACGGTGCTAAGTTCTGAACACTTGGTCAGCCAAGCTGGTGCAATCGATCATTTTAATGGTGCAGCGGCAGCAGCAACAGCAGCAGTTCCAATTGGGCCGGTCAGCATTTTATGGACAAATTGGCAGCACTGGCCATAGGGCAATAAATAATGGAGTGAAAAATAGAGTAAACATTATTGGCAGCAAAAATGTAATTAGGGCAAACAAAAATACAACTATCGCTAACTGAATTGAGTGTCACAAAAGCCAAGGTTTCAGCACCGGGGCAACTGTTGTAGGAAATTAGACCCGACAGATGGGTGCAAGCGTTTTGCAAGGTCTAGAAAAGTAATATAAACTGTAATTAAGAGTGAAGCTTTGCAATGACTCAATCTAGCGGCAATCACATAGTGCATTTCTATTTCAATTTGCCTATTCCAAGCACACGCAACCGACTGGCCGAAATCATTTGGACAAATTGAGAAGTAACTTTGAGCTACAATTTGACTAATAAAAGTATAAGCTGTCGTCCAACAACTACCGTCGGCAGCGGTATTGTCATCAGTCTCGGCTTCGTTTGAAAAAGGATTACAGTCAGCTAATCTCTTTCATTCTCAAGTGGACATAATTGAATGACTGAATGACTGAATGAATGAACCACTGTCGGCTAATCCAGTTAAATCAATTTAAGTTGTTATTATCATTATTATCTCAATATAAAAAGCTCAAGTTTGGTGTAGTTGTGCTAGTCTGATGACTAGACTGATGAATTACAATCTTGATTTACGGATGTCATCGGCTACAGCCGACTTCTCTCAAGTGGCGGTAGCTCTTGTGCCGACACACAAACACACAGCAATGCCGGCACACTACTACACCTGGAGACAGGATGAAAACATATGAAAACACATAAAGTCCTTAAAAGCAAAGGTTAAGCGAAATGCTGTAATGCGATTAGCTGCTGTGCAGCAGTAACTAGCCTAATCACTGATAGGCAAAGTTCCTATCGGGAGCGAGGCAAATTGGTTTACGTTTTTGCCCTCTCTTTCCTTGCCAACCGATTAGGACGGACACGATTACTAAAAGCGAGGCAGACACTGAACCATATTTTACTCTGCAATTGGTGGACTAGCCGAAGAGATGACGAGACGGCGGCGACGAAGATGGCTGCTGCTGCCTCTGAATTGGCTGTGTGATGTGCCGAAGCAGCAGCAGACAAAGCAGTGTGGAGTGAAGCGAAGAAAGGCAATTTGCATTGATAATGGACTGCCACTGGGCGAGAGATTGAGAGAACTCTCTGGGCAAACCACCACGTGGTGGCAATTTGAAAATGGAGGAGAATGGCCAAATGGCAGGGAAATGCGGCTCCCGCAACAGTTAGCCAGTGAGAAAGAGACAATGGCCAGGACTGGCAGACACTGTGCTGGGGCCCTTTCCTTCTTCTCTCTCACTTTGGCTGTGCCATTGTCTGTCGCATTTGCACAATGCACTGTGCACCCTGTGAGCTCCCCGAACTCACAAAGGAAGGGGACAGTTTACCTGACTGCTGCTGAGCGGTACCACCACCACTGACTAGCCCGCAGAGATTAGCGCCGCTTTCTTTTCCATTTTTCTACTATCAGTCAGAGAACTAACAGTGCCCAGTGATTTTAGAAGTGAACTTCAAACGGTAGTGTCTGCCGTAGTAGTACATTAACAGTAGACAGTGCCATTGCGATTGACATCTTAATCGGAAACATTGAGCATCTGACTAGACGAGTCATGATGTTAAGCCTATCGACTTTATAAATGCTAATGCTAATGACACAATTGTCGGTAAATCAAACAGTTTGAATGACAAAGAGATTCCGAGATTTCAAATGCTTATGAATTATCTCTGTTTTAATTAAAAATTTAAATTATAAATTAATTTTATTTGTGTTACTCAAAAAGCACCAACACACAAATGACCATTGAGTCGTAAATTGCAATTAGAAAAGTATATGCTATCAAACAAAACTTTGTTTTTTGTTTTTCGGTTTTAAAGTGTTTTAGTGGATAAAAGTAGTAGTAGAGTCTATTTGATCACAATCAGTTTTAGGTGCATTGTGGTGTTGTATCACATATCGGTTGTGTCAGTGTGTCAGTGCTTCAGTGTTGAGACCGAAGAGACAGAAGTGATAGTGGATAAATAGGAGGACTAGAAGAACAATTCAAAAGAACAAGAAGCTACAGTGTTCAGTGCAAACTAGTACTTTGAAAAACAGCCTATCATGAGCAGGTAAAGTGATGTGACCACAAATGATTCTTTCGTTAAATAAGTAGTAGAAAAGGAACATTACAATGACTAAAAACAAGATACTTGGCAAATCAAGTATCAAATAAAAGAGATGCCATAGAAAATGAGTGAGAGCTGAAAGAATTGGCCAGAGAATGATGAGAATCTCAAAATAGAGAGAAAGAGATTAATGGCAATTGATGATGAGGTGAACATGTGAGCAAGCGTTGTTCAAACAGGCAGGATGAACCACCACCGGAAAGAGGAAAGAAATACTACGGAAAAGTCATGTTGTGTGCTTTGGCTGAGTGTGTAGTTAGCATAAAGCAGCTGCTACTCGGTCGCCCTTAGAATACTTGAATTCGGTGGTTCTCACGATCGCAAACTAAAATTCGAGAATGGGAGTCAATCGCCACGCCCTCCAGGCCTTTAAACTCTCCTTCGCCACTGCCCCATTGACCGAATGCCTAGTAGAATTTAGGGGGTAAAAGTGCGTAAGTAAAGAAGATAAATACTGAATAAAAACGTATCTTACTTTGAGAAAAGTTCCATCCGGATTGAATACTTGAATGCGATTGTTGCCCGAGTCGCCCACAATAATGAAGCCATTCTCGTCAACGGCAACGCCGCGTGGAAACTTGAACTGCCCCTCTGCTGAGCCTGCAATTAAAGGGAGCATTTAAAGTCATTAGAAAAAACCTCCACTACCAAATTTCAAACTGTGCAGTACCCTCTGAGCCAAAAGTGGACATTGATCGCCCGTTGACGTCAAAGATTTGAATTCGGTGGTTGTTGCTGTCGCTGACAATGATGCGATTGTTGCTGCTCACGGCAATGTAGTGCGGATGCTCGAGCATGCCACTTCGACTGCCAATGCTGCCAAACTTGCCCACAAAGGTGCCGTCAGATTGGAACACTTGAATTCTGCAACAGAAGAAAGTGAGCCTTCATTAAACTATCACACAACAATCACCAGCAGTGGTCCTTACCGGTGGTTCTCCTTGTCACACAGGTAGATAAAGCCCAGCGCGTCACAGGCGACGCCCAGGATAGGAAAACTTTCCATCGGAGCGGCCCTCCGAGCCAAAGCGCCGCAGAAAGCGGCCACTGCCATCAAAAACCTGCACTCTGTGGTTGTACCGGTCAGAGACGATAAAGTGCCCATTCGGTTGACCGCCACACCGGCCAGACAGTCAAACTCGCCCTCACCGGAGCCGTATGAGCCAAACTCAAACTGAAACCGCCCTGAAAAATCGAAAACCTGCACTCGGTGATTGGAGGAGTCGGCCACCACCAGAGAGTTGTCCGGGGCGCAGGCCACACCGCGGGGCCAGGTGAAGCAGGCGGGATTAGTTCCGCGTGAGCCAATCTTCATCACCATCCGCCGCTTCTGCAGGTAGCACTGGGCGGTGGCCGGCGTCGTACGTGCAAACTGCAGACCAAAAGTGGACGGCCTGTAAGAAGAGGCGGTGCCGCTCTCCGAGTCACGACTGGTACGGCGACTGTAAGGCGAGCTGGCCACAGCTGTGCTTGTGACGCCATTGTCCTCATCAGAGCTGGACAGACTGCGCCCGTAGATGACGTGCGAGCTCTTGGACTTGCTCAGCATCGATGGACGATTGGTGGCGGTGGCTGCACTGGAGCGAGTGCCGTACTTGTTGATCAGGTACTGCGTCACTGAGCCTACAAATAAAAGCAAATTTTTAAGTATTTCACAAAGCAAAATCATCTTCAACAAAAGGTCTTACCAGCGGCCTCCTCCTCAGGACTGGGCTCTCGACTGGGAAGGCGCGTTCGGTAGGTGTAGCCAGAGCGAGACGTCCTCCGACCGGCGGAGGCTGAACTGGCAAACGGATCGTTCGGATCTGCAGCAGCGGTGGCAGCATTTGCTGCAGCAGCAATAGACGAAGAGCCAAATCCAAAGCGACTTCGGTAGCCACTGGAAGTGGAGGTAGGCGACAGTGGGTTGCTGGCATTCGCCGGACTGTCATCGTCGCTGTCGTCGCCGTAGGCTGCTGTTTAGCGAGAAAGGAAAGGTTTAAAAATGAGTTTTCCCACATAACAAAATACTTACCAATAGCATGAGAACTTCTACTCTTGGCCAGTCGGTTGCGAAAGTATGAGGATGAGCCGCCGTACCGTGAGCTGCTGCTGTCGGCGGCAGATTGAGCATTGAGGGCAGCCAGGGCGGCCGCCTGCTGCTGCTGCGCCTGCTTTCGAGCGTTGTAGTAGGAGCGAACTCCCGCAGCTGAGCTTTCCTCCTCATCGTCGTCCAGCGTCGACGTCCGACTCAGGCTAGGTCGCCGGCTGTAGGCAGAGCTGCTGTAGTAGGAGGGTGAGCTGGGCACGGCAGAAGCAGAAGCTGAAGCAGCACTGCTAGCAAAATCGCCCTCATCGTCCCCTCGCGACGAGTACTTTCGGGTGTTTGCATTCCGTGACTTGGAGTAGGTTGAGCTGCTGTTGTTGGTGTTGTTGTTGTCGTCGAGACCATAACGGGAGAGCTGGCCCGAGCAGAGGAGGGATTGCTGCCGCTGTAGTAGGAACTTTGGTAGTAGCTAAAAGAAGAGTGGACCAAGAGATAAACGATTAGAAGATTAGAAGGCCATCAGACTAGAGACAGAGAGTGTGGTAGTGGTAGTAGTTAGGTGGTGGGAGTAGTGGTTAGCTGATGTTGAAGATGGTGATGCTGATGATGGTGGTGGTGACAATGTTGACGAAGGGTGAGAGGAGGAGTGAGAGAAAGGGAGAGAGAGGAAAAGTGATGGAAATCAAACAATAAACTCAACAAGATCACAGTGGTTGGTCAGGCTGGCTGGTGAGGACATAAGCAAAAAGAGTGAGTGACTTCAAAGTGATTTGAAGGAGTCCACTGACTTGCTGTCATCGGAGTTGTTGCCATTCGACACCTCAGGCGGCACTTTACTGTTACCACCATCGGTCTCCGAATCTCTGCCCTCTTCGGCGTCCATCATTTCATCTTCCACCTCCTCTTCCTCATCATCGTCTTCATTTTCCAGATCATCACTTTCACGTCTCAATGCTTGTTCACTTTTTGTTATGCTTTCCCTGGTAAGGCCATTATCATCATCATCGATATCCTCCAACCTGCCCTCCTCTTCAACATGACCATTTTGATGACCACTGCCGCTGTTGTTGTTGAAATCCAACGCTCTAGGATGGCCATTAAGTTCGTTGGTGACCCACTGACTGATATTTTCGACGTTTTCCACCGGATCTAGACGATCATGGTGATGATCCTCCTCTTCATCATCTTCTTCTTCTCCCTCTTCTTCCTCCTCCTCTTCTTCCTCCACATCATTTTCTTCGACCCTCATTTTATCACCACTATCAACATTGGCATTGTTTGGCAGTACATCACAATTAGTATTAGTATCACTGGTTTGATGGCGCTCATCTTTTGAGGGCACACTATTTTGAATGGTTTGATCATCTGATGAATTTCCTCCCTCCTCCTCATCCTCTTCATCCTCTTCCGAGTCGACTCTGGAGAGCTGGAGTCTCTACTTGAAATGCGACGCATGATGGTGACATTGGGCGTCTTTGTGACAATCTCCACCTCAACACCACCCGGGCCTTTGATGGCAGTGGCTGTGGCAGCGGGAGCGCTGGGCATCGTCAGCGTCGCCGTCGAAGTAGTCGAAGGCAGTGGAGAGGACGATGATGACCGCTCTGAGGGTGATTCAGTGGTCAGCTGGGGAGGCACTGGAGAGAGTGAAGCGGAGCTAGCTGGTGAGTTGGTGGCTTCCTCTTCCTCTTCCTCCTCTCTATTCTCTTCATTATCATTGTCCCCATCTTCCTCCTCCTCCTCCTCATTATCTTCCGACTCATCACCGGCGAACATCGGCGCCGGCGAGTCGGTCCTCGTTTTGGCGTACGCCTGAAAGGACAGCGGCGGCAGCATCGACCGCCGTGGCTCAGCATTGAAGTTGGGCACTTCCGTTTCCGCGTCAGTCTCTGTCTCTGCTTCCTCGGTTTCCGTTTCCTCCTCCTCTGTCTCGGTTTCACTGGTGGTGGCCGTGCTCTCTACGGTGCTGCCTCCCTCACTGGCTGTTTGCGATGGCGTCGGTGACGGTGCCGGTGATGGAAGCGCTGCTGGTAATGATGGTGCTGGTGTTGGTGTGGGTGGTGTTGTTGGCGGTGGTGATTCAGTTGATGCAAGAGCTGTTGATGCTGAAGCAGTGGATGATGGTAGTGGTGGCGATGAAAGTGTTGATGGTGTTGTTGTTGTTGTTGGTGGTGGTGGTGGTGGTGAAGAGATCGACTCATGGTGCTCGGCTGGAGTGGCCTCATGTCTTCTCGCCGGCAGCCGAGGCAGCAGATCGGTGTCAGTTACCGATATGTCCGGCCCCACCGTCGATTGTAAGCCGAATCTGGGGTTCAAATTTGGAGATTTGGAGTTGTGGTGGTGAGTGTGCATGTGTTGTCCACACAGAGGCGTGCAACGGCAACGGAAACGGCAACGGCGGGAGGGGAAAGGAGCAAAGAGAAAAGGATACGATTGGTTAGTAATCAAGAGAGACTTAGAAGTAGTAATAGTAGTAGTAGTATTGGGGTTAGGGTTAGAGAGTTTAGAGATTTAGATTAGAGAGTTCTACGAAAGTAGTGGCAATAATGTTCTCATCAGAAGAAGCTGAGAAAATTAAATAATAGTGTGGCGCAGAAATAAGAAGGAAAAAGATGAAAAAGTAGAAGGAAAAGAAGAAGGAAGGGTGGGAGGACAAGGATGAAGCAGAGTTCAGTGCCGAGTGTCAGGAGTTTGTGTGTTTAGTGTAGTGTGAAGTTTAGTATGCAAAACATGTAAACATCTAAAACTGAAAAACAAATGCTAATTTTTAAACCCGAGTTTTGAGCAAGCGGAAAGAAAGTGGGATGATTAGTTTGATGAAACTGGAGCAGTATGTTTTCATGATGAATTTCAAATATGACGACAATGGTGGCGATGGTAAAAACTTCAAACAATAAAATTAACTGATAACACTACTGTCCGATTGAGTTCTCCTCAGCTGACATCTGCTCTTGATGCTCAACACCATCCTCACTTTGATGTTCACGATGTTCTGCTACTGCACGACCACTATTGCTGGGACGAAGGAACCAGGCACCACCGTACTGGTTAGTAAGGCAGAGTGAAATTGAATCAGGCACCGTCACGGTAATCAGAGTTAAGCTCACTAGGGTGACCATCAGCGTCGCCTCGCAGAAGAACCAAAGCAACTGAAGGTGGCAGTGTCGGCCACCTCGAGAAGGTTCCTTGCTCCCTTGCGAATCAGTCCTGACGGGTGGTGGTGGTGTTTGCGGTAGTTGGAGGTGATGGCAGTGGTGAGGAGGACAAGCGACTACAGGATACAATGGCTCGCATTAGCTGGGTGACATTACTTGAACTGCTGATGCTGCTGCTGTTGCTGCTGGTGCCGGGTAGACCCATCGAAGAGAGGTTGTGGCGGTAGTTGCCGGTGGTGGCACTGGTTGAGCTGGCACCACCTCCACTACCACCACTACCACTACTTAAAGTCTGTGCTCGAGCACTGCTGAGGTACGCATTGGAGCGGTTCAGTGCGGAAGGTGGACTGCTTGATCGGTTCGAGGTTGCTGAGGTTGATGTTAAGGCTGATGCAGTGTGGGGCGATGATGTGCTGCTGCTGTTGCTGATGGTGGTGTTGGTGCTTGGAAAGCCATAACTAGACCCTAAGGATGAGGAGGCGCTAGGTCGATAGGAGCTAGGCGTGTAAGAGTGGCTAGGCCGGTAAGTGCTGCTGCTACTACTGTTGTTATAGCTAGTGCCGGTGTTGTTGGGAGTAGTGGTGCTAGCGCTAGTCGAACTAGAGTGACCTGGAACGGAGCCTGCATAGTGGGAACCAGAGACATTTCGGTAGGTGGGTTTCTCTCGTGGACTAAAAGCATTGTCCGAAGGAGTAGACCTCTCGCCGGAAGACGCCCCAGCAGAAGCTTGCTGTCGTGCCTTGATGCGAATCACCTTTCGCCTGTTGGCAGCCGAAGCCGCCGCCTGGGCACTACTACCACTACTCTGAGGCTCTACCACTTTGCTGGCCGGCTGTTCCTCATCCTCATCAACTGAATCCTTTCGGCTACTACTACTGCGCTCCTGATCCTTAGCTGGTGTTTTGGCTGTAGCGTGATCGTCGCTGCTTGTGGTGTGGTCGACGCCCCTGCTGTGCTCCTTCGCCTGTGCTGGCTGGACACTGGCACTGATAACAGGCGATGCAGCAGTAGCAGCAACAGGCGGTTCCGCCGAAGCAGCCGCCAAGGTCGCCGCCGCCGCTGCCGCCGCCTGAGCGCGCTTGCGTCTCTTAGAAGTGGAAGCTAGAGAAGAATGAGGGACAACAGTAGTGGAAACAAAGACAACAATATCATCATCAGTAGTAATCATCGGTAATGCATTAGGCAAAATTAGTGGCTCAGTACTCTGATTGGGCGCGGCTGCTGCTGCTGCGGCGGCGGCGGTGGAACCAATGGCAGGGGCAATGGCCAGATTGGCGCCCGGCGGCATGAAGGAGGCCCCAGAGGACGGGTCGAGGCACATGGCGCTGGACGTGATCACCGACGGACTAGGCGAAACGGAGGCGTGATCGCCCCCGCCACGCCAGTTAGGCAAGTTCGGAGAGTTAGTGGGAGCGGTAAAGGTTGGCAGATTACTTAGACTGGAGGAGTGAGCTGCTGCCGCCGTTGCCGAACTGGGCATCGCCGAAGATGAAATGGAAGAGGAAGTATTGAGGTGACGTGCAGCAGGAGATGAAGAGGAGGAGCCGTAGCTGCTGAGCAGTGCTGCAGAGTTACTACTGGGAGATTTAGTGGAGGGGTTGTCGAAATTGTAATGAGCTGAGGATGATGAAGAGTTGAGCCGAGATGAAGGGGTGGTGGAAGATGAGTAGGGATCGTAGGCCGTAGCCCAGTTGTGAGAGGAGGAGGAGGGAGAAGAGGAGGTGATGTCGCGGTCGAGCAGATCAGAGCCGAGGAGGTAGTCGCTGATGGCCGAACCACTTCCGCCACCACCACCGCCAGAGTACTTTGACTTGGCGGAAGTGGAGGAGGAGGAAGTGGTGGAGGAGGAGTAGGGTGAGGAGTAGGCCGAAGAGGAGGATGGAGAGCTGAGTGGGTGCAGAGCAGTGGATCGATTGGTTGAGCTGTAGTCGGTGAGGTGGTTGGCTGAGCTGGGAGAGTGATAGGAAGACGGTGTACTGTAGCTGGAGAGGGAGGAATTGACGCCGGAGGAATTGGTGGCGGTGGTGCTCCGGGTCGGACTGAAGAGTGAGCGAGCAGTGGAGGATGAAGGTTGAGAAGTTGAAGAGGGGGTGGTGTAGGAGGAGGAGGAAATGTCGTAAAGGGGGTCAGTGTAGTTGTTGTTAGTATCCTTAGCCTTAGCCCTTCTATTGCTCGATTTAGAAGAGGAGGTGTTGTTAGTTGAGGGTGAGCTGTATTTGGTGGTAGAAGTGCTGGTGGTGTTGGCGCTAGTGGAAGAAGTGCTAGTAGAAGAAGTAGTTGGTACTTGCCTGTTAGTGGAGGACCCTGCCGGGCCCTGCTTGGCCAACGCAGAGCTCCGTCCTGCCGTAGTCTCAGCCGTGGAGTAGTCGACACCGCTGCCGGCCACTGCAGCTGCCCCAGCGCCATTAGAAGTGGTGGTGGTGGACCCTCCGCCACCGTGCGAGGAAGCGTAGATGCGCCGTCGAGAGGCAGAGGAAGCAGCGGAAGCGGCGGCAGCTGTAGCAGCGGCGGAAGTTGAATCATCATCGTTCGTTACATCACCCGAGTCGGCGCCGCCCTCCGAGCCGTCGTCTGAGCTGGCTGAGGAGCGAACCGAGGCGCGAGTGTCCTCCTTCTGCAGCGCCTGCACGCGGCGATTGGAGGCGGCGGCGGTTGTAGCCGCCACAGAAGAAGATGTCGTCGTTGAAGAAGGTGAAGTTCGACTGGAAACTGAGCTTTCCACGGCCAGTGAGCCTGCAGAAGCAGCACCAGACGATGTAGTTGTCTTTGGAGCCGGTGTGCCCGTCTTGGCAGCCGAAGCCGCCCCGCCTCTGCCTTGTTCGCCTTCTTCTGCTTCTCAATCTCATCCTCGGAGACCTGGCGAGTGGGCCGCGGCGGAGTGACCGGCATGACGGGCGTCGGCGCCGATGAGGGCAGCGAGCTGGCGGGGGCGTTGCCGCTCTCCTTCGCCTCCTGCTCCTTCTGCTTCGCCTTGACGCCATTCTGGTGGACGCGCTCCATGACGAAGGGCGAGTCGACCAGTTTGATGATGCCGCTGAGGGGGGCGCGCAGGGCGGCCATCTCCTCGGTGTCAAAGAGCTTCGTCCGAGCTGATGATCCGCCTCCGCCTCCTCCGTTTCCACCACCGGCCTCTTCCTGAAAACGCACCCGATGGCTAGGCACGTCGTCGTGGCCGTCCTCAAAGCTGTGATCATCACCTCCTCCTCCACGCATTCGTTCCCGCATAAAGCGCGAGCGAAAGTTGGAGCTATTCGAGGGCTCATAGTCGGCGGCACTGGCCGCCGTCGAGTCGCCCGGTCGCTCCCAGCCCCGGGTGTAGCTCAGCTCAGAGCCGCGGGCGCCGTAGGAGCGCACCGAGCCGAAGCGCTCGCCACGCCGACCAGGCGGCGAGCCGCCCCGCTCCCGGTCAGAGTCGCTGCCGTAACGATTGCTTCCACCGGTCACGTCGAGGTAGCTACGCTGCAGGGCGTCCTTCGCTGATGATCCTACCAGAGGAGCCGCTGTTGGCAAACTGCGCCGCCAGTCGGTGGTCACTCTGACTGCGCATCAGATTGCTGCCCGGCACCATCAGATTGGAGGAGGAGTCAGAGGGAGAGAGCAGGCCGCTGGAGAGGAGATTGGCCGCCGGGGCGGTGATTTTGATCTCGCCAAAGTCGGCGGCGTTGCGGCGCATCGCATCCAGGTCGACCTTCTGCACGAACTTGATCTTCCGCGAGAGGTCCATCGTGTCGGGGTCGAGGTTGCGCAGAAAGTCGAGCGTCTTCATGAAGATGTCCTTGTACTCCATCAGCTCCACGTCAGTCCACTCGTCCGCCTCGGTGACGTGCTCCTCCACCAGCTCGCAGTTGCTGGTGATGGTCGCGAGCTCCAGGTCGAGGTCATCGGTCAGCTTTTCGCTGTTCTTCGACTCCGACTCGGTGAACTCGTCCAGGTCGGCGAGCAGCTTTGCCTCCTTGTCCTTCAGGTCCTTGATGAAGCGGCGCACCGACTCGGTGATCTCGTCTCTGATCTGCGAGCTGACCACCGCCAGCCGCTCGCTGCTCTTGCCCGTCTGCGCCGTCTGCTCGGCGAGCTTCGTCAGGCTGCGCCGCACCTGCGTGTTGATGCGGTTGATCTCCCGGCGGAGAATGTCCAGGTGGGCGGAGCGGCACTCCTCGCAGACCTTCTTCTCGCAGTGGGCACAGCGCAGGCAGAAGGACTTCTCGCCGCAGACGCCGCAGCGGTCCATCTGCGAGGGCAGCGGCTCCGGCTCCTCCCCGGTGATGCCCCGGTGCAGGTCGAGGAAGCGCGTCAGCGTCACATTGTTCGGAAAGGACTGGACGCCGTTGTAGGGAATGCGGTGCTCCGCCCGGCACTCCGGGCACTTGATCTGCCGGCGGGCGTAATCGACCAGGCCCTCCATGCAGGGCTCTCCGCAGAAGGTGTGCTGGCATGGCAGCAGCTTCGGATTGCGAAAGCGGTCCAGGCAAATGGCACAGGTGAGCAGCTGCTCCAGCTGACTCCACGCAGACATTGTGAGTGAGTGAGTGTTGTGGTTGTTGTTGTGGAAGGATTCTTTACAGAAGGTGAAGAAGAGTTGAGATTGAGTAGTCAACAGTAACAAGGGCGAGGTAGGCCGTTGAGAGGAGCATTTGGTGGCGGTGGTGGAAAAATGGTAAATGAGTTAATCCGCTGAAAGAGACAGACTCTGGGAGCAATCAGAGAGTTGATTGCTAGAGGCTGATGTGATTTCAGAATGGTTGTTTCTGTTTTGTTGTAAATAACAATATTGCAGCTTTCAGCTATCCCTTGAGATGTCTTTCTTCGTGAGAAGACTCAACTATTTCAGTCGGCAGTCATGTTCGAGTTGTTCGAGTTGCAGAAAAAGGAGGCCTCCCCTCCTCCTCCTCCTCTTCCTCCTTCTTCGGCGACTGTTTTGAGCGAGTAAAATTTCAGTTTTGTCAAAATCAATGTGCAACACACAGCAGTGAAACAACGCGGACCGAGAGCAAGCAAGAACGGGACAGAATGTTCTGTTGAGTGCTCTTCGCCACTCGCTCTGATTTGCTGCTGCTGCTGCTGAGCTCTTCAGTCTGACTGGAAACAGTGTAACTAGCAATACTAGAAATACTGGTGAGGTTTTTGAGAAAGACGCGGGGAAGAAGAGGATGTGGCCGGTGGGGAGGAAAAAGACGTCGTCGTCGTCGTATTCGTTTGCAGAGTGCGAAGAACTTAATGGCGATGGCGGAGAAGACGACGACGGTGCGCGATTCCTTCCTTCACTCACAGCAAAGAGAGAGAGAAAGAGAAATTCGACGAAAATAGAATCAGCTGCGGAGAATGTGGGAGATTTGTGTTTCAGTGTTTCCACTCGTCGTCGTCGTCACTGGGAGCAATGGTAGTGGCAATGGCGGCAGTGGAGGCGGCGGCGGTGGTGGTGGTATCACACTTTTGGATTGAAGAAACTTTGGCTGAACCGACGACACAGAGACTGGAGCACAAACTACACAAGCACAGAAAAGTGAGTAATGCTGCCACAGCAGAAGGAGCGACTCGCAAATTGAAAGGGCACACTGCCAGAATTCGGTTCTCCCTCCTCTGCCCCCAAACTGTACAGGGGAGCAATAGACACACAAAACACTAGCACAGTAAAACTAGGAGAAGATAATCAACTACTGGCGGATCATTGCGCGAAGACGGGGTGGGAGTGGCACAGAAGAAAGAGAAAGTAGTCACCAGAAAGAGTGTACCGCTACACGAGCTGGAGTTACGCTTGAAGACACCGGTTACGTATGTTCTGCTGACGCTGTCGATTTGAAGCAAAGGATGAAGAGAGGAAAAACACACAAGACGAACAATAAAAAGAGAGGGACGACGATGAATCTGTGTGCAAATAGAATCGTGGAAGAGGGGCATGGAAGTAATTAGAGACTAACAAGAGAGAACAAGAGAACAGAGTGCGTAGAAAAGAGTGCGGAGAGAGGAGAATACGTACGTTCGATGACTCGTCTGCTGCTGCAGGAACCTGAAGGGTCACACCGAAGCTACGAAGAAACGTACATCACATTTCACATGAGACTGGATACGCTTTGATGAAAGCAATGACACAGACACCACCAACAAGTCTGTTCTTTAGAGCGTCTCGAAACCAATTTGGCTGGCTGTGACGACCTAAAAACACAGATTAAAAGCATTAAAGATTAGTAAACACACACATTTTTTAATGACTAATTTGGACATCAGGAAGGATGCTAAAAGATGCTAAAATAGGAATAAACAGGAAACAAACTAAAGGAAGACAACTTTGTTTTTTATGTCGTTTTAAAGAATCCTAAAAATAACACTCAATCTGTATTTGGGCATAAGAATTGTGTGCGTTCTTTGCAATGGTGTTAGCGGGAAAAAATGCTCTAATACTCGTGAAGGGTAAGATTAGTGCAACAGGTCAGTGGACTAGAGAACAAAGCGGGTAAGAACTGTCAGCATCACAAGCTTGTGACGTGCAAACAAAACAAAAGGAAAGAAGAACCTTGCCGACACCTCTTACTGTCATCAACAGCAACAACAGCAGCACACAAAGTGACATTTAATCAGCAAAGTGATGCGCAGATGGGAATAAAAGCCCATAATGACACACACACACACAACTGATGATCACACACAGCTCTAAATTGGCCTGCTTTTCGCGTTCGTTTGACAAATCAAAAAATAGACCGACAAAAGAAATACTGTTGATTGCCGGCAGTCAGTTGCTGCTGCACTTGGCGTTCAGTCAAGTCCCTGCGCTCGACCTCATGAGGACCTTGAAGCTGCAACTTCATGTCATGTCTAGTTGGCTTGCAAATTGCTCACTGACACTTCGCTGCTTGCCTGCCTGTCAGGTTTGCCTGTTTGCCTGTTGAGTCTAATTGACAGTGATCAATGTCAGTTTAATGATCATTGCATGGGAAAAAGTGAGCACCAGAAAAAGAGCTAGAGGAGCTTGGTAACCAGGGAGCAAGTGGAAGTGCGTCAGATTTGTGCAAACGTCGACAAGCTTTGGAAAAAACGGTGAAGGCGATGCTGTCTTCCCTTGTCTATTAATTAGCGCCGACAGAGAATAAGAAGAAGCCGAAAAAGCTTTAGGGGAAGAGCAAGGTGCGAGTAGGCAATGGGCGCGCAATCAGACACAAACGTAAGCTGTACACGTAAACTACGGGTAAGTCACATGAGGTTCCAGTGCTGTGCTGTAACGATTGCACTGATTCTCCCCCTCTCTTTTTTCGGATGAGCCTTGTTTTGTATCCAAAAGTCTAAGTCAAGCCCTTCGCTGGTAACACATTCAACACTCGAAGCAGTCGCAGTCAGTAAAATGCTACGGCGATATTTATAGCAAGTGCTGCTATTGCGAACTAGTGAGCGGAGGTGTGATGATGGTGGTGGTGATGTACACTGCCAGTGACATCTACAGACAGACACATCCGCTCACTTCCGCCGGGAGCGACGCCGGCAACACTGACGCCAGCTAGTGTGGAAAAAGAAAAAATCACTTTAGTGGAAATCAATTCATCACCACGCAGTGTTGTCAATACTGTGTCAAACTGCTCTTTATTTTAATCACCAAATGTTGCCCCACTACAACGATTGCTCTCGCGTTTAGCAAAAAAAAGTGCGATCAACAGTTGTTTCATTGTTGCTTCCCTTCAAATACCCGTAATTTCCGCTAATTTGCTCAATGTTTGAAAAATCTATCGGCTGACTTTAAACAAGCAAATCTATACAAGGAAAACAGAAAATGAGGAATAAAGTTAGAGGATCACTGCAGCAAAGCACGTCAGGGAAAGAAAATAGCATCATCAGAATCAGCAGGCTTATACTTGGCCAAGTTGGAGGGAAACACTAGAGGGATATAAATACTCATTGCCCGAATATTCAACGGGCACGTATTCCCTTCTCTTGGCCCTCGCCTATTTCCTATGCCTCTTCTTCTTCTTCTTTCTTAGCTAGTGCTAGTGACGCGCAACCGATTAGCTGTTAACCTTAAACTGCTGGCAAAACTAACTGACTGACTGGCTGGCTGGCTTGATCACTGAATCAATAAAAAAGCAATAGAGAACGTGGAATTGATTCGCGGAAAATGGAAGAGGGAAAGTGAAGGTCTGCTGAGGTGTAAAGGGGAAGTGAGATGGTGAGAAAAGAAGGGAAACTTGCCCTTCACTGCCAAGCATAAACAGAAAAGAAAAGAGACGTCAGAAGTGATGAGTGCTGTGGCAGTGGAATTCAATCACCGATCAGTGTGCCAGCCATCAAAGGCCAAGGCTTTCTTCGTAAAACGGTAAAAAACATTTGAACGAATGCAAAGAACTCTGCAAAGAATCGCGCGACAAAGAGCGCACTACTGCCATCCACTGAGTCGTGAAGGCAATTTTAAAGTGAAGAATTTAAAAGCAGTGTGAAAACAATGCG
The DNA here is from genome assembly GCA_024499935.1 of Tyrophagus putrescentiae. Lineage (NCBI taxonomy): Eukaryota > Metazoa > Arthropoda > Arachnida > Sarcoptiformes > Acaridae > Tyrophagus > Tyrophagus putrescentiae. Next base: position 3,361,153 of record JAMZRA010000001.1, on the reverse strand, counting down.
CACAGAGAGGATGCGGTTTAGCAAACACACAAAGACGAAGCACACTGACAGACATTGACTTTCATTGTCTAAATAATAGTTTGCACTACAGCTAACTTAACAAACAAATTATCAAAATAAACACAAACTAAAAGCTACTTGCAAGAATGAAAATCATGCAAAAAGTTTTAGTGAAATATCATGCATAAATTACCAGAAAATGATCGCCAAAACTTGCAACTTGATTTATTGATGAGCTTGTGTTGTTCACTGCGTGCACTACACTGATTGACACCACAAACGCACTTTGCAAAAGATGCACCGAAATTCAAAGTTCAAAACACTGTTGCACAACAAGTGAAACCAGCATCACCACGAGGTGGCTCAAATGAAGCATACAAATTGTGGTGCTTAGAACCGAATGCTCACATTTGCCGAATGGCAATCACACACAGCACAACAAAAATGGTATTGCACGGGCAGTCGGCGCAGCACATGCTGCTGATGCCGTTGGGCTGCTGGGCCACGATTTGCCTTGATTATTGCACTGCACATTAAACAAGAAGAGCAAACGAAAAAACAAAACAGAAAACAGAGCAATAATCACTGAGCTAAGCACAATTCACAATTCACTGGGAACCGGTGAACAGAAGAAGAAGAAGAAGAAGAAGAAGGAGAACACAAGCACAGGAGACACTAAAACACAAACACAAGCACTGAAAAGAGACACTGGAGGAGAATCGAGAGCAACGAGGAGAATATGAACGAAGTGCACTGCTCATGAGAAAGGGTTGACATGTGCAGAAAAAATTGGGACACAAATTATTTTGGTCACAGAACACATATGCACAGGCACACAGAACTGAACAGAGCAGAGACACTGAACAGTGATTTAAAGAAGTCGCTGTCGAGCCATCAAGACTTCAATCGGCGGGCAATTAGACGCACCTCGCTTTCATATTTCCTCATCATCAGCAGAGCACAGTGTTCCTTCCACCATCGACTGAGGTGTGGAAATGAACGTGCAGGATGATGATGGCTTTTAGAAACGAGTAAAATGAGTGCGACAGTGCTGAGACTCGTCAGAATTCTGCAGTGGTATAAGTGGTAACTTAAAACTGAACTCCTTGCTTATCGAGCACTTGCTTAATGCGCCAACGGTGCGAGTGCAAATGGGTGAATCGTTAAAGAGCAGGCAGGAAGGCAGGCAGACACAGTGAGACAGATAAATCCCTAAAGTGTTGCACCGGCACTGCAGTGTGAAGCAGCATTCTGGGCGCCGGGTGGCGAGGATAGAAGACAACAAATTTCCGCCAATGCCTACAGAGGCGGCAGCAGCTCTTTTGGCGCCAAGTGCTGGCTTAAATTTTAGGACAGCTGCAGAAAGGTGTGTGTGCGTGCGTGTGGATTCTGTACGACAGAATTGCACAGAGAACTGAACTTAGAGCTGAGTTTTTGTACGTGTACAACAGAGCAGGGAAAAAAGAAGGGGAAGGGAAAATGTGGCACAAGCGTTGCAGTGAAATTTTTTGGTGTTCAAAAAGACGACACTATAATCATAATAAGACTTGAGCAATGATACTCAAATGCCGCTGAATCGGTGCACGAGGTGATGAACTTTAAACAAAATGGCAAAAATTACGTGCAATGCTGATTGCTAAAAGAAAGGCCAATGTCTAAACTGTGTCTAACTAACTATTCCATTCTTCTTTTTCTTGTTGCGTGTTTTTCATCAGCAACAGGTGCTAGGGGAAATGGATAGAATGGCTGTACTATGCCTGAAATCACTGAAATCGAAAGCAAGGGTTCTGTTCGGAAAGATTCACAACACTTTTGCTGTCCCTCTAATCTACCAAGACTGCAATGGCAATGGTTCTCCGAGAGGTGCACACCAGTGTGTTCGTGGGCAATCGACTGTTGTGCGAATGCGAGGAGAGGCGAATCGAGGTTTCACTAGGCGGCGAATGACAGAAATAAATCGTCAGTGTTGCACGGCGACGAAACCTCGTCGGCGAAGACGTCGACGGCACCTCAGCAGTTTCCATGCAGGCAATGCAAAGCTTCTTCTGGCAAGCAAGCCAAATGCTCCCCTAGCAGACAGACTTACTTACTTGCACCGTTGACATAATTCCTCAGGATGAAGCTGCTCAGGAACCAGATCTTCAGAGAGAGAAAGCAACTTTTCGGAGGTCTTCCCTAATTGCAGCGACTTCTCTCTCTTTCTATTGAACGCAATTATCTTCATCATCAGCGTTTTTGCTTAAAATAAATAAAGCCAGACTTTAAATCGTCGTCTTCGAGGATAAAACACACATTAGTCGTTAGAGAATTAATTTCCACGCTGCAAAGTAAATGAAGGACATTCGCATTAAAAACATTACCTAACAATTTCGGCGTTTTCATTCGAATGTGAATCAGCGTCCGGAATTTAAAACATTCTCTCAGAGTCGCAGAGTGAAATAAAACACTAAAGCAAATAGTCTCAAGGCGAGCCATTAGAGAAGCTGTTGATCCTTGAAGTTGATGTTGATGACTTGGTTTTGATGTATCAAATCTCCTGTAAAAGTTGATAAAGGTTGAAAGCACATCTTTTCTCTTTAATGATAAAGCCAAACTGTGAACAAGAAAAATACTTTAGAAAGTTTTTGAGAAAAAGTTACCAGCACGTTTTGGTCATGCGCACTAGAGCGCAAATACATGTGTTTTTGCAGATTAGGGACGAGCGGTCGCGTGTTTTGAAAATTGCAAGTCTCACCACCTGAATGTTCCCAAACTGAATTCGAATCACTTCCACCCCCTCCTCCTCATTCATTTCCGGCCACCACACCCAATCTGATGCATCATCTGAGAAGACAGGTGTTCTCGTTGGCACTGAGCAGTGCCCGAAATGCCGCCGGAGGTGCCCGCACTTCAAGCCGACTGTACGCGGCGGTAAGCAGCCCAGCTGACAGCCACAAATGGCTCCAGAGGCAGAGAACCGAGATAAAACAGCGCAGCAATCTGATGCTGCTTGGAGCAGTCCGGTTCCAGCACCAGAAGGCGGCCTCAATCAGCGAAGAGCTTCAGCAGGCGCAAGAAGACTCAGCGCCGGAGTCGCTCGAGACAAAGGTGAAGAACGTCTCAGATGAGGATGTTGCAAAGTTCTTTCGCGAGCATCAGATTCACGTGCAAGGCCTGCAAGATCCTAAAATTCAGAAGCCCATTCTAGACTTTAGTCAAATTCAGTTTCCACCCAAACTGCAAGCACTGATGGACCAGTATAAGTATTCAAGTCCAACGCCGATTCAGGCGCAATCGTTGCCCATTCTTCTTTCTGGTCGTGATTTGATTGGTAATTAGTCAACAGAAAAACCTTCTAATTGCTAACTAACGATTTACTTTTGTTTGCCAGGAATTGCACAAACTGGTTCTGGAAAGACACTGGCATTCCTTCTGCCTGCATTCAAAAAGTTTTTCTCCATTCATCGTGACTACTTTTCCAGTAATCGTGATGAAGAGTACAGCGAGGAGAAGCTCTCACAACCGTCCAAGCGACTTAATCCTAAGGTGCTGGTGCTGGCGCCCACTCGAGAGCTTGCGCTGCAAATCTTCGACGTTGTGAGACAATTCCGCATGTTCAAGACCGTCTGTCTCTACGGTGGCAGTGATCGTAGAAAGCAGGTAGTCTTCCTTGAAAATCAAACTCCGCTGATTGTGGTGTCCACACCAGGCCGACTGAAGGATCTGCTCGACTCGAACTGCCTCAGTCTGAAAGAGATTGAGTATCTTGGTATGTGATGTTTTTGTTTGATAAAAATCAAATTCTGATTAGTTTTCTTTTTTGTAGTTGTCGACGAGGCCGACCGCATGCTGGACATGGGCTTTGAGCCGCAGATCTCCTACCTCATCAACCAGTGCCCTAAAGAGCGTCAGACGATGATGTTCTCCGCCAGCTGGCCGGACGAGGTGAAGTCGCTGGTGCACCGGTACCTGCGACCGAATCACGCCTTTCTCTCCATTGGCGGCACCAAGCTGGTGGCCAATCACAACATTGAGCAGCACGTCACGGTGTGTGCGCCCAATGAACGAGACCAGCAGCTGGGTGAGGTGCTGCGGAATCACCCCGATGAGAGGGTGCTGGTGTTTGCCAACACCAAGGCCGGCTGCGACCGAGTAGCCCGAATGGTGCAGCGGTCCACCCGGACGCGAGCTTTTCCTCTGCACGGCGACATGACGCAGAATCAACGGGAGCGGACACTTCAAGGTAGGCAAACCTTTTTTTTTGGCTGTAATGTCAACTGTTTACTGATCAAAAACTTTTGTCACAGATTTCAAGTCGGACCGCATCAAGGTGCTGGTGGCGACGAATGTCGCCGCTCGTGGCCTGGACATTGACGACGTCAGTGTGGTGGTCAACTACGACATGCCCGATGACATTGAGACGTACGTGCATCGAATTGGCCGAACTGGTCGCAAGCAGAACAAGGGCCACTCGTACTCCTTCTTCATCGACAACGAGAAGACCACTCTGGCGAAGAAACTGGTGGAGATTATGGAGGAGTCGAGGAATGAGGTGCCCGATGAGCTGCGGGAGATTGCGCAGAGCAGCAGCTACCGAGATAACTACAACACCAAGTACAAGAAGAGGAATAACAACAACAATTTCTTCAGTAACAACTACAATAACAACAGGAACTACGGTGACAACTACAACAGCAGATACGGCAACAAGCAAAACCGTTACGACCGAAACGGCGGCGGCGAAAATAGTCGGTTCTACGGAAATCGTCGGTATTAAGCAGAAGAAGGCAGAACACTCTAGGAACCGTAAACAATTTCTCTAGTTAAGCACTATTAGTCAGCCAATGTATGTATTAGTTTCCTCTTTTTTCCTCTCCCGCAACAGATCTTGTTTTGATTTTTTGTTCAACTTGTTCACTATGACACGATTACTACGAATTATTAAACTCACAGATATCTGAATAGCGCAAAAAAGTTCGAAAAGCTAGTGATAAATAAATAAGAGTGGCACAGTCATCTCAAGCGACTTTTGGCAACTTTGCTTTCAAGCCTCACCTCAACTTTTGGTACCCGTTCAGCAAGGCACCAAATGCCTCCCACTTCAGCAGACAACAAGGGAAGGGGAAGAGACAGGGGCAAGGGCAAAGTGCACCACTCTCGCAGTACAGTGATGAAGGTGGCCGGCAAGGTGACCCACGCCGACAATAACAACCCTCCAACCAGCGCCGACACCAGTGCTGATGATATCGCCCTCACTATAAAGCACAGCAAGAGCCGCGTCAAGTCACGCCCGAAGACGGGCAACAAGCGCAGCAGCAAGCACCAAGGTCGGCCCAAGTCATCGCGACAGTCACTACTGCAGAAGGGCTCCATTCAGCCGAAGACCGAAGAGGGAGGTAGTGGTTGTCAGCGAGAGCGGTTAAAGAGCCCTCGAGAGCAGATGATCACGGAGCTGGCGGCGGCGCTGAAGCCTGCTAGTAAAACTCGCACATGCAAAGATGGTGGTGCAGGTGGTGGAGGTCGTCGACTGAGTGCCATCAAGCAGACAGGCAAGGTGGCAAACAACGGCAGCAGCAGCACCTTCATGAAGGCAAAGACCATCGTGGGGCGCATCTCGCCGGAGGCGAAGACAAAGAGCACCACCAAGCGTCCGAAGACTCGGCCCAAGAGCTGTCCCAAGTCTCGCGGCAAGGTCGGCGGCGGTGCTGTTCTTCCCAACAAAAGCTTCGGTCCGAAGCGAGCTCCCAAATGTGCTGCCGGTGATCAGGGAGCACCACCTCCTCAAAAGACAAACGTCCAAGAGACGGCACCAGGCAGTGGCAACACCATCATCATCCTCGGCTCGCCCAACGACCTGGCCGCCCTGGAGCTGCTGAAGAGTCTGATGAAGCAGATCAACGCCAACCCGGAGGCGGCAAAACAGCCGATACAGCAGTCACCTTCTCCGGTAGGAGTCGATACAGCAGGCTCCGAAGAGGTGGTCACCGACCAGTCTCAGCTGGAGGAGCTGTACGACGCCATGTACGAGCTGACGAACAACGTCAACACGATGCACGACTCCTACGAGCAGATCATCGCCTCGCTGGTCAGCCTACAACGCCGACGGATCAAGACGACGAAGAAGGAAAAGGCGGCTACTGCGACAGCCACTGCCACTGCGGGCACGCTCATTCCCGCCTCGGCGAGCACCATTGCAACTTTGGCCAAGGAGGCGCCTGCTGCTGGAGAAAGTACTCCCACCGCAACTCCCACCGACCCGACGGACATCTCCCGCTTTATGGACGCCCGCACTCGCGCTGACGCCTTCGCCGAGCTCTTCGCCACTGTGGACAGGCTCAAGGAGGAGATGGCGCCCTTCTACGGGTGCTTCGATGAGGCGGGCTACTTCAGCGAGACGGCCTACGCCCAGAATCAGATCACCGCCGGCCAGAGAACTAGCTGGCTGGTGCAGATTCGCGCCCTCAATGTGACCGTGGAGAAGCTGCTGGCGGAGTACAATCGAGAGGTTTTGGACATGTTTCGCCTCACCTCCACCGCCTCCAGCACCGGTTAACAGTCCTTTTGGACTGCACTTTTAAACCACCTATTTGTCTTTAGTCAAAATATTCACTATTGCTTGTTTTCATCTTTCTTCTCCCCTAACTCTTTTTTTGAGGGAATTGTTTTGTTTACTGCATAAAAACATTAATACACCACCTTTTTGCTATTCTATTGTATTTTATTGTCTTTTGCCAATGTCCTAAAAGTAGTAAAAGTACTGGTGTGTACTCTGCCAATGAACTCGCACTTTCTGGTGGGAAGATGGGGAGGTTATCTTTAGACGCTATGGGTTCCTTCACTTCTCCCGCTCAGGGTGCTCTGGTGGTCAGTGAACGGTGAGTGGAACTGAGAAAGTTGCAGAAGTAGTAGTAACGGTATGTGAAAGAAGTTGTTGCACCTTCAATTACCCCGAAAAGAAGGGGCACTTTTGTACTACACACTCTTCTGGTACATTGATCTGGCGCCCACAGTGCACAGTGCTGTCTCGCCTGGATGAGCCTTTCTTTCTTTCTCAGGGGGCAAAGACACCACTCAGTCAGTCAGTCACTTTGCTGGACTCGGCGATCAAGAGCAAACAAAATTTCACCGTCATTGAGAAACAAAATGAACTTTGCAGAGACTGTGTAGAGACTATTTTGAGGCAATTGCAAGGTGCACATTCACATTCGCTTTTTATTTAGCATTGGGTGAATGAATTTTATGTAATGCCTGTGTAAGAAAGGAGAGGGACAAATATAGAAGAGATCACGGCAATGATTAATAGTTGCTGTTGTGGTGGCGGTGGTGGTGTTGATGGCCGTTTAATTGGATTGACCGGACAAGAGAACAGAGAAAAAGAATTTTTTAGTGCCAGTCAACAAACTTTGGAGACTAAATTCGAACTTTGCGTCAGCTCCTTAAAACCGGGGTCATCATTCTCCAATTCCGGTCATTGTTCGTTGTGCTTGTGCTTGCTGAAAAAAACTTTTTTCTTTACTTTTGTGCTATTCTAAAGCAACCGTTGTTGGAACAGCAGCCAAAGCAGCATGTCAAGCAGCAAGGGATCATCATCGTCAAGCAAGCCAAGCGGCAGCAGCGGCAGCTCGGGCGCTTCAGGTAGTTCCGGCAGTTCGGGACATTCTCTTCAGGAGCTTCCGGCTCATCAGGCGCCTCCTCAGGCCACTCTGGCAGCAGCTCTTCAGGACACTCTTCAGGCAGCTCGGGGGCCAGCGGTTCGTCCGGTTCAAGCGGCGCCAGTGGCTCTAGTGGCTCGCGCACTTCTTCCGGCACTCACACCTCCTCCGGTGCTTCGGGATCTTCGGCTAGTGGTTCTTCTGGATCATCCTCCAGCAGCCACGGCTCCTCTAGCAAAGGCTCCTCTAGCAAGGGCAGCAGCAGCTCTTCGAGGCCCTCCTCTTCAAAGTCCTCTTCGAAACACTCGCTCAGTCGAGGTGGCTCGGGAACTGGTTCGGCCACTGGGGCTTCAGGCACCGCCGGATCCGCCCATCCTCCTTCCGGTTCACATCACTCCTCAGCCGCCGGTGGTCCAAAACCACAGTCCCAGGGCGGCACTGCCATCCGCGTCCGCCACCCAAAGGCAGTGCTCCTCGACATGGTCGGGACCGTCACGAAGACCAACTGGATCGAGAAGGTGATCTTCCCCTACATGAAGCAGAACGTCGACACCTACCTCGCCAACAACTGGGGCAATCGGGTGCTGATGCGCGACATTGAGCTGCTGCGCAAGCAGTCGCAGGAAGACGGTGGACCGGCCATTGCCCGCGCCGGCGACATTCCCGAGAAGATCCGCCCGACGGTGGTCGCCTACGTCCAGCGCTGCCTCAATGAGGTCACCAACACTGATGCCATTCGCAACTTTAGGTAAAAGCCTTTTGTGTTTTGTAGAAACACTTTTTGTACTAACTTCGGCTTTTCACAGCTTCCACATGATCTTCGACGGTTACAACCGCAACAAGCTGCAGACGGCGGTGTACTCTGACGCCGCCAACGGCATCAACGGCTGGCCCAGCGAGGGCATCGACGTGTACATGCTCTCCAACGGCTGGGCGTACGCCAACAAGAAGTTCCTCTCGGTGACCAATCACGGTGATCTCTCCGGCAAGATCAAGGCCTACTTCGACACGGAGCTGGGCTCACTGGAGGACGCCAGCACATTTAAGCAGGTGGTCAGCAAGCTGGGCCTGCCCGCGGAGGACATTCTCTTCTGCACGCACTACGGCATGGAGGGCGTGGCCGCCCACAAAGCCGGTCTCAGCGTGATACTGGTGGAGACGCACCGAGAGGACGTCGCCCGAGAGCGCACCGACGCCACCATTCGCTGCGGCCTCCCTCTGATTCGCATCTTCAGCGACCTCAGCTTCGGCCACGACGCCCCGGTGGCCTCTTCGATGGTCGACGAGGAGGAGATGAGTCGAGCGGTGGAGGCCTCGAAGGCCTCTAAGGCGTCCAGCAGCGCCGCCAGCGGCAGTCGCAGCAGCAGCAAAGGCAGCCTCAGCGGCTCCAAGTCCTCCTCGTCGATGAGCTCCTCGCGCAAGTCGTCGGGCAGTCGAACTGGATCCAGTTCTCGTGGATCGAGCGCCAGTGGCAGTAGTGGAAGCAGTGCCAGTGGATCCAGTGCTTCCAGCGGCTCTCGAGGACATCCTCAAGTGGTGCAAGTGGAAGCAGTGGATCGAGCTCGCGTGGTTCGAGTTCTCGCGGATCCAGCAGCGGCGCCAGTGGATCCAGCGGAGCTTCCGGTTCGCATGGATCGTCCTCGCACGGCTCCTCATCAAAAGGATCCTCTTCGCATGGCTCCTCTTCAAAGGGATCCTCATCGAAGGGATCCTCTTCAAGCAAGTAGAGTTTGTAGGCTTTTCTTCTCTTTTCGGCGCCTACATTTTTCAAATGATTTTTATCATTTCTAAGTTTTTTTAAATTGTCATTGTTATTCACTCATTCACATTGAGCTTTTACTGAATTTCAAAAAGTAGTTTAGGCGGCAAGGTTGAGGAAGTGAAAACGAGGTAATTGAGACAAATTCTACCAAACGATAGTGAGAATGAGACTGCGAAATGAAAGAGCGAAAACGAAAGGGAATGACCGAATGCAAGTTCATTAGCTGGCCATAAGACACAACAACAGCAACAGCAGTTCAACCGGTGCAGTTCAGCTATTTTGGGCGCATTTGTCCTCAGCATACAAACACACACATTCTCCTCCTAATTCGGTGCTCTATTTGCCTGCCTGGTTGGCTAAAATTATGTAAATGGTAAGAGGCTGCAGCAGTAGCAGAAGCAGAAGTTGCTCCCGTGTTGCTCCTACTGCTACCGTTTCTAAATGAGAAGCAGACAGCAATGACCGGCTAATGGCTGAGCAATGCTGAGCGGTGGACACAGTCACTGTAGTAGCGACTGGTAAATAGACTGAGAATTGAATGCCACTTGGCTGCCAATTGCTGCAGTGACAGTGGCACACAAAGTCTCATGTGCTGTGGCGCACAGGTAAATAATAATAAATCAAATCACCATCGTTGCCGATTCAGTTGAATCACCGCTGTTGCCGCTGTTATTTCCCAAATTGGCCGCAGCATTGTCGCAGCAAAAAAGGAAAAAACGAAACGATAAATCAACAAAACAGAGAAGCACAACGGACACGAGATCGAGCCGACTCATCCTGTTGTAGTATCCTCTCGAAAACGACAAAAAAGAAAAAGAATAAAAGAAAAGACCACAGCCACCGCACAAACCACCTGAGACCTACTTTTTTGCTGCGCACTAGTCAGAGCTATCAGTGTTATTAGTTCAGTGGCAGTGATAGAGAGGGAGAAAGGGAGTGAGTGTTTGACACAAAGTGTTTACCAGGTGCTCACTGCCACCAAGGTTGAATGGTGGGTGCCTGAATAACATGTCGCTTGTTTGAAGTACTTTTCTTCTTTTCTTTCCTTCAGCTTCAGACGTCCTTCACTCTTGAGCTACTACTACTGTTTTTCAATTGCCGAGTTGTCAAAGACTCCTTCGTCTGCCTCGTGCCCAACTCTGGCGCTTCTTCTTTGAAAGTTGAGCTTGTTATTATTTGCCTTGAGCGTAGGCAAATGTCACCACCACCACCGCCTCCACCAGTCTGATTGTGTGTATCAGTGTGTGTGTGTTATACTTCCATAAGCATTTCGGTTAATTGCCTGTCTACCTGTCCACCACTACCAGTGTCAGTCAGTCAGTGTTTATGCTCATTGGCTCTACCACAGAGACAGGCAGACAGCGGAAAGTGACGGGCAAATGGAGGTGGTGGTGGTAGAGGTGGTGCTTCTGTGAACTTCACATGATATCGTCTTCACATTAAGATATCGCGTGATCACGAATAGATTACCGTTATTCTGGCTGTTATTGAAACAATAGCCTGTGTGTGCTTTCTGACAGGTGATTAGATGGCCTACTAATGGCAGCGGATGGGAAGAGAAGAGGAGACACTTTGACATTGGCCATGTCAATCGAGAAAAATCCACCTCGTTGGCGGCGGCTTCTGACGCTTCTGCTGCCATTTCTGCTGCAGGCAAACTCATTGTGCAGCCAAACTGACACTGAAAGACTGACTGACTGACATTGAATGAGCAGTTTTTTCTCTGATCGACGACTACTCAGGTGATCCAAGTGTAAGTGTGTTTGTGTTTTAGATAAGCAGCAACAACAGTCAATTGTGCATGTGTGTGGGTCTAAAGAGGCAAATGTCACCTCAAGAGTACTACTGCTGCTCGCGTGAAGCGGCAATTTTGCTCTCCTTTTTGGGCAAAACAAAAACAGCAGCGGCAGCAAACAACCCAAAAGCTCTGACAGTTTATTTTCACACTTTGAGGGCACAGGAGACGGGAGAAGGAGAAGCTCCGTCGGCACATGAAATGCAAATGAATGCAAAGGCTGAAACAATTGCTAAATAAAGTAGTGCAACCAAAAACAACAGCAGAAAGGGCAGAGAAGGTAGTAACAGGTGAGTGTCACTTGCCGCAGTCGAACACAGACGGACAGTACAAACGGTTTCGATTCTACAGCAAATGACAGCAGTGACAGTGCTGAAACTGAACACACTGCACACCGATCGAAAAATGGGTCAGCAGTGTCGTCGTGTGGGTGTGCACTTGTGGAAAGATAGGCAGTAGTTCGGCGGTAGGTAGCCTACCGTAACTGCATGAGGGGAAAAGATAGAGAAAGAAGAGAGAGGAGAGGTAAACAGGTGACGCCACAGCAGACTGACTGACTACCTGGTGGTGATACCTGCTCATGAGTGGACAGTGCGACAGTGAAGATAACGAGAGAGGAAGAGAGAGCAAGTGAAGCAAAGAAATCGAAATTACCGCTCTCTCTCACTGCTTCTACCACTACAACTCTGACACGACCAAACGGTTTCGAAAGTGTGTCCAGTCGGTTGGAGTGACAGTGCAGTGCCGGTTGGTCAGTTCAGTTGGTCAGAGCACCCGTAACCAGACACTGCTCTCACTTCTCTCGCAGCAGTAGGCCACCACGGCACTTTTCATTGTCCAGTAATGACTTTCTTCAGCTGAAAAAGGAAAACACCCTCTTTAACTTTTAACCCTCTTAACCGTCGTGATTAGCATCAAAATGGCTGCTCAAATAATGTTCAGTGCATCATCATTAACTTCGATTCATCTCGTGCTTCTACTGTGCACCTGTTGTAGTGTCACCCTCTGCCTTGCCTGGAGTAAGGCGGCCACCATCACCACCACCACTGGCATCAGCTCCAATGATCTGGGCACTTATTCGCTGATAAAAAGCACTGACAAGATCGACAGCAAGTCACCTTCTCTTTTCAACTCTTTCAATCAATACACTGTTGATCAGCTGCTAGTGAAGGTAAGAGGACGACTGTGAGGTAAAGTTGATTCAACTCTTTTTCTTGTATTTTTTGGGATAGGTGCCATCCATTTTAGAAGAACCAGACGACATAGTGAACATTGAGCCTACCACATCTATTGAAATTCCGAAACCGAATGAAACTCTTCTATCCTCTTCCTCTTCCAGTGAAATCCTTCTGAACGACCTGTCAACAATTGCCACCACCAGCAACCAAAACGTATTTCAAAATGAGTCAGCCAACTCTAAACCGCCGCCATCTACAACATCATCCTCACCAGAGCAAAACTTGCTAGCAAAAAATCGCAATCGCTACCGATCAATCAAGAAGCTGCTCTCCCAAATTACTTTCAACTGCTCCGGTCGACCAGAAGGGTAAGTTGAAAAAGGTGATTTTCTTTAAGTTTTCACATTTTTATAATTCTTTTAATCCCCTACAACAGCTACTACTCCGACCCTGAGTTTGACTGTCGCATCTTCCACTACTGCAAGCGGAATGGCTTCAAGTTTACCTTCATCTGCCCGGGCAGTGCCGTCTTCAACCAGAAAGAGCTTACCTGCGACAGCAGCAGCAGCAGCAGTGGTCGCAACTCTGAGCGAACCTGTCGCTCCTCCGTCAACTACTACTTTCTCAACTCGGTGCTCTACAGTAAGGACGGCAGTGCGGCTGCAGCAGCAGTGCCGCAGTTAAAGCATCTGCAACATTAGCTTCTGCATCACCATCACCATCGCCATCATCATCGACACTTAAACACATTTCCACAGAACCGTAAACGAAGATGCCACTGCCGACGGACACTTCTCCGATGACAGTTTTGGAAAGTGGGTGACATACATCTCCACGACAGGAAGTGTGCCACTTCCAACAGTGCTGAGCAGTAGCAACGGCATTTCTTCGGTAAAAGGCAAACCAAAGCGCAATCGAGTGCATTTTGAAGAAACACCGCATCTGACACTGCTGTCCGACAGCAGTTCGAGGAAACTCGGCCTGCAGCACTTTTCCGATCTGATGCACAGCAGCAATCCGGCCAAACAGCGCAAGCTGGATCGACATTCCAGTGAATTGTCCGTTCTCCATGGTTCACCTCCTTCTTTTGCTTCCTCTTCCTCTCTGCCTGATTTCCTTCTCACCAGTCCTTCTCCGCCGATGGAGCAAATCGACACTCCTCGATGGTTCCCTGAGAAGAACACAACTGACCTGCTGACCGAGCACCAAAACAGTGAAAACAGTGTCAACAAGTACACTGTGGATAGTGGCGATGGAGGTGACGGCATCAAGCCAAACAGCAACAACTACATCCTCACTGCCACCGTCTCCACGACGTCGACTACCACGTCTGAAGATCACCGCTTGAAGGCGCCTTCCGAAGTGAATGAAGTGGTCAACGCCATTGACGCCAGTTTACCAAGCAAAGTTCTCTTTCCTGGGCAGCCGGCAAACCGTCCTCGACTTCAAACACCTTCCTCAACAAAACCTCCCAAACAGTCGCCGAATCCCTTTCATGTGGACTGGGACGACGATGACCAGCTGCTGGTGGAGGAGTTCCACAAAAGGCAGCAACAGCAGCAGCACAGAACGGCAAAGTCAACCTTGGCCTGGGAGGTCTGGGCAGTGAGAGCGTAGTGCACAGCAACACAATGGCCATTCTGGGCAATAAGGGTCCCTCCTCTGAGCAGGAGGAGACTGCCAACTACCTCTTTGGGAAACCGATGGAGCCACTGCCACCGGCCATTCAATTTAGTCCGGTGGACTTTGAGACGCTGCTCGAGAAGATTCCACAGCAGTTGCATACACTCCCGGTGGGCGGTGGTGGTGCCCCCTTCATGGACTACCACCAACAGCAGATGATGGCGCATTTTGGGCAGTTTGCTCCTCCGCTGACACATCTTTCCCCGGAGGCGCTGCAAATGGTCAACCAAATGGCGGGAGTTTCGAGTTCAGCAAAAAGCAAGAAGCACCAGCCACACAAGTCGCAGTTCAAAGTACTTTTTGGCAATCTAGTTAGAGGCGGTGGTGCTGGTCACCACCACCAGATTGGCCGTCGTCGATGGTCCCCTGGTCAGGATGGCCAACAGGCTTCCCCTTTGCCCTTCATCTGGCCACTGGTGTCATCAATGTTTGATGGTGGAAATTCATTTCAGGATAACGCTCCTCACCGTCGTCGCAGCCACCATCACCGTCCCCGACAACCTAGCTATTATCCCATATCATCTTGGAGCTACCACCAGCCATCATCAGTCAATGTCCGCCCAGTGCAAATGTTTGAGGTGCTGCAAAGGCGGACAGATAGAAATTCACAGCAGCAGCAGCAACACCAACAAAATTTTGCACCTCATCCTCCCGGCTGGAAGTCATCGCTCATCACTCTGCTCTCCCGAATCACCAATCGTAATAGCCCCAACAGTCCCAACAGGCCAATAGTAAATTATTGAAAACCCATCTTCACACTGTCACCCAAACCATAACTTATAAAGAGCACAAATGGTTATATAATATACCTTTTTCCTGTAAATAAATACATTCATTCTCCACATTTCATGCTAGCACAATCCTTCTGCTTCTCCTTCACTTGCGCAGTCGCCTCGACTTTCGAGGCGTCATTGGCACGGACTCCTCCGCAGCCACCGCCGCCACCTCCTCAACTGAATCCGACTGCTCCGAGCCCTCAGTGGTGGCCTTTCGTTTGCGGATTCGAGACGACTTTCGCACTACTGGCTGTCGGCTGGTTGATTTGCCTGATTTCACTGTCTGCTCAGTCTCCGACTCGTTGGCCGTCTCGAAAACGGTCGACTCGGTCGTCGTCGTCGTTGTCACCTCTTCAGCAGACTCCTCTTCCTCTTTCACCTCTTCTTTAACCGCCGCCACCTCCTCCTCCTCCGTCTCCTTCTTGATCACCTTCTTCACCACCAGTTCAGCGCCCTCCTTCCGCTGGAGGACACAGCAGAAGAAGCCACAGGTCAGCGTGGTGTCCATGTCCGAGCGGAGGCACAGCGGCGAAAAGTCGTAATCTCCGGTGCCCCTCACAGGCCAACTGGGCATCGCCTCCACCACCTCGTAGGGCAGATCGGGATTGCTGGTCAGCAGGCGACTGATCACGTCCTCGTTCTCTAGCTGAAGCTTCGAGCAGGTGCAGTAGACGATGCGCTTCGGGTTGAACTTCAGCGCCGACTCGAGCAGGGCGTACTGAAACTTGGCCAGCTTGGCCACTCGCTCCCCGGTCCGCTTCTCGTCCTCCTCCGTCCGCTTGCCGTAGTCAAAGCGGCGGACCATGCCACTGCCCGAGCAGGAAGGGTCGAGGAGAATGACGTCTAGGTCGGAGTACTCTTCGCCCTCCAGCTGGCTAAAGTCGGCGTTGGTCACCTTCTCCGCGGTGGCGCCAAACTTGTGGAGAAAGTAGCGAATCTGCTTGAAGCGCGTCTTGTCGAGGTCATTCGCGTAGAGGGTGCAGTTGTTGTTCAGGCGAGAGGCGATGGCGATCGACTTCATGCCCGGGGCGGCACAGGCGTCGAGGATCCTCATGCCCGGCTTAAGGGACATGCCCTCTAGGGCGAGCATGCTGGACTGTAGAAAATGACCAAATCACAGTTATCAAAATAGAACCGCAAAACAAACTCTCAAATCTCTTACCTTGTCCTGAACTGCGTACAGGCACTCCTTGTAGAGGGGCAACTCTGTCAGCTGCTTTGAGGCGCTGTTTTTGAAGAGTAGCATGTCGTCAAAGTGATAGTCAGCCATAAACTCGGTCTCCTCCATTTCGCACGCCAGCTTCATGAACTCCTCAAAGGAAGTCTTTGCTTTGTTGTATCTCTTCTGTGTAAAATTTTCCCCCTCCAGCTTTTTGATCAGCGCAGCCTTGTTGGTTTTCAGCAGATTGACGCGAATGTAACGAACTGGAAGCTCGACGATACTGGTTTTAGATGAGGATTCGTCTTTGACTGAAAAAAGAGTTGTCAGTATACAAATTCATCACAAATAGTAAAGTAAATCCTACTTTGATCGTAAAAATCCCTAATCTCCTCTTCGTGTTCCAGCACAAACTTCGTTTCAGGCGAAGGACGATAGTTGACGAAACGTTTCTTTCCGATGATCATATCAGTGATGAGGACTTCGATGAAGAGTTCGTCAAATTCAGCTCCTTCTGGTTGAGGAAACTTTGCAGCGATTTGCTTGATTACTTGTTGATTTTTAATCACATTGATCGCCAAAGCATAGACTTGCTTGATATTCTGTAGAAAATGCAATGAGTGTCAGTTGATAGGGTTAATAAATAGAAAGTGCTTACCTTTTGGTCTTTCACTGTACTAATCAAACTGTTGATTGAGCCCTTTTTGAGGCTCATCTTTCGAAGAATGGTGACAGCATCAAAATAAGCAGGTGAGAGCTTAGATTTTTTAAACTTGGACGGATCTTCACCACCGGTCTCTGTTCTAAAGAACTTTTTGGTGATATCACCAACAAACTTTTTAGGCTTTTTAGTTGAGAAACGATTCTTCTTTGTTGGGTCAAACTTTCCCTTTCCCTTGATGAACCTTTTCTTTTTAGGGTCAAACTTCTTTGGGCTTTTCTTGGTTGGATCGCCATTGCCAACCTTTTTGTTCTCTGGATTTCTTGCTGGAGGCACATATACCAGAGAAGGATCTCTGTTGGAAGGCTCTTTTTTAATAATTGGCCCCTTTGTGGGTGACATTGTTTCGGTTTTCATTGATTAGCGGAGATGAGGGATACACAGAATAAATCGCGCTAAAAACACTAAAAACTTGGCAAAATAAAACGTCGTCTGAGAGAGCACGTGTGGTGGCACGTGACTTTGCCTTCTCGTAAACAGTGTGATAAAAGGTGAAAACAACCGCGTTGGGAAAATCAAATGTTTACTGGTTCCAGATTCAGAGAAGAGCCAACCTCATCATGTCCTTATCACATCTGCCCGGCCTGGTGTTTTCTAGGCGGCTGGAATTTATCCTCAAAAAATGCGGAGGGCTAAACTCCTTGCGGGCATCACCGTTTCGAAGTCAATCAACCGAAGCAAGGGCTTCTCGGAGCCTGGAGACGGCAGCATCGGGCACACCAGCATTTCGCAACTGGACCAAGGTGTATCCATTTTTACCGGCACAATCTACATTGATGCCGAGCTCACTGCTTGAACATGATCGGGCCCAAATTCAGAAGCATCAGCAAAGTTTAATTGCCATGGATGAAGACCGACAAGTCTTCATGGAACAGTACCTCACGCATGAACTGCTGCTGGACAAGGAAAGGGTGCAGAGTATTCTCTTTCTGTGTCAAAATGCAATAAATGAAAACTACCCGAGCAATGAGGACATCATACAGCTTTGCAACTTTCTTAAGCTGTTTTTCACCGCCGACGACATCTACTACAATCCGAAGCCATTTATGATTCCATTCAACGTTCTCTATAACAGGTAATTTTATTAGGAACTGGTTATCTTTTGCTGACATTAATCTGTGATTTTGTAGGGTGTTAATGTTGAAAGAACTAGGCTTTAGGACGTTCAGCACTTCGATGATTGAGTCCACTCAAGATTACCTTCAAATGACCCCCACAGAATTGAGTCGATTCTTCGATTACATGGGGCAGCACAACTGCTTCGACTCGTTGTGTAAAACACTGGAAATTGTTAGTGATGATAAGTAAGTCAATGATAACATTTGAAAACGATCGTTTTACTAAAACATTATTGTGTAGAAAATCTCTGGTCAAGTTTATTCTGCAAAACTATGGTGAAATTGGCGATGTTTCAATATCAGATCTGCGAACGCTCTGTGTGGCCAAGTACCTGTCATCGTTGCTAAAAATCAGTTTTACCCGTGTTGAAAAGGCTTGCTCAAGGACTACGAAAAATCTTTCCGAGTTAAGTCTGAACACTATCAAATTAAATGTCAACTACTTAGTTCAGGACTTTCATTACTCTTCCCACAAAATAATTCACAATGGCCTGTTTGCCTGTTTAAATCCGGACAATCTACAGAAGATAGCCACCAAGCTGAAACCAATCGTGGGAGACAATACTTACGAAAATTTTATAGAATCCCCGGTCATTCTGAAAACAGATTACGAACAAATTGTCGACAACTTTAGCCTCATCAAAAGGTATGCTTGATGGAAGTTTGTGGGATTGAAATTACAAACTCTTTGTTTTGTTTTCACAGTAAATGCAATGGAAAGTTTTTCACCCGTGCAATGGAATTGCTTTTAATTGAGCCCTCTCGACTAAGGACAATTTTTGATGAAATCGATTCTAATGAAGACCTAAAACTACCAATCTTCTTTCTTTTGGCTACGATGACTTGGCAATGAATCACTCGAAGATTATTGAGCGAATCGAAAGGATCAAGCAAGAGGAGATTCCTTTGCGCTATGTAGCCGCTTTCCTTCTACCACTGCAGTGACTCGGACTTTGAGGAGTTTGTTAACGACATCGTCACTGATCCAGAGATGCGAATTCGCATTTACATTGAAGAAGTGCTCGCCTTGGACTACGAAAATGTAAGCATAGGTGAGTTGTTTGCCTTTTAAAAGTTTTCAATCATCTAAACTAATTAATTTCTTGATAGACTTCGAGTAATACCAGCTATGAACGCCAAGAGTATTCAAAGCAGAACTCCAAGCGCATCATAGAGTTCCTCATCTCGATGAATATTCCTAAAGACCAGATTGTCGACTCGCTGTATCTGCTTCTCTTTGACTACAAACTGGTCAAGTCGGCCTACTTCAACGCCTGCTCCCGCTACGACAAGACACTGCACCAGGACCCGAACTTCTTCAAGCACATGTTTGACTTTGTCCTCTACACGCAGAACAAGTCAATCGGAAACTAACTAATCAAGCTCTAATGTGATAATCACCGTACCAATTCTAGTGCCTTAAATTTACCTGCTGTACATATGTTTATTACCAGTTGACCAGTTTAGTATTTGTTAGATCGTAAAGGAAAACTTTTTTTATAAAGAAAACTTTTGACTTTTACGAAAACTGAAAGTTTAAGTGCATTGGAAATTCAAGCTGCTTCTTCCGTCTTACAGGGGAATTTCGTAATGAGCAAAATGCTAGATAGGCATTCTCTGCATGAGGTCGAGCTAGGAAGAAGAAGAAGTAGGGGGCTTGATGCTAATGAAGACGAGTTCAGCAGAGACAATGGAGAGCAAAAGACAGCAGAATGAAATGAAGAGTTGATTAGACGAGATGAACACGGGAGAGTGTCGGACGCTGCACGCACACCTCTTGTTCACTCTCTCCATCTCAATTAGTCGCCTGACTTTTTTGCAAGTGGCAATTAGAAATTGACGAGACAAATTGACGAAGCGCAAACCTGTGACCGATTCGATTCGATGTGCTCTCCGCCGATGCGATGACGCGTGAGAAATGAGATGATGAAGCCCACTGAGCGCAGAACACTCGATGAATGAATGATGAAATGGTGAAATGGAATGGGCAAAAGATGGTGAATGGCTGAAGAAAACTGGGCGAGCCTAATTGGCTGCAAGGAGTTGATGAAGCAACGGTTGCACTCAGGACAAAAAGAAGTCCGACTGCTACACTTGCTCTGGCAGAAGATTGACAGAAGTTGATTAGAAAAAAGCAGTGGGGAAATGAAATGTTAGCGCTGATGATTACTTTGAAGCTGCTGTGCGTACTAAATCTGGGTGATGTGCAAGTGTATTTATTTTTAAAAACAAAAACGGAAGCTCACATTTGAATTACAGTAGTCGTCAGGCCTTTTTCTTCCTCCTCCTCGCTGGTTCTTCAACTCTTAGAGGTGGAACTCGTAGTCAGGTTGGTGTGGCTCGCCGAAGTAGTGCTATTGCTGCTATTGTTGCTCTTCGTCCCAGGGAAGCCGGAGGTAAAGTAATCAGAGCAGCAAAGGAGAACCATGGTGACGAGAAGTAGTGAGGTGTAGCCAAAGAGAATGGCTATTCGAGAGTGCCACTTGAGCAGGTAGAAGCACATGACGCCCAGGGGGCCCGAGTCGCAGATCTTTCGCCAGCATGGTTTTGGAGGTTGCTTTGCCTCAGCCGATGCGTTACCTCCTCCTCCCTTTACCGATAAGCCACCCTTGGGGGTGGCCTGCTCGCTGGCTCCTGCTGCAGAGTGTCCTGTAGCCGTCGCTGTGGTGCCTTTTGCAGAGGCCATTTACCGGTAGTGCTTGAAAGTGGTGGTGGTGGTGATTTACGTGTTCAAGTGCAGCTCAAAGTGACAAACGCTTGTCCTTTTGCTCAAAAAGTTTAAAATTCGAAATTGAGATTCTAAAATCTGTGTAATTTAGCATCCGTTTTATTTTTCCCCGTTTGGTAAAAACAGCACTGTGCCTAATTCTAAAAAACAAACCAAATCCGCCCAATCCACTGGAGCCTGGAGCGTTGAAAATGGCTCAAGTGGCACGATTCGTGAGTGCCGCTGGCAGCCATCAACATTTTGTACACTAATTAATTTGACTGCAATTACAAATTACAAATTACACTGTCTGACTGAGCGTGTGTTTGTGTACTGCTATGGCACACACAGACACACAATAGATCGTAATGTGATTAGGAGAAAAAGAGAAATGTCGTGAATGGAAATTGATATATGCAGCCTCAACTGAACAGAGGCGCTATCAGGGGAAGACTGCAGCGAGAGAAGTAGGCGGGGCGGGTGGTACAAGACGGCGACCAATTGACACGCAAGTGCGCACCGATTCAATGGTATAAATAGTAATGCAGGCGACTTAATTAGCGACACGACTTGCTCCATCCATCCACTGCTCAGTGGCTTGACCAGTGCTCAGACCTTCTTCTCTTCACTTCACTTCAGTGTGCCTGAGAAAGAGTATAACAATGACTCTGCACTCGTGCGTCTGTGTTTGTAAGCCTCTTTCTTTCCTAAACAAGCTTTTTCTCAACTCAATCGGTCAATTGTTCCAGGAAAGAGGCATGAAATTGAGCGGAATGGTCAGTGCAGAGTGGGCAAATCAATGCTGCGGTGGGCAAACGCAAACACTGTGTCCAGAATTGCTGCCGGGGTATGTTGGCCAAAAAAATGAGGGGAAAAACGTCTGATGACGTTAGGGTAAGATAGTGTCTTTGCTGCTCTTGCTACAGAAAGGTGAAACACCTGTCGGTAGTAGTGGTGGAAAAGTCAGTTGTGGCTGACTGTACCGCTTGATCGGTGATTGTAATTGTGCGATAGCGTTCATATGTCCTGTTTCAGTGAAAAGAAGACAATAGAGTTGTCATGTCAAAACTGTGCACAGCAGCAGTAGCAGTGTTTTGTCAAGCACACTCATACGAAGAGGATTGTGCATTTAAAAAGGTAAATGATTGTGTCACTGCTCTGCTGTAATTACAGTTCCAAGCCTAAGCTGCTGGTGCTGGCATAGAACATGCTGTGATAACATAATGCTAGAATGCTGCCATCAGTGAGTGAGAACAGTGAACAGCTAGTTTTACATTCATACTCCACAAAGCCAGAGCCATTGTCACGGAGCAGGTGTCGGAAATAGTAGTTGTTGTGGTGGTGGTGAAGAAGAAACTGAATAAGAAAAAAAGAAAAGGAAGGAAGCTAAAAAGAAAGAAGGAGCCTCGTGAGAACCCTCGTGAATCTCGTGGCGGCAGCGGCACCTGAGTGCACAAAGAGAGTGCAGGCGCCAACAAGTGCACACTTCTCAGCACAGTTGTTAGGGGGCTTTCACTTGCCAATTTCCCACTTCTTGCTGTTTGAGAGAAAGAGTTAGTCACTTTTAAATGAAATTGAAATGCATGACTTTGCGCGCGAGCACTTCGAAAGAAGAGAGAGAAGAGCAGAGCAATTAGATGTCCACTTCCAGGCTGTGGTGATAGAGGCGATGGTGCTGGTGATGGAACATGCATAGATGTTCCTATTGTTTCAGAAGGAGGCAGATGACGACGACAACATCGACGAAGACGACAACGACGACGACGACAACATTGATGTCCGTCAGACGGCTGACACTGGCTGGGCTCACTGGACACAGACTACTTCTTCAACATCATCGTCAGTAAGTCGTCCATTAGCTGGTGGTGAAGCAAGTGGTGGCCATGTGTTGTCAGTAGTGAGTAACTGTCAGTCATCGACACACACACAGAGTAAAAGGTCTCTTTCTGGAAAGTGAGCCAAGCAAGCTCCTCTTGTACGAACTAATTGGAAGCTGCGCTGTGCATTGTTTGTCCCCTCTTCATTTTCTCTCGCTCACCTCACCTCAACCTGACCACAGTGCAGTGGTCAGTGCAATTTGTGCCTTGTCCACTGCTGCTGAAGATGCTGACGATCACAGCCACTTTCCCTCCCCTTTTTTCTCTCCCCTCTCTTCTCGTCTATCTGTCGCCTGAGAATGAGCACGAAGCTCAAATGAAGCTCAGCAACAAGTGACTGGGCCTGAACGAGAAGTAGCTGCTGACAAATCAGACAGTATTTAATACTCAAAATAGTCACGATCGCACACACTCATACACACATCCATTTACATTGTTGTATCGATTATTTACTGTCGATTGTCTTGGAGTGTTTTGAGAGTGAAAGTGGCGGAATGTAAAGCTGATATGCATGCAAATAATGGATAAAAGTTATTACTTGGTGCTTTTTCTCTGTATCTGATGCAGATGCAATAGTTAGATTGAGGATGTTAAAGCTAAACTCACTCGTAAATTACAACTCCAGACAGACAGTACTGACTGACTGCTAATGGAAAAGTGCGCCAGTGATGAGGGCTAATATAAATCTTGATGATAATGATGATGATGAAGAGGACGATGATGATGATGATGATTGTCTTTGAAGTGCTCATTGAACATGAGCGTCTTTTTAATGAGCTACAAGAGTTTACCCCCACCTCAACTGTACCTTCTTGCGAGCACCCCTCAAATCTTCTTAATTGATAGATTCAGACACGGCTGTTCAGACCTCCAGAAGTTTTGCACTGATTGAGAGCGATCGAAAGTGCAAGTGAGAAGAACGAAGAAGGTGCACTTCTCTTCTTCTCTCTCTTTCTTACTCTTTGCACGCGTTGAAGCATCGTCACCGCTGCTTAGCATTCAGCCCGTTTGCAGTCTGAAGACACACAGTGCAGTTGCAGTGGTCGTGGCCACCACAGACACTCAGGGCATCTCATTGACAGACAGAAGACAACAGCAGCAGCAGCTATCCCGTCAGACAACTTTCTTCTTCTTCAACTTCTTCTCTTGTGACTTGTGATTTTCGTCAGCAGCAGCAGCAGTCGCCGCCGAAGCAAAGCATCGTCTGTGTCAGTGTCTGTGTGTTCCAGCGGCGGCATTCTTCGCGGACACACTCCGCACTCAACACACACACAGAGCAACAGGCAGTCAGGCAGAGTTCTTTTTGGTGGCAGTTCCACAGTATCAACTGTCCAGCGGCTTTCTCTCTCTCCCTCTCACTGTCACCTTCACCCACTGCTGCACTCCAGCGCACACGCATCATCGCATCAGTGGCAACTGCAGGCAACTGGAACGTCCAAACAAACAAACATTGCATCACAACGATCCAGTTGTTATGGTTACAGAAGGACTGGACTCTGTGTGTGTGTGTGTTGTACCATCAGTTGAATCATCCTCAACAGGGACAGATGCACCTCGGCTTGTTTGTTCTTCAAGTGCTCCTTTGTCTGTCAGGCGCCGTTTGTCAGCCAGCCAGTCTGCCTGTTTGTTTGTTTCACCTGACCACTTAGTCAATCTCTCGGTGTCCCGTCTTCAGCTAAGTCAGCTAAGTCAATAAATCTCTGCAAACCGAGAGTGATGCCGTTATCTCATTAAGACCTGACACGAGCCCGAGCCCTGTTCCACTCTTCAGTGCCTGCTCTTGTTGTTGCTGCTACAGCTGAAGATGTTGTTGTTGTTTTTGTTTTGGTAGCGCTCTTGTGACCACGCTAGTGCACTTCAGACCATCCATCCATCCATCCATGGCTTCATCACTTGATGCATTCATTTGACCAACCACCCCACCACCACCACCAGCACTAATTGATCGTTTGCATCCGTCCGAACGTCGTTGTGGATTCAAAACTCGCACACACTCGGCTGCCTCTGTGCTTTTGCAAGTCGATTGATCACCATCACTGACACCATCTCCATCTCCATCACCTCCATCACCTCCACCACTGCTCATCCGTTAACCGTGCACCAGTGTCATTTAAATTCATTTTCATCAATCTTCTTTCAGCCTTTTTCTCCTTCTTCACCACTGATGTGTCTTTGCTGATAAGAGATCTACTCTACTCTGGAGTAAAGCAGTGTGAAGTGGCAAAATAGGGAAAGAAAAAGTGTAAGCATCTCTGGGACGACAACTGCAGCAACAACTCCCGTACACACCACCGTTCACACCGTCTTTTGCTCCTGCTCGTGCCTTTTCTCTCGTTCTTTTCACCTTGTTGCCGCGTCTTTTGAGTGATCTTTTCGAACGTGATCGAAATGCCGATGCGGGGGCATAGAACACGCCGTCGGTAGAGAACGCTAATGACGGCGAGACCACCACCACTGCTGCATCAACTCTCATCAGCTGAAGATCACCAGCACTCATTTCAGCTCCTTTCTACAAAGTTGCGATAATTGCCAAGTGTGTGCAAAGTGCATAGTCAACCAAAAAGAAGAAGAAGAAGATGGAAAGTCATCATCATATACTGCTCTAAAGTCAGTACTGTTCAGACGACCAATAGCACGGTTAAATTAACTGCTCAGTGAGAGCAAAAGAGATAGCCCTTTAGAAAAGCAGCGGCGATTGGTGTGAAGAGAGGTGCCTCGTCGACTGACTTTCTTTCTCCCCTTTTCGTCGACTTTCGTCTTTCGTCCTGGTCGGCGACATGAAGAGCAGCCATTTCAATTTTCTCTAACTGAGCGGTGATTTACGCGCAGTGTGTGTCTGTGTGTCTGTGTGTGTGCTCAGTGAGCCATCAGCGGCAACCTGTTTCACTCACTCACTCAGTCAGTCAATGATCACCACAGCCACCACAGCCATTCCTGTACGATGGTATAGACAAGAAGTCTACTGCAGACGGACGCTGATTGACTGAGCAGTTTAGTTTAGCTGGGCCACTCAGTAAAGCACACACACGCAGACACACAGACACTTACTGACAGACACTGACATGAGGTGCAGACACCGCTGACGGTGAAATGGTGGAAGCCACAAAACGACAGTCTCAAAGTCACCTCTGAGCATTACCTCTGAAAAGCACCGAAAGCTCACATCAAACGCCGACAAAGCAGTCATCGAATATACAGCCACTAAGCACACTCGGATAGAAAAGGTCATCTCATCACATATTGGACATCAAGCTGACATGACACCTCGGTCTAAGCTTTTTCTGACTTGTCATAATTTCCTCACTTATTGCACAATGAACATCACCGCCACCACGTGACCATCAAGTGGCATCAAAGCAAAATTAAGTAGTGATCAATTTATTTGTGCATCTTTTCTCACCTGCATTTAATGTCGCAAACAAAATCGGCACAATGTTGAAGAGCAAAGCAGCGGCAGCAGCAGCAACATTAGCAATTGTTGCTGATGCTGCTGCTCAAAGTCAGCCAGTGGACGGCGATTCAGTTCAGAAACTTCACACAACCTCAACTTCACAACCTCAGATCATCAGCTCAATCATTTGCCCAACGCCATCCGAGTTGAATGGCCAGTGTGAGTGGCAAGAATCGTCCAGGACATGTCACTCCTCCTCCTCCTCCTCTACATCCTCTTCCACATCATCTTCATCATCCTCCTTAACGTCTTTTAGAGGGCAATCATCACGTCTGATTACCATTTACAGCATCAACATCAGTTTTATGAAAGAAGAAGAAGAAAGCACAGCTACAACGACGATCACCAGTTGGGCAATCAGTGCAGCAGCAGCCTAGGCAGCAGTTCAGCACATATGCACCAACAGCCTCCCCCATGTGATTGTTATCGGCAAATTAGTGCAATTTGCAGGAGGCACAAATCAAACATGTCACAGGGATCGTGCTCATCCTCATCACCGACGGTGTTCTCCTCCTCCTCCTCCTCACCTTTGTTCTTCTCTGTTCTGTGTGGCACTCACCGTTGCAGGCATCAGAAGGAGCATCTGCCGCCGTCGCCGACTGCTGGCTTCCATCACTTTCCGCACCTCCACTCCTTGGTGTTTGTGTTTTGCCTCACTGTGCTCCTTCATTGTGTAAGTAAAGGAGAGAGAGAGAGAGTGTAAAGCACCATCAAAAGAACTCACAAACACAAGACACTTCATTGGAGAAAGTAGTTGCGTGCAATTTGGCCGATTTACACTAAGTGCTCTATTAGATTCGTGAACAAGAACTTAATGCTGCTGCTGCTGATGCTGCAGGCGGCAGACATTAGAAAGCGAATGCTGGAGTCGAAATGATGAATTGCCCGTCCGTGCTGTAATGAGGGACTCAGAAGTAATTGAGAGAGAGAGAGAGAGAGAGAGAAGTGAAGAGCGCAGATAATTCCGGTCTTTCCACTTTCCACTTGCCACAGCACTACTACCTCGCCACTCAATTGGTCAGGAGTGAATTGTTCTACCTTGTGAGCCTTGTGGCCTGTTTTAGACTGACCATTCACTGCATAACGGTGCTATTTTAATTTACGACTTTAAAGCGACTATTTTCCTTCAATATAAAAACTGCTGCAATTAATTAGGAAAACGAATAGGTGAAAAGCAATCATCAGGCAATCAACTAGTGACGTCTCAACAGAAAGTCGCTAAAAAATATCGCATTCTTTTACTTGGAGGAGACAAAGTTAGCAAAAATAGCACATTTCATTACTTCCAATTAAATTGAGCGTAAAAGTGAAGAAAAAAAGAAAGAAAAAAGAGTAATAGTTTTAGCCATTGAAAAAGTGTAGACGACATTGGAACAGAAGAATGAGTGCTGCAATTGCAATTGCAAAACTTTATGCAGTGAAATGCTGTTTCACCGACCAACCAACTGTCTGACTGAATTGTTGCTATCATGTCCTCATGCATCTTGGCGCCAATTGTAACCAATCAGAAGGGAAAAAAATGAGAGAGAGAGAGTGAGAGAGTGAAATAGTAAAGTGAAAGAGGTGCTCACAGTGTGACACACCAAATGGTCGCTTCCACCTCAGGCTGCACTGGGAAATGGCAGTCTAGTTTAGCATTCTCTCAGCAAAGGGCCACTGGCAGATGATCAATGGCACGAGACTGCTGCTGCTGATGTTGATGTTGATGTTGCTGGCTTAATGTTTCTACTGCTGATGCTGCACATCGGTGTCCATTCTGAGATGCATCAATCTACCACCAGCTTTTCCCTTCTCTTGAACATCACAAGCAACCACACATCGCACAGACATTAAGGCATTCCCTGTCAGGCATTTAAAAGAGCGTGTTCTTAAAATAATAAATGAGCAGCAGTTGAGCTGGTGGCCATTAGAACAAAACAAATACCACTAACGGGCACTACTACTATTGGTCTACTGCAGTTGCAGCTGTTTAGGCACACATAGGCTGTGTGTTTGTGTGCCAAGATCCGCCGTTCGGCGCCAATTACCGGCGCCTCGGTGGGGAACGGTGTCGGTGTGGTTTGGTAGCCTGTCTTCTTTGTTGTTGTTGCTGCTGCTGTTGCAGTTGTGGCCCTTTGTTGAAGTTCCGTTGAATGCAACAAGTGTTAGCGCGCGAGTTTGGCGCGTTCGTACAAGTGGCAATACACACACTCGCTCGCTCATTCGTTCGCTCACTCACACAAATGTAGCAATTTAAGCTATAAATATAGCCGCAGATGAGAGAGTGAGGCAAATGAGGCATAATCATCAACAACTGCAGCAATGACGGACAAAGTGACCACCACCACTGCTGCTGGTGAAGCCCTCAAAGGAAGATGCTGCTCTTTTGTGTAAACTGAGTGCTGCGGATGCATTGCTGACCAGCGCACAAAGGCATCAGATTACCACTACTACCACCACCAAGCCTTGTCGCTTATCTAAACACACACTGGCCAAAGTAGGAAATTATCATCGCAACCATCAACGGAGGTGATGCTTATCCGCTGAATGAGCCAGTGAGAGATCTTTCTCTCATGGCAATCAGCAGCAGCAGCATTAATGGTGAACATCAGAAATAATTGGCATCAACCAGCTGCAGAAGAAAAACTGAGAAAAGTAGTCTTTCAGTGCTTGATGTGGTACAAGTGAAAGCAAAAAATGTCGTCCAAAACGACGACTTTGAGAAAAGAGGAAGGCAAAGGTCGCTGAGAAAGTGTGACAAACAATTTACCTCGGAAATTCTCATGAGCTCTCATTTGTCTGCTGTCTGCCTCATCCCAGCAAAGTGCTTCCTTTTCTTCTTTTCTTCTTTTCTTCCTGCTTATCCTGTTTCTTTAGCTTAATCGATTGGTACTCAGCAAACCACACAGCTGAGTATGCCACAAGTGAGTGCACCAAGGTATACCTTCTTCTTGCCAGTGACCCAAACTCATCCGAACAGTCTACCTGTGTTTGTATTGTTTTAGCGAGGCATTATTCTCGCCTCCACTGCCCAGCAAACAACCAGTCGAGCTCAAGGTGCAGCAGGAACAGCAGCACCTGAAAGATGCTAATCGCATTGGTCTCATCACCAGGCGCCATTGTCTGCGTCTGACTGTCTGTCTGGCTGCATTATTTATAAAGTCAAGTGAAATTATCGTTATTATAAGTGCTATTCATCAGTGCTGCTGCAGTGCATCATCTACCGCTAACGAATCACAAGGCACTGCTGCTAAATATAGCTCAAACTTTGAAAAAAATCTTGAGAAGTGATGCTTCTCAACTGAATGGAGGATGTAAAGAATTGAAAGATGCTTCACGTTTAATTTTAAACCTTATTTTAGTATTCGTTTTGTTGAATAATTTGTTTTTAGTGGCATTCTGAAAAACTAAATTTTATTTTAAACAAAAATTTACAAAAACACAGAGTAAATTAGACAAACAACTGAATTTTTTTACCGTAGTGCTTTTCTCTGCATTTGCATTTTAGCAAGTGTATATTTGCAAAGAAACGACAGGAGATAACTGGCAATGCATTCCTATTAGCGTCTGAGTCTGAAGAAAGTCTGAAAGACCTCACGCAAAGGGCATCAAATGCATTAGCATAGCGCTTTCCAGTGAAATGGCAATTAATGGTGCGCAGAGAGAAAGCGTTAGAAAAAAGTGAGATCTCAATTCACAGCATAGGAGTGGTCCTCAGTACTGTTTTTCTTTCTCCTGAAACGATTCAATGAATGTGAGCACAAATCTCATGAATGTATGCTTGGACTGTCGTTGCCGAAAAAATTGGGAAAGCACATTTCCTTTTACTTGTTAGTACAACAAGAACACTCTGAGATGCCTGCCGAATCAGCACAGTTCGATACTCAATCAATATATTGCGCAGAAATAACATATGTGCACTGGCGAGCATTGCCACTCATTCATGATGAATTCGTTTGTTCATCGTTTGCAATCACCGTTTGAGCACTTTCTTGCTCTTACTTTCGTACTGCCAAGTTATAATCTACCGCATTTTTATGCAAATGGTAGAGAAGTAGTAAGCAAAACAGCAAAAGGAAAGACAACAGCAAAAATGTGTTCATTAGCAGTGGTGCTTGGCCGTTAGTCTAATTTAATTAGTTCCTATCACTGGACGATTTGCGGCGAGCACCACACAGGCTCAATATCACCTCACTTTACGCTAGCGCCCATGTGTGCAGCATGCCCATGGGCATTGCGGCAAGTGCCGTTGCGTGATCACTTACTTTTCATAAATCACCTCAGATTTCAGAAAACTGGACATTCAGCACACGACACGGAAAATAATTACTTTCTTTTTGCTCCCTCTGTTTTTATTTCTGTATTTAATTTCTTTTTGTGTGTGTGCTCGTCGAATCAATTGCTAAAAACTTAAAATTAGAGTAACAGTATCACGGTGCAGTGAGGTGCACCGTCTAGAAAGAACGGGGAAAGTGAATTAAATGACCGAAAGAACAACAACAACAACCACATCAGAAACGGTATTCAGTGAGGAGAAAGGAGTAAAGAGAAGTAGCAGTTGAGTTGAACGCACTTTGACACTATCAAAAGTGAAAGCTTGAGCAAAGAGCACTTGATTTTTCCTCTCGAGGTTAGACAGACAAACAGACTGAAAGTGAAATGATTTCTACTTCTCCTTTAGTTACGATTTACCAAAAATTGACAATTGCCGACAGTCGGACATCAGAGGGCGAGCAAATGGAGGTAATCATAGCACGCCGTGGAAGGTTACCTTTTTCCACTGCTAATAAGTCATTACATTACTTTTCAACGGCAATGCCGATCGTCAGTCTCTAAATGAGGACTATCACAGCAATAACAACTGTAATGAGATCAAAAACTTCAGCAACAGCAACAACAGCACCTCCGATCGTTTCCTCAATTCAACCTGTTACGAGCCACAACTGTAAAAAAAGTTCAAATTGTTGCAGCCAATTTGAATGAAAGAGTAGTAGTAGTCAGAACGCACAAAGAGCTTGAATTTTTCGTTTCTAATTTTCTAAAAATACTTAGCCAACCGCCGACGCACTGCTGCTCTGTTTAGAGCGGTAGAAAGTGCTTCGGTTACCACTGTGAAGATCGTTTATCACCGCAGAGCAGCAGCTCAAATCGAATGCACTTCCAATCGAATGGCAAAAAGTTAGACAGATAGTAGCCACACAGTTAAATGGCGGTATCAGTTGCAAGTTGTGACTGCACTTCAGCACACACAACAAATGCCCTAATTGGCCACACAAATCCTCAGAGACTTCAGTTCGGTAATCAATCAGATAAGGGCAGCGAGTGCAGTGTATAATCAAGGCAAATGGTGAGCGGGCCATGCAGCAATCATCAGCAGCAATGAGGCTTGCAGGCTTGCTGAAGAATGAGGGATGCATTGTTGTGTTTACCCATTGGTAAATCAAATCAAATGTGTGCGGTGTTTGTCGTGTGTGTTTGCTGTGTATGCCCAACAACATCACTGACTGCAAATCGGTTTTGTGTGTGTGTTTGTGCCTGTGCGTTTGTGTTGATCAAAATCTATTCATCTATCTATCAGTCCCAACTATCTATCAGTCGTCATGGAAGGAAGCACCCGGTAACGGCTTTCCCCTTATCGGTCAGCTCCGGAACCACCGCCAACTGAACAGTGCTCATGCTGAAAACACTGCGGATCAGTCAGTCGTACGTTCAGTCGCTTTTCGGAGTTTTTTTGCCAAGCCTGAGCAGTAAAGGCGCAGTAAACACTTTTCTGATGCTTCAATTCACACACACACATACATACATAGACAAACAGGCAGACCATCTTTGAGAGAGAGATCAGTGATACCATCTTTGTCCATCACTGGAAGAAGAAGAAGAAGTGACTGGCAAGTGCTCTGCACTAATTAGCTTAGTCTAGCACTAGCATTTTGCCTTCTTCGTACGGGAAATTCTTCGCTCGTAGGAGAACAGTCAGTGAAGTACAGCCAGTAGTAATACATTACATTCAATAATGTAAAGATGGAGGAAAATGAAGAGCAGAAAAACACTTTCCTAGTTCGCTGAAGCTGTTCCTCTTTCTTCGCCTTTTCCTTTTCTCCATCCCACCTTTGACAGTGGCAGTGGCAGATCATCTCTTGCGCGCGAAAGCGATTTTTGCCTTTGTGTACTTTTCACTGGCAATGGTAAGTGAGAAAGTAGAGAGAAAAGAGAAGAGGCCAGTGGCCGACAGTGAGTTAAAGTAGTAGAGAAATTGCAATTTGCCCGAGATAAATGGACACCAGCAGCATCTCAAATGAACTGTACACAACACACAACACAAACAGACGGACACACACTGTCAATGTCTGCCGTTGTCTTTCGGCAGATCACGAGCAGATCTTATCGCCGGTGTTGCGCCACTGCTGGTGGTGGTGGCACCTTCTCACACACACACATCTTCTATCTTCCTTCACCATATAGCCTCCTTCTTCTCTGCGGTGGCATCAGCACCGGCCAGGACAGCTTAATGACAGGTAGCTGCTGCTGCTGTCGCTGCTGCAGACACTGCACAGGCACTGTTATTCGGTGTGCCATTGTGTTTGCCGACTGCTGCTGCTGCTGCTGTTCGGCTAATCCAATTGCGGCACTCTGCAATCTGTCCACGCAGTGCAAATCTCTATCTCTTTCTTCTTTTCTTCTTTCTTTACTCTTATTTCGTTTGCATTTGGAGCGATCGCAAGCGGAGCGCGGATAAACTTCGCCTTGACCACATCACCGGCCAGTGAACAGAGGCAGAGAAAGTACTGCTGTTGTACAGTGAACATAGCTGTGGTGCACAGTGGTGAACCGCAGTGAACTGCACAACACAGCACAGCACGCGCCAAACCGCAAATCGATCTTTTGTCTTTGCGTCTTTCTTTAGCGCTAGTTGGATTGTATAGTGTGCTCAACAGGCTAATTAAAAGCCCAGCCAGTGATAATATGTGAGTTTGCTAGTTTGCGTGCTTGTTAGTACTGTGTTGCTGTTGTTTTTGCTAGTGCAAGTTTTGCTACGATGTCTGCAATAAACAAGGGGCTCACTTGCACTTGTTGAAAGTGTCTGAACGTCTGATTTCAATTGCGATGATCTGCTTTTCATTCACAAGATTGTAGCCACTCACTTGTTGCCGCCAAGTTGACACTCTCTCTCCAGTGTATCCTCAGCCATCAGCCATTTATAATTTAATCTGGGGCCGACGATGCAATGCTAAGCTTATTAGCACTTTTAGCACTTTTGGATGCAAAACGAAGCAGCACACACGCAGCTTTGCAGTTGATTAGTGGCGCATTATTGCGATCATTGCGGTCATCACTGTTATCATCATCATCATCATCATAGTAATGATGTCCTTCGGCAAGGCATGCCTGCTCAGCACACTAAATAACAACATTCTAGGGGCTCTACTGTAGTACTGTTCTTCTCATTTGACCTTACTCCCTTCTTCACTGTAAAACTGTTGTTGTGCTCTACATTGTCCAGTGCCAATGCTATTCAACTGTGGTTTGCAAATAATAGTGCCACTGCTCGGCAACTGTCAGTACACTGAAGGTCACAAAATGCAGCAGTTTTGTTGCAATTGCTGAAGGCGAACAAACAGCAGTGCGATGCAACTTTGCACTGGAAATATGAAAATGTATTTTCAGCAGTTAGCGAAGTTTGCAGCCAATTAGCAAGTACTATTTTTTGCAGTTGGCAAAATTGATATGTTTCCCGCCCGAATCACTGCAGCAGCAGCAGTAGCAGTGCTAATTGAAATAGCACACCTCACAATCACCACTGGCAAATTGGCACTGATCGACGCAGTGACACGGTCACTGCAATGGCCAATTTGTGGTCAGATCAAACAGCAGCAACAGCGGTAGCAGTGATTGATCTCATTGGCATTGCCAGCAGCAGCAGCGGCAAGCCACAAATCAAATCATCTGTCAAATAATGTCTGCCTGTGATTGATATGTAATAACGGCAGAGGAAAAAAATCTAATCTGTCATCTGCTAACTGTCAACTTTTTCCTCTTTTTCCCTACAGAGTCAAGCAATTAGTCGATCAGAGAATGCTCTTTGTCTTCTCCTTCTTCTTCTTCCTCCTTTCCTCATTTTTCCGCCCTCACCGGTCGGCCCAACTTCGGCGGCGGTCTTGAGTTTGACCCGCGAGTGTCGGCAAAGTGCGAGCGCAATCTGATGCACATCACCGTCAGCACGGAGCAGCCCTTCAACGGCATCGTCCATGTGCGCAACTACCGCGGAACCCGCTCTGCCAGACGGCCGGCAACGGGTCACTGCTCACCACGCTGACCATTGATCTGCTGGCGGCCAGCAATCGGCCCAACTACTGCGGAGTCCACCGAGTCAAGGTAGGTAGTTCTGGATGGCTTCCAAACGAAGGAAGGATAGGAGGATCCCTTCAGCAGTTAAATGCCGGTTAAGACTGGCCAGCGATTGACAGAAGACGACTGTTTGGTGTCAATTGTGGCAGACATTTCAGAGGCGCTAACTAATCGATCAACTTCCGACTACTTCTTCTTCCTTCCTTGTAGGGCTCCGAAGAGCGTTCCATTTCACTGGTCGTTCGACTTCATCGAGCTTTGGAGCTATCAGATGACAAGCACTTTGTCATCACGTGTGGCAACACTGAATTCTACAATAAGTAAGTGTAGTAACTGATGCTCTGTGGTTCTTGTCGGTTGACGACTAGAAAGGAGAGAGGTCTCATCCCTGACAGAAGTCATTTGTCAGGTTGTCAGTCAAGGAGGAGAGCAAGGAGTCAAGGGAAGGTCGTCAATCAGCCGCGACGAGCCACTCACAAAGGCATCACTCACATTTTTTCCATTTTTAACTTTTTTAGCCAAGCTAACTTTTTTGTCACCTTTCCTTTTTTTCTTTTTAGAAACAAAAACGAAAAGCTAATGTTCAAGTTTGTGGACGCAGCCGGCCACAAAGTGAGCAAGCTGTACCACGGCGAGCCGTACCGACTTCGGGCGGAAATTGTCGCCTCCTCCTCACCTCCTCCCTCTAGTCAACCGGAGAAATCCTCCTCCTCCTCCTCTTCTACGAGCCACCTGTCCAGTGCTTCTTTGGCAGGCGGTGGCTCACTTGCAACGCCCACCACTTCCTCCTCTTCAACTTCTTCAACTCCCTCCTCATATCACCTCTACATTCGAAACTGCTTCATTTTTGCGGGCAACGAGTCGGACGTCGAATTTATGTAACTGCAATTAAAACTCTTTTTCCTAAAGATGAGATTTTCCTAATCCTCTTTTACCTTCTAGCGACGCCAACGGCTGCCCCTCGCTCTCCAGTGTCTTTGCCTTCCGGCAGATCGGCGAGAACATCGCCGAGGCGGAGATCAGCTCAATGTTCAAGCTGCACAACAGCAATCAGGTGCACGTGCAGTGCATGGTGGAGCTGGTGGCGAACTGTCGTTTCTGCGAGTCCACCCTCTGTCCGGAGCTGGCCGCCGGAAACGATACCCGAAAGGCGAAGATGAAGACCGTGCCGGCGCTGCAGCCCGCCGACATGCAGATGCTCGCCTCGACGACGGCCTATGTCTTTGAGCCGGACAGTCTGATGATGGGCGCCTCCATTTTGGGCGCGGGGGTCAACGGTGCCGGCGGCGTCAATGGCATCCCGGAGAACTGCTCCGAGTGGCGCTTTCCCTGGCTGATTGCCCTCTGCATCATGCTCGGCGTACTGCTCATCATCATGCTAACGGTAGGAGCTATTGATCTGCAATCCATCATTGATGGCTGCTGAGGACTTATTGATCAGCTGAGCGAGTGCGCAGGAAGGAAACTACAGCGGCAGCAATAATGATAATAAATAGGATAATAATGCGGCCATATATCATTATCAGCAACAATCATATTAATAATGCAAAAAAAATTTTATTTCCCTCCCTCCCTCCTGTTGTCCAACTAGGTTAACATTTTCCTGTGCACCTCGATGAGCTGCTCGTGCTTCAAGCAAGAGGTAAGAAAGTCTTTTTTACTTTGTGTGTCTTTTCAGTGTGTGCGTGTGCAATGAAAAAAAGGTTGCATTGAAACTTAGAAAAAAGGGAAGGAAGGCAGAGCTGCTGCTCACTGGAGCGCAGCAATGAGCTATCAATTACCGTTGAGATGTCCTCGCCGGGAGATGTGCACTGCCTGTAACTTTCTGTCGAGGTTCATTGCTGCTGCTACTGCACTGCACTGGAGAATAAAGTCATTGAGGCGCGTGATCGAAGTGTGTGTGTGTGCTCGCTTCAGGCGACATTTGAAGCCCCATTGCTCACCTTTTTCTGTTTTCTCTTTCTTTCCTCCCCCCTTCCTTCCATCAGATCATCGAACGTGAGCCGACGATCATCGAAGACTACGACCCCTACAAGATCGACGTCGGCTTCTACTCGCCGTACGACTCTCGCCTGTCACTCAATCGCAACTACCACCCCACCGCCATCGGCGGCTCCTTCGCCGGCAGCGGCGGCAATGACAGCGGGGAGCACTTCTTCAGCAGCAGTCATACAGCGGCCAACAATAACCACCACCACCACCAGCACAATCACGGACACCAACATCAGAATGGCAGCAGCAACCACCACCACAACCACCGTCAGCAATCACCGGCGACTGCGACAGGAGCGAGCAACGGCGTCACCGTAAGCCATCACCAGCCCACCAATCACCACCACCACCAGCACATGCTTCTCAGCTCGTATTCACCCGTAGCTGAGAGCAGCAGTGCACAACAGCAGCATCAGCCACCACCAGCGAATCGACCAACTGTGGCCGCAGTTCGGCAGGTGGCCAATCCGGCAAGAGGAACAGGGCAACAGCAGCAGCAGCACCTCACCAGCAGACATCGACAGCAAGTGCCTGCAAATGCTGCCACTCACCAGCAGAATCAACCCCCCTTTGACAGTCACTCGCCGAGGTCCATTCGCTCGCAGGAGTTCTACTAAAGCACATTTGCAAACAAACACACACACTCACATATCACCTTCAAACTTTTTTCTCCCCAAGACATGTAATCACTACGCTCTGACACACAATAGCAAATAAATCACCGGTGTTGTTCTTGATCAAAATAGCGTAATTTTAATGTGTGTGTGTTTTGCAATCATCATCATCATCATCATTGTTTTTGTTTGTCAACAACAGCATACATTTTAACAACAAGATATAATAATCACTTTGTTTGCAAAATGTCTAAACACAGAAAAAGAGAGCTTAATACCACATTTCAATTTCTCACAGACTGGAGGGCTTCACCAAATAAAGGCTAGGTGTGTGGTTCATAAGGGATCGGAGGAGTTTGTGGAGTGTGTTTGGAAAGCAGTGAAGCAAGAGAGGAAAGAACGAGAGAGAGGGGAAGGACACAAAGGCTTAATCAAAATTCTGGAAACAGTTGTCTTTTTGCTAGCTAAAGTAATTGGTCACAAAATATATTTCGTCCCCTTCCAACAAATCAATATATCTTCTTTTGTGTCATATCACAGAAGTGCAGGTGTGGTGAGGTGTAGGTGTGTGTTAGGAGTTCAATATTGGAGTGTCTATTTATAGCCTCTACTAGCGCCGCTGTGTGTGTTGGGTTGAATAGAACAGAAAAAAATAATAGTAAAAAAGTAATATTAAAAAATTAAATATTACAACAAAAGAAGAGAAGGAGGAAACTCAACAACAGCTCCAGTCACAGTTGAGCAAACTAGAGCGACTCATTTCACGACCACCTCGTCCTCATCGTCGTCTTCAGAAGACCAAGCGGACAACGAAAAGGAGGAAAGAGAAAAAGAGAAAAGAAAAATAAAGGAAGTGACTACTTACAAGAGATGAAAGTGTGGGCGTGTATAGTTACAATAAATAAGAAGGAGAAAGAGAGCGGTAGGTAGGTAGGTAGGACTTGAGGTGTGTGCCGCTAAGGAGGAGGGGAGACGCAGCAAACAGTCAGAAATGGGAAAACACTTTCTAACAGCAATTTTTGCCAGTTTTTTGTTTTTATTTTCACGTTTCAACTGTTTGCAGCAGAGGCTTATAGAGATGTGAGGAACGGTGATGACTTAGAGAAGAGCTACTGTGGTGCAGCTGGGCATCAGTGCCACTCTCGTCGTCGTCGTCAGGGTCTGTCGTCCGATTGTTGCCAAAGTCACCGTCCTGGTCGGGGGGCAATTTGGTGAGGGTGGGCGAGGAGCTGGAGAAGGCCTTCGACGCTGCAGTGGTTGGTAGTAGCTGGTGAGAGTAGTGAAGCTTGGTGCTGGTTAGGAGGTGCTGATGGTTTGGTCGGTTGATCTCCACTGAAACTGGTTCAGCGAGGAGGACAGTGGTCGGGCTCGCAGGGGCGAGAAGAACTTGGTGGTCGTCGACGGGGAGGCGCTCCCCTGAATGGGCGACACGCTGATGGTCGCCGTGGACTGTGACTTGCTGGGCAGCGCCGCCGAGGAGGAGGCCCGGTCGAAGATGATGGCCTGATCTTCCCCTCCTCCTCATCAGACGACTCGCCGACCCCCTTCAGGTCCGTCTCTGACTCGTTCTCTGAGAAGCTGAGCGTGCACGAGGTGGAGGGAATGTAGAGCGTGGAGGACTCCACCGCCAGCAGCGCCTTTCGCTGAGAGGAGTGCTGCTGCTTATGGTGCTGCTGCACCTGGTGAGTGGACACCATTTTGATGTTGTCCGAAGGTGAGGAGCCCCCGTCGGTGTCGTCGTTGATGGACGTGGTCGGAATGTGCATGCTCTTGTAGTAGTAGTTGCTCGTCGTGCTGGAACGGGGCGTCAGCCGCGAAGGCGACATCACCGCCGCCCGGCACTTGGCCGAGGCAAAGGGCCCGCCATTGGAACTGAAGGCGCTCTCGCCAAAGTTGGCGCCATTAGGCGGGTACTGAATGAGCTCGGGAATGAAGGCCATCACGAGGATGGCGAGCAGCACGAGAATGGCACCAAAGAGGAAGGGCGGTCCGGGAATGAGTTTGTCGGTGGGCGTGTAGTGGTGGTGAAAGGTGGAGTTGAGAAAGCCGTACAGTCCGTTGGAGAGTGAGTGGTTGGAGAGAAGTGCCGTGGAGGCGACCGGATGATTGAGACTGGCCGCAGCCGCCGCAGACGCTGCCATGGGCTGAGAATTTTCACTGGTGAGATCAACGTTGAAAAGGTTGAAGACTAGACCAAATGCACAGGGGCCAAGGCCGTTGCAGAGGCCGCGGATGCCGGTGATGATGCCCTGCACCAGGCCCTGCTTGTCGGCGTCGGCGTAGTTGGAGACGTAGGCGCTGATGGCGGGGTACGCTAATGGGTGAAAAAGTAAAGAAGAAGAATAGCAAGATGAGAACAATGGCAATTAATTTTGAACGGCTCATCAAGCACTGCTAATGTGCAAGTGAGCAAATGTGCAAACGCCACTTACTTATGCTCGATGCGGCGGCAATCAAGCCAGCTCCCCAGATGACCCTGAAAGGCAGCAGAAATTAGCATTGTAGTTTACTACTTGGAAGAATGTACTTCAACCAAACAAAAGTAGACATACCATAGATTGGAGCCGAGACCGTAGCAAATCATCTGAAGCATTTCAAAAATGAGTCCAATCATGATGGTGTTTTTGCTGCCAAACCGTCGAATGAATGTCGTCAGGAGGACAGTCTGCGAAAGAGAGGCGAAGGAAAGTTGCACATTACTATATGATATAAAGTGGCACAATCAAAAGCTAACCTGTGCAAACATGGACAGCACTCCGATGAGCGCAATGAAAATGGCCACCTCTGACTGCGAGAATCCGATGATCAGCTTCAGGTAGACGAAGAAGCAGGAGTACTGGCCAGCCTCCGGCAGATAGGAGAGAAAGACGGAAATGCACAACGTGAAGATCATCCGGTCCTTGCCGGCCTTGCGCAGCGCCCCAAAGGGATCGGCCGTCTCCCAGAAGGAGATCGACTTCTGGCGAAGCTTCTCCGGCAGTGACTCGGGCACGAAGAAGAGGATGAAGAAGATGTCGAGGACGGCGATCAGTGTGGCCAGCACGATGACCATGTCGTCGTTGTACAGCTGGGAGATGTACGAGCCCAACGCCGGGCTGGTCACCAGACTCAGGGCAAAGGTGGCTGACACCTGATCACAGAGGTAGTAGTAGTTGGAGGAGGAGGAAAGAGGAAAAAAAGAAGACAAGGATAAGTTGGTGCATTGACGTCGCCGAACGTGATGAGAACTCCGCCTTACCGCGCCATAAGCCCACGTTCGCTCGTGCTCATCGGTGACATCAGCAACGTAGGCGAAGATGACGGAGAAGGTAACTGCAAAGAGGCCGGAGAAGATCACCAGGACAAAGTAGATGCTGCGTATCGAAAATAGAGATACCATTAGCCAAACAAATCATCAACACAGATAAACACAAAACAGGGACTTACAAGGGACTAAAGATCATGAATGGAATAGGCAGACAGGTGAAGAACACCGTAATCAGGAGGAAAAACTTCCGTCCCCATAGATCAGAGAGCCCTCCAATCAGGGGGGCGCTGAGGAATGACAGAAAGCCCTTGACTCCCAGAACGAGACCATTGTAGAGAAAGGTGTGATCGGGAAAGGTTTTAGATAAAACCTGGGTGATTAGAGTAATTAGAGACGTTGTACCTTTTTAGACCAGATAATAATCTGCTCATCAACAGTGTACTAACCGAAATCATAGGAAGTGTGAGAAGGCCCCAGGCGAAGAACTCCAGGAAGATCACCACCAGCGCATGGTACAAGGAAGGAGTAGTGAATTGGCCGAACATCTAGTGATCAGAGTGTACGACGACATTAAAAACCAATGAATAATGGTGTGCGTGTAAGTTGCTGCCTACTGGTTGCCATTTGTGCTGCTTTATTTACCAATCAGCAAAGTGATTTGTACTCACCAGGTAATTACTCATAAATGATGATCGGCGGCCGCTGCGAAGTATTGCACCGACTACTCTCCTGGAGCCCATGGCGATGCTCTTTACCGAGATAAACCACAGTTTGAAGCACAGCAGCAGCAGGAATTCTCACTTGAAGGATGCTGAACGTGTTGAAAGGGAAAGACGAGGCAACGAAATCACACCAACAAAAGGTCACTTGAGTCTTGAGCGATAATTGAATTTTGAAAGCAGAACGTAATCAGGTAGTCCTAGTAAGCTGTGTAGCGGTGGTGGTGGTGGTGCGCGTGTTGTGGCAGAAGGTGATTATTACAGTGACGAAATGCAACGACGAAATAGAAAGACAGTATGGGAGAAAGAACACGCCGGATAAGCCTGACGGAAGATAACGGTGGATTGACGATAGGATTGACGGGGGCTTGCTTTGTGGCAGAAGGAAATGCGAGCTTTGCTTTCGTGTTGATGAGAGTAGAGAGAGGGTGGTCGTGTCTTGGTCTAAATGGAGTATATAATTTTATAATTTCCTAAGTTGACACATCGTCAGGTGGGCGAGAGGATGATGATGATGATGGTGATGATGGTGGTGACTGGTGCAATGGGAGCGTCTGCAGATGGGAGGAGCAGACTAAAAAAGAAAGGTCAACAACGGTAGTGGTGGAGGTGGTGGTGGTGATGATAAGCGAAAACAAAGACTGCCTAAAAAGTGCTGTACCTACTTCCTATGGAGACGAGGAAAGACTGAAGAGAGGGTTGGTGAAAGGCAACTGCGGTCGAGGTGCAGTTGTAGAAGCCATTCGTCAGTGCTCCGTCGGTAAGCTGGCGTTGGTGGTATTGTTGGCGTTGGTACACTTTGCTGCTGCTGCAGCTGCTGGTGGTAGGGCAACTCACTCGAATGCAAAGGTAAGACGATTGCTGATTTTTTGTTATTGACGAAACAAACAAGTGCAGGCGGTCGAAATAGGCAGACAAAAGTAAAGGAGAGAGGCGGGTCGCCGTTTGCCACCAACTATGACGGACAGGGTACAGCTTTTACTACCTTAAACAGTTCCATAGGGAGCAGCACTGTGCGCTACTTGCTTTTCGCTGTTGGCCGGTAACTGCGAGTTTCGTCTGCACACGCGGTGACGAAGAGCTAGGCAAAACAACTCTGCAGAGGACACACACTTCTTTCTAGAGCATCTTCTGGAACACATCGCTGCTAAGGAATCTTTCACATCTCCCCACATCACTATGCAACTCAACTTTGGAGTGGAAGCTGAGCCCGAGCTGAGCGGTGTCAAGGCTCGTCTGGCGCAGATCATGGGCCTCGTTCGCGTCGGCTACCAGTACGGCTTTATTCCTTACGTCATCTACCTGGGTAAGTGGCGAGCTTGTTGAGCGTGTGGTATTGATTGTTTGCTGTAAGCGGTTTTGTAATGTTTGCCTTTGTAACTGGGATGATTAACAGGTATCAAACAAGGCGCCGATCCAGGAATGCCGGAGTTGAATTTGCGGAGGTAAGAGAATTTGAGCCGGCAGTTTGTTGTCGTGACAAGAGAGTTCTAATTTTCCTTTATCATCTTGTTTTTAGCTTGCTTTGGTAATTCCAAGAGCGGAATTTATTGGCTGCCAATGTACTCGAATCTAGTTATTCCGCGCTGTTTTGTTACGACGGTCATCTTTTTTTTCATTTATAAAGAACATTGTAAAAAGTACTAGTGAATTTTTGAACAGTAAATTGATCATTTTCCCCTACGTGATATCAACAACGATCAATGTAAGCGTTTCTATCAAACATTAGCGTGTGTTTTGTAAAAGAAAAGAACGCAAAAGCTCAGAGCCATTCATGTTTCCGTCTTTCGGCGTTCCCTGCCGTTGCCGTGGTTTCATCAGTGTTGTCCTGCTGCTCTACCGCTGCCTTGCTCACCTCTTCCTCCTTTCGCCTGTAAACAATCAGCAACTTCTCAGGGACGTTGGCAAAGCGAATTGAAAGCTTCCTAACGCTCCACTCGTCTTCAGTTGTCGGTCGATCGGCTTCAATGTGCAAATTGCCCGACTTGTTCGCCCCCTCAAACGGGACGCGGATGTCGGTGAAGAGTGCGCCAAACTGCTGACTCTTGTCAATTAGGTCCGGGCGATTAATTTTGATTGGCTTGCCAATGAGATCCGTCACCAGGTCGTTCCGTTCCAGCAGCTCTAGCGCCTGAGAGCAGTAAGGTTTCTGTGTGGGGTTAAGTGAAATGTTATCAATCGGGTTAAAAGTTGGTAGACCAAAAAGTTGACCGTTTGATGTTACCTCAAGAACGCGCCGCTGCGCCCGCATCAGTAGTGCAATTGAGATTCCCGACCCTGCCATTCCGATGACTGCCGCGGTGATCACGTACCGGTTTGGAGCAAACCGGAAGATCATGATCGTCTCTGATGGTCTTCTGCAATGATCTTCGAATTGGAACCGAAAAATTCAAACAGCTGCTGAGGGAAGAAAAATGTCAACAGACCAGCATTAGACAGTGTGGAAATAGCCCGAAAATCAAAACACGCGATTCTGATTTTGGCACTTGTGATCATGGAAGAGGACGGCTTCAAGCTCGTCAACCGACGCAAGAAACCGGGCCAAAGAAAGGGCCGGCACTTTTTGGAGCGGAACGTCGACACTTTCAAAAGAGGCCGCCGAAAAAACAAGCCCACTTGTGATGGCTCGTACGGGCTGGAGACCATTCGCATTGACAGCGCCGAAGAGCTTCAGGAGCAGATTGAAAAATGTCGCATTGAACTGCGCGTCGGAGGATATCTGGAGAGGGTAAGACAATCGATTGAACAGTGCTTTGAAGCAGAACAGCCACCCGCCTTCACTGAGATTGTTTGCTACGGTTTGGGAAGCTTCACTCACCACGTCGTCCCCCTCTACCAGCTGGCCCTTTTGGTGGCGCTGAAAGAGGAACTTCGGTACAGCGACCGAATAGTCATCTACGACCCGTGCTTTACCGACTTTGAGCTGAAAATACTGCCCTCCTTTGGCTTTCACGTTCTGGAGGAGAACACCGAGTGCCAGTACCCGGTCACCGGGCGGACGCTCTTCTTCATGCTGCACATGTACCGAAATCACTACAATAACGTACTCAAGTCAAACTGGCACCAGTTAGAGCTGGTGGCACTGTACAGCAACAGCTTCGAAGACATGATGAGATCCGACCATCTAAGCTCTGAGTACAGAGAGGACCCTGACTGGGAGTACCTGTTCAAGCTAGCTGACGGCCAATCTGAGTACCAGGTTGAAGAGCAGCGCGTCAGGAATGAATTCCCCAGCAATGAGAACGTGTTCAATAATCTGTCAATACTGACGTTTACTAAGAAAATTAAAGACCGTATTTAGGGTTATGGGAACATGTGGTTTTATATTATATGAGTGAGGGAGGATTATGATGATAGTGATGATGATGAGTAGAGGATGAAAAGTCGGTGTTTTGTAAAAACTGATAATGCAAAAGTTAGAATGATGGGGATGTGAGAGTGGGAGAGTAAAAGTACAAGATTGGCCAAAGTAATGATGATATGAGATTATGGGAGGGGGTGAAGAAGAAGAAGAAGAAGTTCAAAGGTGCAAACGCTGCCTCTTCAGGCATCACTGGAGCCGATGAGCGGATCGCCGTCCATGTTGCTGTCACTGCTGCTGCCCCCCTCGTAGTTGACGATGCTGGGCAGGGCACTGCTGACGCCTGAGCCGCTGCTGTTGCCACTTCCGCCGTAGCTACTAAATCCGCTCTCTGCTTTTCCGGTAGCTGCAGCCGAGGAGGAGGAAGAGGAGGAGAAGAAGACCGACTTGGCCTCGGCGCCAAACGGAGATTTGCCGGAGGAGGCACTCATATCCAGTGACAGGGGAGTGCTGGTCGTGGTGGTGGTGCCAGAGGTGGAAGAGGAGGAGGTGGTGGAGGAAGTTTCAGAAAGCTTTCGCACCGGTTTTACCACCGAAGATGACTGCTTGCTGCTGCTCTCCGAGGAGGAGGAGCTGGTTGAGGTGGTGGTGGTGGTGGTCTGGTCGAGGAGTTGCTCCAGCGAAGAGGAGCCAACAGCTGAAGTAGAAGCAGAAGAAGAAGCTGCTGCTGAAGAGGAGTCCGCCCCAGAGACCAGTGGTCGGGAGCTGGCGACCACTTCGCTTGTGGAGCTACTGCTGCTGCTGTCTACGCTGCTTTTTCCGCCTACTGCTTGACAGGCATTACCAGCACTTCCGCTGCTGTTTGCAGAAGCTGCTGCCGCTGCTGAAGCCGCCGCC
Source organism: Tyrophagus putrescentiae (assembly GCA_024499935.1). Classification (NCBI taxonomy): domain Eukaryota; kingdom Metazoa; phylum Arthropoda; class Arachnida; order Sarcoptiformes; family Acaridae; genus Tyrophagus; species Tyrophagus putrescentiae. Next base: position 3,316,200 of record JAMZRA010000001.1, on the reverse strand, counting down.
GCCGCTGCAGCCTGTTCAGCAGCCACCGCCACCGCCTCCATGGGAATGATCAGCGGCGATGGCTGACTCTTCATCGACTCGCCCAGCATTCCCGAAGGGCTCTCTACCGGTGAACTGGGCGTCGAGCTGGTGGACATGTACGGACTCTTGTTGCTGCCACCGCTGCTGTTGAGGTTGTTGTCCATTGGGGTGGTGCAACTGTTGTTGTTGTCGCTGCTGCTGCTCACTGAACTGCCTGCTCGAGCGCTGCTCACGATGGGGCTGTAAAGGTCATCAGAGCTGGAGGTGATGCCACTTCCGCCACTTCCGCCTGCCTTGCTGGTGCTCACATCAGCCCCTCCTCCTCCTCCTCCTCCTGCAGGCAGTGACCAGCTACCCGCCATTGAGATGCCCGCTATCGAGCCGCCGGTGGACTTTAGCAGACTGGACAGATTGGCCGTTGACTGCTGCTGCTGCTGCTGCTGCTGTTGGTGAAGGCTGACAAAGCCGCCGCCGCTCGCCGGAGGCGGTGGAGGCATGCCCGGGTTCTTGAACATCAAATTGGCCTTATCAATGGACAGCCGCTTCTGCATCTTCGGTGACTGCATCTTTAGGCCTCCGAAACCGCCTGCCTGCTTTCCCGGCGTATTGCCGCCCTGCTTTTGTTGACCTAGAGTTTTGCAAAAATGAATTAGAACACCTACAGTGACTCCAAACAAAACTGAGACTCTTACCAATGAATGCCGGCTTCTTAATGGTGGACACCGGTGAACTGGAGGAGCCCACCGTGGACACCGCCGACGTGGAGGAACTCAGCGTGGGCGAGGTGATGGCGCCGCCAATGGTCAGCGTAGTCGAGGAGGAGGAAATGGCCCCCGCCTGACTGGTCTTTGGAATCTTTGGTATGGTGTACTTGGTGGAAGACTTGAAGAGGCCAATGCCACCGGCGCCAATCTTGGCGAGCAGCTCGGCGTTGGCGGCAGCAGCTAGTGCCGCCGCTGAGGACAAAGATGGCGAGGAAGAGGAGGAGTTTGGGGCAGATGCAGAAGATGAGGAAGTGGAAGAGGATGAAGAGGAGGACGACGACAGCGCAGACTGGCCCGGCTGCAGCTTCGTCTTCGCGAAGCTCATCTTCAGCCCCGAGCCTGACTGCGTCTTGATGGTGAACTGGGAGTCGGTGTTCCGATTGTACCGCCCTCCACCACCACCACCTCCTCCTCCAGCTTTTTCAGCCGATTTGGGCAGACCAGCGGCAGTGAAAGAGGGACCAGACAGCTTTGAGGGGGTGGAAAAGCTGCTGTCAACACGAGCATTTGGCGCAGAAGATGAGGCAGAGCTGATCTCCAAAGAAGAGCTGCTTCCAATGAGAGAACTCCCACCGGCAGCTGTGGTGGGCCCAGCGAGGACCGGCGAAGAGGGCACCACTGCACCATCTGTAGCACCACCACCAGCACCACCACTTTCAGCCCCGCCCTGAATGGTCTTTGAGCGGAGCAGGTTCTCCACCACGGCATTGATGGAGCCCTTCTTCACCATCACCTTCGTCTGGCCTTGCTTTGTCGGACCAGCAGCAGCTTGTGAAGTTCCAGTAGTGAGGACTGCAGAGGATGAAGAGGTTGCTGAGCTGACAGAGGTGGCACCCGCTACCGATGAAGAGGTCGACGACTGCTGAAGCGTCGGCTGAGTGCCAATGGACGTCTGAATTTGCTTTGGTGCTCCAAATGAGGATGAAGATGAGGTGGTGACGTTGGAGAAAGAGGAGGTGGGCAGGCTGATGATACCTCCGCCAACAGAGGATGATGAGGAAGGTGCATCTAGTGTGACAAAAAGGAGAGATAAGTTAGATGCTCAGAAAAAAAGAGAAATAGTGTAAAGTGAAAATGAGATATCAGGCAAGTGGGCATTCAGTTTTTTGGGGCAATGTGGGCAGTTGGTTTTGGTGGTAGTGGTGGTCATGCTGCTAAAGAGAGTAGGGTTAACAGTAAGTAAGGGGTGTTTTTATTATTACAGGAGGTGCAGTAGTTGGGTTTAAACCAGGTGTGACTATTAGTAATTATTATATCAGTAAGTAAGTAATTAATTGATAGGTAAAGATATTATATAAATCAAGGCAAAGAAGAAAGAGAGAGTGGAAGTTATAAAAAGAAGGAATAGTAAGTAAATTAAAAAGAAAGGCAAAAGAGAAAGAAAAAAAATGTTATAAAGAAAACCATGACAGATGCAAGGTGCACTCTTTATGCTAACAGTTAGGCTGCAGTAGTAGTAGTTCCTCGCAGAAAGTTTGGGGGAGTGCTAGTAGTGCTATAGTAGTAGCTATGGAGGCAGGCATTACTTTTTTGTTTCGTAGTGGACGTAGCTGAAGCCGCAGCCGCCGCTGCCGCCATGAGAGACTGGGCCGAAGAGCCCACAGACTTTGAGCGGCCACTGCCAACCATGGAGGTGCCCGCGGAGCTCACCGACACGCCACCACCACCACCACCGGTGGACATCATCAGCGAAGCGGGCCCTCCAGAGAGGACAGACTTGCCAGCCCCTCCTCCTCCGGCTGCTCCTGCACCATTGTTGCCCATTGTGGGCGGTTTCGGTTTGATCGGCTTCGTCGGCGTGAAGCGCTTGTCAAAGTTGGACACTGCTGCGGCGGCGGCTGCCGCTGCAATCGCTTGCGAGCCACCTGAAGAGGCGGCCACAGCCAGCGCCGCGGCCGCCTCAAAGTCGGTGATCTTGTTGCTCAGTATAGAAGAGGAGGAAGACATTCCCCCTCCTCCTCCACCTTGTTTGATCTTGCTCGCCAGCATTGGACTGACTTTGATTGGAAAGACACCACCACCCCCACCAGCGCTGCTGGTCATCATCTGCAACGTCTTGCTGATGCTGGGCGAGGTCACCGGCGAGGTGGTCGTCGTGCCCGAGGTGCCCACTGTCGAGTTGGACTTCTTCAGCTTCGGTGGTGTGGCGAGGAGTGTCGGCGATGAGGAGGTGATTAGCTTTGAAAAGCCCGAAGAGGAGGAGGACACTAGCGAGGATTTGCCGCCGCCGCCGCTGGGCGAGGCAAGGTCGAGGTGAGAAGTGCCCGAGGAGGAAGAGGAGGCACCGAACATGGCAGAGAAGGAATCTGAAATAGAAATGATAGTTAAAATGGGATATGCTAAGCATTGTCACCACCAATAGCAGCTTACCCTTATTCTCCAAGCTGTCTCCACGCTTTCGCTTGCGTTCCTTGCGCACCGGCAGCGGCACCATCGGCGCCGGTTGTGTGTCTATCAGCTGAATCTCCGAGGAGGAGGAGGAGGAGGAGGACGTACCGCTGGACTTACCGCTTTGCGACTTTCCAATCTTAATACTGCTCGTAGACTTCTCCTGGATGTTCTTCAGTATCAACTTGGGCAGCTCAGTAGTCCCCGACGAGTACTGCTGCTGCTGCTGCTGCTGCTGCTGCTGCTGCTGCTCGCCCCTCGCTCCACTTTGTAGAAGCACCAAGCTCTCCTGATCAAGTGATTTAATCATCTTCGGATCAGTCATACCATTGTCGCCTAAGTCAAAGTTAAAGTATAAGGAAATAAGTTGTACAAAACGTTGTTCTCAGTGGGCTTTCGCCGTACCTTGCTGCTGCTGCTGTTTGATGGAGTAGAAAGGTGCTCCACTGCTGCTGCTGTCCACGCCACCATGATCATTGTCAGAGGAAATACTGCCCGAGGAGGAGAGATCGCTGGAGCCAATTCGAACAGTGCTGGTGGCGGCGCTGCTGCTGTTTGCCCGTTGAAGGAGGTGGGGGTGGTGGTGGTGATGGTGGTGGGGCTGCGGCTCAAAGTCGTCCACCGGCTCCTGCTTGAAGACTTTCAGGCTGGGCAGGCCCGAGGAGGAGGAGGAGGCCATCTCCAGACTGCCCGTAGAGGAGCGCTTCCGCTTTTTGGCTGCTGATGCGGCGGCGGTGGTGCTCTTCGTCTGAGCCGAAGCAGCCGCGGCCGCGGCCGCCACCTGAGCTGCATGAGGCGTGTCGCTGAGCATGCTCATGAGCATGGTGTTGCCGCTGGGGGAGACGTTCTTGCACTGCTTCGCACTGAGCGGCCCAATCGAAAGCGAGGGCGAGTTGGCCGACTTGCCACCAAACTGGTTGTAGAGGATCGACTGCAACTTGCTGCTGCTGCTGGAGGTGGTGGTCGCTGCTTTGCTTGAGGAGGCTGCAGCAGCAACGGTCAAATTGCCGCCTGCCTGTGCGCCCAACAGCGAGTTACCACCACTTCCGGCAACACTTGCCGAACCTCCCATCCCTCCCGTTTGCTGTCCACTGCTGGTCATGCTGGTGATCGGCGTCGGGCCTGCTGCTGCCTGCTCCTTCCGCTGACTTTCCCTCATCTTGCTCGTCGCCTTGCGAGTCTTGTTCAGCACCACCCGCATGGTGATGGGAATTGAGTAGCACCTAGAAGAAAAGGTCATGTTATGGTAAAATCAGACTAAAAGAAGGAGCAATAAACTTACTTTTGCATAATCTTCATGAGAAAGTCATCCGAACAGATGGTGGAGAGGAGACCCGGGTAGAGCTTGCACTTGACGACGCCCGTCTCCTTCAGGTCAATGTCCAGGGTGGCCAGCGACTGCTCCACCGGGTGCTCAAACTGCACGTAGATGTTATTGAGGTTGGTGGCGTTAATCTCAAAGACGTGGCAGGGCGAATCTTTAACCATGAAAGAAAAAGATTAAAATCAACAAAAACCAAAACTCCCGTCTCCAAAAACTCACCGGTCACTTCAGTCTGGCGAATGATGCTGGAGATGATCACATTGAAACGGACCTGCTTGCGAAGGCAGTTCAGCACCAAGGGCACGTGCGTCGGGTGGGTGAAGGCGATGCGCTCAATGAGGATGCCCCTGATGTCCTCCGAACTGCTGTTCAGGTAGTAACAGTGACTCTGGTCGGGCAGCGCCGCGTAGAAGGCACTGCTGCTGCTTCGCCGATGCCGAGAGCTGATGCGCTGCCCGGGCAGACACTGCCGGGCAATCAGCTCAATCAAGTTCGACTCCGGCTGTGATGTTCCGGTGGTGCTAGTCAACTCGATGCCGGTGATCTTGGCAATCTCCCGCGCCTGATCAGCGGCGATCGGCAGCGGCTTGGTCAGGCGGAGGACAAACACCGCCGGAACTTGGGTGGAGTTGGACGCCAGGTGGTTCAGTATCTCGGGAAACTTCTTCTCCGCAGTTGGATTGGTGATCAGCTCGCAGAGTGGCTTCGTCTGAAGTCTGTGGTGGACGGCGCTCTCCTCGATGCTGATCTCCGCTGAGTAGCCAATTTTGCGTTCGAGTATGGCTAGATAAAGAAAAGAGGAAGGTTTATCTTTTGATAAGGAAAACGCGTGAAAGCCTTACTATCAACAGTGAATGGAAGTGTGTTCTTGGTCCGCAGATCAATCAGATCGTAGGGAGCGACGAAAAAGATGGTCTTCATTGGATTGCCACCGGTGCGCGGCTTTAAAATTCCCACCGGCGACCTGAGAATCAGTCGAGTATCTTTGTGGCAAAAGTCTCTGTCTCTGAAACGACGCAGAAGTGAGCGAAAGTTAATAAACATTGAACACGTAGTTAGTTTTTGCCATTGCAAGGGAGCTTACTTTGAGCACTCAAAGAGAATGTTCAGATCACTTTCCAGTGATTCAAGAGCAACAAATGCCCTGGATTTCACCTTCCTAATGACAGTAGGAGCGTTAGTAGCTGTGGAGCATGAATCTCACACCACAAAACAACATACTTGTCACAATCAACTTTATAAATTGCACTTAGTCCCTCGAGATGTTTCGTAAACTCGCTAAAGTTCCGCTTCAGCAGAATGGACTTGAGTTCTTCACATTGCTTTTAGAGGATTCAACAAAAGACAAAAGAACCAGGTAAATAAAAATGCGCCACCAAACAATAATCCGACTTTACCTCATTAGCAGTATTTTTAGCATCAGTGTGCACCACTTTTACATGAGCGACGCATCCCGTTTCGGCGTCAAATTTCACCTCAACGTAGTACATGTCAGAAGAGATGAAACACTGGTTGGCGGTATTGTGAAACTTGAGTTTCATTTGACGAGAAATGGCCTCCAGCCGTTCCACCATAGAATGGAGCGACTTCACCTCGATATTATTCTGCAGTGTGTCCAGGGCGAGCTGCAGCTGAACCTTATCATTGCTGTCATTGACAAAGGGCCGCTTCTCTAGAAGACTCTGCTTTAGTGATTTTGACAGATCATTCCACGATTTCATCTGATTCGATTTGCCATGCAGGCGGTCCATCAGTATGGCCAAGGTAGCGTCATTCACCGGAGTTGGCCCGGACGCTGCTGCCAGAGCATTAGTCGACGGGGCAGGTGTCGGGTAGGGCGGAAGAGATGAAGCCGCAAATGGAACCTTGAGATGGTTGGCCACCACTTGATCAGGACCGTTGAGGAAAGTGGTCCCATTGAAGGTGGCCATTCCATTGGGATTGTTGGTGGTAAAGACGGCACCAGCGACCTGGTGTTGATTCACCATGGGCAGCATGACGTTGCCGGCGTATTGCATCCTCACATTGTGTGGAATCGACGACAGTAGGGTAGCAGTGTTTTGTGATGCCATCATGCCGACACTAGGATGGCGTTCACCACACAATAATGGCACTGAGGAATAATAATGATGGAATAATAATGAATGAGGAGGATGAGGATGAGGGTGAGGGTGATCTGTAGCTGACCACGGCACTGCGAGTGCAGCTGCAAAATGCAAAAATAATGCGCTCTAAAGGCAAGCTCACTAAGACACCATTATGAGGCTGCTGAGATGAGATGAGGTAAGAATCGGTGTAAGAGGTGAGAAGTGCAGAAGATAATCAGGAAAACAAGTGCAGAGGATGATGTGAATCCTCGAGAGAGAGAGACAGACAGACAAAAAGAGCTCGAGAAAGAAAAATAGAACCGCGACTGTATCGACTTTACCTGTGTGCGCTCCAGTGACTATTGCCACTCCTATTGCTGTTGAGTGATGAAAAAAAATGTCAGCTGCTGAAGCTTGATAACACTTGAGAGATACGGAAAATTATTTTCAAATCTTTTTCTACTCGGCGGAAATCTTCAAAAACTCAGCGTCAAAGATGATGTCCAGATCGGTTCGCGCGGAGACCCGAAGTCGGGCAAAGGACGACATCAAGAGAGTGATGCACGCAATCGATAAAGTCCGTAAATGGTACGTGTTGTAAAGAGGCCTAAGATTTTATTTGCCATTCTGTCATGATGTCGAACTTTTTGTGCAGGCAAAAGAAGTGGGTCACCGTCGGCGAGACGTCCATGAAAATTTACAAATGGGTCCCGGTTACCAGCTATGATGAATCGGTACGCTCTGAGTTGTCCTTTTGAGAATCAGTGCCCCTCTAAGCCTCTTTCCTTTGACAGACATTGCGTAATAAGACAAAATCCGCCGCTGCTTCAAGCCCGGAACACGTGAATGATAACAAGGAAAACTCCAAGCCTTCACACTCGCTGTCTGCCTCGATGATGTCACTTGATGATTCGAATATCGGCTTCTCAGAGAGCAGTCAGGAGGGCTCCAACTCAATGGTGTCACAGTCGATGATGGAAACGAATGACAGCAATATGGCCGCCGGCCCGTCATCTTTGCTGAGAGGGGACTCGGAGAACGGCAACTCGCAATCTCAAATACCTAATGCTCCTTCGACATCAACCAACAGCAGCAGTAAGGTGGTCAATAAACCCAATCTCAGTGCACTGCTTGAGAACAGCACTGATGCACAGTTTCCCGACAACTACGAGAGTTCCAGCAAGTGAACACTTGTGAAGGCAACCAGTGACAGTCACCCCGACCCGACCCTACTGATCGGATCACTCTTAGCATAACCAAAAATAGTTCTGAGAATTATTCTTAACCGGTCCCATCATAGTAGGATTTTTCCAATTTCTATTTATAGACTATTATTGCCATATCGCCCAGTAGCCCATTTATCTAGTGCACTAATTAATCATCATCCCCTCCTCTCTTCTTCATCGTATCAGGCTCTACTGAACTGGTAGGGGCGGAAAATAAAAGACAAATATGACACAAGTCAACCCAACCAAATCATAAAAATCGAAGTGTAAAATGAGTGTATAACTCCAATAAAATAATACTTAATGAAAGAAATTGTGATTGCTATATAAGATTCTTTGGTCTAGCTGCTCATAAATAAGTTTGAATAAATGAAAGATGAATAAATGACTTTGAAAAGATTAACGATTTGGCTGCCAGAATTATTCTGATGATTTGGGAGGGGCAGCAGCCGACTTGAAAAATGGTTGTAGATTAGGAAAGGCGATTAGATGAGAGAGTTTTCGTCATTAAACATAAGTCGAACTGAAGTTGCCGAAGTGCTGCCCGAGCTGCTGCTCGAATAGCCGCGGCTCACACTGGCCGCAAACGGATTCGTCGGATGGAATAGCTGCTGCTTGAGCTGGTAATTGGTCTCGACTCTCTGCGCGAGAAAGTTCAACTCTTCAATGCCCGTCTCGAGATTGGCAACATCTTGGCCTATCCGGTTGGTTGGACTGGCGAAGAGTTGTTGGCGAATTCTGTAGAATAAAGACAACAAAACGGTTACAGGATTTTGTTGATCAAAAGTGCCCCTAATTCCTACCTCAGTCGCTCCTCAGGTGTAACCTTTGAACAAGCGGGTGACTCAAAGGTGAACGGGGAGTAGAGCTTCACTGGGGTTGGTTGCTCGTTGATCGGTGCATAGTTTTCCAAGTTGGCCTTGGACTTTTTAGAGTGCTTGAGAAGCTGAAATGCAAAACAGATGCTATATTCTCTTGAGGAAGGATTAACAAGTGAAGCCACTTACCGTTGAGAAGGAATTGAAGCGCTGCTTTACATTGGCCAGACCATTAGCTGCACTGCTCTTAAAGTCCTGCAAGAGTGAACTCTTGGAGACCATTCGGTAGTTGTCCTTCTTCGAACGCGATTGATTCTTCGGCAGCGCCGAGGTGGACTTTGACTTGGCCGGCTTGTGAGCCGTTGTCGAGCTGTTGCTGCTGCTGCTCTTGCACGTTTGCATTCTCGAGGAGGAATGCGACTTTTGACTGTGGACCTTCTTGGCTTCCATTCTTGGTTTTAAACGTATTTGAATAAGTTCACACAGGTAAAGAGTTGCAGTCGACGGTCGGCTAATTCTTACAGGTAGACAGACCGCTGATGCAAAAAGTGCAACCGCCAAATTAAATGATCCGAAAATCTTCCCTGCCGATGGGCGGAGCTTAGCATTTAAACGCCGCGCTCACTTTGCACAGTGCACGTTATTCTTATTCGTTAACACGCGGAGATACGCGTGGGCTTCAGTTTGTGCTTTCACTTTGATCGCCGGTTGTGTTTTCACCATCATTTTGCTGCTGCTGCTGTGAACCGCATCAACTTGATAGATTTTCTTTACTTCAACAAATCTTTCCAGTATGGCAGAAGGAACAACATCGCCGGACGTTCAGTTCATCACTCTAACGGCAAAAGGCGTTCAGCTGTGGTGTCAGCAGTCGCCGAGCAAGTCGGTGCAAAACAAGTGGAGTTTACTGGGCGCCGATGCCAGCTCTCCCATCACCGACTGCTTCCTTTCCGATGATGGCACCTGCCTGGCTGTCACCCTCAGGCAGTCAGTGCTCATCTACCGCCAGGAGAGGCCAGACGAGGGCTTCAGCAAGCTGCACCTCGAGCTGCCCATTGCTGAGGCCAAGTCGATCAACTTCTCACCAAAGTCTACCTTTGTGGCGGTCGGCACCGCTTTGACGTCAATGGAAAGTAAAAACCTTCGGTTGTACGAAGTTTCTACGGGGAAGCTGCTTTACGGTAAGTGCTTTGGCTGTGTTGTGCAGATCTACATCTTTTACATTGAAAATCTTCCACAGAGCTTAACGACACCAAAAGAGACCTGATCAAGTGGACCAGCGATGAGTCGCTCGCCTACAGAATGGTCGGCTCTGAGCTGTACTTCTACGAGAACAACGACTTCAGCAAGCCAGCCAAGAAGATTGCTCAAAAGATCGCCTCCTACTCGCTGGCGTTCAACAAGCTTACCGGGCGAATTCACGTGGCCATCATGGTGAAGGGCGTGAAGAGTACGCCCAGCTCCGTCAAAGTGTACTCCTATCCTCATGTGGACAATGTAGTGGCGCAGCAGAGTCTCTTCAAGTCCGACTCGGTGGACGTCAAGTGGAACTCAAAGGGTGAGAGACATTAGAATGGTTATAGTTTGTATACCAATTCTAATTGATTCGTTTCGCTCAACCAGGTGACGCCATGGTCCTGCTGGCCACCCAGGACATCGACACCACCGGCCAGAGCTACTACGGCCAGACCTTTGCGCACTTCCTCGACCTGAAGGGCAACGCCTGTTTGGTGGGCGGAAAGAAGGCCGGCTCGGTGCACAGCTGCGAGTGGCTGCCCAACAATGAGGGCTTCATTGCCATCTACGGGAAGACGCCGGCGGCCATCACCTCTACAACCCCAAGGGCGATGCGATCTACCAGTTCGGCGAGGCGCCCGTCAACACCGTCCTCCTCAACCCCTTCGGCAACCTGGTCGCTTTTGGCGGCTTCGGGAACCTCGCCGGCGACGTCCACGTCTGGAACCTGAAGAGTCGCACGAAGATCTCGCACTTCCAGGTCTCCGACACGACGCAGTTCGACTGGACGGCCGATGGCCTGCACATGATCACCAGCACGCACTACGCCCGCCTGAAGGTGGCCAACGGCTTCAAGGTGTGGGACTACCTGGGGAACCATCTTCACACGAGGGCTGTCGCGATGACCTCAACCTCCCGCTCTACCGAGTGCTGCCCGTCGCCTCTTCGGCCTTCCCCGCGCCCGAAGTGGCCGCCACTGTAAAGGGGAAGATTATGACGGAGAAGCCGGTGTACAAGTACGTGCCGCCCTCGCAGAGGACAGAAAAGCAGCGCCGAGAGGCGGCGAAGAAGCAGGCGGCGCTGAAGAGTCGGCTTCAGGGAGGGCCAGCAGCAGCTGCCGCTGGCGATGTCTCCGGCAAGGAGAAGAAGGTGCAGGCGTTGGAGAAGAAGCTGCAGCAGATTGAGAAGCTGAAGCAGTCGCAGGCGGAGGGCAAGCAGCTGGAGAAGAACCAGCTGGACAAGCTGGAGAAGGAACAGGAGGTCATTGAGGAGCTGAAGGCGCTCAAGTTGGAGGGATGAGGGGTGCTTTTCTGGTAAATTAACTTTTTTACGTTTTTTTATTAAATGATGCATTAATCAACTGCTTTTTTGTTTCCCTGTGTTGAATGTGTGTGTGTTGAACGATTCTTCAAGGTCAATTTGGGACTGTGTTATTCTCCCCTCCCGTTTTTGTTGTTGTTGAAGAGCAGGTGCAAAATGACAGAACCTCTCTTAAAGACTGAAGAAGAAAGAGGAAAGAAAAGGACATGTGACATTTAATCCCCTGCTTTTTCTTCCCAATTCTCTCAATTCTTTCAATCGCCACCCGAATCGAATCGGACACAGTACACACCGTCCATGCCTGCCTGCCTACCTTTTGAGTTAATAAGCAAACAACAACAAAAGCAATGAGAGGGGCCAAACCGTTGTCGTCGTTGTCATCATCGTCGGTCTTTGCTTTCTCTGCATTCTGCTTTGTGTGTGTGCCGAGTAAACATGTCAATAATTCAGGACAGGTTGGCCGGTTCAGGACAGCGAAGCAACAGTCAGCTCTCTTGCATAACTAATGCCTGCCTGTCTCTCTGCTCGGCCATCCAGGTCTCTTCCTATCCCTCATTCTGACAGCAGTGATCATGATGGAGCAAACTGTGTTACTGTGTGTCTCTCCAGTGAAGGTGCTCCCAATCTGTCTGCTGACCAGAGAGCAGTGTCACTAGTTCTTCTTCTTCGACTTGGTTTTCTCATTTCCCGGCGCCAGCAGAACTGAAGCTCTTTCTATGCAGTGCCTAATGGGCGCCCATTTGGGCGCCACGGAATTTGTGCTCTGTGCGCACCAAAGATTGCCTGATGCGCATGAAGAGAAGAGAGGAGAAGACATGCCTCCCACTGCCTTTCAATCTCTACAATTCCTATTCCCTTTCTCTCTTCCTCTTTCCCGGGCAAACTAACATGGCACAGCTCTGAGCAGTAGTAAGCTTTGCTCTGAGGAGCACTGCAGACCACAGCTGCTGCTGCTGCTATTTAAAAGGCAAGGCGCCGAACATTGCTTCACTCACATGGCGCCCAGACACTGAAGCTTGCGGTTCGGCTCAGACACGCTCTGAAATATCACGCACAACTTCTCTCTCAACTGACGCTGAACTATCAACAACATCGCCAAAGATTTAATAAAGATCATGCAATGTAACGTCAAACAGGAAACATCGTAAAATCATCGCTGAAAGAGCTGCATAACTATTTATTTCTCAATGATCAATGTCGACAACTGACACATTGGAACAATATTGGAATTGACAAGCTATTTTCTTCTCTTTCGATTCATCACAAATAAATCGGTAAGTTTTTTGGTGATTAAAATTTTTGGCTGTTATACCAAATGATAGGAAATAGCTGCTGATTATAGCAAAAATGCCAGAGTTGATGTGTGCCCATTTTCCGGCTGTCATATTCTCCTTGCTCTTCTCCTGCTCATCACCAATTAACATATTAGCAGTGGTGTGAAGGGCAACTCTCCACTCTTGCACCTCACATTGTCACCTTCTGCATTTTTCTTTCTTTGTTGTTGTTGTCATCGGCGTAATCATGCTTCAGCTGCTGCTGCTGCTGCCATTTGCGCTGATCACTGACATTTAATTAAAGTGCTCACAGGCGCCTAGCAATGGAGTCATCATCAGGGAAGTGTTGAAGAGTGCACTAGAGTGCACCCAATTCACTTCTTCGTCCCCTCTCGATTGAATGAAAGAAAAAAGAGAGGTGGGGAAGGAACAAGGTAGTCTAGTCTGGGAAGATAAAAAGACCGAATCCGGCCATAGTGTGTGTGTACAGGGTACACAGACAGGTAACACAAACAAAGGCGATTGCGGAGCTAATTGCACTGCTCGCTCTACTTTTCTCTCCCCCTCCCATTCTCTTCTCTCTGTTGGCTCCGAGCTGAGCACTCTGAAGTTGCCCAGTGTGTTGATCATTAAATCGACGAGAAATAGGGGGAGTCCTATTAAGGCCGCTCTAGGACACACCGTCGTTTTATACTTTGCTTTTTTATTGGCTGCTGCCGTTGTTGCTGGTTCGGCTACTGCTGTCTCTCATTCATTAGGCCAATTGTTCTGGACTAGCACTCTGCCTAAAAGCAATTTGCTATTACTGAAGGGAAAACAAGTTAGCACAAACTTTGCTAAACTTTGTGTTTTTAATTCAAGTGTGCTGTACGGAGGATGACTGAGTACTTTGTAAGTTACTGCCACTTGCCCGACACTGACAATACCTTTTCTTTGCCTCTTCAATTAAGCTGCTGACATTTAGATAGGAAAATGGTAGGCAATCCCTCATCGAGATAGGTAACCAGGCTTTCTTTGTTTGCCAAGTATGCAATCTAGGGGAAACCCCCTGAGTTGGTGCAACACCAAAATAGGTTGCAGCAAATTAATTGGCAAAAATTAAATTTTAATCTGCCAAAATGATTATTGACACAGTGTGTCAGTGTGTTCTGAGGCGACTCATTTTCTCATTAGCATCAGCGACCGCAATACTTTTTGCTATCCGATTTGCTGGTCAGCAGGTTTTTATGCGGCACACGTACTCACCCGCCACTGCGACCTAGAATCACACCACCACTGCTGCCGCCACAGACCACCCGTTGATAACCAAACATTGCAGTTATGTTGCCCCCTCACAATTTACCGTAATTAATTATGACTGACCGAGCGGTAGTTACACTGAATGGGGCTCCTCTGTACTGACACGAACAATGCACCAAATGTCAGTGGAAATAATAAAAAGAGAACAGAAAAAATGAGTGAACAAAGCTAACTAAGCGCGCACAAGAAAACTCTTTCTTTTTTCGATGATTGACATATACTCTGGACGGCAGTCTTCACAGCAGTCACTGCTGAACTGCTGGGGAGAATCAGCGGGGAGGAATTTGATTGTGTCAAAAGTATTTGCAGCCAATGAAGCGATAATGACAAGTTGGTTAGGGGTGAGAAACGGAGTAGAAAATGGCACACAATTCTGGAACAGAGAATGCACCAAAAAAGGCAGAGCAGAGCTGGCAGTTGTCACCTTCACATATTGTTCAGTGCTCTCTGATAACAGTCCAAACACTGAACTGTCCAAGGTCCCCAATGTCCGGTGCCAAGATGTGTCAGACAGACAGCGCCCGAACAGCTGCTTATCTTTAAAAATGCATGAGTCATTAGGGCGAATTGAGACCGGGTGCAAAAATCAAACGGCTCATGAAGGAGCTTATTTGTACTGTCCTTGAACCTGGCACCAAGACTAGGCGCTGTCCTGTTAGCTCTTCACTTCGCTGGTCACTCTCGCCAATCTAAGCCAATAAAAACGGAAAGCTAGTCACTTTCGGCCAGTCCCCTTATAATTCTCCAATTTTATTTTGCTTGTCATGTCAACAGAGAGCCGAATAGAATCGTGAACAGCACTAAGCACAGTTCATCAACTGCGGCAGCAGCACCAGCTAATTCGATTGTCATCGGCGACAGACACGCAAAGAAGACACTGCTGACGAGTGCTGCACACAACACATACACACAGACAGACCAACAAACAGACAGACGGACAGACAAATTCGGTGAGTGAGTGAACGAGGACAAGCCAGAGGAAAGCGCCAGGATCCAATTAGCACAGCGCCCACTTTGTCTGTCTGTCAGTGTCTATCTGTGTAGCCGTCATTAGGTCGAAATTGGCCACGCAGACTGTTTGCTTTCTCCTGTGTCTACCTGCACCTGCAATTAGCCTCTCTTTCTGATTCACGCCCACCTGGAATTGCAAAAAAGAAAACCTGTTTTGGAAGTGACAACATTAGCTGCCGTGCACCCGAGTGGACTCACCCCCGAGCACTCACTTTTCCCCTCAACCGAAATCACCCACGAATGTCGCAGCGGCTGTCCTGTCTATCCACCGACTTTGGCCTGCACCTCATTCGCACCATTGCCGGTTTCTTCAGTTCCGTCTTTGTCTGCCAGCGATACGGTACAGCTGCCGCTGCCGCCGCCGCTGCTGCTGCCGCTGCCGCCGTTGGTGGCGAAGATCTGACAGTCGCCGGTGGTGGTCGTCACATAGTTCAACCCTCTGCTCAGAAAAGAAAGAGGCGCAAGGAGAAGGAAAAAGAAAAGAGGAAAGGAGGCGTCAAAACGCAGGACAGCAGTCTCGAGTCGGGCGTGTCCGACTGTGACGGTCTGACGACCTCTGGCTCCTCTGGCTCTTCGCCCTCCTCCTCCTCCTCCGCCTCCTCTTCAGGCAACTCCTCTCGCTCATCCTCTTCGAGCTCAATCAGCGGCTCACTGCGCTACTCCACCAGTTCCTGTGAGCTGGTGGTGGGCAGTGGGAGCCCGGGCAGTGCTTCTGCTGCTGCTGGTGGTAGTGGTGGTGGTCAGTCCCGAAAAATTGAGGAGAATCATTGTTCATCCGCCGCCGCCGCCGTTGCCGCCGACGGCGTCGTCGTCTCCGTCAGCACGCTCAACCCGCCCACAATAGTGCTCACCACGCCCAGTGGACGTCGCCGCCAGAAGAGCGTCTCATCCGCTTCAAAGTCGAGCTCCTCTACGACGCGACGATCCCGCTTTTGCAAGAGTGGACGCTCGGGAGGAAGTCGAAGCTTGGCCAGTCGACTGCGTTTCTCCACACACCTCGCTGACTTTTGCAACTTTCACTCGGACAACGACAACTTCTCGGACGAGGAAGAGGAAGGGGAAGAGGAGGACGAGTACGAGGAGGACGCCTCCAGCTACGAGGACGAGGACGACTCCGATATGGAGCAGTCGGATGATGGTGGAGGAATGATGGGAAATGGAGGTGGTGGTCGTGGTGGTGGTCGTACACCGCCGCCGCCCCCACACCACCAAACTGCCAAGGTGAAGGTCACCGAGAAGGAGCTTACTCAACTCAATCACAAAATAGTAAGTGGACACTTCTTTTTCACCTTTTTCTATTGAGACATTTGCCAGTCTGTTTTTTCCTTTTTAAAATGCGTTTCAGTACTTTTGCTAAATCTAGCCCAAGCGGTATCACCCTCTCCAAATTGAATCGCTATCGTTTATAAACCTTTAATCCGATTAGAATTGAGAGAGGGAAAAAGGGGAAATGCGAAAAACAAAAGCAATGCAGTGAAGCCAAGCGAATAATTGCTGCTGGGCTGCTGAAGAGGCTAAAGCCGCTTCCGCTTTCTGCTGTCGTCAAGATTTTTTTCTAGTTTATATAAAAGCTACTGAACATATAACAAGGGAACTTTAAAGCACGAAAAAATAGGCAAAAGTTGAGTGCTATTTCACATCCGCTTTTTAATTAAGCTACCCTCGAGGACAGAGTTTGCATAACGCATAAGGCGATGTGAAGTAGTAGCTGCCCTAGTTGAAGTAGCGTTTCCCTTTCCTTCAAAACACTCGAAACTGCAAAATTGCACGCAAATGACGCGTTTTTAAGCCGTTAAAAAGGGAGTAGTAAAGTACACAGAACGACGCTAATGAGCGCGCACTTAGAGCACTTTAAATTGACTGCTCGCACAAACATTCCTCACTCCTCACTTCACTTTGCTTGCATTTTAATAACCAAAAAAGGGTTAAAAGTGGGGAAAAGTTTTATCGATATCGGACAGGGTCATACCCACACACAGAGGCTCTTTTCCCCAAACGCCTGACCACCGTTGTCTTTTGCCCGTTGCCCCTTTATCATCCCCTTTTTCTCTGCGTGTTTCTATTTATAGCAACACGTTCCAAGAGGGAAAAAAACGGGTACAGTGAGAGATAGACACGAGCCGTTTTTGCCCCAAAAGCAGTGGCGGTGACTATATTTGGCACTGGTTCACGGGGCCAGTGGCCGTGTCAGTGCCACTATATTGTGCCACTGACTGGGGACATGCTGAGGGCAACTGTGGGCAGAGAGAGTGAAAGAGAGATGTCATTGCTTAGTCAGCGGCAGACGAAAGTGTGTCAGTGCAAAGGTTCAGGAGCGCCCACTTCTTCTCCTGATGAGCACACGCGAGCAGACACTGAAACTGGGCAATTGTCTCTGTCGATGACGCAAACAGAACGACAGGCAGCGGATCTCAGTCTGGACAGCTCCGTGTAAAAAGAGGGGGGAGCTCCAGAGGGGAGCTAATCATAAATGCTCTCAAACAGTTTGCCTCGGAAAGTGGTGGTGGTGCCCTAGTCAAAAATGGATGATGTCGGTCGGCATAAAAGTGATTTACAGGGGAGGGGAGAGAGGTGAAGCTGAGGCTGAATCTGGTAAAGCCAATTCTCTAGTTCAAACTCGTAAATCACACATGAATAAGTTTGGCAATAATAGACTCTACTGACTCTATCTCTAATGGACAGTGTCGGGCACTATCTGCTTTTTTCTTTTTTCCCAGCAAATGTGAATGTTTGTAAAAAGCAAGTTTATGTGCTTGTGTGTTGAATTTGTTGCACATTTTGGCTTTATTTAAAAGTTTTATATTCTGATATCTAAGTCGATTTTGTTTGGCCAAGTTTCAATTTGAAATTTGGAAAAATATTTGTCAAAAAATCAATAAAATCCCCATTTTTTATAGGGGAAAATGATAAACGATCTAAAAAATAAGTGTCTTTGAGACAGCTTCAGACGACTAGCTACAATTGTCAATTTAGTATTTTTGCAACACTAATAAAAAGCAATTAATTTGAACAATAGGCAGTAAAATTGTGTTTGTAGAAGAAAGAGTGCCAAGATTACCAACTTTAGCCAAGAATTTATCGATAAAAAATTTTCTTTTTTATCAAGTGCACACACGCAAAAACAATAGTTTTAAAATTTATATTTTCACAAATAAAACTACTTTACTGAAAAAGTGACAATTAAAGAATGACATTTCCAGTGCTTTACAAAATTTAAAATGTTAGTGAATCTGATTCTGAACTTTAAACGTTGACAAAAGGGCAGATGAATTTACTGCTACTACGTGTTTAGGAATGCTATTGCAAGCTAAACATGCTGCAAAAAACCAGGTTACGATCTTAACAAAAAAGTAATCTCTTGGTAAAAGCATTTATTTACAAGCAAAAAACTAAATGTCAAGAAGTTTACTACTCTTAACATTTTGTTTAGTAAAAAGCGATTTCTAAAAAAAATTTGTAGTCAAGAACTTTTTGTAAACTTGTTAATTATCTTTTTTGTTAAAATTAAAAGATCAAGCTGTGACAAATTCTAAAGAATTGTCACCATTGAAAGTAAATTTTAATTTTTTCAAGAATTGCAATGTTAAAAAGTGCAAATAGAGACAGCTGTGTTTGCATGTCTGCATCCGTGTCGAATAGTTTTTAGCCGATCCATTCCGGTCACCATTGGTGCTGAGCCCGAGAAAGGCAAACAAACCGTCGACAGGCAAATGAACGGACGATTTCATTGTTCAAATATTGAAATGTCTCGTTTCCGAGAATTATATCGATTTAAAGGCCATGATGGCGCCTTGCAGCAGCAGCAGACACCAAAGTAGTGGGAGTTGAGAAGGAAGAAGAAGAGGGCAAAATCTTGAACTTTTACAATAAAAAAGAAGCTAAGCAAACAGAGATGATGAAAAAGGCGTGCACTGCGGGGGAATTAAATTATACTGTGTTTGATTAGTCAGAGCAAATTGCACACTACAGTGCACTGTTCAACACGAGGCAACAAACAGAGCACTCACACACAAACACTCGTGATTTGGCGCACAAGAATTTTTATTGTCCTGCTAACCTTACTGTAGTGTGCTGTTGCTGCGACTACCGATAAATACGCTAAATGTTGGCCACAAAAAAGAACTACAACAGAACTACAGCAGGAGTGGAAAAAATAGAGCAGTGTGATGCCCTGAGGTTGCTCATTTAAAAGTACAAGAAGTAGGGCAGACGGATGAAATGAGCGAAAGGGGAGAAAGAGAGAGAAAGTGTGGGAGGTGAAAAGAAAAAGAACAAGTTTATGGTGGGGAAAACCTTGAAAGCAGACAGAATTGCTGCTGTAGTACCACTGCTGGTGAACGTGAATGTCAAAGTTCTTGGCACATTGCATTGCAATGGCAGCCCTAAACTTTGCAATTGATTTGGATGTACAACAGCTTTAGGACGGGGGTTTTTTCTGTTTTTGAAAGGGCCCTCCTGTGTTGGCCCACCGAATGCAAACAGGGAAATGCAATTAGCCTGTGTGAATTTATGTAGGAAAAAAAGTACATTGCATTAAACAGCGGCAGTTAGGCGAGTGAAGCTAACTTTTTAGCACTTTGAAAGTTGCCAGTAAGCCAGTAAGCGGAACAAATCGTCAAATAACGGCACAAACTTGAACGCAAGCACTGCTTATGAATAAACAGAAAAATTAATATAAACTTTGAGAGTTCATTTTCTTTTGCTCGTTCATTGAGCTGTTGTGTAATTTACTACGAGATTAATGTCGATGACAGGCAATGCTGTATGTCAGAGAGCTGCTGCCTTTGATTGCCATCTCTGACACTGCCGTCATATATCACCGAAATGAGCCTAGCTATGCTCATTTCGGTTCAATTGAATAAAATCAACAGCAGTGCTCAGTTGTGTGTGGACCCTTGAAGATAAATTCTCCAGTCAGCAGTAAAATGAGGCTAAAGTGGGGATGGTAGTGCAGCTGAATGGTGCACAGTTTTAGCAGCTACTAAAATGTTTGCATTTGTTGGATAAGAGATAAGAAAGAAAGTGCAGCAGCGGCACTACTGCCTGTCACAGTCTGAGCGTTAGTGCTAGTGCCAATGTCAGTGAGTGTGATAGTGAACAGGATAATAGTGTGCTAATTTCAAAAACACACACACATAAAAGAAAAAAGGCTGGTGTAAAATTCACTAGAGACATGCTGACACATAGGAAAGGAGTAAAGTAGTTTAATTAGTGGCAGAGGGATAGCTGAAGGAGTTTGAAGGAAGAAGAATAGGCATTTTTCTTCTTCTTTTTCTTGAGGGTGTGAAGTGCAGGTCGTACGACAGCGAAAAAAGTCCCGATAAGACAGGGGCGCCTAGCCTTAACCTAAATTTGATTAAGTCAATCATTAACCCAAGAGGAAGAATGGTTCGGTGTGTGTGCATAGAAGAATGGCAGACTGCAACAGCAGGCAAACTTTTCTCTTACATGACAAATTGGAAAGCACACAAAGAAGGAGAGTAAAAAAGGAGCAAAGAATTTTGTCAGTTGAACTGCACATTTTTTGCTCAAAAGATATTTTCGGAGATAACACAACTCCGACTGCCAATGCAAGCAACACATTTTTCCAATATTTTTGCTTTGTCAACTAGTTTGATCGGAAGTGACAAACACTAAAATGAAACTGTCAAATTTTCAAAGTGTGAAATTAAATTGAATTTGAGGCTTTGAGAAAGAGGACATTTTTAAAACAAATTATATTTGATTTTTCAGCATAAGAAAAACTGTCTTGTTTTGTTACTACTTTTTGCCAAACTCCAAATCACTTTATAACTGCTCAATTGGTTTCTTATTAAAACAAAAAACCAGAGTTTGTGTTTCTAAGTCTGACTGAGAAACCGTTTAAAATGCGATTAGAGCCTTCGAATTAATTTATCTTTTGTAATTTTGAAGAAAAAAAATAAAAAAGAAAGTCCAATCAAGGCAGAAGCAGCAGCAGCAGCAGTTCGGAAGCGAGGAAGTTCCGTTCCTTATGAGTCACTGTATCAAGTACAGCCATTCACACTGCCCAGCACACACAAACACACACACACACATGTCTGCCTCTCCCATTTATCTGGGCGCCATTTAGTTCAAATGCTGTGCCCGGAAAATAAGAGAAAGAGAGGAAGAGGGAAAGAGAGTGAGTGAGAGTGGACTGCCCGGCATTGCATGAATGGAATGCCAGTCTGCCCATGTCTGCCTGTGCACATCGAAGGCGCCCAAGACGAAAAAGTGAGTGAGAGAGGAGTTCACGTTGACGTCACAACGGCACACAAGTGTGGGTAAGCCAGGCAGGCAGTACTGGATGACGATGCAGCTGCAGACGATACCAGATTGGGAAGTGTGAGAGAAAGAACACACAGAGGCGAGTATTCCTTTCTTCTTGCCATCTGCTGTGTTGTGTGAGTGAGCACGCTACTCGACGACGATGATGTCGACACACACACACGCGGTCGATTTAAGAGAAGAAGAAGAAGAAAGAGCTCTTGGCGTGAAGGAGGTGAAAGGAGGCCAACGACGACGTAGTACGTATTACACACACACAAACACATTGTCCGCTTATGACGTCACAATTGGGTGAGCAATTGGACTTGAAAGGCGCCAATTCGAGGTTGCTGCTGATGCTGCAGACAATGCTGGTGCACACAACAGCGGCGGCGGTGGTGGCATCGAATGGCCCAGCAACCGATGCAGCACTCTTTCACTGGCTGCACTGATTATTCTGTACTGCTGGTGCTGCTAGTGTGTTTAGGCCCGACTTGCACACTTGAACAGCCTGCATCACTACCAGGCAGGCTAACAAGAGGCTAGTTGAGGGGCTAGCTGATGGGCCGACTGAAAGCAGACTGCTGGTGCAGTAGACAGTGATTGAGGCAGCTGATTGAATGCGGGGGAGGCCGTACACTGCGGAGGCTGATTTCGATTAAACGAAGAATGAAAGCAATGCAACCTTCAAACAGCAAACAGCCTAATGGACTGACTGGCTGGTTTATGAAATAATAATAAAAGAGTGAAAAATAGGCACTCCAAACGGACACAGTTCAACTGAATATATTTAAATTAATTGTTTATTGAAAAGTGCACGCAAGCACAAATGGAAAGTAAGGCTGGTTGGCTGGTGAACTACTGCTCTGTCCTTGTGCAAACTCAGTTCACCCACTTACTCGCAGAAATTAAATTAGCATTTCCTTCAAGACGCCATTTTCCGTTTAACCGCTATTGTCGGGTGATAATGAAGAAAAATAAAATGAAAATGCTATTTGAAGTCTTAATGAGAAAACCGCAAAGAGCTGAACAACAAAAAACACTGAACAAAATTGATCAGTTGTGGCGCACAGACAATTGGACTCACTCACTCACAAACTACTTTATTGGTTCAGCGAGGGTGACACCATTGCGTCACCGCTATCTCTAAGCTATTCAGAGCAGCTGATCACTGGTGGCTGCTTCAAACAAAAGAACCGAGCAGGCCAAAGTGGAGTAATGTGCACCAATTGAGGGAAAGTGCCGCCATGATGGTGATGCCTAAATGGCCAACGCCGATCGGAGCACCATTTGCCAAACAACAATAACGACTACGTTGATTGTGGGATGACGACGTTGCAAAAAAGCAAATTCATTGTGCAAATAAGAGCCCAAAAGTACTCGTGTTTCAGTGCTGAAATTGCTAAAACTGGGTGTTGCTGCTGCTGGAATGCCATCATTGCCTAATGTCGAATAGTAGTCGACATGTAGTCAACAACTCATTGCTGATGTTCCCAAATTCTGGTAAGGAAAAAAAGAATTTTCTGTCAGAACAAGGCAACCAAATTAAATGAATGCACGGAAAGGGAGAGGCAGCAAACATTGCACGAGCGCTGACAGCAAATTAGTCCCGCTTTGACAAACAACACCAAAGAATTACCAAATAAAATTTTTTTGCTGTCAGCAGCATAGTTTTAGCAAAAAACAAAAGTTTAGACGGAAGTGAACAAGGAAAAAGATGCAACTCACATCCTGTAGAAATACGTGCCCAACAGATTGATGGCTGTCTTAAAATATCACCGCTATTTTACTGAATGCTTCCAGTGATTGAGACATCAGAAATTCGAGCAGATTTGCTGATCAGTCGGTACGACAGCAGTGCGACAGCAATTAAGCCCGGCAACAAGCCCTAGATAATCAGTAATTACGATTCATATCGATTTCAGCAGTAGTAGTGCCAGCAAATCAAGCATGACCCAGACAGGCAGCTGCAACAGCAACGGCAGCAGTTTTTATTGGTTCAGGCGCGTCTAACAACCAGTAATCGGCAGTATCGTCCCTTTTGATTACTAAATTGATTAGAGCGCATTCTGTGGCTGCCATTGCATTGCGGTGTGTAATCGGCGGTCGATACTCTTATAAAGAAGACAACGGGAGAAAATGGCGTTTCCAAAGTATTAATTGCCATTCATGCTATTTATTAGTGGTAATGGTGGTGATAGTAAAGGAAGAAAATAGGTTGCCTTACCAAAATGGAAGAAAACGACGAGCGACTAAAAAAGCACATTACAATTAGACTTCCCAAATTGCAACGGGTAATAATGTGAAGTCTGTGCTTCATTCTGTTTTTTGCTGAAATATTCTATGGGAGAATATCGAGTGAATGGAAAAAAGGCATAAGAGCCATTTGCTCATATTTTTGTGTGTTTTTATTCTTATTTTCGTTCTTATTAGGAAAGACGATTGCTATTGGTTTTGCCCAAAGCCTCTGACTCATCTGTCTTATTCCTTTGTTCAAAAGAAAAAAGACCACTAAAAGCGGTCACACTAATTAAGGAAGATAGCACAATAACGAGCAGCTTGAGGATGAAATAAATAAGGGAAAAGAAATATGCAGCTGAAAGCTCAAAAAGAGAATCAGTGTTTTTTGACATTTAAAGACCAGAGTCTTGGTCTAAGTGCCTCAAGAATCGCATGGCAAAAAGTACACACACACAAAATTGCGTTAAGCTTCATTACTGGACTAATAATATGTGTGTGGGGCTGTATAAGAGATTCTGGTGAAGGAGCTTTTACTCCGTCAGCAACAACAACAAGCAACTGTCTACTCTGATATTAAGATGATGATGATGTACATCTCTTCCCTCTTAACTAAATGGCTTCTTTGTTATTTGTCTATTCATTAGGAAAAGCTGCTGGTAAAGTTGGAGGAAGAATACGAAACGGAGATTGCCACTTCACCCGACGAAGAGGTAAGAGGCGACTTTGCTTTTACAACAAACCTTATTGTTTCCGTTGAAAAAGCCGCTAAAATACTTACATTCCGTCTTTTCTCTTTTCTTTTTGTTTTTTCTCAGTGCGTCATTTGCATCAGCGCAAAGGTAAGTTTTGGAAAAACCCTATTTGACATTTTTTAACAACAAAACGCCCATTTTTTTGCAGGCAACCATGCAAACCTTTCCTTGTGGCCACCGAGTGGTCTGTCGGAAGTGTTTCGTGAAAACCATTCAGATGGTGGTCACCCAGCGAATGCTGCCACTACGCTGTGTCATTTGCCGAGCCAAGGTGATCCGCCTGAAGCAGACCACCACGGGCGGCCTCAGCACTGGACACGTCCGCCTGAACAGTAAGCATTCAACCAGAGCAGGAGAAGGAGGATTGCAAAACATTTCTGCAGTTGGAGTTGAAAGGGGAGAAGAAGATGGAGGTGGCACTGGTTTTAAAACTGTGATGATCAACGGTGGTAGTGGTGGTGGTGATGGTGTTGGTGATGGTGGCAACCCCCTTAGCCGACCCTCCTCCCTACTGCTGGAGCTGTCCACTGCAGGGCTGATCCAGCTGCCCAGTGCCTCTTCAGTACGCCCAGCACGCCCACTCGATCACCCGCCAGTCCACTGACGGAGGTGTTCAGGGCGCAGCGGGCACTGTACGAGCTGCAGTACCTCAGGAGGACTAGAGCTGGACTGCCACTGCCGATGCCACAGCATCACCACTCAGCACTTGATTTGCTGTCAGGCAGTGCTGATCAAGAGCAGGAGCAAGTATTCAGTGGTGGTGGTGATGGTAGTGTTCTGTCTGAGAATATGGGCGAGGTAAGTAATAAGGGCTGAAGGCCCCCTTTTGTTTGTACCCCTTTTGCTGTTGGCACTTTATTCTTTAAACCCGCTGTCGTTGTTACTGCTGTTGCTGTTGCTGGCACACCGCTTAAAATCACCGCATCATTTCACATTCACTTGCTGCACTGTTCTGCACACTACATCATCTGCCACGCACACACCCACACTGACTGGCTTCTTTGAGGAACACTTCTTTGACTGTATTTGGTAACCTAATCATTTTCCTCTTCATTTAACCTTTAAAACGGATAACATTTTCAGCCACTCTTTGATGCCTCTTGGAGCCAGTCTTCAGCTGGTGTCAGTGGAAGCAGCAGCAACAATAACAACAGGCGACTTCAACAGTATTTTTTCAACGATGCCAGCAGCAGCAACAGCAGCAACAGCAACTTTGCCAATCAGACACAGCAAGGGTACATAGAAGGGGGCGGTTTTCATTGCCCATCTTGTGGCTCCACCATCACTACCATCACCACTTCATTCGGCCTCTGTGAGAGGTGTCAATGGAAGGTTTGGAGGTCAGGAAACATTACCACGGCTGAATTGCTGTTGATGCAGCAGCAGTACTACCGCCAGCATCGCCACCAGCCACACCCCTCCACTCCGACCACCTCTTCTTCTACCTCCTCCTTCCTTGAGCACCAGCTGCAGGCGTTCCCAGCGACTCCCCTTCACCCACCTGCCACTCCCTCCCACCTAATGCCCACCCATTCTTGGTCTGCTTTTCCCATTCACAGAAAGAGGAAGCAGTCCCGATATCTACAGCATCGACGCTGGCCTGGCAGCCAACGGCAACCACTTTGCTCACCACTATCCCTTCAGTCAGCAGCATCAGCATCCTCCCCCTCCTCGCAGCAGCAGCAGCAGCTCGCAACAACATTGCTCAATGCTGAACAGCAGCACTTCGTCCAACTTCCTCTCGGTCTGCTCGAGCAGCCAATCGGCGACGAACAACAGCAGCAGCGGGGGCAACAAGCGCTCTGCCAGTACTCGCTCGTCCAAGTCGAGGACCTGGGCGCCGGCTGGCAAGGGCACTACCAGCACCACCACCAGCAACAGCAACATTCGTTTCTCCTTCCGATAGACGAAGAGGAGGAGGACCGGTGGTGGTTGCAGCAGCAACAACAACCGCAGTGGAACAACATCGAAGAGAACGGCGAACACTTTCAGCTAGAGTTCAGCAAATCATCATCAGGAGCGATCACAACAACGTCAACAGCTAATCTACAACAAATCAGCACACAAAGCAGTTCTGAGCTGCAATCTCAGCACTCTCATCGTCAGCGACGGCAGTTGCAACATCCACAAAGCATCTTTTCAAATCAAAACAACCACTTTCATTCACCACACAACAATGACAACAGCAACAACAACAACAACAACCACACCGAAGCCAACAGTCCCAAAGCGTTTGCAGGCAACAGCAAACACCACCATCATCAGCATATAAAACAGCACCAGCAACAACCAAAGCGCAGTCGAGCGGGCACAGTTCAGGCCATACGCAAATCCCGATCAGAGAGCTTCCTGGCCTACGCTACTCGATACCGACGACTGAATGACTGCTCGGCGGAGGATGAAGAAGGAGAGGAAAGAGTAGACGAGGAAGAGGCCGCACTGACCGAGCCAAATGACAGTGAGGCAGAGTCGGAGGACGGCGGCGGAAACAAGGTCGGCGGAAAGAGCAGCAGTACCGGTCGTCTAAAAGGTAGCTCTCGTCAGGCAGTGAGCGGCAGCGGCACCTTGAGCGCCCGAATTCGCCAGAGCTCTTCATCGCTCGGTCGACTGGCGTACAGCACCATTACGGAATCGTTTAAAATGTTCCGATCGCTCAAATTACACTAAAACAGCAGCACTAGACTGTCCACTACCACCACTGCAGCACGCCAACTGACCAGGTCATTACCACAAATTTCAGCTCTAGGTTTCCTCTGTTTTATGGCTGCAAACGACTGGTCAATAATTAGCACACGCAACGGCCACATCAGCATTCATCAGTGGCAGTAGTGACAGTGGTGTCTCTGACAAAGACACACACACGCACAGCTTTTTCCTTCCTTTCTCCCTTCATTCTGCTTCATTTCACCTCACTTCACCAGTCAAAGTCGATACCCACTCAAACCACTCACACATACTGACAGTACTGATGAACAAGTGCCAAGAAATATTATATTTTTTGGCTTTCCGAGAAGTTTGTCGCAACCGAACGCAGCGAACTCGCTTGCTCGCTCTCCTTTTCAGCTACAAAGTCAAAGTTTAGTGTCATTTTGAGCTACTCCTAAAGTATCAAGTGACAAAAAAATAAAATTGACTGAGAGAGGATCGATTCAAAGTGAATGGCCTACTTTTAGTGAAGCCGCCAGTGCAGTGCCGCTCGCTCTTGAGCAGCATTCTGAGCATTCTGTGCCACCAGCAGTGCAAGAGCAGCAGTGGAAATGGCTAGATGATAAATCATTTTCCACTTTTACTGTTCCAGCACTGCTGTCTTTTTGTATGTCTGTCTGCCAGCCACCTTCAATATACATACGCTAATTGATAGACCGGGGAATTGACTCACACTTACTCTGCTCTGGTGTGGTACTTGGAAATGATCTCTGCAGTACCATCGCCTGAAAATAGATTTGAGAGGCAACCACAAATCGATTCACAATTTGACTAATGGAATCATGCATTATCTACCGTCAAATGAGCCAGAGTCCTTGCTGCTATCTTCCTGCTGTCCTGCTGAAGTGCACCGTGCTTTCAAGTGATTCAAACCTACGCACAAATTATACTTTCCACTGACGGATTTCTAAACCAATACATACATGTACACACACACACAGCCACAAACACTTTCTCTCACTTTTATTCTCCTTCCTACCAATTTTGCTGATCGTTTACAAGAGTGCGCCATGATCGCTGAGCTGAAAAAATCCATTTGCAAATGTTCGTTTTCATGTTGCATGACTCATTTTTTCATATGACGATATATACACATCTTTACAGTTTAATTTACACAATTATTGTTATCACAACGTTCTTTCTTTAGACTTCAATTTACAATCATCAACATCATCATCATCATCATCAATGTACTATTTTTCGCCAATGTTTTTCTCTTCCTTTTTCCTTTTTTGATTTACACTGTTGATCCAAGCACTCTTTGCACTGAAATAAAAACACAAAATGTTTATAATTATGAAGTACAAGTACGGCAGTAGCTTTTACTTCATTACACTTCAGCAGACTACGAACTGTGTTTTGGTTGCACTTGCATTGCAGATTCGTTTAACAGAGTGCGCCATGAAATCGCTGAGCTGAAAAAAATCCATTTGCAAATGTTCGTTTTCCACATGTTCACACTATTCATCGATTTTTTACACATATGACGATATATACACATCTTTACAGTTTAATTTACACAATTATTGTTATCACAACGTTCTTTCTTTAGACTTCAATTTACAATCATCAACATCATCATCATCATCATCAATGTACTATTTTTCGCCAATGTTTTTCTCTTCCTTTTTCCTTTTTTGATTTACACTGTTGATCCAAGCACTCTTTGCACTGAAATAAAAACACAAAATGTTTATAATTATGAAGTACAAGTACGGCAGTAGCTTTTACTTCATTACACTTCAGCTACTGTACAGTTTTTAAAACAGTGTCAAGTTAACTGAAGCGTACGCAATTTTAATGGCATTGCTGGCTAATTGAAAAATTAGTCTCAATGAATCACCACTCTTGTCACGTAATGTGGCAACCAGTGTGTCTGTACTTGAGGTACACCGAAACCAAGTTGAGCCAGTTGTGCTTTGCTAGAGCAGATAGAGTTGACGTGTATATTAATCACAAATGACTGGCCAGCCAGAGCAAACTCACTTTCACTCGTTGAAACTGACCATTGCCCAGCCATTACACCAGCCAAGTAATCAGGACTGAAAAAAGGGTAATGACAAGTAGCAAAAAATATAGTTCATGGTGCTCTTTAGAACTTGATTTGATATTTCGGTAACTAAAAACTTTTAACTTTGTTTTATTTTTACTAGTGAGTTCACCAAAAGTTCAACTTTCTCTTGATGCTTTTACTTATGCATTTTTTTATTTAATTAAACTTCAAGTGGTCTGAGTGTTTGCATATTGTGGTTGCTTTTGAATTTAATCAAATTTTCAAACAAGTTTATCCAAACATGAACCGCAGCTCTTTAGAAGTAGTATACACTTAACCTTTTCTCATAACCTTTACAATGACCCTTGGCAAGTAACTTTGTTGACCTCACTGTTCAACCTTGCAAAGTGTCAGCGTCCGAAATGCCCCCAGATCATCATCCGACCGAAGGACATCGAACTCGACCTCTGCAAGGTACAATCATCACAATCATCATTACACGGTCAAGAGAAAGACTGCTTCAAAACCGGTAGAGAGTGAGTTGTGAAAGTGAGAGCTCTGACAAGTACTACGAGTTTCCACATATTGACCGCAACAGCAGCAGCAGTAGCTGTGCCAAGGGTAATGCATGCAAATAATAATGGTGCACTTGTAAGTGGGGGTCTTCTCACTTTTCTTAGTGCACGGTGATTAGGCTGCATTAGATGCAGTCTCTCGCTGATAGAGGAGCATTGTACGAAAGGGCAGCCACCACTGCTACTACTACTGGTGTTGAGGAAGCGGGAAAAAAGAAAAGATGGAAAGAAGCAGACATTCTGGTGCTCGCGCATGATCGAAAAGCAAGGGAATGAGCAACGGAGGCAAAGGAGGCCATAGGCACGACAACAACATTGGCTGCTGCTGCCACCGCTTCTGCAAAGGTAAATGTGTGTCGAGCTGTCTGGAGAAGTTAAACTTTGTGGTGTCTACTATTCGTCAAAGTGGCGTGAAAAGTGGCGTGAGCTCTGAAGAAGAAGAAGAAGAAGCAGCAGAAAAGAACTGTGCACAGTACTGAAGATTGGTTGGGGGCACTTTGTCACAGCACGTGAATGTGCGGCTAAAAGGGGCGACAAAACGGCGGCGACGACGACGACGGCGACGACTGCTGCAACAACGTTCAGTCGGCGACGATGTTGATTCTGAGTCGATAAAAAACAACGATCAGCAGCAGTATGATGGTGATGATGATGTAAGTGAAGAGTAGAGTGAAAAGAGAAAAAGAGTGGGAGAGGACCAGACGTTGACGATGGTGATGCTGCTGACGACGATGATGATCACTGACACTGTCTGGAGGAAGACAGCAGCAGCACTAGTGCCATTGCAGCTTCGAGCACTAGAGAAGTGCATTGTGCAGGCATCAACGCTCTACAAACCACCGTGAATTGCAGAACACGCTGCTGCACGTCTATCAGCAATCTGCAATCAGCAGGTGCCGGTAGCGATCGACAACAACAACAACAACAACGCCGGCAGAAGCAGCTTTGAACTTTACAAATCTCTCTTCTTTCAAATGCTCAGCCATGTGTCAACAAATACCTCTAAATTGAGTGCCAATTCGCTCCACTTGGTGGAACTAATTTTCGTCTTTCATTTCAAAAAAGGTAAGTGACCTGTTTTTTACTTTAGAATAATATTTGGGTAAAATACTAGTGGGGTATTTTTACTGATAGAAGTAACTATCTAACATATGAGTCAATATTTGAATACTGAACGTTGACTTAAATTGTCAATTGACACATAGGATACACTTTAAACACTGCGAAAAATCGATTGTTAAAATGATAATGATCTCATTAGAGTACAGCAAAATTTGACGTTACAAATTAATTAGCTGATGTCGGTCTGTTTGTTTACGAAATCTACCATGAATTATTTCCGTTAGTAGTAGACGTGTGAATGACAACAAAAGTACAAATCTGTTAAATGCCACTTAACATTCCCAGTATTTCAGGGTTCAACAAATAAAAGAAGAGAAACAGTAGATCGGAGAGTCCAGTCATACACCGGCCAGCATCATGGAATCTCCAGCAGCAACTCCACAGCCATCAACTACCTATCAACTAGGGATCATCGACTATGCCATTTGCATTGGCATGCTACTCGTTTCCAGTAAGTGATTTTTACTTGGTTTTGCTGTGTGATCTTGTGTAACTTTTCTAACTTTTGTTTTCTTTTTAGTGCTCATCGGCCTCTACTACAAGATGACCGGCGGGCGGCAGCGAACGACGGCGGAGTACCTTCTAGCGGACAAGTCGATGGGCATCCTCCCGGTATCATTCAGCTTAATGGCCTCATTCATGTCCGCCATCACTTTGCTGGGGGTCAGTGCGGAGATCTACACCTACGGGACGCAGTTTATCGTCATCAACCTCGCCTACATCATTGGGACGCCCATCTGTGCCTATGTTTTTCTTCCCGTCTTCTACGGCCTTAAGCTTACCAGTATTTACCAGGTATTGCTTGTATTTAAAAAACTGATAATTTAAAACCCAATTTTGTACTTTTCAGTATCTAGAGCTACGCTTTAACCGATCAGTGCGCATTGTGGCCAGTTCTATCTTTCTAGTTCAGATGATCTTCTACATGTCCATTGTCCTATATGCACCTGCACTGGCCCTCTCTGCGGTGACGGGCACCTCAAAATGGACGTCCATAATCTCCGTGGGCGCAGCCTGCACTGTCTACTGCACCATTGGCGGCATGAAGGCCGTCCTCTGGACTGATGTCTTCCAATCAGTGCTCATGTTCTCTGCCATGTTGATCATCATTGTTAAGGTAAAGTTGAGACAAGAAGTCAAAGTTAATTCAAAAAGTAATTTTTTTATTTTTTAGGGGACGATCGACGTTGGAGGAGTTGCACAAGTGTACGAGCGAGCGGTGAATGGCTCAAGAGTTGAGTTTGACAAGTAAGCAATGTGGGAAAACGGTTCAATTTTAAAACACTTTTTTTCATTTTTCAGCTTCGACCTTGACCCAACTGCCCGTCACACCGTTTGGTCGCTGACTCTAGGCGGCCTTTTCATCTACGTTTCACTGTACGGCGTCAATCAGACGCAGATACAGCGACTGATGACGGTGAAAACGCTTAAGAAGTCTCAAATGTAATTATTTTGATAATGATGATGAGTTTTTTAAGTGCAGTACAACATTTAAACTTTTCGTTACATTTACTCTCCCCAGTGCCCTATTCATCAGCTGGATCCTCACCTCGCTGCTCTCCTTCCTGACGGCCTCCTGTGGTCTGGTCATTTATGCAAACTTTTGGCGCGAAGACCCGCTAAAGTGCGGTCGCATCTCCAAGCCAGACCAACTTCTCCCCTACTACACCGTCTCAAAGCTGTCAGAGTACCCGGGCGTCCCAGGACTAGTTGTCGCGGGCATTTTCAGCGGATCACTCTCCACAGTGAGCAGCTTTGTGAACTCGCTCTCTGCCGTGACGTTGGAAGACTATCTGAAACCGGTGCTGAAGAAGTCAAATGGGTTCAAGCGAAACGAGATTATCATCACAAAAGTGCTCGCCTTTGGCTACGGCTGCCTGTGCATCGCTCTGACCTACGTTGTGGACAAGATGGACGGCCTGCTGCAAGCTAGTTTGACGCTTTTTGGCGTCGTCGGCGGTCCACTGTTGATGCTCTTCACAGTGGGCGTTGCATTCCGAAGCACCAACTCAACTGGGGCAATGACCGGCTTCCTGGTGAGCCTTCTCTTTGGCATGTGGCTCGGCTTTGGAGGCCTTCTCTATGGCAGGCGCCACCCACCGCTGCAGCTCTCTGATGAGCTGTGCAGGGTCAATGGCACTACCACTGATTCTCCTCTGATTCCCTACTTCAAGCCCACCCATCGAGAGTTCACCCCCTCAAGCAGTATTTTCTTTAATCTGTCGTACCTGTGGTACGCAGGACTGTCTTGGCTGCTCGGCGTCACTGTCTCACTGCTTGTCAGTCACCTGGTCTCTTATTTGAGCAGAAAGCAGGAAGAGGTGAACTCTGAAGAGATCACCAACAATGGAGAGCTTGGATTGGCTAATAACGGTGGACAGGTTAGGCGGAAGGCGAGGAAGAAAGTAGTCGACCAGTCGCTGTTGATGCCACTTCTTCAGCTATCTTCCTCATCCTCTTCCTCACGCCCAAACTCCAGTGAGATGGTGCAGCTGAACGTTAACGATAACAGTAACAGCAGTCTTCCGGAAAAGTCGGAGAGCCATGAACTTGGTGGCGAACTTTCGACAAACCACATTTAGTGTCTTTTTATCACTTTTCCTTCTTTCCTTCACATGCCCTCAGTGAGAGAAGGAAGTGTCAAGTTGTGATGCACCTGAAAAAAATCTTTTGGTGCAAATGCAGTGTCAGGTGCTATTTTTATTTATTTATTTACTTTGTTTTCATTCAATGATCTTCCACTTTTTATACGCGAGCACAATGAACTTTACCGCTGTTTAGACTGGTCATGTTCAGTGATTTTGCTCTGCCCAGCAATGATCTTCCATGCTTTTCCAATGGTTTTCAGTCCCACAGATAGCATACAAAAGGCATCGACATTGTGACTGAATTTTTATATTTCAATACCACAACTTTTATTTCATACAACTGAAAATATTTTATCATTGTTGAATTTTTGTTTTTATTCAGTGATCACTGTAAAGTTTAAAAGATGTTGATATTTCAGTTAACGGCATAGCGTTTTGATGGAAATAGAGTGAACAAAAACTTAAATATTGCAAAAAGCTTACTTTCTTATTGTTTAACCTACATTTACCTTTTACTCCTAAACTTTTTTTCATTGCGTCATCTTTACATGGCACTCTAACCAACCCGAATTCTACCTAACACTCATTTGCCACTTTCCTAAACTATTTCCAGGTTGAAAGAAGGACTTTTGAACCTAAAACAATCACTAAGTTTTGCGGATCTCGAACGCGCGACCCTGACCTCAAACCGCATAGCGCCTATAGACTAATGCAGTTGCGCCACACACGCCCTTCATCAGAGCGCATGTCAACAAAACCCTTTTAACAAAACACTTATCAAAGTTCAGTCATCACTGAAAATAAAATTCAGTCACAACCGAAATACCTTTTTCAGTAGTGACTTGAAATTTTTTTAATTTGACTGAAAATATTTTTCTGTTGTGACTGAAGCTCATTTTTTTTAAACATGACTTAAAAAATTTTTCAGTGCCATTGAAAAAACAGACTTTTCAGTCAGAACTGAAACCTTTTCAGTCACCACTGACCCATTCTCTGGTTTCCATGCTTTTTCCAACGGTTTCCCGCCTTCAACAAGGTACAGTCTGTGTGCAGTGCACTGCGCACAAATGTCCATTTTTTCACCTAAAGTTAACTTACCACAACGCTTGTATTACACATACTAATTCTGTTAAACTTCATCATACATATCATTTGTTGCTATTTTAATCGGTTATTATCGTTCGTTTCCAAATTGTATCAAATTTTTTATTAAAAAGATGGTTGATATTTGTGCCACGAGGTGTCAACGGCGATCACAAGCAAAAAACTGATTTTTGATCTGAATTTCAGATTTAGTAATGAAAGCACTAGATTTCCAAAAATTCTTTTATATTTTTTTTGACAAATTAATTTTTTCTATGATGTACCACGAACCAACATTTGACATGAATTTTCAAACTGTGATTTAGGCCACGTTGTCAACGACACATGCTGTTGTTTGAATGTAAATGTTATGGCGTCGCAGAAAATGCTTGGTCAGTTTACGGAAAAAACAGAAAAAGGTCACAGTAGAAAGTGCGATTGTGAACCTGAAACTGTCCGAAACTACGACTGAACTTTTCTTTTTACTAATTACCAATCCCATAATGCGTATCCACTTGACTATAATCAACTTTGCCAACTTTGTTTCGCTGAGTCCTTTCACTTTCCACTTTTCCCCCTTCTCTTTCCCTTTGACCTTGGATCTTTCACCTACTCTCTGCAATCCAGTCTGAACTGTCTCCCTCTCGCTTCTGCCTCCGCTTCTGCTGTGATTATCGCTGGCAATTGTCGACTTACATTGCATCACACGTTCATTCCTCAATCTATATATAGTATCTTCTTCTGGCATGGCAATGTCAGTCTTCTGCCCAAAAGCGCCACATGTTCTCTCTCTCCTCGTTCATTTGATACCCGTTCCGTCGCGGACGATACGCCACATTCGCCACCATTGCTAGTAGTTTGTCTGTCTGACAGTGTGCAGTGTGGTGTGTGAATTCAGCGGATTTCTGTTTCTCCTTCTCTACTTGCACATACAGTCAACCCATAAAGTCTTCACTTTTGAGCCAGAGTAAGCATCATCATTTGTTGCCAACCATTTTGTGTTTTGCTTTGCCTGCGAAGGGTGTAGTCCGTGTGTCGTTGTGTACGTGAATGTCGGTCGTACGGTTGCTGGTACTTGGAGCCAGTAGTCCCCTATCCGTCTCACGACAACCAAAGATGCAGCACTGCTTATCTCGTTCAACATTGACAATTGACTAAATTTTATGTCTTTACTTGCGCCAAGATGATAGCCGCAAGTTGTCGTCAACACGACCATCTCCTAATGAGATCATCAGCACTCGTCGCACTGTCCTTGCGCTCAATCAAAATGTAGCCAGTTAACTTCCTCATTACCAACATGTATTTGTTGTGCTAGAGCACACAGAGTGAGTACGCAGCCTTTTGTTGATAGTGTCAACGACGGCGGCGCGGCGGCGACGATGATGATCTTCAATCGCAAACTGACTTCAAAGTGAGTATGCCGTCGTGTGTGTCCTTGTGTGTAGTTGTACGGTGATGTACTGTCCTTTACGGTTGGTCGGGTTACTTCCGTGGCCATTAGTCCCTGATCCATCATCACCTGAGCACACCCGAAAAAGACTGCTCAGACTCCTATCAGCGTATAACATTGACAATTGACACTAATTGTGATAGTATTCTTAACTTGCCGCAAATTCACTCCACACTGCCCACAAAAGCATAAGCCGGCACAGAGTTGTCGTCAACATCGCCACCATCTCCAATGAGGAATCATCAGCACTCTCCGCACTGTCCTTTCGCCGTCTCAATCAACAATTTGTAGCCAGTTAACTTCCTCATTACCAAACATGTATTTGTTGTGCTAGAGCACACAGAGTGAGTACGCAGCTTTTTGTTGATAGTGTCAACGACGGCGGCAGCGGCGGCGACGATGATGATCTTCAATCGCAAACTGACTTCAAAGTGAGTTTGCGTTGTAGTACTCTCTGTAGTGAGTTTGTCGTACTACTTCCTAATCGTCCTCAATGTTACACTCAATGTTGAGCTGTAGTAGATTCGATTAATTCACATTAACTAATCTCATGTCCCCCACGTGCTCCCAGACAGTTTCTCCACTGTGTTCTGCCATGCTTTTCGTTTTCGTCTCAATTTTCAACTACCAATCAATACCCTGCTAAAACGCCTGCTAACATCAGCGTGCACCATTTGCTCACTAGTGCTCATCTAGTGCATTTTTATTAAGAGTTAATCTGCCAGGCTACTGAAAAAGAAAGCCACTTGAAAAACATCACCCTTCACTAATCCAGTAAGTATCCGGTGTATCGAACTTCAAAATACTTTCGTTTTTATATGATTTTTATAAATGTGAGTTGAGATAAGTTTCAGCAAAAAAATTAGCAATTTTCAGTTTCATTTAGTTGTTAGCACATCGTCCTTCTCTTCTGTTCACCGTTTGCGGTAGTTGTCTGTTCTTGGTCTCTGTCAGTCTCTTCTGCAGTTCTTGTACAGCTGCCTTCGAAAGTGTGCATTCTCTGCGCGCCCAAAAGCGGTTAGCAACGAGCATTCTCAGTTGCGACACCGCTTTCTCTTTCTTTCTCTTTTCTGCTCATCCACAGAGCGCCGGTCGGTCTGCCTGTCTGTGTCTCTGGGCGCTGGTGTTGGAGGGTGCCCCGTGTGTGTGTGTGTCAGACAGACGCACATTGGGTCGCATGTGGCCTGCCTTCATCAAAGTCATCGGCAAGTTACCGGCTCCACCGTTACTGTTTGCAGTTGGTGCCAGCACATCACTACCAGCGGCATCGAAACAGCTCTGAGTAAGTCAATTGCAAACACATCAGTGTCTGTTGTTTCCTGTCCCATCCCCATAGTGTTGTCACTTCCGATTTTCTGTGTTTACTGTTGTTCTTGTTCTTGTTGTAGTGCCACTAGTTCATTCATTCAATCGTCGCAGTTGACTTGCATTTCCCCTTCCAATGCTCTTGCTGCTGCTGTCGTTGTCCATTGAGTCATTTCGCCGGCACTCATGTCCTTTTCAATGTCATTGTCGCTGCCTCCTCGTGTTTGTCTCCGGTCACCAGGCAGTCTCCACCACACAGTGAAGTGACAGTCACCGAGAAGTGTCACCGTTGACTGGCAAAAGTAGTGTGCTCTCAGCCTGCTCACAAACGATCAATTAGCTAATTTGCCCAATAAGCAGTGAATGAACTTAGTGCTGGCCTGTGTACGCCACTTTTTTTCGGGGTTCAGCTCCTTTACTGCCAATCTTTTTCATTTTTGTCTGACGACACTTTTAACTTGTTTTCATCACCACTTTTGTTACCCATCGGCAGAGCAGCCAGCCGCAATCTCATCTTCCCAACTTGTCAGCCTGTACGTATTGAATTGCTGCCTTGAAGTGCTGATAGAGCGACTCAAATTGAAAGTGCCGCCTTTCTAAATTTACATTTTTTTGCTGCTCTCTGAATTTGAGACGTTGCAGCTGCGTCGATGATACCTTGCACTAAACTGTCCGAAAAGTGTCTTGCTCAAAGTCACTCCTGTCACCCTCTCTCCCCTTTTTCCTCTTTATCATCTGGTGTCATGAGCTGGGCGTAGTGTCTAGTTGTTGCCCACCAGACAAAAGGAGGCTGATCAGCAAATCATTGACTTCACTAGAAATCACATAGCACTGTACATTGTACAACCATTGAATGTACATCGTCTCTGCGTCTCTGAATTTCACTGGACGCGTGCTGCCTCTCTTCAGTGCTAATTAGGCAGCAGACGGCTGTTCTTTGAGCACTGCTAGACAGAAACTGTCGTCGTCTCGTCTCGTCTTCTCTCCAACTAATCTATCTCTAATCAACCATGTAATTATATCACTTACTTCACTAATTTTCCGCTATCTTCTTTTTCTTTTTTCAATGTGGCATCTCCTAACGAGTACTGGCATGAAAGCTCTGTTTTTCGACCACTGAATCTGACACTAAAACTGTGCACTCAGTTTAGGCACTTTGGTTAAGCTCTGCCTAGGGGCAGCCTGCTGTGTGATGTCCACCTCTCACACCAGACCAGCACACAGTGGTCTCAGTCTGCGGGTCTACTCATTATCTGTTCTTTCCTCTCCCGCTGTGCACTGGTCGATGTACCTCGACCCTGGAACCAAATCTCTTCTTTCCACTGGCCATCGTCGTTCCCTGCGTCATCACACTACAGCTACAGCTACCACCTACTACTGCCACTATTGACTATCGTTTTTCGACCTAAATGTAGTGTGAAGTAGAGTGCTGCTTTTGTTAACTTGTGCCAGGCTTTGTGTCCAGCAGCAGCTTGGCAGCTTAGGGAGCATTTCAGTCAGGCAGAGTCAGTCAGTCAGTTCCTCCCTGCTGGCTGCAGTTCCTCCTTTGCTCTCTCGCTCAATAATCGACTCCTGCCGTTGGAGTCAAAAGTACTCAGAAAGCACTGAAATTGTGGAGAGGCCATCGCAACCACCACCACCAGCGCTGCCAATAGCGGTGATCATTGAGGCTGTTGGTGATGTTGCTGCTGCATCAGCTTCGATTAGTGTTCAGTGCATCACCGCACATTTGCACATTCTCGGCAGTCGTCCATCCCTGGCGGCAGCAGCAGCAGCAGTAGTAGTATCCTCAGCGGTATATAAAAACCTGGTGCAAGCTGATGGCTGACACTGAACGCGAATATAATTTACGTGTGCTCTGACAGCAGCAACTGCAGTGAACAACAGTAAAGCTCCTGCCGAACTCTCTCTCACATTGGCAGGAAAAACTTCTAGTGAACCCCACAAAAGGAACTCTCTTTCTTAGTGATCAGCGTAAATCATTCGGTTACTTTTTTCTAGTTTCTAGAGTGCTTATGTGACTTGGTGCTTTTCTTGTGAGAACAGACTGCTTTTCAATCTGTGAACCTTTGCTTCTTCGAACCGTTTCAGTGGTGCCTTTAGTCTTCACGTGCTTCCCTACTACCTCTTTCTCGTTTTAGCTTCCTCCATCTCGTGCTTTTCCAATTCCTGGCACACTCATTCGCCTGTCATTCGTTTTCGTTTTCATCTTCGCACCTATTTTGTGTCTTCATTGTGTACTGTGCACTACAGTGCATCACATGTTTTCACATTTAATTTCTTTCCTGCACACAGACACACACTGAATTATTATCATTTGTATCTGCTTGTTCTATCAAAGTAAGTTCCTCGTATTTAATGAAACGTGATTTTTCACTACTTTTTTGATGATAATAGTATTGATGATGATTAGTGTGCGGTGTACTGGTATTGCGGTGTTCACTCTCACTAAAAGAGCCGTTTAAAAATTGTCAAGTTGTCTACATTTATTGCCCATTTACCGTTGCAGTACTGGTACATAGCTGTACATCATAGCTGAGTACCGTTACCGTGCGTTGCCATTTTTCACAATTTTAATTTTTCTTTTCTCTTTATGAGAATTGTCACTTTTCCTGCCAAA
Source organism: Tyrophagus putrescentiae (assembly GCA_024499935.1). Classification (NCBI taxonomy): domain Eukaryota; kingdom Metazoa; phylum Arthropoda; class Arachnida; order Sarcoptiformes; family Acaridae; genus Tyrophagus; species Tyrophagus putrescentiae. The sequence continues at coordinate 3,276,730 of JAMZRA010000001.1, read as the reverse complement.
ATCAAACGATGACTATACTTGACTCTGGTAGATGATGATGATCTTGTGCACTACCACTACTGCTGCCAAAAGAAGGTCAAGTGCTAAGGAAGAAGAAGAAGAAGTAGAGTGTCATCTTTGGCAAAGTCATTGCAAGATGAGAGTGCCAAGAGGCTGTGTGCGTGTGCGAGAGATGGGGGCGTATTCAGCAGTGATCACACAGTGGTAATCGACAAGTTAAGCTGCCACTGATGCTGCAGCTGACGACGCCGATGATAATTGTGGTGGTGCACGCACGCTGCCTTTGTACACTGACACTGTCTTGAATTGCACACACAGAAGAACGGCACTTCTCTGACTGACAACTGCTCGCGCATCGTCGAACAGCGACTTAAAAATAGCTACAAGACTAGATTCAGTTGATATACAGACCTTCCCAGTGATGATGGTGGTGACTAGGTGCCAGTAAGTGCAGTGTCAGTTTTGGTCTCTCTCCTCGGTTCACTTCATTTGACAACACAGACGACATCAGGGTTTGTCTTCCTCTCAGTACACTTCTAGTACCTTGAAGAAGTTAACTTTAGAAATCGTTTATTAAATCGTATTACCATTATCGCCTTCAGTAACAGCAGACGACTTGAGCTAAAAGCTCATGCACATGCACATGCACACACATTCACAATTCATCCATAAAACATCTCTTACTTCTTATCAAATTCGGAGAACCGAACGTGGTCAAGATAAGACGCAATCAGCAGCAGCAGCTACTTGCAGCACTTGCAGCTTATAATAACTTGCGTCATTCTGAGATCACTCGACAATCTGATCAAGTTTGACTTGTGCACACACATTGCATCTAACTGTGGAGGTTGTTGGTTTCCAGCTGCCACTGGCACACGACCATTATCAGCAACAGTGGCAGCACTCATTTTGTTGCGCAAGGTCATCTGTGCACCACCAAAAATCACTTCCCGGTGATCATTTGCCAAGATTGTCTGACTGACTGACTGACCAGTGGACAGCTTTTAAAGATCAGACCATACCGGACGACCACAAACACAATTTATGTCTGCATGTTGATCATCTTTTTAGTGGCCATCACTAAGCTTTAGAGTACATTTACCCTCCAGTGCATCACTACCACCACCACCACCATAATCATCAGTCATCGGCTTTTCTCATCTTTCATTCTTTTTGTTTCTGCTTTTCATCAAGCACATCACACACTTTGAAAACACTTGTCAACTCTTGCACTTTCACAGGTGTGTGTGTGTGCTTGTGTCCTTGATTCATTACTGACTGTAACTTCTTCTGAGCGAGTTAGGGTAAGCACGTTTAGGGCCACGTGAACGTTATCGATTAGAAAAGCTGTGTGAATCTGTTGGCTAGTGAAGATTGTCTGCTACACAGTTTCTCGCAGGTGAGGGATGTCACTTTCTGTCAAGCACACACACACCGATGGTGCTTGTTGCATAATTCATATAACGGATAAGAAAATATATTATTTTGCTTTTTCGTTTCGATTCCTCTTCGTCTTTAGTGCACTAGCGTACGTCGCAGAAACAGCAGCAGCAGCACTACTGAATAAGTGGCTTTCTTCCTTCTTTGCGTGAATCTGTTGCCGTGATTGCCTTCATGTACATCTGTGCTTGTCATTTTTGTTATCCTGAAGACGTCTAGACTGGTCTATACTATTAGCACTGGTCAGTCTTTAGGTAGTAGACAACAGCAGCAGCAGGAGCACCGACACTAAATTAGCAACGTTGTTTTGCTGCACCGAGAGTAATTGATTGACCAACTCGACTTGCAGACGAAAAAAATAGAAAAAAGAGGGAAGTCTGCTAAGAGAGTGACCAGAATGAGGAGCACTCCTTCCCACTAGAGTGCATCTAATCTAATCAGTTTAGGACCGGTGTTGATGGTGATCATCAGAGCTGCCTGGAGGCTGATTCGGCCGAGATGTAAACAGCTCACTGGTTTTACAAGCTCAAGTAGAAGGAGAAAGAGAAAGAAAGAAAGAGTGAAGCACCCTGAATGACTGGCCACTCTCGCTCTCTTCCCTTGCCTTCGATTCTATCCTTGACACTGTTGCCATGCTGTCTCATTTGCCCTGTTGCTGTGGCTGGCTAACGCTGGTTAGCAACAACAATACAGACTGCACGCTTCAACGCTAGAAACGTGCCGTTCTTCTGTCACTCTCCATTTGCTACCACTCACTCACTCACTCTCGCCTGCTCGCATACTGTCGATAGTGGAAACCAGCTGAACGATGAAAAAAAGAAGAAGAAGAAATAAACGAAGCTGCTGCTCTCGAGAGATGAAGTCTCTTCCACTTTTGTTCCTCCTTCCCTGGTCGCCGTTTCCCGTGGTGATTAGAAGAAGTGTGTTTGCCAAAGTGGCCAAGCTTGTCCAATCTCGGTGGTGTTGCTGATGCTGACGATGTTGGTGGCCAATCTCCGAGAGACTCGCACAAACACTCAGACTGCTGAGCTGGTAAGAAAGCACAAAGCACCGACTGTTCTTCTGAGAACTAAGTGAGTGTGTGTGCGTGTGTGTTTGTTGGGGTTGCGGTGTCACTAAGGGCACTAACAGCAAAGATCAGCAGAGTGCTGTTCGTTAGGGTGCTGAAAAAACTACGTACTGAGAGCTACTGAAAGAGGTACACTGAGGGTGAGGGTGGTAGACAGGCTGTCTGCCACTTTAATGAGCACTTCAGTCTTCCTGCAAAGAGCACAGAGTCTCTCCCACTCTGACTCTCTGAAGAGAGCACTCTCTCCCTGAGATTGGTGCGAGCGGCAAAGATCGTTCGGTGATGTGTCACTGCCTCCTTCGTCGTCTTCGTCTTCTACCACCACCTCCGTTGTTGCTGTTGCTGCAGCAGCAGTCTTCGATGCTCTTGTTTTTATCATGATCGATGTGTAAGTTGGCTTGTGTGTGTGTGTGCTGGTCTGCTGCTGGTGGTTGTGGCTGTTGCTGGCGCTCGGCTATTTAAATGGCACACTTTCCACACTCAGAGCCGATCTGTTTCGAGTTGCTAGTGGTGTGGCGAGTCATTGCTGTTCGTTTGTCGTCTGTCCGGTGCTGAGAGAGTGAAAGAGAGAAAGTGCCCACGCTCTTTGACTCTGGTGTTTGCTGCACACTTCCATTCTTAACGGTTTCTCTTTCTCACCGTCTCTTTTTTTCACATTCTTTCCACACACGCTCATTTCAGCTAAATAATTTTCCAAAAAGAAAACACCAACACTACCAGCATCAACATGACCAACCAACAGTTTGGAGCATCCGACACGGCAGCAGTTTATGATTGCAATCGGGGAAGCAGTGCTGCCGCTAACATGAACAGAGAGGAGGAGGAAAAGAAGTACAGTTGCAAAAACAACGGCAACAATGGCCACCTTTCCAATGGCAGCTACTCACCGGTAGGCAATGGCAACGGTCACTCAATGTCGATGACCACCACCACCGGTAGCTACCACCTTCAGGACAACCCAGAGAAACCACCCTACGGAACGACCACTGAGGACATCGAGTGCCAGGGACCAGGAGGCGACAACCGCCCTCTGACCTGGCTGCAGAAGCTGCACATGGTCTTGGTGGTGATCTCCTCTGCCACCATCAACGGCGTCGTCTTTGGCGTGGTGAACAACTTTGGCGTCTTCTACGTGTACCTGATTGAGCTCTTCAAGTCGGACACCAGTCTGCTCTCTCTAACCGGCTCCGATGACCAGTCGATGATGATGATGCCCACGCCGGCGGACAGCGTCCAGGCGGAGAACCAAACGGCCAGCTCGGGTGGTGTTGATTCTGCCCTGCTCCAACCTCTCATTGGTAAGTAGAAAGCTTTCTTTTGCTTTTTATTAGTCACCTTAACCTTCCCCCTCAAAAAACCCTGCGGTAGACTTTGACCTTAGTCCTTGACGATTTCTAAGAATTTCAGTTTGAGTAGCTCAGATGCCCGATGTAGTTTAGAGTGCTTTTTGTTTAAGTAAACCCCCAACTTAGATTAGACTAGACTAGACTGCTACACCTTTCTCTGTGAACAAGTGCAACAAGTAAAGTGCTGATGAGGAAGAACAGTAGTGTCGATTTATTAACAGTTGCAGTGGTGGTGGTGGTGGTGGGAATGCAAAATTACAACCATCTCCACCCGCGCATCATCAAAACGGTACTATTATGCATTTTTTTATTTTTGCTGATAACTGCCACTGCGTCCAATCACATCTAAACGGGAGATCTGTCTATGTTACATTCTTCCCTTTTCATGCTGTGAAATAATCGATGGAAACTGTGTGAAGGCAAGCCATTGAGGAATGTCGGCAGTGTCAAGGTACACCGCCAATTATTGCCGGGCTCGGTGAATAGAAAATTTCAGAGAGCAAAGTCCCACTCAAAACTTCTTGATGACACAGACGGGCACACAGGGAAAGAGAGAAATCAGAAGTGCTATTAGCTGGCACTAATTGAGCATCACTACATGTGTACATGGCAACCATTTCTCTTGTACCGTCGTACAGTAGTTGTAGTAAGGGAAAAAGCAGTGCGTGTTACTACCTTCTGCAGTGTTCGTATCGTTCGTTGACCAAGCTGCAGTGCTCTAGTGTCGCTTTAGTCTAAAGATCAGTTTTTTTGCATTGGAAACTTGGCAGTTTTTTGTGTGCACACAGCTAACGAAACTGTGTTGTTTGCACTTGCAGAGCTTCATTCTTTGTGATTCATCGTTTTGTCAAAGTTCAGTGCTAGCATTCCGTTAGTGAACAACTATTGAATGAGTGCAATGTTTGCATTTTCAGTTCCTACTTTTCAAACTGCTGTGTGCTTTCTGCACTTTTTACAGCCTAGCACTTTGGCTGCTTCTAATTCTGATAAGTGGGCATCAGTGTGAGCGCACAACTAACACACTAACGTGTGCTCGCCGCTGTTTCCCGGAATTCATCATCCTGCCATCACATCCATCACTTGCAGGATCGTAACACACTTTTCACCATTCAGTTCTGTAGAAAAGGAGAGAGAGCCCACTCATTTTGGAAATTTTATCAGTAAACGCCATCTGAACAGCAGTTTAGCTGCAGAAATCTGCTCCCTTGATCACACTGCAATTTGTCACTGGTGTCAATTAACTGCCACTTTGAACTTCTTCTTCGCTATACACTTCTTTTGATTGAACCGTTTGCACGCGTTCAGCCAGCATTAGAGAGTCGTTTTTCTAAATCATTTTATCATGATATTTCTTCAACTTATTTTTTATTTTTTAATTTGCCAATGTACTATTGCCCGCTGTGAGTGTTTATCATTTGCCAAGCACCAAGCACACTCAAGTGCGCAATTGATCGTGTTTACATACGATGCTGTTGTTGTTGGCCATTCAATTAGAATTTTCACTCTCTCTTGGCAAACATCTGAACGGTGCACGGAGACAAGAGCACTTCTTCTTTTTTAATAAGTTTGTACCAGATGGTTGTTGCCATAGCTGCTGTTGCCGCCGACAGGCAGATGCTCACTGTCTAATTGGTTCTTCCTATGTTGGGCTGCTGTTGTTCGGTGCATCAATTAATGTACCACTTGGCTTCTCCGGCAAGCTGCGTCGTACACTCGTGTGCACTGTCGTTGATGAGTTTGTTTGCTTTTTCACCACCACCATCCCCACCACCAGCATCAACAAAGTGACAGTGGCTGAAATGTCATTAAACTGTGCAAACAATCTGGTTAGTAACTGGTGGTTGCGGTGGTGGTGCTCTTTGGGCGACGATCTGTCTGACCTGCTGACTGCTGTCTCCAAGTTCAAATTTTGTTCATTGTTTTTGTCCTGACTGACATTGAAAAGTGTCAAAGTTGAGCACTGTCTGATTCAAGTGCATCAGGTTATTTTAGGCAGCCACACTAAAACTACGATTTGGAACCGATTCAAGTGTCACTCGCTTTGACCGCCGCCACACAGGCGCGCGCACATTCACTTTCACAAAGTGCCATTTTAGACACACAAAAATGGCATGAAACAGTCGACAAAAGTTTGTTATCACCCGGCGGGTGACACTCGTTTTGATGCAAGATAAGAAAGTGCTCGCACTTTTGAGTCGTAATCAGCAGCAGCAATCAAGCTAGTGACTAGTCGCCACTACACACACACTAGTACTTTCAAGTGAAGAAAGTCATTAAGATTGTCATTAGGCGATGTACATTGCTTCAGCTGTTCTCTCTCTTTCTGATTCACTTTTTTCACGTTTGTTTAATCAATCAAAAAGCTGTAACTTTTGGTCCTCGCCGGTTTTGGCGCCTTGTCAGCCTGCCTGTCAATCTGTTCAGCATTAAATCACACAGCTCAGCTCACCACCAAACTTTGGCGTACAAAGCTTAAGCTGGTACTTAATTACACTCAATTACAACTATTACCTCTCTTTATATGCTAAACACACACAGAGAAAAAAGATTACACACCTGAGGCTTACCATAATAAACAGGCAGCGTTGATGTTTACAGCTGTGGGTGCATTTTTCGCCTCTTTGCACGCTGTGAAGACCTTGAATTTAAAGCTATGCTGTAGTAACGGTGTGTGTGTGTGTGTGTTGATAACTAACTGTTGTTGTTGTTGTTTTTGGCACGGCACATTCACCGTTGGCCATGCTACCAGGCAGTCACCCCATTGAAAGTTCATGCATCGTAGTTTGCGGAATGCGAGGTGGTGCTGCTGCTGGTGGTATTCACTGAAACATCAATGCATTCACATCAGGCGTACTTTCTCCAATGCAAAAAACTGCCTGCTTGTTAGCTACTAGAGAACAACACTTGGTACAAATGCTGCCAAGTGTGATCTATCTCCTATCTGATTGCATTCAGATGGCATCGACTGCATGTTCTTGTTCACTGGTTGCTAACTACTAAGGTGATCAGTGATTCTATAAATAGTGTTTCAGTTGTTGTACAGTGCAGTGCACAGTGCCCCCTGTTCAATTCAGTTCAGTGCAGCGGTGTACAAATCTATTTGCGCTTGTTTCTCCTTCTTCTTCGACTCACTACCCTAACTCATTCATCCTTCTTTCTCCTGCTCAGCTGGAGTCGGCTCACTGAACATTGGCCTCATCTTCTTCTGCAGCATCTTCGCCTCGGTGCTCAGCGACCGCTATGGCATTCGGCAGGTGTGCTTCGTGGGCGGCATCCTCGCCACCATCGGCATGTACGCCAGCTCCGTTTCGGTGCACATCGTCTACATGTACATCACCTACGGCCTGGTGCTGGGCATCGGCGCCTCGCTCGTCTACGCGCCCTCGCTGGCCATCCTCGGCCACTACTTCACCGCAAAGATTGGCTTGGTGAACAGCCTGGTGACGGCGGGCAGCTCCGTCTTCTCCATCGTCATGCCCATCGTCCTGCGGAGGCTGATCAACGCCCACGGCGTCCAGAACACCTTCAAGTACCTGACCGGGCTGATGGGCGTGCTCATTCTCTGCTCGCTTACCTTCAAGGAGAAACTCCCCCGACCTACAGGCTCTTCAGTGGCGAGAAGAAAGAGTGCAGAGGCAGCTGGACAGCAGCAACCTCAGCATCCCCATCACGGTTCTCGCAGCAGTCTGGCGAGCATCTTTCAGTTTGAGGCGCTGTGGAAGAACAAACTGTATCTCTGCTGGCTGATCTCCATTCCCACCGGCCTCTTCGGCTACTTTGTGCCCTTCTGTCACCTGGTGAAGCACGCACAGGACATCAACTCGCAGTACCCCGGCGAGGTGTTGGTCATGTTCATCAGCATCTTCTCCCTCATTGGCCGCCTCTGCTCCGGACCGCTGGCCGACTTTGGCAAGATCAACCGCATCGCCCTCCAGCAGCTGTCCTTTGTCTCCATCGGCGTCCTCACCATGTCCCTCACCGTCATCACCGACTTCTCGCTGCTGTTGGTCTGCTGCGGACTGGGCTTCTTCGACGGCTGCTTCATCTCCCTTCTGGGGCCGATTGCCTTTGACCTGGTCGGTCAGGAGTACGGCAACCAGGCGATTGGTCTGCTGCTGTGCTTCTGCTCGCTGCCACTCACCACCGGCCCACCCATTGCCGGTAAGTAGAGCTCAATAAGCTTTTGAGGACTTTTTACTGCCACTTGATAGTGTCCAGTGATAATGATGATAACCCAATCTTCCTCCTCTCTCTCTCTTCTCTTCCTATCTCCACTTCAGCCTACGCTTACGGTCTGTACGGCAACTACACGCTGGCCTTCTTCCTTGCGGGCATACCACCAATCGTCGCCGCCGTGCTGATGTTCAACATCATCCGCCTGCAGCGATCCTCAGCCGCCGCCTCTGCCGCCTCCTCCTCCCATCGAGGTGCCTTCATGCCGGCGGACAACCTCTCCAACGGCCTGAGCAATGGCTTCGGTTGCGGAGAACGAGGTGAGAACTGCACCTGCTGCCCAACGGAAACGGAGTGTCCACGGCATCAGCGGCCACCACGGCGACCACCGTCAGCAGCGCCGGAGACAGCTCATCGCCGGTGAAACTGCGCAGCCTGCTGAGCACGGAAAACTCCTCGAGCATCACGATGAGACGAGCAGTGAGAATGCCAGCCTCCTCAAGGCCTCCTCCAACGGCAATCACGCGTCCATTCTGCCTGCCAACGGTAACTCTCACGCCAAGCAGGGACCCGCTCTGGTCGCCTACACCTAAGCATTACTTCACTTCACTTCACTGCCCGTCCCTCAAACCTTCCGCTCCTCTCTCTTTCTCTTTCCTCCTCCGCTTCTGCAAAAAAAGTCCAACAGTGATTGCCCCCGCTTTTCAACCGCAGCAGCAGCAGCATAGGCACCAACCAACTAATTTATTAAGCACCCTATACTACCAAGCTATTCAATCAATTTATTTTGAGGATTTCTAGAGGATTATTATACTTCGACGTTTTTGTTGTTGTTGCTGTTTTCTTCTACACTCTTCAGAGACTTTATCGGCAGTTGAGCAGTCAGTCAGTCAGACAGACAGAAAGTTATACAATTACTACTGTGTTACCACCAACACTGGAGAAACTGAACACAGGAGAAAGTGCGCAAGTCTGCTACCTGAGAAGACCGATTCACCAATATATTTGCTTAGCCACTCGTTCGATACACCGCCGATCATCCATCATTCCAAGTCTCTCTCTCTCTCTCCCGTAGTCAATTGGATGATCACCCAGTAGCCTATTTCTATGTTACTGGGACGAGTGTGTTTCACTATTCAATTTCTCTCCACCTTCAGATGTTCTTTCATTTTGTCTCCAAGCTTTAGAGGCTCTCTCTTTTTTATACCTTTTGTACAGTTCCTCTTCCTCTTCATCATCCTTCTCTCCTCCTCCTCCTCTTTTACCTTTTTCTTTCACCCCAACACACTTCTCCCTCATCCCACCCTTTTTCTTTGTTGTTGATCAATTCGCCATCATCCACTGAAGTCTAACTTGCGACAATTCGTTTCTACCCCCAATCTTGTCTTTCTACCCTTCCTTCCTTTTTTGTTGCCTCCTTCTCCTCCAGTAGAGCCCACACTGGAAATGATTAAACACCACTACCCCCATTTTTTGTATATTACAAACCAAACAACAAAAGAAATAAATAAAAATTTACATTTATTATCAAAATGGAGGACAATATTGGTACTTCTGAGAGGAAATGAATGAATGAATGAGATTAAAGGGAAGCAGTATTCAAAAAGAAAGATGGTGAAAAGGGGAAAAAGGAGAAGCAGAAGCCAGAAAATGAAATTTAAACAGTGCAACCTGATTTTAATGGAATTTGTTTGTTATATAAAAGAAGATCAATGAAAGAATAAATTCATCGGTGAATCTCGTCGTGCTGCTGTTGCCGTGGTTGTGGTTGTAGTGGTGCAGCCTCTTTGTCGTATCCTTTCCTTTCCCCTGGTGAACTTCGTTGTTCCCTTCAGATGATGAACGTGAAGCAGAGCACTGTCGGAGCACTCTTTCCTCCTTTATCGCAGTGATAGCAGCGTGTGCAGCTTATGAATAAAATCTGAAAAGCGCTTTTTGAAAGCCAGTCGATTCTGGTTGACGCTGCACTGGAAGCCCACCGCCTCGACAATCTCAAAGAACTCCCTGGCAATGGCCTGCTCCGCCTCGTAGTTGCCCATCAGGTGCAGCACCTCGAGCACCTGCTCCTTGTAGGTGTTCTGGTAGCAGCACAGCAGCGAGTACAGCGCCAGGGCGACAATGTCGCGCAGGTAGTAGTCGTTGTTCTTCACCAGCTCCAGAAAGATAAACTCAAAGATGGTGCGGAAGAAGGGCTGAAAGGCCTTGATCACCTCCTCGTTCTTCGCCGGCTCAATCGCCGCCTGGAATCCCAGTTCAATGATGATCTTGAAGCCCACCGTTTTGATTTCATTGGAAATGCTGTGAAAAATGGAAAAAATGAAAATGAGCAATGTTAGTTAGTTTTTTGGATGAATCCCACAATTAGCATGCAGTGCGTGCCCTCAATAAACAAGTTGTACTACAACCACTGTTTGATTTTACTTTTTCATTACTACTTAATCAATCTGCACCAGCGTTTCATTCATCCATTCAATCAGTCATTAACAAATGACGCTGATAATCATGATGATGATGTCACCGAAAGAAACATCATCCCTTAATAAATCCTCCTCCCTAATGACAGTTCTTGATCTTATAAACTTGAAGCCGGCTTAACTGCCACTGACTGACAAGAGCACTCACTGAGCATCACTTTTCGCGATGACCTAGTAAAGATCGACGGAAAGATGCAACTTTGGTGATGTGCACTCAAACTCAAACACAAACTCTCAGCACTCTTGCATATAATATCCCGCAGCAGCAGCACAACCAGGACATGATCCAGATTTGCGCCGCTGATTGCCCCCAGAGCTTATTATTGTTGCTCCAGTGAGCCCTCTCTTCGATTTACGCGCAAAGCCAAACGAAACGTGGCCAATTTGTCACGTAAATTGATGCGATGCGCCTGATAAGAACAATCAATCAATGTACATGGGCTGTGTGTACACATCTGTGTGCTCGTATGAGCTGTTCATCGGTGCTGGTCAGACAAAAAATATAAGCGCACACACAGACTCAGCATTGGTAAATACGCGTAAAACAGTTATTACCTAAATGACGACAACGACTGTTTACGAAGACGATGTCGACGACGACTTTACCCTTCAATCAGTCAGCGTGAACCCTCCGCCAATGGAGCGCGCAAACATGCCTCACTCTCTTTTTCTTTCCCCAATCATATGATGGGGAGCTGTCACCGACTGACTGCGCTGACCTTATCCCTAATCTGTCAGCGCGCACACCGACTGTCTCGACGTCTGGTGCCAGACCAGGCGGAGGCGAGTGTGGCCTCACATGCTCACACACACACAGCAGAGTGTAGCAATCCTTTCTGGCATACCCAACAGCAACACTGGCAACAGGCAAGGACAGAGCAAGCAAGCAATCTCCAACCCTGATGATGCCGGTGAGGAGGCACTGGAGAGACATAAAAAACGTCTCCAAAGCCTCCTCAGCGACCATCAAAAGGCTGTGATGTGCCTCCTCTGACAGTCTGTCTGCCCTGTTGCTTGCAGTGTGTGGGGGCCAGGCAATCTAATCGCCCCAAATGAAAATCCGCAACCCTGAAATAACAGCCGATATGTCGCTGCTGCCGTGCTCACGCACAATAATTGCTCAACTTTACCACACATCGAAGATCGAATGATCTAGATTAAGTTGTCAGTGTCTATCTGCGTGGTGAAGAAGTAAGCCAAGATGAAGATCAAATGCCTGCGCCTTCAATTGACCATACAAAAAGAAATAGAGACCTAGCCTCGTAGCCGCAGCAGCAAGTGCAAAGTGTAAATTGAGAAGGAGTACACAGCAGCATCAGCAGCAGCATCAACAGCAGCCCCACTTCCCTTTATCTCCTTTCAAGGTCTTTCAAGTGGAAAATGAAAAGAGTTACCGATGATTAAATCACCGCCAAGTTGACATTCACGCGTCTCGGAGACAAGTTACACAACAATCAACTAGTGATGTGCGCCCTGATAAAAACAACTGTGGCGATAACTCTCTGACTAAGACTTCGACTTCGACAGAGAGTACTGCCGACAGCTTTTGCTTGGCGAACGTACTAAACCACACACAAGTCGGCGATCCAGGAAGAGAAAAGAGAGCGCACACACAGAGAGAGAGAAAGTCAAAATATCGAGTGCAAAAGGCACAAAAATAGATTTAGAAAATAGAAAAGGCGGGAACACACAACAAAACAACAGACAGTCACAGGACACATGTCAAACTTTGACGATGCTCGAGCGCAAAGAGCTGGGCAGTAGCCCAGAAGATACGGCGTCTGTCTGCCTTTGTCATCATCATCATCTTACCTAGAGTCTACTCTACTCACCGCCTCTTCTTTTCAGGGTTACGGCCACTATCACCACCACATCTGAAGCTCATTATTTGTCTCTCAATTAGCAACCGCAGTAGTAGAAGTACCGATAGTGTGCTCAAAGTCTGGCTCCAGTTTTGCTGCACTATCAGATACTGCTGGTGGTGGCGGTGGTGCTCTATCACACACAATTCAGCCGCAAATGGGTCGATATCGACACGCTCTAAAATATTCCCCTCCCGCGCTCTCTCCCTCTCCCTCGCCCACACCTCCCCACCCCCACAGATAGTTTCGCTCCAAGCGGGTATTAATATCACACTTTTTAGAAGGCAAAAAGTACGACAAAAACCACGAAACCAGAAGTCACTGGTCGGCCGCAGTACGACCAGTTTTTACTACTTTCGCACTAGCTTTTACGCGGGGCCTGTTGCTCTTCACGTTTTCACGCCTGCATCTCCTCATTTGCAAATGCTAATCTCTAATCTTAGCATTGCTGTGTCCTTAGTTAGCTCTTAGACAGAGCAAAAGTGCAGCACCTAACTGTCCTCAAAGGGTCTTCCCTGTCTGTTGCACAGAGCCGCCGTTTAAAAAGAAAGACAAACTTCAGAGAAAAAATGTGCAATTAGTGCAAATAAATGCCGATATAACGACCATATGCAAAAAAGTGTAGTAATAAATCAAAGTGACACTAGACAGTTCGGCTAGTTGCGCACAAGTTAGAAGTACACATCATCTTCATTCTCCCCCTCAACACTTTGACAATCTAATCAACCTGTCATTAAGTTTGATAAGTCTGCGTTATGTAAAAATAATACTTTTCATTAATTGACTGTCTCTCTCGCCTCTCCTCTTGAAATGAACCTCGCCCCTGAAGTGAACTATGAATATGTTCATGTTAGTGATGTCTGCCTGACACTATCATCCTCACTATCAAATATTATAATATTTTCTTTCCTATGCAAATAATGTCACACATTATAAATTGGCGCCTTCTATATGCTATCAGCTTTTCATAATTAGCCCTATTCCGGCAAAAACCCGTCGACTGTTGCACTGCAGACTGGCAAAAAATAGGCATCAAAGTATTGATCCAGTAATGGAACTTTGATTGAAAAGTCATCATCATAGCAGCAATAGCAGTAGTGAACCTTTGCTCGCCAACGTGACTACACTATTGGATTAGTGCCAATAGCCAATCAGAGAGGGAGAGTATTGAACATGATAGTCATACTAGTAGTACTGCCTTACTAGCCAGCTTCCTGAGGCGTAAACAACGGGAGATAAGAGCGCTAGGGTTCATTCAAACCCAACAGCCATCATCAATACGATACTCCCCACCTCCCCTCAAGCTCACAGTGTAAGAGGCAATGGAGCAAAGGTTACTTGCCATCAGGCCCACTGGAGTTGCTTGCCTGGCTAAAAATACCGAGCTGGCAAGGGCAAAGAGGCATCGAGTCTAAGCTGATTAGACAAAATTCGCGCTCAACTTTTTTTGCTTATGCTTCTGTTTGTTTTGTCTGCAGTTGATAACGGAGACAGAAGAAATGCCTACACTTCAATTCAAGTAATAAGAAGCCTAATGTACCCTTAGCCGAGCTGAAGATTAGGCTTGTTTGATGATTGGAGCCAATTATATAATACATGCCACTTAAAGGCTAGAAGACTAGCACTAACTAATAAGGAAAAGAGCAAACTGTGGGTGCATGTCAACAAATAGAGAACTACATACTAAGCAAATGTCAACAGGAGAAATAAAGAGCAAAAACGACTTACTTGGGCGCTTTGAAGGCGTAGTCGACGCACTTGAGAAAGGACTCAAAGAGCTTAAAGGGAAAGCCGCGGAAGCGTCCGAGTCCTGGGCGATGAATTCGAGCAGCTTGTAGTAGAGGGAGCAGAGCTTCTCATCCTCCAGCAGCTCGTCGTTCATCAGCGGCATGATGATGTTCAGCGAGGTGAGGACCACCTTGCTGATGGTGGCACTGAGAGAGGAGGAGGCGGAGGGGTTGGAGAAGAAGTAGAAGATGTCCTGCGTGGAGAGATCGTTGAGAAACTTGAGGATCCAGGTGAACTCCGCCTGGAGCTCCTCAATGCGCGCCCCGTCCATCGTCACCTTGGCCTTGTTGTGCGTCGCGTACTCATTGAGAATGTTCACCGCCGTGTCGTAGAAGGTAATGGTCTCCTCCTCCTTGAGGAAGCAGCAGAAGGAGACGGAGAAGGTGAAGAGCAGCTCGAGGATGGCCTGCACCACCGTCGAGTAGTTGTGCATCAGGTTCATCACCCGCGGCAGGTCGTTGTAGATGTGCTGCAGGTAGCGGGTCCACACCACGGGGAAGGTCTTGTTGTTCATGCCGAAGGAGATGCCCTGCGTGCACTCGACAATCTGGAGGAACTGCTCGCGCACCAGCTCCTTATTGCCGGCGTTCAGGTCGCGTAGAACTTCTGGTAGGCGGCAATCAGCGGTCAATGACCGGGTCGAGGCTGCTGTTGAAGACCACCACAAAGACGTTGTACATGTTCCGGCGGACGACGCTGTTCAGATTGGGCAGCTCATTGCGGGAGAACTTCTCCAGCAGCAGCGCCAGACTGCTGCTCTGCTGCAGCACCTGAATGCGGTCCTTGTACTTGCAGAAGGAGAGGAAGCTCTCTGCAGACAGCTCGAGGAGCTTCACCTCGCTGGTCATCGAGGCGAACTTCACCACCAGGTGGTCGAGGAAGAAGTTGATGAGGTGCTTGGCGGGCGGAGAGTCGGCGCCGAAGCAGGTGTTGAGGGAGAGGGACATCTCCTCGGTGTCAAACTCCGGCGGCACCAGGTAGTTCTGCATGAAGCGGGCGATGAACATCGTCAGCGTGATCGACACCTGCGGACTGACCCACTGCGACATCTTCTGCTCCAGCAGGCACTTCTCCATGTTCACCAGCTTGATCATCACAATGAAGAAGCGCACCACCGGGTCGATGTTCGTCGCGGTGATGTCCGCATTCTGCAGCGCCAGCTGCGTGGCGGCCACGTCCGCCGAGGAGGCAATGGAGAGCTTCATGATGTTCGAGGGCACCTCATTCTCCGAGGCCACCGTGAAGATGTTCATCGAGATGAGGAGGACCCAGTGAATGTCCTCGCACAGGCAGGTCCACCGTTTCTGCTTCTCCTCCTGGCTGAGGCTGCTGCTGGTGATGGTCGCCTCGAACTGCCCTAGCTTCATCAGCAGCAGCTGGACGAGCGTGTTGATGCTGTGGGCGGCGTCAATCTGCGCCATGCAGCCGATGGCGCCCAGCTGCTCGCGAAACTGGGCACTGTCGTCCTCCTCAAACTCCTGAATGGTGTCGTCGTCGTCCAGGTACAGCGACGGCGGCAGCAGCCCCTCCGGCTGACAGAGGTGCGAGCGCAGTAGGTCTCAAAGATGGGTCGCGTCCAGGTGACAATCTCCTCCATCTTGAGGAACTCGCTCATGTTGCAGTGCTCAATGGGCATCTCCTCGTGGAGGTGGAGGATGAACTGCACCACGTTTATGACCACCATCCACGAGGTGACCAGGTAGTCCACCGACTGGTTGCTCTTCTCGTAGCTCTCCTCGTCGCCCGAGGTGCGCGCGCCCACATTGTCCATGATGACCTTGCAGGAGAGCTTGGCCATCACGCCGAAGAACTGTCGAGCGAGGTTAAAGTCGACGTACTGGAGAGAGGAGTTGCTGCGCAGGTGATTGCAAATGGAGTTGATAAAGTTGGCTAGAAAGACTACCTCGTGGATGGACACCACGTCAAAGATGGCATTGGTCAGGGTGATCGTGTTCACCATAAACATTTCAGTGAACTTCTTGCGGACGTCTCGCTGCAGGTAGAGCAACGGGCCAGTCATGGTGCTGAGCTGATTCAGGCACTGCAGCACCTGATGAACCAGGTTGGCGTCCTCAATTTTGCGAAAGCAATGTACACCTCAAAGAAGAACGATATGAGATTGCCGTCGATGATGAACTCGATCCAGTCAGAGGGTGGCTGAAAGACCAGGCTCTCCAGTCGATCACGATTGCGAGCGTATTGCGCTGAGATGATGGTAAACGTTTCGAGCATAAAGTTGAAATTCCATGAAAGGACCGTGTCACAGATGCGAATCAGTTTGGTGCTCAACTTGATCCAGTCCGGGGAGCGATGATTCTCTGCGGGAATTTTAAGTGGTCAAAGAGAACTGCCATCACCGTTTGGAAGATGTCTTTGAGGCGAAGCTTTTCAAAGTGTCGCTTTGCAATTAAGTGAGTGTACCATGAGATGCCGTAATCGGAGTTTTGGTTGATGGTGCAAAATTCGGCCAGAATCAGGCTGATTGCTGTGCACGCATTAAGACGCATTTGAAGTGGCGAGTTCTGGTTTTTCACTATATCGCACAGTTGCACAATCAACACCTTGTCCTGCTCCTTGGTCGTATCGTTGATTAGAATTCGCTTGAGAATGATCGCCCCCACGAGCATCAGCTCTTCGATGACAAACTGCTCCACTGGACGACGATTGACAAACTCAAACAGGTAGGAAAAGAGTGAACGCGCCTGAACCTCGCTCAGCTGGCCCCAGTCTCGAATGACACCATTCTTCAGGCAGCATCCGGCCTGAAAGAGGACAAACTGATTTGAGGAATTTTCAAGAATATCACGGCAAAGATCAAATGGATTTTTGGTCTTCTGGAAGTTGAGGAAAACCTCCTGTGCGCTGTTGCGGTCGCTCGCAGAGACCTGATCCGGCGATGCCTGAAAAATGCAAAGAATATACGTCAATCATGACATGGTTTGAGAACTGGCTCACTATCTTACCATGATCATCTGCGCACATGTTTCCAGCTGCTGTAAAAGTTCACTTGTTGACATGATGCGGACTGTGGAGCAGTCAGTGTTTTGGCACTGTTCTTCGGCTTGAGTGTAGCAATAAGTGGGCACCCTAGCACTGGGCACTGGTCAATGAGTATCAAGGTGTGATTGTCACGGTGTTCAGGTGGACTGGGCAAGGTTAAAAGTGTGCCAGAAGACAGATCTGTCGTCTTGATCACCTCTCAAATGACTGAAACAGTGGAGCGCTCAGTTTGTGCCGCAAAAAGCACAAAAAGCAACTATTGCCACTTGTTTATCAGCAGCCGGGGTCGATTTCGCCGTCGTCACGTGTCCTAGACCCAGCCCTAGAGGACGTTACGCAGGGGAGAATTTCGAAACAGTATTCCGCCACATTTATTCTACAGAATTTGAAAAACCAATCAAATGTTGACTAAATAAAAAACACGCTCAAAAGCGCTCAAAGGTGAGCACCAGTTCGCAGTGAGGCGTGTGCGGAAAGAGATCCACGGGAATGGCGTTCACCGGCATAAAGGGCGACCCGGAGTCGGAGCGCGGTCGGCTGAGAAAGACAAAGTTGAAGAAGGCGTCGCCGTCGGCCTTGCAGCTGACGTACACCAGCCGCTCAATGTAGTCCATGCGACGGAGGGTGCGAATTGCCTTGGGGTGAAGGCCTCGCCGAGAGGGATTGGCCACCGCCACCACGTGACCACTCAGCTGGTTGCCCTCCACCAGCCTGGGGAGAATGTCCTCGACGGTGCCCGCCATGAAGGTGACATTGTGAACCCCATTTGCCTCTGCATTCCGCCTTGCGTCCTCAATGGCCGCCACCGAGTGGTCAATGGCGATGACGTGCTTCACGTGGCCGGCCATCAGCAGCGCCAGTGTGCCCGTGCCGCAGCACAGGTCGAGGAGGGTGGTGTCCTTCCGGCGCTTTCGCCCATCGGCGCCATTCACCTCGGTCATGATCACGCGGTAGAGCACCTCGGCGGCGGCGGTGTTGATCTGGTGGAGTGGAGAGAGAAGGTACACACATTAGTGAGTGAAAAAGTGCAAAATAGAAACAACCAAAATTACCTGAAAGAATGAGCTGGGGGAGATGGCAAAGTGGCGGTCAAAGAGCTGCTCGGTGATCGTCTCACTGCCTGCCAAGTGGTAGTACCGCTCACTGTCGGCGCTGTGTGTCGATCGGGTGTTTCGGCTGGTGTGAAAGTACAGCGAACTGACGCGACTGTCGCCGGCAAAGTACCTCCTCAGGCGGTCCATCTCCTCCGCCAGCTGCTGCTCGGCCAGCTCCTGCGGGTGCATATTCACCGTCAGCATGTGCTGCTGCAGGCGATTCGAGCGAACCGTCAGCCGCCGCCAGTGACCGGCGTCGCCGTAGTTCTGGCAGTAGTCCAAGGCGGGCGACACCTCCCGGAGGTACCGCTGAAAGCTGCCCGCCAGGTCGATGTGCGACTGCTTGCTGATCACCATCCGGTCCGGCTCGACGCACACTACCCGCCGGTGCAGCGAAGGCTGGCCGACGAAGAAGCCCACCGTGCGGCTGTTGCCGTCCACGCCCGGCCACACGCTGAACTCGTCCTTGTTGCGGTACCGCTCCGTCACCGGCGACGGCCGCGTCGGCTCCAGCGGACAGGCCAGGCCGCTCCGACCGACCCGAACTGGGCCGTCCATCTGCTGCAGCTTGGTGCCCAGCCGGCGGAGGACGTCGGCGCACATCTGCTGCTTGCGCTTCAGCTGCAGGTGATAGGGCGTCTGGTGGAGGGGAATGACCAGCTGGTTGAGCACGTCGAAGCGATTCTCCTCGGTAATGTCGTACGGCAGGTCGATGAGCACTCTTCGCTCCTTCTTCTTTTCTATGCGAGTCTTTGCTGAGGCAGTGCTGTCGGCTTGGACGGACTTTTCCGCTGCGTTTGCGGGTTGTGTCGAAGCTTGCAGCTCGAGATTTGTACTCTTTCTCACCCTTTCCTCCTCCTCAAACGCTTGATGCAGCTTTTTAATGGTCTGTTTGTTATTGCCGGCATTCAGCTTGATCTGCGCCAACTTGAGATCATCCTCGTCGTCCTCGTACAGAGCATTTCGGTACTTGCTTCCAAGAATTGCCTTTGGTGAGTTGAGAGGGTCCTTCTCTCTTTCAGGCAGGTACTTTCTCTGTAACGCCAACTGCTGATGATCGACGTAGTCAAAATCCCGATCAAAGTACGGCTCATCATCGAGAAGATTCTTCAACTGGGCTTCATTTACATCAAAAGATTTTCTGGTAGAGCGACCACGTTTATTTCTGCCCCTATTCGCTGCTGCAAACGATGCACTGGCAGCTGTGTACTTCAGCTGAAAGCGGTGTTCACTCCAAACACTTCGACAAACACTGCAGAGAGGTCTCAGGCGGGCAGCTGACCCACTGTACAGCATCATTGTACAGCAAACTAAACCAGAAGAATCCCGGTTTGAAGTGTGGAGAATCTTGAAAGCCAAACAAATCAAAACAAACAACCATGTGTTAATTATGCATGCTCGCAGATGATAGGACGCCAATGTTAATTAAACAATTTGCGATTCTTGGCCGCAAAAGACGCCTGGAAGTTATGCACTTTGCTTCAACGTTTTTGTTTTAATCTCCAGGTCTAATCTGATTAGAGCCGATTGAGTTTAAACCACAAATTGCCGTTTCAGTCATTTTGAAGCCAGGTAAGGACTGAACTTTAAAATATGACGCAATAGATTCAAAATGGAGGGCATGCGCAGTACGGTTTGGTAAGGGGAGAAAAGAGAACACAATTTTTGTTTGTGCGCTTCTGTTCGCGATTGTGCCGCCAGTTTGAGTTGGTCGCATCAATGCATATCATCTAAGTTCACTCTTTTCCCTCATCTAAGCATCATCATCATCATCATCATCATCGCTATCTCTACCATCACCATCACCATCGTCATCATCCTCGTCATTTCCTACACCTGCGTAAAAAGGAGCATTCCCCGAAGCCTTCCACACACTTCAGTCCAGTGCCATCATTCTAGATTAGAAGCCACCACCACCAGCACCAAATGCCCACAAGAACACCATGAACCGGCGCAGAGGGATCGTTATGCTGAAGATTATCAGAGATGCTGGGGTCAATACGAAAGACGACTTTGGCCGGACGCCTTTACACTGCCTTTTCTCCTTTAAAAAAGACGATTATACTGAAAGTGAAACTGCCATTTTGGCAAAGTTTTTGATACAAGAAGGTGCAGACATCTCCCATGTAGACAATGAAAACCGACTGCCTTTTCACTACGCTGTAGCTAACGGATACAATGAAAGTCTGGAGCTTCTCTTCAACTTCAAGTGGTTCAACAAACGGATCGATTTTGACCGTTTTTTCTTGCGAAACTGTCCACTTAAAGTGGCCGCCTTCTACAACAACGCCGCAGCTATAAATAAACTTCTTCAGTGGGGCTTTCGAAACTATGACCAGGCAATTGATATAGCCACCCGACGTAGCAATTGGGACTGCGTGGTGAAGTTGATACCCTACGCCCACAGAGAAAAGTTTCAAGATTTAGCGTTGATAACGGCGGCAAATGCCTTGCCGACTGGACTTCGCTTCTTCATCGATTTCCCCAATCTCAACCTCGAGAGTCTGTGGTTTGCAGCCGTCTCAGGACCATCGGACACCTCGTGCCTGCATATACTCTGCGACAAAAAGTTTAATATTCAAACTTGTGATCCCAAAGGCCGTAATGCTCTCTTCTACTCAGTGGCGTCAAGCAACTTTGAAATCACCAAGCTTCTGCTGGAAAGTGGCGTGAAGATAGTCTGTGATTCATTGGCAAGTCGGTGTTTCATCTGATTTGCTCAAGGGCAACGTCGATATGCTTGAGCTGTTTCACAATCTGAGCGATGAGTACGGATTTCAGCTCTCATGTACAATTGATGTTTACGCGACAAGGATGGCTTCAGTCCAATTGAGGTTGCTGCGTCAAGGGCGAACAGCAGATACTCGAGTACTGTGTGACCAGAATGAACAAGAGCTTTGAGCTGCAGCTGATGCACTTTTCGGCGTAAGAGCGCAGTTTAATCCCGTTTTCCTACTTTGCTTACTACCAAACCCTTTTTCCCCTATTAATCAGGTTCACCTCCAATTTGACGTTTATCAACTACGTGCACAGAAAACATGGTCGCTCTTTTCTAGCGGACACTGGTCATAATAACAGGTTAGCGTTATTTCTCCTTACTTTGATCTTTACTAATCGCACCCGTATTTATTCTTTGTTCACAGAACCGTTCTACACTACGCCTGCATGTCAAAACGGGAAAACCTCGAGATGATTAAATTCCTCTGCAGAGATCTGGAGTTCGACATCAACGCCAAGGACGAGCAGGACCTGACGCCGCTGCTGTTGGCGGCGAGCGTCGGCAACGCCACCACCGTCGAGTACCTGATGACGCTGCCCTCGACGGAGCTGACCTTCGACGAGGACAACAACAACGTCCTCCACCTGGCCTGCTCCTCGGGCAGCGAGAAGACCGCCCTCACGGTGATGCGACTCGCCGACAAGCTGGGCATCGTCGACACGCTGGTCGCCTCGGTGAACGCCTTCAAGCAGACGCCGCTCCATCTGGCCGCGCAGAAGGGCCTCTGCGATGTGACGCAGGAGCTGATCTGCAACGGCGCCTCCATCAATGACGCCGACGACTTCAACTACACGCCGATGATGTACTGCGCCCGCGACCCGAAGGCCGCCTCCTGCATCAAAATGCTCTTCACCATCTTTGAGAGTGAAATTCAGAACAAGAGCAAGATGACTGATGTCACCTTTGACTAGGACGAGCCAGGTGGACAGACACTACTACTAGCTAGGTTTTCAAATTCAATTTCCATTTGACTGTTTTACTTTGCAACACTTCTTTTATTGTGTTTCTGTTCTCACCCACTCACCGACACATTCCGCGACTGAGATCGGGGCCTTTCCCCTTCCTTCCTCCTCTCACTCTTTGAAACTGTGTTATCCTCCCCACTCAACAACTCTTGATACCTCTCTTTCTTTTCTCTCATTGCCACAGTCCTCCAGCAGCTAGTCACCACACTTTGAACACACCCACATTCCCTACGCAAGCTTCTATGTGGCGCGCCTAGTCCCAACGGCAGTGTCCACAACAGGCAGTGCCTTCTTCTCTTCTCTGTTTTTTCTATGTTGCCTTTCCTATGTTTTCGTCACCGAATGGGTTATTAAATTTCTTTATTTTTTCTTTCACCAAGTTCACTCTCTGATCCAACTGTGGAGACCATTCATTTTTTATTGTGGAGAAGTGTGAGATTGGTAAAATAAATTAGGTACAAAACTTTGGTGGAGGAGGAGCAGGTATACCGACGAACACAACCAAAAGAAACAGAGGAAATTAAAATAAGAAGGATGAAACGAAACGAAAAGTACTGACGATGGAACAGAAAATCACAAAACGAACAAAACAGGTAAGGACAAGGATGATAAGGAAAATAAAGAAGAAGAATAAGTGTATGTTTGTGATTTGAATGCATTGCTGTTGCTGTCAATGAGAGTATCGAGATTTGAGAGTTAATGTTTAGCATGAGTTGAGATGATTATGAACTGATAAGGTTATGTGTGAAGGAGGGAGGGAGTGTGTGGTGTGAGTGGATTGAGAGCGAATGGAACATTGAGAATTGGAATGTTATGAATCGTATTCAATCAGTTTGACTACTGTTCTTCATTGGACGTTGAGTTGCAGTTCTTCAGGACCGCCTCCTCAATGGCTGCCGCTACACTGGAAGTGCCTGCTTCGGGCTTCACTTCATCAGATTTGCTGCTGCTCTCCTCCTTCTCGAGAGTGCCATTTTTGAGTGGCTTAGCCTTTTCTGCTGGCTGTGGAGCTTTGGCATCAGCCGATTTGGCTTTGCTCTTTTGCTCTCCACCGTGTGCAACACCTTCTCCCTTTTTACCTTCTTCGACCACCTGTTTGCCACTGTTTTCCTTAGCACACCCTGTGTCCTTGCTTGCACTTGTTCCCACCTCAACAGTTGCCCCATCAGCAGCAGCAGCAGCCTTTGCTGGTTGCTCTGCATGTGCCGATGCCGAGCACTTTTCACTCGCCTTTGACTTGTCGGCGCCTTCGCCCCCGTGATGCGAATGAGAGTGATCTCGTTTTTCAGCAGTTTTCTGGCAAAAAAAAGAAATGGAGGGTTTTAGTAACTGAGAACAAAAATTTTTCAAAAGAAAAAAAAGTTTGAACTACCTCGCAAATGTAGCAACACCAGGTGTAGCCTCGTCGTTTAGGTGATTTGGTGAGAGGTGGTTCCAGACAGCCTAAAAATGGTAATGTTAGCTCAATAGTTGAACAGGAAGATTCTCTCCAGTACTTACCGAAATGGTAGAGAAACATACAGCAATCACATCTGAAATTATCAACACAAGTTCAACAAAAGTGACACCACAAATCAAAACAAAAGGGGGGATAAGCAATGAAAGCACTAAAAACTAGTGGGTGGTGATTTATTTACAATATTTGGAATGGATAAATATCACTACATGCAAACTCTCCTTCAAACAAGCGGCATGCACAAACAAAAGTTATGAAAGTTATGCTACAAATGCAAATGCAGTCCTCTCTCTACAAAGCAGTCAGGGGGTCGTAAGTTAATATAATGGCAGCAGCTTAAAGCGAAACTCTTGTTGTCATTTACCTCACACTTTGCTTTGGCTGAGCCTCCTCCTTGCAGCCGTTGCACGGCTCAACCGGAACAGGACGCTTTTGCCCTGACTTGACCGGAGTTGGCTGAACGGCAACAGCTTCAGCAGGTGTTGATGATGATGTTTCAGTGGATGGAGTGGTGGCGCCCTCAGCGGCGACTGGAGCTTCGGATGAAGTGCCTGCGATGTCACTTCCGGCAGCGGCTGCCTCAGCAGGTTGCTGAGATTCGCCCTCCACATTAACGTTGTCAGAAGCGGCGGGGGCGGTGCCTTCCTTGGATCCTCTCTTGTCCTTTGCCTTGTCACGCTTCCTCTTCTTGCTGCTGCCACTCTTTCCTTCACTCGGTGTTGGGGTGGCTTTGCTTGGGGTGGTGCTGGTGCTGGTAGTGGCCGTTGCGGCAGCAGTGGAGTTATCCAAAGAAGCCGTTCTTCCTCTCTTACGACTTTTGGCCGCACTGGAGGAGCCATTAGTACTGGAGGAGGAGGTGGTGGCGGCACTGACCAGGGTGGCACTTGGGCGGCTACTGCGAGATCGACTGCGAGAGCTGCCCGAAGCAGAGCCGCCGCCACCACCACCAGAGAGGCCGCCGCTCGGGTAGATGACCAGCTGAGAGTTCAGCTCATTCTCGTACTTCACGGCCGATTTGGGGTTTTCGCGCAGCTTTCGAGTGCCACCTCGAGAAGAGGTGCTGCCACCACCAACACCACCACCACCACCGCCCTCCACAGTGCCGGGCGACTCGGCCACCGAGGGCGTGCTCGCCGATTCGGCCCTCTCCAGGGCGCTCTCCATCAGCTCCTCCTCCTCGACGTCCTTCTCCGTGCAGTTGGAGCACTGCCAGCCGCCGAAGCGGGTCTTCTTCGGCATCCGCCTCAAGGGCGGGTCCAGGCAGTACAGGTGGTAGTAGAGGTGGCAGCGGTCGCAGAGCGCCAGCGAGTGCTGGTCCTTCGTCAGGCTGCAGGTGGCGCACTTCTGCTTCACCAGAATGGTCTCATTGGGAAGGGAGACGTGCTTCGGGTGTTTCGACTTTGACTTGCTGCTGCCCGACTTGATCAGATGCTGAAGTGAGTAGGCGTTGAAGGCGCTGTGGTGGTGGCCATTCTTCACTGAGCTGTCAGCTGCGTTTGGAGGATTGGCAGAGTGAGCCTTAGGCTTGATGGTTTGCATCTCGGGAGTGGCCAGAATTGCGCGACCAATTTTGAGACGTCTAATTCGTCGATCTTCCCCACTTCCATTCACTGCTGACTCTGGTGAATCCTTTTCACCATCCGTCTCTTGCTCCGTCGTTGGTTCTTTCACAAACGAGCACAAGATGGACAAAAGGCGGCGAATCTTTGCGCGCTTTGCATCATTTTCCGCCTTCAGCTTTTCATTGGTGGCATGAGCCTGAAAAATGGTGGTGAAAGAATCAGCGGTAAAAAACAGGTAGGAAAAAAGGATGCCCAAAACCATGTACCTCATCATATTTGCTGCGAATCCGGGCGTCCGCCTCTTTCAGTTTTTTGTTCTGCACTATAAGCTCTTGAGATTGCTTGGTGAATGAGGAGATTCGCTCATCCCGATCTGATATGATTGAAGGATGAGAAAAGAGAGTGCGTGTTATGCATCACAGCACTTACCCATGTAGTAGCTGACAAACTCCACGGAAAAGGTCGGCGGAATGTACCACTTCCGGCGAATGTCGATAATACTGTCGAGGGCGAGCTTCTGCTGGAGGCGCGGCACGTCGACGCCCACCATGCTGCCCTTGTTGTGCAGGCGGCGAATGACGATCGGCGAGAGTTGAGCATCTTCGGGATCTTCTTCTCACGTTCTGTTAATTAAATGGGACAATGAAAGTTAAGCTCGCAGAGTTCGGAGGAACTCTTGCACCAAGTGACTTACCACCTGGCTCGCTCCTCGGCTGAAAGAAGCGATCAAACTTCTGCTGCTGGAGGAGCAGTTTGCTCATCGTCCGGTGGTTGGTGATGTGGTCCTCGACGTTGGTGCCGCTGGCGGCCCGATCTCGCGCCAGCATGCGACTCTTCGCCTGCAGCGCCAGGTAGTTGCGTCGCTTCAGCTTCGCCGCCTGCTTATCAGCGTGCATCTTGCAGTACGCGTAGTAGGGGTCCACCTCGTCCAGCTGCTGCGCGCAGAGCAGCCCCTCGCGCTGGGCGCAGGTGGCGTGGAAGAAGGTCTTGCACATGCCGGCGTCGCTGTATTGGGGGGAAGAGAGTAAAGAAGAGGGTGAATAATCGATCTACAAAACATCATCAACCGAGCACACATACCAGCCGATAACCAGTCCGGTGTTGTTGAAGCGGCCGTCCTCGCACAGCGAACAGGGCTTCGTGCCCCAGCGACTGAAGTTGATGCTGCGCAGCTCCGGCCCGCGCAGTCGCTCCACATCGGCGAAGGTGATGCCATTGTAGAGGGCGCAGACCATGTGCACCCACCGACCAGTGTCGGCGTACTTGAAGATGCCACCCGAGTTGGGGCAAAGTTCGCACGCCTGCAGCAAAGTTAAAAAAGAATGAAAGTACTGGTCTTTGATGATCTTTGATGAAAATAGAAAGCACTTACCGGATTGGTGGTGTTAGCCATGCACGGGTCACAGAACCACGGCTCGGTGGAGCAGGAGGAGGCATCAGAGTGGACGGACTCGGAATCGTCGGCGGTGATGCCGTAGCAGAGCTCGTGCACTGATATGCCACAGGAGTCGCACTCCACGATTTCGTCGTCATTCCGGGAGACATCGCCCAGGCAGACGCAGCAGACGAGAATCTTCTTCAGTCGAGATTGCTGCGCCTGGAGGGATTCCTTTGCGGGCACAGTGCTGTTAGTCGTTGTGCCGCTGTTAGCTGCCGCCGCCGGCTGACTAGAGGCTGACGAGCCCAGGAACTGTTCAGTCTTTGCAAGCGTGCTGTTGGTAATACTGGTGGTGTCCAGGTCAGAGTCGGCTGCAAGGCCGATGTTCACCTCTTCGTCTTCGTCCTCCTCGTCGATCGACTCATCCGAGTCCTCATCGTCGCTGTTGCTGTCGCTGTTGTCACCCTGGTTACCATTCTGTTCAGTTTCACTTTTCTTCGTCTCCTTCGCCTCGCCATCACTGTCGCCGTCTTCATTCAAGTGCCCCGGATTGTAGTCGCTGTCATCGCTTTCGCTATCATCCAGCCCTAGATCGTACGACAAGATGCTCTCCACTGGCTTTATTCGCCGCTTATTCGGATCTCTTGATACTAAACAACGCAAATAAACAAAACAGTAAAGTAAACGAACAGATAAAGAGCTCGAGAAAGGTCCAAATAAACTTACTTAGCGACTTGTAAACAAAGCCCATCGCGTCATCTTCAAATGCAGGCTTGTCGTCGTCTTTTGCCAACGACTCCTTATGCTTGGGCATTTTGTGATCGGAGATGAAGATCTGATTCGAGATCGCTGTGAGACGGTCTGTAGAGGAGTGAGTGATCTACTCAGCAGAGGTGAGTGAGTGGCATTGGATGAGAGTGAGAGCGAGTTGAGAGAGCTACTGTTCAGCTGCTAATCAGTTGAGCACACCGAGGTGTAATTGGAGCGCTCAAGGAGGAATCGATTTGAATGGCGACGGCGGCAGCGGTGGCGGCGGCGATGGCCTGGAAGGAAGGCAGGAAGAGGACCCCACCACTCAGCTGCCGATGATATGCTCGGGTATTGGCGAGTCAGCAGTGGCAGAGACTGTCAAGTGGTTTGTTTGTTTAGTGTGAGGATCGATTTGGAGAAAAAGTTGGTGCACGGTAAATTGGCCAGAACGGGAGAGACGGAATGAGGGACGGATCACCCAAAAAAAGAGAGAGAATGTTCAGGCGAAAGGAGAGAAGGAAGGAAAGCCAGCGAGACAACACACAGACTCGGGCTGGTGGTGGTGAAAGGCAGGCACAGGCCAGCGGCGAGAGATCAGGCACAGGCGCAGTGGCAACCCTCGCTGGATGCGCCACTGCTGCTGCTGCTGCTGCTGCTGGAACCGTTCCAGGAACAAAGCCAGCAGAGAGCATCGACTGCGGAGGAGTGTGCTCAGTCAGTGGTCGGGCGCCAGCAAGAGCGACTATATCCGCGCCGTCAGCAGAAAGACAGCCAGAGAGGAGAGAGTCGCTGCGATCCACTTCAACTTCGAAGCAGGCACTACTGACGCTCCTCAGGAACTGCGGAGACGGACAATAGCGGGCGCTAATTAGAAGGGGTACTCTGGCGATGGCTGGCTGGATGGCACTTCCCGGGATACTAATTAGAGCGCTGTACGCGATTTAGTCAGAGAGGCTGAAATGTGACACTCTCAAAGATAGATTCAGTGACTTTCGCTTCTGCTTCTGCGGCCGCTGCGGCCGGCGCAGCCAACAGCCGATCAGTTCGACCACTCGGGTGGCAATAGCAGCATTGCCAGCGCGCGTTTCGATTTTATTTTGAAAATCGTAGTGGAAGTTTTTGTAGCCTTGTCATCATCATCGTCATTGTTTAATTACTTTGTTTTATTTTATTAGTACGACTGCACTGGGTAACGATGAAAAAATGTCAATTGAAAAATTACTATTATTGAGTCAGAGTTTAGGAGTGTCTGTGTGTGGTGTGTGTATTGCGTGTTTGTGTCGTGTTGTGTTTTGTATGTTACAATGTATAGGTGTTTGTACAAGTGTTTGTGTTTTACAGGTGGTGTGTACAGGGTAGGGTAAAAAGGCTCCAAGGCCAGCGTCAAGGCGGTCAGGTGGTGGTGGTCAGCAGGTGTAACTGGAGATGCAGCACTTGAGGTGGCACTCACTCGCCGCTGAACTACCAACTTTCGCATTTGACGCTGTGTGCTATCGCAATTTTTGATGATCACATTTGGCGGTGTGGTGGTGGAGGTGGTGGTGTGCACAGGTTGAAGAAATTCACTCTCGCTTGTTCTCCTTTGCGCGGGGCTTCTTTGTTCTGAGTGGAAGGGGATCACTCTCTTTACGGTGCTCAACGTGTGCGTGTTGAGGAGTTGTTGTTGTTGTTGGTGGTGGTGGTTTTGTGTGGAAATGTTGGTATTTTTCTTTCTTGTTGCTGTTGTTGTTGATGTTGTTGTCGTAGTTGTTGTTTTGAGGTCAGTGTTGTTGTTACTGTAGTGGTGGTGGTGGTAGAGGAGGATTCTTATTCTCTCGCTCTGGCTGTGTTGTGTCTGGTGGTGGTGGTGGTAGTGTTCAATCTGCTGTACTAATCTCTCTGTGGTTAGGAATTAGTTTATTTGTTTGAAACTTACACACACTGTTTTTGTTGTAGAAAGGGATTAAAAAGGTAGCCTTGAGGAAGGTACGTAGTGAGGAAGTGGTACAGGTAGCAGGTTTAAAGTGTGAATAAACTTTCTCTCGCTCGCACACTCTTACACATTTGAAGGGAGGGGGTTTAAAAGGGACAGTAATTAAAAGTAGTAATCTAAGTTGCAAAAACTGCAAGTTTGGAAACGGGAGGAAAACGCGTTCTATCAAGTACGGCGAAGCTTCAAAGGTGCACGGCGCCACAGCCTGGAGGGAGTTTAAAAGTTAAACTGACCCTGATCGTTGTTGTACATGTTGGACGACACCTGATCACCGGTGCCAAAGGTGAACTGGTCGTTATCAACGTTAGGGACCAGGTTGGTGTCGTCTTCATCAGTGCCAAAGTACTTCTCGATGATGTCGTACACCTTCTGGTAGATTTCCACATTGTCGTGAGACTGCAGAAATTCAATCTTATCAACGCCTATCAAAAGAATGGAAAAGGATTAGTTTTGGTGAATGAACACACACTCCATTGCCACAATGCACTTACCGCCACACTGCTCGACAATGATGGCGTAGGGGTTTTCAGTTGAGCCAGTCGTCTTCGATATCTGATCACCGGTGCGCAGGATATTCTCCAGTCCATTGAGGGCGACCATGATCATGCGAGAGTCGGTGACGGAGAGAAACTCGCACAGTGGAGGAATGGCGCCCGCCTCGACGATGTACATAATCTGCTTCTGATTGCCGCCAGTGGTGGCGTTGGTGATGGCCCAGGCGGCCTCCTTGCGCACCTTAAAGTCGCGGTGCTGCAGCATCTGAATCAGCGGCGGCAGGATGTTTGAGTTGATGACCGCCTGAATCTGCTCGCGGTTGCCGGCGGTGATGTTGGAAGCGTCCAGCAGGCCTCCTTCACCACCGACTCCTTCTGGTGCGAGAGGAGGCCCAGCAGCGCCGGCAGGGCGTTCGAGTTGATGATGACCTGCGTCTGCGAGTCATCGCCGGTGACGATGTTGCCCACGACGCGCAGGGCGGCGGAGACGACGCCAGTAGAGGTGTGGGTCAGCAGCTCGACGACACGTCTGCAGACGCCCGAGTCGATGACCGCTTGAATCTTCTCATTTGGGCCGTCGCTGAGGAAGGAGAGCGACCAGCAGGCGTCCGCCAGAACGTCCGCATCAGGGTTGAAGATGAGTCGAGAGAGCACGGGAAGACACTGCGAAACCTGCTCAAAGTTCGGATGTGGGTTCTTGCCGCGACACAGATTTGACAGCGTCCATGTGGCGTTTCGCATCATTGAGAGCCTCAGATTTTCGCCGAACAATCTGAAGATTTTTAAACTAATGAGAACTTTACATGACTCTAAGGACACATGTGCTTCTTTCACTGAGGGGTACTTACCCGAGCAAAGGTGGCAACACATTGCTGTTCAGTACGTAGTCGCGGCATTGAGTTGAATCGCCGGCGATGTTGCCCAAAGCCCAGACTGACTGTTCGACGACGTCCTCATTCGTAGAGGTAAGCAGCTTGATGAAGACAGGGACGGCGCCCGCCTCAATCACCACCCGGGTCTGGTCAGAGTTTCCCGAGGCGACGTTGGTGAGAGCCCAGGCCGACTCAAACTGAAGTAAAGGATTGCGGTCGTCGTCGAGAAACTGAACAAATCGAGGGACAATGCCCGTTTTGATGACCTCTTCAATTGGCGGATTGGGCTCTTTGGAGAGCAACTTGCGGAATCTCTGCGTGGCGTCCAGCTGTGTCTTCGGGTCTTCCTGGTACAGGGCGGCGACCATTTCAGGGGTGATGCCAGAGACGCCGTTCTCCTCGGAGAGCGAGTCATCGCCGGTGTCAGAGACGACCAAGTTGCGTCTTTTAGACAGTTCGTTATCACGTTTCTGCTTGCGCAGCTGAATTCCCTCCTCTTCTCTGCGGCGGCGGAGCTCCTGGGCGTCCACGCCGGGATTTTTGTAGCGGTTTCGGTGAGTGCTGTTCGACATGGTGGCCAGACGGTCAAAAAGAGTTCACTAACGGGTGGAATCGATGGCACACACTAAACCTGAAGAGGAGGGGGAGGGTGAAAGAAGAGAACATGTGTTAGCAAGTTGGGCAGCTTTGAAGAGGTAAACAACGGCTCAAAGCGAAGCGTAGTGCAATGTGCGAGCAGAGCCGAACACACACACACAGAAGACACACACTGGCCTTTTCTTCCAGTGGTGTGGCGCACCGCAAGGACAGTGAACGCTAGTAGTGGACGCACCGAAATGACTCGCCTGGAGAGCAGCTAAGGAAGGGGTGGTGATAGGGTGATGCGGGGGTGATTGCTGATCTAGATTGGTGAACGCAGGTAAGGTCAAGATCAAGGAGGATTGCGCGGACTGTTGGCGAAGAAGACGGTTTGCAAACCGAAAAAAAGTTGAGCTGCTGCTGCTGCTGCTTGGCGAGGAAGAAGACCAAACACAGAGTTCTGTTTTTGAAACGCACTGCAGGCGCACAGTTTCGCCGAGCGGCCAGCGCCAACTTTTGCCTCGCTGCACCCCGAACAGTAGCGTCAGTCTGTCCGTCGGCTAGCACGGCAACAGTACAAGTTTGGTTTCTCAGAGCGGCCAATCTTTTCGCCTCCAGCTCTTGCTGCCACACGCCGCCGCTCCGTAGATAACGTGACGGGGCAGCTGATGATGCAAAAAAAATTAAGTTGGCAGCAACAACAAAAAGAAACAATGCTCTTCAAGAGAGAGTGGCCACTTCAGGTGATACTGAAGTGCTGGTCGCTGGTGATGATAAGGTCAGCCTGTCCGGATAATGGTAGGGAAGACAAAGCAAGACAGGTGATTCACCACTTCAAAGCGCCCGGCGACAGCTGTTGTAGCTGCTGCTGCTGCTGCTGTGCATCATCAGTTGCTAAATATTTGTCCAACTATTTTTAGAGTCACAGACACCACCACTTTGTACTTCTTGTACAGAAGAGGAAGAATATGATGGAAGCATTTCACTTGGCACAGTGTTACTTACCCAAAGATGAAAAAGAGGGACGCCGAGTTGACACACTTTCTGCCAAGAGCTAATTCTCTTTCAAGCGAAGAGCAGCGGGAAGCAGGCAAGGGAGCGCGAATCCGTCGATGGCACTGGTGAAAAATGCAAAGTGTGGAAGAAAAGCAAACAAAAACGGGATTTCTAAAAGAAGAGGGGGTGATAAATTGGTGTGAAATGATGAAATCGAGCAACTTGTCTGGCCTAGTCTGCTTAAAAAAAGAAAGAAGCTGCCGTTTGCTGCGCTCTCTATCTTTAAACTCTTCTGCTGACGACACACTCAATGTTTTTCGAACATTTTTTTTTCAATCAAAAGATGAACCTGAGTGTCCGGTCGTCGATTATCAGCACTGCTGGCGCCAACTACACTACACTAGCTAGTGGTGATGATATTGGTACTGGCATCGTTGGTCATCATCGTCATCATCGGGCGCCACCAACGCCATCACTCTGTACGCCGTCTCACGTGGCCACTTCCAATGACGCATCCTCTCTCCTAGAACGATTTCATTCCTTATCGTTCACCGTATGCAGATGAGAAGGGGAGAAAAAAGAAAAAGCGGTTATTACGTCTACTGAATTAATGAGTTCTCCATTAAGAATGATTCTATTCTCTCTTGCTTATCGAGTTGAAGTGAAGTGACTACGCTCGACTCAAATGCCACCATCGTTGCCTGGAAACTGATGCTGCTCTTTCATTCTTCCGCATTCGAGAATTCTGTATGTATGCGCCTGTCTCCATCAGAATTGATTATTCCCGACACTGGCCACCACCATTATGATCGGAAGCCAGCAAAATTGCTATCTTTTGAACTTGCCCGCACTGAGCAGCACTGTGGCGCACTATCTTATCGGAAGGTTAATTTAACTTTCTTTTGCACGGCTGAAAAATTCAAAGATGTACTTAAATGGGGCGGGGCTGAAGAGAGAAGAAGAAGCAGAAATTGTGCCAGAAAAGAATGATGAATTATTGAGCGATTCACTGGCGAATCAGTGACGCCAATAGTGTGAGGGTGCCATAACAAAGTCAATTATGTTCAGTCCTGCTTTCGGTTTGGCACTTCCACAGCTTGATCATCAGCTAGCTAGCCTGACAAAGTGTCCAATTAGTGTGAGGTCTGCCTTCAATCGAGTGATGCCCCACTTTCTGGGAAGTTAAAGGAACAATTATAGCTCGCCAGAACGCTGAAAGTCACGCAAAAAGTATTTCAATTCACGATGAATGTTGGGTCACGCGGCAACCAACGCCATTTGACGGAATTCAGTCTGAGAGAAATCGAAAGGCGCTGATTGCTGCTGCTGCTGCTGCTCCCTCGTTGTCATGAGACATGAGAGAGATGTCGTCGAAAATGGCGGACAATTGGGAAACACTGGAGAGGAGAGAGAGAATGGCGTCAATGGCATTCTTGGCCGTGGTTGTGCGGTGGCGTCACCGATAAGGCATCACTGATAACGAGCAAGCAAGTCGACGGAACCAGTAGAAGAAGACGAAGTAGGCATCTTCTTTTGAGGCAGGCGCCATCACCTCTATAGCAGCCTCCTCCTCCTCCTCTTCTTCTTTTGGCGACCACTATTTAAGCGGGCCCGACGGTGCTCCACAACCGAGTTTGAAGCGAAAGGTTTTCACTGGTCATCTACGTTTCATTCAACAGTGATGGCCCACCTTCGTCGGATTCACTTTCAGGGGCGCAAGTGCTGCTCCACCGTCTCCGTAGCCAGCATGCCCGACTTTAGCGACGGCTACTTTGAGGAGCTGAAGAAGAAGATTCGCCTCATCACTGACCACAACCAGCACAACCACAACCAACACCAACAGCAGCAGCAACAGCAACAGCAACTTCAGCTGCAAAATCGGCAAAAGTTGAGTCCGAGCAAAGAAGAGGAGGAAGAAGCTGCTGTGTTTCAAGAGGAGAAAAGTGCAAAATCTGAAGTTGAAAAGGATCAAAAGTCGTCTGAAAAGAAGGACGAGCAAGAGGCAGCTGCAGTGGTGCAGCCGACCGGTGGTGATGGCCAAAACAGTGCCATCATCTTCTCGCTGAAGAATCAAGTCACCGGACTGGTGCGAGCGTTGCGCGTCTTTCAGGTAAAATTTTGAGTTTTCGTTAAAAGGTAAGAAACACTTCTTCCCCTCTGTCTCAGGAGTTCAACATCAACGTGCGTCACATTGAGTCGCGCAAGTCCCGCCGAAAGACCTCCCAGTACGAGATCTACGTGGACATCGACTGCGAGGACAAGGAGAAGATGAACGTGCTGCTGCACCACCTGCGCCATGAGGTCGACTGTACGACGTACGAGGAATTTGAGCGCATCGAAAACTCGCCCATGGTCAAGGAGTTTCCCGCGCTGAAGACCGGTCACTCCATTCTCACCTCGCAATCCTCCTTTGACACTGGTAATTGAGAGTTGGTTTTGTTGTGTAAAATCAATTGCTGAGATCTTCAACATTGAAGGCGAGCTAATCGGCGAGGATGGCATGCCCTGGTTCCCCAAGCGCATTATCGACATTGACCTGAGCGCCAATCGAGTGCTGATGTACGGTGCCGAGCTGGACGCTGACCATCCGGTGAGTGGATAATGCAATTACCAATGACTACTATGAACAAACAACATTGCCTCACAAAACAGGGCTTCAAGGATCCAGTGTACCGAAAGAGACGCAAGTACTTTACCGATCTGGCCATGCAGTACAAGCAGTAAGTGCCTAGTTTGATGCAAGTTTGATTAAGTCAAATTGGTTATTGATCCCCTTTATCACCAGTGGAAAACCTATTCCCCGAGTGAACTACACCGAGGTTGAGGTAGGTGTCACTCGGTATGTTTTCAACAAATTACATTTGTATTGTTGTAGACCAAAACCTGGGGCGTCATCTTCAAGGAGCTGAAGGCGCTCTACCTGGCGCACGCCTGCAAGGAGTTTAATGAGAACTTTGCCCTCCTCGAGAAGTACTGCGGCTACCGGGCGGACAACATTCCCCAGCTGGAGGACATTTCGCAATTCCTGAAGCGTAAGTCTTCAGAACTAAAAAGGGGTTTCAGTTTTTACTAAAACTTCTACTAAATGAGCAGAGCGAACCGGTTTTCAACTTCGCCCCGTTGCTGGCTACCTTTCCTCGCGGGACTTTATGGCCGGTCTGGCGTTTCGCGTCTTCCACTGCACACAGTACATTCGCCACTCCAGTGATCCCTTCTACACGCCCGGTTTGTTTGTTTAGATTGAATTGAATCCAATGTTGTTTACATTGATTATCGTTATCCCTCCAGAGCCTGACTGCTGCCACGAGCTGCTCGGCCACTGTGCCCTGCTCGCCGACCAGAGCTTTGCGCAGTTCTCGCAGGAGATTGGCCTGGCGGCGCTGGGCGCCAACGATGAGGAGGTGGACAAGCTGGCCACCTGCTACTTCTTCACCATTGAGTTCGGTCTGGCGAAGCAGGACAATGAGCTGAAGGTCTACGGCGCCGGACTGCTCTCGTCGGTGGCGGAGTTGAAGGTTAAATAGAAAGAGTTTAGCTGTTTTCAATAATCTTTTTTTCTTTTCGCCTCAACCACACAGCACGTCGTCTCCGGCTCTGCGCACATTCTGGCATTTGACCCCATTCTCACCTGTCAACAGGAGCCGATGATCACTACTTTTCAGCAGGTCTACTTCTACACAGACTCTTTCACTGATGCAAAAGAGCAGATGAGGTTGCTGTTTTTAAAATGGTGAAATTCAAAGTCTAAATTTTATCTTTCTTTTAGAGAGTTTGCCAAGACGATAAAGCGCCCTTTCGGTGTACGGTACAATCCGTACACTCAAAGTGTGGAGATACTGAGCAACACGAGGAAGATCATGGACCTGGTCAGCGAGCTGAAGGGCGACCTGTGCATCGTGACCAACGCATTGGCAAAGATCAAGGAGGACAACGACAACAGCAACAACAACAACCACAACAATGAAGAAGCTCTTGAGCTGCACCAGTCTTCAGCCCGGGCACTTCTTCAGCAGGGCGCCCTGGTGGCACTGCCCAACATCGGTGAACAGCAGCAGCAGCACAACACTGACCAGTCTCAGACTGAGGCCACACCGACGGAGAACGCAATGATCGAGGAGATGATCAACGCCGTGGAGGACATTCAATTTCACAATCAGACTGAGCCCTAATTCTTCTCACGCTGCACTGGCTAGAATCAGAGTTAAGTTTAGAGCGTTGAGGGAACCTTAGAAAAGGTATAGCCAAGTTTGCCGGTAGCGATTGCAATCGAGATGTTATTAGTAGAAGTCATAGTATAGTGGTGGTAATAAAAGAAAGAACATAAGGAGTGATTTGAGAGAAAGAGAGTGAGAAGACAACAAATGAAGAGAGAAGGTTTGATTTGAAAAGGAAGAATGTGTAGTCTAGAGGAGAAAGTGTGGTGTGTGTACAAAGAGAAAGGAGTAATCACAATTGAAAATACTAAATTATTAGGAGTTTGTGAAGGGAGAAGGGAAAAGTAATTGGGAGTAAGGAGTATGTGAAAGAAATTGGAAAAAAGTATTTAGTGTGTGTATGTGTGTAATAGGTTTGAGTAGCAAGCACCTTCTCATTTGGGAGTAATGATAATTCACCTAGCAGAGTTCATTTGTTAATTAGTTAGCATGAGATTCGAGACCAAAAAACAGAGAAGTGAGTGAGTGAGTGAAGTGAGAGAGAGAGAGAAGGGAAGAGAGAGAGCAGATGAGATAGAATTCATTCATCAACAGAGATATATCACGCTTAGCGGTTTGAAAAAAGAGAGAGAGATGTGAGAAGAATGAGATGAAGCAGATGAGATGATCATGAAATTTGAAAGAAAGTGCAAAAAAGGAGAAGGATTTGGTGTGTTAGCTAAATAGTAGGAGTGTGTGTGGGTGTGTGTGTGTATCATTATCATGTTATCTACTGCTACGAGCAGTCACAGCGGTCGACGACCATGTTCGGCAGAATGCCGTAGATGATGTTGAAGTCAGAGTCCATGTAGAGCATGCTGATGGGCGACATGCGCCGCGGAGAGCAGCACGGCCCTGTCGGGTTGAAGTGGTTGGTCTGCTGCAGGAGGTGCGTGTGCGGGTAGCCGTTCATGAAGATGAGGCCGCACTCGCCGCTGCAGTAATTGGCCTCGTAGCGCTTCGGCGCGAGACCCTCCAGCCAAAGGACTCAAAGTCGATGGGGCAGAGCGGTAGCGACAGCAGCGTACCAGCGGTGTTTGTCGTCGCAGAACTCGGGCGCATTGACGCCGAGAGCGGTGATGGGGGTGATTGTGGGGTGATGGGCGGGTGACGTGCACCTCAATGAAGGGCTTCATCTGAAGGTAAATAGTGGGAGGGGAGAGTTTAGTTGGTTTAGCTTGTGCTGGTGTTTGTGAATAGGACTTTTTGTATTGTACCTGTGATGCAGCTCCGCCAGAAGCAGAAGCCTCGTCCTCAAAGTGGACAATGGGCAGAGCGGTGCCGTGCACCGATTCGTGCGTGTGAATGACCAGACCGAGGTTTTCCGTCGGCCGGAGGAGCCACTCTCGCACCAAGGCGGTGACGTTGACTTTGATCCAGTCGGCTCGACTGAGCGCCTTGTTGTTCAACTTGGTGTTGGGGACCTAGATGAGGAGATAATAGAGGGTGAATTAGAGTGCTGTACGCCTGTTCTAAAATCCCCCTTACCAGTGTGGACTTGAGCGAAGTGACATTGGGTACCACCTTGTAGATGTGAATGTGCCCTACTGAGCTGGTGTCCAGCGAGGAGGCGTACTCACGGGAGCCGTTCACGTACAGCCACAGAGTGGCGTGCTCCAGGTGCGAGTTGATGATGCTCTGGGGGAACTTGAAGAACTGCGCTCGGTGGCGAGGCAGAACGTTTCGTTGCAGTGGGGCTGAATCAGAAAAAAGTTGATTAGAATAGCTTGAATAGATTGTAAGTGGTAATGGCTTTCTAAATGATTGCAAGGGTCAACAGTAGCTGCAGCAAAAACAGCAGCAAGTTGGTGGGAAAAAATGTTAACTCTAATGGTAATTGAGCCGGCTGTGTATCACCAACAAAGGAGGACTCCCCCTCTTGCCTGAACTTGATAAATGATTACAATGTGTCAGTGCCGGCCACCAAAAAAGGTAGCAGGTGTCAGCGAGGACAAAGTTACTGGGCCAAGCTGAGCGCAGAGATGTGTGCCATGGCCGAACTGCCACCTCACTGCACAGCCTCGGGCTGGGCCCTCTGTCACAGCAGTCTGAGCAGCAGTGCAGACGAACTTGACCTTTAACTGCTCTGGACTGTCAAGGCTGTGCACTGCACTGCTGCTGCCTGAGGACAAGGTCAACTGTGCGGTGACTGTGACGGTCATCGCTTCAGTCACAGATTGTTGACCTCAGTCGGCCAGTCAGTCAATGGCACCGGCCACTCAGAGTTCCTTTACCTTTGCCCAGTGGGAAGAGAACGAAAGCGATAAAGAGGACAAATCTCGTAGGGTGGTTCAAATGGATGGCTGTTTTTCTGTGTCAGCTCACAAGGAAAGTTAAAGGTCAACAGGGTCCACACTAGACCAAGTACTGATCGGTTGGGAACTGTTAAAATGCAGCAGTATTTTTTAAAAACGGTTTTAAAATTGACAATGCTAACTTTTTCTTAACTGCAAAAATGATCAGACATTAGCATGACACAGTGGAGCGGCTAAGATAAACATCTATTGACCTCTAATTAATTAGACTAGTGCGACACTCTGAGCAATTGATGTCGTACAGTGAACAAACTTCCTGACAAGTTGATCGTACATCTCGATGACACTAGCAGTACTTAGTGGCTTCTGTTTATTGTTTACTATTACTAAATCAATTGGCAATAAACTGCTTTTTCAGTGTGTGTGTTCTGAGAA
This sequence comes from Tyrophagus putrescentiae, assembly GCA_024499935.1. Classification (NCBI taxonomy): domain Eukaryota; kingdom Metazoa; phylum Arthropoda; class Arachnida; order Sarcoptiformes; family Acaridae; genus Tyrophagus; species Tyrophagus putrescentiae. The sequence goes on along the minus strand of JAMZRA010000001.1, from coordinate 3,237,798 downwards.
GTGCGCAACACTTCACAGTGTTATCAAACCGATAACTTGATAGACTGCACACGCAGCATAATTCCACTAACTGAAACTCGTGAGAGTTGTTTCATTGCTGGCAGTGACAAGCATTGAGATGCCTAAACTTGATCAGTAGTTGAGTTCAGTAGCAAGTAGAACAAACAGTCAGTCAGTGTCAAGGAGTGCAGAAAAAACACAAAAATTTGCATAAAGCATCGAGCATTGAAAGGGTGCTGAAAGTGTTATCAACACTAGTGAATGCGCGTGTGTGTACTCGATGATGACAAGCCGACCGCGATCAGACAACTGTCGTCAAGTGTCACTATCGCTGAAATCCGTTTTCAGGCAGTGCGATGTTCCTCCTCATCATCATCAGCTTCATCTCTCCGTTCACTTGTGTGATATTATTCTACAATCGCTGCTCACACTCTTTTTCACTCACTTGCTACATCAACGCAGACGCGGCCGTATCAAGTGTCAGCGAGCTAGCTAGCTAGAGAAAACCAGACTGAGCTTATCAGCAGCAGCACCGCCGACGTCTGATCACTACCAGCACTACCATCATCATCACCATCTTGATGAAGCCCTCTCCGTGCTCTTCACTTTTCACTGGGTGCTTTCTTTCTTTCTTTCTTTAGTCTTTAGTCTTTGTACGTAGCAAACTACTACTTCTGCTGCTGCTGTAACCGAATAGAGAGCACCGAACGTGGCTGATAGGCAGGCACTGATGGCAGACAGTGCAGGCATGGACGAGGTGAAAGCCGAAACTGAACTTTGCTTGGTCTTTGCAAGCAAACAACACGCACCAGTCTGAGCAGCAGCATGGCGACTGAATGCAAAGGAAAGACTTTGATTGAGAAAAGAAGCAGACAAATTGATGAATGTTTCAGAAGTAGACGGTTTCACAGTCTGCTGGTGCTGAGCTGAGAGAGCTGAGCTGTTGTTTGCTCAGTGACCGGTGGTGATGAAAAGAAACACCGCCGCCGCATTGCTCTACCAGTTATCACCGCCGCCGCCGCCGCTTCGCTGTCTGGCGGCAATGAGCCCTAAGATGGCTATGATCGATGCTGCACCAATCAAAGATGCTTCGCTTGATGAGAGAGCGAGTCGATCACCAAACGACCAAATCTAATACAAAATGCGCGCTTTTTAACTTGCATTCTAGACCTGGTTCAGCATAAATTTTAAGCTTTTTGCAAAGAAAGCTACACTTACGAGATTGCGCAAAAACAAATGATTTCTGCGGGTTGACGAAGTACTCGTCGGCGTAGTAGTCGCTCTCAAACTGGTGAATCGGCCCAAAACCAGCATGGCGCTTCTGATGAGAGTTGGCCGAGGCGACCTTGACCGTGCGAGCATCACCATTTCCCTGTGGCTGCTGCTGCTGCATCTGAAACTGCCGCAGCAGTAGGTCTCCCTGAAGCGGCGGAATATTGGGCAGAGCATTGCGTGAGATGTTCGGTGGACGCTCCAGACCTAGGCGGTTCAGAATGTTCAGCTTGATGGTCTCAATGCGAAGCGATCGGGCCTCCTCCTTTAGTCGACATCGGGTGCAGTTGCCGTTGATGGTGGTGGTGGTGCTGGTGATGGTGTGGGTGGCAGTGTTCATTGATGAGGATGAGGATGGTATGAAAGCCTGCGCCGGTGGCTGTGAGCCCTGATAGTGACTTCGTTTTGTCCGACTATGTCCACCCACCTCTGCTTCTTTCTCCTTCTCGTCCTCCCCTTTCAACAGTTGATTGACTTGTTTTGATGAGATCATAGTGCTGGTGATTTGGTGGACATCATTCCAGGCGTCGGTCAGTCGGCGTATGGCCTTCTCAAGTGAGGGCTCCTCTAGGAGTCCTTCTAAAAGTGATGAGGGTGATGAGATGAGGGTGAGTGGCAGTTGTGCAGTGATGTGTGGTGGGCTGGAATGATTTAGGTGGGTGGAAGAAGAGGAAGTGCTGGTGGTGATACTTTGCTGAAATGCCGCCTGCACTACTGTGGAGGTGAAGAAAAGGAGTGGCAGCAGCAGAAGCGTCCAAGGCCATGGTCTATTTCTTTTAGAATGTGACCGTTGTCCTCGTTCACTGCCTATCCTCTGAATGAGTTTTGTCACCTCACAGTCAACCTGATCATAATTTTTCTCATTCTCATCCTCATCACTGTCTGTGTTTTCAGCACAAATTCGGTGGGTAATACTTTTGCTGATTGACCTATGAAGATGGGTGATTGAATGATCATCCTCTTCCCTATCCTCCTCCTGATCCTGATCACCGGATGACTTTTCTTCTGGTGGCCATGTGTGCACATCAACCACCGTCTGACCACTGGTAGCACCACAAAAGAACAAAGTTTTCAGTGTTGTTCGGCACCTTTTTGAATGGCATTGTAAAGACTGAGTTAGTGGTCTCATTTTCTAAAATCAATTTGTGATGACTCAATTTTTGGGCAATGAAAATAACAGTTGATGGAGTAAAAAAGATGTAATAACCTGAAAGTAAGCAAAACGGTAATCAAAATGAAATACATTTTATAAAATAGTTGCACTTACTGTAAAATTTTGAGTTACATTGGGATGATCACAGAACTGTGGGTGTGTGCACTGCTAGAAGAGATGAGATGTATCTGAGTTGAGTAAAAAATAAAAACTGAATTTATTAAAAATTTAATTTTTTAACAAAATTAAAAAAAATATTACATTGGTGCATCATCACTGACAAAGAAAAGTTATCACAATGAATATAAAACAAAAGAAAGTCAAATTAATCAACGTTTCCGTTTCAATTATAAAAGAAAAAGAAAGACTGTGGTTGAAAATCAATCAAGACAAGAAGCAAAGTGATGATCGAAGTGCACATGTGAAGGCAAAGGGGCCTCAAAGAGGGAGAGAGAGCGCGTAAGTGAGTGAAAACAGTTTCGACTACTGCAGACGACTGTTTAGGCACTGCTTCAGCTGAGTGTACGACGATGAAGACGACGATGGCGGCGGCGAGGCAGCAGCCAGTTCATCTGCATCAAGCACGTAATTAATATAACACTCACAAAGTCTAAGACTGAGGCAGTTAATCACAAAAATTGAATGTGTGGTCGATGGTGATGGTGATGATTTCCACACACACTCACACACACTCACACACACACATCAGTCCTTCTTATCACACTGGCTCCTATTGCTGCTGCCGTCTACAACACTGTCCTCCCCCGTCTACTACAACATTGTAGTAAAAGTAGCAACAGTAGAAGTCTTCAATAGGTTCACTTCACCGTCTGCTGAAGTTGAACATTGAAACATATGAACGAGCAAAAGAAAAAGAAAAAAAGACATTCACAGGAACTTCAAGGCAAGAGTTATGGGAGCCGGTGAAAAAGGGCCGGTGGTGACAGGTGATAATGGAGACATTTTAAGTTTACCCCATTCTAAGCATTATGTAATTAGCAAAATTTGCATAAATTCATGGTTGAACAATGGGTGGTAGTGATGGTGGTGGCCAGCGCACAGACAAACAGTTGGCTGAAGTCACACTTGAGCAGGCACACTTCTCTCCATCGTAGGTTATCAGCAGAGGCTCGCTTCAGCACAGCTTGTAGCAGCAGCAGCAGCAGCAGCAGCACTACTAATCTCAGCCCAAACTAAAGAAGCCACTTACAGCCTGCTAGTATTCCCCTTGAGTGATAGCACTGCGCCCCCTCTTCCTCAGTCGTAGTGAGGTGCAGGTCAGCAATGAGGCACCCTGAGGTGAGCAAATTAGCTCAAGTGACCCTGATCCAGATCGAAGAAACAGCATCAGCAGCGGGGCCTCATGAAAGTGCCTCAATTGAGAAGGCACCAAGAGAAGTGTGCCTTGTCTGAACACTCGCAGATTGGCACCGGGTGTCCGTGGAAGTAACAGCAGCACCAATCGCAATATCGACACAACATATCAGCAACCTCTGCTTCAACTTTGCTTTCCTATCGCCCTTCACTCTTTCTCTCAGTCACTTCGACTGCTGCTGCTTCTCTGCAAATCTAATCCTGTGTCACTGTCGTTGATCAAATCACCCCAGTATAATGCCTACTCGCTGCTGGCAATCATCAGTGCTTCTCTCTCCTTCTGCTAGGATGATTGGAAGGGGGGGGGCAGCAACAGCATCAGCAGCAGAACAAAGTCTTGTCTACTCAAATCTGGTTCAGTTAAGTTTTACTCAATGAGAACTTCTTTATTCGACTTACACGATTTGCTGCTCATCGATTATTACTACAACTCTTTTTCTCCTCACTTTGCACTTGATTGTTTTGAGATTAAACTCTACGGGCACTCACTCTCTTCCAATCACCTATCATTTAATAAAAAAAATTAGACACACACAATCAACCGAAGCATCTATTGCCACCGATCAAGGCAATCGGACATCCGACAATTGTTCTGTCTTGGCGGCAGTAGACAAAAAGGCCAGTCTACGTTTTGTCTTCTTCATTCTTAACTTTTTTTTAAAAAAGATAAATTTCTATGAAAAATTCAAAAAAGCATCGCACTCTCTGTGGTGGCACTCCACAAAAAAAGAGAAAAACTCTCTGATCATCAGAAACTGGTGGTGGTGGTGATGATAAAAGGGAAAGAGTGCACTGAGCATCAAGTGAAAAGGATTGACCAGACGGCATTTTCTGTGCTTGTCTTGGCCTTTGTTTTGGCGCCGATCACCGCTCCACACACACACACTCACATGTCACGCCAATCATCATCATCAGCTGAATGAAGAAACAGTGCACTGGGCATTGTAAATACACCGACACACAGAAAGGCAGTCTTCCTCCGCGAGACTCCACCAAACACACACCAAAAACAAATCGGTACTAATTTGCGCAACTTTGATCAACTACAAAGAGATACATTTTGGTTCACTACTACTTTTTTGTGTTAATCAGAGTGCCAGCTGTAGTCAGCTAATCTGACTACCGCAACAGACAGTCAGGCAGAGAAGACGGCGACTTTGACTGACTGACTGCTGCCGACTCGCATCGATGTCCATGACCGAGACCGTCATTTGATCTCTCCTCGACTTTGACTTTGGCTGCTGCAGACTACTGCCGCGGCGGCGGACATTGTACAAATGCTATTTGTGGCTGACATTGACGCCGTACAAACTGAAACCACCAGTAAGCGAACCAAAGTTGGTTGCGCAAAAAGGGCAACTGGAATAGGAAATTCACTTTTTATATTACAAGTGCTTCCTGTACTGACTATCAAACAAAGTGTTGAGCTTGTCATTGCTTATTATCAGTAAAAAAGTTCAAGTTTATCATATTTTAAACAGCAAAAAACTTACTTTAATTTTAAAAAAATGTTGTCTAACGGTAAATGCTGGTGGTTGGTGCCAAGTAAAAAAAGTAAAAATAAAAAGAGAATTTAAAGATGACAATAGTGGGTGGTGAAAACTTGTTTTGAGGTGAAGATGAGATCACATGTGAAGATGAAGTTGAAAAAGGAGTAGACAACAGTCACTAGATAGAAAGGCACCTAACGCTAGACGACAAATGAAATGGTTTTGAAGTTATGTGGAGCACAGTTGGGTCTTGGTCGTGCAAGTCAGTCAGCGAGTGCGACAACGACGACAACGACGACGGTAGTCGCAAGTGGTTGCTGCTGCTGCTGCTGCTGCTGCTGCGGCAACGTCGATCGTCCTTTCTCTGCTGACCGAGTGTTCCTCCGTTTGATCCGATTAGGTCCTTTTATATAGAGTTTAGAGACGGAGTCTGTCAGTCTGTCTGTCTGTCTGTCTGTCTGTCTGTCTGTCTGCCTCTGATCTCTCTCACTCTCGCGCTCACTCTTAGTCTCTCGTCCTCGTCGTCGTCGTCGTCGGCTTCTTCAGTGCCTCGCAACGCGCGCACTCTGTCGTTCGATCCTTTTTTCTTCTCCGTCGCCTTCTTTTTCTCATCTCCTTCTTCATCCTTCATCGCAGCCGCAGCAGCAGTTGCCTTCCTTGCTTTCTTTCTTCTGCTTAGTAGTCGTCTCGGCAGCAGTGCCCGGTCAGCCTACCTACACGGCACACACACACTCTCAATAACTTGTGCAGAGCAGAGCAGAGTAGCCTTAGCAACACGTACAGAGTCCGAGACCGAAGCAGCTTCACTGGATAAGTAGAAGTAGATGAAGTCAGGATTCATTGTTGTTCACTTCAGAAATATGAGAAATCATGCACTGGCTGGATGCATCTTCAATTGAGCCATCACCAGCAGCACCAGCAGCATCTTCATCATCATCATCATCGGCGGCGGCCACCAGCAATTACTGGGAACTGAGAAAGGGAGAGAGAGAAAGGATGAAAGAGTCGCCGACAAACAACGAGTTGCTGAATGGTGGGCGAGGCTTCATCTGTTTCCCTGCTCAAAACCTCAAAAAATGGTTTCAGTGGTTTAGATTCTAGTGCTGTTGTCAGTGCAGTTGTCTTTTTCCTAAACATGGAGGAAATGGGTTAGTGCCAATTAATTAAATTAGGCGAGACATGTCACCAGCACCAGTTGCATCTCTGCGCAACACCAATTCTTTAAATGTTGGCCATCTGATGATGCTACTTTCACTGCAAAAACTGTCACTGTAGCTGATGGTAGCGAGCAACAGGTGTCTATGAATGTCAAATGTCAAGTGCTGTTGCCGTTGAAAGGATGCTGCGCACCAAAGCACCTCAAAGTGGGTTGTCGAGACAGAGCCGACCCTTTTAGTACTCACAAACCAAGTTAGATGTGCACAAAATGCACTAGCACTCTTGACGACTAGCTAAGACAACGACGTACTAACTTTAACCCTTTCCATAACTATAGCAAATGAAGTCAGGAGAAATCATACCAGGTAAAAACGCAATACAAAAACGGTGATGCTGATGATTACAATTGAGTGCAAATTATGCTCTTCTTTTTCTTCTTCTTCTTTTAGCATGTTTTTCCACTAATTAAGAGGGTGCATTAATTAATTATTAAATGAACTGCAATCAGCACTTGGCCTTTTAATCGGTGATGACACTGTTGCTGATAAAGCCATTTTTGCCTAAGTACTTTGACAGTGTTTTTATGTTTATTGGCAGTGCGGTCAGTGGCACAAAGCACAGTAGACAGTGTGACTCGTAATCATCAGAAACTCTTGACACCTGAATTAAATAAAACCTTCCATTTTTTTGGTTGTTAAAGATCACACAACTGACACAGATTTGGCACGCGATAAAAGTTGCAACAAGCAGTTGAACAAAACTACCCACCGCAGGGAAAGTGTTTTAATTATTTAGTTTATTAAAAGTAAAACGTGCACAGATGACAAGCACTTGGATGAAAAAGAAAAATGAGCACTCTCGGTCACCGGTTGATTGATGTGTTTACGCCATGCTAAGCATCAGGTGCCATCAACTATCTGAAACATTGTAGTTTCAAATGTTTGACTGGTCATCGACGTTGTTTGATTGGGTTAATCAAGAATAAAAAGTTAATTATAATGTCATCACGTTTGTGAACTTAAGCTAAATAAATTTAAACAAGTTTTTAAAAATGTTAGTTTTAAAAACTTTTTATGTAAATGATTTTAGTAATAAGGTATTTCTTTTTAACTTATACCCAAGTTGTACTCAAATTAAAATGTCAAAGTTGACAAGTTTTGTGCTTTTAAGTGTTTCCCCAAACTGTCGTTTTCAATTGTTCAAATTCTGTTGAAAAACGACAAAATATGTCACATTTTTCAGTGTGCTGATAAGTTTCTGAGAACTCGTCCGCTTAAGTGTCAATTTTTAAACAGCAGGCAACAGCAGAAGCACCAGCAGTGAACAGACGAACAAGTTGCTCTTCCTGGTAGTACTTGGCTTAGTACGACTATCAATGACAATCACCCTGATTCGATCAGCAGTGACAGCTGCTGTTGCTGTTGCTTTCGTCATCAAAAAAACATTTATTTCTATTAATTTATTCTCACTTGATGCAAAAGCACTATTTGTTTGTTTTTTTCTTTTTATCTTTAGTTGTGTACACAACTTGCGAAATTCCCATCTGGTGCTGTGGTGGGGTAAATATTAAATGAGAAGTGGTCACTGTGAAGCTAGTGATGGTGCCTATTGGTGTACTGTGGATCAATGTAATTCAATCATAATAGCAACAGCCAATTTAATGATTAATGACTAACCACTAATGACAGTGCCAATTTGGACAAGATGCGCCCATGTTGGACATGCATGTTCGCTTTCTTTTTTGTTGCTTCGTTTTGCTACTGTGAACACACTCTAATCAGCTGCCCTGTGCCCTTACTCTTATCCCCTTTGCCTATTAATAGAAACAGAACTTTTTCTTGTTTCCCCCCCCCCTTTAAAGATCCTAATCCTTAACCGTTCAACAAAAACAAAAAAAGTAGAGCAAGTTTTATTTACACAAAAGCTGAGGTGTACAAAAAATCACTTGTTGCCATCTGAGAAAAAACAGCTCGAATCTTTTATTCAGTGGCCGTTAGCAGTTGTCAGTGGAAATTGTCTGTACAACACAAAGTGTCCGCAAACTCACCCTAGCACCTACTTCTGCTGCCTTCACATTTTCGTGAGCTGCCGGTGCACCGACAGTTTGGTTAGGTTGATAATCAATCGATTGATTGACGGCTTTCTGGTGAGCGGTCGTGCCGTCGGTGCAAGTCACAAGAGAATAGTGGCAGAACAGTGGCCACTGTCCACTGCACCCTACAGAGCACCGGCCTTTGCCAGCCACTATCACCAGCTTGTCAGTGACTACTTGTCAAGCAGACACTACTGTCCCTGACACGAACTTGCACTTGAACACTTCCACTTCCGACGGTGCACTTCACACATCTTTTTCTTTCTTTCCCTTTTTCTCTTTTTTCTCTCTCTCTCTCTCTCTCTTATCTTTTACTCATTGTACGTTTTATTTTTTTCTTTTAATTAGCTGTCAATGAAAAACTGATCAGTCAAGTAAAGTGTAGCCACGCTGGTCAATTGAAGTTATGTCACTTGTAAATTGTACCACCACCACTGTTGTTCAAGTCGGCCGGCTCACTTCATTTCCTTACTCACAACAGCCACCATTGCAGTTCAGTGTAAGCCCACCACCAGACTGAATCCAGACTAATCAGGTTATTATCAAGTTATTTTTAGTTTGAGTCTCAAACCAATCCAAACCCAAAGAGCAAGTGTGTGTGTATGTGTGTGTAAAAGATAAGCAGTATATATGTCGCTACTGTGGATGCAGTAATCATTCAAATGCAGAGTGCCTCTGGCTCGCGCGTCGCACGTTCAAGAGCATACTTTTCTTCTCCAAATCGACAAAAATGGATGCTACGCAATGATAGGAAAGGCGTGCGCTCGCGCGTGCTTCAACTATTCAGCTACAAATCATCTTCATCATTATCATTTACTGAAGAGATGACCAAGAGAAGATAACGGGCTAAGAAAGAGTCGCATCATTTGCCGAAGCAGCAGCAGCAGCAGCATCGGCATCAACTTGCACTGCACCGCAAACACAATGCCTTGTTCGCGCCACCACCAGTGTACCAGAGTGCTATGTCTCACTTGTCTGCTTGTCAATGACATCTGTGTGTGTGCAGTGGACAAAGTGTGCGCTCCATGTTCGTGTGTTGACGGCAGCACCAAAGATATCACCACTCTTGGACGCAGTTCTTCAACTCTTCTCACAGCTGGCAGCTGACAGCTTCAATCTCAGTCTTCGGGCTTGAAACATTGTATCAAAAGGCGACTGGCATCACACTGGTGGAGGTCGTCTTCTTGGTGATACTACTACTACTACTGTTTCTATTATTACAAGTGCAGAGAAGGTTTTGGATGATAATGGAGGAATGAGAAGATAGTGAACTCTCAAGTTATCAGGGGTACAACTAATACTGACACTGCTGCAGCAGGACTGAGTTGTGATCTTTTCAAAAAGCACCCATCAAAACACTTATTCAATGGAGGAAAAGGATTTAGGAAAGAGCTGAATAAAAAAGAAAAAGTTTGGGTAGGAAATGACAGGAAATTAGGAAGAGAAACTTAGATTGAGTGAGCAAGATAGAGATATCAGTTCAATTAGTCACCAATTACCATTTTTTGGCCCTTCTTTACAGGATGACCATTTTGCCAATTTAGATATCTTTTTTACCGTTTTTAACTGTAGACATTAATAGAGATTTTTTCCATTTTAGTACAATTTTCCAGCCAAAAATTCTCATGATACTGGTGCTGCAGAGGAAGAAAAACTGAAAAACAGGAAAAACTGCCCTCAAAAAAATGGCATTTGTGACTTAAACCATTTTTTGCAAAAATGCTCTCACACTGTACAAATGACCACTGACAATCAATTAGAGGATGGAGGGGATGGGGATGAAGGGGGAAATGACACACTTCCACTCTTGCAAACACTTATATTCAATTAACTGTGTGTGTGTGTGTGCACAGTAGCAGAGAGTAGCAAAAGATGGGAAAAACTAACTGACTGACTGTGGCTAGGGTGGCAAATTGAATGATCAAAGTTGTTGCCTCTGTAGCGACACTGCCTAGTAACACTGCCAAAGTAGAAGGAAAAAGAAAAAAGTAGCAACAAGTGGAAAAGCATAAAAGGGTTAATTGGTGATGATCATTAATAAAAAGAAGTTCAAGTTTACTTTTTTTTCTCTCAGTCAACTAATTACAATCCGCAGGCACGATGGCCATTCAGCAGTAAAAAGTGTGTGTGAAAGAGAGAGAAAGAAACGAATGTACAAAGTTTTTCCGACTTTGCAACCAGTTAGTTCCAGATTTGCCAACTTCACTGTGCAGAGTGATGCTGAAGCTTTCTCTTTGCAAAAACGATTATATTGTGCTTGCTGCTAATCAGAGGAGTGTCATCAAAAACATTGTGATGGTAGAAACGATTGAAAGTAGAAAGGAAAAAAGGAAAAAGGTTCAATCGAAGACACAATCGAAGAATGCGAAGTGAGTGTACAAATTACATTGCTCCATCTTTGTACTAGAGAACTGCTGTTGCATTTCTAACTTACTCTGAGCACTCTTGAAGCACAGAAGTGGTAGTTGAAAAAGTGCACGGCAGTGTGTGTGCTTGTCTATCAATTTCCATCACATCACATAATAATTTTATTAGTAGTTTTCAGTAGCTACTGCTGATAAACGCACCATCAACTAAATAGATCGTTGGACAAAAAAGAAAGCGCTACCCAATCTGTGAGAAGCTTGCTAATTACCACTGATCAGAGCACTGTCCTCTTTTTCTCGTTTATATTATCTCTTTTTCCCCAAACTCTCCACACACTAGTGATCACATCTTTATTACCAATTTTTGTTGTTACTCAATTAAAAGTTTAATCAATTACCCAGTGATAGATAAAGGCAAGGGTAGAAAAAGCTGCTAATGCAAGCACTGCTACTGCTTTTTGGTGGGCTTTTTCTGCTCGGCCACAGCACAGAGCAAACTACTGTGAAAGCACTTGCAGTTTAGCGCTAATTTGTGATTTAAATTTTCACCTTGACAAAAGAGAGAAAGCACCTCTTTCTTTACTAAACAATGTTCATTTTTTTTTGCTGCAGTAGCAGCAGCAGGTCGATAAATATTAATCATTATACAATGGTTCAAACGCCTTTCAGTAGAAGAAGTAATTAATTTTTGCTGTTAGCTAATAGACACATTGATCCTTTCCTTTTATCATTTTGTAAGAGCCATTTCTCCCGCTAAACAACAATTTATAAGCAGTTTGAACAGGGCAATTTGCCAACTGGATAAATGGTTAGATAATGATGATATTACATTGGTTGTAGTTATAGATTATTACAAGGAGAGTCCTCAATGAACTACAACAAGCAACTTTAAAGGGAAAAGTTTCTGGAAGAAAACTTTGAGAAAACAGTGATTTTAATTTGTTTGTTAAAACTTTAAAGTGTCCAATCATGTGCTCAACTAAAACTGAAAAAAAATAACCAAAAAACTGCATTAAAGTTGCAAGTAGGACACAGATGAAAGAAAAACGGATTTCAAGCAGAAAAACTGCAGTCAAGTGCTTTTAAATTAGTTTGCCAGCAAAGAGCACTAAAAGTTAGGTGCAGGGTTAGCTGAAAGAGTTAAAATGTAACAACTTTGGTCAGGTGACGCGCCATAAACAACCAAGAGAGTGCTGCCAGTGCTGAGTGGGTTAATGGCAAAACCGTGCTTACTGGCTAACTGAGAGAAAAAACGAGCAAAGAAGAAGAAAAGTGCGTAGTCAAGAAGCAATAAAAGTGTAAATGGAAGAAGAGGATATCTCGGTTGATCTGGTGGTGGTGAAGAGAAATCAACAGTAGTGGTAGTGGTGGTCACTTGACAGGACTGAACTAAATTACCATTGGCGGTACACACCGCTGTCAACAAACCGATGAGACACCGCCAAAGAGAAAGGTACTCGCTGTAACCCTTTGCACACACACACACTCACTCACTCAACCACACTGACAAAGTGTGATATCCAATGAATGCACTGCAGTAATTGAGTTTATAAATAGCTGTGCATGCTGATTAGGCTCTCACTGTCTGTCTGTCTGTCTGTGTTTTGCTGATGTGTTCTGGGGTGAGCGGCCGTTGCAGATGCTGGTGGTGCTTCTTTTTCTTTTTTTTCTTCTTCTTCTTCTTCTTCATCACCTACACCAGAACAAATCAAACAGCATGTGGTACGTTTAAAGTACGTCACAGTGCAGTACTATTACTTTCAATGACATTGTAATGCGCTCTTAGGTTTATTAGTTCGATGGCCCAGTGGCCTCACCTGACCCTGCTTCACCACTACCACTCTTCCTCCCCCTCATTCCTTCATTCCTCCTCTCCTTCTTCCCCATTTTTCCCTTTTTTATTTGCACACCACCTAATTGCGCAACAACTCTTTTTTACTTGAGATGATGAATGTGCATTGTGGCCTGTGCGTGAGGAATGTGCATTTAGCTCAAGTAGCGGCTCATCTGATCTAGTTCGCTCAGTGCTGCTCATGTTCACGGTAAAAATCTAAAGAGAAAAATTTTGGTTTTTGGTACACTTAAACCTTCTTTGCTTCTTCTTGCTCGATAAATGCTCAAAATATCTTCTCACCACATGAGCAGCCCCACTACCAAACAACTATTACCAAGCAACATCAACAAAAAGCAGCGGCATTGTCCTGAACGATAAATAATTCGAGGAATTGGATTATGCCAGAGATAACACTCACTCATTCACACGCATAGACAACAACCAAGTGCTTCCATTTTTGCAGCAGAAAATGAACAAAAACAGCCAAAAAGAGTTAAGTTGTTGCAAACGGCTGAGTGTCCTGCTTCAGCAGTCAGATCCACCCACATGTGACAGTTGTGTGCCAGCCAGCCAGGCAGCAGTTGATTAGATTACACTGCAAAAAACATCACACACTAAATGTAAAGACAAAACACAGTGAAAGAAAGAGAGAGACAATTTAACCGGCAAGAAATGGTAGAAAAACCAACAACTTATAAGGGACAAAATGTGTGTTCCGAAAAGCCTAGAATGAGATGAGCAATTAAAAAAGGGTTCGGCAAATTACGCAATTGTTTTTAGTGTGTAGAAGGGAAGGTGTGGTGGTAAGAATTGCCATTTTTTGCACAATTGTTTGTGTGTTTGTAGAATCGATAAAGAAAGTTACAATTCCGGTTTGAGGAAAAAAGTAAGTGCGCTTATGTGAGCCATTATCGGCATCAGCAGTATATGGGCAATTCAGCAGTGACTAGCTCAATGTTTTCTAATTGCCGGCAATTATCTAGCAAGTGGCCACAGTCAAGGTGCCCATTGTCGGCCAAAAAATCGCAAGTAATCAGTCAAATAAAGTGTTCATAAGCGGGCTCTTGAAAGAGGTGCTCAGCATGTGTGCACACACACACACACGGAAAGTTCTTTGCACACGATGCTCAATAAGTAAGAATATGCAACTGAAGAATTATAGTGGCAAGGTAATGCGGCTTCATTTTCTATTATCATCATCTTTATGCTGGTGATCGTGGTGGTGGTGATAATGGTTCATCTTCATCACCATCCGGCATCGTGTGCACCTGTGCAGTTTGGAAAGGGCAAGCTTGGTTCGTTTTGTGTTGCGCTTTTTAACTTTTACGACCTTGAAGTCCTTCTCTCGTTTCCATTTTCTGCATATGCACATCACCATTACTAGTTAAATTCTCTAGCAGCACTTGTGACCACCGCTATCCTTACATCATAATTTATGTGATATTTACCAATGAAAGAACGAACGCATTTGACTGGGTAAGTCCCCATTATTCTGTACGTTTTTCCTGTTGCTACTGCTGCTGCTGCTGTTCTATAACTTTGTTTTGCTTTGTGCATGTAAAGTGCAACGTATAAAAGTGGAATTATGTTGTTAAATGCTGCCATGTAATGAAAGATGACACGAAAAATGGCAAAGACGGCGCCATTGGTCTTTTCTGTTTGTCTTCTCAATGAACTTTCTAGCTTAAACTTTTACTTGCATTCAAAAAAGAAAAACGGGTAAAAAACGTGTCCGGAAGTATGCAAGTGAATAAAAGAAGAACCATTGCCAATTTATTTTGAGCTTTTGTCACATTTTATGGTGAACTCTAGTTCAAACGTTTCTGTGAAGGTCAAACCAAAAAGCAGGTATTCGAATAAGTTCGCAGTAGTCAGTGCAGGAGAAAGCAGTTAAACTGAGCAGTAAAAACAGTAAAACGCCTGTGCTGGTAGTGCTGACTGCCAACGAACAGGTAAAGGACGCTACTCCAGTTGAAACGAGTGACCACTGGTTAGCACTCATTACCAAGGACAACCGGTATGTAGGTCAGCTCTGACTAGTGTTGAAAAAGAATATTGATACTAAATAGACTGTTCAAACTGTATTCTTTTGGAATGATATCAAAACAAACAGTATTATAAAAATAATGCACAGATGAAAAAACTCACATTAATGTGAGAATATTTTTTACTTTTAACAAATAAAAACTTACTTACCCAAAAGTGTGATGCATTTGAGTTAATTGTCAAATGATTTCTTAACGTTTTTAAAAATGAAACTGATATAAAAAATTTAAACAAAAATCTGATAAAAACAATTTTTCTTACAATCTTATTGGTTGTTTTGATATCGATTTAATATTTACTTTGCTACATCAGCAACGACCTCTGCCATCGTTGATTTGCACTAGTACAAGTGAGAGTTTGAATGAGCATCCTTTTTACACATTGATAAACAAAAAATCAAATTCAGCAATGTTTAAATATTTAGTTTTGCTTTTAATCACACATTTTAAATAATTTGAAAACTATTTTGTTTAAGGAATAGCAAATTTATAAATCTTGAGTATTAGCTTGAAAAAATTAATTGAAAGCAAGTTTAAAGTTTGCACAATAAACTTAAAAAACTATCGACCATCAAGTCATGGAAGAATAAATGTGAAAGAGCATTGGGGACAACGACACAAACTTGTCACTGCTAATTTGGTTAGTTCAATATACAAGTTAGAAAAGTTTTGAACTTTTTGTGCTGGTACATTTGAATTTTAATGCGTGTGCGTGTCTGTACTAGCAAGTTGTTCCATGCTTGCACCTAAAATGTGCATTTATAGTCAGTGAATGAAAGAAACGAAGAATACGGCTAACCCAAACTGGGAAAAATTGGCATTGTAAACAAAAAGGGGAAAAAGCATTTTGCACATTCTTCTGCATCTCGTTCTCATAGTACTCTGGTAATGCAATTAGTGAACAGTGAAAGAGAGACAGACAATGCCTGTTTTGCCATTTCGGACATTAATCAATTTCGTCTGGAACACAAGTTAGCGTGTCACTTTTTGAATGGCTACAACTTTCAGCCAGTTTCTTTAGTTGTCGTTGCCGCAGTTTAGGTCGCTGGTTAGCTGGCAAATTCAATCAATAACATGGAGCTTTTAGTGCAATTAAATGTTCTTCAGAAGGGAAATGCACTGTACAGCAGCACTCTAAAGGACAACCATCTTTAAAGGTCTAAAAAGTTCCCAATTTATTTGTTTTGTCTGGCTCGCCGGTCGCCCCTCTCCTTTTTCTGAATGACTGTCCTGAGTTGACCAGACAAAAAACAACTTCGGGTTAGCTCGTCAAACAGAAACTTGTCTCTAAATCAGAAAAACAATTAAAGGCAACGGCGGTTCATGAGACAGAATAAAAATTAAACAAAACAAAAATTAGAAAAGTTCAACAATGCATGCTTAGAAAGTATAAATCTAGATACTAAATCTTTTATGTTTGACTTGAAAAAAGATGCACTCACTAAAACTGATCACCTTGATCATTTTACTTTTGTCGCGGTACGATTTGGAAGCCAGGCTTGTACTACCACCACCACCACCACTTTCCATCACCATTCATCAACCCCAGTTAAAACAAACAACAAAGATAGCTTTTCTTATCACCCATTCCAACAAAACCGCAGACACCAAAGGGCAGCACCGCCAATCAGTTTGCGGAATAACGCCCAAAACCTTCAACTTTATCACCAGTCTCGATGGCAGCAGTTTCAAAACGACGACAAAGCCTCCAAGTTCCAAAGCTTAGCAAACAAAGTTGGCACCGTGGCGGACATTGCCCTCGACTACGGACTGCTTCTCCTGAAGCCGGACCCGGTGAGCATAGCCGTTGCCCTGGGCGTGACCGCCCTTGGCGTCGGTCTCTACTACGGCTTCCGGTGGTACAAGCGCAGAGAGGTGCCAGAGGGTTACGCCAGCAGGCAGGTGCTGCCCCTGCAGATTGGCACCGGCAGGCCGCTCTACGCACTGAAACCACAGAGCAGCACAGCAGCCGTCTTCACTGCAGCAGCACTTCCTCAGCTGCTGCCAGCTGACAGTGTCAGGCCTCAAAGTCCTCAAAGCATTCTCAGCAACTCCTTCAGCAGTACCTTTAGCTTCTGTATGGTGGTCCTTTTCATATTTGCCCTGAACCTCTTTCTTCTGCTTCTCTTCACCACCCTGCAAAACCCGCCCCCAAAACTTAAGCAAAGATCCTCGTTGTTTCAAAAGAAGCAAAGTAGTAGAAGAAAACAGTCTAGCAGGTTCAAAAAGGTAAGAAATTCTAGTTCCAAAACAGGTGAGGGTAGAACAAAGAGAATGTCATCAAAATAAAAATGTTGAATTCGTAAAAACTAGTGTTTTACTAATAAAAATTGACGCATAAGCAAAACGTTTTTTTACACAACTATTTTTGTTATCACCAATGTAAATCGATATGAGAAAAAGACTTTCATTTTTTAAAAACATGATGAAGACGGCAAATATCTGTGTATTTGAAAACGACCGTCTGGCCGGGCCATTATCTGCAACATTATTAACCCAACAAAAAGACAAAGAGCCAATTGAGCAGTAGAGCCACCACCACTGGAACACAGTAGACACAGTTGGCCGCAATGCATCGATCCAAAGATGTGATTGATTAGTTGAACAGGCAGCATTTGATTATGCTGCGACAATTATGACAAACGGGTGATGGGGTGAGGGGGGTGGAAATAGTGGTGGTAGTGGTAGTGGAATATTGCAGTCCAGAACATTCTCTCTCGTTCAGGGACAGTGAAGTGTGCGCTTGCAATAGAGTGGCGACATTGTGCACAAATTTATTGCTTATTGTTTTTCTTTTTCATCCTTGATGCCTAGACAGACGGAAAAAGTGGTACTGGTACTGGCAGAAAAAAAGAGTGACAAATAGTGCTGTGCTAACCATCTGCAGTCGGACGACCACCCCCTCAGCCAATGGATTAGATGTTGTAAAGTTTTCTTTTCAATTTAATTATCCTGTTGAAGTCCTAGTTGCTAATGGCACTTGAAAATGGACGACTTCAGATGATGTGTGTCTAGCTGTAGTGTTGTAATGTTTTTTTGAGAAAAAATAACTAACAAATAGTAATAAAAAATAAAATAAAAATGCTATGAAATAAGATGTCCTGGGAAAAAGAAGTAAAAAAATAATAATCATCATTTTGCCATTAGATGGCTGAAAGTGAGGGTGAGTGAGTGTCCCGGGCATATTTATCGCAGCAGTACAATAGCTGGCTCCGGTTGTTAAGTAACCAGGCTAGAGAATTGCCATTGGAGTGGATTTCCTAGGGAAATGTAAATGTGCCAACTGGGTAAGAATGGTTGCATTCTCTTTCTAACGAATCATTATGTGTGTGTAATGATTATGACAGAGGAGAGAGGGAAAAAGGGAACAACTGACTTGAGGAAAGTTTGAAGGTTGCAGTTGTTGCAGTAAACTGGAACACAATGAGAAAAAGAAGGAGAGCTTTTCAAGGGCTAGCAGGTTGAGTCTCAAGTGATTGGTGCACTCATTTGGTGGGTACAAAACCCGGGAATAGTTCAGACGCCATTACGCAATTTTTGGCTCATTTGAAAACATAAGCAAATTAACAATATCTAAAAAATGATTACAAACAAACAAAAACCAGCGAGTTTGGGCATCAAAAGTGCAAACCAAAAAAAGTATTTCAGAAAAACAAATTCTAGCATTGACTGATGACCAGCCATTTTCCCAGCTATTCAGTGTTCAGTGTTAACGGTACGGTTTTTGTTATACCCATTGATCTATGCTTCTTTGGTGCTCATATGTCATTCACACGCCGCATTCATGCGGCGGCTTGCAGACGCATTTATTGTACAACGAATTAGAAGCGACAAACAAATTTGGCCGGAGACAAATTGGCAGATAGACACTGCGACCACAAAGAGAGGAAGAAATGGGGCGACGAATAGGCAAGTCAATGGTAAGCCAAACTCTGCTTTAACTTTTGAAATTTTCTCTTTTTTATTTTTTGTTACTTTTGCCGGGACATCTAAAAATCTGAGCAGTACTGAGTGTAGCTGAGTAAAAAAGTCACAGAAAAAGTGGCGGACACAAATCGACTGTGTGTGTGTGTGTACATCACATCCCCGGGAATGATTGCCCGGCACAGACAACCCGTGCATAATAAAGACAAGTGGTGCAAGAGATGAGCCAAGAAAACGGGAAGCAAAAGAAAGGGAAAAAAGAAGAAGAGGAAAAAAGAGGAATGAACAGTTTTTGATGTTGCCTCAAACTGTGAACCACAGAGAAAGCTTGACTTTTTTTCTTCTTCTTCAGTCTTCAGTGGTCTTTTCATTGGCAGACGGGAAGGAAGAAAACACCAAGGATGCGCGCGGGTACTTGTCGAAAGCGAAAGCAGGAAAAAGAAAAGAGGAAAAGATGGAGCCATGGAATGGTGAGAAAGAGAGAGAGAGAGAGGAGAGAGAAAAAGAATCCAGTACCCTCTTTTGTACACTTCTGTGTATAGCGTGGGAACTTTTCGCTAACTGTGTGAACTGTACAATCGGCGGCGGCACTGGTCGGCACTGACTGACTGACTCTGACTGTGTTCAATGTGCTTCAGCAGTTGTAGCTGCTCTGCAACGGTGCCTGAGCAAAATGACCAAGGCCAGAACACCGAGAAAAAGAAAAAGAGAAAAAGAAAGTGACTGCAGTGCTCGCCCAAATGACAAGTGCCGTTGCAGTGGTCGTCGAGCAGTAGTCGCAGTCGTCAAGCAGAGGCGCCGCCGCCGGCCAGCAGAAGTTAGTTTTTTTCTTGCTGCCTCCTCTTCTTAGCAGCTCAACATCAGCAGCAGCATTGGAAATGGACCGATTAATACGTTCTGAGGCTGCTAGAGCCGCTACAGCAGCATCTTCCAATAGCTGTAGCTGCAGATGAAAAATGATCATTGGACGGCAAGTAAGGAAGAAGAAGAAGAAGAAAAAGAAAATACTAGTAAAAGAACTAGTAAAGAAAAAGTCAGAAAGAAAGTGAACAAGCAACAAAACGAACAAGTTGAAGAAGAAAAAAAGACCAAGGCAAAGGACGGCAAGAGGACGACAGAAAAAGACGAGGCTCCAAAGAGCTGCAAAATGTACAGCGATAGTGATAGAGAAAAACTGGGCTCGAGGAAGAAGAATTGCCAGTGAGAAGGTTGCGTAGATTAATTGTTTTGACGATGGCACTGTGCAGTGCACTGTCGTCTAGCTGATGCAATGGCAACCTCCTTCAACAGTGGCTAGAGCCCGATGAGTGAAGTTGGAACAAATGGCCAATGGAAAAAAGAAAAAAAGCAGAAGAGGAAGAAAACAGTTACCCGGCGAGAAGGAGCTGCTGGTGATACAACCAGGCCACAACCATTTGTCGTCGCCATTGTTGTGCTGCCATTTCTGTTTATTTTGTCTGCAGATTATTATTATTACAACTGCTGCTTTTCCTTCTTCTTTTTTATCTCAGGGCTCAATGGGACTTTTCCAGAGCCCTTTTTACTTTTTTTTACTTTTTTGTTTTGTTTTTGCTTCAACTGAATCAATTTCTCAACACCCGACAGTACTAGGAAAAGATTTAAAAGATTGAAAAAGATTCTGTTGAAAAGTGTGTTAACAGTAAAATTGGGACTGAAGCTGAAACGATACTAAACTGTGTCATTTTATCGATTTCACAAAATGTGGCTTTTAAAAAGTTAGTGCACTTGCAAATTTGTCAATTTTACGGCAGAACTAGACTACACAAGCAAGATTTTAAAATGATGACCATGAACAGCAGTGAAATAAAAAGTGCCATTTTGCTAAGCTGTAAGTAAATGGGGCTTCCTACCCATTGCCTTTTACTGGGTGCTTTATTAAAATTTCATCATCAACATTAAGGCAAAAGTCAATGGAGAGAAAATGGCCCGGGAAAATTAAACAAGCATGTACTCAAGTCGACTTTTTTACAAGGCTAATCAAAGCATTCTTACTTGTAGATTACTTTTTATATTAATCAGATTCTTCTGGGAGCTGGGGTAGCAAATGAACAAGTAATTTCGTTTAGTTGCAGGTGCTTTGTTGCAAAAAAACAAAAAAATATTTTAAAATCTAATCAGAGAATTTAACTGCGCCCGAATTCTTAGCAAAAACCATTTTGATGAATCGCCATTTTGCCCTGCATGTTTAGTTTTGCTGAATAGAGTAGAGCAAAGATTGACTAATTGACTAATTACATTTTCAACCACTGTGAAAAGCACTTTTCATCATCAAACTGCCATCATTTAGCATCTTCGGCACGCTGCATCGCTGCTGGTGTTTTTTATTAGTCTAGCAAAAGAAACAGGCTAAAAACAACAACAACGTTCTGGTGGCTCTAATCGTCTTTAGTGCACACTCATATGGTCCTCAATGACTTAGTTGTAAAAGAAAAAAAGAAGAAGTAAAAGTGATCGTTAGACTGCTACTGTTGTTGGTCCGTGTTTGTGTCTGTGGCATCGCCGGTGTCAAAGAAGCAGAGTGCCTCACTCAGTCACTTACTCAATCAGTCCTTTCTTTCCTTTGATCTACTTCTTTTCACTTCCCCTCACTCTTTTCCTTTACTTATCCTTCTTTTCCTCCTTCAGCTATCTATCCGTCAGTGAAGTGATAGTCAGAAAAAAAAGAAAAAGTAAAAATAATGGCCCTCATTGAAGAGCGTTGCAAAGATGTGTGTGCGCGTGGACTGATCTTGAAGAGAGTGCTGCTGGTGCTGCTGCTGGTGCTGCTGCTGGCCACTGAAGTTGACTGCGGTTAAGCTGAAGGAAAGAGAGATGCAATGAAGAATGAGAGTGAGAGAGTGAATACATGAATGAATGAGTGAATGAATGAATAGCCGAAAGCTGGTGCTGGATCAGCGAGTGCCAGCACTGGCGTGAACGGCTACGACCGACCGGTATGTACGCAAAGGAGCAGCAGCACAGAGCACAGAGCAGCAGACGATTGGTGGTGGTGGCCACCACTGCCGCCGCCGACGCTCATTGTCCGCCAGTGGCAGCAGTTTCTTCGGCTTCGGTTGTCTTATGAACTACTACGACCACCACTACAACTAAAAGCAGCAGCAGCCAATAAAAGGCAATCATTGCACGAATGCACATGTCTTAATCACACTGATGAGACGGCAAGCGGTAGTGTAGTAGCTGCTGCTGCTTCTGCTGAGACATTCAAAACTCTCTCTCTGTACAGTGGCTGCTGGTGGTAGTAGACGAACACTGTCTCACACTGTCTCACATACACACGAACAGCGGCCCGATCAGCGTGGTGAAGGAACAGACTGAATGAGAGACTCCGTCGTCGTCGTCGTCGTCGTCCTCGTCGCCTCGTCCAGCACTTGAGGCCTCAGTCAGTTGCCGGCAGTTGATTCATGTGGTCACAGGACTCGCACTCGCGCTATTACAAAAACACACACGCAGAACAAGACTGAACAGACTTTAGCAGCCCTTCTTTTTCTATCAGCCTATCAGTACCGCACTGACAGTCGACCCAATACTACCACCACCACCTAATAAAGTTCAACTACCTAAGACTTTTGACTTTGAATTTTTCCCTTTCTTTCTTTAACCTTCCTTCACTTTGTGCCAAGTGTGAACACATGTGCCATGTCAGTGTCATCAGCATCTGAATTCAAGGGTCAACCCTATTTTCTTCTTCATTTTCAGCAACTTCGACCTCTGCTCTCTCACTTGTGACACTTGTGGGTGATCTCGAAAAATATTATTTTTTCACTCAACTTTTTGTTTGCACAAATTTCACCGTTTTGTTGTCAACTATTTTCATTTGATAGACTTTTTCATTTTCTGATTTTTGCTGGTTTCAGCTTTCAATCTTAATAGTCACACATATCAGTCAGGTCGCACTGTGTGATATTTCTTGTTTTTCTGTGAAGAGTTCAAATAAAATCAAATTGACGTTTGAAATAAGATTTTTCTTGCATTTTATTTTTGCTCTAAAAGTGTGATTGATTGTGAAGAATTGGTGGCGACCAAAAGAAAAAACATGACATTCTTTTTCTCTGCCTGGTGATACCGTTGAGCTGACAACTGTGAAGTTTAAAAATAATTCTGCATGCTTCTTGGAACCGTACCGTTGTGTGGGCACCCGAATGACACTGGTGTTCTGGACACGTCAGCTTAACTGACCAGTGATCGATTGTTTTCAGTCATTTTGCTGACGCTTCTTTCTTCAACTTCATTTGCATCACTCAAGCGTTTCCGGCAAATCAAATTGCAATTCCACTCTCTAAGTCACCCAAGTATCACTCAGTAAAGATCATTTGCATAAATTCTTCCGGTTTTCCTTTTCTTCTTTTTCATCATACCCCCTCACGTTTTGTTACACAAGGCGACTAATTTAATTTGCTCTGTTCCACTAATTACATTACACTCTACCCTCATTTGGCCCCTCAAAGACAAATCAGAGCAAACGACCCAGCTGATGACAGCGTTTAGCGTACATCAAAACAAAGTGTGCACGCCACTTGACCCCTTCAATTGTAACTTGACTGTAGTGAATTTCTCTCTAAAATGCCAATCAATCGATACGACTGTCGCCGCCGGCAGCAACAGCAGCAGCAACGTGCCACAACTGCACACCATCAACCGACAACAGCCACAGCAGACTGTACTTCATTGCCATCGACGACTCGTTTTGCTCACTTTGCTGCACTGCTGCACTGACACTGACCGCAATTACCAGTTGACAACTGACTAAAAAATCTAAAAAGGTCGAATCCTACATTCTGGTAAATAAAAGTAATCAATCACCAGAATTATTCAAAAGCAATCACTTTGCTTACACTAAAAAGCATAAGAACATTTTGCTTTTCTAAAAAGCAGAAATTGTCAAGTCATCTAGTTTTTTCTCAGAGTTATTTCTCTTTGAAGGAAATTGCATTTCACAACGGTGACACAAAAGAGAAAAAACAAAAAACATCTGATTGCTTACTACTGATAGTGATAAACTAGATGATGTAAATCAAAGATGCATCATTGATCATCTTCCTGTGAAAGCAATTGGCAGAGGACACCTCTCTTTCTCTGAGGAGCAACAACAAATCAAAAGTTGGCATCCCTAACCTACTACTAACTAAAGCATCTCATCTTCCTGTGACGTACAGCACGCAGTCAATCAAAGCGTAAACCACTGTTATTATTATTTTTCCATTACACCCACCATGACCATAATGCCAGAACATAATCAGTATCAGTTGCAACAACAAAACGCCAGCAAATCTAGTGAAAATCTGCGCACCCTTCTGCCCCTACCACCACCACCACCACCACCACCTGCCCCCAGTTCAACAAATAAGCCCTTTGCCAAGCAAATGGCTACACTGTGTTTGTCAAACAAACCCTCCTGTTCGAGGGAAACACTAGCATTGAATGAGGATTTACCTGCCACTACACTAATCAATGAAAGTAGTGGTGATGAGACAGGCTCGACCTGTCTGCGGGAGGTGACTTCTTCAACATCTCGTCTTAGTCCTCTTCTTTTATTGTCATTTTCCGCTGAAGATGATGACTACTTTATTGAACAGTCTAGGCAAAAGTCAACCAAGTCAGCCATTGCACCATCGTCGCGACCGCCACCAGCACCACTAGACTACCCCAGTACCCACACTTTGCACCCTAAAAACACTTTATCATCAACATCTCAATCACAACAGCATCGGCGGCTACGGCAGCAGCAGCAGCATTCAGTGCCAATGCAAATTAGAAGCATTAATAACAAATTGAAAAAAGGGCCAGCAGTCTTTAACCATCAGCAGTGTTCAAGGCGGTTTTACCAGGCAAAAGCCAACAGAAGCAGCAACAAATTGCTGCCAACAGTTTATCGCAGCACAGCCACACTGGTGCTCCTCTTTTTGGCAGTCTCTGCACTACTACCGCTGACGTCCCTGGTCCAAGGCATGCCGCAGACCTCAGCGGTAGCCTCTTCATATCACCTCAAAGGCGGGCCTCAATCAGCTCGTCACAACCACAACCAGCACCACCACCATCACTCCCACCAGTCGACGCCCTCTTCTTCCTCGCCTTACTCACTATCATCATCATCAGCATCATCATCATTATCACTATCATCAGCGGTACAGTCGCCACCGCCTCCACAGCAGCAAGGGAACAGCTACCAGGCACATGGCCCACACAACATGTATCATCCCTTTGGCAGCAGCAGCAGCATCTCTTCACCGTCATCCTCAGTCCAGCACCACCAGCCATTACCCGTCAAATCATCATCTTTGGTACAGCAGGACTCTAATAATAATCACTACCACCACTCATCATCTTCGGCACTAGCAGATCCGCCGACCATCGTCAACGGCAGCTGCCCCACCTGCGGCCGTCGCTTTGACCTGCAGCAGGCAAAGGACTTGAAGTTGGAGGCCATTCAGCAGCAGATTCTCTCCAAATTGAACCTAATGGAAAAGCCCAAGGTGAACCAGAACTGGCTGAAACGAGAGCAGGCACTGGAGGCGATTCGCAAGGCGAAGCTCAACTCCAAGATCCGCGGTCGCTCCCGTTCTGCAGCCATCAGCAACACAGGAGGCGGAGGCGGCGGCCATTAACAGTGCTGCCACCAACCGGAAACGACACAGTCGCCGAGAGAGTGACACGCCCGTTCACCGTCGACTGAACTTCATTGAAAGCCAGCACAGCAGCAACTACAACAGAAGTTCGATTGTCTTGTACGGGAATGGTGCTTTGGAAGACGGTACCACCACCACTACTGCTTCAGCTCACGGCAACAACTTTGACAGCCTCTTTGGTCAGGACGAGGATGAGGAGGAGTATGAGGGGGAAGAGGAGATGGAATCGTCCACTGACGAGTACTACGGCAAAACGTCGGAGATTATTGCATTCGCAGAGCCAGGTAAGTGGCACACAGATTGTGTTTTTCTTTTTCCCTTCTTTTGTTTTTGTTGTTTTGTTTCTTTTTGCACAACTTCTTTTTTATGACTACAACTACTATCGACACTCGTGACCGAGCACTCGATAGTACTGGTAGTGCTGGTGGTGGTGGAGGTTGTATGCTCGACCACCCATTAGGCAAACAAGTCGTTGAGGAAAAGATGGGAAAGAGAGTCTCTCTCTCTCTCTATCTTTCCCCCACTTGATCTGGGTTGAGCAAGAAGAACACTGTGCAGCGATAATTGGTTATTAATAACCTCCTTATGCCGAGCTAGTGAATAGTATAATTGCAAGGGTTAAAAACGTGGCAACGACCACAACCTGTTGCATAGTGTTGCGAAGACTGTTTGCCTTGGTGGCTTTTCATTCATTCATTACCTCGGTTTGACAGACACTGCCTGCAAACACATTAGCTCTCGCTTGACACTTGAACTTTGTAACCAGCATCACATGCACGGAAAGGAACTTCCTTTAGCCAAAAAGACAAAGACTAATCGAGTCGCAACAACAACCAGAGAACAAAAACAACAACAACAACAACGGCAACAACATGAGTAAACATGAGTTTGGCAAAAGGGTTAGCCGTTTGGTGAATGATTGTGTGTTGGTTGGCCACATGCCAGGCAACAAAAAGTAAAAACTTTACCCCTTCACTCTAATTAGCGGCTAGCCCACCGAGCGTGCAAGGCAGCCCAGTAATTGACTGAGTGTGTCTATCTGTTTCTATGTGTGTCTTTTTCTTCTTCTTTTGCCATTTTTTCTGTTTTGCTGTTGCGCCACAGGTAATTAATATTAATTAATAAATTTAAATGATGCTGAGATGAAAAGCCTATTTGCCGGCTAGCTTCGAAGGCAATCAAGTTTGAAAAGTTCACTCTGATGGTGCTGCTGATGATGTTGAAGAAGATGATGATGATGATGAAAGGGAATGAAGAAAGGAGTGTAGGTGATAGTGCACATTGCTCTATCTATTACTATCAAGTAGTAAAGAATTAGTGAAAATGAAACTGAAAAATAAAAATTTGATTCCCAACTCACCAAAACACAAAAATAGACCATTTTTGACATTCGTAAATAGCCTTCTGTTATTGTTTGATAAATCATAGTCTGCTCAACTAACAAAATTAAAGTGTGAAATGTTTTACCGTTTCCCCCTTTTCTAATACTAAATAATGTTGTGTTATACATTTTCAGGCAATGTCAATGTTGCACAACGCATAAATTCATGCTATTTATAGAAGAGTTGTGCAAAAGATTGAATATTATGTTATTTATTGCATACTGATCACATAACTAGGCAACTTTAAAAATACTTTTCAAGAAAATTAATACAAAGTTTCACGCCATTATTTGTTTAGTAAACAAAGTTAGGGATAACATACAAAATAAAAAATGGTAACAAATGTAAATTGAACATGATAAATAACAGCAGCAGTAGTGTCAAAATGCAAAAAAATAAATTAAAAGTGTAATTAATTTCCTTAACACCAAAAAATGTTTAAAATGGTGAGAGAAAAAGAGATCACAGAGGCAAGCTGAAAATGATCCATTCCTCAGTTATAACTGTGCTCTGTTGAAATTTAATTTGAAATTGCCTTTTACGGTTCTTTCTTACATGAATGTGATGCAGAAAAAAAAGAAAAAAGGCTGAAACTTGAAAAAGAGAAAAGAGGCGCACCTGGCAAAATTTGTGAGTTTGTCAGCCAGAAAAAGAAGTTCCATTGGGAAGTTCAATAGCAGCCAAAAAGACTTGTTGAACAGAAAGGCAATTTTTCTCTTTTAGTATTGTACATGGTGTCTGTTAATTTTAATTTGTAAATATACTTTTTTCTGTTATATAGTGATACCACGTTGTACACAGGAGAGACACAATGGCTGAATGTTAATTATGACATTGTTGACGAGTATATTTTTTTATGCAGTTCCAGCATCAGCTGAACAAGTGTGCTCTCTCTCTCTCTTTTTCTCTCTCTCTCTCTCCCTCTTTCTCTCTCTAATGGTAGTGATGGCACTGACCAACTTGGTGTTGTCTTGTCACACACTGCACAACTGCTACAGATGTTTTCTTTGGTCCCAAAATGGGCGCCCAGATGCTAGACCGGAGAGAAAGCAGTGCTACCAGTCAGTAGATTGCACGATAAGCCGCACGACGGACCGGCTATTAATCGTCTTTAGGCGACTAATTGAATTATTAAGTGCATTTATACGTGCAGAGGGAGAGTGGATGGACAGAGAGAATGGCAAAGAGAGGAAAAAGAGGGGCGAGTGCATCGTTAGCATTTGAGCAAGAAAGCGATGACAAACACTGAAGTGTACTAAAGGATTTTTTCTCATCATTAATTATCTACACATCGACTTAGACATTGAGAAGACTACTCAGCTGCCTGCCTGCCTAGGTCACAAGCTGCCTGCACTTGTTAACACTGCAAGGACTTTTTTCTTGTTTGTTTGTTTGTTTTACTTTACAACAAACAAAATCAGCACAGTTGACTGACTGGCTGTGTCGGCATCAAAGATGGCAAAGCCCACCATTCCATGCAAATGCTATGTGATGGCTCACTTTGTCTCACTTGTCGGGACAGTGTCAATTGCCTGCGTCTACCAATTCAGTTCAGTCCAAGTCAGTCAGACAGTTTTGATGAATACTGCTTGATTGTTTGACACTTCACTTTTTGTGCCACTTTAAAATATTCACTCTACAAAATGTAATTTTTCGATTTGTTTCATCCTCAAATTAAGTCATCACAAAAAAGATAGAGAGAAAGAAAGTATGTGTGTGTAAATAATTGACACAAATGAAAGTTGAACAAACAAAAAAACACAACTGCTTCTTAACTCAAAACTGTCACGCCTATAATCTTAATTTGCTAAACAAGATTTTTGCAAACAAAAATACAAATTTTGTGCCTATTGTACAATGCTGTTGCCTTTTAGTTTGTAAAAAATTGGAGCCACAGAATTTCATCATCACCAGTGTTCCTGACTACGGCTACACTGTCTGTCTGCTGTCTGTGCTACACTGTGCATCAGAATCAGTAATCGATTCAGGAAGTTAATGAACCGAGAGCCAGTTGGCCAGAAGAACGCAAGTTCGCGCGTGCAGCACTTTATTCTCTTTTTTCACTCTTTTTCTTCCTTTCGGACATTGAGACTCGTTAATTGGTGAGTGAGTGGTGATGGTGGTGATGGTGGTGATGGTGGTGATGGTGGTGCATTGAACACGTCATGATGGCACCCACTCAGTGTGGCAACAGAAACCAAACAGGACGGACAGGTTCAGTTGGGGAACAGGTAGACACTGCTCATTTATTTTATTTTTTACTTTTTGTTTTTATCTTTCACTTGCGCACAAGTCTTTCTGACCACCACCATCGGTCAGTCCTAGTACACAATGAAGCGTTTATGAGCGCTGAGCAGCTCAGTTTCTCTCTTAGACCGAAACTTAATTTAATTTTTTTGGGCCTGGGGAAAAAGTAGTAGTTTGGTTGATAAAGTTCTCCGTAGGCACTTGCGTCAAAAGATGAAGCGCTAGATTTGCTTTGCACTCTTTTTCTTCTTTTTCTTCTTCTTTATTTGCTGTGTTTCTGTTGTCTTGTGTACCAAAGTGAGCAGCGCACCGAAACTGAAGAATGAAAACTGGGCATATTAATTCTCATATCGCTTTGCTGTTGCCTACTGCCTACTCTGCTCATTTGTCCACCACCTCCACCTGCCACCAACACCAACTTGCCAAAACTTGTATTCTTATCTCTATTACCTGGTAAGCCTTACTGCCCAGTGTCGAGGGGTGTTGTCAAGGCAGAAAAGAAAGAAAAAAGATAGAGAAAAGAGTTGATAGCATTTTTAGTTGCAAAAGAAGAAAGAAAGAAAACGGCTTCATTGTCTTCTACCTTGGTAGAGGTAGTTCTTGTGTTCATTGTAATAATGCGGCAAGTAAAGAAAATGCGTCAGGAGCGACTAATTTTGGAAAAAGAAAAAGGGGCAAGGTAAAGGCAAAGGCAATTTGGCAGGAGCATTCAGTCTGTTTGCAGAGAAGCACTGAACAGCAGGCACAAGTGCACACAGCTAAATTGTCTATTTACTCAATGATTGGGTATAATGGCTGTAATAACTCATCAATTAATAGCCAATTAATAGCCAATTAGCAGTAGAGTAGTTAAATTGAACCTTTCTGCAAAAAACTGCAGACAGTTTCTTTTTTTTCACTATTACTAAGGAGTTGTCAGACAGCTCCTAGTGTCACACTACTTGTAACGTTGTGCGCCTCTTCAACATTTTGCCGCAATTTTCTTTCCCTCTTTTGCTCCCCGGAGAAAAGTCGTTAAAAATTTAAAAATCCATTGTTGATCATTGTGGCGCCGCTGCTGTTGTTGTGCGGAAAAACAAAACAAAAAAGTTTGCTCAATTCACTAATTATTGCGACAAGATTTTTTCTTCTGCTGACAGTTCCCCCTTTTGTCCAGACAAGGGAGCAAGAATAAGGATTAGGGAAAAAAAGTAGAGAAGCACCCCTTCCATTAGCGCCCTCCAAGCCAACCGGCAGACAGACAGACAGACAGAGAAGTGATTGTGCCCAAGTGGCGCATTGTCGGTGATTAATGGGATTAATTTTTACTGTATCAACAATTGAAAGACAGCAAACAGTAGTACTATTACTATTAGGCGCCCCATTGCCACTGATGAGCAGTTTTTGTCCATTATATTTGAGGCTTTTGCTGCCGCGGTCGTCTTCATCATCAACTTTTGACGACGACGAAGGCGGCGGCAGAACGCGAAAATGAGCAGAAGGCATTTAGGCACTGTTCAAATGGCAGAATGCACTGGCAGAATGATTTGGGTGGGCGAGACTGTGTGCGGGAGGGAGAGAGAGAGATGCGACAAGACAGGGTTATTGTCCCAGTTATGAGGGCAAACAAGGCGAAAGACCATTTCAGAAGCAGAGGCATTGCTGCGCCATTGAGATTATCGAATCGAGAGAGGGAGTGAGAATGAGAGATAGTTTGTTTATGACCATTAATCGAGGGCAATCAGCGAGCAAGTCAGGGCAAATGAGAGAGAAAAAACAAGAATTGGCCAATTCTCGTAGAAAGCAGTGTTTGGTCCCCCCTCCCTAAAGTGCTGCAGCAGTGCGATGGCAAAGTGATACAGAGGCAAATCGAATCAAAGCAAGAAAAGTCAAAAGGCACCAGTAAAGCAGTAGTGCAGACAAACAGCTTAGCCAATTAGTGTGTGTGAGCATCAGGCATCAGTGCTGGTGGTGGTGCTGGTGGTGATGCCGAAGATGAGCACATTGGAGACAATAGTGCATCGGCAAATGGCCAATTAGGCGAGACTAAAGCGCAACTAAACCATAATACGGCCTCATTGATGAGATGATGATGTCTGCTGCTGCTGCTGGGTACTGTGAACGATGAAGATGAAAGCGCCAGCTATGATGATTGCTTTGCTGGCTCGCTCTTTTCCTCACTCTTTTCTCTCTCTCTCTCTCTCTCTCTCTCTCTCTCTCTCTCTCTCTCTCTCTCTCTCTCTCTCTCTCTCTCAGGACAGCGATGATAGCTTGCTGGGGAAGGAGACAAACAAACAGAGTGAAATGCGTGTTGTTACCAGTGCGATATGCTGGCACTGTCGGCAAATGGTGATGATTAGGAGGGAGAGAGAGAGAGAAAGAACGATGCCAGCAACACACAGAGAAAGAAGCCAGTCAGCGAGGACGAGGCCAGACTTGCCAATGAGAGAGAGAGGAAGGGAGAGAGGGAAAGAGGGAGTGATGCCTCTGCTGCTGCTGCTGCCATGAAATCAACCATAACTGATGAAACATCTTCTTGTGTTTGTTTTTACTGATTGCCTTCTGCAACTGCTAACCATTGCACCACCACCAGCACACGCAACGAAAGCGATACACAAGCTACACTCTAGTCGCATCAACAGCAGCTTCAGCGACGAAGGTGCATTTGTGCAAAAAGAAGTGCACTAAAAGCGCTCCACTGCTGTTATCAGCAGTGTGAACAACAACATCAACAAGAAAAAAAGTACCAGCATCTCACTGCTCAATTGCAGCGTCTCATTTGGTGCGAATATGATGCCAGCAGTATTTACAGCAGTCTGAACACATACACACAACAAGGCACAAGGCACATTGACTGTGCCTGCTGTAGCATCAGCAGCAGTGGCCGTTGTCTTGGTGCTGGTGAATGTGATGAATGCAAAGTAGTAGCTCAATGTGTGAATGTGTGTGTGCAATGGCCGCCACGATAGCCAAAGTTATATAATGAGTGGTGCAAAAAAAATGATGAAGAGAAGACCGCACACTTGACATTTACTGTGCAGTGTAGGCAATTCTTTTTCTTCTTCTTCACACTGCAAAATGTGTACAATCATTTCCGAGTGGCCAGCAGTTGATCATACCTTCCCACTGAGTGCATTTCAAAGATGTGCAAAAACTTTAGCTTGTACTTTCTGCTTTGGGAGTATTGCACCAAACTCAAACTGTAGTGCTGTCAAAGTTGAGCCAATCGGAACTGGAGCAATGATGAAAGACAACGGCACCGCATATTGATGATGATGATGATGATGAAGATGATGGCGATGGTGATCAGTGCAATTGGTCAGTGCCTCTTTACCTGCAATGTTTATAATATGGCGGTGGTGGTCGGCAACTCATGCTGAGTGCGTCTCTTTGCCGCGCTTATGCAAATGCAGCACCAGGTTCAGTTGACTTGCGTCAGGGAGCAACGTTGAAAGCAGTGCTGAGAAGAAGAAACAGTGTTGCCAACTGGCCGGTGTCGCCAATTGGCACTGTCATCACCTCACCGCCATGTTCACTGCCTCAACCTCAGCAGCATCAGCTTCCTGAGCACAGGGGGTTAATGTCGGAGAGCGCAGGCAGGCAAACAGACCAAACATGGCTGGTGATGAAGCAAGTGAGAGAGTGCTGCTGCTGCTGCTGCCTTCTGACCTTTGTACCACACCGAGTGAGATACCTTCCGCTGCCGCCACAGCAGTGATACATCAGCAGTGATGACGTACTGAATGATGTATTTATATGTTAGCTAATTAATTACCGTCCTCTGTTGCAGCAGTAGTGGTAGTGGTTGTTGCCGGGAAAGGAACTACACAATACTTACCAATAGTCTCATCAGCACAGTGCACAGTTCGACTTCTGTTCACAGAGGCACCTGGCAGGCTGGCTGGCTGCAGCTGAAGAGGCCCTTTTCCCTAGTCAAGCAAACTCATTCGCCTCTTGCTGATTGGACTTGTGTTGTTGCTGCTGCTGCTGCTGTTGATTTCAACCTCCACGACCTCGGTCAATGATGAGGTCAACAGTTTGAACCATCAACAGCAGCAGCAGCAGCAACAACAGCAGGCAAGGCAATCGCTTGACTTGAACAACATTCGCACGAGCAGCAAAAAGAGCACTACTTGTACTCTAAACAAACTCCCTTGGTCACCGGTACTTGCGATTAGTTGTTGCTGCTGCCTGTGTGTGCTTGCTTATGATCATGAACGGTCTCAAGGTCAAGCTAATTCTACCTCCTCCTCCTCCTTCTTCTTCAAACAGAGCTATGACCTTTAGCAAGCTTTTGTAAAAGCTGCAAAGTAGTTCTTTTTTATCTTGCTCTTTAAGAAGGCAGACTTTTCATTAGAGTAAGGCAAATAAATCAATTATAATATTATGCACACTATCGCAATATAATGTCCTGCTAATTGCCATCATTGTGCTGTGATGAGAGTGCACTATTGTGTATCACTATCGCGAGAATATTCAACCATGGCGGCGGCAGCAACAACAGAGTAGACTACGATAATAGTAATTAGTACTTCAAAAAGCTAACACATCAAGATGAGAGAGAAAAAGAAGAAAAAAGAAGAAGAAAAGTGCGGTCATTGAGATAACTGATGTGTGTGTAAATTTGAGGCTAAACACTCGTCACTCTTTTGATTGTCTTCTTTTTATCAACAAAACTGTACCAAACATAAACTTTAGAACAGCCGTTCTGTTACCATGCTGCTTCATCTAGAAATTCAAACTGACAGTTTTTTTACCGGCGCATAAGTCTAGAATGAAAAAAAGATAGAATCAGTTAATAGGTACTTAGATGAACTGCTCAAACATATCCGGGCAAATGAATGGAAGAAAGAAAGAGAAAAGGTGTTTTACCGCCTTTTTTAATCTAGGTAAAAAGAAGAACGGCCGGCCAGCAATTTTGCCAATTAGGGAGAAAATGAGAAAATTATAACAAATGAGCAAACGTAGTGCTGTAGAATTCGGTTGTCGATGTAAAGTAGAGTGAGAGAGAGAGAGAGAGTGAGCAAACCGACCTTTGGATCAGTCAGTTTGCACTAATTATTGCCAGTCGTTTGTGCTGAAATAAAACACGTCTCTTTGCATTGCTCTTCTTCTTCACTCTGCTGCCCATCACCAGAGAATGGAGTTATTTAATCTAATTGCCAATTGCCTAATTGGTCTACCAAAACAGCAGACAATTTCGCCAGCAGTACTCGATGCGATCGCCTGTGCCGGTGCGGCACAGATGGACGAAACATTTGCGGCGGCGGCGGCGGCAATGAAACAACCGGCCAGTGCCTCTTGCCGACGATGATGATGATGATGATGGCTTGATTCATTCTGCTGGAGGATACTGTGCCTCACACTCACTCCAACTGAGGAAAACTCTAAATTAGATGTAGAGTGACCTTTGTCCAGTGGTGACTGTGGTGAAAGGGCAGCGCACGAGCTGAGGAGTCGTTGAGGAGGACCATTTCATGATCGGGGATCATGAGAAGAGAGAGAGAGGGGCCTCAAATGCAACAACAACAACAACAGCAGCAGCAGTGTGAGGCACGCATCACCGGGTCCCCACTTTTGTGCTGTGTTGTGTTGTTTGCAAAGTTGCTGATTGCCCAAAGAGGTCTCGGGTCTGCTGTTGCTGCTATGAACTGGTCACTGCCACCGGCACAAGAGTCAAAAGTCATTGCACAGTCATTGCGAAACGGTCAACGGTCTCCAGTTGTGTGCAGCTTTCTTTTCCTTCTTTTCTAGCTCAGACACTGGCAACACTGTGCACATTCCTCTTATCCAGCGGTCTCCGGTGACGGACAACAAGTGCGTGTGTGAGTGAATGAATGTGGTGAGTAGCACCAATAACTTTTTCGCACATTGGTTTTGTCCCTGGCAGCCATCTGTCCTAGATTGCCTGAATGTTCGAGAACTGTGCTGAACGACGACGACGACGACGTTACATAACACGTTAGGCAAAACTTGCAGGGAACAGGTAATGACAGTAAATCATAAAATGCGTTAGCAGCATTTGTTTTTCTTTTAGTGCCTTTTTTGTGTTTGCTTAGTGATTTACCAAACACACACAGGCACAAAAGTTTCGTTAAGCATATTTGATGAGATTTGACCAGTGGCAACCTTTGAACTCCTCAGTCTTTTAGCTTTCTCACCTTTCTCGCACTGTTTGTAAGCTTGAAATGCCTTTGCTTTTTGCTGCTGCTGATATCAGTGCATTCGAACATTGAATTAAACTTGTGCTTTACTTCAGTTTTCTACCGAGTGCCAAACCAATGTCATTCACAAAAAAACATTAACCAGAAATTGAACTTTTACTATAAAAGATGCATCACGTATACACTAGAGTAGACAAAACAAGACTAACACAAAGAAATGTCTGTTAAGCTTCTTCTTCTTCTGTTTTAAGAAAAGACATATTTTTATCTGTTATCCGTAAGATAGAGATAAAACTGGACTGCTTTGCAAATAAATGTGGTCAATTGTGTGCGCTGTTCAAATTGGAGGGGCAAGGGGATCGAAATGTAGTGAACAGGCAGTAAGTGTATCACTGTGCCAAAGTGTGTGTAGGAGGGGTAGAAAGTGAGAGGTAAATAAGAGGGGGAGGCAAGTGAACTAGCAATAATGTAGCAAGTATCACCACTGATTTTGATGATCACTGCGGATCGCTGATTTCAGGCTCACTGCGGCAACAGAATCAGCTTATCAGCAGCAGCAGATACAGATTATCAACAGTGCCGAGATGATGCGGCACTCGCACTGGCAGGCACTGATATTAAGTTGTGGCGCAATACTTGACGTAAAATGCTACTGTGCCAGTGTCAGATGACTGATGGCGGATGACTGAGAGCAGCACCAGTGGCACTTCTTGTTTTCCTGCCTGACAAAGAGTGCCCTT
The DNA here is from genome assembly GCA_024499935.1 of Tyrophagus putrescentiae. NCBI lineage: Eukaryota > Metazoa > Arthropoda > Arachnida > Sarcoptiformes > Acaridae > Tyrophagus > Tyrophagus putrescentiae. The sequence goes on along the minus strand of JAMZRA010000001.1, from coordinate 3,201,934 downwards.
TCAAAAAGGGAGGGAGGGAGCCGAGTTCTACATTGTGGAGAAAGTATTGAACTCAGCGGTAGACTAATCGCTATCTTCTTTTTCTGTTCAGTAGTAGCTGAATATGAAGCTACTGACTTGCACACACACAGCTTTTGCTGGCTGCAATCTTCCGTCAATTACTACTACACTACCATCACTTTTTTTGCTGCTGGTGCTACACTGCAATGCGACAAATACGACAGTGTCTTTGGGTCAACAGCAACTACCCGGTGGCAGTAGTGTGTTGATAAGAAAGCAAAACAAACAAGTCATTATACAGAAGTCATTTGATAGGTTGAGAGAAGAGGAGAAAAAGTGAAAGTAAGCAAGAGAAAAAGTAATGACGCTCATTTCTTTAACTTTTACTGTGCATTTTTAATGGAAAAAGGTACAAATTTAATAACAATGCATCAGAAGCAGCATAAACAAAAAAGAGAACTGGCCAAAAAACAGGAAATGGACAAAGTTTACCGAATGTGACCAGGAGTTCAAAAACGAGGGCAAACGGGCAATGTTTGTTGGCAGCCAAACTGTTGACTTTAGCTGGAAAAAAAAGTTGCTTTAGATTAGTTAACATCAAGTGAACTATTTGCAGACGAGAGGACACACAAGAGAGTACCACTTTACGCACTACACCGTATCACCACCAAAGGTGATGAAAAGGGAATGATTAGTGACGTAAATGAGAGAGAGGAGAGAAACAGTACACAGTGGCCGGATGCAAGCTCAGTTTAGTATCAGTGCGATGAAAAGATAGATGAAGCAATTATAGCAAAAAAGGTGGCCAGGCTAGGCTTGGCTAGGTTCATTTGAACCAGATGTCCAAGAAACCCTCTTGGTTGCTTTCAACAACAGCACCAGCAAGTGGTCAATTGAAGAAAGAAAGGAAAACGGCCGACCATTAATCAGACATTCATTTCTCCCTTGAGTCTGTCCGCCCACGACAGCTGTGGTTAGCCCAGCTAGTCAGTTTTGTTAGTGAGCACAAAAACAGCAAACCACATTTAGTTTTTTTCTTCGTTTGATCGACGTCATCGTCGCCGATGCCGGGCTCAAAACCCCACCACCACTCACCACCACAAGAGCCAGTGTGCCCCCGCACAGTCATTTTCGACACCAAGCGTTGTTCACGTTTGCTGAGTGGAAGTGGAAAAGAGGGGGAAGGAGGAGATAATCACCACACATCAGCAGTCCATGATTGCCCCCTTGGTGATAGAATTCATTCAGATGATAAAAAACAAGAAAAAAGTTACTACAATGCAAAAGGTAGAGGGTGATTGTACAGTGAGGGAAGAAAGAAAAAGAGAGAAAAATCGTGCCTGCTGTTAGAAGAAAGAAAAGGGGCAAAACGACACTGATCATCATCTACCGTAGTGCACTATCTGTCGTGTGTGTGTGTGTGTGTGATAATTAGCGAATATTCGGCCAGCAAAGGGGCAGATCAATTGACGTGAATGTGTGTAAAACTGTGTGAGAGAGAGAGAGTGCTCGCTTCAGAAAGCAAAGCAGACTGCTGCAGTGATTGCCTGAATAGTGCAAATTGCGTCGAGTGCGACTGGCGCCCCATTACTTCATGACGCCATAAAGCGGCGGCGGCAGTGTTTTGTTGTGTATGTGTAACCATTTAGTAATTGCCAGCTAATTGACCATTGGCCGGAGAGGTCGGCGATCGTCGTCGTCGTAAAGGTAAAAGAAGTGACGATCCAGATGAGAGAGAAACAAAGAGGGACAAAGAGAGGAAGAGGAAGAGGGGGTAATAACAATAAATCTGTCAATGAAAGTGTCGATTATCTGAGAGAAGAGGAAGAAGAAAGGACGTCCACTTGTCTAATTGCGATGGTGCGATGATCGCCAGTGCCAGTGCGTGGCAGTCAAACTGTGTGCAGTGCACAGACAGCACTGAGTGTGTGATTGCCGGCCATGGTAATCGTGCTTACTGCTTTTTTGCTGTGCACTGATTGAGTTACTTTGTTGCAAGTGCGCTCAGTTTTGATGCTGCTGGTGCTTGGCACTGTCAATCAGTGCGCCCCTCACTTTAAATTAAAGCGTTTTCTTCTTCACTCGTGTACGCAATGGTGCTTTTAATAGTGTAGCTGCAACCTTGCTGCTGACACTTATGCAAAGTGGTGCTCTCTCACAGGAACAGTAGTAGTAGGGTTGCTCTTTTTCTGCCCCTCTTTTTTCGCCGGCAAAATGACACGAAGGAGAAAAAGAGAAGAGGGACAAGAGAAGACAAGAGCGCCGGCGTGCCCAAGTGCATCTTTTCCTGTGCCTGCTTCTACTTCTCTCTTTTGTTGTTTCTTCATTGTCATCCACGCGTGGCAAGGCGCACACAGAAAGGCATTATCATTACACCAAACGGTGGACTGCTGCTGCTTCTGCTGCTACCAATCTAATCGGTGCATGCCTGGCGCATTCTGGTGCAGTGAACGTTTGATAGCCCTTGAGTCTCAGAGATCACTGAGTTTGATGTTGCTGGAGAAAACAAAAAGAGAAATTATATACTTTTTAGCCAAGTGTGTGTGTGTGTGTGTTTGCAGCTGTGGAGTGGACAAACTAATTTGGGAGAGAGAAAAAGAAACAACAGAAAAGGATAAAAATAGTAAAGAGAAACTCAGACTTGTCGTGTCTTGGTTGCCGTTGGAACAGAGCTTGGACATGCACAACACATGTGCTGAGATCATCGCCACACTGAGATTGTCGTTCCTAAAATCAGCCGGCAAACTCGTGGATACATTGTACAATGTTTCGTTCATGTCTCCTTCTTCTCTTTGAAGCTTCAGTGTTGACCTTAGCAGCGGTGTGACAGCTGTTGGTAATATATAACAATTAATCGATGATCGTTGTCCTTAGTGGTATCAAAATCAGTAGCGGGCAGATAACAGGGCAACAAATTTGTACTTTTTGCTCTTTTGTCACCAATTTACACCAATCAGTTTCGCATTAATCATCTGCCATTTTTGTTCTTTCCCCTCCTTCAACTGCTTTTCTCTTCACTCTCTCGTCAAGGTGCACTTATGCATCATGGCAAGTGGAGGCAAGTGTGTAATTCCTCCTATTACTCATTTCAACAAGTGTGCTTCGTTGTTGTTACTGTCGCTAACAGTAGCACAATTCTGTGACAAAACAGTGAAAAACACTCTAACCGCCAACGCTAGTTTTTTTTGCTTTCGCCGCAAGTGAAAGCAAAACCAAGAGGCTTCGTTTAAAATGCGTACATTGAGTAAAGAAAAAAAACAAGAAAGCGAGAGGCGACGATTCCTGAATGCTCAATAAATAAAGAAGTGAAAAGTACCACTTGCAAATTAAGCTGCTGTGCAGCACTAGTGCAGTGGTAAAAAGAAGTGGGCTTGATTTGCTTACCGCTACAACAGTAGAAACCACTGAGCACCACTGCTACCGTACAGTTCAAAAGAAAAAACAAAAAGCTCATCAGCCATAAGCTAATTTGGTGACACAATTTGTCTCCCCGTTTCTTCTCTTTTTCATCTTGGGCATCAATCGGCAAAAAAAGGATAAAACTTTTTCACTTAAAGTTTTTTGTACTGTCGAGTGAGATGAGAAATCGCTAGACACGCCAACGCTCACTTTTTGAAGTTTGAAGACAGTACAGTCACAAAAACACACTTTTAATGGCTTTCTTTCAGCAGTGCGCCGTTTTCCGCAGACAGTAGAATAAAAAAAGTACAGTCATTTAGCCAGCCAGACAGTCAGACAGACACACACTGTGTACTTGGGTTCAATTTGCATCAATTATACCACGACACCACACACGCAAATTGAGATAGTACGGTTTCAATTTTAAGCCTGCTGTTGTCAAGCACCAGTTAGTTGCTGTTTTATGTTAGTAAACTAAGTTTTCTTTTTTTGTCTGCAATCACACAAACCACAAGTAATGAATTTTGATTTTTGATTTTTGTAATTTGTTTAGAATAGAACATGTGATGGCAAACGTTTGGGCATTCTTTCCTCGTGAGAAAGTGAAAGATCCTCGAGCAATGAAAAACAAAAATCGGTATTACGTGCTATTTAAGCGACTCCTCTTCTCTATCCGAAATTATTGTAAAAGTTTGACAGACAAACAAACACTGGTTTGAACTATGGCAGTAGTGTGAAGGCAGGCAGTAGCATGTGATCAGAAAAATGCTAAATGTTACATAAATCAACTGCGAATTTTGCTAGCCTTCAGATCTGGCACACAAACACTTTGATTCGGCGGTGGAAGTACCACCAGTTAGTACCAGCAGCAGCACTCTTTGACACACATTTCATCGTCTTCTTCTTCTTCCGAGTTGACAGACATCATTCTTCCTCTTTGCTCTCCTCCTTACTAAATGATTGTAAATTAATTCGATTGCCAAAGCTGTGAAAACTGGTATCACCAATAAATGGCGCTCAGTGCGCAGTCAGCAGCAGCGGCATCGGCATCATCACCCAACCGATGACAGGCGGCGGCTCAAATGGCAAAGTGGCACAGCAGTGAAGCATTTCGGGTGATTAGCAATTTTACTAAGAGAGTGAGATCTGCTGCTGGTGCTGGTGCTAGCAAGCTGATGATGTAATGTCTGCTGATGTTCGGTTGCTGCTGCTGCTGCCTCTTTCCTGTGGTCCTCTGCTGACGGCGGTGGCTAGAATTCGGGGAAATGGCTCGTAATTTAGCAGCAAAAACACAGAAAGAGCGATCGCCAGTAAAGTGCAACCGAAAGAAAGAATGCACGTCATTGTCGACGGCGGTGGTGGTGGTGGTGATGGTGATGGTGGGCGAAACAAAGCTCGCCGACAGCGGTCTTTGCACAACGGTCTTTCTGTAGGAGGTTGCTGTTGCTGCTGCTGCTGCCTCACTCCACAATCTGTCATATTGACGGCCAGAGAGGATGAGGGGGAGAAAGAGTGGCACAATTGCAAAGAAAACCAAGAAGAGGAACAAGGAAGACGACGTAGAAGACGCGCAGAGTTGAGCTACTGCACTGCACTGCAGCTTCAAAAGAACCCGACTTGCACTGGAGCACCGACAAGCTAGCGTCGACTCGGACCCATTTTCTAGAACAGTAGTGTGGTATGTGTGCCCTTGTTGCGAGTTGTCAAAGAAAATTAAGACAATCGAGAAGAGGAAAAAAAGAGCTGCCGATGTGCCGATCTGCCGTTGCGGCCAAACTGGTTGCAATGAATTGAGCTCGATCTATTAAACGGGCTGTAGGCAGATCGGAGACTGCTTTCCTTGCCAGCTTTCTTCATCACTTTACAACAGTCTTTTACATCGTTTTCTCCCTTCCTCCCCCCCCCTTGCTTGTCACGCATCGTCAAGATTGGATGCTGTAAAGGCAAAAACGATGTACTGTCGAGAAAGAGGAGTAGAAAAAGGGAACAAGGGGAAAGGGAAAAAGGGGAAAGGGAACGTGTGTTTCGGTCATCTCTTCGATCATGGTCCGCCAAGTGCAAAAACCTTACGTCAAACGGGTAAATTGGGAGAAAGGAGAAGCGTACAAGAACGGGAGAGTGAGTGAAAGCGGTTAAAAAGACTACAGGCATTCATTCATAATTTTGTAAATGGAAGAGGAGGGGTTGGAGAAAGAAAGTGAATGAGTGAATGAATGAATGTACAGCGCAAATTACAGCCAACCCGGAACTTGGTGAGGCGAACCAAGCACACGCACACAAGGTCAACTCAATTGCAGTGAGCGGAAGAGGCACACACACACACACTTTTTCTTTCTTGTGTGTGATTATCAGGACATCAGCACCGCCCTCTGAGCGTTTCTAATAAAACGTTACCCTCAGCTGAGCTCAGGCAGCTGTCAACGGTGCAGGCACCAGACATGTGGGTGCATCGGGGGATGAATTGTGTTAGTTTTGTGTCCGTTGCAACAGGGAATGATGGGCACAAATGTCGGTAATGCTGTCAGTGGGACAGTTTGTAGGCACCAATCAGATGATGCTCTCTTTTTGCCAGTTTTTTCTTCTGAAAAAGAAGGGGAAGGCGAATCTCACTTCCAGCTGACTGCCTAACCAGCAGCACTGATGATCTGCCGATGTAAAGTCGTCAATCAAGAAGGCGTAATTTGCAACTGCTCCTTTAGCGTGTACTTCAGTGTATGTACTTTCTCTTTTTGTTCCAATGTGTTCTTCTTCCTTTTCCTCCTCCTCAAATTCTCCTTTGTTCTCTTTGCTTCATTTCCTGTTTTGTTTTGTAACCGGTTTTTTCTTGTTTCAACTGTTTCTGTTCTGTAAGCAAAAGGACGGCAGCACTGTTACAGAATTTCCAATTTTGAAATTGATAGTAAACAGAATAACTGGGCAGAATTTTTGCGGACAGTGTGGCCGCTATTATATATTTTTGGTCTGCAAAAATATTTTTTTTGTTGAGAAAGAGGAAAAACGTTTGAGTGAGCATAAATATAGATTGCGAAAAAGCAATCACAACATAATAAAGTGTTGCCTCGGTTTGAGTTTCTAAGTTTCTCAGTTTTTGTTGGTCTGCTGGTTAGTTCTTTCTCTTCTTTCTTTTCCACCACTATTCTTTGCCCTTTCTAAAGAATACGCTGTGCTCCGCCAGAGCTGCCTGGCGTAATTTGATTTACGAAGAACAAACGAGCTTCAAATTCGATTCCATTTCAGCTATTCTGGTCATTTATTTGGCCGTTTTATCTGATCTCTATTTGTATCTCTCCCTCTCTCTCTATTTCTCCTTGTTCTGTGCAGTAAATAGTAAAAATGTCAATCTTGCCAATAAATAAAAAGCTGAAAAACTTGCTCGATTGCCTGGTCTCTTTTGGAGTAGTGTAAAAGAAAGAAGAGTATCACCACAAAAAATATTATTAAATTAATCTTTTAAAAATAAAAACTACTTTTTAGAGAGATTGATAGTGAGAATCTGCAACTTAACTTAGTTACTGCTTATTTTTTTGCAACTGAACAACAGTTTGTTCATTTTTCAAGCGGTGCAATGTGGTTAGTTTTGCTTTGAAATGAAACTAGAAACGCTATGGCCATTTCGATAATGTGATCCGCTATTATGTTTTACTTCACTGTCCCTCCACCCACTCCTTTTTGCTTTGAGTTCAACAATAAAGAAGGCAATGACCAGAGGAAGAGTGAAATTCAAATGTGCTGTACTTTGCAAATTGAATTGTGGCTGAAACTTTTTGGGCGTGAAAAACCAGTAGCTGGCGATGCGCGTGTTTGACGCTGATTTATGAATGGCCATAACCAGTCGAGGAGATTTGACTTGGACACTGAACACTGGGCGTGCTTGAGTTGAAGTGCAAACTGTGTGTTTTTTATGGCCGCTCAAAACATGTACGTGTACGTAAAATCTGTTTTTTCAGCCCATTTTTATTCAAATAGACTACCTTGCCCAGCCCAGAATGCACTAGCATTTTTACACTTTTTTGAGGGTATTTTATTTAGAAACTAAAAATAAAAACCCTATTCTCTGACAAAGTGTCCGGCAACTGAAGGGAAAAGGCGTTCTTGCTGTTGCTCTGTGTAATGACTTCTGCTACTGCTGTCCAAGTACCGCTCTCACTCTCTATCTTTTCCGGCCATTATCGTTTCAGCTGCTCGTTTCGCAACAGAATTCAAGCTCTAGCTGGCTTTTTACACTGAAACCGCACTCCAGTGCGTTCAACAGCACACTGTGGTAAATATCACAGTGCTCTAAATCATATTAAGTGGTTTGCGGCTCCAACGTTGGCACCGTCAACGTGTTCAGTGTATTGTTCACGTTAAATTAAAAATCTCAAAAGACAAAGACGGAAATTTGTGAGTGAGAAAAAGAAGAAGAAAGAGGAAGAGAGGAGATGTCAGTGGTCTCTGCCAAGAAATGAGGCAAATAAATAATAACAATTCGGTTTGTGAGAGAGAGAATGCACTCATTGATTAGACAATAAACGAGAGCCTAATGGTCCTAATGGTGAAGTGCGCCCATAAAAAAGACATTTACCTCGCTGCAAGGAAAGGGTAGTGTAGGAGCTTAACTGCCGCTGCTTGCCATACAATGAACAGCAGCAGCAGCACAGTGCCGATTGCGGGTGGCACGATTGCCTGCACCGCAAATGGTTCACCTGCAAGAGGTAAACCATTTCTTCTTCTCTGTAGATTTTCTGATTGTCCTGTCAGTTTTGCCTAATACTGGCCAGGTTTATGTGCGCAGTAAGCTCCGTTTAGCAAAGCACTTCTTCTTTCACAGAGAGTTTAAAACCTGTGTACTTTACTGTGCTGCAGCTTCTATCATATCAGCCTCTACAATCGGCAAAAATTAGCAGCAGCAAAAATCAGGCAAAAGATTGCGCAAAAACCCAATTTTTAGGCGCTTAGAGTACTTTGTTGTCGTTTGATGACATCGACAACCTCTTCATTCTTCTCAATTGTGTGTGTGTGGTAAAGGAAGAGTTGAGACAGGTGTGTAAGGGTGAGAAAAAGAAGAAGAAAAAGAGGATGAGAATCAAAATGGACCATCAATCTGTAGTGTGCGCTGCTGCTGCTGCTTTTCTGGGTGGCCTCACTTGCTCATTTTAGCCGGGCATTACAGACAGGAAGAGTTGGTGTTTGCCTCACAACTAGTGGAAGTAGTGAGCAGTCTTTGAGATAAGACACCAGCAGCAGCAGTTGTAGTAGAGGTTTTGCTGAATTGTGTGCTCGCTACGCTGACTTCCAAATGCCGGCAAACTGGTGGACAGCAGGTGTGTGTGTATGTGTTCTAATTGCTCAACTGCACTTTGTTGTTTGCTGGATAATTGCTTTTAGTGGCAGTACTGCCTATTCTCAGTGTCCATTGCACTCCACTCTCGGTTCAGCAGTGCTGCACTGCTCGGAAACCATTGTGTCGGCTGTATTTGCCGGCCGGCGTCAGTGTCCAGCAAGCAAGTGACCACTACCTCTTTGTTGATGATCAACTGCACAAAACTGTACTGCTTGATAAATGCAATCGAGGGTACTGTTCAGGGTTGTTCATCTCTCTTTCTCTCTCTTTCTTAATTTAGACCGGCCAGCTACCCAAAATAAGTAACTGCCGGAGTGAGAAGCAGTTGCTGTGGTAGCTGTCGGTTGACGACTTTGTACTTTAATTGTAGCCGATTAAATCATCAATTTCACTCCGCGTCCAGTCCAGTTCCGATGATAAGTGTCTCCTCTTTGTGTTTATCCCTTTCGTTGACTTGTTTGAACGTCCAGACAGGATGATCTACAATAGAATCCAGTGAACTCCAGTTTTTTGGCGGCGTTTTTTCAGTCGTTTAGTAGCAGATTAATGCTTCACTCTGTTGCTAATGAAGGTTGCCAACGCTTCATTCCGCACCCAGTGCTAATAATGCTAATCAGTAATTTCCTCTAGTCTCACTATTAAATCTCACTATGGCTCACTTGTGTATAAAAAAATTCTTAGATAAGGATAATAATGTAACAAAGGGCAGGAGAAAAAAATGTAAAATTTTGTCAGGAAGAGGAATTGACATGAAAAAAATGTAGACGACATTAATTTTTGTTTATTAATCAATTGAATGATTAAACTGTTGCAACTGGTTTGTGCTAGCTTTCAATCACAGTAATAGATATTCAACCGCAAGAAATGATATTCGATTTTTATTTAGAACATTCAAATACTGACTTTTACAAAGTAATTACTTGATTATTAATTATGCAGTGAGTTAATACAAGACGTTTCTATTTCCGTATCAAGTACTACGTGTTCTTTTTAAGACAAACATTAAGCAAAAAGTTTTATTTCAACTTTCTTCGTTGGCTTGAATTTTCACATGGCCATTTGTTGAGTCAACTTATTGACTTCTTTTGTACTATTTTTAAACCTGTTTTGAGTGTTTGACTGGTACGTGCACGGGCACAAAGCAAATTAGTTAGCTAGTACACAATGGCAAAAAATAGGTGCGTTTTAGGCGAGGAAAAACCAATGTATGACAATTGTTTTCCTCTACACAGTGTCGTCCTCAATATCGATTCTTTTTCTGACGCCCATTAAGTTCTCTTTCTATTTGCAAAGCCTATTAAATTTTAAAACATGTGAAATTGAAAATAGTACAGAATAGAAGCGTTTCGAGAGAGAAAGGCAAAGTGCGAGAGATCATTCGCCTCGTTTGCTAGCACAACACCCAAAGTCTAATGAATGCTAATTGAACGGCGGCACGGCAGCAAAAAGAGAACATAAGTTAACCAAAAGTTAAGCAAATGTTAATGCAAAAAAGAAAGGTGTATTACACCAACACTGTGAAAATGTCATCATTTTGCAAACAAAATTGATAACGTCACTTTGAGACGCATTTGAAAAAGTCAAAGGAGCACAGCAGCGTTTTTTATTTTAATGTACGATTCTTTGGTATGATTTCCTTCAAAGAGCATAAGGCATTCCATTTAGGTAATAGTGTTTTCACACGGCACCATTAACACCTGTACACTGATGCTACAGCTAGTGTCCGTTGTTTTATTGTAAAAAATAAAAAACTTTTCTATAATTGTTTTTTCAAAGGTCAGATTTTCAATAGTTAGAGGACAAACACGACTAATCATAAAAATAGAGGGATAAGAAAAAAATAAGTTAAACTGGACAATTAGGCCAGCCATTGAATTCAATTTATTTCAGTTTGCCACTTTCAGTTGAAGTCTACTGATACAATCTCAGGCAAAGGACAAACACCAGAGAAGAGTAAAACAAACATTTGTTTTTGGAAGTCAAATACAGTACAAATGCCATCAGCGATTGAGAAGTGCTGCTTCAAAGTTTATTATACGGACATTGTAATGATCACCGAAGTGCTTCTGGTAAAAGAGCGGGAAGCGGGGGTCTTTCTTTCTTAGGCACAGACTAAAATAAAGAAAGAGGGCGAGAGAATAACAGCTGAACAATAGTTGTAAGTTGTAGTAATATAAAACGATGGTAGTAAAGAAAAAGATGGTGAGAAGAAGAGAAAAGGGCACACTGCTACAACCAAAAATGTCAATAAAATTAACAAACCGACATTAAATATCTGCTGGTGGTGGCCAGTGGAAAAGGGAGAGAGAGAAGGGACAAAAGAAAGGTGAAAAACGAGGAAACAGTTCAAAAGTTTAGAACTGCAGAGCAATAAAATTATTCTGTGTTTTATTTCCTTTCATTCTTTTTCATACTAAAGATTTTCATATTATATTTTTTAACAACATTTTTTCTTTTTTTTTGCAGGCCGTACCATCAACGGACACACCCTGGTAGACCTCACTCCGCCGCATGACAATCTCCACAAGCTGGCGGTGACCAAAGCCGTTCTCTGGGCACGACTCATCTACAATCGAACCGCCGTTCGGGCGCAGTTTCCCAAGCGGAAGCCCGTTTTCAGTGCACCCGTCACTTTGTACATCTTCAAAGTGGTCAACAAGTCGCAGCAGCAGCAACAGACGGAAAGTTGGGCATCCAATTCGGTCATCTACCCTACGCCCTTCTTCCAGCGATCTTCGGAGATGCACCAAAGAAAAACAAGTGGTCGATCATCATCATCATCATCATCATCATCAGCTAATTACCAACAACAAAATTCTGGGGCAGCTTACAATGAGAGCAATCGGCTTCAGTTCAGCCTGCTGACGACACACCGACTGACCAAGCCGAGTCGTGGCTGGACGCAGATTGACTTGACTGCAGCCGTGGCCGACTGGTATGCCCAGGCCTCATCCGCCCCTTTCTTAGCCAGAGAAAAGCTGACGCTGCTAATTGACTGCGTCGGTTGTAATCAACTGCTGGAGATTGACCTGGCCACTGGCCACCGACCAGCAGCCCAGAAGAAAAATAGGAACAACAGCAACAACAGCAACAATCGCCCACAAAAAGGGTCAACAGCGGGCAACAGTCGGTCTGGCAGCAAACATCCTCCTTTCAGACTACCTCAAACAACACCACCTCCATCACCAGCAACCAGACAATTAAAAGTAGAAATTACAGTGTCGGCGGAAAAACCAACTCCCAGGCAGTCACAGCACTTGAGGCAAACCACCACAAAACGCCTGGAGCCCGGAAACCCCGTCGTCATTTTCAGCCCTTTGTGGTGATCACCACGCGGACCAAACTAAAACGTCGCAGCCGCCGTCACGCCTACAACTGCGAGGACGGGAAGATCAAGCAGTGCTGCAAGCAGTCGCTGTACGTGGACTTTAGCCTTCTCGGCTGGGACGACTGGATCATCTACCCGAAGGGCTACACGGCCAACTACTGCATGGGCGAATGTGTTCAGCTGCACCGGTCGCCCGACGTCATGGCCTACTTTCACTCGCACGTCATCGAGGAGTACCGCATGAAAACCCCTACGCCTCCATTACGCCCTGCTGTGCACCGACGAAGCTCTCCTCCATTTCCCTTATCTACTTCGACCCGGAGGGGCACATCATCAAGTCAGACCTGCCGAAGATGGTCGTCGATGAGTGCGGCTGCACGTGATCACTCTCTCCAATCATGCTGATGCTGAGGAAAAACTGAATAAAAAATATTTTTTTTACTTGCACTGCTGTCGGTGATATACCTCCAGTGCTCCAGCACCACCCATCTTCAGCACACACTCTAATCCACTTTCAAACAGTCATTATTCTCCTATTGATCTGCACTGACAATTCAATGCATGCACTTTCTCTCCCTCTCCTCATTCCATGTCATTTTGTGTCACTCCCCCTTCCCCACCCCCTTCATTGCACAGGGTCATCAGTTGAAGAGGGCCATTGCCTGGCCCGATCATCTTTCACCTCACCTCAACTCCCCGACTTTTCATCGCCGTTAGCTCACTAGGAAGGAGCACCGCTACTATGATTACTACGACTACTGCACACACACACACACACACTTTTTTCAGTCTAATACTGCTTTAATTTATTATTCTCTCTTTTTCCTCTCACCTTACATTACTGATTCAATCACTGATATCATCAATGGACAAACAAAAAGCAAACATGCACTCGTAATTTTTTCTCTTCAATTGCCACCACCACCACTGGTCAGCACATTGAAACTGTTGGACTCGTTGATGCAGTTGCTTGTCATCAACTGTCACCTTCAACCCCAGCACTGACACAATCAAGTCACATCACTTTCTCTCTTTTTCCTCTTCACAAACACATTTTTCATCGACCTTCGACCTTGTCTTCTGTTCCCTTTTTTATGTTTTTTTCCTTTTCTCCCATTCTTCTCATTCTCTATTTATTTTTTTGCCTGACTGTTTTTGCTGTTGACTATGTTTCATCTTGTTTGAAAACACGTGTTTTTTCTCTTTCTTCTTTTGGTTCTTTCTATTTTCAGTCATTACAATTCTCCATCTTGCCCAGCAAATTCAAAATATTGACATTGCATTCTTTAAAACTGAGTGGTAAACTACCAGCTGCACCATTGCTACTTTTCAATCAAACTTCATTTTTTCTCCTCTACTTTCTTTCCAATAGTCTTGCATTCTTTGTCAGACCAGAAAACTACAACCCACCAACCCAAACACACACACACAACAAACAAACACTGAAACCGCATCACTTGATCTGAACCCACATTCATCTATTCTTTGTTTCTTTTTCTAATTGTTACTTTTTAATTGCTTACAATTATAATTAATTGCTTTTATTAATGAATTTTCACTCTATTATTATTTTCCAATTTAAACAATTCAATATAACAAACAAACAAACAAAAAATATATGAGGATGTGATGTACAAAAGGTGTTGTTACAATTATTTGGGTGGTTTACAAGATCACGCCTGATGTCAATTGAGTAGACCAATGCACCTGGAGTTGTGGGCAGATTGACAGTGAAGATAACAAAAAACAGTCATCCGTGTCAACAGTGTGCTTACGCCAAAATAGAAAAACTCTCCGAGAGAAGTGGAACGTGCATTGGGTGACATTTTCCGGTCTGAAATCAGTTGTATGTTTTCTTCTTGTTGTTGTTTTTGCACAACTAATGGAAAATGTTACCGGGCAGTTGACCGGTGTCTTTGTTCATCGTGTTCACTGTCTACTTTTACCTAACCACAAACACAAACACACACTCAAACACCGAGCCCCACAGACATCATTTAGGCGCTGTCATCAATCATTTTAGCAAATGATCGACTTAATCAGTGACACACCAGCGTTAAGTGAGGCCAACCAGTGTAAAGGAGACATACACACAGTGGAGAGAGAGGGTAGACGACTACTAGGTTAAACGAGATGGGAAAAATCATTAGAGCAGAAGAAACTTTTCGGTGGGGCATAGAAGCCTAAGCCATGGTGGAGAAAAATGAAGAGTGCAAGGACAGAGGGCAAAGCTGGTTGCTGTTGCTCGATGTCATTCATCAACTTGGTCAGCACTTGAGTAATGGCCATTTAATTGGACCCTACAAATTGACCAATCGTCGGGACTGAAGATAAAGATAGAGAGAGGGAGAGGAAAAAGGGAAAAGAGAAAGGCTCACTTGAGGCGGTCTTTCTTTAGTGCAAAATCATTATGGTTTGCCTGCAATTGGCAGGCATTAACGAGCCTGACATCGAAATGTCACCGGCTGACCGTTTCCGTTAAACAGAATACAAATATGGTATTCAACGAGGATCGAAATCAAAAGAAAAGAATAACAAAGGCTGGTTCTAAAAGTCAGGTAATACCAATTGATTGATAATTGCTTGTGTAATTGCTTACCTGCAAACAATAACACACACAACACACACACACTTAATGGTCTACTTCTGAGCCGTTGCGTGAGAACGTGAAAATACTGCTTACGGTAAAAAAATTGGGGATTACCGTGTTTGAAGATCACCTGGCAAAGCAAACTGCACCAGCACTTTAATACTGACTTTAATTCAGAAGAAAAAGAAGAAGAAGCTTCATCTAATCAAATTCACTTGAACTAATGTAAGTATTTAGCAAAGCTCTAAGTTGACCTTTTCTTCTAAGAACCAAAAAAGTCAGCGTTAAAAGAATACCAATGAGCAGGAAATCAAACTGATTAGGCTCTGTAGTGTTTGCTTCTGTTGCTTACTGCTATAAAAAACCGGAAACAATATTACTGCTGCTGCTGCTGCTGCTGTACAATTAATTGAGCCGGTAATTTGAGTGGGATTAATAATGTAATAAGGCAAAGAAAAGTTTGTTTCTAATAAAATAGTTCAGGCTATTTTGCGTGCAAATACCAAATCTGGCCAATAAAATCAACTTTTTTAGAGAGACAGACAAATGGCGATTTCTGGTGCTTTGTCCACACACAATTGTCATTGCGTGCTCCAAATACACGATGAAGACGTTTGTTGTTGTTGTTGTTTTTGCTATTGTACATTAAAATGGAATCATAAAAGAAAAGGCAATAAATTATTCAGATTGACTTGTTTGACATCGTTAGTCGGACAAATGACCAGTCTTTTCAGACGAAATGAGCAAAGATGCTTCCTCCAAGTAGTGTCTCAGTTGACCGTCAGCCTGAGAACTGTCAGCTGATGATTGATAGAGCTGCACCAATATGAAATTGCTTTGAAACTCGCACAGATATTTACTGATACGGACCTCAAATAAACAAATATTTGAGATCTATCGAGATTCAATCGATTACAGTTTTCAAAACGTACCCAAAAACTAGTTTTTAAGTTTTTTAATGGTAAATAGTATTTTATTTTGTGTTGAAAACGTAGCACACGTTGTCAACGTGTGACACATTCGGCAAATTGGTGGCGATTTGCTGGATAAAGAGAGGAGAGGGGAAGCACAGTTAGTGTGTGAATTGTAGAGCACTGGCCACAACAAACTCAATGTTTGCTGTTGTGGTCTGTCTGGCGCAGTGCAGCCCCACCATGGCTAACCCAGACGGCCAGAAGTGAGATTATGTACATTGACAATCGAGCACACTGCAGAGATAGCCTCTTTTTCTTTCTCTCTCTATTCGGCAGTGCCACAGTTCACAGTGCATAACGAAGCAAAGACGCTTTCTCATGCTTTATTATACATGCTTTATTGTCACCAGCAGGGCTATAAAACCGAAGCCCGGTTCGGGTCATAAATTAGAAGACGATGACAAGCGAACCAACAGCGAGCGACCAGCGCCAGCAGACAGACAGACAGACAGACAGTCGACCAGAAGACTGAAAAACTGAAGAGCCAACGACCAGCGTCTTTAAGCAGTGCAGATTTGGACGATGGTTCAACGGGGAGAGGAAAGGCGAGGGGAGCCAAGGGCAGAAAAAAGAAAAAGCAAAAAACAAATGTACAGCCTGTACAGCAGCATCAATGCTGTACGGTAGATGTAGAATAGCAGCAGAATGCAGAATGCTTTTTTTCTCACTGAAACTTCGACTTTGCAGGCTTGAGATGCAAGCTTGAAGATGAGTTATGGCGCAAGTAGCGATGAATTTGTGTGTTCATTCTGTAGCCTCAGCCTTTGCCCGCTGACAGAAAGCACTGAATACCAAGCGCACACAGTGCAAGACACCGCGAGCAATTGGTCTGAAATATGAAGACGATGACAAGCGAACCAACAGCGAGCGACCAGCGCCAGCAGACAGACAGACAGACAGACAGTCGACCAGAAGACTGAAAAACTGAAGAGCCAACGACCAGCGTCTTTAAGCAGTGCAGATTTGGACGATGGTTCAACGGGGAGAGGAAAGGCGAGGGGAGCCAAGGGCAGAAAAAAGAAAAAGCAAAAAACAAATGTACAGCCTGTACAGCAGCATCAATGCTGTACGGTAGATGTAGAATAGCAGCAGAATGCAGAATGCTTTTTTTCTCACTGAAACTTCGACTTTGCAGGCTTGAGATGCAAGCTTGAAGATGAGTTATGGCGCAAGTAGCGATGAATTTGTGTGTTCATTCTGTAGCCTCAGCCTTTGCCCGCTGACAGAAAGCACTGAATACCAAGCGCACACAGTGCAAGACACCGCGAGCAATTGGTCTGAAATATGACCACCAGCAGCCGTTTATCATGGCGGCACAAGCACTGCGAGCACTGCAATGAAAATCGGCATTGATTTAAACTCATTCCGAGAAACAATTTGCCGTGCCATTACAAACTACTGCAGCTGGCAAAGTAGCCCATAAATTAGGACATGGAGAAAGCGGTTTACCAATTAAACTTTTTTTCATTTTTTATAAAAAATAATATTGTACTCTTGATAAACGTATACAGTTAGCTAACAAAACGTTTGACGCACAAACCATGTTGACACTGTATGCTAAAGGTTTATCGAAAAACGAAAGTTAACTGTTTCAAGCAGCAAGGTCAACTTGATAAGCCTACGAATGATGGGTAAGAAAAGAAAGACAATTGGTACAAGAGAACATTTGTCGCCGTTTGACACAGTGCCACTTATCAGTACACGACACACTAGGTTTCATGTCTGCCTACGTCCAACGGCCACCAGTTTCTGTGCAAACAAGATTAACGTGGTGGCCAAATATCAAACAGGTATTGGCGAGAAGTTGTAACAATTACACCGTTACTAGCACAAGTTCAGAAGAGTGAACAAATACAAAACAGTCTAATCAAGTGTCTAGGCAAAAAACAACACGGAAACAAATGTGAAACAATTGTGGCTGACACTACAAATGTCAAACCGATATTGGATCAGAAATCAAGGTCAAATTCAAAGAGTCAGTAGGTCTTCTTTAGTTACTGCTGTTGACATGTGTTTACTGTACGTTTGTTAGCAGTTTAACAAGGGTTTGCCCGTCACCCACTTTTACTTCCTTTGCATCGAATTGCTCTAGCGTAGACATTTATTAAATAAGCAAACATTTGCAGTTGAATTCCGGTTGATGTTAAATATTATTTTAACAGTTCACTCACAAATAAGACCATTAAACATTGCTTCAAAAACAAAGTCATTTGTTGAATAACGTTGTATTTCTTTTAGATAATGTGGCTAATTTTGAAATGTTTAATAAGAAAAAAATTGTAGAAAACTGACGCGTTGCCTTACTGAAAACCTTGAAAATAACTGTCGGTATTGTAAAAAAGACAGCTAAGAATAATTTCCGTTTTTACTTTTGCAATTCTTTAAAATATTCTTTTTTAGTGTAGAAAATTAGTGATGCGCATCATTTTACAAAATATTCTTTTACAAATAAGATTACAGATTTGTACTTTTGACTTTAGAAAAACTACTCTAATAATTATTTAATTGACTTAGTTATTTTAAAAAGTTTTCAGTGTTTTAAAAATGAAAGCTTCTTTACGCAAAATTACAAAATGTAGTTTGCATTTTTTACGGCCAATTAATTGAAGATAAACATTGAGTGAGCAAAATGAACACAAAGAACTGGAAAGTCAAGCAATGAACATAAAACACCAAGGCAATGTACTCTAAGTAGAAAGTGTTTTGCACCTGAAAAGTGAAGGTTTTTTACCCTTGAACTTGTTCATTGACTTTACTATCTTTGCCACTGTAAAGCACTACACCGAGCTACTCACTGTTATCTTCTCGTCATGATCATAATAATAAAATTATTTAATTTCTATTACATTCTGAGCACACACAGTTTTTAGTTATAGATCTGTAGAATGAAATTAAAACTGGTCTTTGGCATGAGTGTTTCTCCTAACAAAAAAAGAGAGGCGCAAAAAGTCAAAAGCCGATTAAAAATGAGTGGTTAGCAGTGGGCCCATTTTCTGATAAGGAAGGCGACGTTTCAGTACAGGTTCAAGCGCAGCTCTAAGTTAATTAGAGCAGTCAGGGCGCAATATCTTTAGCAGTTCTTTTAGGCAAATTAAAGTGCCCCTTTTTGTTCTGCATTGTTTTTTCAAACAGTTGAGTCAATTGCTGGCATGGCGGCAGTACCTCTGTACGATTCTGGCGCATTCTTTCCTACAGAATGTAGTGGTATGTATGGCTCAGTGCAACAATTCATTACACCAGTGATCACTAATGAACACAATGACCATTAGATGACTATTAGCAGAATGTAATAGCATGGAAAAGTCTAATTCATGGCATGGTAGAGGAAAAGTAGACAAAACATAACATTTTTTTCTTGAAAAAACGACATACTGCTTGCCTGTTTGCTTGTTCGAGCGCTCTTTAACACAACTATTTGGTTTTCTTTTAAACTTTTTTAATAATCAACATTTTTTTAATTAATCTTAACTCAAAATCTGATTTTCTGTTTTTTCAAACATGGTAAATCAAACCAGTATTATAAAATAACCTGCAGATTCTGCAAAGTCAAGTAGAAATAAAAGTCATCAGTGTTTTACCGCTGCCCATTGTCCATTTTGTCAACCTTGGCAAAACAAAAAATCCAATGAGGAGTACAAAAAAAATACTGCACTACACAACAATGCTACTTCTACCAGCACCAACGGTGAAGATATCTGGTGCTTGATGAATTGCTCAATTAGCGCACTGTGCGTGCTCGGAAAGTAATGGTGGCCCTTTTACAGCTATCACAGCTACGTGGAATAGGAGCTTTTAATCACAATAAATGATGAGGTGATAATGGTTTGTGATGAATAATAAGCGTAGATTGGAATCCTCAACAGGTCAGAGATCTGTGAAGCCATTTGGAGTTGCAAGTTCAAGGTCGGTTTTCAAATGTTTAAATGATAATGGGTACAACACACCAAACAATACCAAACAATACCAAAAAATCCCAAAACTATTTCTTTTATTTGTACTTAAGAGATTGCACAAATGCGAGTAATGAGTGTCAGTACAAATACATTTTTGCTTTTATCACTAAATCATTAGGCACATGGAATTTGAGAGGAGTTTGCTCAAAATTCGGCAAATAAATCAGTGTTTGCTTGTGGCTTTTTTGTGCTTGAGACGCAGAAAGAGTTGCGATACAAATTCAAAACAGAAAAAATGGTCGACAAAACGGAAGATGCTAATTAAAAAGTAAACAGAACATAGTACAATGAAGTAATCAATGGTCAAGGGTAACCAAATAAATAGGGCTGCTGATTAGTGCTGCGGAAGACAAAGGATTACATCAAGGCCCAGGGCAAAAGAACACTGGCACGAACAGCAAAGCAAACATCCGGCTGATTAGAAAACGGCAATATTTGCTAAGAGTAACGTACTACTCACTATTCAAATGAATTAGTATTGAATGACTAATTAATTAGAGAAAAAAGAACAGAAGAGGGGCGCTTGACTTTTGCAAGTTAAAATGAGTGAATAAAAAATATAAAGAAAGAAAAATAAGTTACACAACTAATGAGTAATAAAGTAATATAAACGCAAAACTAAAATGAAGCAGCAAACAACCATTTAGATGACGATGTGTTAAAATTTAAAAATTGGTGCAGCTTTTCTGTTTTTAGAAGCTGCTAATGATATTAATAAAAAATAAAATAGTTAAAATAAAATCAAGATCTTCCAGTTGATTTTGAGTAGTTGCTGATATAATAGTTCATTTAAGCAATGGAAATTTGCGCAAAACCATTCAGTGTTTTCTCGTCTAATACTTCAGTTGCACTTTCAGTTGAAACCTGCTGTTTTTTCCAAAACATTAAATTAGCAATAAAAACACAAATGTAGACATGCGAAACTTACCAGTGGAAAGACAACATTCTTCATCTTAGCTCGGTCTTTTATTAAACGGTCTAAATTTTGCGCCACCGGTATGAAGTCCTTGATATCGACGAGACCAGCAGAAATCAGCTCACCGGCAATGCCTTCAGCAGTGTCTACGAGCGGAAAAAAAGTTGTTAGTCAAAATGCTACAAAAAAATGTTTGTCTTCCTACCTCTTCCCACGGTAAACTCAAACCGAATGTCATTAAGCTCGCGATTGGTGTTTCGAATGCGAAGAACCAGGTTGATGGGCGTATCACCGCTGTCCACATCACCGCCTGCAACTGACAGAGAAGCTGAATTTAGGTGGTCACCGGAAGGCTGCTGCTGTTCACCACCAGCTTGGGAAGGGGCGTGTGCAGGCGATGAGATGGCACTGTTCGGCTCAGTGGAGGAGGCACTACTGTGCTGCTGCTGCTGCAGTTGCTGAAGGTCATTACTCGAGGTCGATGAGGGAATGCCACCGGCTGCTTGGGCCAGTTTGTTTGCGCCATTCTGCTCGCCACTTGGTTTTGTGTTTGCTGTAATGGAAAAAAGCTCATCAAAAACAGCTTGATAGCTGAAAACAACATCAAAATACCTGACAGATTCTGCACCAATGTCGAATCATTGGTGATGGTGTGATTGACATTGGAGACAGCTGCATTGACCACATTTGCCGGTGCCGGGGCACCGCCATTTTCAGTGGCCAGTTTGCTGTCATGGCCATTGTTGTTGTTGCCGTTGCCGCCACTTCTCTCCGTTGGTGGTCCCTCATCGTCATCCTCGTCCGATGATGACCACACCCAATCGCCTGCCTCCGTCCGGTGGAGCCTTCCACTGGCACCCTGGGCTCGACGACTAGTTTTCGCCTTCTTGGCGCGCTCCTCAATGCTCGGCGCAATGGTCAATAGAGAGCCCTGTAAAAATTTGCGATCCTGCAAAGTGAATATGAGAGAGCAAAGGAAACAAACGGATTACTACGTCTATCTAACTAGTGGTGCAACACAACACTACACACGAGCGGGTGAATAATAGTTTTGGCGGTGAATATTGCGGCAAGGTTACCTTAGCCTTTCGAAAGAACTGGTGCTTCAGCAGCTCATTTGCAGTCGGTCGCTTGGCTGGGTCCTTCTGAAGGCACTCGGCAATGAGCTTGCGAATCGACTTGCCATAGTTCTTAAACTGGTCCTTCTCCTCGGACACTGACTCGATGGTGGGCGGATCGTTTTGCAGCGTCAGCATGAGCACCTAGCAGAAAGAGAAAAAGAAAAAATGTCAGACCAGAAGTAAGGAAATGTGCTACAAACAGCGTGTACCTTCATTGGAGGGTATTTATGGTAGGGCGCAGTGCCGGTAACCAGCTCCAGTGCGGTGATGCCCAAACTCCAAATGTCCGCTTTGAAGTCGTACCCAGTCACCTGTTCCATCACTTCAGGGGCCATCCAACAGGGCGTCCCCACAAAGGTGTGTCGAGACTTTTGCCGCGACAGGTCGCCGCCAGTGGCCAGCCATGAGCTCACGCCGAAATCTATCAACAACAGAAAAAAGTGTCAACAAAATGTGTTCAAAAACAGCAAAAGTAACCCAGAAACTCACCTGCAATTTGAACCGAGCCATCATCGCCTAGTAAAATGTTTCCCGCCTTTATGTCTCGGTGAATTTGGCCGTTTGCGTGAAAGTACTCCAGTCCCTTGAGAACTTCTCGCAAAACAGTGGCAATCGTCGGCTCGTCAAAGACGCCATGGCGGCAGTCTTCGTGTTTCATCTTGTGCTTGATTATATCCAGCAGTGAACCTGGTTAAATGCAGAAAATACTTCATTTAGAAACTTGATCACAAGCAAACTCAGTCAACAAAAACACCTACCACCACCGAGCAGTTTAATGACCAGCCAAAGTTCCTCCTTGACGACAAAGGAGGTAAAGTAGGTGACCACGTTCTCGTGGTTGCAGGAGGACATCGCCTGAATCTCCTTCAGCAGCTCGTCCATGGAGGTGTTCCACTTCTCCAGGTTGATCTTCTTGATGGCGCACTTCTCCCGGCGAGGCTTACAGTAGGCGGCGTGCACGGTGGCCGTCGCGCCGATGCCGATGATCTCGCCCACCTCGTAGTCGTTGACATTGTTGGGCCAGCCGGGCGTCGACTGGTGTCCCGCTTCGGCCATCTTCGCCGCCAGAATGGACGCCTGAGAGGGTCGTCTGCCTACGGTGCTACCACTGCCCCCACCTGTTGATGAGCCGCTCTGCTGGCGTGATCGACTGCTGCTGCTGACGACGTTTCGTCGCGAAGAGGCGGGGCTCGATTCGCGGGATGAACGCTGAATGAGCAGCGAGGCGCTGTTCGCGAGAGAGGCGGCCGGCACCGAGAAGAAGGACTTGAGCGTCTTGTTTGCCCCCGAGGCGACCGATGTCGTGAAGGAGGTGCTGTTGGCCTTTTCTGTATTTTTGAGGTGAAAGGAAGAAAAGGGCTTGATTAGTATTTTTTAGAGCAAGTGTCACTGCACACAAATTGTTAAGTGCTGCTGCTGCTTCGTGAAGTCAAGCCAAGTGAAGTCTCCACTGAAGTCTCTCACTACTGAAGCCAGTAGTGCTCCTAATGGTGGTGGCAATATAAAGAGCATTCCGTTGCTTTGATTGTCTCTACTCTTTTAAAGATCGCTGTGTACAGAAACAGTAGTGAATAGTGCTTGCAAATGCGCGTGAAGATGTGTCAATGAGAACAAAACAGAAGGGCCGACGTTCAGCTGACAGATTGCAACAAACGGAAATAGGGTGGCAAAACCAAGCGGAAAATCAAAAATAGATATAGTGCCAAAGTATTGGTGCCAGGTATCTATAGTGAGATCTCGATCAGAGACACAATCGGTAACCGACCAATAACGTCAACAGTGGTGTGTTGGTGGCACGAAAAGAGGGAACAGATAAGGGCGATTGATAAGAAATCAAGTTGATGCGGTTCACCGTGTATCAAAGTCAAGTGACTGTGCAGCAGTGATTGTACTTCTGCATCTGAAGATGCTTTTGACTGTGTCTGTTTCTGTGTTGTGAAGTGTAGATCAATGTCAAACAGTAGAAGAACCAACGGATGACTGATTATTTGAGATTCACACGAGCAACTGAAACTGACACCAACTTGGCTTCAAAAAGGTAACTTTTCCATTCCATCATCATCATCATCACACAGCACAGCACATTAGACTTGCCTTGGTTGAAGATCAGACAACACACATTAGTTTTGTCAGTGAAGTAACAAAAGTATTTCAAAATCTGCAGAATATTCTACCGGATTCAGGCGGGAAAACCAAAGGTAGGAAGAGAGAATAGAAAAGCACAAGCCAAAAGGCAGGTAAAAGAGAGTGGGAACACACAGGTCGAGTTGGAGAGTTGCAGCAGCAGCAGCAGCTGCTGTTGTAGCAAGCCTTGGCCAAGAAAGAGCACTTGAAAGCCACAGAAGGGAGAGAGAGAGAGGCACGAGCAAAACAACAGCCGTCAACAGCGGCAACGGCGGCGGCAGCAGAAGAACGGCAACGCTCAAAGTAAAAAGAAAAGAGAAGAGCAGTCGGCAATTGCGCAGTAGAGCCCAATTCAGACTTTGCTGGATGGTAATGATGCTGAGGATGGCGCCAGTCTTCTGCTGCCAGTTATCACTGTGGCGAATGAACGAAACTGGAAATCGCTTCTTCAGGTGCTTTGATTTAAATTTTATTTTATAAAAAAGTAATTAAACAGTAAGTTAAACTAAACTATCTATTGAGTAAAAATGACGAGAACGATTACAGGTGAAAATTATGCTCGGGTTTGAAGCACTGCTGAGCAAGTAAAGCTGACAGATGACAGATTTTCTGGTGCTCACTAAAAAATACTGTAGGTGACTAGCAGATGAAAGCAAAGCACTGTCCCCTTTTCCCTTGCTGACCGAGTTCTTACTCAACTTTGTGTGTGTGTGTTACAACATTAATTTACCTGTTCTCTTTCTCTCTTGTCTTACTTCCGAGATGTCATAAAAGACGGAGCGGCGTGTTGTTACACACACCGGCACAGGAGGAGATGAAAGAAGAAAGTAGGAAAGACACTGGATACACTGGCTGCTACGGTTGCTGCCAATCAGATTAGATCTTATCAAAAGAGACAAATAGCTGATAAAGTTGATGGTGGTGAAACGGGCAGACAGGGAGGCGCAGGATGAGTAAAAAGAGGTAGAAGGGAATGAGATCAGACTGAAATCGGCATTCAAGGGATGAACATTTCTGCCGTCGATTAGATCACCTCTGATTGCTGTGCTTGCATGAGCGCACCAGAAACGGTGATATAACATGCCACTGTACAGTGACTGTACTGTGACATTAGCAACTGCAACGGCAGTAGCAGTTTGCACTGTTCGATTCGTCATCGTTGTCTCTCTTCCCTTCTCCCGGCTGTTTCGCCTTCCTCCCTCCCTCCACCTGACGGCAGTTGTACGGTGCAAGCACCGAAACACACACACACATACACACAAACCACAGGTGCACACAGGGTGCATCAAGACATCAAGCAAAAACTTCTGAGCCTCCTAGGTTGCTGCCAAACGGCATATAAAAATATAAGCGAACGGCTCATCGGCACGTCAATACAGTGTGGTGTGTGTGTGTTGCAATCGCAATTGTACGGTAATGTACAACTGCTGTACCACTGTGGCAGCCGTTGATGATAGCACTGACATGAGCATCATTAACCAGGAGAGCATTAGCCACTAACACCGACTGTTTTTTCCCACTGTTCAACTCAACAGAAGCAACTATTAACCACCTGCAAAAGAAATCACAACTGGCACTGCTACTTCTGTTTACGCCTGAAAACAGCAGCAGCAGCAGTTTTAGAAGTCGCAGTTGCAGCTGCTAGGCAATGACTGTGTCGTCCTGGTGAAAATTTTTTTGTACCAGTCTCACTATTAATAGAGCGCAGTCGTCTGATGCAAGGTATTACATGTAGCAGTATTTGACGGTTGCAGTAACAACAAAAATAAACAGGCAAAAGAAAATGGCAGCGCTGCAGTGCAGTTGGTGCAGCGCCGATTTAGTAAAGCGTCGGCAATTGGCGCCTCCAAATGACAGCTTCACCAATAACTGCTCCTGAGCACTTTATGACAGAGGTGGTACCTTACCCAGTTTGCGATGTTCATTCTGCTGCTGCTGCTGTTGTTGCTTCATCTTGCGCCGCTGCACCGATGCAATGTCCTCTGAGAGCAGCTCTTTGGTGGCACTAATGCGACGGTACGTGCCAGTCGGCATGTTCTCCTGCTCAAGAATGGTCGATTTGCAGCTGCTGTGGCTGCTGTTGTAGTGGCTGCTGGTGCTGGTGGTGGTGATGCTGCTGCTGGTGCTGCTGTGTGCCACTGCTTCATTCAGTGGACAGCTGTAGGAAGCTGTCAGTGGGAGCTTCGAAGAATCGGCGGGAGGATGGTAAGCTGCTGACGCCAGTTGATTATGGCTGCTGCTAGAATTGATGGCCACTGAGCTGTGCTGTTGTTGCTGGTGCTGCTGATGGTAGTGGTGGTTTGGCTGAAAATGGTGGCCGCCATCACTGCTCAACATTTTAAAGGACGCTGGTGAGGAGGAGGAAGAAGGCGCCGAGGAAGAGGAAGCTCTGTGTAAAGGGATATCATCAGCAGAGGAGGGGGAGGTCAAGGAGGAAGCAGGTGGGAAAGACGAGGAAGAAGAAGAAGGTAAGTGGTGGTGGTGGTGGTGGTGATAGTTGTGGTGATTGGGATGAAGGTGCTCAGATGATGAACAGTCACACTCGTTCAGTGTGTACTTGCTAGCACTGCTAGGTGAAATTATGCTACCCCAGATTCGTTTGCCCATAGTTCTGCAGTTGTGTCGGAAGTGGGCACACTTGCACAGTGATAATTACTGAGCACGAATCAAAAGGCAAGTGTTAGTAAGTTCTCTTTCCTTTGCTTACTGAGAACTACTGCGCACTACAATCGGCACTGAAGTCATCGGCGGCGGCAATCAAACATTGGTTTGTTGTCAGAAGTACTGCGACATCCGGAAACGGTGACAGACTAGACAGTGCAGTTGTGCAGTAGTGTTGACAGTCAAGACTTGACTGTCAAACACATACAGTGTCTATTCGGTGTCGAATGGAAGGAAGCAGTAAGGGAGAGAGAGAGAAAAAACGAGAGAACAGAAAGAGACAACAAAAGAGAGCAAGTAAGAGTCGGGACTGGCCATCAGCAGCAGTAGTGATGGTGGCACCAGTTGCAGCAACCAGCCCTCTTCACTGAATATACACAACGACAATGGCAGTGATGAGCATCTGTGTTGATGGGCCGAATAAGTGCAAGCAACTGTGCAGTGGATGGTGGCAGAGATGGTGGAGGACGAAGGCCATCACCACCACTAGCAGCACTGGTGCTTGCCGCCATCACTTCCAGTGAACAGTGTTCAGTGTCAGTGTACCTGACAAGTGCTGTACATTTGCCAGTAAAGCAAAGCCTGCCTTGAGATGATGATTGACACGACACCGGCAACCGGATCAACAGCAGCAACAGCAGCATCAGTACCACTTATAGTCGGAGAAACTTGAGTAGTCCTTCCGATATTGGGTTTCACTGACATCTACTGACACTTAACATGCATCCAGGGTGATAATGAAGTGAACACTCTGTCTGATTTTTTCAATAAATAAAAAAATCTTAATTTATGCTAATTCAGTTTGTTTTTGTAAAATGTGATACAGACTTTTGTAATAAATCACTGTAAATTACTACAAATTACTACAAAAAATATTCTTACTGACAACTAAAATAGATGACAAGATGAAGCTGCTAGTTTTTGTCATTCTTAATTAATATATTGGCAGTGATTAGCATGTATTGTGTAAATAAATACAAAAATCTCAAATAAATTGGCAAGTCATTTATCTGTTTTGCTCAATCTGATATTGGTGTTTCAGTTACAAGTTTTAGAAAACTGGACAAAAACGTACGAAAAAAAATTGCTAACTCACGTTCTCACTTACTTCATGATTGGCTGAACTGTGCTCAAACTGAGCCGTAGGTGAAAGATGATGGCGAACAAGTGGTAAACAAAAAGTGCAGTTCATTTCATTGATGATCAAGATGGCGGCGGCGGTTGTTGTAGTGGCGGTGGTGGTGGTTTGCAAGCAACTCTACAAGTTTTCATTGGTCTAAAACTGCTGCCCAAGAACATGAAGTGCACTTGGCCAACAACTACAGCTACCATCGCTAACAGCAAATGACGACCCGATTCGGTGTGTGAAGTGCTGTGCATTGCTGCTGGTGATGATGGCCCATGCAATGAAACCAAGGAAACACACAGGCACACACCACATCACATCAGTGCTGCCAAATCTCAGTGCTAACAATGGGGCACACTTTATGGCACATACACTTTTTATCAGAACAAAGTGACACCTGTTACGTGCTACTGCCACCTCTCTTTCTCTTTGCCTTATCAGTCCTCTGCAATTGACAATTCTTGGTTGTCAGCGCGCACTGTCAGTTTATGGCCTAAGACGTTTCTCGCTAACTGACTGTACTAAACACACTGTCTAAAGGTAGTAGCTGCCTGGGGTAGTTTTGTTGTTGATAATTTTCTCTGCACTTTACACTTTCGCTGCTTGCAAAAAGGTTTTTAAAGTTTTACACAGGGCATTATGACAAAATAGCTATGATGAAATAACTTGGTAATACTATGAAAACCAGAAATAGGTGCAAAAATTTAAATCAAGTAGCCATAAAAGACAAACACTGGAATTTTAAGCACTCATCAGATAGTGTAGAGTTAAGTGTTAGAGTGGAAAAACTCTGTAAGAAATAAGTGGCTATGCATGAGATAATGATAATGCCAGCTACTCATAACAAATAAACATTACTGTCTCAATTAAGTTGCATCTTCACTGTAATAAAATTAAGTCTAGACTTAATCCATAGACTGCTACGTGACTGATTGCCTGAGAAAGAGAGTCATAAGTCTTACAGCTTGTAAGTTACAGAGCATTTAATTTCATCGATTGTCAACAATTTTCTTTACATTTCATTTCCAAGGAAACTGGAACCAATTAGGAATTGACACCTTTTCCCTGGACACCTTTCCTGGAAACCAGTCCCAGCTGGAGCCACTGATGGTGTACTCGGTAAAGTAGCCACTGGCGTACTGCTGCACACTGACCACTGCAAAGAGCTTTCTCACGTTGATTTGGTCCTTCTTCGCCTTTGCCTTTGCCTTTTCACCCTCTTTGAGTACGTAGAAAATCGGCGGCAGACTGGCTGCGTGAACATTACTTGCCCAGTTAATGTAGGAGTACACTTCGCTTTCCACTTCCTCCAGGTGGCTGATGATGCTCACAAAGTCCAACCACTTGACGTCCAGAGCGTTGAGACAAGAGGGCAGGGTGACCAGCGGCAGGCAGAGGTAGCAGGAGGCGGGAATGGAGACGCCGATAGCCTTGCCCCCTGGCCCTAACAATCGACTCACCGAAAGGACATTAAGCAAGAGAAAGTCCATCTTGGGGGCGATGAAGTGCTGCAGCTCAGTGTCCAGACGGCAGGTGTCCTCATCGAGGAGGAAGGTCTTGGAATTGGCAATGAACTCGCCGCTAAGAAAATTGCTGATCACTTCGACGCCGATCAGCGCTCGCTGGTGGCGCAGACGGGTGAAGAGGGGCGCCAGGAGCTGCTCCTCCAGCGACTGCCAGTCAATCAGCAGCAGGTCGTTGACGTTCTCCAGCACGTCCTCGTAGGCCCACAGCACCAGGAGAACGTACTTCCCGGCCGCCTCGGCCTCCTCGAGAAATGCCGTCACTCGTTCAATGAGCAGATCGGCCTTCCAAGAGCCGGCAGGATCGTCCAGACGGAAGGTTTTCTCCGTCAGCCCTTTCAGCATTCGACCGCTGAAAAGGCGAATTCGAATGGCATTCTCCGAGCTGCTCAGGTGGGACAGATGCGACTGCAGTGTGTACAGCTTGGAGAAGTCCAGAGAGGTGTCGCTCAGGTGATTGACGTCGACGCCGGTAATCGCCACGGTTTCACTTTGGTTGCCTCGGTTCACTGTCAGTCGGTGTTCACTGTTGAAGTACAGATGGTCTGCAGTTGAAATGAGAAAAAAGAAGTTACTTTTTGTTTGCTTATCGAAACTATTTGTACCTGGCAGAACCTCATACTTTTCATTGCACTGGCTCTGAAATGTCGGCCAATCAACCAGAAACGGACTGTCCCGACAGTCATAGGCGAAGCCTTCCGCAAATGAACTGACCAGAAAATTGGCTTTCACCTCTGAGGCGTTGAAGCCCTTCAACCACTCAATCTCCGCCGTGTACGCCAGCTTACTGTTTCCGTCATTGGGCAGGCTCAGACCGTAGAGGCTGACCTCGTCCACGCCGAACCAGGGTCGCAGTGCGGCGTAGTCAAAGTAGAGAAAGCGATTGCCACCCAGCCGTAACGTCCTCACGCTGGGCAGGTGCTCCTTCAGGCGGGCCGGCAGATGGGAGAGGCGATTCGATTGGACGTCGAGCAGCCACAGATTCGACAGCCGCACGCCGGGATGGGTCAGCCAGAGCAGGCTGGTCAGCTCGTTGTCCGCCAGCTCCAGCATTCGCAGTCTTTCCTTGCCGATGGAGAAGGCGGGCAGGTCAATGTAGCGGAGGCTGCAGGACTTGATGGTCAGGCGGTTGAGGCGGGGCCAGAGGCCGTTGCTGAAGGCACTGCCCAGCACCGGCAGCAGGCTGTCCTCGAGGTGAATTGCCTCGATGGAGGCAAAGCGGACCGCTGCCGCGCTCCAAAACTGCCCGTCCAGTTGGCTGTCGTAGGTCGAGAGGTACTTGAGGGAGGAGGGGCTGAAGCTGGGGAACAGGCTGCTCAGCGTTGGGGAGTTGAAGTTCTTTAGGACGAGAGAGATGACGTGGTAGGGATGAGTGGGTAGGGACGAGGAGGAGGCGAAGTCACCTGAGTAAGTCGCCTCTTGAAGTTGTTGGTTCTCATAGACCAAGGTGTTGATGATGGCTGAAGGGGAAGTGAAAGAGGGTAGTGTGGGTTGGGGATATTCGCAAATTAGACTGACTGCATCAGTGCCATTGGCTCCGTCTAAGGAAAGAAAAAAGGGATTAAAATCCTTTTAAAATGTGAGTTATTTGAAATGATTACTGCTCGGTGCATCGTAGCAGACGCAGTCAACTGGGCACAGACTAGCTGGAGTACGGTCCTGCTGAATGCCAAAACAGGTCAGCATGAAGAGGCAGTAGGAAAGAGGAATAGCCATTGCTGAGCTGAGAAATTCTGCGTTGAAAAAAAATTAATCTAACAAAAGTAAGACATGCAAAGGCGACATTCAAAAGTAAAGCATTTTTTTGTAGAATACCGATTGCAACTGATTGATCTTTTATTTACTCAAAACATACCTGATGTAAAACAAACAGTTGCAGCAGCAGCTGTCAGGCAGCTGTCAACAAGCTGAGTGCTTGAATGGGTGTAGAGAAGTCGAAAAAATGCAGTCATGTGCTCGGGCGGATTGGGAAAGAGGCATTGCACAGAGAGATTAACTGCACTGTGCTAATCTATGCAGAAAGTCGTTTTTAATGCTAAAAATGGCGACTTTCCTGACTTTTCGATTGGCAATGTCCTACTCCTAGACAGCATCCCTTGCAACCTCCTCAATGTGCCTCTGAGGTGGTGCCCAGCAGCTGGTGCATCCATCGCTCCAGCAGAGCGGCCATCTGCTGCTCGTCAACCAACGTGTGCGCTTGCCGTCGCTCGGGACTGAGCCCTGCGGCGGCCACCTGGACCGCCTCGCCGTACTTGTTCATCTTGGTCAGCGTCAGAAAGAGGCTGAAGGCGGTGTGCAGGTGCTGGGGCGCCAGCTCCAGAGAGCGGCGCAGCTTGGCCGCGATCACCGTCAGCTGAAGGCGGTCGATGCGCGGCGGCGGCTGCTGATCTTTGGACGCCTGGCGGAGGAGCAGTGCCGCCTGCGGGTGTGTATAGTAGAGGTTCAGCTGGAGATTGGCCTCCATCAGCAGCACCCGCCAGTGGTCGGTGTCCGCCTGTTTGCACTGGCGCAGGTGATCGGCAAAGACCTTCAGGTACGGCAGACGGGCGGCAGGACTGGCGGTGAGCAGCATCAGGTCGCCGGTGGCCACCGCCGCCCACAGGTGGCCCTCGAAAGACCGGTCGCGGCTGCGGCGAAGGGCCTTCTCCGCCCACTCCTTCGCCTCGATCACCTTCTCTCGCTTTCCAGAAAGGTCGACGGTGGCGTCAATGTTGCCGGCCAGGGCCGAGGTCACGCGTGCCAGGCGCCACCAGAACTCGGGGCTTTCAGTTAGTGGGTTGCTGCTGCTGCTGCCACTGCCAGCCACTTGCATCATTTCGTTGTACAAGGCGTCAAAGTGCCGGTCGTTGTACTGCTCATCCCAGGCAGAGAAGCTGAAGGCGCCGTCGGCGGTGGAAGAGGCGGTCGAAGAGACGACTGAAGAAAAAGGCATCACAGTGAAGTTGTTCAATAGATAAATGAGTCACACTTATCTCGGGCACTTGAGCGCAGAGTCTCATTTGACTCATTCTAGAGCTTTTTAAAAGTTGGAACAACGAGCGTCGAATGTACGGCAAAAATTGAAGTACATTTGTTCGAATGTGCATTTCTGCAAAAAACTCAGGTCTCTTGAGAGTTTGTCAACAATGCTGTCCTCGTGTGCAGAACTTGTTTTGGATTTTGGAAGAAAAAGGAAAACAATGAACCATCCTCTTGCGATTGGCGATCCAATGGTCAGTGGCGATAACGGTGAAGCTGCTGCTGCTGCTTCTTCTGGTGCAATAATATGACAACTCCTACCATATCACCGAGCCATCTTCTGGACGACCTGATTCAGTCCAACACGACGGCACCGTACACTGACTCGAGCAATGAGGACGCTGCAGTAAGCATCACACTGCCGTTGATCTTCCGCGCCGAGTATGACATCTTCTTCTGGGGCCTGGAGCGGTGTCACCCCTTTGACACTGCCAAGTGGGGACGAGTGGCCAGGCTGGTGCAGGCCAGGCTGACGAGGACAGCCGAGGTTTGTGCACCAGCTGCACTTTTCACCATCTAACACCTTTGCCTCAGCAGGGAGATAGAGCTGTCAACGTGCACCTAATTGCCCCCAACCACCCGATGACCACCGAAGAGCTGTCACTGGTGCACAGTGACGAGTTTCTGCACGCTCTGAAGCACTCCAAACGGACGATCGTCAACACCTCTGAGGTGTGTCTGCTGTACCTGCTGCCGATGTGCACCATCGAGGCGCACCTGCTTCGACCGCTGCAGTACCAGACGACCGGAACCATCGTCGCCAGTCTGGTGGCCCTGAAGTGCAAGGCCGCGGTGAACCTCGGCGGCGGCTTTCACCACTGCTCGGCGCGTCGCTCCGGTGGCTTCTGCTTCTTCGCCGACATCACATTGGTGGTGCGCTACCTCTGGGACTACTGCGCTCAGGAGCACCTGCCGCCCTTTCGCATTCTCATCGTCGACTGTGACGCCCACCAGGGCAACGGCTACGCCCGGGACGTCCTGCTGATGGGCAGGGAGGAGCAGCGGCACGTCTACATCCTCGACCTGTACAATCCGCGCATCTATCCGAGGGATGAGGCGGCCAAGGCGATCGTCAACCGGGAGGTGCTGCTGCCCAAGCAGGTCCAGGATGAGGAGTACCTGCGACTGCTCAATTAGTATGTAGGCCAGAATGCAGGCTCATTATGATTCTTATAGATTCCTTTTCTGCATCCTAGTCATCTAAAGGCCACAATTGACGTTGACAAATTCAAGGCGGACTTTATCATCTACAATGCGGGCACCGACATACTGATTGGTGATCGACTGGGACGACTGCAAATTTCACCAGAGGTAAGTCAATTCTGAGGAAGTCTGACCATCAAAAAGCTAAACATGCTATTTCGCAGGGCATTCTTCAGCGTGACCATGTGGTCTTTGCCTTTGCGCAGCAGCACGACACGCCCATTGTGATGCTCACCAGCGGTGGCTATCAGCAGAACAATGCTCAGGTCATTGCCGACTCGATAGTCAATCTGGTGGAGGAAAAGCTAATCAAGCCAGTCAATGTTTTTGAAACGTGAAAGTAATAAAAGCGAACTTTTTGGTTTTTTGCTGACGTAGATTTGTGAAAGTTCTTAATTCCCTTTGTTGCGTGTACAATTTTATAAAAGCAAACCGCCATACTGTGATTTGATCAATTCACGATTACTGCTACGTTTGCTACTTTTGCTCCTCTACAACTCAACTAGGACAGGTCATCTTCTTTCTCACTCACTTGAATACCCACCTTTGAACAGCTCAGTCTTGTGGCAGAGACACTTCTAACCTGCTCCAACCAAACAACAACCGTCATGTCGGGTGAGAAGATCGTCCTTGATCCAAAGACGGAGGCGGTGTTCAAGAAAAAGTGCTACAAAATTGACAAGAAGCTCGCCGAGGGTGCCTTCGGGCAGGTGTACAAGGGCACCAACACGAAGACGGGCGAAACGGTGGCCATCAAGGTGATGAACCTGGACGGCGTGGGCGAGAAGTTCAAGGAGAAGTTTCTGCCTCGCGAGCTGTCCGCTCTGATGGGCATCAAGCACGAGAATGTCGTCTACATACACGACATTATACGCGCCAATCACAAGGTATTGAGAGATTGAGCTTTGTAACCTAAAAGTTTCACACTAACAAATCTTTTTCTCAACAGATTTGTAAGCAAATATCTCAAGGTATAACTGTTATCAGGAAAGATCTTTATTTGGTACTTTTTTATTCAGATATTTTTATGGAATTTGCAAACGGCGGTGACATCACCGGGTACCTGACCAAGTCGGGCGCCATGCCCGAGGCCCTTGCCTGCTACTGGTTCACGCAGACGCTCAAGGCCATTGCCTACATTCACTCGGAGATGCACATTGCTCACCGGTGAGTGAAATTGAGGTGTTCTATTTTCTAGATAATCACAGCCACTTTCTTCTTCTTCTTCTTCTTCAGAGACATCAAAATCGACAATGTGCTGCTGCACAACAACATTGCCAAGGTAAGAACTGAAATGACATTTTTTAGTTTCTAAAATGTTTCTAACATTAAAACTTGTGTTGAATGATTTAGGTGACTGATTTTGGGTAAGAACTCTGACCTAGCGTTTGTACCTTTCAAAAACTAAACATTGACACACACACGCATACAGCTTTGCCAAGGAGAGCTGGGACAATGAGCACGACCGTCCGCTGCTCTCGGAGACCTTCTGCGGCACTGAGCCCTACTATTCGCCGCAGATTGTCGCCCGCAAGCCCTACGACCCCTTTGCCGCCGACGCCTGGGCCCTCGGGGTGATGCTCTTCTGCATGTAAGTCATTTCTAAATGGCAGATGGTTTACTACCTGGTTACCGGGTTTACTCTTTTGACCAACACAGGCTGAACAACAAGTTCCCCTTCCACTACGGCGACTCGAAGGCGATGCTCAAGGAGATGTACGATCCAAACTTCATCAGCACTCGCTACACCAAAAACTTCCCCGCCGATTTGCGCGACCTGCAGGAGGCCTTCTTCAAGGTGCACGACAAGGACCGCATCACCGTCCCGGACGCCCTCAAGCACCCGTGGATCCTGCGCAAGGGCAAGAATGTGCCTCGCTCCTAGGAGCCGCCACCTGGCACTTGCCACTCCTCTCTCTGTTACCTCTTTTGCCGGGGTCCAACGCCCACTGCTGTGCGCACTCAAACTTTATTGTTATTTGATGATTTTCAATTTGTATTTGTACAATTAAAACTTGCCTGCCGCAAGCTATTCTATTTATAATGGTCAATGCCGCATAATGATGACTCAGGGCGGAGGTGGAATAGATTAGCAAGCGTTGCTTCTGTCACTGCCAAAGAGTCATTTTCCGTAAAGGAAAGTAAAATCAATTGATTAGATTAGAAAATCATTCGGCAACTGCCTTTATTGAGCAGTGGCGCCGCCGCCGAAAAATCACTAGCACGAAAAGCACGACACCGCCATTTAGAAATTGATCAAGGCACACACACATTTGGGCAACAATTTTCACTCACTTTTCTCTCACCATGGGCATCCAAGGCCTGCTGAGTTTCATCACGCGGAACAACTTCCTGGAACCGTACCAGCTGAGGAACACCAATCTGGTGATTGACGGCATGAACCTCGAGTATGAGCTGTACCGGCGGTACCTGGAACGCTGCCGGGACGATCGCGCCTTTGGGGGCGACTACAATCACTACGGCGCCTTCATCGGCGCCTTCTTCCAGCAGTTGCTCGACTGTAAAGTGACGCCCGTTGTCATCCTGGACGGCTCCTTCAAGCTGTCCAAACTGCCCACCAAACGAGAGCGCTTCGACAAGCAGCTGGAGGCGGTGAAAGCAATTTACGGCGGGGATCACACCGCCGGCGCAGACATTGTCCCGCTGATGAGTTCCTATCTTTTCGTTCAGGTGAGATCTGTTTGCTTAATTTTCTAGAAACACCTTTCCTTACAAACTCTTCTATTTCAGGTAATCAAGCGAATGGAGATAACGGTGAAGAAGACCATCTTCGAGGCAGATGATGTCATTCCGGTGATCGCCGCCGACCTCTACGCGCCCATCCTCTCCGCAGACAGCGACTTTCTTCTCTGCAACCTCCCTGCCGGCATTGTCCACATGAAGAAGCTAATGGAGGGCGAGCTAAAGGTGGAGGTGGACGAGGCCACCGGTGAGAAGTACCTGCCCTGTCACCTGTACAGGGTGGCCCATCTCGGTAAACGGTACCCAAACCTGACGCCGGAACTGATCAACGCCGCCGGCGTCCTCCTCGGCAATGACCACCACTCTCGCGACGACAGCAGGGGCATCCTCAAGCGGCTGGTCGAGTTGCGCCTGGGAGACAAAAGTGGCGCCCCCGAGCAGGGCAACGTCCGCCAAACGGAGATTGACGCCGTCTTCAGCTGGCTCTCGACGATGCGCTCAGTGGAGGCCATAAAGGACACCATTCTCACCCAAGTCTGGGCGAAGAGTCACATCACCGTGGCGCTGGAAAGGATGCCCCGGCTGGGGAATCCGAGAGTCGGTCCGCCAACTTTTTCTGTAAACTGGTACTTTGAGAGCAAAAAGGACTCGCTCTTCAAGATGGACCGCTACTTTAGAGCAGACAACAACAGTAGCTTCAAGAAAAGTGGTGGTAGCGGCGCAATGATGATGAAGCCAAGGTCTGGAGGCTATCCAGAGTGGGTCTTTGACAATTTGGTGAAGGAGGTCATTCCACGCCGTTTGGTGTCCATTTACAGCGTCCAGGTAGAGTTTCTCCGTCCCCTTGTGGAGGACTTTTCGCTGGAACATTCCAGCTATGAAACCGTCTTTGAGTTGAATCGCTACATCTACGGCCTGCTGCGAAGTGAGGAAACCAATCCTATGCTCATTAAGCGGTACGTTCGTGTAAGGGACCGCCGGTATGATGTCAAGGAGGAGCCGGAGTGCTACCTGCCCAAGGTTAGTGTACTGAAAATATTTTTATTTTTAAAATGTCATTTTCTTTTTTTAGACTCAACTCGACTTCAACACCACCAAAATGGTGCCCCGACTGCACGAAATTGGCCAGAAACTGAAGCCTGATTTGTCGTACTACTTCTTTCTCATTCTCCACATGGACAGCAGTGTCCTCGACCAGGTCAAGCGACTGTGCATCATCACCAACTCCAGTGGCATTTCCGCTGAGCACCTGCGCCAGCTGAAAACGCTCATCCTTGCGCTGATCTACTTTTCCCGCCACTTCTCCTATGGCATTGGAATTGAATTCTACTGCGCTTTCGTTGCCAACATCATGCTCCTGGGCCATCTTGATGATGACTGTGGTAATGGTAGTAAAAGCCTCTGTCCTCCAGTTTTCACACTGTTGCCTGAAGAGCGGCAAAAGCTGACAGCCAAACTGGAACCCTTTTTGAAGCCTGTGCCTACTTTTACTGAAAACGCCTACCAGCCACGAATCGTTCACCAGTACAACGCCTACCAAAATTGCCTCAGTGGTATCATCTTTCTGGCGACCATTCTCCGTCTGGAAAAGGGTAGGTTTGAACCATTTTTGCTTTCCACTTTTTTATCGTTTATCTTTTTTAGAATATCATGTGGACACGCTCATCTCCGGTTTGCAGGGCACCTTCATCTACAGTCTGACGGTGGCGCTTAGCTTTGAGGAAAAGCCGCTGGCGTATCTTGAAGAGAAGATTCTCAACGATCACGGTTTCTCCAAACATCTTCCACTCTTTCGCCAGCTGCTCGACTTGACGCTGGAGCACTCTACCCGCCGCTACGTCGCCTATCAACTGGAGGGAGTTGACCGATCGGTGTTGCCGCCTGTAGTGCCCCGTTTTGATGCAAAAGGGGGCGGGGAAGAGCACCAACTTTTCATGCACTGTCGCAGTCACTGGGTGCTGAAACCGGGGCAGCAGTCATTTGATGATGATTTGGTTGATGATTATCAGCAAGAAGAGGTTCTACCAGCTTCTGAGGAACTTTTTGATTGGACTACTCAACCAGAGCAGTTTAAAGAAAATGAGAAACAAGAAAATGATAACCAAGAAAATGAGAATCCAGAAATTAAAAATCTAGAAACTGAAAATCAAGAAGCTGAAAACCAAGTAAGTGAAAGCCAAACAAATGAAAACCACTCTTCTTGGCTTATCCAATTTGATGACGAAATGCATGATTATTTAGTCAGTACTTTGGACTGAAGAATGCTTTTTTTGCTTACCACCCGACTGTGTCGCAACTTTCTTAATTTCCATCTGCCAAAAAACCTACCTGCCTGTTTAAGCTTGCTTTTATACTTCTCAGCATTCTCAGCTACGACAACTGTTTTCTACATTTACTGCCACTAAACGACAAAATACATCAAAATGTTGACTCAAAATAGTAACTTTTTGTTTTGCCCCAGTTTAAAAAGCCAACACTAACTAACAAGCAGCAGAAGCACCCAAATGATGACCCCTTTTTGTTAGGCCAATGTGATAAAGTCACACTGCTACATTTTTTTACCCAGCCCCAGTGCCTCTGTGCTAATCTAGGTCACACAATAGAAACAGACAGTGTCTTTGTCTTTCACGGCCACCACCACTACCATCAACAGCACTACTATGATCGAAGATGAATGGAGTGCAGTGAATGAATGGAGGACGACAATGACTGAGTGCGACAGCGACGACGACGACGATCAATGGCTGTCATTTTTGGCTGTGGGTATAACTCAACTTTTCCCGCTATATAAATTTCCCCTAGCAGCAGCACAGCAGCAGTGTGACACACAGCATGGCCCCTGAGACTGACAGTCTGCTGCTAATGCTGTGACCGAATGTAGCAAGCAAGCAAGAAAGAAAGAAAGTTGGCGTTGTCAGAGCATCTCATTCGGCGTCTAATAGAGCAGTCCTAGTGGCTAGGGAAAGAAGACTGCGGGCACTGGCGGAGTGGAGCAGTGGAGCGAAGAGGAGACAAACGCGCCCGGACAGAGAGTTGGCTGGTGGATGCGACCTGAACTGCTACCACCACCACCGCCACCACCCACACAAAGAATAATTTTCTATTCTCCCATTTTTTCCGACACACTTACCATTCAAATGTTTACTTTCTCGTCGCTATATAACCCCTCACTTCCTTTCGCCGCAGTGTTCCTGGAACGTATTTTCATCAGTGGTGTTTGGTATATAGCCATCATGCTGCTGAGGAATACAACGAGGACACTGGAGCTGGTGCTGGCGACCAGTTTTTGCAGCAGCAGCAGCAGACGTTCAAGGCAGCGAGGACACAATGAGAACTCACACACACAGACACAGTGCAGACACTCTCTGATGATGCTGATGTTGCTGCTGTTGGTGCAATTGGCTACACCACAGATCAGACAGTCACAGAAAACGAGGGAGAAAAAAAGAGAGACACAACTAAACTGACCGCTGATTACCGCCGCCACCACCACCGTCACCATCACCATCAGCAACGGTAATTTGCAATCAATTGAGCAGCAG
Organism: Tyrophagus putrescentiae; assembly: GCA_024499935.1. NCBI lineage: Eukaryota > Metazoa > Arthropoda > Arachnida > Sarcoptiformes > Acaridae > Tyrophagus > Tyrophagus putrescentiae. The sequence goes on along the minus strand of JAMZRA010000001.1, from coordinate 3,162,430 downwards.
CCAGCACGTACTACCAGGGGAATCGGGCGGCAAATTGGCCAATTGAAAGAAGCAAAAGAAGAAGATCAAGACAAGATCTGCTGTCGCCGCCGCCGTTGCTGCCGTTGTGCTTGTGCTGGCAATGTGTTTGTGCACTGGCTGTGCTCTCCTCTGTCGTCTGCGACCACCATCGATGCGATCACCAACAAAAAATGTTTGCTTCACACCAGTGATTTGAAAAGGTGAATCGACTTGGAAAGTGGGCACCTCTTTATTTCTCGGCATACTGTTTTGTTTTGAAGATCATTTGAGCGTATAGAAGCACTTTGAGAAAATTGCCGCATTTCATCACTCGCCTACATGCTTCTCCGCTATTGTGCCAACTTGTGATATACATTTGCTGAATGCACTACTGATACGCACACATTGCTGAATCGTCAGAAAAGTTTTAAATTGTTATTTCCTACAAATTATTGCGATCGACCAATCGGAAAAAATCATCGAAACTGAAGCAGCTAAAATGAAGGTCATTTTTGGTATACCACCCAAAAAGACTTCACAGAAGCACAACAACAACACTGCACTAAAAATGCACAGCTTACATCAGTGTGTACGACGCTAGCAGCCACTTTTGCATCTAAAAGCCGTAAAAGCTCAAGTTTGTCAAGCAGCTTTCAAATGTCGGAGTCAAACGGATCCAAGTCAAGTAAACGCTTTCATTGTGCATTTTTAATTTCAACTTTTTAAAACCCTTTTCTTTGCACTTAGGCCCGACATTTCAGCATGCGCTGGAGCAGCAGCAGCAGCACTCGTACCATCAGGTCACCGCTGCAGTCTGTCCGTCGATGGCCATTCAGCACCAACACCACCATCACTTTTACGCCCACCACCAACTGGCCACAGAAGCAGCAGGAACAGCTGCAGGGGCGGTAGCGGATGTGAGCTTACAGCATCAGCAGCAGCAGCATCACTCTCACCACCACCTGCACCACCACCACTTTCAGCAATCAGCGGCGGCCGTGGCCGGTCTGACGTCCAGCACCTCTGCGCTCTCTGCGGCCGCCTCCGACTCGACCATCAGCTCCATTAGTCCACCGTTTTGCCCCAACTCGACCACCTTCCGGTGCTCGAACCGCCTGATGACACTGATCGTCATCACCATTCTGCCAATCGCCATCACCTCCACACTCATCTGGTGAGCAATCGAAAAGGAGTGTGCTAATTTGTCCCCGCTAATCCACTTGTTTTCTTGCGCAGTGTTTTCTTTCTGCAGAAAACCAATCTTCATCAGTACGCCATCTACTCAGTAAGTGTGATCAGAAATTGTTTCAATTCAAAGCATTTCATAACAAATCTATGGTTTCCTCTCTTTTCCCAGTTCGTCATCTTCTGTGGTGCATTTGTCTTTCCTTTCGCACTCTTCTTTTTTACCGTCATTCTTAACAAGGTGAGCGCACTAAAACATAAACCATAAAAGTGGAGTTTGTTTTAAATCACCACACCTCTTTTTTTGCAGATATACAAATTTTATAAACGCGAAATCCGCTCCAATCCTCGTCCATCTGAGGCCCACCTGGCGGCCTCCTTTTTGCCTCCCTCCGCTGGCGGTCGTGGTGAATCAGTTGATGGTGGTGGTGGCATAGTGATCCCCTGATGACCGACTACCACGGCTACCACCACCACCTACTGCAGCCCGGGCCCAGTCTGGCGGGCAGCTCTGCAGCTCAGCAGCAGTCCTTCACCAGCACCAGTACCAGCACCAGCACCACGCCCTGCCGCCCACGGTGGGTCAGAACGCCAGTCTAATCTGCTACAGCAGCTCCCGTGGTCCGGTGCAGTACGCCCACGGTGGTCATCACAGCACAACGACGACGACCGGCACTCCGTACTACTACCACCTCGAGGATGGCACCATTGTGGCCTATGCATCTCCAGTTCACCTTGATCACCACGTCAGTGGCATCGAAGGCACCCAGGCAACCTCTGTCACCGCCCTGCCAGGCACCGTGTCGGTACGGTGGTCCTGGCGACGACTGCCACCACACGGTCGATGCTTTAGAGACAACAACCACTGTTTCTGCTGACACAGGTCTCACAGGGGCGACGACGACGGCAACGACTATGTCAACAGCAGCAGCCACCCTGGTAATGGAAGACAGTCCGCCCAGCTATGAGATGGCCCTCCTCTGTCCCAGTGTTCACTCCTTCATGGCCGCCTCATCACCGCCCGCCATTCAGTTGATCATTCCCTCGGCTACGAGCAAACAGCAACAAATGATAGAGAAGGTAGTGGCCGTGCACAATACCTCTGCAAAGACGGTAGCTTCAACTACAACACCTACTCCTGCTGATCATTCGAGAAGGACTCCGTCACCTGTGAACAGCATCAAAGGGGTGATCAGCAGTGCTGCTGAACGTGAAAGTGGTGCACAGGTGCTGGTGACGGCCGATGTGGTGACAAACAGCCAAGGAGGGCAAAGTACAGTAAGTGAGGCTGTCAGACATAATGCAACAGCAGCCACCGACCATGATCCAGATGCTTCCGAAGAGGAAGGGGCCGCTGAATGTAGAACAGAAACTAATGCTGATAATGATGAGGCTATAAAAAGCAAACCACTGCCGGACAGTGCTACGCCTAGTGAGGTCGTATCGACCACTTCTACAAGCACCTCTACAACTGCAAACTCATCGGCCGTAGTCTTCAACTTTTCCTTCCCCAAATTTCCAAGTCCCTCTACCAACTGCAACTCCTTACATCGTACCGAAATGGTATTCGTTCACATGCCCTTTTTCACCTTCTGCCCAAGCCTACAGAGCATACCTGTGTTACTACCAGCCAAACCTGTGTAGCCTCTATCCGTTGATCATTGTTAAACAACAATGTGCATATTTTCCGTTCTTCATCAGTAGACCACATTCTTTCAGATTCGTTCAACTGCAGACGAAACAAAAGATGACCGATACCTGTTCGGTTCTCCTAGAGTGGCCAAACTCTATCCAGTGTTCTCACAACTTATCAAAATTTCAGACAACTGACAGATTTTTCTTTTTTTTGAGGTCCTTAGTTTCACTTTATCAACAACCAGCAGACATAACACAGCAGAATCACTCAAACCGTAGCACACACGCATTACATCCATTATAGTTTCCATCAGAATGGCACAACAGCAACACAAACATTTTACCAAATGACTTCTATCTCTCTCAACACTTTTTCACCTGAAAACTGGAACGTCAATCTCGTTTGAGCTTTTAATTTATGAATAAATCACTATCACATGATATTCAAGCTTTCTACAAATCAGAATACATTATTTTAGATCATCTTAAATTAGATTAGCCAGCAAAAGCTGAATCATTTGAACCGAATTCACTGACTACAGAACTAAACGTTACCAAACTCTTTTACCACTTACTCAACGTCAAAAACCCACTCACCTTTTTGTCACGCTGAGCTGTGCTGCAGTCAAATCTGCAGGATAAGATGACAGACGTTGAGTGAAGAAGAACACAACTCAAATCAGACTGGCACAGTGCGGTGGGGCAGGGGCTGCGCGGACAGAAAGCAGACGATATAAGTCGAATGCAGGCAGGACGTCCAAAGCCAAGCAAACACAGCGGCTAGCTACCAAAGAGAAACGTCCTCACTCAGCAACAACAACGTCTTCTGCGAACGGTGTGACGGTGCAGAAGCGAGCCAGGCGAAGACCTCACGGCAGCAAGGCTGCTCATCAAGCGGCATCATCAACAAGAGCAACGTGCGCACCAAGAAGAAGTCCAGAGAGAAGGGAGCGTCCAGGTTGGACACCTGTCACGCAGCAGAAAGCGAACGCAAGTCCAAAAGCCAGGCAACGCCAACCACAGCAAACGAGGAGGAGTAAAAAGAGGAGCCGGGAAGGCGGTCCCATGCCGTGCCGCCACCACAACACCTCTCTCGGCCTTCAGCGGCAGCTGCAGTGAGGGGCGGCCAAATCGAAGCGCGGTGTAAACCACCTACTCTCGAGACTGCACCACGCGGGCCGAGCAGCAAAGAGGCAACACAACGCCCGCATAGCAACATGAGAACCAGCTCTCCACTAGTCCAAGTCGGAGAAGGTGACCCGACGAGGAAGGACGGCGAGTCGACCACCTGTCAACCAGCAGCAGCGAACGCCAAGCCAACAACAACCAGTGCAAACGCCACCGCCAGCAAACGAGGAGGAGGAAAAAGAGGAGCCGGTGCGAAGGCAGTGGTCTCCAATGCGGTGACCGCCGCGCCGACAAACACCTTCTCCTCGGCCTTCAGCGGCAGCGTTGCAGTGAAGGGCGCGGCCAAATCGAAAGCGGCGGGTGGTAAAAACACCTCCTACTCCTCGAGCACTGCCACCAGCGCCTGTCCCAGCAGCAGCAACAGCAGCAACAACAACGCCAGCACTAGCAACATGGAGAGCCAGCTCTCCAGCTACGTCTTCAAGTCGGAGAAGGTGAACGCCCTGGACGAGGCGAAGGACGGCGAGTCGATCAAGGCGGCGATGAGGGGGCGTCGCCTGGGGCGCGACCAGTCGCTGCTGAAGGCGGCGGTGGGCGGGCGGGAGGTGTGCCAGGTGGCCAGCGGCCACCTGATGACGCGCAAGGTGGTGGAGAAGCTGCGCAACTCCGCCGACCGACCCGACCGCCCGGACATTGCGCTGCTGCTGGAGCCGCACTTTGTGGCGATGCACCTCATCGTGCCGTGCATCTACCTGACGGGCACCTTCGGCCTGCAGCGGGAGGCCTTCACCGAGGCGGCCATCCTGGTGGTGATCAACGCCACCACAGGAGCTGCCGATGCTGTCGGCGGAGGAGGCGGGTGGCGGTCTGCTGACCTACCGCGTGCCCGTCGACGACGACCCCGCCCACCGCATCGCCGACTACTTCGACGACGTGGCCGACCTGATGGAGACGGCCCGTCGGCGTGGCTACGGCTCGGTGGTCCACTGCGCCGCCGGCGTCAGTCGCTCCACGACGCTGGTGCTCGCCTACCTCCTCAAGTACACCGACATGAGCCTGCACCAGGCATTCCGCCACACGCGGGCCATTCGCCCCGTGGTCCGCCCCAACATGGGCTTCATGAGTCAGCTGATCGCCTACGAGACGGCGGTGCAGGGCAACCGTCGCAGCGGCGGCCCCTCCGTCAAGATGGTCACCGTTAGGGACGGCCGTCGAGGGGTCAGCGTCACCGTGCCTGACTTTTACCCCAAGGAGTTCCCCGATCTGTACGAGTGGGAGGTGAACAAGGCGGTGGCACTGCAGAAGGGGGCGGCGGCGACGGCGGCTGCGGCGGCGGGGGCCACTTCTGCCTCATCCTCTTCCACTTCCACTTCTCGTCCTGATGCTGCTGCTCGCAAGTGAAGTGCTCAAACACTAGTTTTACCCTTTCCTAAATGCTTCTCACAGCAGCTCTCTGGCGCTAGCTCTTTTACGCATAATATTAAAAGCCTTGATTACAGCAGCAGGAACAGAGAAGGTAAATCAACAGTTTCTTTCATCTTATTCATACAAAAAATACAAAGCACAACTAAAATGACTATATAAATAATTCAGGCTGGAGTAAACGCCACCCCAGTGTTGATATTTTGCTGATGATCACCATCAGGTAAAAACAATCCACTTCTCCTTGATCTCCTCAATCTGCTTCGCCAGCAGCGGCTCTCGTAGCTTCACCTTAAACTCCAGCCGGCCGTGCAGCGTCTTCCGTCCCTCCATCAGCTGGACGGACTGGTGAATGGTGCACTGCTTCTCCAGAATGTCGCCCACCTTCAGCTGAACGGTGCCCAGGCAGGCGTCACTTTTGAACAGTCCACTGGGAATGCAACCAATGAAATAACTAACACAGTGGTTGAGAGGGGGTTATGCTGTTGGATAGTGCAGTGCTAGGTCCCCTAAAGTCCGTCACCACACCACACCACACCGCCCACCACTTACCCTTTGACAAAGACCTCCAGCTTGATTGGATGCCGCTTGAGGATGCGCGTCAGGGAGCGTGACTTCCGGTCAATCTCAAACTTGATCGACTCGTTGAACTCTAAGGGAATAAAAGTTAAGGTTTAGGTTTTCCAGAAAAAAACAAAAATGCCATACCTGGATTAATGGTGTCGTAGACCGTCTTGGTCTTCTTCCGCTGCGGTGCCTCCGAGCTGGGCAGAGGCACCTCCACGCGAATGTACGTGTCAATCTCGGCCTTGCCGGGCAGGTCCAGCGCCTTGACCACGTCCACCTGCAGCTCGTTGATGCCCACGTCAAAGTTGGAGACGACAATGGAGAAGGTGCGCGTCTCGGTGCGGTACGTGGGAATGTTGTCGCCGTTGTGCCAGCGAACGCGCAGCATGTTCAGGTCCTTGCTGCCCTCGGTGGCGTACTTCTCAAACTTACTGGAGGTGTTGATGTCGCCCATCTTTGCAAAGTACTCCTTGTTGCGATTGCACATCTGCACGGTGGTGTGTTCAAAGAATAAAACACTTCAGCTTAGAGAAATAAAAAACAACAACGTTCTTACGTCAATTTGGTCGAGTAGCTCCTTTTCAATGTTGCGAAAGAGCTCATCGCGCTCCAGATCGGTGTAGAAGGTGGAGCCCTCGGCGACCTGTGCTCTCGAGGCAATGGTCGCCGGAACGGTCTGCGAGTTGACCACCACAAAGTCGTCCTCGCTGTTCAGCTGAGGCGGCGTCGGCACAGAGGTGGCGTCAATGGGCAGGCCGTTCTTCGTCGCCTCAATCAGCGGGTCAAAGCCCTTCGCGTGGCGGAGGTACTCCTTGCCTGCTCCACCTCATTGCGCTTCTTCGCCTCCAGAGCCGCCTCGCGAAAGAGGCGCTGCCGTTCTAGGAGCCACTTCAGCTGCTTGGAGCCAGTTGTGGAGAGGACCGCGTTTGAGCGGTGGTTTGGGATGGCTAACAGCGGCTGCTGCAGCAACCGCAGCAGCGGCAGATGGCTGACTTGATGGAAGCACTCTCCGGGGAGCTTCACCTTCAGGTTTTGGCTGAGGTGGTGCAGGCGCAGGAGCTGCAGGTTTGCTCTCCGATTGCTGAGATGGCTGTGGAATATCGGGAAAACCTTATCGTTGCAAAGATGTACATTAGAATAGAAGATGAACAAACTGTCCTTACTGTCAAATACAAACCTGGTGGACAGGGAATCGAATCAAAGTCGACTGGCTTTCCGGCTTTGTAGTCCTTGATGGCGCCCTCCACCTGCTTCACAACTCGACCTAGCCGGCGAGCCTTTGATGCATTCTGCTCATCAGTGGCCTCTTTGAGAGTTGACTTGAACTTATCGAGCCGCTGTTGAAGCGCCTCCAGAACGGTGTTTGCCGACTTTGGTGCATTGAAAAGCTTTGAAGCGTCATCTTGGGTGATTTCAGGCACGTCAAAGGCTTCAGGTTGTTGAGCTGATGCTGATGTTGATGATGGTCCTGCTGCGGGTGCGGAAGATGAAGCAGAAGCAGCAGCTGGTGCTGATGAACCAGAAGATTGTGGAGGCTTTGGCGGCAGCGTCGACATGTCAACGTCTTGGTTGGCATTCAAGCTCTCAATCATTGCGTCTAATTGCTGGTCATAAAAAAATGGTGTTAGTAATGCATGGCAAACCAAAAATGACTGCAAAACATACTTTAGAGACTTTAAAGTGAGCCAGAGCGGCAGTTTTATCTTGGTCGGTTTTCGCCTTTAGAGCCGCTCTTTTGTACTCAATCTGCAGCTGCTTAATCTGCGCAATCTTTTGGGCATTCGAGTTTGGAGGCGCCGCTCTAGGCTCTTCTGGCCTAGGCGGTAGAGCGGGTGTTGCAGCAGTGTTGTAGTCTGGTTCAGGAATGCGAACTGGCGGCGGTGGGGCCCTTGAACTGGGAGCAGGAGGCATAAATACTTGCGGTTTCAGAGGAACTGACGAAAAACTGAAGGAGCTGGCGGCGGTGGTTGTGATAATTGGGCAAAATAACTCTCCTGGTTAGAGGAAGATGTTGTTGCTGCTGACTTTGAAACGCCGCTGCCGCCAGCATTGACGATAGAATCAAGTTCTGATTCCAGATCGCCGAGATCATCATCATCCAGTCGTCATCATCATCATCATTGTAGTGGTCGTCATCGAATCCCTTTAGCATCCGTTCCACCTGAGTAATGTCCAGCATGGGAGCTGAAAATTAAGAAAAGAAGATAAGAAAAATGCCTAAAAGTATAACACACTTCTAGAAGATACCATTCACTGGCTGTCCACCACGTTTGTTTGCGCCGACGTTTCGGTTTGAAGCCTTTGCTGGAGCGGCTGGTGGCGGTGGTGCTCTTCTTGCCGCCGACCTTGACTGCCTTTCCTGTTGAACCTGTGCTACGGACGACCTTGATGGAGCTTTGATCGGAGCCCTGCCGCTGAGGATCGCCTCCAGTTCATCCTCCAGATCCTCCTCATTCAAGTCGTCATCATCAAACTTGTCATTCAGTAAGTTGTTGATCTTTTTCATGTCCATGATTCAGATGATGATTAAGTGAGTGCGCCCAGTGGCAGAAGATGATATCACAGACAAGCTGAACAGAAGGTGAACAAGGTGAAAAGGAATTGTGACGCAACAAGAGGAGAACCGAGTGAAAGTTGTACAAAAGTACGAAGTTAAGGAAGTAGATTAGAAATGTAGAAAATGACAACAAACGGCTGACTGCAAACAAAAAGTGAAATGTTTTGTGCAAGAGTAAGAGGAGGAGGAGGAGGAGGAGGAGGAGCCAAGGAGTAGTTGCACACTTTCCAATGAAGAGGGCACTTTGAGCGCTAAAGTTCAAAATTGTTGTTCCAAAGTTTTAAGTTCCAAAACTCCGTTTTTTGTCAACAATAAAAGTAATAACCAAAATTAAAGTGTGTAAGTTTAGCCATCAAATCAAGAATCATGTCGTCATCTTTCTCATTGCTACTTTTATTCTCTTTCTTCTCTCTCAGTTTATGCACAGATTCAAATGCCAGTGCCGATGCCACTGTTGCAAGCCTTGATCCTCTCATTGACTGGTCCCAGTGTAAGTGAACAACTCCAAACACATTTTTCAAACTTAATCTCTTCAACAAACTTTCTATTTAAAAAAATAGTTGATTATGACTTTCTGGTAAAGCAGGCTGAGTTGGAGCACCACTTTGGCAGGAGAGGCGGTTTCCCACCGGAGCAGTACTACCTTCCCTTTGGCGCCCTGAAACGGGCCCTCTACGCCCACCACCCTGACGCCCGACAGACGATCTTTGTGCCGCACATCTCCTTCTTCTTCCTTCCACAAGAGTTGAGGGAGAAAGACGCCTTCCTGCTGCAGTCCTTCCTCGACTACCTCGGTCTACTCGACGGAGAAAGCTTCGTTACGGATGTTGGCTTTCAGCTATCAAATGCCCTTCGAGCGAAGATGCCCTCACAGTCGGACCTCTTTTTCTACGCCAGTACTTACTTTAGCAAGTTTCAAAATCAGCTGCAAAACTTTGAGCTGAGTCACGGCGGGCAGCAAGTGGAAAAAGAAAAAGAAGTCAATGTGAAGGTAGCGCACTTGGCTTTTGCGCGTTTCTTCATGCCGCACCTCATGGCCGCCTTTCACTACGCCTACCCGGACGAATTTGAGGCGGCACTGGAGAAAGCGGTCAGTTTGAAGCGCACAACGCAAACAGTTTATCACAAAATGAAAGAAAAGTTTAACACAGTACTGAAGAAAACGACGAGCTTGAAGCAAACAGCTTTAGCTACCAGTTTCGAAAAGAAGGGGGAAATAGGCAACATCTTTAAAGGTAAGATGGTCATTTTCAAAATACTGTGAATGGTCATTTTTACTCTCAATTCTTTTCATTTAACCTTGCATTCTACTTTGGTGAAATGCAGGCAAATCCGCTTGTAAAGCAGCTGCTGCAACAGCAGTTCTTTTTGGTGGCCTGTTTTACCTCGCTTATCAGTTTGGCAGCTTTAACAATGGCTCAGAGAACCGCACTTTACTAGAAGGGGAGAACTTCACCACCACTGAGAATATTCTAAATTACTGGAACGATCAATTTCAAGAGTTTGGCCTGTACATTGGAGCAGCCAGTCTTTGTGTGGCCATTCTTGCAAGCTTTGTTTACTACTACTACTGCTGCTCAAAGGGTCGGAAAGGAAAACGTGGAGGACATATTCGAGATGCTAACAGGAATCCACCTAATGCTGATAACAAAGTTTGAGCGGCCTAAATCCTTGGCTAAATCCTATTCCAGAGCAATAAACATAGAGTCGCTTTAAAAGCTCCGTTCTATTAGCGAGATTTTTTTTAAAAAAAGCCCGCTTATAATCTTAGTCGTTTGTCCGTCCGTCCCGTGTCCTCGTGTATGAAACCATTTAGTACTTCCCATTATTCGATTTTGCTCAAATTTGGCACAAAAATCACATTAATTCTAACAAAAATTCAAATGAAAGAATTAGAGTTTTACGATCAACGGGGCCAGAGATCCAGGAACCCAAAAACCCAAAAATTATGCACGGCCAACAGTAGGGAAAAAGAAACAGCCTGTCGTTGCTAGCGAATGCAGACAGTCTGCGGTCCCTTGGGAGCGCTATCATTCCTTTCACTAAGAGGAACAAAGTTTTTCTTTTTGTTTGCAGCTAATGTGTTTGGCCAGCGTAGTGACTGCACATGCATTCTGCAGCACTACACGGTCTAAATTCGCGAGGTCTGAAGTTCCTAAATGTGCACGCGGCTAGGTCTGACGTGATTTGACCACTGTCAATTTTCCGTCAACAGTATTTGCAAATTCCTATCGGTGCATGCAAAAAAAATCTCGCTGAAGTTCTGGCTTGCCAGCACTTTTCAACCTGTTTTTAACATTTTTTAAGTTAATGAAATTGTTGGACAAACGCTCAATACTGCTGAACAAAGTAGAAACGATTCCTAGTTTCTAAAGTAAAGAATTTCTAATGACAACACCACCAGAGACAGTTGCAAAGTTGTGTTAGTCAATGTAGAGAACAGACAGGAAAACTGGTTTTGATAAGAAACGTAGGGGGCATTTTATTGCCAGCAAACAGCGTGGTGACTTATTGTGCACCACTGATCCCCACTAGATAACAGCAGATCAAGTTACAGCCAACCAAAGTACTGCCATAAAACAAGAGACCATCTGTAGCTTTCTGTAGTGTTTCAACAGTTAAATCAGCAGCAGCAGCAGAAGAAGAAGATGGTAGAGGGGCTAGGGAAAAGGGGCACTTAGGCAAGTTTTCTTGGAATCTACTAGTGAGGGAGAGAAGATTAAAGAAACGAGTGTCATTCATTAGCGAAAAAACAGTTGTTTGTCGTTTCAAGCAGTCAGGGGACAGAGCACAAGACAAAGCATATGGCAAGGCCTCTTCCTTTCTCGGTTAAAACTAGTTTTCGTCTCACTATTTCTCCAGATGTCCTTCCTTGTCTTTGTCTCTGGACAAGTCACCAGCTAGTTGGGCAGTGCCACTTTCTGTCGTTCTCTGGACAATGTTTTTCGTTTGGCTAACTTCTCGTTTCATTTGACTGGAAAAACTTGCCCTGTGAAGTTCTGCATAGCGAAGCTTCAAACTGCGCTTTCAAAGCACTTTTCTCAAAGTAAAGTGGTAAGTTGATTGAAAATGTTAAAGACCATTGTCTAATTTTGTTTTACCAAATTAATTTAATTTAGCAAAAAGGCTGTCTCGTCATGGCCAAACGAAAAGCTACTGGCCGGAAGAAAACACCAGCCAAAAAGGGGAAGCTGGCTATAAGTAAAACACTAAAAGTGGAAGTAGACACTCAAGAGAACCACAGCAACTACACTGAAGACGTCCTTGACTATCTCATAAAAGTGATGGCTGAAGAAGATGGCATTACTAAGCAATTTCTAATGCTGAGAATGGTGAACCGGCAATGGAAAGACTCCGTGGATCGGGTTTTACGCAACTCTAAAGCATTGACTATTCAAATCGTGTTCAGCAAGCCCTTAAACGCTGATTCTGAAAGTCAAATAGACTACTCAACCGAATCATGGAATACAGGCGATTCAGATTTACCAGTTTTAAAATCTCGCGAGTTTATGCATGTCAATGACATTGCTGCCGATTTCAACCGTTTGTCATCACTAAACAACAGCGATTACGCTTTTGAGCTGAAGGGACCTTTGATTTGTGTGACTACTCAAAAACTGCCAGCTTTTATTAGTTTCCTCAAAAGAACCGTTCTTGTAGGTGTTAGTTGCACCGGAGAGCCTTGGACGATGAATCAGACAACACTGTCTTTGGTTTACACTGACCCTTATACATTTTATGTGAGAAAGGCTTTATTTAAGGAGTGTATATCTGCATACGTATGTAAGTTTTTGCGTTTTCATATTTTTTCATTGACTAATCGAAACATTGTTTTTGGGTTTCTAGCAATCATTAGGCTGGAAACGCTGTTTACTAAAATTGAAAGCCTATACCTGAATATAACTGAATTTAGCATCGGTTCGTCTACATATCATATTTTATACGAGAAAAAGTTTGAACCCGACGACATTTTGCCTATTCTTTGCCAGAACCTAATGAAAAGTATTGCTAAACGAAGTGGAAGCGCTTTGAAAAAGCTTGATGTAAGCTTACCATTTTGCTTTAAGGTCTTTAAAGGGATAAGTAATCCACTGCAACAGCTAGTGCCACAACTAGAGCATTTGGGACTGCACTATCAAAAGTACAATCTTAATGAGTTGCTAGAAAAAGCAACAGAAAAGTTAAAATCTCTCAAAATCAGACGTCAGCTTGAACCAGCAAATTTAAAAGAACTTGAAAAAATATTGATTTCTAAAAGTACTATTTTTAATGGCATTACTTCACTGGTTGTCACCTCTAGTAATATTAAACTGGAAAAACTTCTCAAACACTGTAAATCTGTTGTTTTTTTGAAGTTGTACGGTGACCTTCCTAATTATTTGAGTCGCAACATGGTTGGTAAACTTTATTGAACTGTATAGCAGTTTTTCAACGTGTTATAAAATTGAAAATAAAACATTCTAATGATTTTTTTTATTTAGGAATTCGATTCTGAATATTTTCAGTTGTTAAAGCCAATGAAATCACTGAAACGGCTGACACTGGTTAACTTTGACTTGTCTGATACAACGAAAATGATCGATGAGTTGCCGGAAGTAACCTCATTGACAATTGCCAGCGAAAAACCTATTCTTGAAAATTTTCGAAATGATACTCAGATCACAAAAAATGATAAATACAACATAATAAATGTTCCTCAATTTGTTCGAGTGATCAACCACCAGTTCCCAAAACTAGAGCTGATCACAATGTTTGGCAAAGTTTTTGAACATTCTGTCGTGAAACAGAAGTTGATTGACTGGATGCCAGAAAAAACATTTCAGCTACATTTTTGTGAGTATTAAACTAAAAGGTATTGTCGAAAATGGTTTGACGAGTAGAATTCAAAAATGTACTCAATTCTCGATTAAATTTTTTTTGTCAATTTAGCTGTCCTCCTTTACACAAACATAACTGAAATAAAAGCTTCTTTTTAATTTTCAATAACATCAAGTAATTGTGGTTTAAAACATTGCATGTCAATAATGGTAAAAACAGTATAAATTATGAATAAAGAACTGACACAAAATTACAAAAGGCAATAAATATGGTTGGTGCATGTAGTTTGTCGTAGAAAAGCAATTGTCATAAACACTGAAGATTAAGTAAAAGTAGTGTAAGCCGAAAGAGTTAAAGAGAGAGAGAGAGAGAAGAGAAATAGAAAGGTGAGAAAACAACTTTGGCCGTAAACTAGTGGCTGAAATAGTGTGCTGTGGTCGGCTCAAAACTGAAAGTGCTCAAGTTTTAGCAATTCTGCACTGATGTTGGTGATTGAGTGATTCAAAACGATGCTATGATTGCAAAGCATGGCGTTGATGATGCTCAAACGGAACGTCGTCATCGTCATCATCATCTCATCTTTAGAGCTCCGTGGTCATCACCGTTCGGCGAGCAGTGCTCAGTGAGGTACTGCGCTTCATCGAGGCATCACAGACGACGGCTGAGGCGGACACGGCAGCGGCAGCGGCGGCAACCGCAAAAGAAGATGATGAACTCCCATTGGAGGAGTTGGTCAGCGTGGGAATGCCACTGACAATTCCACTGCCGCCGTTGTTGGTCCTCTGCACATTGGACACCGATCGGGTGACTGGATTGGTGCCCGCAAAGGACGTCTCCACAATGTGGTGCACCGGAGAGGGCGACAGGGACTCCCGACAGGAAGAGTCACCTCCGTCAGAAGAAGAAGGTGAGGAGCAGGGTGGCTGGAGGTTGCTTCGACTGCTGCTGTTGCTGCTGCTGTGGGCACTGCTGCTGCTGCTGGTGCCAGCACTGCTGCTGCCGCTGCTATTCATGCTGCCATTCTGGCTGCTGTAGTGGGCGCCGCCGCTCTTGTAGCCGCGAATGGTGCTCGCCGGACTGCTGCTACTGACGCTGGAGCTGAAGCTGTTGCTGTTTCGAAGTGGCGTCGACGAGGAGAAGGTGGTGGAGCTGGAGGCGGTGGAGGCCACGTCAGGACTGGGCGTCTGCTGTTGACGGTGCTGCTGGTTGACAGCTGCGGTGGTTAGCAGTGCTGACGATGTGGGCGGGTGGGCGGTGCTGGGCGGTGGAGGTGGTGGACAGCTGGGCGGCTTACGGGGAAGACTGTGGTGAGAAGAGGAGGGAGGAAGCGGAGGAGGGTGGCTAGGGTGGTGGCTATGATGACTGCTGCTGCTGGTGCCATTCTTCAGTATGCCATTACTGGGCTTCGGATCACAGGGGTTGGTGGTGGTGGAAAACTCATTCTCCTTGTTGCCATTCAGGTGAGAAGCTGAGGGTGGCGAAAACTTGCGGTGAGTTGCAGCAGCAGCAGCAGTGCTGGTGGCCTGCTGTTTTGCTGCTGTGGAGTTCGTAATATCAGTTGCAAATGGATTGGTCGGGTGGTAGTGCGGCGGGCTGACTGGCTGCGGAACTGAAGTAGCGTTTGGTTTCATGGCCGCAGAGACGTTCTGCGCCCCACTGTGCACCGGAATGATGGTAATGTTGGAGGAGTCGGGAGAGCCGCTGCTGCCACGAACAATCAACGGCCGTCCGTCGTCGTCGTCCTCCTCCAGAACCTCAGACAGGTGCTGCTGCGGATGATGGTGTGACTCCTGGTGAGGGTGGCGTGGACGAAGGTTGATCATGTTATTGTTGTTGCTGTTGTTATTGTTATTGTTGTTGTGACTGTGCTGGTGATGGTGGCCAAAGTGGTGACCGTTCTCCATGGCATTAGCCGCCTGCTGCTGCTCCGGACGACGTCCTCCAAAGGTGCTCATCACTGAGCTCGGCTGCTTAGAACTGTAGCCATTACTGTAGGTGCTGATAATGTTGCTCTTCTTCTCCGAGGTGGATGAGGCTGCTGATTTTGCATCGTGGCCATTGCAGGTAGCGCAATGGTTCTCATCGCCGTCATCGGCCTTACAGCTGCCTCCATTGGCTCTGCGCTGTTCGAGCTCCTTTGCTTTGAGAATGTTGCACTTCTTATCAGCGGCACTCATCGGCACCACTCCTACTCCTACTCCTTTGACTCGGCCGTTCAAGTTGAGGTCATTGACGATCACAGGAGTGTCCTCTTTGGACTTGGTGGCACCCGCACCACCGAGGTTGTTGTTCACCACTTTGATGTTCGTGGTGGTGGCGGGAACGGCTGAGGTGGCCGAAGATGACGATTTTCCCGACGAGGACGAGGAGCCGTTGACGTAGCCGTTGATCACCTTTTTAGACGTGGGTTTGCTTGCTTCACCACCACTGCCATTACCACTAGAAACCACTTTGCCATGGCTACTTTCCAAAAGAATCACAGAAGAATCAGAGGGACCGGGTTTGGAGGAAAAGGGCGGCTTGACTATCGCCTCGAGAGCAGTGTTTCGGGACGGCACTGAGGCATCCTTCGAGAGCGACTTCAGCAGACTGTCCAGTCGCTCTTCAGCGGAAGAGGAAGAGGCAGAGGGCGAGGTTGCAGTCTCTGATGAAACAGCTTTTCCACTGTTGGACAGCTTCGTCGCCGTGACGCTGGTCGTCGGCGGCGAGTGCTGGAGAGTGCTGTTGGAGGGTTTCACCGGTTTAGCAGCAGTTGCTGCTGCCTCACTGACACTGCTCGGCTTGTTTGTCGTTGCTGCTGCTGCGGCCTTGACTAGTTCGGCTGCAGCTGTCCTTGAAGAGGAGGAGGTGGCCACCGGTCCTCGAGAACTCGTTTGCCCAGCACCAGCACTGCTGGAGCCCTTGCTGCTATTGCTGTTTGATCGCTCCACATCACTGTCGGCAGATGCATAACTGGCTGGCTTCTTTACCACTGCCACCTGTTTCGGTGTTGAGGAGGTGGAGGAGATCGGCAGCGGCGGTGTGACTGAAGTTTGTTTAGGAGCAGTTCCTGATCCTGTTGCTGTAGAGCTGGCCACCACCGCCGGTCTGGAGCCGGGCGCAATGGAGCGCACCGAGCGACGGCTGAAACGCTGCGACGGTCGCCGCTCAAAGTTCCGCTTGCTCTCCTGCACCGCCGTCTTCTGCTGTTGAATGATGGCCTGGAACTGCGTCCGACCGGAGTAGCGGAAGCGGGAGCCCATGCGAACAAAGCTCTGGCGGTTTTTGGTGCCTCGCTCGAGGATGGGCTGCGACTTGAGGCGAAAGAAGGCATGGTGCTCGATTGCACACTTCCACAGGTGCTTGGACGTTTTGGCGGTGTGCTAGAAAGAAAGAGAAGAGAAAAACATCATTAATACCTGGGTGCAAATTAATCAGCAGCAATCTGGCAGCCATCACAGCTGCAATTGCAGATATGTGTGTGTGTGTGTTTGAGTGAAAGAGTGTGAGTGATTGAGATAACATATGCTGATAAGACCGACACAGACACACACGCACAGGAAATGCTGCCAATCGGGAGATGGATGTCGATGTGAGAAAGGAAAAGACAGTCCGACAGACAATCGCATTTGTCATCAACAGACAGACAGTCTGTCTGACAGTGGCCGGTGGCAGTGTACTGCTCAACAACACTGCTCTGGTCATGTTTCGATCAGGTAGGGAAAAAAGAGATGATGGCGATCAAGTGAAAAGCACCGAGTCTGGAGAGCACTAGAAAGCACTGAACAGCGATCAGATGATCAAGGAGGCATAGCAAGGCAGAGAGGCAGGCAGCCAGCCAATTTGTCACCGTACTTTACAAGGAGAACGCTTGCATACTCTGTGTGAGGTTTTAAACTCCCACACAGGTCATCGAGGTGGCTGGTAAAAGCTTCACATAGAGAAAAAACGACACTCACTTCAAAGTGACTTGCACTTGCTACATTAGAAGCAGCGTAGTCGTCGTGCTGTCGATGCCTGTCACACCAAACACAATGCAGCCGTCCATCCATTTGTTTACTTTGAGGGCAAGGAACGCTCAAATGTGGCTAAATGATCAAAGCAAATCAAAGGACGACGATGCAGCCGCAGCAAACGGCTAAAAAGGTTTGAAAGGATGAAAATACCACCATAACTAACAGCAATGCAGCGTCAGACTGGTGGAAGAGAACAACAACAAAAGTGCGGACCACGCTTAAAAGTGTCTGTTTACTGCTGTTGCTGGAGGTAAAAAATAGGAAAATAAAAGGTTGTTCATCAAATGATAAAAAAGACAGTTGTTTACCGGCAGGAAAGGCTGAAATAAGGAGGACAGTAATCAGATAGATAAACACACAGTATAAACGACAACGAAATGAAGCCTTCCAGATGCTAAAAACAATGAATATGAACCAGAAACAACAGAAGGGAAGTAATGAAAAAGTTTCAAAAAGAAGGCCAGCATCCACTCAACTTTGACTGGGCAACCAATGCTAATTGCAACTGTTTAGTTAGTTAGACAAGTGAAGTAAATGGAAGGACAACTTCAAAGGGTGAGAGAATGTCAGTGCCGTTGATGGTGCACCAGCATCCAGCTGATGGCCGACAGTCAGTCAAACAGAAAGACAGCCAGACAGACAGACAGAAGTATTAAATCAATTAATTAATTGACCTGAGACTGCCACCGGTGAGGTGAGATGAAGTGAAGCGAAGAGAAAAGAAACCACCACCACCACTTTTCCCAAGAGAGAAGTGGGGGCAAAGAAAAAGGAGTCCGTGTCATAGAATTAGATCAGGCAGTGTGATGCCTCAGGTGGACACACTTGTCAGCTGCTGCCTTGCCTTTCCTTGCCTGCCGATGCAACACACATTCAGCTCTCAGCTCCACCACTTGTGTGGGATCTCCACTTGCTCTCAATGTCAGTACAGTCTGCCTGAGTTTGTGTGTGTGTGTGATCTGGGGTATCCTAATCTTCAGGTGATCTCGATTGCGGAGAGCGAGAGTGCAGCACTGCAGTAAACATTGAACAGGCAGCCAACTCTAGCAGCAGCAGCTATCCCAACTGCAGTTGGCTGCTGCCGTTGATGCACAGAGCACAAAACAATAGGTGACCAACTTCTTTTTCTTTTTCTTCCCCCAATGACCGCCATAAACCGCCAAATGCAATCAAGCGGACTGAGGAAGGAAAAAGAAAAGAGAAGGAAAGAAAGGCGGACGACTTTTCCTCAAATCAGGCACTGTCGTATGGACAAAAATGCAAAGAAGAGCAAAATGCGTGGATGAAAGGCAATCACCAAGAGATAACTAATCACAATAAAAACTTGAAAATAATATCAACAAAAGTGTTAAAATTCGAATTAGTTTTGACCACTGTACAAAACCGACTGTTACACGCCAACATAGCTCACTTCTAAATCTGAAACTTCAGTGCTACGTGTTTCTGCTCAAAAACTATCCTTTACTTTTGTTAATTTTACTCAAGCGCAACTCCAAGCCAACTCCGATGTCTGACAAGCCAAAAGCCAGTGAGCCAGAAAAGTCCGGCAACTCTGACGCTGACTACCTCTCGCCGGTAGAGCACGACCACTCAAGTGAAAAGGCTGGTGGGTCTGATGGGTCAGCGTCCGCTGATGAGCACCACGAGAAGGTTCTGGTGAAGATGAAGGTCAAGCGTCGCAGTGGCATCTCAAAGTCGCTGGTCAAGGTGAAACGCTCGAGGATTCAGTCCGTTTCCAAGGTGGGCGCAGAGCGCTCCTCCTCAGCGGAGCAGATCAGTCCGGTGAGCGCCTCAAAGAGCCGCAGCAGTGAGGAGGGGCTGGTGGTGAAGCACCAGGTGAAGGTGAAGCACCTCGTGAAAAGCACCAAGATGATGAAGGTGAAGGTGAAGAAGCGAAAGATGGCGGCTGGTTCGGACACTGACCACAGCAGCAACAGCAGCAGTTCGGTCTCGCCCAGTACCTCCTCTACTGATGGAGCCAGCGATCAGATGGAGCACACTGTCGTCAACTCCACTGAAGTGATCAAGCAGCAGAAGTCGCCGGAAGCAGTGACAGCTGTGGAGTCCTCTCAGCAAAAGCTACAGCCAAAGGAGAACAGCAAATCGTCCACCAAGAAGACGATGCCCGACGTCTCGGCTTTTGTCTCTAAATCGAGCAACAGTGGACGTGCTGGAGGGGGCAGTAAGAGCGACCCAAAGTCAAAGGCCACTGTCGCCAGTGGATCAGTGTCCCAAGTGGAGCGTCGATCGCCGCATCACCAACTTCAGCAGATTGTGGGCGGACGTGCTGCTCAAGAGGCCACTGTGGCTCCGAACAGCAGCCTGGACGCCTCCCTTTTCAGCCTGTACATCATCATTGGAGCCATCCTGCTGGCCTGTCTCATTGCTTTCTGGAAAATGAGCTAAATGCTGAAGCCGAAGGCAATGGGGGTCGCATTGACTGGCCACATTTTACTTTTGCTCAAACTTTGGCCACTTTAAAATGTACATGAGCACTTATTCTTAGAGACATTACTTTTTTGTAATTGGCAAAGTTGTTTTCTGCCCCTTTTTTCCTGCCAGAAAGTCTAATATTCTGTTTATTTGAAACACCTCACTTTTGCTATTTTATGTTTTAAAACTGCTTTTAAAAATGATCATTTGAAATTGATCTAACCTTGCAGTCTAGCCTAAGCAGCACTACTATCATCATCAAGTCTTTGTCTTCTCGCATTAAATCAAGTGGTCACTCTGGCCGAAAAGAAGATATAATGCAAACGGAGAGCTCCGCATTGAGCACATCAGTTGAAATGTAAAAAAAGCAAAAAAGGCGCAAAGTAAAGTTGTTTCAAACGCAGCAAGCTTTTGCATTGGCATCAGCAAAACAAAGGCGCCCAGTTTTGAAGGCGTTTTCCTAGCTCAGTTGCTGCTGCTGCTGCTGAACCAACACTGTCTCAGTGCGCAGTCTGCAGACTTGCACCTTGGTCAGTGTTAGTGGTAGTAGAAGTAAGTGATGGAAGTGCAATAAAAAGAAGAAAGGCTAAAGTGGATGATGCAGCATCAACATCAGAAAGACAAACATTGAGATGGACGCTCAGTCTGAAGGAGGGCTACGAGCACTACTAGTACTACTAGTACTACTTCAGTACTGCACTACACAACTGGTCAGTATGGATTCGATGACGGACAACGCTCTGCTGCGGCAGTTGCCTCCATTGATGCTGATGAGATGCGCACGCGAGCGACTTAGCCGTGTGCGCTATTAGCAGCAACAGCAGCAGCACTAGAAAGCAGGAAAGGAAAGGATCGCCGCCTTCGGTGTTGCCAAAAGTGTGTGTGTGTGCCTGCTTGCCTGCATGCCTCTCCCGACGTTCTTTCCTTCCACCTTTCTTTTTGCCGTGTGAGTGCTGAGTCCTGTCATTATGTCAATATTTCTAGGTCAAAGTTGAGTTGAGCTGAGCTGAACAGTGGAGCACTGCAATGAGTGAGTGCGATTCGATTGAAGGTGTTCCTCGTGCTGCCTCTTAGTGGATCGAAATGTCTATCTGTGTCTGTGTGTCTGTGTGTGGCAGTGTGTATAATACTGACCAGTCGAAAGACGAACGTGTGCTCCTCATCGTGGCCATCATCGTCGTCCTCGACGACCACCAGTATGAGTTTTTTGCCGCGCAGGTCGAGCTTCTTGATTTTCGGCCAGAAGAAGAGGCCAATCTTCGTCTTGCCCTCAAAGACCAGCACACCGGTGGGCGTCAGGCCTAGGCTGTACTCGTTGCCGTCCTTTCCTGTGGGCAGAGGAAAAAAGAGAAAAAAGAAGGTAATCAATTAGAATGTAGTTCAAAAACTATATTTTGAAAAGTCTGTTCAAGGATAGAAAAAGAAAGAATAAAGAGGGAAAGAAAGAAAAAGAGAGAGACGTTAATGAACAAAGGGATGCCATTGTGTGAAACAATTAGCGCAAAGTGAACGTCAGACAGCAGCAGCAGCATCAGTAGGCTAAATAAAGAAACTGATCAGTGCTGCAAGTGAGATGGGATGAAATCTGCCGGCGGTCGATAGTGGTCGCAATCTGCCTGAACACACTGAGAAGAGACTGAAGATGGACAACGAGTTTGCAGGCAGTCTTCAGTTCAGTTCAGTTTAGTTAATCCACGTTCACTCACACACACACTTACAGACCTACTCCTCTGAGGATTTGTTATCGGACTGAGGTAGAGTAGCAGATGATGATGCACTCGCAAACCGAAACACACACACACACACCGAGAGCTCTGCAATCGACCAAAATAGACATATTCAGATGGTATCGTGATAAGGTCAGATGAAAAGGCAGAGAATGTCTGTGCGAGTGAGTGAGTTGAGCAAACAGACAAGTGAAGTGTTTGTGTGAGAAGAAGAAGAAGAAGGAGATTTAACAAAGACCGGTGATGGTCAGCAGTAGTACTACTACGGTTTCCGTAAGGGGTCAGCTGCAGTTGATGGCCGCCTGCTCAGATGCAAGGAGATTTAAGATGAGGTTCAGCTGTTGCTGCTCTTTCAGCCCACGCTCATCCAAACTCCACTTTATTTTCCCTCCATACCACCTGAGTTAGTTTTTTTCTGTGGCAGAATTGAAAAGTTTCTTGGCTAGTTGAATTAGTGGTGGTGGTGGCAGTAGCACACAGTAAAACTAATTTGCATTGTTTTAGCAAAATAGAGGCAATCAAGAACAAAAGGGATTGTTGTTGATGCTTTCGAGAAGTCGACAACAACCGCAGAAGCCAAAACAGAATTGACTGTAAATTGAACGTCTAGAAAGAAACAACAATTGCAAACCTGTTGCTGTTCAGTTTGTCACTTTTTTACTAGAATAAAAAAGCTCAAAAAACAACAAAAAAGAATGCAATAATGCCCCATCAAAGCAGCCACCTGTTGCCACCATGCAGCACAGTCGGTAGATGTCATTGCCAATCGGCGGGCAACAAATTTCGTTTTCTTTTCTTTTTCATTTGCTTGCCCGTAATGCTCTCTTTTTCCTTGTTGCTAATTGGACGGGCGGTGCCACTTGAGATTAGATCAACGCGACGATTACTCCTGGGTCATAGTCATAGCATCATCATCATCATTTCACAGGTTGGACTGGCTCACAGAGGAGATTAAGGTGAGCGAGAGGACTGCGACACCGCTTAATAATCGAGACAAAAACAACCACAGTGCTCTACTACTGCTCGGAAGAAAAGAATGTGTTAATGCAAATATACAGAGGAGGAGGACTGTGTCCCGTTGACAAATGCACTTAAGAAGTGGCAAAATTGGTGGAGATTTAGAGCACAACTGCTGTACATCTTTTTTTCTTTTTTCTTTCTTTTTCTTTGCACACTTTTGAGCACACATTAGAATGTGTGGTAAGAGTGTGTTTACCTGGAGAGGGAAAAAGCAAACACAAGGAGATGGCACTTTTAATGGCTGTATATTTAGATTGCCAGAGTAAATGTGTTAGCAAAAGCCAGGTTTATAATGTGTATAAAAGAAAGTGGCATCTAAAGCCATGGGCAAACACAACAGAACAAAAAGATGAGATAAAAAAATTGAGAAAGAGAGAAGGTAAAGCCCACTGCATACCGTACTAATGTGCCTTACGTGCCCGTGGTTGCAGACTTATCGATGCAGTGGTCTCACATTACCGACACACGCCAACGTTAGGATGAGTTGTATCAGTTCAAAACACTTGCGATTAGGAACAAAAAGAAAGGAGAAAAAGAGTTCCTCACTGTCAGATGGTCATATCAGCCTGAAGCAATTCTCTCTTTTTCTCAACCGGACAACCTCAAAGTTTAGGTAAACGGAAAAAAGAAACTCAAACCAGTGCAAATCAAACGCACACACGAACAGCTGAAAGAAAAGAAAATGATAAAAAGGGCTGTCAGAAAACTGTGAGATTAGTGTGCAGTGGAGGCCGCCGGTGATGCCACTCACAATTGGCAATTGGGCATCTTTTTTCTTCTCCCCCAAAACAAACAGGTACTTTGCCGCCTTCCCCTTTCACCCGTTCAAAGCAAAGAGAGTGAGGTGATCGATTTCCAGCACTCAATATTATACCTGGGCAATATATCTTTTTCTCACAACGCGTCATCCTTCTACCGCTCTTTATCTTGTCAAGTAGAAAAAGGGGCCGAAATGATATATTCAGGCAAACAGTTGGCAACAGGTAGTCAGATAGGTCACTAGAAACTATTTGATTAAAAAATATATTTGCTTTTTTGCGATTTGATTAGATTGCAACAATTAAATTTGGCTGAATCGTTTTGAAGTGAACCTCATCATTCGTTTTCCTGTAACAACAGCAGTGACAGGCATTTGATTTGGGAAGTAGCACAACATGTCATTGCTATGGTTCTACCTCTCTACCGTACAAATTGTCAAAAAACATCATTTCCTTCTTCTGTGGCTGGCAACTACTACCCCAACATGGCAACACTTCCGTAAACAGAAAATCAGAGCACTAACATTGTCACTAGCAACACCAGCATCAACTAACATCAACAGCCGTTGGCAGGGTATTTAGTGGCAAAGAGGTTGGCTGAGAAAAGGGGGCAGAGGAGTGAGCACCTGGTTAGGAAGATGATGATGATGCTTGTGCTGCTGTTGCTGCTGCTGTTGTTGTGGTGGTGCGCATTGTGGCGGCGTGCAAAAAACCGAGTCAGCCTGAATGAGATGATGAGGTAATTAGGCATTGACTTCTGCGGGCAGATGATGGAGAGAAGAACAGAGAGCTGAGTAGAAAGTATGCAGGCGCAGAATGGGACTCAATTAAAGGGAGAGAGAGGCAAACGAATGAACAAACGGTGTGCGCTCTGGAAACACTAAGCACCCTGGTTGGGCGCTGATTAGCGAAGAAACGGTTGCCAAGCGGCTTACCACAACTGCTCTTTAGGCTACACATCAGGCAACATGCTCATCAAGAACAGTGGAAAGAGAGAAAGAGAATGCCTGGATCGTTGACCTACGAGTGACAAGTGGGGAGAGAGAGAGAGAGTAGCCGGTGAAGAGGGGGCACCGAGGAGTATCGTCACTGCGTTCATACACCAACGACGCTCATTCCCGGTGGCTTCACAGGAAAAAAAGAGAAAAGTGCACTGATCATCATCATCCTCAGTTTGAATCGCAAAGGGAAGCGTGCTAAATGCTGTGCAAAATGTAAAAAGGGAAGTCGGTGTTTGTTGAGGATGATGCTGTTTAACTGTTGCTGTTGTTGCGTCGTCTGTCCAATGAACTGTGTTTGACAGCAAAAGCAAGTGATACAATGGCTGCTCTCAGCTACGAGTGAACATGCACTCTTTCCCTGTTTTCGCCTAAATGGAAAGTGTCAAACCATACACAAAGCTAAACATCGCACTTTTCCTGTTGGTGACAAAAAGAGAATTGTACTGTACAAGCATCGTACGGCTATTGAGATTAGTCGACAACAATTGACCACCACCACTTCTATTCAGTGCAGTAATTCATTGTAACCGTTGGACGCATAAAAAACCATGCTCACCTAAATGTGTGAAAAACTAGCACAAAAATCAATAAAAAAACGATTCACTGTTTAGATTTACATTCGAAAATGACAAATTGTAAAAACAGAGCAACATAAAACGTGTAAACAAAAGTTACGTGCACAGAGCGTGCACATCAATAGACTAAATTGTGCATTTCAGCGGGTTAAAGGCTATAATAGCACAAATAATGTGCTATTATATGATGGGAAGCACAAATAAACGTGGCGCCTAATACGGACACCGTCGTTGTTGTTGATTATCAAAATAAAATACAAAATTAAGCATGGAAAACAGATTGAAAAGTGCAAAATATTATGTGCGTGTAATCGGGTTGCACATTTCTCACTACGCCAGTTGATGAAAGTGGTGATCAAGGCGGCGGCGGCAGCAGCAACATCAGCCTAACCGGTGAACAACAAAGCAAATGCTTTTTTCACTTGCAAAGAAAACAGTCGTTGGGTTCCCTCAGGTGACCTCTCCTCGGGCCAAGCGCCGACACTCACTCAGTCAGCCAGTCAGTCAGTCAAAGAAAGACAGGGCTGACTGACACAGAAAGCACGGTAATCAGTGATGTGTCTAATATAAATACTACGGCAGTGTACAACAACACTACCACTACCGCCAACATCACTAGCACTACTAATACTAATAATACTGTTATCGTGTCTCACGAATTCGTGTGTCGGCGCCTTGCAGCCGTCCATTGAGAAGAACGATTGCCTGCCTGCCCATGTGTGTGTGCTTTTGCTTTTCAAAAAACGACTTGCATTTGTATCATTTGAAAGGAAGTGAGCAAGCACAGTATCCCCATCTGAATGGGTCTAAGTTTGAGTACTAGTAGTCAATGAATGCAGTCAAATTAATCATAGTAGTACTGGCAGGACATGGGCGATGATAATGTCGTAGATCGCCTGTTTAAGTTAAATTTTAAGAAAGAAAGTGCCAAACAAAAGGTGGCTGGTGAAGATGTGGCACAGTTGATTAGCTGATAATTCTATTTCCGCTGATTGATCTTTTTTTCCGACTACTGTGGCGTTTCCAATGATGTCCATTAATGACTTTGCTGCTGGACAACTTTGTTTCTTTGCAGTTTTCAGATCTCATCTCCCAAGGTAATAGGATACACTTGATAGTTCTGTTTTCCTAAACTCCACCTTGTTTTTACGAGTCTGAAGATGCTGCCACACACACACACTTATTTCCTTCCCAAGAAAGGACGATGATTGAAAATTAAGCTCTTTTATATGATAGTGGCACAATAAAAGTCAGAAAGTAAAAAGTGTGGTACATAAAAAACATTAGAGATTAGAAGACGAAAAGGAAACTAAAGGCAATGGAAACTGCTGCCAACTCCAAAGACTACCAGGGACTACTACTCTGGCTATCTAAAGAGATGCTGCTGTTAATGGTCGACACTTGTTGCCAATTGACGATTGTTCCGGCCGATATCAATGTCAGGCATCAAAGCTGCAACTACAGCAATTACTTAGCCATTCCACATGGTCTCAAGGAAAAATAAAAGAGAAGTGAAGAACAAAAATTAAAAGAAATCCAATGGTGCAATAAAAATCAGGCACAGCTCGCGCTATAAATAGTCGAAACGTATCGATTCGATACAGATTAACCACCAGTCTCACCAAGCTGGCAAGCAGGCAATTGTGTCTACCAAACGTGAGAAGCTGGCCACATTCGCTACTGCTGCTGGTAATGATGGTGACCTTATCAAGCGTCGCATCTCATTCTAATTGAGGCGGCGGAATCACGAGAAAAACAGCAGCAGCCTCACTGACTCATTAGTCGTCTGTTGAGAAAGCAAATTAATTAACATCAACAGACGGCTAAAGAGAGAATGTGTCTGTGTGTGTGTGTGTGTGTGTGGTAGACTGCTTTTGTCGTGGCCAACCTGGCCAAGTCTACCGCAGGTAATCAAGAGCAGTCTACTTTTTTCCACCTACTTTTTTTCTCATCAAGACTGATGAAATCAGCAACCGATGAAAACAAAGACAGCCTGCTGAGCTACCTGTTGCAACTTTCGCTCTCCCAAGCTGCTGTTGTAGCGATAATGATAGTAAGAGCACCTTACTGTCAAGAGATTTAACGCGATCAAAAGGTGCAACTGATCAGACATTCCAGGGAAAGAGAGTTAAAAGTAGAGTGTTACAAACACGACGGCGACTGCCAAATTTAATTGAACTGCTTATCCATTTTAACCGCTCAATCAGAACTTGCCGCCACGAAAATGGCAATGTATTTCGTATTTTAGCACTTTTGAAGTTTCACAGAGACACACACACACCGTCAATTAGTAGGGCACTTAGCGAGATGGTGGGGCAAGGAAGTGGCCCCCAGAAATGGGTCCACAAAGGAGAGGAGAGGGCGCCATTAAGTGGTGTTGAAAACTTCAAACAGATATTGACTGTCCGTAGTCAGTCCGAAGAAAGAGATTTTAGTCGTACGCCAGCAAACCACAAAATCTCAACATTCGTCGACAATTTGACAAAAAGCAGCGGCAAAAGCTAAGCTTCTCGCGTAGAGGAACACTCCACTCGGAGTCTGCTTTCAATCTGCCTTCTCCAACTCTCATGGCTCGCAATTAGAAGCGATTAATCGACTAACACTAACACGAGCACTCACTTCTAATGACCATTTAGAACGCCTCAATTGTCTCACAATCTCGATGTCAATATGTCTATGTTTGAAAGTGCCGAAGTGGAGAAGCACATGCAGCACAGACATGAGAGTGATTATGAAAACAAACACACACTCTAGGTTGGTCCGATTAGCATTAGCAATCAAATAGAAGGAATGAAATAAAATGAATGACTGACTGTCTGAATGACTGAGTGTGTGAGTGAATGAGCGAGTGAGTGAGACTTCTTGTTCATGTCCAGTGAACCAATCGATTGAACTGACTGAGTGAGAGAGCGAGTTAGTTCAAGAAAGTTCATCTATTTGCTTTGCTGAGCACACACACTTGCACACTCCTCAGAGGAGAGGGATCATACAAATCGATCGATGAACAAAAAGATCTGCTGCTGCTGCCACTGCAGAGAGGGCACATCGAATGTGATTAGCAAAGGAAAGCAAAGACATGGCGACGACAACGGGAGCACGGTGGCAATGAAAGTGTAACCATCGCTAGAGAGCATTACATCGACTGGACAACGGTTCATTTTAACAGATTGTGTGTGTGCACTGTGCTGTGCACTTGACCGATTGGTAGATCAACTGTGCAAAGATGTGTATTGCTGTTAGATCAAAAGCAGCAGCAGCAACAGCAGAAACAACAAAAGAGAGTGGCGTCCACTTGTCCGGCGCCATAGTGTTATTTTGCCCCCTTTGTAGACAATAAAGTAAACAGCAAGTCAGGCAAATCTGTGCAGGGAAAAAGACTTGTGTCACCAGAACGTGATTAATCAACCCGCAACTAGTATTGCAACAGTTGATCAGAAAATAAAAATGGCAAAAATATACACATCAAAAAGGTAGTGGCAGTAGTAACTACCATTTGTCAATTGACAGCGTTAAGGTTTTATTATGATTGCCATCACAAAACACTGAAGATAAGAAAGGCATGCACTAGCACCTTAGCACCCAGTGCACTCTAATTAATAATAGCACACTTGACTTGTGTTCGCAGACAGCAATCCAATAAGAGATGGAGGTTGCAGGTAAAGTAGGTATTAGCCTATCAACCTAAAACCATAGTGAGTAATCACCGGTAGTCTGCCAAACAGACAAGCACTTCTCAGAAGACTAAAATTGAAAGGAAAAGGGGCGATAGAGTAGAGGGGAAATCAATGACACAATTGAAGAAAAAAAGGAGGAGAAAAATGTGAGGTGCACTCTGGCGAGTGAGTGCACGTGCTGACAACAACAGCAGCAGCAGCAGCGGATGTAATAATAAATGTCAGCTATTTAACTGTCTGATGTAGCATGTGTGTGTGTCTGATTGCGTTGTTTGATAGGTGAACCTGGCATCGCTGGCACACAGGCTGCCAACCTGAGCAGTGACAGTGGCAGGTGAGAGGTAATGGCCAATGAATGCCAATTTATTATTATTACGATGCAGAGGATTGTGTATGTGTGCTATTAGCGGACGATTATCAAAGGAAAAAGAAAGGGAAGAGAGAAAGAAACAAGTGTGCAAGTGCACAAGTGCTGAAAACGAATGCCGCCGAATCGAATAATGACCTAGAGGTGCTGCCACTGCCTTTGAAAGGGACACTCGAATCTACAAGTGTTTCTCTCTTTCTCATTTTCACTTTCCTTCTTTTTGTCCATTTTCTATGCATATATCGCTTGATGTAACATAGTTGATGTTGCAGATGTTGTTGTTGTTGTTGTTTTGCGCGCATCAACGCACAATGCAAAGTTATGCATGTGTGTGTGCAGTGCACACGACTGCCTGCCTGATTAAAAGAGGGGATGAAAACGGCTAAACAACGACACATTTGGCATAGTTGCACAGTCGGCAAATGGCAAATGGCAACGGCAACAGCAGAAATGATCATCACTAAAAGCCATCTGATAGAAAACAGGAGAAAGAGAGAACAACTCCATTTCACAGTTAGTGTTTCTATGTTTTGCGGCAAAATCAGCAAAAATGGCGATGGTGTGCGCATCTAATTCAATAGTCGCCGCTGATGATGCTGGCGATGAGAGTCAGCACATCAACCACAAAGATGGCAATTAACGGCTAAAAAGTTTCAGTATTTAAAAGTAGTCATTCAGCAACAGCAACCTTTCTGGATGCTAATTACAATTTCGCCATTGCGTGCACACTCGGTCTGCCCAGTTGCTACGCAAGGTGGACTCTAAAGTCAAAACAAATGCAGATGCAGTGAGGGTGAGCCCCTAATTGCTAATTGCGCTTAAAGTTTGCTCAATTGCATAACTGAAGTTGAGCAAAAGAAGGACAAACTATTGGTAGACAAGTTTTTACAGTATTTCTCAGGAGCGCTACTACAACTTATGCAGATTAGTGTAAAATGGAAGCTTTCATGAAAATAGAAATCAGTGAAACTTACCGAGAACAATGTGCATATCGACGCCGTACATCTCCAGCCACTTGGCCTTGTTCAGGTAGTTTGACTCTGCGGTGGCCGAGTCCATAGAGAGGGCGGCCCTGAGGGAAGCGGCGACAATTGGAGAGGGTCTGAGGGCCTTCCACTCCTCGAGGATGGCCAACTCGAGTGTTTCAGTCTGGCCGGGCACAAAGCGAAACTCGGAGACAAAGGCGAGATCATGTTCGGGCTCCTCGCAGTCGCCAAACTCGGACTGCAGAGCAAGGGCGGACAGCGTGGCGGCCACCTCGGCGGTGATGGGCAGTCTGCCCGTGAGGATGTCATTCTTCAACTAAAAGAGGGGAGAAAAAGAAGAAAAGGATAACGTTATTATTATTGTTATTGCGATTTCAAAAAAGGTGAATGACAACACTTTTGGCTGTAGTTTCGTTTTGTGTATAAATCACCACCGTTTGACACCACCACCACCGACAGCACACTTGACATTGTTAGACATTGTGGTGTCAGTGAAAGTGTAAGGCCAACTAGGTGGATGGTTAGCTGCGCTGACTTGAAACAGTTCAGTGATGATGTTGAAGTTGAGGTGGACAATATGAACAAACTTTTTGCAACTTTTTAGGGCGGCATCGTAAATTATCCGATCACTGCCAACGAGACAGATTTTTTGTACTTGTTTTTTGCACAGAAAGTAAGTCAGTTTCAGAAGGTGCCAGCTTAACAACAGTTCAGGAGGTCACTATTTAAAAAACTGTTCTCAGCAAAAAAATGTACAAGAGAAAAGAACAACTAATGAACCACCTGATGATTGTGTTTCTAACACCTTATCATTCTTTCTCCTCCTTAAAAAGTAAGTGAAAAGAGCTGTAAATTATAGTTTATCCGCAGCTGCTGATGGTGAAAAAAAACAGTGTACAACCTTTACATAAACTAACATTAAAACGTTGCCTGTCAACTTAAAAGCACATTATACGATTTTTAAAGTCAACACATCAAAACTGTCAACGTCAAAACTTTTGAAACTCTCTGTAAAACTGAAACAAAAAAATGGCAAAACAAGTTGCAATTCAGCAACAACAACCATCTCAAAGTTGCTGTTATCAGTGTTTGCTTTTTTGCATTAAAAAAGCCAAAAGAGGTTCGACTAATAATTCCGTGTAAGTGGTGGCGGTGAACTGCACTTACACTTTAGTGGCTGCCCAGTGTGTGTGGCAATCATCAACTCTGATCTAAACGCTTCCCGTAAATAGCTTCAGTGATGATAGCAAGCAACAGGCATTTTCAAGAGCAACGCTGACGGTTTGAAGCCTCTGCCACTGCCTCTGCCAGATTATCACCATAAAAACTCAGCCAGAATGTGTCAGTTTTAAAGGTAGCATAAATTGAAAGGCAGCAATATTCAATTTACTACTGGTAAGCGGTATGCCGCCAAGGCAAACCCCTTTTTCTGTCGCCTGGCCACTGACCAGCAATCTCACTCACTCACTGCAGCAGCAGCATGATCACAGTCATATTAAAATTGAATTAAATCAATCATTACTCGCATGTTAAGGGTTTTATGC
Organism: Tyrophagus putrescentiae; assembly: GCA_024499935.1. Lineage (NCBI taxonomy): Eukaryota > Metazoa > Arthropoda > Arachnida > Sarcoptiformes > Acaridae > Tyrophagus > Tyrophagus putrescentiae. Next base: position 3,131,038 of record JAMZRA010000001.1, on the reverse strand, counting down.
CTGTCTCTGAAATGTATTTCCAGTTTTTCAGTAGAACTGGATTTGGACTCTGATCAGGAAAACAAGTGAGCAAATGTTAAATAGACAGAAAAAAGAGTGCTCCTGCTCAACCATGTGAAGAGGCTTAAATGAATTAGCCAGCGCAGGAATAAGAAGAATAGCGTGAAAAAGGGAATAAGAAGAGCAGAGTTGCAGATAATCGAGATCGTGACAAATCGGTATTGACCTGGAAAGAAAAGAGAGAAGAAAGACAAGTGAAGCAACAGAAGCAATCACTGCTGGGCCCTAGAAAACCTCTAACTGAAAATGGAGGACAGGCCAATTAGACAAGAGACAGCAGAGCTGTAGACAAAAACTACCTGTCCATCATCGGTGGCCGTCTCTTTCTCTCCCTTTTTCGAGTGTCCTACTCGCCGTCGTCGTCGTCATTAGCCACCCATGGTTTGATAATTTTGTGATTAGCCTCAGTTGCTAAAAAAGTGTTTGCCTAGTGCCACCAGTACTGACCGGTGACTAGTGCACACACCGACAAAGCCCACCAAATAAACGGCGGCTCGAATAAATAATAATCAAATGACCGCTCTACATTTGAATAGAAAAAGGTCTTAGAATGGAGCAGAAGTGAGCTTCACCTTCAAAATAAAGGAGTTACAGATAAAAAGTGCAGTGCACACCAGTTGAGAAAAGGTTCAAGTGTGGCATGAGTGAGGGTCACCAATGTGTTCAAGATAGTCGAGCTGAGTTGAAGTTGATGACTGGTGCTATCAAAAGTAAGCTAAATGATGATTGCTGTACAGCATTTTTAGTAGCCCCAACTGCGGAGGTAAAAAAGGCTGCATTAGGCACTAGGATAAGAAAGAGAAAGAGGGGGCACATGAACCACTCTAACTCTTTTTTCCTCAATTTTCATTACATTAGACAACACATTGACGTTGCTAGCAATGGTGCTAGCAACGTCAATCAAAGTAGCACCTTTTTCCAACTACTGCTGCCGAGTGCTCCTCGTCGCCATCGTCATCGTCTCCAACTCACACGCCGATTCATCATCATTCCAGTGCTGACAACTAACTAATTTCCATTGCCGGTAGACACACACACACTTGTTGTCGTAGGTTGAGAGATTGCAAATCTCTCTTTCTCTCTCTTTCATTTTCTTTTTCTTTTCTCCAGTAGCGCCAGGACAGACACTGAGCAACTGAAGGAGTTGATGTGTTGGAGGGCAACAACGTACAACAAAAACACTTCGTTTCGTTTGTCGACCGAGAAATTAAACTGAGAACAGGGACAGCTGTAGTCGTTTGCTGTCGTCGTCGGCGAAGACAATGTGACACTCACACTGTGTGTGTGTTACCTCAATTTTCAGCAGCTTCCTTTGCAGCTTTGACCACTACCAGAAAAGAGAGCTCAGTGGCAGTGTCAGTGCAATTAAAACATCTCATTTTCTAGTGACGAGAGCAGAGCGCGCGAGAGAAGCTACTGAAGCTGTGTGGCATTAGTAATTAGCAGCAGCAGCAGCAGAAGCAGCCTTTGAACACACAGCAGCAGCCACTGTGCATATGCAAAGTGGCCAACTACTTCAAGAGGACAGCAGCAGCAGCAGGACTAAACTGGACTACGATGGCCAATTGACGGAAATTGCTGCACATCAGACACTCAGATAGTAATAGAGACAGGTAGAAAAGAGAAAGAGAGAGAGAGAAAAAGATAGCAATGGCACTACAATCAGACGACCAGCAGCGGATAGAAATGGCCGACGGTGTGTGACAGGACAAGGTCAGCAGTGCACAGCAGTGTCAGATGAAGATGGAGATGAAGATGAAGAAGGAGAAAGAGAAGGAGAAGGAGAGTGAGCACTGGCCAGCCTAAAATGCTGTCTAAGGGGACAGCAGTGGACAGAAGATAGACAATGTAAAATTCATAAGCAGTTCAGCGGTTCCGAAAATGCTGCTGCAGCAGCAGTGAAAGAGAAAAGAAGCGGGAAGTGCCGCTGCTCAGCTGCAGCATCAGCACACACACACACACAATTGATTGATCGATTGATTTATTGGCTATTTATGGCACGTCAGGAACGGTAGTGAGTGAGCGAGTGGTACGACTGCTGTGTTTGGTTGCTTGGTTGAAGTGGCATAACTGCCAATGAATGAATGAGAGGATGAGGAAGAGTGAAAGATGACGACTGATGGTGCTAATGGGACGGTGCCGGTGCTTGTCACGCAGATGTGTGCTCAACAAGTCACTCCAAGCTCCGTTCGTGCTCAAAACCTGGTTGAAGAGCAATTTGACTGGCACCGAATTATTTAAACTGAAAGAAAAATGTCCATTGAGAAGATTCACTACCCTAGATCATCGCCATCATCACAATCACCATCATCATCATCAGCAGTTTTTTGGAAGTCATTGCTCAGAGTGCTCCGGAAAAAGTGTATTATTTTTTACCCCAAACGATTATCAAATTATATCTCTTTCAAGTGCTTCCAAGTACGCTAAAAAAGTGAGCGAGTGAAAAAAGTCAATGGCCTTTACAACTCAACTCAACTCTTCAACCACTCTCTGTGATCAGCAGGTGAACAGCGTTGAAAAAACTGATGATGAGGATGAGGAATGAAGTCAGTGCAAACAGCGCATAGACAGATTTTCAAAGTCATTCTCATCGTGTGTTGGTCTTTCACATCGTTAAATGTTCTTCTTCCTCTTCATCTCCTACTACCATTTTTTTTCATCGGCACTGCCACCGACAGACAGACAAACAGTCAGACAGCGGTCCCCCATCATTCAGTTGTGTTGATGGTCAGCCACGAATTGGTCATTTCAATTACCGCTCGGTGCTCTCCATTCAATGTCTGTGCTCACCACAAACTGAGGGCAATGATGAAAGGGAGCGATGAGAGGAGAGGAGCGAAGATGTGAAGAACTTTTAAGGCGAGTGAGTGTATTAGGACAATGGCAGCAACAGTAGCAATCGTCTCCGTTAGAGAGAAAACGGTGGGCAACAATGAACATGCAGTGCGCCAAGTGCCAGCAACTGATGATGACAGTCAAATGATGGTGACCAGTGGCACCGGTGTGTTGGTAGGTGAATGAGCGAATTAGAAGTAATTTACGAGCAAGGCTCTGTCCAGAGGAAAGCCGCAGGAGGAAGGAAAGAAAGGAAATAGAATGAGGTACTACTACTCAATGCCATTGTTGGTGCTGGTACTGAAGATGGCTTTGATGGTTATGATGGTCATGCTGATGATGGCAATGAAATGTGTTGTGTTCTTTCTTTTTCTGTGCGCCTCTCAACAGTCAAGAAGAAGAAGACAGAGTGACATTGTTGATGTTTATGTGAGAAACAAAGCCAGCTAATGATAATTGCCAATGTCAGTGCTGGACACCGTACAAAGGAGGCACAAAAACTGGATTGCTCCAAATGGATTCAGAGAGTGGCTGGCTGACCAGAGAGCAGTGTTAAAGTTTACACGGATGAGCTCCTTTACGGTGAGGATCAAAGCATGTAGGCAAGCAAGGCCAACACTTTTCAACCGGAAAACAAGTGCAGAGCAGAAGCACTGCATTATCTAATGAGATCACCGCCGACGCCACTTTGCATGAAAGAAGCGATTAGCCGCAACTGAATGAAAAGGGCAAAAACTCGCAGACTAGTAGTGCAAAGCCAAATGACTCAATTGACAGAAGAATAGTTCAAATCAAGCACGGCCAGCTGAAAATCATCAGCGGCAATCAAAACCGAACACTGCAGTACTGCTACTGCTACACTAAACTGGCCATGACACTTGCCGCACAGTTAACAGACAAAAGACAACAGCAACCGCATCAAAATGACTTCATTTTTAAGCGCAGCCATCGGCGACGCGTGCCCCGAGTCGCCGGCGGCGGCAGTAGCAGCACCACCACTTTCACAAGCGAGCAGTATAGCTCCCTTCAATCCTGATGCAGTCCTGTACACATCACAGCAAGAAAACCTTAGAGCATTAATTGTAATTAATAGCGGCAAACACAATAGTTCAGCAGCAGCACACAGCTCCAACCCAACTACAGAGGTTGAGGTCGTCGTCGTTGTCCTCAGCATCAGCATCAGCAGCAGCAGCAGCAGGGGCATTGTTTGCCGGCTGTGCTTTTGTTGCCAATAGACCTGGTTGATATCAATCACACTGGCCAGCCAGAAAGGGATAGATTACACAGAGGGAGAGAGACGGACACATTGAGATCAATCTTTTCTGCCTGCTTTTTTCTCTTTCTCTCTCCTCAGCTGGTTAGCCTGTGTTGACTGACTGGCTGGCTGAACCTTTGCAGACTTGGTTTTTGCTAGCCAGCCAGCCACATCTAGCTTGCACTCACTAGGCGTTGGTTCCATTGATTTATTGAGCACGTCAGCCAGCTGAAGCCAATGAGCTGTAGCAGCGGTGTGATGCTGATGCTGGCAGGCTGCAAAGAAAACAGCAAAAAAAGAAGAAGAAAAAGAGTGAGTCTGAGCGTCCAAACTCTGGAGCGAATCCAATCAACTCAGTTGCGAGTGAGTGCAGAAAGTGTATGTGCTTCATGCTCTCTCACTCTCTCACTCTCTTTCATTTCTCCACGTCTGAACGGACACAAATCAAATCGACATCTCACTTGCGCGCGCACGCACCGATCACTGTCTTCAACTTCGACTTCAATACTTGGCCGGCGTCGTTGTCGGCAAAGTTGAAGTGGAAGTCCACCGCAGACAATACATTTTTCTTCTTCTTTTTCTTCATTTTTAATGCCACTTGCATGCTCAGGTACGTATGATTAAAATTTAGCCTCAACAGCAACAACTGCAGTTGAAGGGAGAAAGAGAGAAAGAAAGCTTACTAGCTAGACAAGTTGAACCATCGCCACCTCCAGTCTCGCTGGGAAAGTCGTGTAAGCTGTGCTTGTGTTTGGAGTTTGCTGCACTGGCAGAGCAAACAGACAAGCGAAAGGTTAAATACAAAAAAATAAAAATCTTTTCAGTACTTTGATAATTATCAACCGCAAGCACATACACATCTTGATGGTGGTGGCCCAAATCTTGATCACTATCAACCACATGAAGGTGCCTGCTCACAAGCGACGACGGATAAGTATTGAATTTGAATATACGGCCAGCAGTAAAATTGTCACCTAAAGTGTGTAGGACTTTCATCCAAATTTCTAATGTGCTGCAAACTGCTAAGCTGCTTGAAGTGTTCAACGGCAACGTTCAACTACCATATCGAGCAAGTGAAAAGAGATAAATAAAGTTTGGCGATGATGCCGCGGCTGCATCAATCCAGTTCCGCACTTTCTCTCTTTTTTATTTTTTGGGCGATTCAGCTGTTGTTGTTGTTGCTGTTTGTGCCTCTTTTTTTCCTTTCTGCTAATCAATTGACAGCAATCAGTCTCTGCGCGCCAACAACAGCTGAAAACAATGCTGTTTTTCTTCTTCTTTTTCTTCGTTCTTTTGCATCTCAAAAACGTTTCTACCTAGCAGTATCGGAACAAAAGGGATACACCTGCATCGACGTTGTGGAATAGATTGAGGGCTGGAAAGAGGAAACCACCTCAGCAACTGTAGCGTTTGACACTGCAGCATTTGCAAGTGATGACAGGCGACTGGCCGAGGAATAAATTGGCAAAGCATAAATATAATAACACAAAACCGGCAACTCATTTCCTGAATTGGTTCCACCTGTCTGCAAGAAGAGAGGAGGAGGAGGAGGAGGTGGACAGTTGCGGCAGATTTTGGGCAGATGGACACACTCAAAGAAGACGGTCAATCCTTGCGTTTCTTCTATGCCAGTCTTCATCAGTGCGCACCTAACGCCCAACAGATTGCATTCAATCGGCTCCACGACCACGCGAATTTGCGCAGACAGACAAAATACGAGCTCAAACACTACCACTTGTAGCTGCTAATTTTAGTCACACCACCTAAAGGTTGGCACCGGTGATATCCGCAGCTGATAACCGTTCGCTGCTCCGGCTGCTGATGGTCACAATTGGTCACAGCATCTTCAGTGGGCTGAAAATGTTGTAGTGGTGGTAGTAGTAGACGCTTTCTCAATGAAAAAGAGGTAAACGAAAGAACAAAACAAAGAGGTAAGAAACGAGGAGAACGATTTGGAGACTAACCCAAATCAAAATCAGGAGCAGCTGAAGAGCAATAAATCCTCACACAAAGCAGTTGTGTGTTGCTAAAAGCGGCCCAGATTTACTACACCACCACAACAACAACTCTTCCATTAGCAGCCAGCAAGGATTAGCCAGTGCTGATAATTATGTCATGAATTACTTAGAAGAAAGAAGAAGCGCAGACAAAAGAATCGGTCAGTGGTGCTCACAAAAGAAAAAAGAACAACTTTGGTAGAGTTGCGTAAAAGCTATGCTCCTCAGAAGTGGGCTCCTGCTGAGCTGTTGCTGCTTCTTCAGCTGTTGTTGTTCTCCTCTATGAATCATAAAGCCGAAGCGGCAATGAAGGCAATTCATAAGTAATGTGCCAATAAGTAATGCCTTCTTCTACTGTAAACTGACTGACTGATGACTGCCCGTTTTCAGACTGCCTGGCGGTCAACTCTACTGACCAAGAGGGGAAAGGACAGCAAGTGCCTTCACTAGAGAAAGAAGAAAAGAGTCAGTCTAATTAAGAAAAATTGACAAAGAGAAAGACTGCTGCGTAAAAGGAAAGGGAAAAGAAGCTCTGCAATTGGCACTGCTTTGGAGTCTACTGAAGCAATCGATATTTGGAAGAGTGGGGGATCAGTTAATGGCACTCTCCTTTCCTAATATATCAGCAAAACACTAGCCCAAAACCTCACTCACTCACTCTCACTGCACAGATGACTTGGCACATTCAATAATAATAATACTTGGACGATTCATATTTCCTCAAGGTCAAAGGTCAGTGAGGTGTGAAAGGCAAAAAGAAAAAGGGAAGGGAAGGAGAAAAGAGCGGCCACTTACCTGGAGGAAGAAGAGGTACCGGGTGAACTCGTCGCGCAGCGTATTCGGATCCGAACAGTAGAACTTGACCTTGAGGCGAAAGGAGTAGGGCGGGCCGATCTTCACCTGCTTGCGGATCTCCTTGGTGTTGTCGAGCCAGTGCGACTGCGAGTTGGTGTCGGTGTACTGCAGGCCAAAGTAATCGGACTCGACGTACAGGCCGATGTGATCACAGACGCGGCTGAAGAGCTCTTCGCCGATGGACTTCTTTCGCATGTACAGCGTCAGGTCGTTGCCGTCCAGCAGGAGCACCTTACAGTGGAGGGCCCCTTTTAGTTGCTGCTGCTGGAGGGCGGTGTCCGCCTGGTCGGCGGCGGCGCCAGAGCCAGGGGCGCCCAGCGGACGGGCGCCGTCGCGACGTCTAAAGCGTTTTGAGAAAAAGCGCAACATGTTGGGTGGGAAAAGCAGTGATGAGAAAGGTAGTAGAAGGGTTGAAAGTTAAAGAAAACAGTAGTAGAGGAAGAAGAAGAAGAAGAAGAAGTTTGTGTTGGTAAATAGAATAATCAACAAAAAGCACACTGCTGCTGCTGTCACGACGTTTGCACAACGAACTAAGGAGAATTAAGAGAGCGGGCAACAAGTGTCAACGCAAAAGAAGAGGAATAGTGCTCGGGGACAGAGGACAAAGAAGAAGAGGAGAATAGTGTCACTGTTTGGTGGGCAGTAGTCACAACACACACGGGCACTGTCACAGGCACTGTCACAAAGAACCGATGACAGAAGAATAGGAAGAAAGTGGAGACACAACACGCTCACTCACAGAAGCACTGCACAGACGGTAGCACAGAAAGCGGGGAAGGCAAATCTCTCTTTCTGTAACTCTCTCGCTTCCTCATAAAGTTCTTTCAGAAGGCTAATGCCATAAAAGACATAGAATGAGGCAATAAAGAGCAAGGCAAACAGGCAGTCAGGTAGCAGTGGGCAGGGTTGAAACGACTGCAACTCTAAAATAATACGACTTTCATTCGTCGTCCTCACTGCAGACCTTACTGTCACACAAACACAAAAGTAGAATATTGGCGATAATCGATACGAGCACACAAAGTTGGAGTCGTCGCTTGCGTGAAAAGGTACCACTGCAAAAAAATCACTCGTAATTTAGACTATCCCTTCTGCTGCTGCGGATGTTTAGGATGCTGCTGCTGCGGCGACAAACAGGGAGACACTTGTGCTGGCGGTGGTGATAATGATGAGAACGACGGCGATGATGATGATCGGGGAAAGTGAGAAGGAGCTAGCAAAGCCAGGCAAATAGTAGTACTGTGTCGAGTGGTGGTAGTGGTGGTGAGGATGGCTTAGCTACGTTGCAATCGCATCAAACGTGGAAGGTGCTCCTTTAGAAGGTAAAATGCTGTGTGTGTTGTGTTGCACACGGCTGCAGTGGTATGCGATGTGCTGATGCTGTTGTTGTTGTTGCTGCAGTGGTGGTGGAGGTGGCGGTGATGGTAAGATGAACACAGACACAGACCATTAGCAGCATCGGCGGCGGTAGCGGTGTATCGGCAACGTTGTCATTTGCCTATTGTATTGACTGGATACTGTGTCTGTGTGTTTGTGTATTGCACTGCAATGAGCGATCAAGATGCCAGGTGAAAGTGACAGGCGACGGTGCTGTTGCTGCTGCTGCATCAATTTTCAGTGCTCCTAATGATCACCATTTCTTGATCACCGTGTTTTACTGCTGCTGTCTCTTTAAGGGGATCTCTTTTGTCTTGATCGAGCACACTGTGCTAATGAATAATACACTGGAGAACGAGGACAGACTGATGCGTCTCAGGTGACTGATGTCTGTCAGCGTTGGCAACAGTTCTCTCTGTCTGAAGTTAACTAAAAGTTGATGCGGCTGCCACTCTGTTTCTAATGTTCAGAGGTCATTCTCCGAGAAAAAAAGACGGTGTGTTCAATCACACAAATCACACCGATGCATGTTTTCAGTTCTAAGCATCGGCATGCAAAAGATCAGGGGGAAAGGTGGAGGGGACTTCAGAGGGTACCTGGCTTCACTCTCGTTAAGGTGACGTTTTGCTGTGCAATCTTCAGCGGTGGTGGTGGCCAGACGGCCACATGCCTGAACACACTGCTGCTACGGTTCTGCTCGCTTCGGTTCACTTCACGCCACTCAGAGCAGTTGCTGTTGCTGTTGCCTCCATTTGTTGCCTGCTTTCTTTCTTTTGCTTTCTGTCGTTTCTCACTTCTGCTCTCAAAACGGCCGGTCAGTCAGTGGCAGTCTTCTTCTGCTTCTGCTTCTTCTGTTGATTCCTTATCGAAGAGCAGCACCGCTGCCGCTTTCCACAGCCAACATGTTGCGTCTCCTCTCTTTCTTTTTTTGCTGGCGCTCTCACTGAAGCTGCCGCTGCTGTTCCTCTTCTTTCTTTCTTTCTTTCTTCTTCTTACTAGTTTTCCTATGAGTGAGTGAGCCTCAAGGTAGGTAGGTAGATAGGCAGGTAGCTGAAGCTGAAGTTGCTGGCTTCAACAGTCAGACAGTCAGTCGCTGCCGCCGCCGTTCACTCGCAATTGCCTGCGCTTTCAAATGAAGTCCCTCTCTATGAGAAGTCGCCAGAGGGATTGCAGATGATGAACAAACAACAAAAAGGTGCAGAGGAAGAAGACGTGAAAAGCACCACAAGTCAGATGATTTCAATTAGTGCGAGAGAGGGAGAGTCCGGACAGAGAGGAGACAGTCTGGTGGTGGTGGTGGTCAGCCAACGGATTACCTTCTTCACCGTCGCAAGAATTATTTTATTGCCTTGGCAAAACGAGGAGAACGGATTAGGAGCAGGACACACAGGGCACAGGTGAACGAAGGGGGGGGAGCACTGGCTGGAAGATTCCCACAAAAACGGGTTGAGGATGAAAAGTTCAAGGTGAGGGAAGCACCCACCAAAGTTGTGTGTGCGATGACGTGTACAGGCGTTTGTACTTGCTATTCGATAAAGCGAAAGTCGAGAAAGTTGTGGATGGCAACTGCAGTGACTGCAGCCTGCTCAGCAATGCGTGGCTTCGATTGCTTGTCTGGTAATGTCTGCAAGCTGTTACGTGAACGTGTCTGCAAACTCAGTCAGTCTGTGTGTTAGGAGGCCAGGTGGGCGCAAAATGTGGTGAGGATGGACCCTCTTTAGGTTGTCAGTGCTCTGTTATTAGCGAGCAGACTACTTAGCACAGCACAGTACTGTGTCTTATCAGCACTGTCGGCGAGGCTGTTAACTGCTTCGAGGTGCTGCTGCAGTAGTTGTTGGTGCTGATGCTACCAAAAAGCGCAAAAGATAGACATCCTCATTGTTTTCACCTTCTTTTAGACTCAGAGGAAGTAAGTTAATTTACGACTTCTTTGTTGTTTTCTTTTGAATTCCTCCTCCTCCTCCTTTGGTTTTTTCTTTTCGCTAAGCAGATGTCTTTAACTTTTGTCGGCGGAATTGAACTGTGAGCTGTTTGGCAATTCAAGCTCAACAGAGGAATGCTGCTGCATTTGTAGGCAATCAAATGCACGTGAATTTTGCTGCTGCTAAAGACTGGAGGCCACTCGTGAATGTTGGTGATAATGGTGATGGTTGCGAGAGTGGGAGTGATGATAATGATGACGACGATGCAAATGATGGAGATGTACTGAAGGTGGACGATTCTGCTGATCAAGGCAGGAGAATGCTTCCGTGTGGTCAGTCAGTGGCTAAACTGCTCAAACACTGCTGACAAACACACACAAACAATGAACAGATGGCTTCTGACTTTTATCGGGAAAGTCTTTGTGTGCTGGGCCAAAAAGCAACCACTTTTTGCTGAGCACACCGGCTTTGCTGGACCACAAATTAGCCGTACTCTTGGAACACTGCAACTCAAAACAGAAGGACAGATGCACAGAGTGTGGACACTGAGTGGGCACAGTGTTCACTGTCGACAACAAACAAACAAGTCAGAGACAGAGAGTAAAGCTATGCAGTCGCAGCAGTGAAAAGAGACGAGATGCGCGCGACAAGCCCCAAGCGCAGAATGAAGTCCGACCGGTGGTGGTGGTGCCCACCGCGCGCGACAATGAACGCAAACGGGAGAGAAAGAAAGAGAAGAGAGTAAACTGTGGAGATCAGTGATCTGCAGAGAGTACTACTTCTACTACTACAGACGCATGCGTTCCCCAATGCTCTCTCTTCAACTGGTGGTGAACTTGCCTGTGCCAGCACAGTCAAACGAGTCCTCTCCCCGGAGAGTGCTGCTGCCGATGATGGTGAAGTAACAGGCAAAGCCAAAGCCAAAGCGGCTGAATGCTCTCTGTGCTGGCCATCCACTGCCCAAAGTGAGGAGCACAGTCACAGGTGGTGATGGTGTGTTGGTGGTGGTGGTGGTTGCAGGTGGCTGATGCCCGGGCTGATGCTGCTGATGGTGGTGGTGATGCCAATGGTAGTTAGCCGCATTCGACACGTGTCCGTTGCGACACCTGTTGCGAGGATGCCTTAATTGGCAATGGGTGCTAAGCTGAGATAGGTAGTCTTCGTCTATTTGCAGACCTTGATCTAAGAGGCCAAAGGGCAAATGCAAGTGATGCCAACCAACAATCTGATGATGCACTTTTATTAAATTTAAAAATGACAATTTTGTTTTTATTTCTAACAGTCAAAAAGTAAATAATAAATGTCCACCAAAACAGAAGGTAAATGTGTCGACTGAGATGAGACGCACACACACGGTGTGTGTGTGTTTTTCGATCATTAGCCAAAAGTTGATGGAGTGGGAGAGGGAGAAAGAGGAAGAGTCATTATGTGTCAATTGAGCCTTCTTGAAGTAACATTCGGGCGCCACCCTCTCTCTCTCTCTCTCCTTCTCTCTCTCTCTCTCTCTCTCTCTCTCTCTCTCTCTATTTACAAATCAGTGTCTTTTTCTTTTTTTCTCTCTTTTTGTCATTAGCTTTATCATCGTATCGTTGTTTTAGGTCAGTCTAAAGTAGAAGGGGCAAAAATAAAAATAAGGGAGAGAGAAAGAATGGAAGGGGCAGCTAAAAAGACTCACTCACTGAGCAGTGGGACTGTCACTGCTGACCAGGCAGGCAGCAACACTGAAATGAATGAAACAAATATGAAAAGCCCATCTCTGTCTCTCTTTCTCTCACTTTTTTGACTGTCCGTTATCATCACCCTAATGGCTTCATTGTTGTTTGAGAAGTATGTGAGCGAGGGACGAGAATACTGCTGCTGCTGCTCAATGCGGTTATAAATATAGCGACAATGAAGATGATACAGCCTAACTGTGTTCGTGTGTTTGTGTGTGTGTTTGTGTGCCGGTCAGTTTACTTCCATCACCACCACCATCATTGAGACCGCACACTCTCTTGGGGTTCTCATCGGACAGACAGCCTATCAATGTGGAAAATGTGTCCCCTCCCATGGGGAGATTGGAAATGGGCAGCAAAAGCAGCAGCAACAACAACGGCAGCGGCAGTCATTAGTGAATTTGTCTCCACATGGACACATCCGATTAGAGTGGCACAGGCGATGAAGTATTAATATCTGATCAGGTCAACTGTGGTGTGTGTGAAAGAATAGACCAAAATGGACTGTTAGGTCCAAATTAGAACTTCAGTTCACACTGTTGTAGAAATTAAAAAAGTTCACAAATGAACCCAGCAGCAGCGCTGATGCAGTTCACTGATAACTGTTGCCTGATGTGTAGCCCAAAGTTTGGTTGGTAAGAATCACACACACACCAGTTGCTAATGATGGTAATGGGCACAAACGCAAGTAAGCAAACAAAAGTGATCGATAAAAAGACCTAATAGTAACAATCGTACACTTCGCGACGATAACAACAAAAAGCACTTTGACTTTCTAAAATAAGGCATCAGTGTGAATTTGTGTCAAAGTGTTGCTCGTTGTTAAAGTGAAGTGAAGTGAAAAAACTCTCTTCTCAATTGATCAAACCATGATAATGGTCACACACATCAACACTACTTCCACATGCATTTTTACAATACCGATGAACGGCGATTGAAAAGTGTGGCAACATCAACGATTGAACAGCTGATCAGGTCTCTGTTCAACAGCAAATGCACTCAAACTGTACAGTTTGTTTGCGTGAGCATCAGACCCAACAGATCTGTTTTTGATCGTTTCACTTACTCGTTCACTGGCCAACGGGCAAAAAAAGTTGAACTGCATCAGCAGCAGATGATCGGGACGAGCATTCATCACCCGTTGCAGTTAGCTCGGTGGTTGCCTGTTGGTGGTAGTCAGCAATTAGAGTCATCAAAAAGAGTATGAGAAATCACCATCGTCTGGCATTTATCATCTAGTGCAGTACAGTGAAATGCGGTGCCAGAAAAAGCTAAGGGAGTTGATGAAAAGAAAACCTACAGCACCAGTGCTGCAGCAGAGTGTTCGATTAGGCAAACAATGCCAGCGGTGGTAGCAGTGGTGGCAGCGCTCACTCAGGAGATCTCCAGCGCTGAAAACAAACACACATCGTAAATCAAACTAGCAATGGTAGTGCACACTTTGGAGGGCACACAAGTGGAGCTGAAGTTAAGTGGATGCAGCAAAAAGGAGGAAAGATGAACAGTGCTGGTGCTAGTGGTGCCCATGGTCGTCAAAGACATAGACAAAGACAGACGCAGACTCAACACACTCATTCAGTGCCTTCTTGCACTGCTCATTATCGACAGTTCAGCAGTCAATCGGCACTTCACCTTCTCCTCTTTTCTCCTTTCCTTTCCCTTCTTCTTCTTCCTCTGATGACATGGTCATCTCTTTAGTGTGGTCATTTCCCGTGCTCAGTGTGTGTGCATTGTGTGCATCAGTGCAGCGTCATCAGACAGAACACTTGCATAGTAGTTAGTGCCTCACCTTTTCAGCAGTGACCACCAGCACCACCATCACCGCCATCACCATAAGCATCACCCACAGCAGAAGTTCACCGGCCTCGCCCCCTGCTTTTCACTGGCAGTCTCAGTGTGCTCATCAGCAGATCAGACCATTACCGAGGACGATGACGATAATTACAAGTCAAGTCCGAACTAGTTCTCTTTCTCTGTCTGCCTGTCTGACTGACTGTTTTTGTGGGCATTGTCTCTGCTCTGAGATGCTTGCGATTTATTTTTGCTGCAGCTGCAGTCGAGGAAGAAGGAGGAAGGAAACACAAAAGCAGCAGTAAATTCGATTTGAATCTGAAGAAGCGTAACGGAAGGGCAGGCGACGGGTGATGATGATGATGATGGTAAAGAAGAACAGGAAAAAAGATACAATTGCTGAATGACAGAAAGTACAGAGGACGCCAATTAGAGCTACACTTTTTAAACGATCATATGGTGCAGTTTGATTGCTTAGTAATGAAAAGACAAAATGGGAAATAAAAACAAAAGACAGAAGAGCAGATTGCGTTTAGATTCTTTGACAAGTTTTACTGTTTTTTGTGCAGTTGAACCTTGTTGGGATAAAACAAAAGACGCCATGCTTACCTGAGCTTCCTAAACTGAACTTTCATCAACAATTCATTGTCATTGACAAGAAAAAGCTAAGAAAAATGAAGTGTTATTCTACTAAATGACTGTGATTCTATCAATCTCATTCACTTCACCATCAACCGGCACATTATTTCACCACGATGAAGGCAAACCTTTTTATATTGAAGTTGAAAACAGACAAAATAAAGAGAGCCTTCATTCTCTTCAAATCAACGCAAAGCAAAGTGACTCTTTGTAATTGGACACGAATGAGTGGACATCTCTGAAGCAGCAGCAACGGAGGCACCCACAATGGTAAAGGTGCTCGACAAATGCGAATCACTGATTCGCGCCAAGTGGTCCCCACAGCCAAAAAGTGTGGCCCAAGACAACGACGACGACACGTTGGGCGCAATGAACGATTGCTCGGTTTGACAGTCTGCTGAACTGTCGATGTCAATGAACAGAGAAGAGAAGAAGAGAGAAGAAAGAGAGCGCCTTCACAACGGCGCAACCAATCGACAAATCGAGGGAAACAGGAGAGAACTGGGAAGAACAAGAGGGCGACCGATTCAGAAAGCAGGCAAGCTGTCGGCCAGTTTTGAAGCTTCTCCATTTAACTTCTTTTTCTTTTCTTCCACCTTCTTCATCCCGATGGTGACTTCAGCATGTGTTTCACTAATCAATTACCAATTACCGTTCTTTTTTGAAGTCTCAAGAGTTTTTTCTGAGCAACATCTGCTGCTGCTGCTGCTGAAACGGCAGTCATCATCCTCATTGTGGCCTACTAATTAGCAGCAATAAGCATTGCCACAACTGCTCAGCCAGGCCATTTGCCACACTGGCACACAAACAGTGCCCGGGCAATTAATTCTATTAATATGGCTTACTTCTTTAGAAAAAGCGAGCAATTAGCAGTGGCGAGAAACAGTTGAAGACAATGTGGAGCGGATTCTCCAGCACTTCTTCCCCTTCTTGCTACAGCGACAAGGCAACAAATTACGCGGTATGAAGAATGTGAGAGGACAATTAGCAGGATAAGCTATATCTTATTTCAGCATCTCACTCTTCTCCGACGCCATCAACTTGAACTTACTCTGTCTCAGTCTGTTTTTTTTGCTTTTTTTCCTCTTTAGATGTGATGAGTGGCAAACACAATTGGGCAATAGCACTATTGCTCAATACTACCACCACTTTAGTTCTGCCATTTGGTCTGCCGCTAAACTCTTTTGACAAAACAGCGGCATGTGTGTAAATTATAAACGCTGACAAAGGAAGCACGGTCGCTTCTGAACTGAGGTCGTCTCTTTGAGCTGCACATCACCCCAATTACGGCACAGTTTATGCTGTTTTGGCCCACATGACTGGGCAGCAGCCAAAACAACAAACAACGATCACCCTCAGACAGGCAAATGATGAAGCCTCAACAACATCAACAACAACAATTCTGAAAAAACGGCGGCCTTTTGGCATGTAGGCAAGCTCTAGTTTAGCAGTTGAGAATTGAAAAATGATGGCAGCAAAACAAACACCGATTGAGATAGAGCAGCAACAGCTAGATAACCGCCTTTTCAGTCTGCCGTTACTTCAGCTAAACAATCAGATCGATGGAGATAGAGGCTAATTAATCACTGAACTGCGTGACACCAAACAAGTCAAAGGCAAAAAAGACATAGAAATCTTCTCTGCTTTACCTGCTCGTACGACACTAATTGAGGTACTGCTGCTGTTGTAATAATACACCAGTAAAGTTGGAGAACGTTCCAGGCCAGGCTGAAACGGTCAGCACAGCACAGCATCAATTGTCAGTCAATTGTTTGTGTAAACATAAAGAGATGATTTATCGGAAACACAGCACACCAGCACAGTGAAAAACCAGAAGACAGAAGACAGAAGAACTGAAGAGCTCAAAATTGAGTGCCTCTTTAAAAGTCCATTAATCACCGAACACTAGGCAGCAAAAAAATTGGCAGTTTGGCGTCGTTGGACCACGCGCCAAGATGCACAGGATGCTACACCTGATGCAGCAGCAGCAGCAGCAGCTGACTTTACCTGTTTATTTGTTCCAAAACAGCGAAACAGAAGGAAATACAGCCCGGCAACTGTGATGTACG
The DNA here is from genome assembly GCA_024499935.1 of Tyrophagus putrescentiae. NCBI lineage: Eukaryota > Metazoa > Arthropoda > Arachnida > Sarcoptiformes > Acaridae > Tyrophagus > Tyrophagus putrescentiae. The sequence goes on along the minus strand of JAMZRA010000001.1, from coordinate 3,114,523 downwards.
GCACATGCACACACAATTGAATTGAATTGAATTGATTTAATTGTATGCATTCTGAACACTTTGAACTGAAGCTGAACTGTAGCTCCATCAACAGAAGAAGCATTGTCTACAGCACTTCACTGCAGCTCGAACGCGCGTCTAATCAAATCAAATCAAATTAGATGCAAAGGCGGAAAGTGATTTGGAACAGAGAAAAAAAGAAGAAAGAAAGAAGGAAAAGACAATACCTGATGCCTGTGACTCACAACCGCAAATTGTTTTGCGGCATTCTCTTGTCCTGCTCAAGTTGTTCGCATTATGGCTCAAGTTTTTTTTCACTCATTACTGAAACTGTAGCCGGTCAGTCAGCTAACAATCCGCCCGTTAACAACAGAAAAAGCGCCAGTGCTGATGATCATCATCAGCTTACCATACACTACAGCTGTCTAAGGCAACTGTCATGCACATGCTAAGCTGAGCACTGCTGTACAGAAGCACTGAGAATGCTGAGGATGATGATGATGATGATGATTATGGCGCAGCACTGGCCAGCAAAACAGAAGCACTGCTCAGCATTATTCGGCCATCTTTGCTAGTTGCAGTGCACTGCTCAGGCATTACAACACCGACGTCTTGACAAATAAAAACAGGGAATTAAAGTAGTGATCACAAAAACAGAAATCTCCGCCGTCTCGTTAGCGCTAACGAGATCCACACGTCTCGTACATAGGCACCAAATTCAGTGCGACAGTGCACTACCATATTTGATATGGTGCACTAGAAAAGGGGACTGTAAGAAAAGCTGCACAAAAAAACCTTCAGCAGTTTTCTAGAAAACTAATGCATGTCACAAGAAGCAGCAACAAAGAAGACCTTGCCAACATTGTAATGGCTGTGTGCGCCAACTTGGGTGCACAAAACTGCAGTAGTGTGCAAAAAGTGTACTGTTGTGTCTGCTGTTAAAGTGCACAGTGGTCAGAGGAAGGAGAAGAAGAGCTGCCTGCTGAGAAACAAAGGCAAACACGGTGGTAAATTAATTACCACCTCTGACCATGTGTTAGTGATGATGGTGATGGTGTTTGCAGCAACTCTTACAACTACAATGTAGTAGCACTGCAGTGCAAATGATGCACTGATGATGATGCAAATGATGGACGCATCCATTAAGCGTAATTAACGAGAAAGGGAGGCAATGGTAATGCACATACATGGACACTTGAAAGGGGAGAAATGGAAACACACATCATCAAAGTGTCGTATGAGATGCGATAAACAAAAATAGCAAGACTCTTACAAGTAATAAAGCACACCTGTTGACACAATCATTGAAAATATTCTGATTTATTCTTAGAAAAACGGAATCTTTTATAACAAGTAAAGCAACTAGAACAACTAAAACAACAAACTTGCATCAACTTCAAAGTCAAGGTTTGTTTGGCAGTCAAACTTTGTTCGGAAATCTAAACACACACACATTCACTGTGGCTAACTTTAGCCTGAATAGCAATTCTCCCCTCAGGCAGAGCAAACGGTGTGTGGAGGGCGTCAAGAGCAGCAGCATCAGCAGCATCTCCATCATCAACAATATCGCATACTACTAAACTAATTTCTAATCCAATAGAGAAGTAGAACACTCGGCATGTGCTGGCGTAGTTGGCCAAGTCAGCTCAGCTCAGAAAAGTGGCCACTGGCTGTGAAGGTGTTCGGCGCATCACCTACTGCTGATGCCTAATGGACACCTTCACCGGTGGGGCCACTTTGCAGCCACTCTTCAGTTTAGAAAAAAGAAGTGGCTTTAGCAGTCGTTCAGGTCACGAAAACAGAGTTGCTGCTGCTGTTAAGGTTGCTGAAGCAAAAAAGGGTTCGAACTCTGCTGTGAAAGCTTTTGGAACACACGCACACTGACAGTGTTTGGTGGTCGGCTGCTGCTGCACTGTCATTATGTTTTGGATACTATTAAAATTATTAAAATCCAATTACATAGTTGGTGGTAGTGATGGGAAAAAGTAAAGGAGCAGGGTGTATTAAAATGGTTGAAATGATACAGAAGTGAACGAGAGAAAGAGATTGGTTTTATTGTGGCTGGCCTGGCAGAGTTCTCATAGTGTTCGCCCAAAAAGAGGTCACTTTTGCGTGGATAAACATTTGGAGTTCAAAAACTGAGTAAATAACAGCAAAACTAGAAAAAATGAACGTCATAAAACGATACTATTTACTCATTTTCATGCATGAGAGACTTAACCGAGTAGAACAGAATCGGTAAATGGCGCAAAGATTGAATTTCATCATCTTTCTCATAATCAAACTCTCTTTCCCCATAAAAACCAAACCGAGTTTTGCTCTGATTTGGTGTACCGATAAGGGAGAAGATCAGATGAAATGAGATGAAGAACCACGAAGTGCCACGACTAGATATCAGTAAAATAGAAAGTAGGGAAACAGATGAAGCAGATGCACCACCACCACCAAATTGAAGTGGTTGCTGTTGCTTCAGTGGTCGTTGTTATTTATAGCCTACTGAAGCATTTTGCGATTTACCCGCTCTCCAATGCTACCACCGACGACGACGACGACGATGATGATGATGCCCAACTCGTGCATTCATTGTCTCTCCGAGGATCGATTAATAGACAGGGCAAGGGAAGAAGGAGGAGAAGAACAATCTGCATCGAATGGAGGAAGAAAGTTGACTGAAGAAGAAGAAGAAAGCAGTGTTCAGAAGAAAAGAAGCCAAAAGAGCCACGCCGCAATTCAGCCCACTAATGACCACTGCTATCATCATCATAAACCAGATCCATAGGTAATGGTGACCGTGTGGCACAAACGCACAGTTTATGAAATTGAGACCATTACCGTTATTCTCAGGCGGGAGGAAGGAAGGGCTGATGCGCAGTGGTCAGAGTTTCACCACTACAAAAATGACAACGAAAGCAACAAAAAAGAAGGAAAGAAAGTTGGTGATAAGAACGAAAAGAAAACACGGGAAGAAAGTGACAATAAACATCAGTCGTTTGCAGGAGCACACAGACGGAGCAAATGGGGCAAATAAAGTACATTTCATATGCTGCGGCCACTAATGCGGGAACATTATAAAGGAGAAGTGCCCTCACTTCTTTCCGCCAGTGTCATTCGACTTGATCGACTTTGACTTTCCTGAGCCTCCGCCACCGCCGCCCTTGTTCGTGCCACTGGGACTCTTTCGGGAGGTGCCACCACCACCAGCACCTCCACTGGAACTGCCCTTCAGAGCGCCCTTCGACTCCGTGGTGCTCACCGCCGACTTGGCCGCCCCTTTGGCCTTCAGTGAGCTGCTGTCTTTGCTCTTGACGCTTTCCGGCGTGTGAAGGCTCTTGCTGGAGCCGGTCGACTCTGGCTTGATGATCACAACGGTCATATTGTCCTTGCCGACAATGCCCGTCGGCGGCATCTTCTCCGGGCGAATCTTGTCAATCATCCGACGGGCAATCTTCGCCAGTGGCCACTTGGCGTCCAGGCCGCGCTGCACAAAGGCCACCACCGCCTGGTTGTCCATGGCGTTCCAGATGCCGTCGCACATCAGCACGAGGAAGGCGTCCTTCTTCGCGTTGGCCGGCTCCACGGTGAGGTGCGGCCAGGCGACCACCAGCGTCTCCTTCTCCGAGAGCTCGGCGCCGGTCTTCTCATTGGTGCGCGCCTTCAGGTGGTGGTCGCCAAAGGCGCGCGACACGTCGATGACGCCGTTGACGCGGCCGTCCATCACCTTCCCGCCCGCCTTCTCAATTCGGGCCCGCTCCTCGGGCACTGTCGGCTTGTGGTCGACGCTCAGCTGAATGGCGCGGCCGTCCCGCGCCAGCAGGCACCTCGAGTCGCCCACATTCGCCACGTAGTAGATGTCGTTCTTGACCAGGAGGACGACGCCGGTGGAGCCGGTGAGAAGCGCCACCGATTCGGCCACCACCGGGTGGTTGACCGTACACATACGGTGGTACTTGAGCAGCTTCTCGCTGTTGCACTTTGACTTGAGCAGCGCCGAATCCAGTTCCATGAAGGTCTCCTGGAGGCCGCGCTGAATGTGCCCTCGCCGGTAGGGGCCGCACTTCTCCAGGTACTCGGCGAAGTTCTGCGCCAGAAAGAGGGCCACCTCGGGGCCGTTGTGGCCGTCAAAGACGGCGAAAAGCGAGGTGGTCGAGTCCAGGTTCAGCTTGGCGATGTGCGTGTCCTCCTGGGTGGTGCGCCAGCCCTGGCAGTTGGCCGCCGCGTAGGAGAAGCGGGCGTTGTGGCCCTCGTCCACGTCCACCTTGGTCACCGCCTGACTTAGATAGGGGGACTGTGCCATGGCGGGACGGGGCTGATGGGGCTGGTGGTGGTGATCGGACAAAGAAGTGGAGGTGGAGGAGGAGGAAGAAGGAGTTTTCTTGCTCGGACAAATGGTGGTAGTGGACAAAATCAGGTAAGAGGTGTCAGGAAAAAAGGCAGCGTTTGTAAACACAGTCGATAAACGGCGGTAAAACTCCCAATGTGATTGCCTTTCATATCAAGTAGTAATAATATCGAGTAAGTTCTATTTTTAGAACTTCTAATGCTAATTTGGTGATTGCAACAGTTTGATTCTAGGCCCATCAGTGTGATGACGGTGATTATCCCATGACACTGAAAAGTATGGCATTGACATCAATGGAAATGTAATAAACTTGTTCCAAAGTTGATGATGGGACAAATTCACGCATTTGACAAAAGCTAGTGCAAGAGATGCACTCATTTCAAAAATATATAAACAGATGCAAACTAAAATAACCAAGTGTAATTACAGTAGCAATTACAACAAGAAAAAGAGGAAATGGACATCTACGTTGTCATTCGGTCTGCCTACTTTTGTGTTCATCAACTTGTTGTGTTTGTAGTAAAAAGATGCCAGCAAGTGCTATTCTTATCATTGCCCAGCCAGCAGTTAAAAAGTTTCATTTCATTTTTAATTAAACAAACAAACAAACAAGTAGGGGAAAGGAAGAGGGACTGGAGCATCAATTAGTTTTCCGTTGTGTACTGAAAAGAGCAGTTTGTAAGTGACACGCAAGGCGGCAATTCAAGCTAGCTCACTGACATAGATTTGTAATTTTAGCAATGCAAAAAATGGAATTAGACAAACACAAAAATAAGTGAGTGCACCTAGACCAACAAGTAAAACAGCTACAGCAGAAAACATCCGAAAGTGGTCATTTAAACAGACAGACACAGTGTAGACTAATTGGCAATTAATAGTACAGTAATTAGTAAAGTCATTTTATGTTAAACAGTCCACTGCAACTAAAAGTCTAAGTAAAGTTCTTTTTGGAATGACCAAGTTGCTAAACCTAGCAGCTAAACTCAAGTGCTCAAACGGTTGCACTAAAGTGGCACCAGTGAACCGTCTCGAATAAAAACTTATGAGAAAAAAGTGATCACTGGATGAGCAAAAAGAAGAAAGGAGAAGGCAAATGACAAGGTCTGTGGGAAAAGTTGATGCTGCTGCTTTTGCTCCTGTCAAATATACATCGCTATGCTAATAAAAATAGTACCCACATAGGTAGCGGACAAAATGCTGAAAAAAGACACTAGTCATTCTGAGATAGTTGAGACAGTATCCTCTGTCAAAGTCGACTGCGTGAGAATTTTACTGCACTACTTTGCTTTAATTTCTACCTACCCAGTGTGCGCAATATGGCATTGCTGCTAAAGATATTATTGCCCACAGTGCACTTTTTGCTTACCTAACTGCTTCTTCTGGTTGCCATCCGCACTGATTATGCAAACACTCTTTGGTGACATTTTGGCACACTAATTTTGGCCGCTCTAAAATAGCAATAATAACACTGCCAAAAAGTTGGTCATTGGAAAACTTCCAATACTATCAGTTCGATTTATGGAAGGGCAGCAGCAGCAGAAGCAACAAGAGGAAGAGGGGATGATTGATGCAATCACCGGTGTCGATTGACAAAGTAAACAGGTTTTATTAATAATATTAAAATATTGTACCTGCTGTTTTTGGGGAGAACCAGTGCACAGAAATTGCACTCTCAGCGACCTGGTAAGATTAACCTTAGCACCACTCTTATTGCCAGCACCGCAACAACAGCATAAAGTGGAGGCAGAAAAGTGTAAATCTCCCCAAAAGAAGTGTAGAAGCCGATAATAGTAGCGGTAGTGCATCCTTTCATCTCAATCGATTGAGCAGTAACAGCAGCAGCAGCCTTGACGGTGGAGCAGTCAATAATAAAAATCACCGCATTTGGAGCCCTTCTCTTCCTTCTTTCCTGATAGATTACAAGGAGAAAGAACAGCTGCCTCCACTTTCCCATATGGCTGCTGTTGCTGTTGCTGATGGTGTATGTAAAACCTGGCTGTCTGCTTGCAGCTTCCATTAATCAACGAATTTGTGGCCATAAGTGGCTTATATCTCCAGTGGTAACAGACAGGCTGCGTGGTGACAGGCACGGACAACGGAAAGAAAAGCGCGGAAAACAGGTGAACAGTGTGGAAAGCAAAGTAAAAGAATCAAAGTGCATGTTTAGGTGCTGGTGTATTGTTTTACAAAAAAACATGATTCTGCTAGCATGAGAATTATTAAAAATAGCTGAGAATTAGAGTCAGACTTTGAAACTGATTGCTCTTAAAATTTATACGTGAAAACAAGTGAACACTTTTCTTCTTCCTCATCAAACTGACCGACGAGTAAAGAACACCCATACAATTGACAGTAAAGGGGGGAGGGAAAAACAACAAACAATTAGTGTGCTCCAATTAGTGTGAGCAAGCTTTGACACGCGGAAAAAAAAGACAATGAAATGGAAATAAAGAAAAAAAGTTTGAAGGTTTAAATGGGGAACTACTTACGTGATCATCGTCAGACAGAGTGGTAAAAAATCCTATGGTGGTGATGGTGGTGATGTCGCCCTTGGTTTTCCCAAGTTGTCGTCTTGCTGTACAAACACACACACACAAACAATTCAGCACTGCACTAGCCCCGTGGCATTAAAGTGGTGATGATCTTCCCAGAAAAAGTAGTGGAGGTCTCCTCTAACCTTACGGGAGATTAGATTGAGAATGACGACGACGACAGTGGCCGTGCTGACGACGTCTCTCACTGTGTCAATGGTGGTGATGGTGATTCACTTGGTTTACAAATAAAAAGTGCGTCTGCACAGACACAATCAGTGCACCCGATTGTTGGTGGTGATGGCACTGAAAAGCAGAGACATAAGACAACAGCTGTTGTTGCAGCATTGGCAGTACGACGCAAGTAGAACACAGTGTTTGGGGATAAGAGAGAAGTAGTGAAGGAGTGAAGATGATGCTAATTGTCATTTGACGGCACTGTGCTTTGTCTGCCGATAAGCCGAGAGTTACGGAGAACGGACGGCATCACACACAAACACACAATTACCACAATTACCAGAGATCAGTCGGAGAGCTGTAAAGGGAGCACACTGCTGTGGCTTAGCTTTCTACAGTTGGTTGAGAAAAACTGAGAGCTAGAGATCTGCTCCACACATTAGAAGGACTTAGAGGGCACACTTTTAATTCAATTTAATTCCCTATTAATTGACATCCAGTCATTAGTAATGATTGTGCTGCTGCCGCAATGTCTCACTGTCTCTCCACTTGGTAGGTCAAGTGCGCTGATGCTGATTTTGATGTAAGTGAATGAGTGTGTCGGTAGGGCATTAGTCGCATATGTAGAGTGCATCCCTCTCACTCTGATTGCCAGCAGATGCGACAAATAAACAGTGTCCCGTGCCTGTCTGCGTGGTGGCGGTAATGCTATCAGCAGCTACAGTCATTTACCCGTCCACTTGATTACCCGTCCATTAAATGGTTCAATTAAGAAAACAGCAAGTGCAGCTGCTGATGTGCTTTAGAAGAAAGCAGACGACGAGGCAGATGATAATGAAGATGGCAATGCTAATGATGATGATGATGATGATGAGAAGGGGGCGAATGAAGATGATACACTGTAGAGATGTTGATGCACTAGTGAACTGATTACAACTGTTTGTTTGCTACTTTTTGCTGTCGCTTTAGTAATTTTTCATCAGATGAATAGGTCAGTAGTAGTAGTGTGTTGATAATATTCACAAAATGAATGCGAGGTTTATCGTCTGCTAAGCAGTTTGACATTGAAACCACAGTGCACTTAATGCACCGAGCATCTAAATAACAAGATCACATTACCAGCAATGTGTAGCACAGTTACAACAGTTGAATTCCATTGAAAAGGGTCGAGTTCACTTTCAGTGTGCGGCTAGCGGTGCACTGCACACAAACACACGGCCACAATCAAACTGCGCAATGCACCGCCGCTACTGTCAAATTAACGAGGCGACACTGAGTGGCGAAAGAGCTAGGTGATGAATGGCAAAGTTGGTGTTTATGTCGATCAGATGATGCTGCTCTAGGAGGAAACTTGACAATGTTGGCAATGAACTTCTAAAAATATAAAAGGGAAGCAAATCAGTTGATGAAAAGTACAGTCACATTTTATACAGATCAGCAATGTTAATTAAAATGTATCATTCAAATACCAAAGAGTGATCACATATTCCTTTTATTAGCCCATAATTAGTGCAAGTGCAAAATCGACAAAAAAATCTACAAGATTACTAGTAGATGTAGAAGGATGATGATCATGATGATGATGCAATTGTCAGCTGAAACACTGTGCAGGCTAATTTAAATTTCTAGAACAGGAATGTGAGAAGAGAGAACAGGCAACAGTGTTCACTGGTTGGAATATTAAAATTTCAGTACATGAAGCACCTCAGTGTTGAGTGTGTGTGTGTGCAGTTGACAAGCGAAAGTAGACTGACTGACTGAATCAGTGTCGCCGGTGTGCACTACTGCACTAGTTGCAAGTCACCATCTGAGAGACAGAGACAGCGAAGGGGAGAGGGAAAGAGAAGGAGAGAAAGAGACAACAAACAAAAAAGAAAAAAATGTCACCAAGGGAAACCACTACCAGACCACCACCATCATCATCATCATCGACATCGACTACTCTTCTTCTTCTGCACATTTTCTTTTCCTGACACCAGAGCAGCACTACTACTACTGCTATCATTGCCTTCTATCTATTTTCTCCTTTACACTTTGCTGTTTTTGGTGTCAGTGTCGCCTGTACTACTGCAGCACTCTGTAGACATTCTGTGCAGTGTGCACTTGACTTTCACTGCTGGCCACCCAAATTTAATTGTGAGTGCTGTTGAGGCACTCGATTCCCGAGTGCTGTCTGTCTGAGTGACACAATGAAGGCACCGCCATTACATGAAGGCACTTTCACCAGAGCTGCTTCTGTTTGCTAGTCAATACACGAGACATGAAGGTTTTGTCAGTGACAAAGAAAGAAAGAAAGAAGAAGAGACAGACAATTTGCATGAAGAAGTGTGTGACTGACTGCTGCGACAACAATTGCCACTTGAACTTGACATGTCACATCACAGTCAGGCAGATAATGACATCAGTTGTAGTGGTGTCGTCTTCTTCTTTTGTCCATTGACACTGACATTACACGACACTTCAATGCGTCCGCGCGCGCAGACGATGTAATTAGCCACCAAATTAAGGCCAATTAATCAAATGATTTCGTGGTGAGACCTGATTTAAGGGATCGAGTTGGACAGCGGTGTGTGAACGCTTAATGCACTAAATGAAGTGATGAAAAAGATGATACAAAACAATCGAATTAAAAAACTTCCAAGTCGGAGTCGTTTGCACGCAGTGGCATGACTTTCTTTAACTTGGTCGTTGGGATTGACAAACCTCCGCGAGTCCCCACACTGAGCGGCATCAGTGGGCAGAGCTCTCCCCATTAATCCTGGGTGGGTGGGGCCGCGTTTCTCGAGAATTCCGCCGAGGATTCCCACTCACGCTCCTCAAGGCATCAACGTCGATGATCTCCTAAACCGCTCGGCCACTGCTTGAGTGCCTGTTTGCGATGTTCTTTCCCATCAAATGCGACCAAAAAAAATTAGCGGCAAACAAATTCAAAACTGCAGACAGTTGAACTCCATCTGTTGGGTGAAAACCCGATGACGAGTACATAGTGTTTTTGCGCAGTGAAAACAGCTGGGCTGGGTGAAGGTAAACACTAGCTCGTCGTCGTTAGCTCAAAACAAAACGCTGCAAAGTGTGACGCAAAAATCGTCAGCGCTTATTTCACCCCATCCATTGGGTTTCTCATCTATTCTTCTACCTTCTTTGATTGTCACTGCTACAACCTCACCGCTACAACCGTACCACAAACACTAACGACGCTTCAGAAGCTTGGTGGTGTTTATCGACTTTTTCAGCGTATTCCTACATTTCACCTGCCTAAAAAACTATACATGAGAAAGAAAATTATCATGAGTGACTATTCTGATAAGCAGCACCTTACGACGTTGAAGATTCTTATCATCGGAGAGAGCTATGTAGGAAAATCCAGGTACGTGTTATACCCTCTCTCTTTCTGATGCTTTAGAGGCATTTCCATTACACCCCGGACTTTTCCTCTTTCTTTGTGAACAGTTTGCTGCTTCGGTACACTGATGATGTGTTTTCAAATGACGTCGGAGCCACTATTGGTAAGCTTTTTGATGACGATAAAATAGAGAGAAGGAAATTAAAATCCTCGCTTTTTCAGGCGTGGACTTCAAGAACAAGAAGATAACACTCGATAACAACATCATCAACCTGGCCATCTGGGACACGGCCGGCTCGGAGCGATTTAGAGCACTAACGCCCAGTTTCTATCGTGGCGCCCACGGGGCCATCTTGGTGTACGACGTCACCGCCCGGCCGACCTTCGAGAAGCTGAACACCTGGCTGGAGGAGTTGAACAGCCACGCGGACAAGCCGGGCATTGTGAAGATGCTGGTGGGCAATAAGATCGACAAGGAGGGCCGCGAGGTGAGTCGGAAGGAGGGCATGAGCTGGGCCCGGGCGCACAACACCCTTTTCATTGAGGCCAGTGCCAAGACCAAGGAGGACGTGGAGTGCGCCTTCGAGGAGCTGGTGGAGAAGATCATCCAGACGCCCGGGCTGTGGGAGCCAAGGCACTCCTCCTCCTCGGGTGACCCCAGCAAAGTCAACCTGGACCAGCCAAAGGATGGACAGGGCTCAGGCGTTGGTGCCTGCTGTAATTGGATATAAAACATTCAAAACCGTTGTTTCAATTTGATTTGCAAAGGTATGCTCTCGTAGTTCTCCGGTTCTCTATGCACTTGTACCTCCCATTTATACCGTGTCTCACACAGCACTTGTACAGACGTATTATATCTTATAAAACAGTAATAAAAAATGAAGTAACAACAGTATGTACAGGTCATTTTAATTACCAGTGAATGTCTCACAGATCGTTTAATGATGATGAACAAGAACAAGAGGAGTTCTAGCAGCCCAGTTGTGATTTAAGCGCAATGAAGGACTCATTGACCTTGGCCAGGGCAGAGGTGTTGCCGCGAATGGCCAGCTCAAAGGCCTTTTTCATGATCAGGTAACGGTATTCTGTGAAATGAAAGAGAGTTTTAGAACATCTCCTTAGGCAAAAATGTGCTTCCACGCTTACCTTGTGCCAGAATGACAAACTTGGGCACGTGCTCCAGCGCCTGCTTCACCACATCAGATGAGTCCGACTGCAGACAGCGCAGGTAGGTGCTGATGATCGACCGGGAGAGGTTGGGGTTGTGCTGCAGTCCCCGCAGCGACAGCTTGATGGCAGCCTCACAGGTGAAGGGGTTCATAAAGCAGGAGCGAATCTCATCCTAGAAGAAAAAAAGAAAGGGTTACAGCACAACACCAAACAAATAAATCACCCGATTTGCACACACTTACCAGCAAGTACTCTGCCACTTCGGGCATTCTTTCCGACTGCTTGGAGATCTCCCCCAGCGCAATGATCAGCTTGTCCTGACTTGCCTGGGCGCCGCGCAGCTTCACCAGGCTGTCCTGACAGGTACGTGCCAGCAGAAAGCGGTGCTGCGTGTGCAGCCCGGAGATGATCGACTTGATCATGTTCCCCTGGAGGGGATACGCCAGAGAAAGCTCACTAAAAGGGAAAAAGAATGGTCAGAACAGAAAAACTAAATACATTGCAATTGACTTACGTCAGTCCGCCCTTCTGCGACTTGATCCAGTAGTTGGCCTGGTCAGAGTCGTGCTTCAGCCAGTCGTCGAGGAGATCAATGAAGATGTGCAGCATCGGCAGGAGCTCCTCATTGGAGCGGTGGTGCCGCGGCATGTAGTGATAGGTGAGGAAGAAGTCCATGTACAGGTCGAGAATCTGCATCACACCGCGACTCTGCTTCGCCCAGAGGTGCGGCCGCAGCAGCCGCAGGATGTTCAGGAACTTGAAGAAGATCTTCAGCAGGTTCTGGCTCTTGAAGGCCTCGTAGTTCAGCAGGCTCACCTTGCCGCCCAGCAGCGCCGGTATCATCGTCAGCTGGCGGATGAGGAGGAGCGGGTGGCGGGAGGCGATCTTGAGGATGGCCAGCTCCCAGATGCGCATCTGCTCCTCGTTGACGATGTGCGGCCCGTCGACGTACATGAAGGAGGTGATCAGGTTGTGGGTGATCTTGTCCATGAAGCAGGGCCCGCTCTGAATCAGCTCCAGCTGGTCGTCGTCCAGCTTGCTCGGCAGGTCAATGTTCGGAATGTGCAGGTACAGTCTACAGTGGAAAGGGGTGTTAGTAGAAGTGTACTTACAATGAACAGAAAGCACAAACCTGGTATACAACTCCAGCGCGACCTTCTCATCAGAGCCGTCGCCCTTTTCGGTGTACTCCCTCAGCAGGCCGACCACAAAGTCCACCTTGGCCTTGTCCACGCAGCAGCCTTTCACCACTAGCTCGGTCCGCTTGGCGACCGCATTCTCCAGAATGACGTACTGAATTAGCTTGCGAATCTGCCGTTCACTGAGCTGGAGGACGTCCTCCGCCTTGGCAAAGACCTTCGAGCCGCTGTCCGAGCCGCGGTCATCCCTGCCGATGGACAGCTTCGGCGAGCTCAGGCAGATGGTGAGAAAGTCGAGAATGGCGCTGGGGTTCAGCTGCTGTCCCGCCTCGGAGTCGTCGTTCTCATCACTTTTGTCTTCTTTATCACCACCCTCTCCATCCTCCTCATCCTCGTCCTCGTCCTTGTGGTCATCACTGAGCAGGTAGTCGATGCAGTGGTTCATCGTCGAGAAGTTCGACTTGTGGAGGAGGAGCGAGAGAAAGTACGGCCGATTTCGGGAGAAGATGACCGACTGGAGGAAGGAGTTCGAGTCCTCCAGCTCCGTGTCCTTGTTGTAGTACTTCTCCACCGCCAGGTCCTTGTACACCTCGCACCAGGCGGCATTCTGCGCCTGTTCGCTGGCGACAAAGACAAAGGTGCGCAGAAACTTGTCCAGGTGCTCGGGCGTCCGCAGCTGGTAAGCTGCTGCACTCTTCTTCTTCGAAGCCTTTACCTTCTTGCCCTTCGCCGAGGGCTCCTTGGCAAAGAAGCGGTCAAAGAAGAGCCAGAAAGAGGTGTCCTCAATTGACTCCACTGATTCGAGCTCTAGGGCGAGCAGTGACTTTCGCAGGGCAGTCAGGTCCGAGTTGAAGCCACAGTGCTTCGGGTCCTTTACCGCCAGAATGGTGATCACGTTGAAGATGGAGTTGAAGGCGCCGCCGACAATGAGATTAGCCAGGGAGGGCAGGTTGCCACTAAACTCACTCAGAAAGAGGCGGGTCAGCTTCTTCGCCTTGGTGGCACTTTTCGTGTCCTCCAGCTCGGCGGCGATGGCTCGCGTCAGCTGTGAGATGCGCAGCACGTCCCTCTCCTTGAAGATCTTCAGAATGTCGTCCTTCTTGAAGGTGCCAGCTCCTCCTTCCGCCTGCGTCTCCTTCTTCGACTTGGAGAACAGCGAGGACGGCAATCCTTTGCTAACATCATCCTTGTCAATAGCTTCACTCATTTCAGAGTCCTCGTTCTAAAAGATTAAAATGTTATTAAAAATAAAACTAACTCTAAAACAATTCACTTACCTTAACCGGCCCCTCCCAGTCGCCCTTGTAGTTGAGGAGATTGCGCGCAAACTTGACGCCCTGCACCACACCCTGGCTCCAGTAGAGCCGCAGGGCGGCCAGCTTCTTTGGGCGGTCAAAGGGCAGCGCCCGCAGCTGGCGAATCTCCGCCGCCGACAGTCGGTCGAGCGACTGGAGAATGCGCGTCACGGCGTTCACCGACAGCCCATAGTAGTCGAGGTAGCCCACCAGCTGCCCGGGCCGCAGCTGCTCAATCACCAGGTGGAGCACCTCGGCGGAGCTGGCGGTGAGCAGGCGGCGGGTGAGGGGCTCGTCGAGGAGGGGCACCGGCTGGCGTTGCTCCGCGTCGGCGAAGGTGCGCGGCCAGCCGGTGCGCTCGTCCTCGCCAAAGAGCAGCCAGAAGAGGCTGGTGGCGTTGGCGTTCCGCTGGCGCCGTTCCACCGCCGACAGCAGGAGAATGACGCCCTGGAGGATGTGCGGGTGCAGGGGCAGCAGCGTCTCCGGCGCCGAGGCGAACTGCACCCAGCGCCACTCCTCCGGGCGGCGGCCGTTGAAGTTGATCCGCCGGACGCTGTCCAGATAGAGGTAGAAGATGCGCAGCCCAGAGTCGAGGAACTTGTCGCGCAGCTCGGAGGAGGCGGAGGAGGCGGAGGAGGAGGAGAGAATGTAGGAGACAATCTTCGGGCGCTTGATGAGCAGGGCGGAGTGTTGCGCACCAGCTTCTCGTCGGGAATGGCAACGCGGGAGGCGATAAAGTCGAGGTACTCGCAGATAAGCACCGGGTCCGTCTCAAAGTCGAGCGCGTCGATCATCGAGTTGCAGACGGTCTGTATCTGCAGGGGGGTCTTCAGCAGCCCCGGCAGCTTCGTCTGCAGCCAGTTGGCCTCCGGCTGGGCGGAGAGCAGCAGAGGCAGGCCGCCGCCCGCCTCCTCCGTCGTCGTCATAGTGGTGGTGTTTCCCGCCAAGAGGGCGTTCAGGTCCTCCTGTCTGAAGGAGACAATGAGATAAAGGGCTTTGTAGGCGAGCGTCCGCGTCGCCAGCTGCCCCGAGCTGAGCTGGTGGATGATGTATTTTAGGAGCTCGTTTGGCTGCCCCTCATTGGGAGCGCTGGACTGGATGACCACCTGAAGGTAGGCGATCAGCGGAGCAGCTTTCGGCGCTTGTCCTTCTTTCGGGTGCGCTCCGTTTTGGAGCTCGCCTCGGCGTGCTGGGGAGCCCCTGCTGCCATGGAGAGGAGCATCTCCTCGGAGATCTGCCCAAAGAGAAACTCGCACAGGCACTGTACGGGCAGGTAGGAGAAGCTGTTCTCGTAGGACTCGACCAGCTCCACCAGCCAGGGCATGGGCGCCACCGTCTTCAGGCCCAGTCGCTGCTTCTCAATGGTGATGAGCAGAAAGTCCGGACTGCGACTCTGATAGAGCAGCTGACTGAGGCGGCAGCCCTGGTTGGAGCACTTCGCCTTCAGCTCCTCCAGGAGAATGGGCGAGGGAATGCGCGGAAAGCCCCACGGGTCGAAGGTGATCAGCTTGGGCAGGAGGAGCGAGTTGCCCTCGTTGATCTCCTGCCCGCCGGCCAGGTAGCCCTCGTACGTGAGGATGATGGTGCGCTCCGCCTGCACGGCGGCCGCCTCCTTGCCCAGCAGCTCCTCCGCGCCCCGGGGCGGGTAGTGGAAGGCGTTGGTGATGGCCATCTCCACGGCCATGCGAAAGAGCGGAAAGTGGCTCCAGCAGTAGAGGCCAAAGGTGGCGGGCATGTGCACGCCGAGGATGAAGAGCTGCAGCCAGACGCGCAGGAGGCTGTCGCGGAGGGCCATCCGCGGCGGCTTGTAGTCCGCCGGGAAGACGGTGCTCTCCGGGTGCGAGTAGACCGCCGTCTCAAAGAGCTGCAGCACCAGCTGCTCCGGCTCGGCGGGAAAGCCCAGGTAGAGCGGGTACTGCAGGTCCAGGTCGTGGTAGATGACGGCGGCGCGGGTGATCAGCGTCGTCAGCAGGTCGCAGACCTCGCTGGGGCTGATCGGCAGGCCCTTGGTGAGGCCGAAGCGCAGCAGCGTCAGGAGTGTCTCATAGTGAAGTGGCACCTCGGCGACGCGGCGCTGCACAAAGGCGCGGTCGTTCTCCGGCGGCCAGCCGTCGGCCCTGTAGTACCAATCAAAGTTGAACTCGATGAAGAGCATCTTTCGGAGGCTGTGTGTGTGGTAGAAGCAAGATTGCTTATTAGTATTACTAACCAGCCAAAAATAGTCTCCTTTCGCTTACCAGGTGTTGAAGGTCTTGACGATAGTGCCGGGGTCGACACCGTGGCCCAGGAAGCGCGTCATCAGCGGGTCGGCGATCCACAGGACACCGGCCCGCTGGATGGCCGCCACCTGGTACTGAAAGAGGCGGATGATCTCCTTCCGATCGGAGCGACTGGTGCTGAAGGCCTCGCGCACGTTCTGCCCAATGGAGAGGAAGATGACCTCGGTGGCGAGGTCGATGATGGTGAAGGGCGTCCGCCGGAGACTTCCTCGTCGACGGCGGCAAACTCGGCGCTGCCGCTGTAGGTGCGCGTCCGGTCAAAGAGCGCCTCGACAAACTTCAGAAAGTTGATGTGCTCATGGCGGAGGTTGCGCACTATTTCGCGGAGAAGTGCTCGCAGCGCCTTCAGAAAGCACTCCTTGCGGAAGATGATGCTGAGAAAGACGCGGGCCAGTTGCTCCGTGGCGCGGTTGGCATTGCTCTGGAAGGCAATGGAGATGAGGTGGAAGTTGTTGAGGTGGCGAACGCTGGCCAGCTCGTTGTTGATCACCGTCGTGAGGACGTGGTCGAAGGTGCTGTCCTCCTTGTTCAGCAGCTCCTTCATGCACAGGTAGAAGTGATTGAGGAAGGACTTGTTCTTGAAGCGAATCCGCAGCAGCGTGGCGATAATGTCCACGTCGGCGTCGGTGACGTTCATGCAGACGGTCAGCAGGAGGTCCTGCGAGGGCCGCGTCAGCTTCGGATTCTGGAACCAGGCCTCGAGGCGCTGGGCAATGAGCTGGCGGACGGGGCGAATGCCCGCCGTCACCATCAGCAGCTTGAGGACGTTTCGCTGGACGTCGTTGATGTTCCGCCGCGCCAGCGTCTCGTTGATCACCTCGCCGACGTAGTCGCTGACAAAGTTGGCGTTGTCGGCGTAGCGAGAGCTGATGTCCACCGAGGAGTCGCCGGTGCGCGTGCCCTGGTCAGAGTAGGTGGAGGGATTGCTGGAGCAGGAGGCGTCGTCGGCCATGCTCTCCTCGCCGCCGGAGACACTGCTGTGCGAGGCCGCCGTCAGCAGTAGGCTCTCTGAGGTGGCTGTGGACGAGGACTTCTGATGGGAATGGACACCTCGGATGCCTGTAACTGAGACCTTTGAGGAAGCCTCGTCTTGAAGGAGGCGACGATGATGTCGACAAAGTCCTGCAAATGAGCCTGTTAGGTTTGAATAATGAAAATAATGAGAGGACTCACCTTGCACTCCTCATGGTCCACCCAGACTCGCTCATTGAGCGCATCCTCGACGTACATCTTCAGAAAGACCTCCGGCCAGGAGGACTCATCGTGGAAGGCCTTCTGAAAGAGGTTGATCACCAGCACGGGCACCAGATTGTTCTTCGTCTTTGCGTACATGCTCAGAGCTTCTCGCTTCAGAAGTGATGAGAAGGCCTCGACGATGGTGTTCGAGCAGAAGAAAAGGGGGCGAGTTTTGCCAAAGTAAAGCAGCGTCAGCACCAGAATCGAGTCGGGCTTTGCCGTTTTCTGCAGCTGCTTGGCAGCGCCACAAAGAAGGCGCTCAATCATCTCCTCGGAGGAGTCGTTCTGTTCGTACTCCAGAATGCGAGTTCTCAGGTCTCTAGCCGGCACGACCATGGCTCGGTCTTCCCAGCTGGTTTTCGAGGACGATGATGAGGATGAAGAAGTGGAAGATGTGGAGTGCATTGCCGTCGACCGAATGACCGACTGTTGCATGGGAATGGGCGACATCGAGGGTGACACATTCTGCAGGGGTGAGTTTAGATTAGGCCTCTTTGCCGCCAGAACTGGCTGCTGAAAGGTGGCCTCGTTGGGCCGTTTCGCTGGCAACTTTGGCATGTTTTGCGCCAGATTTGACGTGGACGGCGCCGTAGGCTGAGGCACTGTAAAGAAAAGGGTGAACAAAAAGAGTGATTAGAACAAAGTAGATTCATTCTTTACATGTTTCTTCGCTTACCGCCTCCCAGTGCAAAAAAGTCCTGACCGACATGTCGCGCCTGATTACTCTTGGGGCCGCGCTTTTGGGACATGTTTTTGCAGCAGGAACTGTTCAATTGTTTGTTTGGTATGTCAAATTAGAGTTCATGTTGAGGAGAAAAAACTGATGAAAGAAAAATAGAACACAACACACAGTTCAGAAGACAGAAATCAGCGGAGCAACAAACACAAAGGTAGCGGCGCACTGCTCAACTATTTCGGCAGCAGATGGCAGAGCTGGTCGATTTCGAAAATTCAAATCACTTTTTCCACTTTCGGAATTTATATTTTTCAGTGCGTTTCTATTTACAGATTATTCACATTCAAGAATAAAAGAAAGTAAAAGTAAAAACCCAAATTAGAAGCCGAGCATCGACTTGACCGCCTTGTGGACGCTGGCCTCTAGCTTGTAAATCTTATTGCCGCCACCCTTGGTCACGGGCAGCGGCCGACTGAGGGCAATCGGGTAGCTGCAAACAAAGGCGTACGGCGAGTCGACCTCGCACTCGGGGTGTTGTTCCCGGACCACCTCATTGGGAAGGCAGTCGTCGATGGTGACGCAGCCGACGATGGCCCCGGTCGGGTAGTGGTGGGGGAACTTGCTGAAGCCGAGGTGGCCGTAGAAGGTCTCCACGGCGGTGATCTCCTCGGTGGTGGGCCGGCGGGCCGCCGCGTAGATCCACAGGCGGCCCTTGAAGGTGCTGAACCAGGTGCGTCCCTCGAAGCGCTTGATGCCCGCCACGAGCAGCGTCGCATAGGGCTGGTGCATGGCCAGGCACATGCCCCGGTCGTCGATCACCTCCATGTCCGTGTCCTGCACCTTCGCCGCGTAGGCGTCCATTGAGAAGGCCTTCGGGAGGGGCTTTTTGCCCTTAGTAAGGGTTTTACCGCCCTCTTCGCTGGGAATGTACACCGCCGGTGGAGCCTTCTTCAGCAGCTCGCTGTCCTCCTGCAGAAAGGCCGACGAGGGCAGCATCTCGTAGTCGCTCTTCGTCTTGCTCAGCTCCTCCAGCACGCGGTGCTCGGCGTTGAGGTCTTTGACGACGGACTCGGCAACGTCGGTCACCGTGCCGGCGCCGAGATCAATCATCAGCTTCTGCTCGCGGTTGAACTTGTTCTCCACCAGGTAGTCGATGCGGTGCTGAATCTCCTTCCGCTTATCGTCAGAGATGAAGTTCTGCGTTCGCATGGTAAAGTAGTCCACCTGGTCGTCGTACACCTTGGAGCGCGCCACCGAGGTCTTGTCGTAGTCGAGCAGCCGATCACGGTGCTGTATGGCACGGTCCAGTCCGGGCTGGTCAGTTTTAATGGAGGCGGCAATGTCGCGCAGACTGACGCCCCGCTTCTCACTGTTGGAGGCCACAAAGTCTAGGGGAATGCCCTTCTCGGTGAGCTCGGCAATGCGGGCCTTCGCCTCCGCCGAGCCGGAGAGCACCTTGCTGCGCTCCTCTTTGCTGAAGACGTACGTGCCGCAGGTAAAGCACTCGCCCGCCCCTTCCTGCGCGCAGACGATCCGACCGCACCGAAGGCAGTTGTTGACTAGATCGTGCTTGCCAGCTTCACATTGACATGGATGTCGTCCTGATGTAAAAAACCGGGTAAAAAAGTCAGTCAGTTTCGGTAGGCAAACAAACCGGCAAAGTCTTACCTTCAAGCATAAAATCTTTGCCCTGAGCATCCACCAAAGGTGCTCCCTTGTTTCCGCGTTTCTTCTTCATCTTTTCTTGAAGCAAGGAGAATAATTAGATGAAGCTAACTGAACGTTGGTCAGGTGTGCTTCAAACGTAATGCAAACGTCGCCAAATCGCCGCATCGGCAAATCATAACACAAGAGCTGTTTACACCAAGCGGCCGCCAGGAGGAGAAATAGTCGCCAACTTTTTTTTTCAAAAAACGGTTGGAAAAACACAACAGCGGATTTGAAACCTTGAAACACTTGTTTTGATTCTTTTGTTCTTCTGTCAAACAGAAATGGCGCATTCACCGATGGAAGAGGAGGTAGCTCAAGCTAACCCGGAGAAGATGGACATTCTCACGGAAAAGTTACAGCTCAACCAGGCGAAGATACAGACCCTGACCACCGAGCACCGAAAGCTAATTACCGAGTATCACTCGACCAAGATGTACGATGGTAGGTTTTTTAGCACTTGTGAACAGAATTTAAACTAACGTGATTTACTTTCCTCATTTAGATCTAAAGAAGAGCCTGTACAAGCAGTGCGACGTACTGAAGGCCATCGAAAAGCTGACCAAAGTTCGAGAGCGCTATGATGAAGTTTTGCAGAAGCAAAATGAAAGCATCGCCAAGGGAAATCAAAAGGTGGAGAAGTACCTGAAGCACATTGAAAACATCAAAACGGGCCTCCTTCGATTAAGACCTCCAACTGACACAACAGCCGAATAGAGCTCCTGCTGCGTGAAGCCACCAGACCAGTCATTTGTAAATACTCATCCAAACTTTGAACACCTCCTTCCAAATCTGTACAGTACTGAATCTTTTATAAGCTTTTGCATTTCAATTTTTAATTAGAAAAATAAACGTAACTAGATATCATTTTTTATTACAAACACACTAAGAAGGCAACTCGAATACTAACAGAGCATCGGAAACGAAGAGAGAGACTATGAAGAATTGAGAGAGAAAAATGAGTAGAAAAAGAGACAGTTGTACACAGGGCTTATGGGGAACGATGATGGCGTGACCGGCGAGAGAGAGAGAATTGAGAAGTGGGCAAAGAAATGCCATTTTCTAACTCATCCCTTACTGCTCCCACTTGCCGATGATCTCAGAGTCGCGGAAGATAAAGTACTCCTTGTCCTCGATCTCCACCTTCGTGCCGCCGTACTCGGGCAGGAGGACCTTGTCGCCGGTCTTCACGCTGACGGGCACCTGATCGCCCTTGTCGTTGAGGCGGCCGGGGCCGGTGGCCACCACCGTGCCTGAGGCGACCTTGCCCTGGGCCTTCTCCGGCAGGACGATGCCGCCCTTGGTCACCGTCTGGGGGATGAAGCGCTCCACGAGGACGCGGTCCAGCAGGGGAATCAGCTTGCGACCGATGGAAGCCTGAAAAGGAGGAAGTGTATTAGTATCGAGTGTACCCAGTAGAAATGGGGCTCAAAAGTACCATTTTTTGTTATTGCAGTCGGTTAGGCGAAGAAGGTGCCAGAGATGATGATCAAGAGCTTGACGAGCGGACGAGGCTGTGTCTGTCTTCTTGCTGCTGCTGCTGTCGAGGATGCCGTGAAGATGAAGATGGTGAAGTACACACACCAGAGCTGCTGCTGCTTTCAGAGAGGAGAACACGTGCGGTCAGAGCAGGCTAAGCGGGCGGGCGGAGCTAGCGGCGGCGACGACGACGACGGCGGCGATGAACGGAATTTTCTCGAAACGGCGAGGCTGCTGCTTCTGCTTCTGCTTCTCTTCTGCTCTGGTACTTTTGCTCTGTCACCAGCCAAAAGAAGAGGATGAGGAGGGGGTGACGAGGAGGACTGTCCTGGTGGTCTGGCAGTGGCAAAGTACACGGTCAAAGTGGTCAACCGATAAGGCAAAAAGCAAAGATAAAGCAAGCGAGTTTGCCGGTACACACGTTTCTGTGAGCAGTGGCGCCAGCGTGGGTCGAGCGGAGCTTGCGCACTGGCACGCCCGGCAGCGTGTTCTCCTCGCCGCTGCTGCTTCAGTCGCCGCTGTCTTCTGCTTCAAGCGCTTGCATCAGGCACCAGCACGCTCGCTCCCTTCTAGAAGGTACTTCGAGAAGACTCTGAGATCTCACCATCACCATCACCACCATCACTTCGACGACCATCAAAGACCTGAAGAGTCAGTGCAGTAAGTCACCGTCGCCTCACGTGTGTGCTTGTCAGTCAGCCAGTGCTTTTTTCCTTCACCACCAGCTAACCACTTTTCCCTCTCACTGTTCCACCTGTACCCAGAAGTAAGTGTCTCAGTATCCCAAAAACCAGAACCAGAAACCCCACTGCAAGAATGTACCGAGTCTCCCGAGCCCTCTCCCGATCGACGCTGTCGGCGCTGTCACGCAGCAGCAACTGCCTGTCGACGCCGGCCATCTCGGCGGTCCACGCGCAGCAGTCTCGCCGTGGCGCCGCCAAGGACATCAAGTTCGGCGCCGACGTGCGCTCGCAGATGCTCACCGGTGTGGACGTGCTCGCCGACGCCGTCGCCGTGACCATGGGCCCCAAGGGCCGCAATGTGATCATCGAGCAGAGCTGGGGCAGCCCCAAGATCACCAAGGACGGCGTGACGGTGGCGAAGGCCATTGAGCTGAAGGACAAGTTCCAGAACATCGGCGCCAAGCTGGTGCAGGACGTGGCGAACAACACCAACGAGGAGGCCGGCGACGGAACGACGACGGCCACCGTCCTCGCCCGGGCCATCGCCAAGGAGGGCTTTGAGAAGATCAGCAAGGGCGCCAATCCGATTGAGATCCGCCGCGGGTGATGCTCGCGGTGGAGCACGTCGTCGAGAAGCTGAAGTCCTTCTCGAAGCCGGTCACCACGCCGGAGGAGATCTGCCAGGTGGCGACCATCTCCGCCAACGGCGACAAGATCATCGGCGACCTGATCTCCTCGGCGATGAAGCGCGTCGGCAGCGACGGCGTCGTCACCGTCAAGGACGGCAAGACGCTCTCCGACGAGCTGGAGGTGATCGAGGGCATGAAGTTCGACCGCGGCTACATCTCCCCCTACTTCCTCACGAAGGGCAACAAGGTGGAGTTTCAGGACGCCCTCCTCCTCATCACCGAGAAGAAGATCTCCACGGCGCAGTCGATCATTCCCGCGCTGGAGCTGGCGGTCAACCAGCGCAAGCCGCTGGTGATCATCGCCGAGGACCTGGACGGTGACGCCCTCACCACGCTGATCATCAACAAGCTGAAGATCAACCTGCAGGTGGCGGCGGTGAAGGCGCCCGGCTTTGGCGACAACCGCAAGGCCACCCTCCAGGACATTGCCGTCGCCACTGGTGGCATTGTCTTTGGCGACGAGGCCAGCCTCAACAAGATTGAGGACATTCAGCTGTCGGACTTTGGCCAGGTGGGCGAGGTGACCATCACCAAGGATGACACGCTGCTGCTCAAGGTTTGTTTTGAACTTTTTACTAGTTTTCTTTACTAACAAACCATCAATTTCCATTCCACAGGGCCGCGGCCAGAAGGGCGAGGTGGACAAGCGCGTGGAGCACATCAAGTCGGAGATTGAGAACACCAACTCCGAGTACGAGAAGGAGAAGCTGAGCGAGCGCCTGGCCCGACTGGCCAGTGGCGTGGCCGTCCTCAAGGTGGGCGGCTCCAGTGAGGTGGAGGTGGGCGAGAAGAAGGACCGCGTCACTGATGCGCTGAACGCCACGCGGGCCGCCATTGAGGAGGGCATTGTTCCCGGGGGCGGCACCGCCCTCCTGCGCACCATCAAGCACCTGGACGAGCTGACGGCGGCCAACGATGACCAGAAGGTGGGCATTGACCTGGTGCGCAGCGCCCTCAAGCAGCCCTGCATGCAGATTGCGAAGAACGCCGGCGTCGACGCCTCGGTGGTCGTCTCGAAGGTGCTCGAGTCCTCGGAGCTCAACTTTGGCTACGACGCCCTGGAGGGCAAGTACTGCAATCTCATTGAGGAGGGCATCATTGACCCCACCAAGGTGGTCCGTACGGCGCTGATGGACGCCGCCGGAGTGGCCTCGCTGCTGACCACCGCCGAGTCGGTCATTTGCGAGACGCCGAAGGAGGACGCTCCCGCTGGCATGCCTGGCATGGGCGGAATGGGAGGCATGGGCGGTATGGGAGGAATGGGTGGCTTCTAAGATGAAGATGATGTGTACCTTGCCACCACCACCACGACCTGGTGTTCCCCACACAAACCCCGTTGGCCAAACTCACTTGAAGTCATCACCTTCTCTACAATTATTATTTTTGCTACCACACCACACACACACACCACATTTGCCTTTATCATGTAGTCATCTCTCTCCCTCTCTTTGTAAATGTCGAGTATTCTTTTTGTAAGAGCCGCTGCCAAGCTTATCCCCTCCCACTCAACACACCCACACACTGGCAGTGCACCTTTTTCCCGTTAACTCCTCTCATTCATTCATTAGATTATTATTGCAATTAGTTGTTATTACTATTACCAGTAAATCCAAATTACCCTTTTTAGAAGTAGAAGTAACTTTATTATTACTGTGTCGAAATCATAAGGCAAAGGTCAAAAGAAAAAATAGAGAATCTTGAAACAACAAAAATAAGGGTCATAGCTCTAGCTTATGTTATCACTACCAACACGGGTAATCACTATGACTGGTACTTCTGGAGAAAGCCTAGGTGGAAGGCCTTGAAGCGGTCCATCATCCGCGCGAAGGTGTCCGGCTGCGGGAGGATGGTGGTGCGAAAGTGCCACGTGCCGGGGATCTGGCCGAAGCCGCTGCCCGGCACCACGCAGATGCCCGTCTCCTCGAGGAGGGCCTTCACGTAGAAGAAGTCGGGCTTCTGGCCGACCGCCTCCGCCGCCCTCAC
Organism: Tyrophagus putrescentiae; assembly: GCA_024499935.1. NCBI lineage: Eukaryota > Metazoa > Arthropoda > Arachnida > Sarcoptiformes > Acaridae > Tyrophagus > Tyrophagus putrescentiae. The sequence continues at coordinate 3,089,797 of JAMZRA010000001.1, read as the reverse complement.
CGCCGCCTCGGGTATGCTGATGCGCGGAAAGCTGTACATCGCCCCCGCCACCGGGTTCGTCCTGACGCCCTCCAGCGAGTTCAGCGTCGAGGTGGTCAGCTGGGCGCGCCCCTTCAGGATGCCAGGACGGCGGTCTTTTCTTTCTGAAAAAGTTCATAGGAAGGGTCGCCCTCCCGGGGCGGTCGGACGATGCAGTCGATGGCGCACTGGCCGATGACCGGCGAGCAGAGGCGGGCGCTGATCTGCTTGAAGAAGACCGCCTTCACCGCAGGGTCAAAGTGCTCCATTTCCATGTAGCCTGTGGAGATAGTAATGTTTTTAGTAAACAAAAATAGAAGGCTGAAAGTCCTCTGATTTACCTCCTCTGATGCCGCACTCGCCCATGTAGCCCTTGCTGGCGCTCATCAGCGAGGCGAGTTCCAGCTTGACGCCCAGCTCTGCCATGACCTGCTTAAAGCTGAAGAAGGCGGCGCCCTCCTTCCAGATGTTGTGCTGGTAGACCTGAGGTTAAACAGAAATAGAGTTTAGGAAACATTTAAATTTTTTTCACTTACCTCATCAGCCACAATCAGCAGGTTGTTGGCGCGGGCAAATTTGATAATTTGCGCAATGTTCTCCTTGGTGAGCACAGAGCCTAAAGATTCAAAGTAGAAATGATCAGTCAAGCTCTAAACCAAAAATTTCCCACTTTTCACACACCTGTTGGATTGCCGGGGTTGATGACCACCAGAACCTTTGGCTTGCAGGTGCCCTCTGCCTCTCTGAGCGCCCGGTCCAGCTCGTTGATGTCCAGCGCCCACTCGTTCTCCTCGTCCAGGTAGTAGGAGATCTGGTGCATGCCCAGCTCGCTGATGGTCGCAGAGTACAGCGGGTACTGGGGAATAGGGACTGCAAAACACAAAGAAGAAAAAGATTTAGAACTCTAAAAACACTCAAAAGTCCACCACCCATGCTCACCCATGATCCCAGTGGGAATGCCGTCAGTAGAAAGCGAGTTGAGCAGCGCAAAGAGCGCCTTGACGCCCTCGCTCGCCCCCGAAGTGAGAACTACATTCTGCCAATCAGATGGCACGCCCCCATCCCGCTCTGAGATGTACTCGGCCACGTGACGGCGGATGATCTCAATGCCGGCGCTGTCGCTGTACGAGCCGACGGAGCCGCCGCCGCAGGCGCCCAACAACGTCCTCACCCGTTCCTTCACGTCCTCAGGGAGGGAGGGGTCATTTAGGGCGGCCTCAGGGTGAAGACAGGCGGAGAGCACCTGGCGGATGAAGGTGATGCCCTTCTGCCCCATCATGTGACAGTCGCCGATGTTGGCGCGAATCACCTCGGTGAAGGGCAGCGCGGCGCCCGCTTCAGCTCGCGGATCAGCTCCACCGCCCGCGCCGGAATCGGCCCCCGCACGGCGTACTCCATCTTGACGATGTTCTCGTTGATGTTCGACAGCGAGAGCACCGGTTTGCTGTTTTCAGACATCTTTGGGAAATTTGCTGTGAGCTGAGAGTTTCTACTGAAGAATATGAGGAGACTTACTTTGGTGGTGGTGGTGGTGGTGGTGGTAGTGGATGAGCTGTTGGAGTGTAGTGCAAGTACAAGTTGTGGACAAGTGTGCGATCAGATGATGACGCTGAAGAGAGTCGTAATCACCGTAAGCGAAGAAAAGAAGAAGGAGAGAGACGATTATATTTCAGGGTTGAGTAAGGTATGATTTTTCTGTTGCTGCTGTCTCGTATGACTGACAGACTGAGATGATCGGAACGACCTGACTGACAGGCTGGCTGACTGACAAGTGACTGAGCAAGCAGACTGAGGGTCGTCGTCGTCGTCTGTGACACCTTGTTATTCTGTTTTTTATTATTGCTGCACTTTGAGAGGGTTAGGGCTGAGCTTGGCCTGAGCTTCGGTTGGTTGTGACAGTAGAGAGAAAAAGAGAGAAGTGACGGTGAAATAATGCCAGTGTATGATGAAAGAGAGTTGACTGAAGAGCAGCAGGTTCCCCACTTATGTTATATTTTGCGGCGATCACAGTTCTATCTGCTGTCGAGAGGATAAAACTAAAGTGAGACACTGTCCTTTGAAAGTGGCAGTGAAGAGTAAGTAAGTCTAATTGGAGAGACTTCTTTTTTCTTTTTCCTCTACTAGCAAAACTACTTACCTTTACGCTGTGTTTCCTTCTTCTTTCCTGTCGCTCTTTGGCAATGGAGACGATGGTAATTATAACATAATGTACGACAACTGGTTGGCTGACTGGTTGGCTGGCTGGCAGACGTCTAAGAATGGCATCCACTGCTGCTTCAGTGCTGATTTGCCAAAAAAAGTACTCGGCACTAGGTGGTAGTCACGTCGGCAGTTTAATTGTTCTTTTGTTTCGATGTGACTTCAGAAAAGTTCAGGAGCTTGGCAAGAGGTCACTTCAGTGAGAAGATACTCCTTATCTGGAGACAGTGTTTTCCTTGGCGATAACAATGATCAGCAGTCAGTGAAAGTAGTGTGGGGACTGTGCAAGAGCGCTGTTGAGCAGTTGAAATTGTGGTGAGTGTTGCAGCAACAATCATGTGCTTTGTTCCCCCAAAGTTGTTTCTAAAAAATTGGCCAGATTTCTATGAGGATTCACGTTTTGCTGCTGTCAACTGTTAACAGTCTCTTCAGCCTCATCTGTCGTCGATTAGCGTTTTATTGCCGATTGTTGAGCTTTATGAATGAGTTGCTGCTGTTAATCGACACTGGCGTTTTTATTGCTCCCTCTTCCTCCTTGTACGGCTCTTCCCGCCTGATTATTTGCTAACCAGGCAATTTCTCTCTCAGCTGCGCTAATTGATCGGCCGATCATCATCATCATCATCACCACCGTGATCGGCATAGAATGATAGAGAGGAAGGAAAACACGCGGCTGGTGGATGTGTGTGTACAGAAAGGTGAGGAGGGCAGAGAAAGACCAACAATAGATACTTTGTGATGATTGTGTGCGACACTTGCTGCTGACTTTCTGTCTGTCTGTATCTGTGTGTGGTAGTGAGCTGACTGCCTGGCTGGATTTTCACTGCTCTAGTTGGCTTCTCATCGTCGTCGTTGCTTTAGCCTGTCTGGTTGCGTAACCACACAGTAAAGGTCGATTGGTGTTCTGGTAATGCTCCGGTAGTGTACGGCTGATTCAACGTCAGAAGTGCTTGCTGGCGAATGACAACGACAAATGCAGTAGCAGCCGACACGACGAGCGACAGTTGGCGCCATTCTATAAATATATGCAAAGAAGAGCAGTGAGTTATGGTGCAGTTTAGAGAGAGAAAGTTGACATTGCCTAATGATGAAGCTTACCAGAAAGTAGGACCACTGACAACTGTCATCTGTCACAGTGCACTATCGGATGGGAGAATATTCTGCAGGTTGACCGATCGGTTCTGGTCAGGCATCACCACCACCATTACCAGAACTGCAGCCGTAACTTTCGGCTTGGTGTAAACAAAAAATGGCAAATGTCGTTGAGGGTAGATCGCCGCCGCTGATCAGCACTTTTTCCGTTGTCATGCGTCGGTCGCCGCGCTCAGACAAGGCAAGTTCTTCTTCTCCTCGTTGCCTTCTTCGGAGAGAAGAGAGAGGACTCCCCTGGCTGACGCCATGGCGCCATTGACCGTCTTTTGCTATATAGAAACAACAACATGAGATGTCTTCTGCTGGTGATGATGGTCCATGAGGAGAAAAAAAGATGATGATGTAGAAGAGATGCTGTGTGGAAGTGCACTGAAGTGGAGACTGGAAAAAAAGAAGAAAAGGAAAGCAAAATACAAAAAGAAGAAAGCAAAAAAGAAAGCGCCTTTCGTCCGGCACCGATGGTGTTGGGCACAATGCCCAAATATAGCCGAGAAATGAGGCTATATAGCAGACAGATCGAAGAGATGTCTAGTGCAGCAGGAAAAGAGCTCTGCTGCTGTTGCTGTCGCGGGTAATTTGGTTATAACGAGCCACTAGAAATAAGAAGAAGGAGAGAAGTAGCCGTAGATCGATCGATCGATCGGGTCGAGGGAATCCGATCAGCGGTGGCGGCGGTGAACCCAACGTCGGCGGCCTAGGATACAATACAGCCGGATCAATACCTGCTGATTAGGCTGCTTAGCAGTTTTCAATTGGGAGTGTTTTTATTTGCAGATATGTCGTCTGGTCAAGCAGGCAGCTACGGGATTGAAAAAGTTTGTGGTGGGTGTGCAGTGGGACATGACTAGTTGTGTTCGAGTTTCAGTTCTCTTTCAGAAAAAAACTTCATCTTGGGTGTGCCTCCTAACATCGCTACAAATCGGTGTTGTAAATGCTGTCCATATGTACATTGGCATCTAGAAAAAGGGCTGCTTGGAAGACTGATTCGTTTTGTTTGATCGTCGTCACCGCCGTGCTCAGAGATAACACGGCGAGAGAAAGAGATCGAAGCTTTGTTTTTGTTTGCTCAGTGTTTGTTTTTGTACTATTTACGGTTGTTTGATTTAAGAAGAGTCATTTTGGGGATCAAGGGTATCACAAGGGTAGAAGGAGGCAACATCAGCATCTTTGGTGGTGGTGGTGGTGGTGGTACAAGCTTAATCAGTACACGGATTCTCCGACTGCGGGAACCTAGCGTCGGCACAGCTGCTAGTCTGGTCCTTCACTGGAACGCGAAAGAGACGGCCGTTCTTGGCACAGACGCACAGCTGAAACTGCGGCACTTTGAGACTGCTACTGCCGCTGCTGTCAGCTGAGGGATTACCGCTGACACCAGAGGCGGATGATGATGATGATGAATTGGAGGAGGAGGAGGAGGGAGCAGCAATCCTGCCTGCAAATGACTTCATGTCGAGGAAAACGCCCTCCCGCCCGTCCAGCGTGATGGAACCGTTGAGGGAGGCGAGGAAGATGCTGCCCGCCCGCATGTTGATATGTTTGCCCTCGAAGGCGACGCCTCGGTTGCCGCGAATGCGAATGCGCTCCTTCGCCCGCACCAGCAGGTCCTCGTCCACCGGCGAGCGAATGAGCTTCACGTCGCGAACGCCGCCCGGCACGAGAGGCGCTTGATGGTGGTCAGCGGCACCGAGGCAAGGTCGGGTGGAAAGAGCCGCCGCCCGGTGGCTGGACAGCGCACCTCGAAGCCGCGCCGCGCCGCCACCCGAATGCCGCTCTCGTCCAGGCGAAGCGAAGCATCGTTATAGTGGTCCTGGTCCTGGTCACCACCACCATCGCCTGGGCCCACCCTCAGCTCGACGTTGCCGGTGATGGTGGAGAGGCGGCTGACCCGGCCCCTCGCCAGCTGCAGCCGGTCAATGTAGGCGTCCTTGTGGAAGACGACGTTGCCGTCGGCGGCAAAGTCAACAAAGGCGAAGCCCGGAATGAGCCGCAGCTTGTAGATGATGGTGGTCAGCGTCAGCGTCGTCGCGATTGATATGATCAGACTGACGATGAGGATGAAGACGAAGGCGGTCGTCTCGCGTCGGTTCGCCCTCGCCACGTCCGCTGCAGTTATCGAGGTAGTGGGCTACAAATGATGATTGAATGGAAAGGGTGGAACTCGGTGATTAGAATAGACTAGACAATGAAGAATCCAAACATCACTTACTTTTTCTCCGCGTAGCGACATCATCCTCTTGCATTGCACTTCTCTGACTGAACTTTTTGGACAGTAAGCGAAGCCTTTGCTCAAACTTGACTTGATACACTTCAACTCAGCAGAACTCACTTCATTTGGGTGAAGTTGATCATCATCACAGTACTGGAAAGCGAATGCGGAGAAGAGTCACAACCGCTGGCAAGTACACTTCTTTGGCTTCAGACTTCATAAATCAAACAGGCGTAGACCAAATAGAGCGTGGAGAAGAGTGCAAAAGAGAGGCAGTGAGGAGAGAGAGAGAGGCAGCAACTCTTTGACGATCAACAGAAGATGCAGAACAAAGAGGGCAATTCATAGTTGAAGACTCGATGTTACAAAGTAGCTGATGAACCACCATCATCACCACCGCTGCCGTAAAGTGCCGTCATCGTCGTCGATTGCTTCACCATCATCATCATTGGCCTCATCCTCATTCGGCGATGACTGCTTCACCAAATAGAATTTGTTTCACCCAAATTCAAATGAATCCAACTGGCGTGAAACACAAACATTGACGGGGTAGACGTTGGTAGGCCAAAGTGAAAGTGAGGTGGCTATTTTTGGGCCACCGCCAGCAGCGACGAGATGGAACTGCCGAGGCGATCAAATCGAATTTGAACAAGAGAAAATGAGAGCGAGTGAAAACAAACGGCTGGGACGAGCTCTTCCTTCCTGCAGGCGTAGTCCTAGAGTGCACAGTTTGTATAAGTAGAAAAGAAAGAAAGAAAGAAGCTTGGAAGACGATAAATTCCGACAGTTCTGGCCAACACTTTAGCGCAGAGAAGGCGTGAGAATGGCGGTGGGGAGAGTGCCAGTCCAGCGTGCAGGGCATACACACACACCAGAGCAGACTGCTGAGGCTTCTGCCGACGTTGCCGTTGCCGCCGATTCTGTCGATTCTGCCTCTGCTGCAGCTGCCGTCGGCGCCACAATTGGCCTGATAATTGAGAAGCAACTAAGATCCACCTCCTCCTCTTCTCATCTTCACTGCCATGCAGCCGCTCTTCTCATCGGCAAGTCTTAGCATGCCAGGCTCTTTCATTCTCATTCTCTCCTGCAACGAGGACAAGAATTTTGCCAGCTTCTTCTTTTTCTTCTTCTCATTCTCTACTCATCGAAGAAAGTGTGTGTGTGTGTGTTGGTGTGTGCGTGTGCCCGTTGCCGTCTGCTAGTGAACCAGAACACACTTTTTCTCTTTCTCTCTCACCCGAACAGGCTCAAATGGGCACCAAGCAGGCAATTCTTTCGTCGACTCGACGTTCTCCGATGTCGCGCGCGGACAGCACGAGCGCATTATTAACAGCGACGACAGAGGAGCGAGAGAACGGTCCTCGCCCGGGAGAGAAGAAAACGTGCCTCCAATTTTCACTTCCATTATTCTTATCTCTTTCTCCTCTCTTTCTCCATTCTGCAAGTTGCCTTCTTCAAACGAGCGCCAGCGCTCACTATAGTGAATCAGTAGCTGCTGCTGCTCAAAGTGAGAATGGGAAGCGGTGCCAAAAAGAATCTTCTCTCACTTCACTCTCTGGTGCGGCAGGCAAAGAGACAATCTGAGAAGAGAAAGAGCAGCAGCTTCCAAACACACATCGATCGATTCGCTCGTTCACAGCTGCCGCCGTCTCTTCTCAAATGCAGCACTTTGCTGGAGCATCTTCTTCTTTCTCTCTATACAGTCTGGAGCATGCCGACAGATGCCTGCCCGGGAAAAGAAGAAATTCAGAAGCAAAGTGATGATGATGATGATGACCTCTTGGGGAAAGAAAAAAGTTTCTTTCGGGCGGCAAGTTGCCATAAATCAAAGGGGAAATTGGTGGTTCAGTATGGTGTATCTCCTCAGTATTTACAGAATGTAAAAATAAATGCTCCAGTTGATGAAAGTGTTAATAGAACAGTTGATGAACAGTGATGATGAACAGTAGTAGTAGTTGATGAAAGGGGTGGAGGTAAAATACGTAAGACTAATCAGTAAAGTCAAATGGCTTAAAGTCGGTGCGAATTTGAGTCGTCAGCTGTTCAGCCTCTTCCGGACTGGAGGCGCACTTCTTCCAGTCGATTCGCTCCGGACAGTTCAGCAGCTCGGCGTGGGCGAGCAGTTCGCGGCCAATTTGAATGGGGAAAAAGTCCTTCTTGGTGTTGATGCGCACAATGAACTTGTAGTGGTCAGGGCACTCAAAGGTAAAGTAGGGCGCACCAGGCGAGAGGACGTCGGCAAAGTCAGTGTCCAGCGGCAGTTCGTGGTACTCCAGCTTCCCAAAGACGTCCGCCACGGTGGCCTTCAGCGCGGGCGCCTTTGCCACCGGCAGGCCGACGACGTTGATCTGAAAGTGCGCCGAGCGAAAGTTGCGCTCAAAGAAGACGGGCACCAGGTCGCGCGTTTTGAAGAACTTCACCAGCGCCGCCTTGAACTGGGCAATCTCATCGCGGAGCCCCGCTTCCTCAATTTCAATGGCCGAGCGAATGTGGTTGATGGGCACAATCATCATGTGGTCATCGGTGAGGCCGCCCTTGGCCACTGCGAGGTAGGAGAAGTCGCCGATGGAGACGATCAGCGTCTTGTCGATGTTGGGCGAGGCAAAGCAGAACCAGCAGGTCTCCGTGTCCACTCGGAGCTGCTTTCTCGGCGGACGGCTGTTGTCAGCGTTGTTGTCATTGCGATTGTCTCGGCGTCGCTTTCCAAAGTCGCCGCCGCCACCGCCGCTCCCACCTTCCCCGTTGTCGACGGCAAAGAAGAACTGAGTGACGCCGGACAGTTGGCTGGACTGGCGAGAGGTTCGCTGGTGAACTGCCTTGATGAACGGATTCTCCGTCACCCCCTGCGGCTGGGCGAGCAGCTCGTCGGTGGTGGAGTACTTGGCGGGCACAATGTTGAAGGCGTAGATCCACTTAGCTTTCGGCGTTCATCACGTCGGCTATCGAGTAGAAGCGGGTCACATGCGCGCCGTCTCGCTGAGCACTTTGTGATTGCGATAGGGCGTCCGCTCGCAGAAGTAGTTGGTGCCGCCGGTGAAGAAGTACCGAGGTCGTAGCACCCAGGCGAGTTGGGAGATCAAATCAGAGGAGGCGCTGTTCATCTGCTCGACTATCGCTTCCTCGGTGTTGGTGTACCGGAAAACGTCCTGCGGCCACTGACAGGTGAGTAGAATGTCCAAAACTGCAGCCGAACTTCGCTGCGACATCAGCAGCGACTCGTAGTCCTTTGTGGTGAAGTACTCCAGGCTCTCGTCTCCAGCACCACCACTCGCCGACTCCTCTCGATGCTGCCCGTTGAGGTAGGCAATCCGCAGGCCTTGACTAGTGGTGAGGATGCCGGAGCGTCCCAGAAAGGTGATGCCCTCCGTCACCTCGAAGCCGTGGTCAAAGTTCTCCACTTCAGGGTGCATGCTTCGAATCGGCGCCGGTATCTTGCCCAGCACGTAGGTGGGCACATTGGGCAGCGGGACGGCGCCGGTGGTCAGTCCGGTGTACGCGGCGACGTCCTGGCCGAAGAAGTCACCCACACATAGCAGCAAGTCAAAGGGGCCCGCTTTGGCGTTCACATCAGCGACGCGCTTGAAGAGCTTGGCAAACTTGCCAAAGACATTGCCGACGACCAGAACCTTCAGTGGAGTCGCAGGCGGTGTCATGATGGGTTTCAGTTTGGGTTGGTGAAAAAGAAGTTTTGATGATGATGAGAGAAGCTAAAAGTGAAAAATGAAACTTCAGGCTTGTAGCCGTGTTTGTTGTTCTTCAAAACAGACAGTTTTGCGGCAGAAAAAAATGTTCTCATGTGCTTTTCGGCGTCCACAGAAGACGTTCCAGTGGTGACAGCTTTAGACGGTGCAGTTGATCGGTGCACTGATGTTGTGCTGAAGAAGCGCTGGTCTTGACCAGAAGAAGACGACCACGACGCTTCACTAGCGTTATCTGGAAGACGAGCAGGTGATTTTGGTGGGTATATGGCGGGTGGTGGTGGTGACCAGTGACAAAGCGGCAGAAAGGCGCACTTTAGTGCTAAGAGGGGAACGGAGCGCTGTAGCAGGTGGTTGTGCCTAACAAAGGGACAACACATTGGAAGGAATTCGGAAAAATCTGAAAAATATTTATTTAAAAGGTAAAATTGTCTAGAGGTCTAGTGGTATGATTTTCGCATTGGATGCAAAACATTTAGTACAGGAACTTACCAAGTTGTAATGATCAATGAAAAAAATGTTTACATCAGGTTTATATTAAAAATTATGCAAAACTTTTAGTTTCAAAATCGAAAATTTTTTAAATTAGTGTGGTTCTCTTTTCATTTGAGGGCCATCAAAAACCGGGCAACTAGTCGATTATTTTAGAACAAGTGCCTGCACAGATGCTGCACTAGCACTAAGGGAGAGAGAGAGAGAGCTGGTGAACTGCTCCCTCAGTGGTGTTGCTCAATAGTCTAAAAGTATTTATCTTGCTTCTGGTGCAAGACATTTAGTATTTTGATTGCTCTAGAACTCATAGAACAAAAACTGACCAAACTGTGAAGGTTTACAAAAAAAAATGTGCACACCAGTTTCATATTAAAAAATCTTAAAAATTAAAATTTTGTTACTAAACAAAAATCTTTTTTAATCAGTAAATTAAAATGATTTTTTCCATTTAAGGGCCATCTGCCGGAAAAAACCGGACAAATATTATTTTTTAAGTGGTGCCGGCGAATCTGCTGCACTTAGTGACAGTGCACTGCAGTGCACTGGCGCCAGCTCCCTCAGAGATCGTGGCTCAGTCTAGAAGTATGATTTTGTTTTGGGTTAAAAACATTTAGTACAAAGACTAACCAATTTGTGGACGTTGGCAAAAAAATAAATGTGCACATCAGCCTATCCCTAAAAAAATGATTTTTCTCCCTCTGTTTCTCTATTTCTCCGCACATACTCTTTTTGCTCTACAAATTACACCTTTAAAGATATTGAAAAACGGTTTTTGCCAGTATAACGAGATAAATGGCATCTTTCTAATGATACCAAATTTAAGTTGATCAGATAACCGGAAGTATTTAATATGGCGGAATATCTGTTTTTAGTGATAAACATTTTTGGCTGTATTAAAAAAACTACTAGGCCTAGAAGCATGGGGTTTTAACTGGAATGACCAGATAAATAGCCAACACAAAATGGCTATCTCAGAACTTTGATAAAGTAACCGGAAGTGCCTTATCTAGATTTTTCACTTTTTAGATAAGCTTTTTTAAATACTAAACACGCTCCAATCTCACTTTTGACTACACCATTGCATTCCCTGTCCCTTAATTGGTCTATGTCTAATTTGGTTTGTCCTTAAATCTTATGGTTAACCAGAAAACCCAAAAAGTTTGGAACGTTGTCTTTTGTTTTGGCAGATGTTGCGCTGGCTTTGGCAGCTGTGCGCAGGCGCGGGACGCTATCGCAGCAGCTGCAGCGCTAGATAAAACTGTGCGCTCTCGTTGCCGTTCTCGCAACGCTCGCTGCTGCCGCTGCTCTGAGTTGGCGGGAAAGCATTGCTGGTGCGGGGGCAGCACAGCCCAGAACGGCGAGATCTGAGACAGCCGAGGTAAACCTGCGCTCTCGCGCCAAACTAGGGTGCTTGCTGCTGAGGCAGCTTTTCTTTCTCACTTTTTCTCGCAAGCAGAATCATTCTGCTTTTGAAACAAAGTCTTGGGATTTTTGCTGTGCGTTATCGCTGCCGTTCTCGCCCTGGGCTGCCGGGGGGAGCACAGTTGTTGCGGGGGCAGCAGTGCACAGCTCAGGGCGGCGAGGTCTGACTTGACTTGGCCGTTGTCAACGACCGACGACGAGGGTCTCGCGAGCGCAGCGAGCGAGGCCCGAGGAGGAGGGCGTTGACAGCGGCCAAGTCACGTCAGGGTGAGCCGCCGGCCCAGACATGAATGTATGTTAGCGGTGCACAGATAAAAACGGCGAGGTCTGGCGTCACTTGGCTTACCAAAAACGCCCGCCGACGAGGGCCTCGCGAGCGGAGCGAGCGAGGTCCGAGTCGGCGGGCGTTTTGGTGAGCCAAGTGACGCCAGGGTGAGCCGTTGCTTAATTGATTCAATTTAACCAAGATTTTAGATTTAGGAAAAAATAAGTGAGAGCACAACTATGCAAAAAAGTAGCAGTGCACAGCCCAAATCGGCGAGGTCTGACGACACTTGGGCACTGTGAACGTCCACCGACTCGGGTTTTGCGAGCGGGGCCTGAGTCGGCGGGCGTTCACAGTGCCCAAGTGTCGTCAGGGTGAGCCGCTGGCCAAACTTTTAAAAAATGTTAGCAGTGCACACTTAAGGTAGGAGTGAGCGAAGCGAGCTCGACTGAGCCCTTGTTAGTTTTAAAAAATAAAAAAATTATTTAAAATTTAACTTTTTGTTTCAAAACCAAAAATTTTTTATATTAATAAATTAAAGTATCGGTCTTTCCATTTACCGGGACATCTGCCGGACCGCCAGGACAACTTGGCAACAAAAACAGCAGTAATCAGCAAAAAATTGCTTAATTTAAGGTTGCGCTGGCGCTTTTCTTCCTCAGCGGTGACGGGACATTGGTCTAGTGGTATGATTCTCGCTTCGGGAGTGCTCCAGAAGGTGCGAGAGGTCCGGCGTTCAATTCGCCGATGTCCCCGTTGTTTTTAGCTTTTTTGGGTTATTTCCTGGTGCCCCAGACCACCAGGATTCTTTTTAGTCCATCTGGAACTTAAAAAAATTTTTTTTTTAATTTTTTTCAATTTTTTTAAATTTTTTTTCTTACACCCTTGCTGAACATATTGCCAAGTCTGGTATTGTTGAAAAGGTAATACTGAGCTTAATAAAATGGCTATTTTTGTTTATTTTTTTGTATTAAAGTTTCCGGTTCCGGTCAAAAGAAGTTTATTTTTACAAAAAATTGTACAAAAAATTTTGAATAGTTTTGAGCAAAGTGTAACTAGTAAAATTAACTAAAAAGATTTTATTCAATAAAAATTAATTTGTTAAATTATAACAACAATTTTACAATTAAAAAAATAATCAATTAAAACTGACAAAAAATTTAATTATATCAATTTTAACATTGTTTTTAAAATGCTAAAAAAATGTAAGTTAGACATTTAGTAAATAGTTTTAACATGCAAAAAGTTTATTTCTAATAATTAAAAAATTTTAATAAACCCAGAAAAAGAACTTCTTTTTTAAAACTTTTTATTTTCGGTTCCATTTTTGTTGAAAAAAAATATAATGTATAAGCTCATTTTTTTGAGTTTTTTTCAGGTTTCACAACCCACCAGTATTTTTTTTGTACACCCCGAACCATAGGACTTTTGTCCAAAAGAATTTTAAGTTTTTTTGTTTGTTTTTTTCTTACACCCCTGCAAGCATGAATCTTTGCTGAATAGGCCGTTGACTCAATTGCAGAAGATGATTAAATTGATAGCCAAGTTGTTAGATTTAAGTTATTTATTTACGAGTAGGTGACAGAAAAAAAAGAAATAGAGAGAAACTGCTGAATAAAGAAGGCAGTGAAAGTGCTATTGCTGATGCACTTTTTGAAAATGCCTTTTAAGTTGCAGTTTCCATTTGAATGTTTTTTCACAAATGGAGCACTGAAAAGGTCGAGAGTCGCTGTGAACTGCTTGGTGTTGTTTGAGTTCACCCTTTTGCGCAAATGATTTAGTGCAAACTCTACATTTGTGCGCTTTAATGCCAGTGTGAAGTAGTTGGTGCTTCGTGAGATTACCCTTTAGCCCAAATGATTTGGAGCATGTAGTGCACTTGTAAGCCCGAATGCCAGTGTGCACCAGTTGGTGTTTCTTGAGATCACCCTTCTGCCCAAATGATTTGGAGCATGTAGGGCACTTGTAAACTCGTATTCCAGTGTGCACCAGCTGGTGTCGCTTGAGTTTAGATGAAGTTGGAAAGCTTTTGCCGCACTGCTGACACTTGTGGATTTTAGCTTTTCTTTGACGACCATTCAGCTGTTGTTCACCTGATGCACTGCTCGAGCTACGGTTGACCACTGGTTCAGCTTGCTGAGATTCTGCAAAATGAAAAATGTAAATAAAAAAAACCAACCAAACACTGTCCACTCACCGCTGACTGCTGAATGATCATCATCATCAATTTCAGTGGCATCTGAATCAGTTTCGTGTTTTTCGTTTACCCTCACTGCTTGGCTTGTTCCATTTGCATTTGTTTCAGCAGAAAAATCCAGTTCCATAATCGCACGAAACTCAGCATCGAACATGTCAATTTGAAATTCATTCTGATCTTCAGTTTTCACCACTGATTCAGTTGACTGGGATTCTGAAAAAAAGTAAAATGAGTAAAATGTAAGATAATCAATTCACTTACCATTTCTTGCTGACTGATCAACACCTTCCGCAGCATCAAAATCAGTTTCTGAATCTTCTTCCTCCTTTTTCACTTGCACTTCCTCATTTTCACCTTCTTCACAGTCAAACTCGTCGTACATATCATAAGTTTCAGACAGCTTTTCAGTTTCCGGCATTTTCTGTTAGGTGGTATCAAGACTGATTCAACAGAAGACGAGGAAGGCTACTAAAATGAAAACAAAACAAAACTGAGCGAGCACACTGTCTCTGTCTCTGTCTTTGTCTCTGCCCACAGTGCTCCCCAGGGCTCCAGGGCAATAGAGCTAGATTGGTCAGTGCAAAGTATGCGATGAGGCAATTGGGAGGTGGGGAGACTGACAGGGTTTTCAGTTTTCAATGGCATAACAGATCAAGAAGTTTGTAACCGAATTGTTTTTATTTTTAATGAATTTTTGAATGACAGCAAATGACAGGGAATGGAAAGAAAAACTGCTGAATAAAAACGGAAATGAAAGTGCTACTGTTGATGCACCTTTTGAAAATGCTTTTTGAGTTTCTGTTTCCATTTAAACATTTTATTACAAACGGAGCACTGAAATGGTCGAGAGTCGCTGTGAACCGCTTGATGTTGTGTGAGATTAGACTTTTTCGCAAATGTTTTAGAGCAAATAGTACACTTGTGCGCTTTAATGCCAGTGTGAAGTAGTTGGTGCCTCGTGAGATCACCCTTCTGCCCAAATGATTTGAAGATCAAGATTTAAAAACTTAGTTTTACCTGAAAACAATGCAAAGTAACGCCTATCTAATGGTATTAAATTGGAGTTAATTTGGTTAACGTAAGTAATTATTATGATTAGTTACAGATTTTACAAAAATTCTCTTCAAATGTTGAAAGCTGGTGTTATTTGGTTGATCGGCACAGACGGCTCGGGGCACAACAAGCTTGCGAGTTGTGTCCCGAGCCGTCGGTCGATGCCGATCAAACAAATGACACCAGTCAATGCTTAAAAATTTAGAAAAACTAGAAAGTATGTGTCGCAAAACGACACTCACACCCTTGTTAATTTTAATTAATTCAAGTATTTTGAACATGATTCTGAAATCAAAAACAAATTTCATTGTAGAATTTTTGAGATAAATGAATTTTAATTTTTAAAAATCGCAAAAATGACATTTTTATATTGTTTAACAGATTAAAAATTTGATATTTTTAAAATTTTTCAGTTTGAACCAAGGATGGGAATCGTGTCTACTTTTTAGTTGTAGCTACACAGCTAACATTAGTGCCCTCAAACTTTAGCTTTGTATTGGCATCAGAAAAGTTTACATGATTCCCAGCCCTGGTTTGAAGATAGATTAAAAAATAAACAGCTTTTTAGATTTAAAGAAAAATGCTTTGTTAACTGCAATCTCTGAAAAACAATTAAGACTTAAAACAAATTTACAAAAATTTTTAGAAACGGTAAAAAAACTTAATCCTCAAAATGTGCTAAAAGGTAAATTTTTGGGCGAATCGTTCGATTGGAACAAAGCAAGAGAAGTGGAAAATGAAATGGAAAAAAAATATTTTACTGAAAATAAGGAAAAAGTCATGGCAACAAAACGGTAGAAAAAATTACATTTATTTGCTACTCGACCCAACCATAACAAAAAAATTAATTCATCAATATGAAAACGATGATAACGAACTTGCGACTCTTACTACATTTATCAATGTGTGGCACTACAAATGCAATATAGTTGTAATTTCTTCTCCCTAAAAAGTGATTGTCTTCCCCCGCCCCGTTTTTGTCCGAACTGTGCTCTTTTTTCTCTACAAATTACACCCTTAAAAATTTGGGCAACGGTTTTATTTACCCTAGATCAAAATAAATCGGCATCTTCTACTGCTACGGTACTAAATTCGAGATGAAACAGATCAGCGGAGGTAAGTTAAATGGCGGTTTTTCTGATATTCGGGGGTATTATAATTGCAAATTTTTTGACTGTATAAAAAAGACTCTATGAGCCTAGAAACATTTGGGGTTTTAGCTGGATGATCGAAAAAAAAGCCGCCACAAACTGGCTATCTCATAATTTTTAGATAAAGTAAAGGAAGTGCCTTAAACTAGATTTTGGGCACTTTTTAATAGCGATTAATACTAATGAACTCTGATAGATTTTTGAGCACACCATTAGATCCTCGTCCCTTAATTGGTCTATTCCCATTTTGGTTTTTCTCAAAACCTTATGTTTACCAGAAAACCCCAAAAAAATTTTTGGGAACGTTGTCTGTTTTCTTGGGGCCGCTGCTTGCTGGGCCCCCCCGCGCGCGTATCGTTATCGCGCAGCTGCATGCGACTCAGACTTTGTCCGCTCGCGCCACCGTTTCGGCTTGGGCTGCAGTGCAGTCAGAAAGCACAGGCTGTAAAGGGGGAGCATCCCCAGGGCGGGGGGGCCCCTTTTCCAAACCGTTCGCTGCAGAGACAAAAGATTTAGAAAAACGATTTTAAAAACAAACAAACTTTAATCTCATTTTTGTTACCCATTAGATTCCCCAACTTCTTAATTGCTCTACTTCTATTGGGGGGGTTTTTTCAAAACCTTATGGTCAACTGAAACCAAAAGTTTAGAACGTTGTCTTTTGTTTTGGCTATTTTGGCAGTTGGCGCAGGCGCGTGTTGTATCGCGCACCCTGCTGGCGGCTCAGGCTGTGTGCTACGCTGCCGTTCTCCCCCAGCGCTCGCCACTGCCGTCGCTCTCGCCCTGGGCTGCCGGGGGAGCACAGTTGTTGCGGGGGAGCACTGCCCAGCCCAGGCGGCTCAAACAATGTTTGTTACGGTCACAGATAAAAACGGCGAGTCTGGTGTCACTTTGGGTCACCAAAACGCCTGCCGACGAGGGCCTCGCGAGCGGAGCGAGCGAGGTCCGAGTCGCGGGCGTTTTTGGTGAGCCAAGTGACGCCAGGGTGAGCCGTTGCTTAACTGATTCAATTAACCAAGATCTTTGATTTAGAAAAAAATAAGTGAGAGCACAACGTGCAAAAAAGTAGCAGTGCACAGCTTAAAGCGGCGAGGTCTGACGACACTTGGGCACTGTGAACGTCCACCGACTCGGGTCTGCGCGAGCGGAGCGAGCGGGGCCCGAGTCGGTGGCGTTACAGTGCCCAAGTGTCGTCAGGGTGAGCCGCTGGCCAAACTTTTAAAAATGTTAGCGGTGCACAGTTAAGTAGGAGTGGCGAAGCGAGCTCGACTGAGCCTTTTAAATTAAATATTTGCACTGATAATTAGTT